>CAVNZK010000334.1:2988143-4482215 GCA_963693345.1 Pieris melete
TATGTAAAATACTCTGCTTTATTTAAAATTTATAGATTTTCTATACTTTTATTACGACACGTCATGAATTAAGTATGGTGGATACGGGAACAAATAAAATAGGACGGAATTTCAATGTGTAAGAACAGCGCGATATTTGGATCTGATACTTATTATAAAATGGTAAGTAAGTAAGGTTAATTATATATTTGGGATTTTTTTTTTCATAGTCAGGAAAAAATATGAGAGTAAATTTTTACGCTGCGCGCGCACACCGTCACAAAAAACCGACAGCCTGAATATCTGTTCAAACGTCGGTAAAACAGTCTGGGCCGGTAGTTGGCGCTAGCTCTGTTTTATCGACACGTTGCATTGTCGGCAATGTCGTAGTGATTTTCAGAGTCGAGTTTATTTAAAATTAAAATGTATTTCCCATCTTAACAGCATACCTACTCTCATCAGGCTAGAGGTATATTAAAAATTAGCTGTAGAATCCGTCACTCTCCGCTCATCACTCACGGCTCAGTGCTCGCCGTTCATCGCTCATCGCTCGTCGCTCACTGCCCACCAAAGTGCCGGCCCGAGGCGCGACGAAGCGGTCACGACATGCCAACTCCAACCGACCGCCAATTTGCGGCCGCCCCGTGTTGGTTTTGTTAAACTCAGCATCTTCATACCTTTTTGCATATTACGAAAGCACTTAAATATTGATAGCGAAATTAGATATTGGAGGCATTCGCGAATGTGGGAATGTCTAATTTTATTGCGGTCGTAAACCAACGCGGTATTCGACTGACCTTTGGTAACGTTCGTGATGATGTCGTAAATAATACAAATTGAAACTTTGTAGCTATGCACATACATAAATTGCATCTTCACTAAATATTGTTATGACACTAAACAACTATTTTCTTAGAAAAAAAAACGGTGGCGCTACAACCCTTCGTCTTTGCCACTGTTTGTTTTTTGTGACCATTTATTTATTCTACCTTTCAACCTTCTGTATCTGACACACGCCAGTCTCCTCACGATTTTTCTTTTACTATACGAGCTAGTGTTAGATATAACCAGAAAGTGCATAGCCAGGGTCGAACCTACGATCTCAGGGATGAGTACAGAGAGCCGCCCGCTACGTTATTTTACCACGTTATTTTCTTACAGCCTTACTATTCATTTTAATAGGTAAATGTGTTTGATTGACGCGGGTACTACACATTTATATAAAACTTCGTAAGTTTAATTTTGTCGGCTGGATAAAGTCTCTGTAAATATTATACCTATGAAGCACTTGAAACGTCGAGTTATGTAAATAATGTAATAAATTCGGGTTTATAACTGCTAACGAAGATTTATTACGTCCAGTGTTCGATTCCTAACAAAACATTGATTAAAACACTACGTACAATGTGTAACACTTGACTAATAAAATCAATGAATCACGCTTAGAATTCTCTGTCCCATGTCTTATTAAAACTACTCGAAAACCAAGTTTCGCTAATATTAAGCCAAACCAATACAACAGCTATTTATATTATTTATATAATGCAAACTTCCATCATACGTAAACATATATTTAATTTAAGACTATTTACTACCTCTATAATTTAAAATCAATTTTATAAGATTATCAAGTTTCATGTACCTAGAAAAACAGCTGTTTAAGGCAACTCACACAATAAAACAGCGCTGACGATTCTATAATAACTATACAATATTTTATAACGAAGTTTGTGCTATCTTTGGGTGACGGTTTAAAATATGATGATTGCTGACTTTAGCTGAAATATTGGAGCGTACTTAGACATGCCAAAATGCGATAAATCTAATCAATACTCTAATAAATCTTTGTAAGTTTTCTATTAATACATAATTGTAAACTCAAAGTTACTTAGGGATCGTAGGTTTTGCACTTAAATGTAGATTTTTGTTAGGGAAATGGTCGTACATGTTTACGGAGAATAACATTGTGTCATGATTGTAAGCTTACATTATTTACAAAAAGCGCTGTTTAGCTGTATTTATTAGTACACGTAATCGTGAAGCCGGTTCAGGCAGGTCTGTGCAGTGGACGATTATGATTTTGCCGTCATTCCGTCATACTAAGAATGAGTTCATTTCCGCCTATCGCGAGACGATTTTCAATTAGGTTTTTGTTAAAAATTCATCACGGGCTTACGCTATACGCATAAATGACTTGTTAATTAATGAGCGTATTATTAAAATTCCTTAAATTAACAAGCAAAGCCTAAGCATTCTTGGGTTGTTTAGAAAATTTAAAATGTTGTAGTTATAAAGTTATTAAAACCTTTATACACAGTTTTTTGTTTTTTATCTCGTGTGTCTTTAATTCGCGTTTTTAAGCTATCGTATAGTTATAATCATTAGAATAGTAAAGACTGAATAAAACAAAAAAATATCACTATGTTTACGACGAGTTATTGCAAAGCGAATACGAAGAAATTTTATTAACTAAAAATTGTATTACTACTAGCAGACCGGCCAAGCGTTGCTGTGGCTAAGGTTTTAGTTATATTACATAGTAGTTAACTATTCAAGGGAATCAGTAGGAGAACACCAGTCATGGAGACCACCATGCTTTTTTGGTGGTTATGCCATTAAATTGTAGATTATGTGAAACGTTGGTACTTTCAACACGGCGCCATCTGTTAGAATTTTGACTATCAAATAATAAACAAATATTTTGCAATAAATTAATATTGCGGGGGTTATAAATTGAGATGTAAGCTATTTGATTGATATCGGTTCGGTAGTTTAGGAGTCCATAGCGGACAAACAACGTGACACGTAATTTCTATATATTAAGATTAATGTTGTTACCTTCAATATAATAAAAAAATAAAGACAATTTTTAAAACCACTAAAAATAAATTAAAATGTCCTTGGGTATTTTTGATTCGGTTTATAAAATTTGATATTACTTTTCTATTAAAGTATCACATGACATATAATTCTATAAACGCTGACTTAGGTTTTACAAGAAATAGTAAAATATGCGCACTCCATAGTAATCATATTCAGATTTCTGTGAATTAGCGGGTTAATTATATTACAGAAACTTAGAACCAACAAGTTTCAAAATACCAGCAAATCAACTCAAAACTAGATAATGATTAGTCTATGTATAAAGAATATATATTGGAATGAAATATGTATTCACAAAGTATTAATAAATATATTCATTATTCATGTAGATAAACACGATAAAAAAGTTTTGCTTATTGAATAGAAAAATAACTAACATTTTACATGTATTTACTAAATTGTTCTTTAAAGGCCGGGAACGCACTTGCGAGCCTTCTGGGAATGTGAGTGTCCATGACACATAACATCAGGCGAGCCTCCAGGCCGTTTGTCTCCTATTACATATAAAAAACCCCACCGGTGGCTCTCAGCATATGTATCAATACGTAACAATATTGTTAACTATTAATATCATTAAACAAAACACTCTCTGCAAGCACTATATTTTTCTCTCACTTTTCTTTATCTACAAGTGATTCCCTGGCCTAAACCATGGATATTTTAATGCAACAATATTTGATTCTTCAAATATTTAAAGGCAAAAGGCAGCACGGTTTCCCGCGGCTCTCTCCACCCTACTTCCTTTTAATACGCTTCACGAACTTAACTATTGTTTCACAGAAACTTCCAGATTTAACCTGGTCTTTAAAACGTCAGCTAACTATTCACAACTATGCAAATACTTTTAGATATAAGCAACAAAAACAAAGAATTAGAAACATTTAAAAAGAAACATCCAATTCTATTAAAAACCATAGGATAACGAAATCTCTTTTAAATCTACGCTCCAATTCGATTTAATAATCTCGCACCAAAATATAAGTTCCCAAATTAACAAAGGCCCAATTCGATATATTTAACAGCTGCGCGGGACACTAGCATGTCACGCATCTACAACTCGATCATTTGTTTAATTATCTTCAAAGCGAACTTAACCACTGAAATATCGCGTTCCGTATTAGACAGAACGTTACCAGTTTTGTTAGACGAAAATAATCTGTTAATGGCTCTTTAGTGACGTCTTCAGCGTTATAAAGCACTAAAATTGGTTGCTTTATAGATGCTCTTTTGTTTATGATTAATTCGACGCACAGACAACTTGCAACTTTAAAATAAATAATAAACTAGCTTACCCGGCAAGCGTCGTTTTGACATGTATATTATTTCTAGGAAACATTTTTTTAGTTCAATAAAAATAACCATCTACTATAACAAACAATAGGGGTTGATCGTAGACGGGTGACAATTAAGGATTTTATGTATTTTTCTATGCTGTATCATAAAAAAATAAAAACAAAAAAAATTGTCTAAAAAATAAAAATTAGGGGTGGGATCACCCTTAACATTTAGGGAAATGAAAAATCGATGATGATATAGATGTTGTCCGACTCTCAGATTTACTGGATATGCTTAAAAAATTTCATAAGAATCGGTCGAGCCGTTTTGGAGGAGCATGGGAAAGAACATTGTGACACGAGAATTTCATATATTAGTTATCGTTGATGACTTGTCAAAACAAACTGAAAATTTATTAAGAGGTATAGCAGGAACTTCTTATACACACTTATTAAGCAAAGTGTAATTTTAATCCATTAACTAAACTCCAGTTTCTTTCTTCTTGACAAAAATTTTTAAAAAACCTAAGCTTATTACTATTCTTTAAGACAAATGTGTATCTTTTTAAATAAATTTAAAAATTCTTTAGCCCAGAATAACGCAGTAATAAGATTTTTCTTTGTTAATTAAATTTTTAATTTAATTTAGTAACATTTAGGTACTATTTTGTTGTAATATTTTTATGAATCAATATATCTATATATTATATCGTATATACTATCATATTATAGTATATACGATCTATAAACGTTAATAATCCACAGAATATCCTATATTTTTGTCAATGTGATTATTGTTTAATATGTTTCAATGCAGTCGTAATAATTTTATACATTCCCCATTTTTTTTTCTTTGTTAATCAATAGCTTAGAAGTTATTTCTAACTGTTGAATAAATACAAAATAAAACATGCAAAACGTTAAAATCACACATCCAAAATACTATTATAAAAATGTTTTATTCATAAAAAACAGCTACTGGTTTTCGTTATACAAAAAAAATCTACTTTGCGTCGCTCCAAAGAAAAGACTTCAACGAACGAATAATCTTATCTTAAATACCTTAAATATTAGTCGAAAATTAGTTCCCAGATAACTTTTATCACCTCGAGACATATGTCACATATTAACGCCATATATGTCATATGTTTCAAAAGTTATTACTAATGCTTATCTAAAAGTAGCGGTCACTTTTAGCCGATTTTAAAATCTCGAATTAACAATTGTAAATTAAGAAATAATCATTATTTTCTGTATACAGAATTAAACGTCAAAACAGTAAGCAAAAGCTTATTATGGAATTATTAATTGATATTGCTATTATTAATGACGTGTCGATGTTTATGAAAACTAGCACGGTTTTGACATTACACCAACAACACAATGCGATTGTCAAGTTTGTTTGTCAAGCCATCCAGTCTTCTTTTCCTCTCACTGTTAAACAGAAACCTAAAAAACCTAAATGTAAATTAAACTCAATTATAAACTATTACATATTAACTTCCAAACATAAACTATTTTTTTAAATTAATATTGTAAAAAATAGTAGCCATAAGCAATGTAATAATAGTGTCGACATCGAGTCCCGAAATACGTGTGTTTCAATCTGAGGAGGAATGAAAGAAGGAAGAATAGTCGCTACACGATTAGGTGGGATTAAGGAAAAAAATACCTAAAAAGTTAACTAAATCACTATTAAAGTGAAACTTAATCTAAGTTTAACTTTAATATTCGGCGACTCATCGGACAAGGCAAGGCGCTATTCGTGACCAAAATTAAATCCGACATTAACATTTCAATAAACCATTATTATGGTACATATGACACGATCCGAGACACGCAAATCCACTCAATTATCTATAAAATCAGTGCGAATGATCGGATAATAGTTTTTAAAGACGCTAAATTCGATTTATGTATGCAAATTTGACATTTGATATTCCGTTTCATATAATTCTATTAAGTATTTAAAGGACATTTACATTTTAAACAATCATCCAGCTATTTAACTACAAGATTTGAGAACACTTTTAAGTTTTATTATGATTTATAAACTCTTTCCGGCAAGAGATCACCCGGTATACCCAGCCGTTGGTGGTATGAAGCTGTCAATGACGCAACAAAAGCTGTTCGAAGTTGGTTGCATATAGCACGAGATAGATTGCGATGATGAAAGATACTTGCGGAGGCTAAGGTCCATAAGGCTGTACAGCCATTGATTATGATGATGATTGATGACTTGACTTAATGTTCTATAACCCGCATGGGGCAGAGGGCGTCCACAATGAGTCTCCATCAAGTTCGGTCTTGAGCCTCGTATTTCACGTCACTCCAAGTCGTTCCAGCTCTCTTTGCCTGTGCAACTATACAACGCCAGGTTTGCTTGGGACGGCTACTCTTCCACTTTCCTTAAGGGTTCTAATCAAGTGCCTGCTTGGGGATATAATTGGAATCTCTTCGGAGTGTATCGCCTATCCATTTCCACTTGCGTCGCTTGATCTTCTCGCTAATCGGGGTTTCACGGTTGCGCTCCCAAAGTCGCTCATTAGAGATCTATAGCAATAATGATGATGATGATGAATGATGATAAACTCTATTTAACGCCAAGTTTTTGTAAACCATGCTCCAACATGTCATATAGGCAATTAATTTAAAAAAATATGTAAAAGACGTTTAGTCTCTGCTAGCAAGGTGAATGGTTAAAATAAACTATTAGCAAATAAATGATTAATTAAGTAACATTGCGATAATAACGAAAAAGAAAAACCACTTGAAATAGTTGGTGTATGTTATTAGTAAGTGCTTAAACGTGGTTATTGTAAATAAATTGAAGACCAGCCCTGCGATTTTGTAACTCACTTTTCGAACTCACACAGCGGTTTTAAAAGTGGAAAAGGTGGGAGCTTGTAGTTTATTGTTTATCAGAATGCCAAATCATAAAATGACTGCTTCACGGCTGATTTCAGAGCGACCGCTGATACGAAAACCGCTGTGTGAGTTCGAAAATTGAGTTACAGAATCGCAGGGCAGAACGTCTTAAATTTACCCTGATTTAAATTTCATTCTAATATTCGCTCGGACAATGAAGGAAAACATCGTGTAGAAATCCTTTGCTTGCCTTAGACTCAAAAACTTGACGGCGTGTGTCAGGCACAGGACGCTGATCTCCTACTTGCTTATTAGATTGACAAATGTTCATGAAGCAGATACATCTGAGGCTCAGACCTAAAAAAGGTTGGAGAGCCACTGATTAATTTTGATTTTAAATTTTAATAAGGTACTTATTCTTCTTAAGTATTGTAATAACCAATGATGTCTCAGTGAAGAGATAATAAAAGTATAGTCAAAATTATTCATTGTACAAATTTATATACGATTTCTGGAGGTCTTTCAAGTTGTATTCTCTGTATGATTATTTTAAATAGAAGTTACAAACATAGCTTCAAGGTGAATATATAAAATATGCAAATTATATATTAACATATAAGTTTTTTTCAGTAGCGACGTATAGCGTGTAGAGGATAAATATTTTAGGATCACAGTGTGAATGGGGGCTGTGTCGTGTTTTCTTAGCGGACTTTATTATTGTGATATTACAGTAACCACGCGTTTAAATAACTTAAGGGACAAGGAAAAAAAAAAAATTTTTCATGCTTTTTATTAATTAGACTATACGTAACGTAAGTACGTTTGAATGTACGTTCTATCATCGTTTTAATCAAACGAATAAAAATCTGTTATTCTGATGGTAAGTCCCCGAAATGCATACACAAAACTGGCATATAGTATTGTTGGTATATAGTATTTTTATAGAAAGTACTTGAAGCTGTCTGTCTCATTACCTATGTGTCAAGTGAGACCATAATTGCATGAGTGACGAAACTCTCATTTTTTTTAATATAATATACCAACTATTATTATTATTACAATGTAGATTAGTAATATTTTATAATACTATATATTATATATATATATATGTTTGTAGTTATGAGTACTTTGATTTTGTTCCCTTTGGAGACTCTTGGGCCGTGGGGTTCAAATGCACAGGCGCTATTAAAGATTTAAGTCGGTATATACTAGTAGTACCGGTAACCCAGAGCTGGTACTTTCCTCGCTCAACGAATTAGTATCGCAATACAGCGAAGAAATGGTGCCAGTATTAAATGTACCACAGAGCCACTGCCACTTTTAAACTTTAATGATTATTATTACTAAGTAGGTCGAGAATATTGTAAATACTGAATATGTGTGGGAATAAATTATAAAGTAATAACTATAAAATATACTTACTTCATGGTCACCCAAAAGATAGGAAACAATTCACCCATTTAGCATGTTTATGCAAGAAACTGGCATCACAGGGGGTAACCGCTACTAGCTATGTTAGCTTCAAATAAACCGATCAACTTAGTAGCTTTTAACATAAAGACGCTTCACATTAAATATTTTTTGTCATATATTGATGTGATCGTAAAACCAGTTGAATTTAATCGGTTTTGAGGTTATTAATAATCGAAATTAATTAGCATTTTAATAGGTGATATATTTTCATTTGAGGTAATCGTTCATTGATTTCGTAGTTTCGATTTGCTATTAATTTCTATAAAAACTTGATTATAATTTAATCTGTTAATCAAAGCACCATTTCTTTGTCCGCCTATACGGTTCATCATAGGTTTTCTGCGTAATCAAATTGTAAACCAAATCGCTTTTGACATGTTGAGAAAACATTGAATATTTTGTGATAAACTAGTGTCTCTTCAACATTATAGTCAACGCCAACGTCAGCCCCTAGATTTCTGTATCTGTTTTTTTTTTAAAGTTATACTTCTTTAGGTGCGTTATGAAAAATTGATGAGAGTGAAATTTTACGATGCGCGCGCACCGTGACACAAAATTAACAGAATGAAGTTGCCCACGGAAGATGCTACGGTATTGGACATAATTTTAAAAAAACATGCGAATAATAATAGAATTTATGTTACACTTAATGTAAGAGAGTGATAATAAATATTTATTTATTTCATTTTCCAGACTCCTTTTCCAGTCTTTGATTATTTAATTGTAATTAATTATTTGCATGCAATCAAAAACTATTTTTAATAATGCCAAAGAAGTATAACTTCTTACGCGCGTACATAAGTACACGCACACTTTTGTTCTAATAGGCAAGTACCTGCAGTTGAGTTTCGAGTTTTGTGAGTCTAGGAATACGAAATTCACCCGTATCACCTCGACGTCCACCGTTCCACAACTGAGAATTTTTCAAGGTAGTTTTTGCCACGCACCACCACTTAGTGGAACCAGCTGCCCACTGAAATATTTCCGAACCAATTCGACATAGGGTCCTTCAAGAAAAGAGCGTACCAATTCTTAAAAGATCGGCAACGCACTCGCGAGCCCTCTGGCATTGAGAGTGTCCATGGACGGCGGTATCACTTAACATCAGGTGAGCCTCCTGCCCGTTTGGCCCCTGTTCTATAAAAAAGTCGGTTCTATCCTTAAAAGGCCGGCAACGCAGTCGCGAGTCCTCTGGCGTTGAGAGTGTCCATGGACGGCGGTATCACTTAACATGGGTTGAGCCTTCTGCCCGTTTCTAGAACATAGGGCATGTTCTAGAAAAAAAAGGTGATCAGCCTTCTGTGTCTAACACACGCTTTGGGTCTAAGGTAAGGTATGCTAGTTTCCTCAAGATGTTTTCCTTTATAGCGAGTGTTAAATGCGCACATAGACAGTCAATTGGGACACAGCACAGCTGAAGCCAACACTGCTCACTAATTAACATTTAAATCCTTATTAAAATACTACATTTTGGCGTATAAACCTGCGACAGAACAACAACAAAAATTAAATGACGTAACACCGACGTTATATCGTCAACAGTATACATACTATTACTAAATTTGGTCACAACTATTTGCTTAAAAGAATTCTAACTTTATGTTACAGAGAGAGAAAGATTTGTTTGTTACAAATAAACTGACGAATTACTGACCCTTTTAAAAACACCTTATCATTAAAATGGTAAAATATCTTAAGCCATTAGGGCTTTTTATAAAATGTGTATTGTAGGAAAAATGCGAGAAATTTATGAAATCCAACAGAAAGCAACTATTCTGGGTTAAATCACACAAAAAATTATTCAAAAATATGTTAAAAACTCTTATTATTGAAGTAAAGTTTATTGACTTTTATTATTGTACTAAGCAAACACAAGAACAAATACAAGAACAGACAATGTTATTTTAATTGACGTTTGACAGTTCACAGACTACCATAGACAAAAACGTAGTGTGTATAAAACTACAGATAAGGTAAGAGGGACACCTTATAGATTATAATTAAATGACATTTCTTTAAATTATTAATATTTTTATTAATAACTATTCAATATAACTGTTAACATCAAGTGAAACCTATAGCGTTTCATTCAGTTCCATTCCAATGTAGGAAAATTTAATTCTTATATGGGTTTGTGCATTATGGCAGCGTTTTTGTTCTCCAATATCGGCCTAATTACTAACATCTCTATTTTTAAAGCGGCATCTATACCCGAACATAATTTTAATAACGAATACCGTACACAACGTTTGTGTTTTCAAAACGCATTTTTCTACGAACGGCTAATATTTACTTTTCCTATGAGCAGCACAAAGCCTAATGTTTATCCCTACGTTGCACTTCGTCCTGTGTAAACTCAGTCTAACAAATTGAATGTAGACGGTGTTTAAATAAAGAAATAAACAACCTTATTATCTGTGATCGAGAGTTGAAAGTCGCATGAATGGATTAAGATGTAGCGAGATCAGAAAAAGCATTATATTTTATGATCGTAGTAGCATTTAGTGGCCTGAAGCGATTGTGCGGTAACTTTGTAAAGGCAACACGGCCGTAAGGGATTTGCAGTATAAATTACAATGCAAAAACTCAACACATAATTTCATTGATTTAACTGAGACAATGAAAAAGCGATGTCTTAATGAATAAACAATGCGTACTGGTTTTGAAAATAGAATCTTTTTATTGTGTAGGCGATTTTATCTTGTACTAATGTTACCAGTGGCGCTACAATTTTGTTAGGTCTTTGCCTCAGATTTCTGTATCTGTTTCATGATTATTTGTCTTATATGCAAGTAGGTGATCAACCTCTTGTGCCTGACACATGCTATCGACCTTTTGGGACGTCGGTTTCTTCACGATGTTTTCCTTCACCATTCGATCGAATGTTAAATAAAAATAGAATGTTAAACAGAAAGTCATATCCGGGGACGAAACTACGACCTCAGGGATGAGCGTCCAACACTGCTCTTCTTCTTCTACTAGGTATACTGCACTTCTGCTATGTAGTGTTTAGCACTGTTTCTTAGATATTCCTTTGTAATTATAATCGGTTCGAACATTGCATTTGAAAATTTTTCTATATGCTTAATAAGTACTGGGTCGTACGATAGTGGAGACAAGGCCCATAAATCGACCTCATGCACCTTCCTATATCAAGGAAAATTAATAGCATGTAACAAATATGTTTGATCCTGTGCATATAAATACGTTTACTTAGGCCATTCAATACAATTAGGTAGACTTTGAGAACTCCTTCTCGGTCAGTCGAAGAAACAACCATAGATGGGTAGGCATCAGTAGGTTGAAAGCTTTTCTGCGATTACGCTCCCTCATCGCTTAATCTCAAGTCACCTACAGTGATGACTTACGGCTCTGAGATTTTGTCAGTACGAGCTATGCTCGGTGGTTCTCTACGCGGTAGAAATGAAGAGACCCGTAGAAGAACCAAAGTCACCGACATAGCGATAAGTGACGTATTCGATAAATGGCCGATGGCGCAAAAATGTCCTGGAATGGACTACGAGGAGAACGAGCAAATGGTTGGACCAACTCCCACTAAGTGGGCAGATGAGGTGGTGGAGGGAGGCGTTGGATGAAGAGCGCCGGGGACCATTTGTACTGGTAATTTTGATGTGAGGCTTATGTTCAGCAGTGGATGACAACAGGCTGAAACGCTGATCGTCAAATGTTTTATTGTAACATAAAATATATTTTTTATATTTAATTGTATATGAAATTCGCCATTTGCTATCAATGTTTTATTTAACTGTAAAAGCCATAAAATTTACCAAAGAATGCTTCTCTTGTCAACCCAAAACTATATACTTGTAAATAACGGGTTAACAAACATTGTTTCAATATTTTTTATTCGCAACACCCACGTTTTGTTTTGTTTAAAAAAATACTATTGTTTTTTTGTTATACAAAACAAAACCATTTCTAAAGTCTCCAAGAAGCTTTCAATCCTTTTCTAAACAACCTTGCAATAACCGTTTTCGCAAGCTAATTGCACAAATGTAAAAAGGTTCATTGTTTGGAAACATCTCTTAAAACTTTATGGCTTTAAAAAAGTTTTTTACGACTATCCAAAAATATTTCAAAATACCCAAATCGCTAACATGTGATAAAATCTCAAATCACTTTACGACATTCCTGAAGCCACAAAACGAATGGTATTTTCATAGATCACCATAATCTCTCAACTCAAAACATCTATGAAAATACGAAATACCAAACTAATGTTACTATACAACTTTTCTTTCCAAAAATACATAGTAGCTTTTTATATAAATAATGTAATAAATTCATGTTTATATTCGTTAAATAAATGTATTTACATATGTAGTTATCACAAAAACCAAAGACAATATTATAGGATTATAAACAATAGAAATAAACGCGCCTACTGCCTACCTAACGCTCAGATTGTTCTATGCCTCAAAATATTATGCTTTCTATGCGCGTAATTAGTCCTAATTAATGTCAAGAAAATGGCGAATAAAACGGTGATTATTAGACCCAAAAAATCGAGTTTTAGAGACAGAATGCCTAGTAATGCATAACGGTCAAAGACATAGACGAAAAAGTATAGAACGACCCATACCAAGTCACCCATACTTATATAATTCAATGGCTAGCGGTATTCACGAGTCAAACCAGAAGGGAATGCCCAGTCTTACATGGGGACATAGGTCTAACATACAGGCTATTTCGAGACCTAAACTAATGTATAGTCTAGAACGGCAGACATTTGACTGTACATAGACCGAACATAGATACAGATAACAAATTAGTCTATAAACAACATCATAAACAGTAAAACAAGGACAAGTTATAGACATACATAATATCGCTTGCATTCCACAAGGACTTATACAATCGATACTATTAATCCGTCTTATGTCCCAAACCAAAGACACCGCATTTAACTGAGTCGGATAATGTCCCGAGCTCATATTTAAGCTCCTAGCCGTGATCTGTGACAAAGGCGCGCGTCAAATAAAAACTAAATTGAATAAGATTGATCGAATACGTTTTGTTTGATGTAAATATTATATAATCTATGGTTTTTACAGAGTATTGAGTTTAATTGAAATAATGTGTGCATAGGTTCTTTGATTATTAGTAAATTGAATGAAATGGCGCAATCTGATGGTTAGGTAAATTTTGAAGACTTAAACTTTATATAGCAAGTATTTATTGTCGTTTGTTCAGTTCAGTTTTCTTTTTTTTATCTATTAATGTACTTATATTTAGCTTTGTATAATGTCCCAGTTTTTTCTTGTAATGATTGTATTACTTATAAATAAACAAACGAAGGTAGATTATTAGCAAAATACTCTAATTTTTATTTTCTTGAAGAAAATATTGTTATGAATAAGGTCCGTCAATTATTTAAAATTCGAATGTGTTAAAACAGCCAATTTTAAAACAAATGAATAATTTATTATTCATAAAACGTTCTTTTTTCAAACAATTGAAATTCCGCCTTTAATTTATACAGATATCCGGTCCACGCGACATTATTTCAATAACACCAACGTTTAAATAACATTATCTAAATGTCGTAAATATAGGCCATTATCGGGACCCTTCAAAATACCGTTCGGCGTTTTTGAACGAGAATGACGCGTCAACTTCATCCACTAAGAAAAATATTGAGACAACGGGCTTCGAGTGCTCTCCACTGCGACATAATGGTTTTTCATTGAATTCTTGCTTTCTTTTGTTTATTCCATAATGTTCCGATTGGAGGGCCATGATTACTTTAATAACAATCGTGTTCAACAAAGGCCTGGATGTAGGGTTGTAATATTGTTGTTCTCATGTCTCTCACGTAGATACATAAAACTGCTCACGTGATTCTTTATCTTCACGATTCTATTCTCAGTTCCATTTAAATAAGAATTAGAATAGTTTGCATTTTAGATGGTAGTGTCCCAAACTACGCTTAGGTATGTATACGTTCTGACATTTGAATATAAAAAAATAATGAGCTTTCCATAGAACTTTTTTATGATTATGATAGTATCTTTAAGTATTTTTAGTCTAAAAGGGTGATATAATAGAATTGTTTTTTAGTTTAGTTTAATGAACTATATGAATAATTTATTTAAAAATTAGGCAACAACGCCCTCGTACGTTTAATATTCCATATGTTTAAAACAATATAAATAGGATCAGATAAGATATAGGCGTTTTGGAGTGATTGTGAAAATTTATAACAAACGAAATCTATTAACAAATCCTTATATATTTAACAAATTCAGTGTGAATTTGAGATATCCAAACAAATTGATAACTAATCTAATTCACCCAGATAACGATACTATATCAAGGACAATAAGGGTCATTTTCGTATACACTCATTACTGTCACCTAGTCCGTATTCAAAGCTCGTAAAACATTAGGTATGGAAGACCCGCTCTGACGGAAACAAAGCGTATTTTATTTAAGAGAATAAAGAATCCCACTATATGTATTCGAGTCAGCAAAGGGACGCATTTGATATGGTTATTACGTCCTTTGGTTACGTCTAGGAACAGAGATTTCTCTTGATACGCTAAAATTTAGTTGTGTTATCAATAGGCGGCCTCCTAAGAAATGCTAATGCCTTAAAATACGTGGCATGGAGATGACAAATGAATTGTTTGCGGTTGACTACTTGTTATGTTTCGTGGAAGTTCTAGTTGCTTTGTGTTTAAATCATAAATCAGCCAGGAGCTTCCGAATAATAGTGATCCAATCATAAAGCATTACCATCAAGTTTTATTAAGAGCTGGTCATTTAAGATGCTTACAATAGTGAGTGGACTTTATAATTAATATGAATGGTTTGATAAGCTATTACTTACACACGCACCGCTAAATAAAGGCACAATTCAGATCTATGGAAACGAGTTTACAAAGAACGAATACCTGTTGAGAAAGGGGAATTTAAATATTAAATCATTATTTTTAGCTATTAATTAATTACACTGTTCACCCGGTAGACCGAGGCTGCGTTGGTGGGACGAAGTTTCCCAACTGAGCGTTTTTTAACGCAGTTTTTGCCGCGCACCACCTCTATGTGGAACCAGCTGCCCACTGAAGTATTTCCGAACCAATTCGACCTAGGGTCCTTCAAGAAAATAGCGTTTCTTGAAAGGCCGGCAACGCACTTACGAGACTTAGGGCAGCACGAGATAGATTGCGATGGCGAAATATACTCGCGGAGTCTAAGGACCATAAGGCTGTACAGCCATTGATGATGATGATGATTAAAGGCCACACAACAATACATATGTTTAAAAACTCTTAATAGTTTGCCAACTCCTACCTCCCATGTAATGTGTGGCGGAGGTTTTGCGAGAAGAATACGAGATTGACACCGGAGCCTATCTGACGTGGCCTAGTGGGAATTGCTCACCCAGTTTCTGAATAGCAGAGATTCTGGTGTGGGTCGAGTCCCACATACCCTTGCAACTGTCAGGGGCAAGGGATGCGCATGTATTTTCACCTCGAATGACAAAAAAAAGGAACACTTAATTGTTTTTATTGCTTGAATTATTTCGTATCTTTATTATTTAATATATTAATAATAATAATGTTTAATTTAGTACATGGAAATAGCTTGAAACATACCTAAAGCTGCAACAAGCGCGTTCTCTTTCGGGCAATATAAATTATTTAGTGGAGTTAAAAAAGTCAAAGAATATAAAGAGATGATTGCCTTATGTATAGAAGCAATAATAGTATGCAATGTTAAACCCCTTTGAAATCCCCTTACCGAGACTCTATTCCTTTTTTAACCATGAATTTGAATGGAACAGTAGGTGCGCAGTGCGCTATCAAAGAAATCGCGCGGAACGATTCAAACACGATAATCGCAAGCGCAGGACATCTTGATATTTCCCTTTCAGTTGCTCGTAAATAACCTCTCGGACATCGCTTTGGCCCCTTGACATTTTATAGATACAGGATGTGTAAATATTGTTAGGTTCAAAGGTCGAAATTAAATTATATAAGATATAGAATATGCTTAAATTATGTATCTGTATAGGGTATGGGGGTCTCACATTTCCTCAGGTACTTTTATTTTTTAAGGTAAAAACTAACCTTCCCTTACTTCGAACCCGAATTGCTGGAATAGTCCTAGAACCTCTGAGCTATAGTTAACCAGTGAACCAGAAAGGTAGTAATAAAAATATAATCCAACAGATCAAGTACAAAACAAAAACATTGTAATATACAACTATGTATACAGTAACCAATAATTTTTTCAATAAATCTTAAAACCTCTATCCCAAGTCTTGTATGAAATGGACACTCCTGTATAATTAAATGAAACGTTCGTATGCTAATATATGCGAAACCACTCGCGAATTAATCATTGTTCCCAAAGAATGTCTATAGAAACTTAGATAACACTGAGCACTTTAGATTAAAAATAAAGATAAAATAAATAATGAATGAAGAAAGGAGCCAAATTAGTAGGAGTTGAATGAACTTAACTATCAATTAAGCGGCTCATTTGAATAAATAAAAACCATTGTATAATAGAATTTGTGGGTGTAACTATTTAAAGTACGCGTAATTTTCACGTAAACGATGTTTTTATGGAATGTCAGTTATCTTCATAGATTTATATCGTGTTATCTTAACTGAGTTGGCACTTGTTATTATTTTTCTGGTGTTTATAATCTTATATAAAGTCATTTATTTTCTAATATATAGATATTTATAAAAATCCAAACAAGATAAATATTTGAAAATAAACTGTAAAACAAACTTGCAACGCGTTGTTATACAATAAATGAAGAGACCTTTTCGTTAGTAATATTATTTAATACGTGAGCGAGTTATAATAATCACAAATTAAATTATCAACTGTATCTAGTATTTTAATCTTATAAACGATTATTGTTTTATCAAGAATATAACTTCCGGTTTATAAGAACTATAATAAATCAAACTAAAATCTGCACGTTTGTCGAGAAACATAATTAAACATTGTTGACTTAACATTGTTCAAAATTACATTTCACTTAAGCGGTTAAGGTAAATATTCATTGCTTTAGAAGAAATTAAATGAAGCATCGAATGTCAATAGGAAAAATAAACTGAAATATTTGGAAAAGACTGTTATGATAAACCATTTTTTATTATTCTATGCTGTTTGGATTGTGGGTGGACAAGCGCAATGCTTCCCAAGAGGTTTTTCTTGTCGATTGAGTAGTATTATTGACTCTGTAATTATATCTGAAAATTTATGGTTCTTATATTACTTTACACGCGGCAAGTGTTGAAACACAAACAATATTCGCAGAGCTAATTCACAAAAATGAATACAATGCTTTTAAAACATTAAATAAATGTGCCATCAGTAGGCATTTATTTGTTATAACTAGGTCTACCTGGTAGAAATCTCTTATTAGCGATAATACAGCCCGTTGCCTTATAACTTATGTGAACTGTTTTGTAAATTATTATTATTTATACTTTTTATTCACTTATTATTTCAATAAATAATAAATTGGCAGTGCAATTTGATATTTTGTAATTTTATATAAAAATTATTTTCACAATAATTGTTATATATTTTAGAATAAAAATCTTGAAACATATACTGTAGAAAATGAGTTTTACATGATGTGGTGTAGGTAGTAATAATAATAATAATAATATAAATATGTATTTCTTTACTGACGAGTGATGTGTACATTATGTTACCTATATGATTAAATGATGTTTTACTTTACTTTACTAATTTAATTAAAAAATAAATACATTACAATATGTTTTATAGTGGGAACTTAAGATTATTATTATGATAAATTAATTAAATTATAATTAAGATACATATGCTAGAATCGTTAGTTACGCTGGATTGTTGATACAGAGGCAAGAACAACAACTACAAAGAGATAAGACTACAAACTTAAACCCTGCTAAAGAATGACGGATCAGCACCATGTAATACATATTTGTGTGAATAATAGGTAAACCAATAACTATGCCTTTTGCTTTAAATATACAAGTTCTCATTTCATAAATAATGTATAAATTACACATACTACTGCGTACCATCCAAATCAATTAAAACGTTACGTGAGATTTTAAAAGGTTACCAACGAATATATAAGTTTAGATCCTAAAAAGAAATAATTAATTCTCTATGACAGTAAACTAAACCAGTTTGGAGGCTGTATCGGATGATCTAATCTCAACATCTGAGCTGGTTCTATACGCGACAAGTAAGTTATGAGCGCCGATTAAAACTTAATTAAATTAGTGCTGTGATCTAGTCGGTTAACCATACCTCATATTTAAATCTAGAGGTTTGATTTTATTGGCGACAAAACAATACTTATTTAAAGGCAAGCCTCGCTTTTAAATGATTTAAAATTGTATGCATAATAACCATTTACACTATCCTTACACCGTGGGACATTAAAAAAGTGCGTGCGTGCAAAGTATACATGTCAGAAGTGAAACTTCTTTGGCAAACTAATTTTTAATTCTTGTTCATATTTATACAAATCTAAAACTATAGATTTCCGAGTCTTAGAAGAAGGGAAAAAGGAAGATATGTTAGGAATTTAATTGTCATTAAAATATTAAAAGTGTCGAAAGGCTACATAACCATGTCAAACTCAAACTCAAACTCAAAATATCTTTATTCAAGTGGGTAACCAAGTACACTTTTGAATCGTCAAGTTAAATTAATCGTTAATTTACATTTACTACCAGTTCGCAAGTCAAGGGCGTAGAGCGGGTAAGAAGAACTGGCAAGAAACTTTCCGCCACTCTTTTCAATGCTGAGGCAATCAAACTTTTGACATATCAGGAATAAGACGCCCAAAGAACTAAACTTAGAACTAACTAAGAGTTAATAAACCTAGTGTAGTGAATATAAGTGCAAGTGCGGTATCTCGGACACACGAACATAGTGTCTAATCATTATAGAGCACTTAGACTGTTAATGAACATTACCTTAGTTTAAGCTATTTAGTAGTATTGTAGAAAATTAAGTCAACATAATATTACCTATTAGCCATAATTATTGTATAGGCTAGATTGTAATTCATGTAAAGTCGAACTCTTTTTTGTGAACCGTATTGTAGGAAAAAAAACTATCCTTACAGACCAACTCCTCAAAAATAGAATCAAAATATAAATAAAACATAGACTTTAGACAATTTATTCTGTTAAAATTTTCGAAAACAATTTCTGATGTTTAATTGAATTCAAATTAAGTATCTCAGCTACTTATAAAATTTATAAATAATGTATTTATTCAAATAAAAACAACAACTCGTAGACATTGTATTTCTATATAAATCAGGGTTAATTAAATACATGTAATTATTAAAATTTCAAATATGCACCGAATGGCGGATGACAGAACCCTAAGATCCTTACTGAACTCACAACCTGGTGGCAAGAGGAAACTCGGCCGAGGCTGCGTTGGTGGGATGGAGTTGATAAGGGCCTCCAATAGTGTTCAAAGTTGGACGCAAGAAGCGTGAGGAAATATTTAGGAAGCGGGAAGACTTTGACTTTATTTAACAGTAGTAACAATTTCTTTTTTCTTTAAAATATTAAGTTTTAGTTTGTTTAATGTTTAATTTCAGTTTTCTTTTTTTTATCTATTCATGAACATCTTTCATTATTTATTAATGTAATTTGTATTGGCTTTCAATATTATCTAAGTGTTTTATTTTATAATATGTATCTATGTAGCTGTAAGATTGCTTATAAATAAGTAAAATTTAAAGTATTTCATGGTTCTACTTAACCACTTGTTTAGACATATTATACATTATACAATGAATCCAGTACTGTGAATTTATCTTACATCGCGTAAATCAGATAAATGTAACATTTTTGATCGAAGACCCGGCAATTGATATTGAGATAGTCCACTCTCTGTCCGGGAAAAGCATTCAATTGTCTGTTATCATTCTATCGTAGTTTTCATCTTTTTATATTCAGACGAACCAGTTAAGTTTGCCAGTGACTATTAAAAACACGATAATAACATTTTTTTTATATTTATACTAGTAGACTCGGCCAAGCGTTGCTGTGGCTAAGGTTTTTGTTACAGATGTTAAATAGTGTCTTAATATGTGAAACTTTGGTACTTTCAACACAGCGCGGCGCCATCTGTTAGAATTGTGATTTGTGACTGTCAAATAATAACAGACAAATAATTAGCAATAAATTAAAATTGCGACTATAATTTGAGATTTAAACTATCCTATCTCTCAAGTTGAATCGAACTGCACATAGTGTGCAAATTTGATTGATATCGGTTCGGTAGTTTAGGAGTCCATTGAGGACAAACATTGTGACACGAGATTTATATATATTAAGATGTATAACTGTGCGTGCGTTTTGAAATAGTTTTTTTTTTGTGAATTCGAAAATGATTTAGATTTACAATTAGATGACGAGAACGTGTGTACATAAAAACCTCTATCGTTTACATCACAAATAATATTAACACGGGTAGAAAATTCTACTGGTTCTTACCGCTAAAAACCGTTTCTTCTTGTCAACCTAGGCGTTAATAAGCTAATATATATACTAAACTACACTAAATACATATTATGTATTATAAAAATTAAATTATTTTTAATACATTGTTCTGTGTCTTTCCATCGTGGTATAAAGTCAACTTGATTGAAAAAGAGGAGAAGACAAATATGTAGCGTGTGATTGTGTAGGTATTATTATTACCACTGGATTGTTAGGAGATAGATTGATACAATTTCTACATTAAAATCTCTACACTAGTTTGCCCAATTCTTCTAGAAGCAAAAACCTAAATTGTTATTACATATGCAATATGAAATTTGATTATAAATAATATCTTTGTTTTCAAGCGAAGACGCGCAGACAAAAGCTTAATAGTTATTCCATAAATTATCACTGTAAACTTAAAACACTCAAGCAAATTTCTCCATTCAAACCTCGTCACGTTTTTCACAGACATGTTTCGTCGCCTCAAATTCCCAGTGGATCCTTTAATGGCTGTCATTTAAGCAAATTGTTGCTAATAAAGTCAAAGGCGCCGATTTTTATTGCCACGCCGTTAGACAACAAGATTTAAGGGTTGGCAAAGAGTTGCAAAATAAAAACAATGGAGAAATGGCGGTACCGTTATGTGCACAAGAGATGAGGGTCTATTGCCCCAAATAAAACAATAAAGGACTTTGCAAATAAACAGTAACGGGTTTTAGAGTAAATAAAAATTTCGCATTCAACTTCTGCGAAGTGACGTGTTTTGACGTTTGACGTTAAAATAAAATAAATCATAGTCTTTTATTGACATAACTTTTTCATATTTAATAAATCAATTTTTTTACCGTATTGAAGTTATCTATGTATTTACAATTATTTTACATAATTTTAAATTTAACCGACGTTTCGAGTGCTTTTCAGCGTGCGTGGTCACGGTGACTGAAGACAAAAGGTGTTGAATGTCAAAAAGTATCACAGCTGTAGAAAAAGATGTATTATCTGTATTTATTTCCCCGGAGTTGGTATAGACTAAAACCGTGAGCTAAAACCCATCTTTTAGTCATGTAAAATAATTGTAAATACATAACTTCAATCCGGTTAAAAATTGTTTTATTAAAATAAATCAGTGGCGCTGCAACCTCTTTAGGTCTTGGCCTCAGATTTTACTTATGATAATAATGCCATTTTGTTATAGACTATAGAAGGAATTTGAGAAATTTATTGCCGCAATTAAAAATATATATCATTAATACAGGTAATAAAAAATAAACGGGCGCTCGTTTGAATGATATTATTTGTATCTAAAAATAATTATTCATATAGATTTTATGACTTCTGTCAATTTGCTTTTACACCCGAGCGATTATGTTTTAATAAAACATTTCATTAATTCACTGTGGCTTTACGATGGCACACTAATTATTTTTTACACTTTAACTTTCAACATTCCTCTTTATAATTGATTGACTTTTACTCGATTATCTTTTCAATTGCAATAAACCTTCGCTATTTCGTTTAAACTGTCTTTTAAATATTTAATAGTCACATAAACACAGCTTTGATTATAAAAAAGTCTATATGGTCAAAGAAACCCGCTTATATAACATTTGCTTGATTCGAATCATTTACTATATTAGTGCCGCGCACCGCCACTATGTGGAACCAGCTGCCCACTGAAGTATTTCCGAACCAATTCGACTGATGGTCCTTCAATAAAAGAGCGTACCAATTCTAAAAAGGTCGGCAACGCACTCGCGAGCCCTCTGGCATTGAGAGTGTCCATGGGCGGCGGGTATCACTTAGCAACAGGTAAGACTCCTGCCCGTTTGCCCCCCGTTTTATAAAAAAAAAGTTATTTGTTCAAAGTTATCGACTGCGTCGTTTCTTTCCCCAAAGATCGCATTTGCCCATACTTACGACTTTCTTTAATAGCATGTATTATTAATCAATATTTCAATAACGAAAAAACATTTAAAAATCATAACGGTTCGTTAATCAAACGCCCCGTTCAAAAAAACCAAGCTCGTTCAATCAACACACTTGAACATACTCCGTGGATTCAACGAATTAAATCTTGAAAATAAACAATTATATCATAAAACGTTTCCCCTCTAAACTAATTATCTCCCACGCCGCAAACATCAATACCAACAATGGTTAGGACTATAAAATCGAGTTGTTAATTGTTCTCGAAGCCGAGTTGAGAGTGCTCCATATAAACAAGGTTTTATGCATGACAACAGAATTTACTTTTGTTAAGGTTAGAGCTTTCAATGTATTGTCGTGGAGCGTGTACGTGTTGCTGGACCGTTGTGACAGGCAAACATAAGCATATAGGGCTGGCGAGTATTTGGTTAGAACATATGTTTATATACGCTTATGAAAGGCGAAAACAACAGAAATGTGAAGCCCTCAGGCCGTATTTGAAGAGTAACTTAGATGAATATGGCCTTGAGATAGCTATATACAGCTAGATCTATATTAATTTATTAATAAATGTATTATGATTTTCAGCTAAATGCACCTGCAAGTTATAAAGAATATTTTCCCTACTCGCAAGGTTTAAATCTAATTACGTAAGTCACTTCTATAATACAGTTTAAAAAACAAGCGTGTGAGCTTGTTTTTAAGCAGTCGAAAGCTCGTCGAAGTTTCGTCGAAAGGAAATGTGACCTTACAAAAAGCGTAAATTGGAGAAGAATACCTGAAACACTTGCATTGTTTTAAACACTGATAGACTATTGATATGCGTATTATAAACCCAAAAAAAGAGCTGATCCAAAAAGCAAAATAAGAAATAAAACAGACGCAAAAATGTGTTGCTCCATTAAACCTTGCTTCGAATAGCTAAAATAAAATAGTGCGAATAGTGCACTATAAGCATCCAATATGTACAGGCCCTTTACACGACGCAAGCGCATACCGATGTTGTACCGCGAACTCTCACACTTTCCCTAATCAAAGTGACACGACAAAATATTATTCTGTGCAATTCTCCGAACAATGCCCGAGACCAATTCGCTGTTAACATTTTGTATCAGAGAACATTTTATATTGTATTCGTTGTTGATTTAACAAGACACGTATGAGATGGAATTTATTTACTCCCTCGGATAACTATAAATTACTGATCAACCTTCTCCGGAGTAGGTATAGTCTATTTAACGCGTTTTGAAAGTATTGCGATGCAGGTGTCGATAATTGCTAAATTTTCCTACACTCAGGGAAAAACTTTAATAATGTTTATTTATTTATTCATTTCGCAATCCTACAGCTTACAAAAATATATTTAAAAAAAATATTACATTTAAAATACAGCCAAAGATGAAATACATAATATTTACAAAAAGGTTCAAACATTTATAAAAGGAAAAAATCAATAAAAAATATTCAATACATTTAACTAAGTAATACCTGATTTGGCTGTGATATGTGATGGTGTGAAAGTGAGTGATGGTGTGTATGTAGGGTATGCTCATGATGCAGGTGATTTTGCGCTACGCATATTCTTAATACTTATTTTAACCATATTCCGCCATAGCTTAAACAAGTCAGGGCTTAAATATTGGTCGTTGCCGGGCTGCGCGATACAAAACTGAGTCTTTTGATGTAAGGAACATGAAAAAAAAACTAAATATCGATTTTCACGAATACAGCGTATTAAAAAGAAGTATTTTTGTTAGATTTAGACGTTGCGGAAAGGTTATACATAGAACAAGGCCTAAAAACATGGATATCCAATAAATTTTTCTTACAAGCATCTTACTATGTATATTTTCGTTTAGATTATACATCGCTAGTCAATACATCTGTACAAATACGTAATGTAACGATTCAAACTCAAATAGTTTCTTCCCAGGCGTCCTTACATTGTGATGATAATGTATTGGTATTCTGAGAATCGCCGTTGAATACCAATACCACGCTTTCATATTTACTCCTCTACCAGGAACGTAGGTTTTAATTATTTAAATCGCTTGATGGAATAGCTTAAGATTTTAATTAACATATTTCCTACATCTGCCTTTCTTTTCATTCAGTTTTGATTAAGGTTTAAAAATATGTCATTTTTTTCGTGCGTATCTGTTCAACTGAATCAGTTATTTGACCGGGATTCAGACCGAATCTCTAGGTTACACCTAGACTTATGCATGCAAAAATAAGCCACACTAGCGATTATAATTATAATACTACAATCGTTATATAAAAATATTCGAAAATATTTTATAATGAACAGAATTTAAACGTCAACTTGAGCGGGTTTTAAAAAATAACATAACAGATGCTGGTCATATTTTTTTTGTTTAGTACTCAATATTAAACTAAAACTATTTAAGTACTTTGGATTTACATAAAATTCACGAAAAACTCCAACTGAAAGTACAAAGCCAAGTAAATCGCATAGAAACAACTTTATATATTTTTTATTACACATGAATTATAAAATTTGTTATAAATCGATAAAGCATTTTAAATAGTTTTTAAAATAATTTTGATTTGATTTGATCAATTAGAAAATCTCACCAGCAATAGAAACGCTAAACCACAATTTAAAGCATATTCAGTATAATATCATGGTTTTTACGCAACAAATCATCAATCTAGACGACACATGATCGAACATAATTATACCTGGATAGAGTGATGTTCGTCAGTCTGTTAGTCAAGGTGAATGAGAGCTTGCCTAGAGGTCGCGGAGGGGAGGACCACCGGCGCTGCGTCCGACGCATAATTACCACGTACCCACACAACCAAAGAAACATTAAATTTTTATCTGGCTTGTTTTAGTTTTTGGACAGTAGCGATGAAATCCGACGCGGTCTCTTTTACACGATTCAATCAAGAGCAATGATTAAAACGATTATTTTTAATTATTTATAACTTATTTCCCAACAGCTGCGCAATACAGCTGCAAATTGTTTTTTTATTAGTTCAGTTTGAATCCGAGAAGAAAGGTTTATCTTACATTTAGTTTTAAACACATTTCGGATTTTTATTATTATATATGTATATATATATTATATATGTAATATATAACTTATGTAACCGAAATCATTGTTTTATTAAGCTCTTGAATAATACGTAAAAAATTAAATTAATATAAATTACAGGCTTATAAATAAATATACACTGTTATAAGAATAAAACGTTTATAACACAATTTTCACCTATTTATTAAAATTGTCTGCAAAGCCTCCCGAAGCTCATATATGGCAAGAAATCCGTCACCAATTTGAGTTATTAATTGCATCACATGTATACTTATAAGGGAAGTAATAAGTGTATACTAAGAATTCTCTGTTAGTATACTGTATTATTTTTTCCTATAAACACAGATAAAGTAAACCTCATTGTCGTACACATTGTCTATACTCGAAGATCACTGTCAGACAATAAACTAAAAAACTTATTCGCATACTTCATAGAATCCAGACGAAAATGGCTTCTATATTTGTTTAGAGAAATATCATATTGTCGTGAGAATGTAAGATGGGCGTGTGATGGGATCGTGGCTGGTCACGCGAGCCAGTACCAGCTATGTACCAAGTGTTTTCGAATATTACCTTTGGGCTATTGTTCTGTAACCGCTTGATACAAGATTGACAAATACAAAGCGACATTATTTGAATAAAGAACAGTGGTTTGGCCTGCTTTTATATCTTTAATACTCATTTAAGGATTTACGAAATTTATATGTTTACTAGCTGACCTGGCAAACGTAGTTTTGCCATGTATATCATTTTTAACAAAAAATAGGGGTTGATCGTAGAGGTGTGAAAATTTGGGGTTGTATGTATTTTTTAATGCTGTATCATAAAATACCTAAAAATTAAAAAGAAATAATTTAGGTGTTAACATTAACACCCTTAACATTTAGGAGGGTGAAAAATAGATGTTGTTCGATTCTCGGACATATATGCACACAAAATTTCATGAGAATCGGTCAAGCCGTTTTGGAGGAGTTTAACTACAAACACCGCGACACGAGAATTTTATATATTAGAAGATAATTTTAATTTAGAATAAATGAGAGATTTTTCGACATGAATCATATTAATTATCTTATGCACAATACAGTATTTAGAATGTTCTTCACCTACATAGTAAATGTTTAAATAGAATTAATTAAATTTAGTATGTAATGCAAAATAATGTTCTATTATTTATTTAAAGCTTTTGAAATAAAACGTCCCAATAATCTTAATTAAAATATTGTATAGCCAATTAGGCACCTCCACTAAACTGTCTTATGTCCCATACAATTATATTATTAGGGACAAACACAACTTTAAAAGAATTACTCTAAAAGCTGTAGAGGCCAAGACATTCCTTTGCTGTACTAGCAAATCCTAATTGTACCCAACGGGTTTTTGGTAACAACGCATAACCCACAGGCATATACAGGGTGGCCAAAAAGTCGTGGATCAAACGCAAATAGGGGATAGATGAGGTCATCAGCGGCAAAAAATTGTTCTACGGGAGGTCTCTAAGGTCAACCCCTGCAGAGTTATGATTTATTTTGGTTTTTATATGAAAATTGACTTTTTTTACTAATTCTTCTTAAAATTCGAAAATATCTACATCCTGTACCTTTCTCATAATATCCACTAGATTGGTACTGATCAGTTCTTGCGTTAGACATACTATTTATAGTTGTTTACTGAGTGTAATCAAGATAATATTAAGTGAAACAATATAACATTTTTTCAAATCATAAATTTTTCTTTGCTTCGGACCCCACTGTGAAAAAAAATTACTCTACCGAAAAGTGACCCTGTATTACAAGTTTTGGCGCATTTTATAGGGATTCTGAAAAGGTATTACACATGGCAATGAGTGGCTCAAATATCTTTCTAGGTCGAAAATACAACAACGATTCGGTCTTATGATACATTATTTACCTACCTGTGACCAGTGCTGTGTGAATCAGACTAGATTCAAAAAATTTACAAATGGCTGGAGGGTTATGTAGGAATTTGATTAGACGGTGCAGATTAAGTATTATGGTCAGAGGCAGGAATTTTGAGCATTTATTGTAAAATGTTTTGTTTCATACAAACAACCTTTGAGAAATAATTGTTTTAATACAATTATTTCACACTTGTTGTTGTTGTAATTCTTCCTAGAAAGATATTAGGGCGACTCATGGCCATGTGTAATACCTTTTCAGAATCCCTATGAAATGCGCCAAAACTTGTAATACAGGGTCACTTTTCGGTAGAGTAATTTTTTTTCACAGTGGGGTCCGAAGAAAACAAAAAGTTATGATTTTAAAAAATGTTATATCGTATAACTTTATATTATCTTCAATACACTCAATAAACAACTACAAATAGTATGTCTAACGCAAGAACTCATCAGTATCAATCTAGTGGATATTATGGAAAAGATACAGAATGAAGATATTTTCGAATTTTAATAATAATTAGTTAAAAAAAGTCAATTTTCATATAAAAACCAAAATAAATCATAACTCTGCAGGGGTTGACCTTAGAGACCTCCCGTGAACAATTTTTTGCCGCTGATGACCTCATCTACCCCCTATTTGCGTTTGATCCACGACTTTTTGGCCACCCTGTATATAATAACAGTATTCTTTGCTTTAGTTTTATCAATAAATCATTAATAATCAATTAAACTGTTACGGTTAGAGGCCACAGAACACTCCCAAATGACAATATTTATGGCAACAAAAAGTATTGTCCGATTACGTTTACAAAGCAACAAACTTTTTACCAGCGTTGTGTTGGAATTTTCGATTGAGCGATTTCTTGCGGTCGTGTCAGCAAAACAAGAATAAAACACGGTACATACTAAAAATATTATCGTGTTATATAATTTGTTGGTAACTTTTAAAATATCCGTAATATATCTGTATCGCACCTTACAAGTAAGTACATTAGGGCATTACAGGGAAAAGTTCATCGTAATAAATCCCCGTGGAGTCTCCGTGTTTCGACTACAAACGACTTCGAATCCTTATCAGTAGCCAGTGTGTACCGCGGTAAAATATTTTTATGGCGTTTAGAGGCGGCTTCCGTGTCTTTCATACTGTCCCAGCGGATCCAGTTACATTTTTCTATAACAAGACCGCTATAAAGCAGCTTACGAAAACATTATGTCACTATCTTGATAAACGCCCCATAATGGCCCCATACTCTGACATAATGTGAGGCGACAGCCATAAATACTCCAAACAAATGAAGCACGCTTAAAAAATTTAATTTCGAATCATAAAACTTACTTCATTCAATAATTGATTTCATGCTATAAACATACATTGTAAGCGATAGTTTCAATATAGATTGTAATCGGTTTTGTCTATAATTTCGAGAGGCATACCTGAGTCATAATAAATCGATGTTCATTACGAAAATCGCCGTAAAATATCTCTGAGCGATTCCACGATGCCTGGGCGAAAGGATTCCGCCGCTGTGTGTGTGACCGTGAACAGGTACTAGGCTTTTGTGTGTAAACAAATAACAAAATCGACTGTTTTACAGGCCCTCAAGGCCGTTTCCGAAGCTCATCCTCGCCCAACGTCCAGACTTTTTCGTTTTTTAAACCCTTATTTAATGTGATGGCCGAGTATTTGGGCGCTCAGTTTGTATACGCAATCAATTTTATTCATTTAGAACGAGTTCCTCTACAAATAAATGAGTAAATGTATTGAGCGAGAAACATCTTGATTTATGGTATGGTTTAAATATTACGCTTTTTTGTCAATGGAATAGATATCAAAATGTTAGTTGTTTAAATTTAGATTACGTCTGATTTATTGTGGTCTAGGAATGTTCGAGTGCGGAAACGAACATGCACCGATTAATTCCCAGCAATGCGATATTTATAAAAAAGGTCCGTGTAATCGATACGTATTCGAATGGAACCTCAATCGATTTCGTGATGAATGAAGGGACGGAAGTACGATGTTCCTGCGATTATTGAAGGCCACAGGGCCATAACGTTATCGTATCTTTTAGGGTAACTTTAATAGTATATACCACGACTGACAAGGTGATAAAATAATAAAAAACAAATACTTAATTAATCGCATACAAATTTTTTTTGCTAGAGCTTCAGTTCATCAATATTGACAGCGTATAATACTATGAGGTTTGCGCACAAAAAAACCTAAAAAGGTTCATCATATGTGTCCTTCATTCTTAATGTTTACAAAAGTTTTCCTTTGTATGCTTCAATCTATCATACAAAGCTCTGTTATGAGTTTGTCAAGTATTACGTTTGCTACATTATTTGTGGCGGCTATATATTTACACAAATATTAGTGTTTAATATATGTTAACCAGAAACAGCTAAAGGAACAGAAAAATAGAGGACACTGGTGCCCTTGGTACAATAAACGAAAAAGAGGAAGACAACTTAGAAGCTGGATAGACCAAATTAAGGAAACAGCAGGAACATGGCAAAGAATGGCAGAGTGCAGGCGGGATTTGGAGGAGGCTTATGTCAATAAAGGGCACACAGATACCTAAAAAGAATGAGATAGAAATATATATGTGTTTAAGTGTAAAACCATCTGCAATAAAAGGTTATTATTATTATTATATGTTAACCTCATGGTAGACTTGTGTATATTTTAAATCTACCTAAAACCTTTGAAAACCAATACAAAGGAATCTTTATTACATTTTGGTTTACCTCAACTGAACTGACAGCCCTGAAGTGTGTAAGGCACGCTCAACTCACATCTGTGACAAATCACAGCGAGGAACATTCGTTCGGCTTTCTTCTCACAATCGTCTCGATTTATCTAATTATAACCGCCTGAGAACAAATGAACTCCTTACCGCTGATAAATTTGGAGGTTCAATGGTCAAGGTATCCTGGAATGTGATGCATACTATAAAAGTTTACGTGTGTTCAAATATAGCTTCGCCCGTATTAAAGCAAATGTCCTAAGAAAAAACATTCGTTCGGAGGTCAGAAGGGGCCTTGAAATGAATACGATAGCAAGTCGAGTAAATATTATATTTACACACAACAAAATTATATGTATCAGCCACAACTGGCACTACAGAGTGATCCACCAACTACTAACTTATGAATATAGAAATATTAGACATAAGTGGAATATGGAAGTGATAATGTAATATAAAATAAAAATGTGTTTATTCATATGATAACAATTCATTATAATGTGTAAGATTTGGAAACACTTTTAAGTAAAAAAATTCCTGTGTCAGGGTTCCCAGCTCTTCCAGAACAAACTTACATCTTCTTGATGAATTATTTTGTTTTGTCAACTGTTCTCAACAAGCCTGAGTGCATGTGAGTGAGTGAGCGAATGAAATGTGTAACAATCGTAATCGTAAAATAGATCGTCCCAATGAAATGTGGCAAAATCACAGGTTGTTTATCTAATAAATGATAAACCCCAAACAATACTTATTAATTATTCTAATATTTATAATTTACTAACAGCTCCAGTATGTCAAAATCCAACACGTCTAAGTTTAGTTTCTTCATCTCAGCGCTGAGTGACTCCTATAACTCATAAACGTATTGGATTCAACTCACAAGTTACGCACACTAAGCACTTTCAAAGTTTAAAACCTTTTTATTTACTGCGAGATATAATATCCGTGATCTAATATAATAGCGATCTAACACTTTACAAGACAGAACTGTATCGTTTCACACGGTTATCGCGCCGCAAGCCTTGACAAAGAGCTGGCGTTACACAAACACATTCACGATAAAGGCAGATTTTCCTATATAAAATCAAATAATATTTTATTTTTAAAAAGGAACACACACAGACACAGAGAACACACGACATACAAAAACAATACATGTATGTGCATCAATGACAAGTGTGCACAACATTTAGAGGGAAAGCATTGCAATGATAAAGAGAAAAGAAATAATTCAATAAAAATAAAAAACAAGGAACTAGATAAAGAAATACAAATATGCAAATTCAAAATTTAATATATTTCTTCTTTGCAATTGTTATTAGTGAACAACAGTGGCTGCAGCATCTCTTACATCTGAAGACATGGAGGCTGTCATATAATGGATTATCTGTTTTAAGTTTACAGACTATGCAAAAATGCGCCTTGATCTAAGCCAAGGAACTCAGTGTGAGACATACCTAATTGTCTATAAAGATAAAAATTTCAATAAAGCAGATGATACATACATTTGTTCAAAATTTTCTTCGAGCTGCAAACAAAACTAGATTAAATATAATGTAACATCTAGTTTTAATAAAATACACATTGAAGATTTTTTGTATCGATAATGATTTATTAATGTAAATTATCCCTTTACCTTGCTGTATTTATTATTGTTAAATTATTAACACAAAAGTTACCAAGTACATTTTGAGGATTCTATTAAAAATTAAAAATCTTTAAACGCGTCTGAGAATGTTAAACATATTGTATGAAACTACTGGTTATAGAACCAAAACCTTTCCTCAAATTATACATCCAAAATTACACATCTTCGTGCATTCGAGAGGTTAGATACAAAAAACTCGTTATAAATAACAAGACAGTAGCATTTCTATCGGGGTGTATGTAAATCGATCCCTGTCACGCAACCAGTAGCTGTGATATTGAATCGCATGTTTTCAACCTAATACTAAGAATACTATAGAAAATATTGAATTTAATATATTTATATAATTCCGTGAAGCGGCGAATGAAGGCGATGAAGTGGTTTAGGTGAGGCCGAGCGTTTAGGACCGCACGAAGTTTCTTTTCATAAGCACATACTCGTTTCTTGTAGTAATTAAGAGAAAGAGCATACCCCCCACTAAAATGTCCATGGGCTGTCACGACAGCCCTTTTTGGGCGTCACGTAGACATCACCAATGGGGTAACAATAGGGTGGCAGGGCTGGCAAAATGCCACGGGGCCCCGACCCAAGACGGCCCCTGCCCAAGATATGTTATGTTCTATGGATGAATGTGAAGTCTCCAAAACGTATTGGGCTAGTGTAGGGACCACGGACCATTCCCTCTCGCCTAAGAGAGGAGGCCTATGGCCATTAGCGGAACATATACACGTGTAATTGGTTACGCTGAAAATCTCGAAGTTTATTAAAATTAAACTGAGTAGGGAAGATTTTTAGTGATAGGGCCCCATCAAAAGAATTGCCACGAAAGAAGATTTGCTCCGACCTTGATATTTGTATAGTTACGACCTTGTATAGTTACGCCACTGGACATCACCTTGGCTTTTTTGCCTATAAGGAATCAAAAAGTAAATATAATAATAAGAGAAAGGCATATAACAATTTAGTAGCGCTGAATGATTGTTATTATTCAAATATTTCCGTAGAAGGGGAACAGAAATTAAAAATGTATCAAAGGCAAATGGAACACTATATCGAAACAGAATATCAAAATATTCCGTTTATTTTAAGTCGCATCTCACGTATACAACTTTGACAATCCTAAACAATTATGAAGTATTTATAATTGATGATCACGATAAGAACAATCTCCTTAAATGAATTGACTTAAACTACTTTCCCCGCTTATCAAAACAAACGGTCCGATTTCAATGTAACAAGATTTTGCTTTCAATTGCCCGCTCATCTATTTACTTAGCGATCCGAGGCATTCATGAGAAACAACGGTATTATCCAACTATTGACACGTAAATTGGAACAATGACCAAAGCAAGCAAAAAGTTATCGAATGTCAATTATTACAGAATTACCTACGCCGATATCGCTGTCTCAATCGAAAGAACGGCAGGCTTGTGAGGACACAATTACACTCCATTATGTTCACCGGGACCTTTTACGGGCTAACCCGCCCCCGGACTCCAAGACATAGGACGCCGCAAGCGATGTAGCGTGTTGCGTATCGACCGGCACAGTATTACGTCCACTGTGGGCTATTGTTTGTCACTCAGACAGATTTCATGGCGACAAATGGCCTCCGATCCGAAATACACGACACAGGCGAATTAAATTAACTATTACAATTTACCGGCGTACAAATTACTGAGTACATGAATACTTTTGGATTGTTCGAATCCCGCGGTGAGTCCCGCGGTGATTTTAATTTTACACAGCTCCTTAATGTTTTGACTCGTGTGATTGGAAATTATAAACGTTTGTAACGGTGCGCGAGAACCGATGTGTTGTTTTGAACATTATTGAACTGTGTAGCAATAAATTTTATTTATACTCGATCATAGAAAAATGTTTTATTTAATTATATTCATTTGTCACTGCTTAACTCGGTAATCAATTTTCAATTATCTACTCAGCTTCGAGTCAATTAATTTATAACTATGTATTAACTAGGGTTAACCACATGTATACATTTTGATAAACCACATATATTTATTAAATACTATATTTTATCAGCAAGTATGAATTATGACAATAGAACACCCATACAAATTATTCCAACCTCACATAGTGATTTATTAAACCCATTTATGAATAAAGTTCATAATAAAAGCTGCGACAAATAAAGGCGAAAAAAGGACAAGCAAAGTCGTACACAATGCCCATTGAGGGCAGGCGTTCCTCGGAAGATGACTTCAAGTTCCCTCAGACACAGTCGCTAGTCGGTTGACCAAAACTCATTACCGAACCGGCGATTTGCGACCCAAAGGGCGAGCAAGTGCGTACCAAACTGCTTCCAATTCTCCTCACACAATTGTGGGATTAGGACACAATTTATACGTCTGGCTTTTTCAAATTAGATGGCGTTGGACTTAATTCTGAGGCACTGTGCACTTCTATTTGTCGTTAGCTTTAACTATGCCGGTACAATGGGCATCTAAGCCTTTCTGAGCCCGTAAGTAGAAAGTTTTATTAGAGGGAATTTTAAATTATACTTAACCTCTGTACGGTTTTATAACCGCTATTGTATGCGTTTGAAAACATGGCTTTGGCAGTACTAATTATAATTATATAAGTTTGGTAGAACTAAGGAATTTAACAAGTATGGAGGTATTTCCGGTCCCAACTAAACATTAACCCGACAGCCCGTATGAAATCAGTTCAACGGATAGTTTAGAGTTGTCTGTGGGTTTGTGGTATCTGAAGTAAAACAAAGACTTTAAGAGAACTTAAATATTAGCACTCTCATCCAAAAATGTAATGATAATGATAAATTAATAAACCTACTTAGTCAAGTTTATTATGAAAGAAAATATTAATCGGTAATATATCAGTACACTTTCATAAAATGATACGAGTAGTGCATGTTAATTGAAAACAAAATATTCTTCTTATAGTGCCATCTCCTTCCGAAGGTTGGCGATCATCATGGCTAGTTTAATTTTGGATGCCGCGCTTCTAAACAATGACTTGGTGCTTTGACCGAGTTATTTGTCTTAAGTTTTTCAACCGTCTGCGGCCAGGTCTCCTTCTACCTGCCTCGGAGCTCGTATTTTTTGGAGTTGCGTAAAACGTGTCCAAAAGACTCAAGTCTCCTTTTAAACAAAATATATGTAAAATATTGTTTATCGGGTTAGGTAGGCCTGTGTCGTACAATAAATAAAAATAAATCGCTATATCAACGCCCTGCCCGTATCCAACTACGTTTATGCGAACATATTAAAAAAATAATATGCCACAATTTCCATCATAATTTAATTCTTTATTATAAAAATTCTTCCTCCCACTATCGACGATTAAGATTCCACGACAGTCTCAAGACGCTATCTATAAAGTCAATATTCTAATAAGAAAATAGTGCAGATATTTTCAAGATAAAGCAGGCGTAACATATATTAAAAGGCTGATAACCTCTCTCTGAACCATGTAATTATTGGGGCACTGTTTGCCAAGACGATGAAATTATGGAAATTGCGCATGCGATAATAGACTTTATGTCCCATCACTTAAAGCCGGATTAGCGGTAAACATTTAGGACAACCACGTCAAGTACGCTGGCACGATGCTCGCGACGCTATGAATCGGTCTATAATTAAGAAATAAGGTTTTTTAGCCAACTTTTTACAAAGCACGATGCGCGGAGCAATTAGCCCGCCTCGGAAATTGAATGTTTACTTTATAGTGATTAGTAATTAAGTTCATGTTTTTTAACATCGAAATGATCGTAACCAGTGATGCCACACAAGTTAATGCTGTAAGGTAAATATTAATTAAAGCTTCATCGGGTTTAGCGGATAACGTCTCTCTGTTTTCGTAAACCTGACGTGATCTTACGGTATGGAATTAACTTCTTAGAGGTAAAAGCGATTATTTTAACTGGTTTAAAAGGTATGTGTAATTTATAATATTATTTATTTATCAGCTACATGAGAACAGAGAAACGTGGAGTTACGTAAATAATGTAATACTTCGTATATATAAGCGTTTTTTAAAAAAATAACTTTAATACTGGGAAAATTAGTAACGTATAAAAAGAACACCCAAAGCTATATTTATATTATTTCATATTTCGCTCATAGAAATCCAGCAATCGCCTTCAGACAATTTCAGGAAAGGAGCGTAACTTATTATTTATTTTTATTTACAGTATTTAAATCTCACTCAATTGAGCTATAGATAATATAGTTACACCTAATGTAAACCTATATAATAAGGAGTACACGAGCTTCGATTTCTTCCATATTATCTACACACGAATATTTTCCTAGAAAATAAGCAAATAATTTTTAAAGATCACCTAAAAACGCACACACACTCCCACACATTTCACATTCCCACACACACCTCTACAAGCAAATTACAGTGCCTCTGTTAGTTGTTCTTCGTATATATGGCGTAATCCATTTTGTCTATATTTTTAATAACAAAATATGTACTAGCTACTAGTAACATAAAGACAACACATTTATTAGCAACGTTTATATGCGATAGTATGCTGTAATATTCTAATATTCTCCACCATACAATACCATATATACCAGACATAATATATGAAATCACACACGTTACCAATATTCAATCAATTAGCAATAACCGAGTCGATCGTCATCGTGCATAAATTCAATTAGAAGCAAGCGTTCATCCGTGCCCAATAGCTTCAGAGACAACTTTATGGAATAATTGATCGAAGCCCCGCAGGGATCAAACCTTTCCCAAATATCTCATTAATAGCATCCTAACCGATATTGATGTTTAACCTTTGTTTCAAACGGACTTGTGATTACGGAAATCCTCTAAACTGATTGATGGAGGGATAATGTTCTCTTACGCTCTTACGAAAATTTGTATTTGGTATTATGTAATACTATTTACACTGAATTTGTAGGTCGATATATATCGTTTTTATGTACGCAATAATCATATGTTTTACTGTTTAGTTGTACCTATATAGGTATATTTTGTAATAGTTATTACACTGAATTTGTAGGCGAACAGATATAAAAATGTTTTATGTTTAAAGAACTTTATTTCTCATTACAAAAATTATTTTTATTTACTTGAGAAATTTAATATACGAACGAGATACACGTCGCCATCAGCTAGCCCAATTTTTGTCTAATGGGCTCATTCTGATATATAATTTTTATATACTCAATAATCACGTGTTTTACTGTTTAGTTGTACCTATATGGGTATATTTTGTAATAGTTTTTATGGAGACTGTTATTTTAATGTTTTAACCGAATTAACACAGAATTTTAAGGCCAATAGATTTTTTTATATATGCAATAATCACGTGTTTTACTGTTTAGTGAGGACAAATTTCGATTCCCGATTCGATTATGAGGAAGTTGCGTGGATCTATTTAGCCCTGCGCCTTCTTAAATTCTCATGTTATATACATTGCTACATGTATATCCTTTCTATGACATATTATTATAATTATCTGACCTTTAACGATGATTGAGACCAATAATAAAATAATGGGGAAAGCATAATATCTTAAACCCACAAATTTATTGCCTACTTGCTTATAAAAGATTGATTGTGACAGACCCAGTATTGTATCACTTGATTAATCTAAATTTCTAATTTCTAAACTCTTAAAACATCAAACATCAATATTAGTATGTGTATTAAATATGGCGTTCATTATAGTTAAAAAATCTATTTTATTTAGATTTTGTGTAGGTGCCATTGTTAAAAAAAATTGCTAGGTGAAATGCGCGAAACAACGTAACGATTTGTCTATAAGTACCTAGGTGTTTTTTCCGAAAGCTTAGCGTTTGTAAAATAACCTGTTACTAAGAAAATGGTTATTTATAAGGCATCATTCACGAGTTGATGAATCCATCGCATGCCAAGCCTTCACCGTATTGTCACAAGTTGTAAGATGAATTGAATCGAACACATAATAAAACACTTTCCACTTACGTAAAATGTAAATGGCTAATAATATAATTATCTTAATAACATATTACGCACAAGTTTTGTAATATCAAACAAGAATGTTCGTTCCCATATTTCTCCGAAACGGCTTGACCGATTCATATGAAATTTTGTATGCATATTCAGTAAGTCTGAAAATCGGCTTTTATAGATTAAAGCCTTTCAAACCCCTAAGTTGTAAGGGGTGTCCACCCCCAAACACTTATTTTTTTACTTTTAACAATTTTTTTTGTTTTTATTTTTTTGTGATACAGCATACAAAAATACATACAGGGTTTATGTATTTTGCATGTATGCTAATTTACACCTGTTTCCTAGAAATATTATAGATGGCAAAACAACGTTTGCCGGGTCAGCTAATATTATATAATATTTTCCAACGTGTTGAAAAAATTTGAAAAATATATTTACGGTCCATTCTGACTATTAAGAATGTAAGGCTTCAATTGAATGCCTTAAGTGTCTGGCTTTGACACTCTACAATATACTTAAGTTATATGAAGGCAAAATAAAATATCGCATATGATTCGCTGTATTACTTCAGTTAACAAATTACATAGGTTAACGGACTTTTTTTATTGTCAGTTGAGTTAACTAGCAAAGGTCTATTATTTATTTCTACAGTAGTTAGTAATTTTTTATATTTTTTATTATGTTATTTTGATATTCCTAATTAATTTCTTTCACTTTCAATTATTTTTAGTTTTTTGTTTAGAGTGTAATTTTTTTTATTGGTTATGCATTCTTGTCGATTTATGGTCATCTGTTAGGACAGGATTGTGTTTTTGTAAATGTATAATAAACATATATATATCTTATTGTATTTACTAAGTAATAGAATTGTTATTAATATTAAAAAAATAAAGTTTTAATACCTCGTTAGTAAATTATAGCTATAAAAGAAAACCGCATCATAATGCATCAAACACACAGACTCGTCAAACTAATAACACTTATTTTTCTGAAAAATATGGACTGACGAAAATTCCATTGTATCAATAATCTTCAGTAGCAGATAAGCTCCAACATTACCTTTCCGACATCCTCACAACATCATCCCAGTCTCGCAGCGTTTATTTATTGAGATTATTATCGTGCGTAATAATTCACTAAGTTTTCAATTGCATAATGACGGCTACCACCAGCCGCTCTGGGCGGACGGGAAGATAATCTTCAGAACTATTATTAAATAGAGGGCTGTCAGAGCTCTCAGGGACTTTGATTATTGCTTAGGTAAACACTTTTATGATTTTCTAATATAGTAGCATACAAAATTACAATCATATACAAGGATATATTCTTTCACGTGAATAAGATATCTTGTTTTGATGTTCTTATCAAGTGTTTGGCTTTATCAATGTATAGATTAGAATATCTACGCTCTTAAAGAGGAAAAGAGCCTCTGAATCTTTGTATGTTTTAAAAACAGGCTTATTTCTAGATATTCCTTACATCATACATAAATAAGAGTTATACTCGATACGAGTTAACTCGAATATGCTTAAAAGGGTTATTAAGAATATCCACCATCACCTGCAACCTGAGCACACCCCACATACAAACCCACACTTTCACAGCATTACACAACTCAGCCGAATTAGGTATTTCGTAGTTAAATGTATTGAACAATTTTTTTAACCTTTTTGTAAATATTATGTCTTGCAACTTTCTATATAACTTTAGTGTAATGGTTTTTGTTATGTATAATTTATGGTAGCTGTAGGATTACGAAAAAAATGAATAAATTAGAAAATGGACAACCTTAGTTAAATTCTAGTGCAATTAGTAAGTCATAGCGGAAACACATGCTATACGATAATTAAGTCACGTCTGACCACTATCGCACCACTAGCACGAGTGATGAGAAAATAAAACAGACAGGAAGGCAGCAATTGAATGATGCATTGCAATTCACACAATCTACTGGACGTCGGCATCGTCTGTGACGAATATTGAGTACGCAAATCGACACACAAGCAAATCAACACATAATTTTATAAATAAATCAGCCAGTGGGGTCTTGGCCTCAAATTTCTGTGTCTGTTTCGCGATCATTTGTTTTTTTCTAATAGACAAGGACATTACTTACGTAACACCACAAACTACTCTGAGAGCTCCTTCAACTAATTATACAAGGCAAAGTGGGAGGTTGAACCAGGCGGCAGACGCACGTCTTGCTTGAAAAATCCTAGACAATGGTTTGGTCAAAGAACCAATTCATTGTTTAATAATTCAAGGTAGCCATGATAATCGCCAATCTTTGGAAGGAGATGGTACTATAAGAAGAAGAAATTCCTGGGCTACACCGTCGACCAAGGCATACCAGTTTCCTCGCGGTAGGAACGAGTTTTAAAGGTGCCGATACCGAAAATCCATGTGAACCATCCTCACAGGAGAGTGTCAGACGCTGAAGTCAGCAACTAGGCCAATACTGCTCTGTAAGAATCGTTAGTAAGTGTTGGATCATAGGAATCAGGCTGGAGCATAAACAGGGTCCGAGCGGTAAGAAAAGAGCAGAAAACATTCATGAGCTACCTGAATAATTGTTTTTAAATGTGGGTCCTTCTAAATTTACAAAAACTCACTGAATAAACCAACGTTTAAGCACTGAATCACACGGGTTGAAAATATAAATTCGCGCGATTTTTATTGACTATCTTGGTTTGGAAGAAATTGCTTTTACAGCTAGTAGTAGCCCATTTCCATCTGTCTTTTTTTATGTTTCTTCTGTTTGGGATATGGTGATGGAAATAAAGAGTTATCATTATTATCTTGCTACAGTGCAAATGGCAAACTGTTGTAAAAATATACACTATTTAACTTATATGATTACGACAATACTCATTTAATTTCTATTTGGCAATTTTATGTAACGTTTTTATTGCAACAGTTAACAATACTAAAAGGCTATTGATATCTCTATCTAAGATTATGATGTCATTGACATCAAGATTTCTTAACAATCGCATAGTAAATGTAGCATATCCATCATAGCAATCAACGCATCCGAGATAATGATCGTTTAATTGTTAATATTACACCGTTTTATAAGAACACGGAGAGACACAGGCAGAGGTCGCACGGCATCGCTCTCACAGATACCGTTATATAAACGGATATTAATCATAATTTTCACTGACGCACTCCACTTACCATTCTATAATAGTTATTAGCTCTAGTTGGCTGTGTGTGGCCGAAGTCAACTACTGTAAAATTGGCCTGCGACATCGAAGTGTAATGGTTTTTTAAAACAATTTCGAAACGTAATAACTTCCCGCTCAGACACATTATGATTTATTTGACAATTGTTTTCGTGTGGAACATTCAAAAATTAGCGTCATCATCATCAGAAAATAGCTCGTAGACGGCACGCTATCGTGACTTGTCGAGTTTTAATAGGAACAAAAAATTGTTCTATTTTATAAAAGGTTAGAAGTTTACGTGATTATAGACAATGTGATTTCGATAATTTATAGAGAAAACTTATTTTGCAAGAGTTTTTCCATTAGTTATCTCAGCAATGCTTTGTGTGTTATATAAATAAAAATAAATGTGTTATACATAAAAGTCCATTATTAAAGCTCATCAAAGTAACTAACTTTTCTATGGACTTTTTGGTCAAAGTTTAACATTGTAAATAGTGTTTATCTGGGAGCACGCCCGCCATGTCGAGCAAAGAATCGGCAAGGCCGTACTATAATTTTCTTTAACAGCACATTTTCGACGCCCGTTTATTTATTTGCTTATCAGTATTCCTACAGGTACTTATTACACAATATCTAAACAATTACATAATACATAAAAGCTAAAAACGAAAAAAAAAATGTATAATAAATTATAAGAAGCATTGATCATTATAATATATTTAATATAAAAGAGGAATAACAGATTCATTTTATCTAATAAAGAATACCAGAGTTTTTTTAAGAATTTTTTAGTTACAATAAATATATCTATTTGCTGGTAATTTGTGTTATAATCTGAAGGTATACAATACATAACTGAGTTACGTAAATAGTTTGGATTAGACAGAGGAATTTGAAAAAGTTGGGTTTGTCTTGTATTGTATGAAGAAGGGGTGTGAAATAGTATAAGCGACAATAAGCTAGGGCAGAATAAAATTTGAAGCTTAAATCAAATATTAGTCACCATGCAGGTACTGTACAAACACGGTAAGTACATTTAAATTTTCATTCAATTATAATATTATTCAAAAAAATATGACTAGTAAAATTTAAAAAAAAAACTTCAAAACTTAGAAGAAACAGACGATGAAGCTCCAAATTTAGAATTCAATTAGTTTTTAATGTAGAGGAAAAACATTTTGTCAAGTCAATGTATTTATTTAAAAAATAAAAAATTTGTTATATTCATATGGTCAGTATACGATGTTGTTGGGTTAACTTATTACCTAATAACTTAAGACAGAAGGTCCCTTAAGTAGGTACTGAATAAATAAACCGACTTCGTATTACATGGATCTCACAACTTCTTACGGTAGAAGAACTGCGTTGCGAGACTTCGTTTTTTTACATGTTACGCAGGAACCCTACAAGATTTATCAAAATAATGTACTAAATATTGTACACATTGAAAAGGTCTACAGAAAACACCGCGATAGTATATGTCTATCTCTTATGGATATCCCACAATAACATTTTTTTAATACAGTTGCTCAAAAAGTGGCGTATTGCAGGGACGTATAGCGTTCGGGATGTGCGCTATTACACACTCGTGCTTTTTCTTTACCATTTCCGAACTCGTGCGTTCTCTTTCCCAACTGTCAAAATAATGTCTATTAAAAAGAAAAAACCAACCACGAAGTTTTTACTAAAAAAAATCATAGAAGTGTGTATGATTCTAGCATATATTTCTTTAAAGAAGCTACTAATTTGTTTCAATATCAGATTTAATGATTTGATTTAATGATTTGATTCAATGAGTTAGGTTGGGTTTCATTTCATTTCATCTGTTTAAATTTCATTTACATTTCATATCAATAAAAAAATTCTACTGAAGATTTGGCTGTATGGGCATAGTTCCCTTTGCCTACCCAGAATGGGGAAAACAAAAAAAAAAACTCTGATTATATTCTTTTACAGTTGGCGCCATTTTCGAAAAATTATCTTTGCGAGTTTAGTTGTTTGTTATATTATATATTAAATATACATGAACAATCATACGAAATTAATAAAAGTTTGTCTCAAACAGTAAATATGCAACCAAAAACTTCCCCAGTTCGTAAAAAAACTGTACCAATTTAAATGTATATGTGAATTATAACTTTTTTAGGAAATAAATGATTAGTTAGTTGAGTTTATTATGTTTTTAATATTTTATTAGATTGTTAAATTTTTTCGCAACTGTACTAAAAATAGTCGTTCAGTACACGTGCGGAACCGTCATTGCAACTTGTTCCGACTGTCAACCCTCACCTTCGGCTGCGCCTCGGCTCGGGTAGACATTTGTCGGAACTCTTTGCAATGACAGGCTTTCCGCACTCGTAATGAAATATACTATTTTGTCATTTACTTTTTACGACAAATAATGGCTAATTTTCGATGCGATTTTAACCAATACAGCATTAATCCTTATCCAATGAAATACCTTAAATACATTATTGATTTAATATAGATCTATACAGCTTATGGTTTTAATGAATATTTTCGAAGTTATTACAGATTTAAAGTCGCTAGTCCAACATAAATGAGAAAAAGTTGTTTTCCTCGTTTTAAAATCAACATGATTTGACAATTAATTGAGCTACTCCATCGGAACCATCGAAAATAATTGTTTTCCAAACGTCACCTAAAATAACATTGTGTCCATCTTGACAATCTTCTCTTCCCAACGTACTTACCCCACTTATCAAAATCCATTCAGGATCAATTAGTTCTGACAGAGGTTGTCATCTGTAAACAGACTCAATCGCAAGTCATTCCTTAATGGACCGGTCGAGCCATTTCATTTGATTGAAAGAATCGATGTTAATCAGTTATATTGTTTACTGCATTACGTGTATGAAGAAATATCGTATTTCTTTGAATTTAATAATAATTATTGCACGTTATAGGAGCTTGAAAATCAATAGTACAAACCGATTATAAACGTTATGATCAGGTTGCATTTATAATAATTATTTAATAATTTAAAAACTATGTACCGTATTATAAATGTATCGCGGAAAAGATTCTAGAAAGGCATACTCATAAGTTGTACTTTAATAGTGATATATTAACAGATAAAACAATACACTACAAATTACAATGGACCTTATAGAAGTAAATATAACAACACATTTTATACATATCGCTGTACCTACCCAAGAAATATGCAAGAGATTTATATACAGATCTTCAAAATTAAGAACAATGTTGGCCTTGTGGCTTCAGCGTGCGGCTCTGTTCCCTGAGCTCGTAGGTTCGATTTCCGGCTGTCCACCAATAGACTTTCTTTCTATGTGCGCATTTATTTCGCTCGAACGGTGAAGGAAACATCGTGAGAAAACCGGATAGTCTTACACCCAACGTCAACGGCGTGTGTCAGGCACAGTTATTTAATAGCTAAATATTGTTGTATTATTATTATCACCATAAATATTATTACAATTGCAGTTGTGTAGATTTCAAGGCTTTTTTAGTATTAATTTTACGTATCTGTAAAGTCAAAATCATTTATTCATATTTTTATTGGTAACATTTCTCCTGTTTCATAAAAACATTTGTTGCCCATACAGAACTTAAACAATAAATTAGGCCTTAAGTAATAATTAAGAATAAAAATAAATTGCACATATAAAAACATCCGCGAAAATGCGTATAAAATTATAAGAAATAAAACTATTTGCGGCCAGCTCAATCATTACGATCCTTCCACAAATTAATTTAGAAGCGACGTCTCACTCACGAAAATAATTTCTCTTTCTTGGAATATTCGCTGATCAAAGACTTTCCACATTTAGATGACAACTCAAATGCTGCCAAGGAATCTAAAGAATCACTTATCCTGAAAGAAATAATTACTCAGTGTTGATATAAAATAATTAGTGTCTACCTATTGTTTTATCAAAGATTGTTTTAAGCTGAATACCGTTACATAAGACACAATAGCTTAATATGATACTTTATTTTTCGCATGCATCTAATATAAAGTAGTTAATATCGGAATGAAACACGCTGTAATCAGAGACTATGCACGCCATGGAGCATATTTAAATCGTCGAGAAACTTATTAAAAGTTTTTAATTTATTTTTTAAAGAAATTTCAGCGTAAACAATCATTTTGTCATACTCTAGTAAAATTAAAAGTGCAATTTTGTAATTACATTTTTTTCTCCCACATTAGTTTAAAATTCGTATATAATTCACCAAATCTTTAATTATTTTTCTGACTAAGGTATGTTTTATGTCACGTAATTATTTTTACAAGTTAATTTAATTCAAACCTCATGGTAAAAGTAACTTTAGTTTGACAGCTTAAACAACAGCGCGATTGAATCTGCTTTGTGTTACCGCCCGTCAACGTAACAACTTAATTTACCGCGAGTGTTGTTGGCTTTTTTAATTTCCCTCCGGCTCTTGTAACAGACTTATGCAGCTGTCTCATTCTTACACTTCAATCTCATCTCTACATAAAACGCACTAAATGACACCAATAATAGCTTAGTTAATCTTTTATTGGGCGATAAAAAACAAAACACAAACGTGAATTCGGAATTCGAAAAAATAACTTCGTTCTAACGCGGAGTAAATCGTACTGCGGCGCAGATAAAAACATTACGGGACGCTCACAATAAATACACATTAATGTCTTGGAGGATTCTGGTTTACATTCCGTGCCGGGCCCGTGCGGTTTCCAGCCAGTTTTATAAAAGCTGCGTTCGCTGCGAGCCGCACGCAATTACAAGCGCCTCCTTGCGGCGCAATCGATATTTACGATACAAATACACGACAACACTACATTGCTGCTTCAACATCACTTACAGATCGTCGTTCTCTTATTCAGCAATCATTACATACAATAATTTGAGCGCAACGCACAAGCAATAATTCGTTGTTGAGTTAGTATGGGCAAGCTTTTCGTGCGTGTCCATGCATAAATAAACGTGCAATCTTCCAACTTAATGATACTGTGATACATTATCGTTTTACTCGTTTAACTCATTCATTACGTTATCCGATGCAATTATTAAATTAAATATCATGACATAGACTTTGTATTAATATCTGCATTTATTATAAAGTCATCTTTATATATTTTTAAAATGAGAGGAATCAAACATACATCAAGTGTAGATTTATATATTAATACTAGCTGACCCGACAAACGTTGTTTTGCCATGTATAATATTACTTAGAAACATTGTTTTAGTTCAATTAAAATAACTATCTGCTATAATATTAAATAGGGGTTGATCGTAGAGGGGTAAAAATTTAGGGTTACATATATGTATTTTTGTATGTTGTATCATAAAAAACTTGACAAAAAATAAAAATATTTTTTTCTGGGTGGACATCTCTTATCACTTAAGGGTTTGAAAGACAGATAGTAGCCGATTCTTAGATATACTGAATATGCATAAAAAATTTCATAAGAATCGGTCGAGCTGTTTCAAAGGAGTATGAGAACGGACATTGTGACACGAGAATTTAATATATTAGATTAAAGCTGTACTTTAAAATCAACGTATTAATTAAATTATGTTACCGTGTACCTCATTAAAATGAAAACTATGTTCCATATTTAAATACAAGACGAAAAACAAAGCTTCAAAAGCGCGAACAACAATGCTGATCGGGGCCGATTTGAACAATCGCTATTCGATTCAATGCGTATGTCAGAATGAAAAAACAAAAGCCAGTGAAGTAACCAGTTATTACGCTAATCGTTGATATAATTCCAGTCAACTTAAACACAGGCTCGCGGTGGATCGAAATGCAAACATGGCGGCTGCTTTGAGTTCAATTGCAGCGGGAAATGTAAGGGCTTCAGTACGAATTCCATCTTAATAACTAACTATTGTTCGATATGATGATGTGACCTTAATAATACCAACAATTTTTGGGAATTTATTAGGATAACGATGAGATATCGTAGAGGTGGTAACAATTATTTATTTTAAAAGGGCACTCTTAACACTTACAGAGAACACACGAGATACAAAAACGCAACACATGCATGTGCATCAACGATAAGTGTGCACAACATTTAGAGAGAAACATTACAATGATAAAAGAGGAAATAACTTATACATTAAAAAAATAAAAATTAGAGACACATTTGTATTTCTTAATCTACTTTAGATTAAGAAATACAAATGTGCAATTTAATAATTTAATATAATTATGGTATTACCTTAATTGATTCGCCTATTTTAATTATATCTCATCTTGATACACAACATCCGAGCTTCAAGGATATTGTGAATAGTTAATATAAAAAAACAAGTTTTTTAAAGAGTATTAAGAAAAACATTTTGTTTTTCTCTATACCGGATTTAAACAACGTTTTATCTACAAAATAACTTATATTAATACCATATAAGCAACCGTGATATTAAAGGTATTTAATAGTAAAGAAAGCCCGTCACTTTCAATATTTTAAATTTCGATTGTAAAGAATGTAGACCAAAATCCTGTTTCATGGTGTTCAGCCTCAAAGCATCACTTTAATGCCGTATCATTTCAATATGAATAGTTTTTAATAATTATACTCCGTAATTTCCTCTATGATTAAATTTTTATGTTCAACTGCTTTTGATGTGTAATTTTTAAGCCTTATAAAGTGCCCATCAGTGTCTAATGCTATCTAAATTAATTGTCGCTAAGCAGTTGATTGAATTTTCTTATATTCAATACATTTCGTCGGGAATCGAAAAGGTTAATAATCAGTATCTCCGTGATATGGATACAGGTAAATAATAAAAATATATGACGGAGTGGCCACCGCAACAGAGAAAACCGGAAACAGATCAGCCTTGCGATTCTGTAACTCACTTTTCGAACTCACACAGCGGTTTACGCATCGGCGGTCGCTCTCATATCAGTCGTGAAGCAGTCAATTTATGATTTGGCATTGTGATAAACAATTAACTACAAGCTCCCACCTTTTCAGAATGCCAAATCATAAAATGACTGATGCGAAAACCGCTGTGCGAGTTCGAAAAGTGAGTTACAGAATCGCAGGGCAGACTATAAAGATACTATAGAAGAACGCAATCTCACAGATAAATAAAAGATATACGGTAAGGAAAAATTACAACTACATAAAATCCACCTGCAAAATTCAATACGGCGCAAATCTAAATATCCCTAGATAGTCGTTAAAACTAACACGACTTTATGTCCCTTAAAACGTCTTATTTATTAAGAAAATATATGGACAATCGTAAAAAGCCACTTCATCGATACACGCCCATTATTTTCCTCGCAATGCCCACATATCACTGTGTTTTATTAATTTGCCGATTGTTACCAAGTATAGTAAAATGGCGCGATTTATAAGGCATCGGGACCTCCTAAGATCCGATGATCTCAATGATTAGGTAATTAAACATTATCGTTTATGGGTTTCCATTAAAGTATAATGTATTGAGGTATGCCCACAACATACTCTTTATTTCATTTATCATTGAGCGTCTGTAGAATGACCTTTGGTATATGTGTGCAATAAGTTTAATAATTATAAAAACTATTCGTTTAAAGATAAGTAAAACTACGCTGTGGCTAATCTTTATCGAAATGTTGTGTCATGTGTCACTTTGACAATTTACTTTAGTATTAAATTTTTCATCAAACCTTAAGTTACTATATAAAATATCAGAAAGAAACAAAAGACAACAGATTCCAATAAGCGCCTAAACAAAGAGTTTTTAAGTGTCAATGCCATATGCCAAATGTCAATAGCCAACTGTCACATTTTGAGTTGGCGCGCAATAAATTTCGCTTAGTTGTGCATCTCTAAATAATTATTAGTGAGGATTAAATATATCAAAGTATCTACAAATAAAAGTTTCATGTGATACGAGTAGATTATACTCTTATTTAACGTCTAGTGAAGATTTAGCTTTAGATTTCATTAAGATTTGCCTTGCATCAAGTCATTAGTTTATCGGATCTTTAAGGTGAGGCTATATATTTTGTAGATACATTGAAAGAGTTACTTATACAATCACAACTTATATGGACAGGTTAACGGTGATTAAAGGCTTTAGACAAGAAAAACGAAGCTAAACGATGTTACTAGATTCTATGATAAATAAAAATGTGGGAATATCATTAAAACAAAACTAAATGCCTAAATATTTCAACAAATAAACTTTCGGAACACTATTGAAACAATGGTGTCGCCGAATATAGCTGTTTACGATATTGATAAGTTAATATAATTTTAATACAGCGCCCTCTTGAGCATTAATAGATTAACTGAAACATTTCCTGAAAGCTGAAGGGTTTGAAATTATGCTGTACTGTCAATTGTTGTTTCAAGTTTAGGGGCAGCGCTTAAAAGCTCATTAGTTACGACACTTATCAAACCAATCTTTGAATTGCGCGCAGCATAAAAAACATGTAATCGGCCAATAAATATATGTTGTTTTGCATGTGCATGCAAATTACGTTCTAGACATACAGTACAGGTGCACTGGCTATCGTGTTACTGACCATTGTGCACAGCGATCACTTTTCCGGTCGGAACATAAACGCCCAACAACCTTTGCAGCATTAATTGGCCTCAATTCAATGTCTCATACCCAAAAAACACAAAAAGGCACCCAGAAAACTCCCAAAGCTCTTTACATCCGTTTGATGTAGGTAATTCGATATTTTTGTTAGTGATTTGTTCGCGGGGTGGGTCCCGAAACAGGAAATCTCAAACTTGTTGCTACTCTTCCTTAGTTCACTTGCAAATTTAAATATCGTATTACTATTTGTCTTTGAATAGACACGAATAGAAATGCGGCTTTAATAATAATAAGATATCATTTTACATACATTGTGAAACGGTTACAAAGGTGGAGTTTAACATTCGAATTTTGAATCGATGTTCGACTACTGTGTTCAATGTGCGCAATTTTACACGCGCAATTAAAGTAACCCGTAGCTAAACTAACAATATGTTGCAATATTCAACGATTACATTGAGAAATATTGATTTTTTTTAAGTCGAATTAATATGAGCAGGAGTATATAATATTAATTACGTACTATAATCTTAATAATAAGAAATGAGAACCTTGTTAAAACTTCTATGCTTCAAAGTCGGTTTTTGTTTCCACAGTAAAATGTTATATCGTTCCAAAATTAAAATGTTCGTCTAAAATTAGAAACCCCATCCAATATATTATGTCAACTTAAAAACAATTTGTTAAGAATAAGCTTTAAGTATCGGCTATTTATTTAACTGTATAAATCCCTACTGTCTTTAAAAGTTACCGTTCAGGTAGGGAGTGTTTTTTGTGAAAACGTGAGGGTTTGTACGGCGGCTGGATTATTGTAACATCTGCGATTGTAACTCTAACTAGATACTAATAGATAACCGCGGATGGTTTTTATGCGTTTTTTTAATCTATTGTTCGGATGTCAGAGCAACTGGGTGCTCTATAATCGAGGGTGATATTAAACATTTGGAACAACAATAACAAATGTATGCACTTGCGGCCACTTGTTATTAATTGAATTTTTTATTACGTATGATGTTTTCTCTTATGTGCCCGATTTGATTCTCGATGATAAATTTTTCGATAGTTGAATTTACCGAAAATGTTCTGTTACTTAAATTTTTGTTTGGACATTCATATGTGTATCTCGGGCGTAAAAATCTAACAAAATGGCTGCAGAAAACTTAGTCTTGATACAAATGGTTGTTTTAATGTGTTTAAATAAACTAATATTTATTACATTTAAAATTTCTTTAAAATGATACGAGTTTATTTATCACTAGAGTACTTTTTAGCAAAGGCTGACTAGGTTCGTAAATTGTAATAATATTCATTAAAGAGGATTTATAAAATGTTTACTACTTGGGTAAATTAAAGACAATAATAATAAATATATTTTACCTACCCTATTCTCTAAAATTTATAAACAACGGTGAAAGACACGCCCCTAGTTCGAATACCAGCTAATTACGTAATTCAAGACCATGACCGGGTAAAAAGAACAAAAATAATGCGCAGGGGCATTGTCAAAGGGCCCGATAGGATCCCCTCTTGGGATAATATAAAATTCAATGGACAGATATAAACAGTTGTTACGCAAATGGATTTGATCCAACACATTATGTTTATATATCGCTTACTTTTTGATTAATTTTGAAAAGTACAACTATGAAGTAATTATAGACTTATCCTATTAATCGATTTTGGAGTTTATAAGCAATTTTCAGGACAGAGAGAAAGCTGGAACGTGGACCATCCATTCAACCAGGTTTCAATTAGAGTCTGGTTAATGAAAGAAGATGATGACGGATGGCAACACAGAATTTTTTCCGAATAGTTAACAGGTGGCTAATACCTGTATAAACTTTGTTTTATTGATTTTTCGGATTCTGATTTTGATTATTCCGAATAAAGTTGTGTTTTATAATAAATACAGTTTTAGTTTTCCATGCAATGCTAGTCATTTAAGTATCAATAGTAAAAGACTAAATACGTATAGTATTTCATAGAAATACAGTCACTATCAATCTAAACAATTATAAAAAAATAATGTAAGTTTAATCCACAACATATATAAAACTTTTAGGGATACTATACTATTTTTTTTTAATTTGCCGCGCTTTTTCGTTATCTTTTTTCAATTGCCAGACTCTAGACTTCTATAGAGAGTGCGTAACCGATCTATTAAAATGTCATACGCGTCTAATAATACGTTGAAATGAAAAAAAACAATTATTCATTATTATGTATGTGTTTTTGTTTGCCAAATTAATGCCTTTGTCCGAGGAACGTCCAAACATAATTCAATTGTCCATACAAATTCAAAAGAATAAAATAATAAGAGGTCCCGATGTCGTCTCTATAATTTAGAGGGTGTATTAACGAACTCCTAACTAGGTATTATATTATTAAGTTCAGTACACATTCAATGCAACCCGCTTTTTGTGACAAGTGTAACCCTCCCGCGCATATGTCGTCATTTTGCGGTTCGATATCAATAATTCGTAAACAATTTTGAATTAAGAATTACGTAGTTTTTTGAGTGGCAATTGTTTTTGTAAGAAATGTGTAGAAACGCATGCACGAAAGGAAGGCTTACCTGATGGATACTTTCAATGCCAGAGAGCTCGCTAGTGCGTTGCCGGCCTTTTCAGAATTGTCACGCTCTTTTTGTCTAACCGTCTGTTTCCATCGGTTTCTGTCCAGTACTTAAGCGATTAAGCCACTAATCAGCACAATTATCTATGGCGCTCATGGTTTTGGATTCAGATTTCTATTCCATCTTCCTTCTTAACAGACTAGTAGGTAGTCACACTTTTGTATACAGTAAGTCAGTCGTGGATTTTTGGATTGTGGATGAAGGTTTTCTCATGTCGAAGAAAATTCTTTTAGTGCAGTGATTCGAACGACCTCAAATTCGTAAGCCATTGCTCTTGGAGACGATAACCATATATAGTATAAACAAGTATATTGTGGTTAGAACCCGTGACCTTAAATCATATTAACTTAACCCCTCGTGAAGCCAAAGTTAACTACACGTGTCCTGTTACCGAGGGATGTATGCAGTTTTAAGAAAGATCAATATGCAAATGTTTCCATGGTAACCGATTAATTACTCATCGTGCATTCTAAGTTTCGAAAATTAACGGAGAGAGATTCAGAGGCGTTGTCAGATTACCTGCAGCTGAGTTTCATCATCGGATGTCGAGGCAGACTACGAAATTCCACCATTTTTAAGACAGTTTTTGCCGCGCACCACCACTATGTAGAACCAGATAAGCCTGTTTCTTACTTTAAACAACGAAACAAAATTGCTTTCTGCCCCGTTACGTTAGTTATAATAGTGTACTCAAGGTCGACTATTATCTCTATTAGCAAAGAAAGGAAGACATTGATGCTCTATCAACTCTTTAAAGGAAGCATAGGAAATACCCATTTCAGCTTCCGAATGAAACAGAATAATTACAGTTGACGCACTATGCATTGAATTTTCCGTGCGCCATGTTTGTTACCATGGAGACTAAAAATTACCACCACGTGTGCTGTGGCTGTAATTGGCCTTGGATCAGCATTATGCTAAGAAGCAGAATGTTCTACAGTTTCCATATATAAACCAGTAGCCTCCACGCAAAGACCGTAAGTTTCAGCAGGATTCTATGTCATGTAAAAGATAGTTTTAAAAATCCAATATTACATATTCAAAAATAAAAAAGCCTGAAGTTTGGAGTCCACTAATTGCTAAGTGACAAGAATTGTTTAGTCTAGAATCGAAGCCAGGATCCGCCGTGGAAATTGGCTTACGCAGAGAAGTCGTTACTTTGCTTACAAACATCTGGCGAGGTGTGCCTACGCCCTTTAAGATGCATGACTTATGACGTCGGAATGTTAACACATCTCCAAATATTATCTTACAAGCGTTCTTAGCACGTTTCGGGTTATCGCAAAATCCTGTCCTAAATAGCAAATGTGTAATAATCGTCGCAATATTATTTTTAATCAAATAAACTATTGGTCTTTTATCACTTTTACAGGCACGTTTAAGGCACGTTTCTGGGCTGTGAACAACAATCAAAGAAACTTAGCTTGTTACTGACTGTTCTATAGCACACTGAACGTCCAGTAAATTTTTATTTAAACCATTTTCAAAGAAATTTTCGTATTCAAACAATATTAGTATATAATTACATTTTCATAAGATTGCTGATGTATTGACGCACTATATACAAACACACATATTATTATATATGTGTATGTGTATTTCGTTTTAGTTAATACATTCTAAAAGCAAGTTTTGGGACCGCCCATTCCAAGGAATAAATATATTTAAAGAATATAATATACAGGGTTTACTTGTTTACATGTCTCAGCACATTAGTCGCTTAATAATGGCTAGCAGTAAATAAGTATTAGGTATGTACAATGAATTACAATCGCCCCTTTGTATGATTAATTTAACAATATTAATTAATCTAATAATGTTTAGCTGCAGTAAAATACCAAATTCCATTTAGACATAATGTTTATAACTTATGAAACACACACACAGAAATACACAAAATAGTATTAATAATAATCAAAAACGAAAAATAACAAAACTTATTATTTTTAATCATATTCACTGTACTTGCTATAAAGGACATCTAAGCCCTTTAGCAGAATTTTATCAGTAACTTAAAACTTTCTATAAAAAAGCTCATATGAGTAATAGCGCGCAGATGTTTTTCTAAAGCATAGATCAAAATAGATGAATTCGGTTAAAAATAAGGGTTAGATGCTCGCCCTTAAAGCTAATAATTAAAAATAAACGTTATCTAAGATCTCGCCACCCAGGTAACGTTGCGGTTTGGCGGATGTTATTAAACTACTAAATTTAATTGCTACAAACAAGGATATCTAAAAACACCCCTACAAATGTTTAATTATGGTGTATATAGTGAAAAATCACCTAATGAAAATCTTTGGTTTTTATTTTAGTTTGTCATTCTTTTACAAATTTAATAATTTATAAATAAGTCTGTAGATATGTGAGCTATACGTACATATATTGGCACCTTCCTAATAGTTTGTCTACTTTAATTAGTTTATCGTAATTAGTTATTATTAAATCTGTATTAAAAAAATAGTCTACTAGTTTTTGAGTTTTCCAAAAATGGATTTCTTCTATTTATAATACATATGTTATATGTTTTTTTCCCTCCAGAATCAGTTTTGCTAAGCGCTAAAGCCACATAACGACAAAATATGCGATTGATAGAAATATGTAACCGATAAATAGTTCGTCTATTTATTTTAATTAAGAGATTGACTAGCCCGGCTTCTTACGGCTTGAAATTTATTTTTAGATTATAATTATCTTTGAAATATATATAGCCAGCCATGATAAAATTATTCTAGTATTTTTGGATTTACTAAAATAAATTTCTTTTATTTATAATATGGGCATAGAGTCTATATTTAGGTATAGTGACATGATTCAAGCACTTATGTTAACAGACACAATTTGAGTGCTTACAATGTTTTTTAACAAAAATATAGCGTGAGTGCTTTTAAATTTATACAAATATTAATTTTATAATTACAAAATTGGACTATGTTATATGACTTAAGACAATATATATGTTATAACTTATAACTTATAAGACAAAGAATAATTTAACAACAGTCGCCTTCAACTTTTGTTATTTTTGGCCCCAAACATTGACTTACAATGTTTCATTGTAATTTTAACTTTGTTTGCAATAAAAATTCGCGATGTAATTTAAATGTAATTATTTGATTATGTTTTGCGAAATGAGAGGTAATGACACATTCGTATTTTCTCGTATGCTCATGACATTTGTGAAGATCGTAAAAACTAATTGAAAAATGCGGTTCTTACTCATTTTAACGAATGTGCAAAATGCAAATTTTGATGATTTAAGGCTTGCGGTAAATAACTAAAATATATATTTATTTTAACATTCCTCTAAATAACTAAAATAATTATTCTCAGAAACGAGTTCAAAAGATAATGTATGTAAAAAAATAAATTGTATGTTACTAAAACTTCCTCATATATTTTTTAGCAGTGACCTGTTTAGAACACCAGGCATCGGCATTAGGTTCACCTGATGTTAAGTGATTGCCCATAGACACTCAATGCCAGAGGGCTAGCAGTACGTTACCGGCCTTTTAAGAATTCTTCGCTCTGTTTTTTAAAGACCCTAAGTCAAATTGTTTCAGAATTATTTCGGTGGGCAGCTCGTTCCACAAAGTGGTGGTGCGCGATAAAAACTGCCTAAAAGACGCTCAGTTGTGGAAAATGAACGTTGGAGTCGAGTGGAGTTTTGTATTCTGCCTCAACGTCCGATGATGGTCTCAGGCACGCCGGGTTCTTCGCGATGTTCTTCACTGTATTAGCAGGTGAAGAAAACCTCATTGGTGCTTTCGAACACCCAACGTTAGGGTTCAGAGTCTCACGTTTAAGCCACTAGGCCAACACTTAATAATATTCCTAATATCAATAATATAGCCCGCATCACGGGGCATGGGGCAGACATGTTTCGTTTATCATTTTTCCTTATAGGCACTTGTATATTACGAGTGTCATAGACAGAATGAAACACTTGTCCTGTTCATGACAGAAGCTCTCGATTTTTGGATCTAAGACATTCCGATTTTATTAATATATTAACATTTCTCGCAATAATAATAAAAGGCATTCACACGTTTAATCACAATGAATACCTTTTTTCGGAGCAATGTACCGAAGCATATTGGCGATTTTTGTATGATGACGAAAAGCTCGCTATGCTAAACGTTTTGCTTTTTATAAATTATCAATTTTTAATACATTGTAATAATAAGTTGCAACCATATAACAGCTAGAATGTAACGCTAGTAATAATAATGTAATAATATAATTATATATATTATTTATTTTTCATAATTTTTATTTTTACTTTGTAGGTTAAGAAAATTGTAAGTACTGTATACTTGATTGTATAGATTTATATATTATAATATATTTCACCCTAATACCTAATTAGGTAATAAATTTATTATGAGGAAATATTTTTAATTCCAACACTCAAATAAATAGTATTTACAATTTTCTTAACCTATATTGTAATAATAATTAAACATTTTTCTTATTAGATGTTTTATTCATAATTCATTCCATATCATGTGGTGATGTTAATCATTGCAACTCCATAAAAGCATCTTTTATTTTAAATATTTGGAACCGATCTAAATGGAACGGTGATTTTCTTGCCAGTTCTTCCCGTTATCTCTACGCCCTTCTTTTGAGAACTGGCAGTAAAAATCAATTTAAAGACTTTTTATTTTTGACGTTCATGTGTTCAAATGTTCAAAGTTACCTACAAAATCTTTATGTATGCTATTAGTAGTAAGACCGAATTTTGCGCACTCGTGCTAAATTACAAACCGAAAAACATCAAAACCGTTTACGACGACATCGTTTAGAACAACATACCGGTTAAATTCTCGAAAAACAAAGGCCCAGCTGAATTCTATTGTATTAGGTACTTAATAACAACGTCATCGGTTGTTACGACTATCGGTTTTTACGACCAAATATGAGTAGTCCCTTCGATGTCGTTATAACAGATTTTGACTGTATTTAAAATTTAGAGTCTTCCAAATACAGCTTAAAAATTAATTTGACTTACAAAGTTACACAAACTATCTTAGCAACATGTATTTGTCTACCGATGTTCGTTCGTAATTATTTCCCGCAGCTGTTTCCGTTGGGTGGAGCCCCGAGTGTTTTTTTCGAAGTATTTCACAGTCATTGGTGGAAGTTTTAAGATATTATAAATTTAAATTCGCAGGGGTGTTGAACTTGAAGAATGTGGCACATGTGCTAGAACTCGTTATGTTTTTGTTCCAATGTTTTTAGATAATATTAATTAGTATTGCATAATATTGGAGACGCTGTAATAATTTGAATTCCTTCGTCCATTACTGCATAAGGGGGAAATTTAATGACAGAAACATTTTCTATCTATAGCACTAATAGCTTACTCTGTGGCAGATGTCATTCGCTTACTCTGTGTTTTGTATCTGTCTTTTAAATCTATAATTTTATTTTTTCCTTCAGAATCTAATTTTCTAAATGCTAATCTTCTTCAATATATTGAAAACATATACTTATTAATGTTAATATTTTATACTGACTAACAAGTAAACAATTCATTAGCAATCATGGGCTTGTTATAAAACTTTTCAAAACACTAATCACTTAATTACGTCGTATTTTTGTCGTAAACGAATTTACTGGAATCAATAAAGATTAAGAACATAATGGTCATTATAACTTTATGATTAGGCTTCTGATTATGTTAATTGTTAATTTTTAAAAGCTAATATGTGTTATATAAAATACATACGCCATTATTAATATTCTGGTCATACCGCTTATCTCATAATCTGGTCTAGATAATAGATTAAACATTACACCAAATCAGTTCACCAAATCACAAACAGTCAACGCGAAATTATTGTTGTGAGTCTCTTGTCATAGACATTAATAATATATAGAATAAAGCGCGACTGAGTATCATGCTCTAAATCACAAAAAAATCTTTTGAAATATAAGTCTTGAAATAAATTATTATTATTTATACTAAATCTATTTCATACAAATATTGAATAAAGTCTGTTAATGGCCAATATAAGTTAGTTTGTGTTGATTTATTATATGAAAAGCCTAACAAAAGTATACTTCAAGTATACTTTTTCATTTTATATTTTCATTTTTCTTATACTTGACTCCAAGCCACTTGAGATCTACTTTGAACTGTTAATAAGTATATTTATTCACCTGTTGTCAGCTTACTGACCTACATAGCCCACTCAGAGATGTCTCACTTAAAACTGTGCATGTTTTATGAACATTCCAAGTTATGACAAGTATCTAATATATTATTTGTTTATAAAGTTATAACGGAGTTTTTATGGGCACGACGCGACGTCCTACGCACTTTTCTTTCTCTAATGCCAATCGCTGTAGGCTATAACAAACTTAAGAATTAGTTATCGGCCAATTACGTAAATTGAAGCACCGTAATCCCGTAATGGGGAAGACAAGATCACTTATTTAATACGTGGCCTGAAACAATTAATGTTATACGCGGAATCGAACTGGTAATATTTATGCGTCACCTACTAGGCCATGCGATCAAATTAGTATGCATGTTGTTCATACAGAACATATCTTGATATTTTTTTTTTTAGCTCAAAGGACGACGACGTCACGTCACGTTAAGGACTCTGTGATACCCCTTCTAACTTTATACCTATAGGACAGATAGATGTGTAGCGCTACAATCTTTTAAGGTCTGGGCCTCAGAGTGCTGTATCTGTTTCATGATAATTTGTCAATCTAATAGGCAATGTTCAGCATCCTGTGCTTGTCACACGCCGTCGACTTTTTGGGTCTAAAGCAAGCCGGTTTTCTCAGTATAAATACGCACATAGACAGAAAGTCCATTAGCGCACAGCCATGGATCAGAGCCTAATAGATAAGAGTCACCAACTGAAACCACTAGGCCAAAACTGATCTGTCTTTATATAGGGATCGATAAACATTTACGAAACATTACCCGCTGTGTAGAAGAAATACCAATAGAATAATATGCAATATTCATTAAGAACTTGACCCGTTGACTTTAACGTATTATTTGATACTTGCAAATTACACAATGGCTCAATAATAAACCTGTCAATGATCGATACAATCAAAGTTTGACCAATCGCTAAGAGACCGTTTATAGGGACATAAACGTTTATAGAATCATAAAGTAAGGAGCTATTGTTCATCCTACGCATCTTCGCCCGCGTAACTAATCGAGACATTCCACTTTTTGTCTTCAGCACATAATCAATTGTCACCTCACCGAAGCTCTCGATGTCCCAAACCCATTTAAAACTGGTTTCGTATGGCGTCCGAGTATCGTATTGCAAGAAAAAAGGTGATGAGTGTATGGGTTGGTAATGTCGGCACAAATAGATGACCCCCAGTTCAAAACATGGCTGGAATCGATAGACACGATTTGAAAGAAAATACACGACATCGAGTCCGCCCGTATCATGTTACAGTCAATAATTAAGATATTCGCTGTCGTCGCTTCGATTTTTTCTAGCTATTAATTTTTATATCGTGACATTATTTTACCATTATTTTAATCAGTTATACTATTTTTGGTTGTAAATTATATTTATTTCCAACTTTGATAAATAGGTAATAAACGGCTCAATTATAACTCTTTCCTCCAACTTTGATTTTGTTCCTTTGAAATGGAGACGCTTGGTCCTCGGTTGTGGGGTTCAAGTAGGGGCAACATGGGCGCTGATTTAAGATTTATGTTTGCTCCTGGTAGATACCACCGGTGACCGCAGAGCTGGTGGTTTCCTACCTCGAATAAGCATCGCAATACAGCAAGGAAATGCTGCTAGCATTAAAGGTACACTGTCAAAGGGATCAAGCTTTTTAAATTTGTTTTAATTTTCTATTTAAATATTTAGGGAATCGCTCGGCATTGCTAAGTGAACTTTTGTTTTAATTGTAACACACAGGTAATGGATGATAAAAATATTTGCTCTAAATTAGTTTCAACTGATAACTTCAGGTGCCAATTATTTCTGTAGATAAAAGAGTTCCTCAATATCTTAAACATCAGTCATAGGCAATTGCTACGAGTCGGAGGTTTTAAAAAGCTCAATTGTTTTATTCATAGAAAATTCGGTACTTGAGAATATTATGTATTCTAATATTGAACGTAAGCATAGGTCTACATGAAACAATTATTATTAATAAGATGTGTAAAAACTAAGAATCTAATCAATTACAAAATATTGATTGAGCATTTCAAAATCAAAAAGTTACAAAAGCAATTTATTGTTATGTAAAAATACCCTTTCACCTCTCAAACAAGAAGAGACATTTCTGTGCAATCTATAGTCAATTAAAGTTGTGTTTATTCATCGGTCAGACGATGATTTATAGTTTCTCAGCGGGCAACCGGCGCGGCGCGTGAGCACCGAACACTGTCGTGCCCGCGCTCAAAATTAAAACTTTAGGCCCTGCCGCGATCTTATCCAACGATCAATTTAGATAAAACAAATATTTATACACTCGACTATGGACAGGCAAATAAAGCGATTCAGTAAATCGATTATGACTACAGTTTTTTAACCCAGTCGATGCTCATTAAAATGATTTATGATGGGATAAAAAAAGACTGAATAAAGCCTAATCATGAAGCATTCAATTATTGGCAATTGTAAGAGGAAATAAAAATAGCGAATAGACAAAAATATTAATTTATTCATACTCTGCGTTTGGAAGCGTAATAAATACGTTTTATATAATTCTAGCTAAAATTACATCACAAATTATACTTATACCTAACGATGGCTATTTACAATTGACTAGGGTACAATTCAGTTCTTCGAAAGATATATCATAAAAACTTTATCTATTTACATTATGTTTTATACACGTTCTCACTGATAACTATACAAAATAATTTAAGCGTAAGTACCTAAATCATCACAAAATTATATACGGGAACATTTATACTACCAGGAACTAATTAATAACATTAAAGGGAAGGTATGGAATGTTTTCTTTACAGCTATAACTCAAATAGGGCACAATATTCGTTGACATTACAATGCAGGTACAGTAATCGTAGTGATAAATAAATGCATCGATGCTTATATAATAAGACCTTTAGGTACTTGTATATAATACAAATTCGATAAATGCTGACACACTGTAGCTTTCAGCACCATTTTTTTACATTTAATACTACAAAGATTGAATTTGTTAATTATGTTAGAGAATATATACACAATCAGATTAAAGTACTAACTATACAAAATAAGTCTTTCTCATATTACCAGGGCGTGTGTTTGACATAGGTATTTGTTGAGCGGGCCTCAAGGGTCGCTCTTCGCACTGATGGTTATCTATTGAGACATAGCTATGATGATGCGGCATTCGGTCGTCCGGGCGACCTTCGCTACTGGCTACTGAGCAAGTCTCGTCTTCAGTGCTCCGAGCTGACACTTCAGCGCTCGCACTGGTAGAGTGCATAGGACTTGACATCATCAATATAGGCGGCGCCATCCCATACTTATACCATGGGTCATGAGAAGTGGGAGACGCCGTATACCTCAAATTTCCATGCCTATTGAAGCCTTCCCTATTTGCACATTTACTGTTATTCGCGTTATGAAGCGTCCGATTAGGCAAAGTCACATCCACGTCAGGTAACCGAAAATTTAGCTTTTCCCAACAGTTCTTTTCACCCCACACGATCACTGTACACGTTTTTAGTAACACTTTTAGGTCTGGGTCTATATTTATGGCACTTAAATCTGTCGTCACAAGAAATATGATTTTTTGTCGTCTATGCCTAATATTCACTGAGTTTATTGCACTCTGCACTGATGCTTTAGCGTCAAGCGAGTACCACTCTTGTTGTAAAAAGTTTATGGACAACACAATTATTAGTCTTTTAGAACTTTCCGCAGCACTAACTAAACTATCACCGGATCGTCGCTCGATCAACTGCAAGTCCCTATGTTGTAAACACAACGTGTGTCCCGAATTCTCGAGCTCGGAACTCACTGCACGAGTCACGAAGTCTTCGTCACGTTGATTATACACAAAGAAAGCATCGAAACGTTTATTCTTGTTGTCGTTCATGTCCCTCGGAGTTGAACTAAATACTCGAACTCCGTATCTCGAGTGCATCCATAACTTAAAGTCTTCCCTAAACATGAACAATAGGGCGCACATTAGTAAAAGTACAATAGTTATGATCAATACCGCTGCAATATATGGTATATAATTTTCAACGCCGTCATTTGATTCAATGAATAGCCGTTTTAGGTTTTCCGTTCCCGTTTCTACGGTCGTAGCCTCGGTTTTACATTCTTTAGCTACGGCAGCTATAGTTTTATTCATGGGCTGGCCGTGAGCAAAATAGCACATCATGTTTTCGGTATCCTTTGACTTTTTTATAAGCCATTGATTCAACTGAGATACATCTTTACAATCACATACCCAATTGTTACCATCTACAGAGACACGCGTGCGCGGATTGTTGTCTGTAATCACTCGCCATGGCATGTAATCAACATACCCGTTATTGTCAAGGTCCAAGAACTCAAGAGAAGGCAAATAATTAAAGGTGTCATTCTCTATTACTTTGATTTTGTTACTGCTCAGGTATAGTTCGTTGAGATTTTGAAGCCTTGTAAATTGAGTATTTCGTAGCACTTCTAAGTTATTATTTTCTAAATGAAGAATTCTCAGCGATTCAATCCCGTTAAATGTTTTATTCTGAATAGTATTAACGTTGCTATTGTTTAAGTAAAGAACTTCTAATTTCTTTTTCCCAATGAATACGTGATTTCCCAAGTCTTTGAGCTCGTTTCCGTCCAAGTATATTTCGGTTGCGTCCATTGGTATTTGTTCTGGCACGTGATCATAGCCGGCACTCGAACAATCTACTACGTTGGAGTTCCAGGTGAGATCGTGATAACACGTGCATTTATCTGGACAAGTCATCTTACAATCACAGGCATCGAAGTCACAACAATGGCAAAGAGTAAAACAGTGAGATTCGTACTCGCATAAAAATTCCGACGATTTGACTTCTAGTAAAAGCATATCAAATTCGCTCCGAGAATGAGTTAAAGAGCATCTTACACTTTCTAAATCCATTACTCTGGGGCGTTGCCTAGCGTCACTTAATTGGTTAATTCTCTGTAACCACTCCATTGTACAATCGCATTGAATTGGATTCTCACTGATATAAAATTCAGGCAAATCCTTATCTTCGGGAACTGGCGATATCGCAAACGCACCGATATCTAACGTTGTTATTTTATTTGAATAGAGCATGACTTTATTAAGATTGTATTTTTGGAGAAAAGTTCCGGGGTTTATTTTCTCTATGTGGTTGTTATTGATAGCAGCAGTTTCAATACTACTCGGAAATGAGAACTCGTCTATATTCCTTAATTTGTTAAAACTAACGTCTAACATTTTTACATTACATGTCTCTTTTACCCCATAGGTATCTTCAAGTCTTTCTATTTTATTTTCATGCATGTCTAACCATTCAAGGTTGGTAGGTATGTGGCTATAATCAAACCAAAGTAATTCATTGTTAGACACGTTTAACCAAACAAGAGGTTGCGTGTTCGTGAATAAACCCTGTAAGTCTACTAATTTATTGCCATCGAGCCCAATAGCTTTTAACTGTAAGTTCGAAGCGAAAGCGCCATCATCAATTTGATCAATGTTGTTCGAGGCCAAATTTAAAATCTGTAGAGAAGGCAAAGCAACAAATGTGTCTTTCGATATTTTTTCAATTTTATTGCCCACAAGACGTAATCCATATAAATCATCCAATCCTTCAAAGTGTGTTGTTGACACTTTAGTTATTCTGTTCATGCCCAAGTCCAAAGAAGTTAAAAATCTGAGCGTTTTTATGGCTTCCGGTACTTCTGATAACTGGTTGCCACTCAACCCTAAGTCATGGAGCTTAGTTATATTCTCAAAGGACCGCATCTCGACTTTAGTAATTCTGTTCCCATCAAGAAACAATTGATTCAAAACATATAAGTTTGAAAAATGATTTATGTCTACCTCAATGATATTATTGTGCGCTAATGAAAGAGAATGTAGATTTTTCAAATTGGAAAATGCACCGTCTGCTATTCGCGCAATATTATTAAACTCCAAACTCAAAAATTGCAGGTTATTTAGGTCTTGAAATAACAGGGCATCGATTTTTGTTATTCTGTTATGGGACAAGTTTAAAACAATCAATCGAACTAAGCCGGAAAACGTGTCTCTGTTGACCCACTCACTTGTCAGTTCATTGAAAGACATGTCTAATATTTGTAACTGATCTAATCCTTCCAACAATCCAGGAGCGAGAACACTTAAAGAGTTGTTATTCAAGTATATTTGTTTAATATCTCTCGACGACTGAAACATTTCAGGAGGCAAGCCAGTCAAGGCGTTTGATGACAGATTAAGAATTTGCAAATCACTTAATCCGACAAAGGCGCGGTCCGCTACAGAAGATATTCTATTGTTTTGTAAAAGTAACTTTTGAAGCGCGCGTAAACTTGATAAACCATTATCTGGTAAAGCACTAATTTCATTGTACGACATGTCCAGAGTTTCCAAGACAGTGTTGCAAGATTTTCCAGGAGCTGTCGGGCCGTTGCCCCAGTCAGAAAAACCCAAATTTGATATGTCTTGTAAACGGTTTTGCGTAATATTCAGCTCTTTCAAATTATACAGCGGGCAGAAAATTTCAGACGGTAAAATCCAAATGTTGTTATCTCCCAGGTCTAAATATCTTAAATCTGTTAATCCTCTGAAGGAATCACGATGAAACTCCATAGACATAGCTGACCAATCCGTATTATGTGTACGAATAGTCAAGCTTCGTAGCCCACTAAGCGGTGATAACACGGCGGAGGGAACATATCTTATTTTACAAGACTCTATTCTCATTTCTCTTAAGTTGTGGAATCGGGAAAGAAGTTCGGCTCCTTCCTCTTTCCTTCGTCCGACATCAAGCGAGCTTTCAAAGAGGAGAACATCAGTACAGTGGAGATCTAACGCAGTGATGCGTTGTGCTTGTGAAGTACTAAGTCCAGCTAACAGGTCCGTGGCACCTGCGGCGGTGCGCAAGGAGCACGCAAGTTGTACCCGTGTGGGCTCACCCGCGCCGCCCGACACTCGCTGCCACTCGCACTCCTGGGGAGCCTCCGAAACTCGGCTCGTCAAAGACGCTGCACTCACACTCGAATGCACACAGCACCATCCCACATAGCACAAAGTTAACAATCCGAGGGATAACATGTTTGTATCCTCACTTAAATTGTCACAATTTATAAAGTCACTTTTTGATACCGGCACATTTCTAAGTTATATCCAGCTGCGTGCGGAAAACTTTACAAAGTTCACGTCAAACTTGTTTCGTAGTACGACTCATAACGGCTCGGGTGCGATACGGAACGCGACAGCACCACTCTCGCGGAGGTCTAGGGGCCGACTGAGTGACGGCGTGCATTCAGCAACTTGACCGACCGGCTGGCAGCATGCTCCCCGCACTGACGCTCCTCCCCCGACAGAGAGGTGCGATGCTTCTCGCTCGCTCTTAACAAAAGTTCACAACGGCAACAAGTTGCTCACCGCGAGATTGGCATGAACAGGAGCGCGCTTTTATAAACATGGTAGTTCTTGCTTTGTTTGTTTTGCGTTCATCATAAAAATTCTATCGCATAATATTATTATGCGTAATATCGTTGCTGACATGAATGAAAATTGTGCAACCTGTATTTAATTACGAGCTCTACATCTTATACAACATAAATAACAGACATAAAACTTTATAAAGTTAATTATAGGCTATGATGGTGGAATTATATTAAAAATTTCTTAAGGTAATTTTATCTCAGTTGGTATTATAACTAATAAGGTACATATTAAGTTATTTAACGATTTAAATTTCAAAAAAGTTATCTTTTACACGCTAGTTACATTGCTAATTTGGTGATCTGGCCTTCGTTTTAGCCTTATCAGCATTCCCACACCTTACGACACGAAAATAGATTAGTGCTTATCTTTATCCGTACAATATTTACCATTGGAGTAGGTCAGGCGACATGTTTCCTGCTGTTTCCTTTTGTCTACCTGTGACGCATTCATAGATAAACCTTATCACCGGGGTCCGGCCAAAATATGTAATGACGTCATCAGGGAGCTTAAAAATAACCCTTGAAGTTATGGATTTGTGTGATTCTAAAATAAATATTCTGACCTAAAATTGATTTGAGTTTCAGCTAGAAACGTATTGGTTCAAGAAGCTGGGTGTTGAAATTATATTGCTGATAATATATTCTATTCGTTCAATTTAAAAAATAATTCTACATAAATTGTTATAAGAGTTACGTTACAATTTTCCCTCCTAAAACATCTACAATACACACGCGAAATTATACCGAACATTACTAGCACTGGCAGAGTTTTTAATATTGTACGTACAATGCCGCATTCATGAGGACTTCATAAAGGCTTTCGGAAAATATAAAAAGCCATTTTTAGTTCGCTCGTCGGCTAAACATAAAAAGTACCGCGCAATTATCAGATGAGCGATTGGAATGCAAAAATTTGTTAAGCACCGGAACTACATTACACATTCGATCCAAATCGATCGTGAACTTCAAGAGTGCGCTTATGTCGTCTACAAGGGTTTTTACATACCATTAAATTGATATGGAATTCCGTATTTGAAATTAACTGACTAGAAAATATACTGTTTAATAAGTAACTCAAAGTAAAGGCCACGTTAGGCCAAATTATATAACAATTTGGTACATGATATAATTGTAACATTCATTACTGCAGCGCCATCTATCGCGAGAGCGAGCTACTCCACGTTTTACAATATTACAACTGAATTTAAACCGAAGCTTGGCTTAACCATATGTTTAGCTATGTTCTAGGTTATATTTCCGAATATATAATGTTTTTTATTAAATAAGTCCTACATAAATTGATCTTGACTATTATTTATGTTGAATTTAAACGATGTTTAACAACTAGAGTAAGCAAAATTTTAAACAAATAATTTTACAATTGAAATAATTAATGTAACACAGTGTTTGATACAATAATGTCCTTCAATGCATTGTTTGCGTATAGAAAAAAAATCAGCTTAAAAATAAACGCACTCAATTCTAGTAGATATATTATAATTCGCGCACGTTTAATGTAGGAACTAATTATCCTGTTAATTAACAAGTACCCTGAACAACGTTTTAAGATCAGGTGATGGTGTCTGTCAGGAAGCTGTAAATCTTAAGACAAAACACTCATCTGTACACTGGAAGACCAGTTTTGTTGACCTATACTTGACTTAGCTAGACATTCTTAGTACCTACTAAATGAAACTTTTAAAAATACAAATCAAAGTAACCACATGAGAGTACTGGATATTGAAACTTGATATTTCCGTTTGTATTGCTTAATGTTTTTTTTTTGTTTAATGTAAATGTTCATTGGACACGAAATTAGAACCTAGAATACCGGCACTTAGGGTCGTTCATTAGAAGTTAAACGTTACGTTAACCATTCGGATTAAAGATCTCTATATATCTATAAAACAAAATCAGTGGCGCTACAACCTCTTTTAGGTCTGGGCCTGAGATTTCTGAATCTGTTACATAATAATTTTTAAATCTGATAGGCAAGTAGGTGATCAGCCTCCTGTGCCTGACACTCGCCGTCGACTTTTTGGGTCTTAGACAAGTCGGTTTCCTCACGATGTTTTCCTTCACCGTTCGAGCAAATGTTAAATGCGCACATAGAAAGAAAGTCCATTGGTGCACAGCCGGGGATCGAACCTACGACCTCAGGGATGAGAGTCGCACGCTGAAGCCACTAGGCCAACACTGCTCCTATATATCTATAACTTATGCTTAAACGTTAATCAACATATTTATAAATAAATACAAGTAATACTTAACCAGATATGGACACAACTGGTTGTTGTACGACTTGCAATCAAAACATTTTTCGGACCAAATTGTATGTGATTGCTTAGCATAATAGATCATAATACTTTACTGTTCTTATACTTTTAAATCAATATCCTTAATAGCTGATTTGTGGGTCTTCAATCCATAGGATTTAGGTTATACGACAGCTAAGTGCGTGTATTTCTAGAGTCTTCGTTGATTTGGCCCATTACGCCGTACAACCGTGTTAATTGCGCACATAGAAAAAACAAAATGGCTGCTACATAGGGTTTATTCGGAGGACGCATTACGCAACACTATCTTTCTTATATCGTAAGATTTGTAGTAGAGCTCCTCTCAAAGTGGTCGCCGTTAAGTGGAACCACTGAAAATATTTAATCTACTTTTTACGACCACAGCATCCTGCTTTGTTCGACTGAGTTTTCGTACTTTGATGTTACCATAAATCAAAGAAGTCTTTTGTTTATCGTTTATCATCGTGTTAAGTTGCTTGTTTTTAATCTTAATTAACTCAGTGATTTCATTCAAAATGTATTAGATATAATAATTTGATTTCTTTAAAGTGATAAGTAATATATATATATATATATATATATATATGTGTATATATATATGTATATATAGCTACAGCTACAGCAAAAGCTCTGTAGCGTCTATCACAAAAAAATATAACTGCGCCCTGACTCGACCCGATCTCCTTGTACTATAATCACTAAGCCAAATCTAATGCAAGTTTAAGCTACTAATATTAATATATTATAAATATGTGGCGCTACAACCTTTTTTAGGTCTGAGCCTCATATTTCTGAACTTGTTCCATAATCATTTGTCAATCTAATAGTGCCTAACACACGCCGTCGTCTTTTTGGGTCTAAGGCAAGCCGGTTTCCTCACGATGTTCCTTCCTTCACCAATCGAACGAATGTTAAATAGACAAAAAGTCCATTGGTGCACAGACGGTGATCGAACTTACGACCTCAAAGATGAGAGTCGCATGCTGAAGCCACTATAAAGCCACCACTGCTCTATTACTATATTACTTAGATTATAAAGAAGGAAGATTCGTTACGAATTAACTACTGGGTTTTATGAAGAATTGTTAACAAAAAATATCCAGACGCCAAATTTCTCGTAATACGTATTATACTATATAGTATTGTGATAAATGAAGCCACGAATGTAAAATATATACGCGCTGAATTTGTATAAAAATGCACTTTGTAAATTATTTTACCTGATCTATATTCCAGACACCTTTTGAATACTAAAACCACGTCTTTTGTTTTCTTAACAAGCAATACATTTTCTTTTGTTTCCATTATAGTCATAAATATTAATCAACGGATGCACCTCATTAAATAATCTTTGTCATAACGGTTTAGTGTTGCCAGACTATAGTATATTTACTGAATTACAACACTTAAAAAATATATTATATACTGAGTGTACAGTTCCTGGATCACCGGGGTGCTTTAAATAATATAGAATTTTATTTTGACTTTATAATTAACCACTCGCGTACAACAATAGAATATATGCGAAATAATAAAATGTTTATATGTTCCGAAATAATGCAATGTAACTGTTAACGAGAGTGCCTACATCTCTCGGGGCGTAAATCCGACGATTAACGTAATTCGCGCCACTCTTACAAAACTAAGAAAGTCAGTGAGAAAAATGTACAAACTTGGCGCGTACAGAGAGGTTATTAATATATATATATATATATATATAACTTAAAAACGATGCCAATAAAATAATCATAAAAAGTTAATAAACTCCATCCGTAGCCATCTTGAAATAATTTAACCATGGCAACCGCAACCGTTACCATAGCAACCATATAAAACCTTTATAGGTTACAAAACTTTAACTGTTTTTGGCAATAACTGTAATTTAATTTTCATTAACGACATAACACCATTGATACGTCGAAAACATGTGATTTTGATCACCATAACTAACCACATTACGAGTCAAATCGATTCCCGCCAACTGTCGCCATTATCTGTCGATAAATGGGGATGCAAAAAACGCATCGATCTTTCTCCATTCACGGTGTCATGTGTACGAAATCCCTAAAGAGCCATAGATGTCAAAATATTTAGTATCAGTTGTGCTAATGGCGGTTTGTAAAGCATTAAGGACCCATTGTTGTGCATTGTTGCCAAATGTGCATTATGACCATACATTTTCGCTATATACTACCTAAAATTACACACATAATATAAGCAAACTTTAATCTTGGCTTTAGATTACTACAAGATAGATACTTCTGACACCCTTCAACAAGTTTTGAGTCTAAGGGCAACATTCAATGTATAACTGCGGTACGTTTAAAAAGTGTTTTGTAATAGAACAGGGGGCAAACGAGAAAATACCATCCATGGTCACTGTCATTACCAAAGGTCTTGCAAGTGCGTTACCGACCTTTCAAGAATTGCTACCCTCTTTCCTCAAAGGACTCTAAGTCGTTTGGTTCGGAATTACTTCAGTGGGCAGCTGGTTCCACATAGTGGTGGTGCGCGGCAAAAACTGCCTTAAAACACTCAGTTACGCGCTGATACGGGTGATATTTCGTAGTCTGCCTCGACGTCCGATGATGAAACTGAAACTATTTGACATTATTAAAGTTTCTCTTGGTTTCACCGTAAGCAAGTTTTAATTGGGATTGAACCCAACAGATGGTTGAAAACCGCATACTTAATGTAATAAAAAGATCTCGTGCTTACCTCGAATAAGTATCTCAATACAGCGAGGTAATGTTACCAGCGTTACAGGTGCCACGGGGACCAAACTTTTTAAATATGTTTTTTTTTCTATTTACTAATTTTTAATTATAATTCTTATTACTATGCAGATTAAGAAAATTGTAAATACTGTATATTTGTGTGTTAAATGTGTGGAAATAAATACTATAAACTTTTTACATAAAAACACAATTCTATTGTTTCAAGTATTATATAAGGGAAAGAAGACGTGTGCATTATGGACACATACATTAATATCTAATAAAAAATACACACATACACTGCCGGGACCAAACAGGGACCAAACTTTTAATTTTCTATTTACCCTTTTTAATTATTACTATTCCTATTTTGGTTAAGTGTGTTGTATGTTGGAAATCAATATTTTATTAAAAAAAGCCATTAACAAACATGATTTCGATTATACAAAAATTCATTTAGATGACAAAAAGATTCGATCTCAAGATACTTGACGAAATTCGAATTGTAATGCTATTACGATTAGCATTATTCGGTTAGGCCTATTACGAGGGGCAAATTCCAGTCCACAGATAAAGCGAATTTGGCCAATTCAACAACGATTTTTTTAACAAGGCATCTGTGCTGAACATGCGACGTAATCGCGTTAGTTCCGGTACAAGTTTTGTAAAGCCTAGCTGCGGAATGGTTTGTTTAGGTATTTTTTGAATGACAAACTCGATTTAGAGTGTTATAATCGTGGTTCCGTACTGTATGTTATTGTAAGCGAAACTGGAGCTATATCTATCTATTCGTGAATATATTGAAGTATGTAGTATACAAAGCTGATATGCTGCCTATAAAGAGAAATTATCAACGTAGACCAAAACCAAAAGTTGACGCCTTTGCCAATTTAATTATTATTTGTAAGTGATTTTTATTCAAGAAGTAGTAACAATCCAGTGGCGCTACAACACTATGGATTTTGGCCTCATTCGTTCCTTTGTTAATTTTTATTTCATAGACAAGTATGTAATCTGCCTTCCTAATAATAATATGTGTATATTATTGTTTTTTGGATGTTAGACATGCCTTTTCCTTATTCCATTCAATAAGACAGAGACAATTATTGTAAACACCACCGTGTGTGATACACGTAAAGCTTTGTCTTTCTATGGAAAGTAAAAAGCTACTACGCAGAACGTATCTACTCTAAAAGTATAATATATTATTTTAGTAGACAACCCATTTTAAATAAAACAGCATTAGAAAATAATTCGTTTTTAATATCGCATTCTAAAGATTATCGTTTAAGTATCACTTTTATACATCAGAGGAACCCTAAGCCGTTCGGATAGTTAAAATTTATGTTGGGATTTTAATAAATAATTATATACACAAAATGTATAAACAGTGAGCAGAAAGTTTTTATTTTCTCCCACATTTTATAGATCTGGTTAATCCGGTCGGTTTTGTCACGGATGCTTAGATGCTGCACTAAATATGAATCTTTACGCTTTTTCGTTGACATTAATCACAAAACTCCGGGTGATTTATGTAACAACAATCCGGATCGGTGTTAAGTTTTACCACGTCATTCGGGAGTTAAGTCTAAGTTTAAAGCTCAAGAACGTCAACAAAAGAGGCATTATGCGTTTTATAACCACAGAGAATAAACCGTTTCATAACTTTTTGAGTGACCGCTACACGTGTCGATGTTAGGAAATTATTTAAAAAAGGAACAAAGGAAGCCCTTATTGAGCGGAGTAGCTTTTGAAATAGTTCGTAATTTAAACTTCACGGCCATGCATGTAAATTAGACATAACAAGTACATTTTAAGGAACAAACTCCGTTGTTCGGTAAAAATATACAATACACTAATTGCACGCCCTTTTGTACCTCACACCTAAAACAATGGATCTAAAGGCTTATTTGGTACCAAGCCTGCGACTTTGTTCGTACATGCACAATTTAACAGGGCCTCTTGCAAGTTGACTTTGTACATCATGATGAAAACAAAAACAGAAAAAGTCAAGCTCGACTATAACATATTGGTTTTCCTAGGTAGTAACCATTTGTAATACTCTTCTTGGACTGGGAGATTCACCTGATGAAGTAGTATGCCGCCAGATAGAATAGGCTGCTTGCGACATTTCTTTAAGTGAACTAAGTCCAATTGATGGTCAAACAAATATAATAAGAGTAGCAACTTAGCTAGTTTCATCTAGTTGTACACGGAAACGCTTAGATATGGGACAGCGGACATCGAGAAATACCTTCATATGTTACGTTCTCATGAAGCCTTTAATATACAGAACATTGAAACTATTACGAAGCATTGTTGGACCCACACGACGTGTTATCTACCAATCGGTAAAGTACTGTATCAAAGTTTGGAACAAACAGGTACGCCTCGGGCAATAACAAGTTTAGATAAGTGATAAGCATAATAGCTTGGTTCAATAAAAAACATGGCACATTGATTCGGACGCGTAGAACAAATGAGTGATGAAAGATTGACAGCTTGATATGACTACAATGATTGGCCATTATTAATTCGTTCATAAATATTGCAAAACTTATGTGGTAACAAGTCGCAGCCAATATTAAAAGTATTTATTTATAGTCAATACGCTTTAATAAATTGTCTCTGCACTGAGACATCATTGAACATTATGATTTGGACTAACTTTTAAATCTCACTTAATTTATTTATAATATAATGCGAAGAGTGCTCTTTTTGGTCGTCTCGCAAGCTCGTTTGCCCCTATTATATTTTAAAAAAACATTTGAGTATTCGTTTTTTTTTTCACTTCGTTCTTCCACCAGAAGGTTGGCATAAAATGCTTTACAAAATAGACAACAGAATTGAGCTTTGACTTATGGATTACGCCTAGTACTATAGACTACTTCAACAAGCGTGTTTTCAATCATATCTTAAATATTATTATTGAAGTGTACCTTCTTTATCGGGGTTGGAAAAAAATTTAGTGTAACATTTTTTCGTTACGCGTCACATTTTTCCGTTACGTGCCATCTTTTGAAGTGAAACTTCTTTATCAACGTATGGGAGAAATTTACACACATTTGTCACATTTTTCATTAGTAACCAAAATATATAATAACGATAACAATGATAGTAATAATTCTATTACAATTAATGAAATTCTGTGATAATCTTAGTAGTAATAAGGTAAAATGAAATAATTGTATTTGTATTCATGTCTATGATAATAAAAGCCTTTTGTTAAACTTTATTTAACCAATTTCGTTAAGTTCCATATAGTAGAACATTTTTCGAAAAATAAGGTCATAAAGAAGTTTCACTTCTTACGTGTGTACACCTAGTACACGCACACATTTTTTTTTATTTAAGTAAGCTTACAAATTTAGTAGACGTACCGAGAAGAAGTAAGAGTCAGTGAATGTCCAATAGCAAAATTTGTACTGAGTAAATACGTTATTTTAAAAATAAATAGTAGCATCAATTGCGTCATCGTGCATATTTTTGTAGGCCTTTGTCGGCAAACTTCGTATCAAATGATATAATTAAAACCCAAATCAAAATATTCAAAGTCTGATGCCTATGTCAGTGACCGGTTTTGAATGAATTTTTTCAGTCTCGATTTGTGAGTTCTTGCTTTGTGGTTGAAAATTAATGATTTTTTGGTCAGTGCAGTGAGTACAATGGGCCCAGTGACAATGGTGCCCCGCTGTCGGAGATATTGACGGTAGGGACTACCTACGCTCCTTGTACTTTTGTCCCAAAGAATTTTGGTCACGTCATGGACGAAGTATATTTCATCCCATTTTAATTTTTAATTGAACTACTTCTAGAACCAAGATTCCATCATAGTTTTCTATTAAAAAGTATAATCATTCTAGCTATTAATTAACGGCAATCTTCATACAAGAGTGCAGGAAGACTTGGGAAGAGGCATAGCAGAGGCGTGATATAATGTCTTCTTGCAAGATAATTATTAATATATTGTCATTGTATTGCCAGTTCTTCTCTTCCGTTCTACGCCCTTGATCTGAGAACTGGCAGGAAATGTAAAATTGGAAGCATTTCATTTTTTTTGACGTTCATAAGTGTACATTGCGTTACCTATATGAAAATGATTTTGACTTTTTGATAGGAAGAGTTTTTTTTATTTCTATTTGGTTTTGAAACCTTATGCTTTAAACTCAGTTCTTATATTATAAATGCAAATATCTTATAAAACCTAACACATTTATCGCCAGACCACCGACCACTAAATAGGGGTGGTCCAGGGACTGTTATGACCACATTACAATTTAAGCCAGAAGGTCTTTGTAAACAGGCTCTTTGTGACCTCACAATGTCGTTAGATTTATGGCGCTCCAATATAATTTCATTAGTATTAACGGTGTTTATAAATGTATGACCACAATTCGATTGACGACACTGTCCGTTGTTATAGGCAATAAATCGAAGGGATTATCTTGTCTGGGTCGTGATTAGGCACCATCGGCGATGGGCAATCTGTACGAGGGAAAGTCGAAAATTAAATCGCATAAGCCCATTCAATGGTTGAAATAGAGGCGATGATAAATACTACTGTGATTAATGTATTGGCGGCGGATATCGTTAAACACCTTTTGTATTGTAATTTCAAATGAGGAAAGCTATTCGTCACAGTGACAATTAATAAAATCTATGTGCGAATACCATTAACATTTTGACTATATATTTATATACAATATGTTGTAAATTGTTGGTGAGTTTATAGATAGTAACAAGAGAAAATAGAGTAAACAAGTTGTTGTTTCTAGTGTCTACGAGTATGTAAGCGGATTTAGTCCGAAAACCTCGAAAAAAATCTTAGTAACAACATAGTGCACTACTGGAGGTTGGCGGTCAGCTCGTCATACTTCATATTCTTCGCCAAGTGCATGAGCTGTTCTACGCTGGCCACTCCCGTCCATTCTCTGATATTGCGGAGCCACGACTTCCTCCTGCCAGCGCGTCTTTTCCCCTCGACCTTGCCCATCATGATGACTTGCAGAAGTCGGTACCGTTCGTGTCGAAGCATATGTCCCAAATAACTTATGTTCTTCTTTTTAAAGAAGAAGATAAGTTTCTTTTTTTTTCTTGTAGTTTTCGGCGTGACTACAAGAAAAATTAAAAGCAAATAAATAATAATAATAAAATTAGTGAGCACTTGGGTATTTAGAAACTATACGTATTTCCTCGCCTTCCATTAATTTATTTCCATCGCAGGCATTATCAAAAATTCTAATAAGACAAGCAATTGCGTTTGTTTCCTGACTTCAGTTTACTCGATCTGCAATATCGAATATTAATATCTCCAATATTGTGAAAATAGTGTGTTCATAAAAACAATGCCTCTTTCGCAGGCGTAACAAACCCTTTTTAAACCAATTATGATGAGTCTTAGAACTTCAGCTATATTCTAAGTTAAACGTATCTCAAGAGTTGAAATAGATCAACAACTTAAGAAAATACAAAATACATTTTCTCTGGATGAATCAAAATTCGTGTTGCGTTTCACGAAGATATATTGAAATGACCAGCAGACGTGGTTTGGTTGTGAGACTCGATTCAACTAGCTACCAAATACCAATTCGTTAATATTACATTTATCCTAATGTAATTCCTTTATATGTAAGAAAGGCTCGAATAATGGGTTTTCAGTGGTAATCTTACAGCTACACATATACATATTATAAACAAGAAAACACTGAGACAATATACAAAGCCAAACCAGTACATTGTTAAACAAAATATACGAAACAGAAAACATAATATTTTAAGGTAAAAAAATTGTTTCTAGATAAAGTCAAAGTCTTCCCGCTTCCTAAAATATATCCTCACACCCTCTTTTGTAAGGTGGAAATTGTCAACGTCTTCATAAATTGTATTATAGTTAGCTTAAACCCGAAACATTGGCGAATTACGCAGATAATTCGTGTTCGTACGAGGCACATTATCGTAGGTAAATATGCCCTAAAAACTTGTTTCTTATTTTTAAGCTGTCGGTGAACGAATTATGACTCTGTTCTTTGTGACTAGTTATTATTATTTTTTTTATTAAATATAGGAAAGTATATATTTTACTCATGATGAATTGTTTTGGCAGTGTTGTCGACGACCGCTCTCAGTCAGCTTGTCGTTTTCGTAATAATTTGTTTTCAACAAATATTTAAAGATATCTTTTATTCCTTTTACTAATTATTTATTGTCTAATCGACCACTTTTGGTAAAATTATTTAATCTTTGCCGTCTTTAACTAATTGCCGTAGTTTTCAGTAGTAAAACTTTCGACTAAGTTTTTAAAACATAAAAATTACATTATGTAAAAACTTAACGTCATTGCTTTAATTATCATGAGTCAATCCTTATTTAATACACTATTAAATTTAACAACAATTGCTTTTTAGTGGTTTAGTGGACATTGTGGACATCTTTATGTTTATATGTCTGTGTCGTTAAGATAACCATTTCTACATTTCAAACTAGAGCTGTGAATGACTCGGGAGGTATCACAGGGTGCATTAGCATAACTCAAACCTTTACTATCAACTTCGTGCATTTGTAACTTAGCGTTGTAACATAAAACAAACATACATTATAGGCAAAGACTGTTTAGTCCTTATGCAAGTCTTGATAGAGAAGTTTTGTTGGGGAATAGTTTTGCTGTCTATTAAAAATGGAACTTGGCTCGAATGTGTGTGCTATCTTAAAAGATAGCATAATATTTATGATACGACTAGTGCAAAACAATTTTTAGGGCTGGTAAGAACAGAGCACTACTTGCCATAAAAAAAAATTGAAAATGATATATTACTGTTTCCGTAGTAAAATTACTGTAAAAAAATTAACTGTGTAGGCTATGACTTCAAGTAAGGACTGTTTCTAAATCGATTGACCGACAAATTGTTTATATTAAAAATAATTATTTAGTAGTTTCAGTATTTCGCCATTTTAAATTTTATGTGCGATACCAGGAAATTATGACCTCCCCTGAAATGGCCATCATCATTACATTAAAAATGAAAGTCAAATTGTTTTTTATATACCCAGGTGTGTTATCTTAAACATTACAATATTGGCCTACACAAGGGACCACACAGTATCACAAAGGACATCGTTTGCCGGTTAGATTTCGCTCTATTGTCAATGTCAAAACAAGATCGGTTACAATAAATCTTATTAAAAGTTAAGCCTCACGCGCTATTCATAGACATCTTTGATATATTCTAAGGAATTTTTGTTTACAGTAAACCACGGATATTGCTCGCTTTTGTGGTTTATGCATCTGCTCATTCTGACGTTAATAGACCGCGATATCTATGGATGTTATTTATGATCATATTTTTACATTAGACTCATAATTAAAAGTCACGTTAATTAATGATTTGAATTTTGTCCGGGATTTAGTTTTAAGGCACATAACCCATAATATAAAAGGTATATTAAAATATTATTTATGTCGAGATTTCTATTTCAAACTTCTTTTATTTCGAATTCTGAATCAAATTTACCGAAAACATTTGGGACATACAAAAGAATTATTGAGATGTCGGATGTCGGTAGTTGTTTTATTTCACATTAAGGAAGAAGTCTATCTACGTGTTTTTCTGGTACATTATGATTATTTTGTTTGGTTCCATTGAGAAGAATAGAAACATATTATAATTTTAATATGAACGTTTTTAATCCGTGTGTTCATTAGAAACTTGATTTATGTACTAAAATTTAAATTAGCTGAAATTATATCTATAAAATATCTAAAAACTAATGGAGCGAACAATTGCAGCACAAGTTACGCCCTACAAACATAAACGAGCAATGTGCCAAAGATTATCGACTACATATTTTTGGAAGGCGTAAAAGAAAAAGGAAAAGGAAAAAAAAAGGAATTGCTTATACATCATTTTAACGTTTTTTACAAATATTTTCATGTTAGTCATCCAAAATTATCAGAAATGCATATAAGGGTTACAATAATATACGTTCAGTACTATACATACTTAAAGTGGCGAACGAATTCACAAGCGGTAATACATTTTCTTTGTTCAAAAAAAGAACGTATGGTGCACCACCATACGCCGACAAACTACAAAAACGTGCATCGGCAGTCTTTAAACTTCCAACGTAAGCTCAAACAACCCACATCCCAATTATTCAGCAAAAAGGAAGGACAACTTGCCACGCAAGGCGCAATGTTATTAAGAAATTGGTGGACAGCGCATTAACCTATACAGTTATTTGTAGCCTATACCAACACATTCTATGGTTTTTTAGTTTTGACTTTTGTGACTATAGTCTGTGGTTAGTTAGACGACATTCATAATTTTGCTGTTTGGGTTTTCGCTTTGTTTGAGTGGTTGAGACTGAGATAGCTCAAGTTTCTAAAAATGAAAATAATTTCTAAATAATATAGTAAAAATGTTATTTTAATCATCGTTTCCGATGTAGTAAATCTTTTTCTAGATTTTGTGATCAATCCCTTACATTCTGGAGAATTGTTTAGAGGGGTAAGATTTTTGTTCGTTGCTTCATAACAATTTAAAAGTAAAGCACTACTCACACAAATTCCTGGTTTACTTTTGTTACTTAACAAATTCAATACATAAACATTCTAAAATTGCAAATATTATTTAAGTGTGTTTATTTTTCGGACAACTGTCGAATGCTACGAAAGAAACAGGCAAATTTCAAAATCTCTTCAGTTATTTTATTTTTTCTGTTTTAATAATATATTACCCAAATATTTTGATTATTGGTATTATAGACTTTCTTTTTATCAAAGGGAAGGAATACCATGGTTCTTTTCACAATAAATCTTTGAGTGAAGACACAAGACATCAGTTTTGTAATCTCTCTTAATGATCTGTTTGTCTATCTTTAACGCTTCAATAAAAACAATTCGGCAGATATATTTCTTAATCTGTTTTAAAAATAGTTTACTTTAGCTTATCAATAACTTACTTCTGTGTCTAAAGTATTTATTCTTACAGGGTATCAGACTCAAAACCTAAAATTATTGTATGTATGCGTTTAGTTGGAAAATTATTTGACTGACTTAGTGTTTGTTGACATTTAATTATTATTTTTTAATTAAAACAATCATTCCTGGGAAATCCCAACCTTGGTCTAAATATTTTTACGATTTTGTTATCAAGTGTTTGTATTTTACCACTCTATTAATACTTTTGTTAGTAATTAGTCCTAGATAAGGTAACCTTGACCTAGTAAGTACTATCATTCTTATAGAAACATGCAAATGTATGTTCACATTTTTAAAAGAAATATAGATAATAGTCTGTATTTAATAAATAATTCATTCTTTTACAAATTCTGTAGTTGTTTACCCTAGTGGTCATTTTTCATTCTGATGTGATGAAATAATTAAGATATCAGTAAATTGGCAAGTAAAAATATTGAATGATGGTACTAACCAAATTGTTTACTAAATACCTATTAACATAATTTTACTGATTTTCTTACTTAAACAAATAAATTTCAGTCATGTAGTCAAGGCAAGTTAAAAAAAATATATTTTGAATATTTTATTTCTAATGATATGTAACAATTTAGAAATGATACCCAAAGTATAGTTTCTTATTTTACACTCTGAAGAATAGCTTACAGTTACATAACATCCAAATTTACATAGTAAAATTATCACCTTAGTAAAATCTTCAACCTTGACAGTCATGATGTGGTCAACAACCTGACTTCAAATCATATACTGATGTGTGTAGGAGTTTCTCATCTACAAGGTTGTTCAATATTTAAGAGTAAACACGATATAAATGCTAACATTTTCAAATCGCCATTTATTCGACGCGACTCGTCAATGCTAGACGATTTTTTGTAGTTCTTATACGTTAATATTAAATTAAAATATTTTCCTTGTATGCGGATTCATTTTGTGAAATCTTTAGGCATCTTAAAAAGTGAGTTTTTAATTTTTTATTTATTTGACCTAAAACTTTAAGGATCTTATTCTTTACTTTAAATTGTTTCTTAATTTTGCTTCAACTAAGTGATTGCAGCTGTGGCATCCTTTTCTTGGAATCCACAGGCCATTTTTGCCCTCCCCTCCCTATAACTTAACTGTAGATTAAAATAGAAGCCTGAATTTCAGTATTCAGTAAGCAAGCAGGCATTATATAAACACAGGGAATTTCAAATTTCATTTAATTTGAACCAATTAGATATAAGTTCAAGAATTTTAACTAGTTAATGTTTCTGAGCTTTGTCACTCACTCACTTAGTGACTTTACGGCACTTCTAGCAGCTTCTAATTTAGAATACAATATATAGTGTTATGTTTATAAATTAAATCATGTAAAAACTTTAAGCAATATAATATGTTTTACTTGTGAGATACATTGTGTTTATATGCAATAGTCAAGACTATAGATTTATCTAAAAGATGTAAGATTTTCATATTAGTTATTGTTAATAATCACAGTATATATGGTACTGACTCGCGAAACTTGGTTTTTGATAGCCTATATCTGTACAGAAAATCAACAATTTTTCAAAAAAACTACTATTTTTGTAGTGTTTTTTATAAAGCAATAAAATCCTCTACATTTTATTCCACACATACAGTCTTAGAGAGTAAGTAAATAATTAAATGTAAAAACTGTAAACTTAAAAATGATTCAAACATGTAATTTGAAGGTGCCCTTCATATGTTGTGGTTCGCACAATTAACTGTATTATTCAGTTTAATGACTTCCTAAAATGCAAATTTTGTTAAATACCTTTCAAAGATGAAGCTAAATTTTTAGTAAATTTATTGTCCAGTCTTTTATTAGATTAAGTTGAATGTTTTGCTGTTAGATAGATAAGGTCTGTCATATCGTTTCCTGTATCTGTTGCAAGCAGTTATAAGTATGTATTTTAATTGTATTATATTTACAATGAAGTATGATCATATTTTTGCCAAGAATTATTATAGATAAGCAAGCTGAGTCATAATCATGCTCTACTGTAGAATTCACTTTTACATTTTTTATTAGCCAAAAGATTGATAAGGGATCAACCAATGATTTACTCTATTATTGTGATACTGGCACTTACAGATTGATAATGTTGAAGACAGAAATTTGTCTTTGTTGATCTAAATTTTAAATTTAATTATTTTCAGATGGTTCACAGACAGACAGAATGGATTCCAGGAATCGGATGTTGTTGCAACACAACCAGCAAGATATTGTGAGAGATCTAGACGTCACATACATATTAGATGAATTATTTACAAAGCAGGCGATTACTTACGAAGATTTTGATTATATCTTTAAGTTGGTGAGTAATTTATTGACAATTGACATGGTTTATAGAAGTATGATAGTTATCGAGGTCACACTGGCTCTTGTTATGTTAAGATATAAGAGAGTCCAGGTAGTTATTTCTGGAAGCTCTTCCCACATGTTCTGAAGTAAGTTTTCTCCTTGTACAGTGGGTTGGTAATTACACTTCCCCTCCTTTAAAGAATCGGGTTTGGTGCCATTTGAAATCCTAAAGATGTATATAATGTACATATTTTAATACCTGGCTGCAAAATGATTACAACTCATTCAGAGAATTGCGTGTGAGAACAGGAAATAGAGCATTATGTCTGATACAATAATGATGCAGTCAAAAATTGATATTTTGCCGTGGAGCAATTATTCATTTTGATCAAATTGATTGCTATTGTAAGTTTTTCTTTGTGATGGGACATTTCTTCTGTATTGTTCGAGCCCACAAAACTATAGACGAACGCGTTTGCTTATAATAATATGCCTTTCTTCATCCACATCTTATTGACATACATTAAACAAAAATAGATGTTATTAAAAAATTTACTACTCTAAGATGCGGTTCGGCCTCTTCCAACTTTTTGCACCCATTTTGTTTTGCCCTTGTGTCCTTCACTTTTTGTACCAGTCCATCGCGTTTGCATAATATAATAAAAGTAATTATTGTTCTTTTACGTTATCTAATGTTTATCTAATATTTTTAAATAACTTTATAAACTAATAAACTCTTTTTGGATGGAGCCTGGTTTTCTATGCTTAGCGTTGCTATGATTATTATCGTTTGGTTAATAAACATAGAAATAAATAACAGTTCTCTAACGAATATTATTTACATAAATAATTTTTAAAGCTTGATCAATCATACCGAGAGACAGAAACTGAACTGAAAATACAATTAGTCAAAATTTTTGTTTCTTGTTTTCTATGTCCCTCACCTACATATTTAACAAAATCAGAGTTATTACTGTTGAATGATTGAAAAATATGAAATCGATTTTATAAATACGGAAGACGAATCTTTTGGGTTGTCTTTGATACATATTCATTTCAGTTTCTTAATATTTTCAGAATGATAGAGCCGATAAGGTGAGATATCTGCTAGACACAATTATTCAGAATGGCAACAACAGCGCGTACGAGGCATTTGTAGACAGCCTTGCGAAGGACTACAAGTGGTTGTGGGAGAAACTTGCGCTCGGGAATAATAAAGCTATGATAGAAGACAGCTTTGAGGACAGCATTAGTAGGGGAGATGTGCCCCGACTGCCTGATCACTTTGTTAGAAGACTAGCGCTGGTAAGTTTTTTCATTTTATGTATTAGTGCAATGAGTATCAGATTTAAATTAAATTTAAACAGAATTAAAATTACTTATAAATTAAAAAAACTCTCATCCCTGAGGTCGTAGGTTCGATCCCCGTCTGCACCAATGGACTTTATTTCTATGTGCGCATTTAACATTCGCTCGAACGGTGAAGGAAAACGTCGTGAAGAAACTGACATGTCTTAGACCCAAAAAGTCGACGGCGTGTGTCAGGCACAGATGTCTGATCACCTACTTCAATCAATGATATAGATTCAGAAATTAGTCTACCCATTGTTTTTAGGATAATTACAAAAATACGTACATATCTATGTTAATTTCAGGAGCAAAATGTAACAAAAAAATTGAAATCCTTAACGCGTCATAAGATCCTCGCTCTACACGGTATGTCCGGTTGCGGTAAAACCAGTGTTGCCATCAGTGTGTTAAGAAATAACCCAGATTTGGTTACCGATAACTTCAACGGTGTTGTATTTTGGCAGAATTTAGGGAACTGTAAGACTGAAGATGACATTGTTGCTCAACAAAATAAGTAAGTTATGCATGGCCATTCTTTACATTTGTTAAACTGATTAATACCAATCATGGCATGGTCACAGCAAAGTTTGTAACAATAAAGAATTTTTAATATACATTGTATACTACGTAACTCTTTATAACGAATATCAAGGGACCGAGCATTTTTATTCGTTATAGAGAGGGAAGAATTATTGTCTACAGTGTTTTTCCCCTTTTCAGATTATACCGCAAAGCGTCGTCCCTGTGTGCGCACAATTCATACATGAACTCGTCAATATCTATGTCCAGTATTGGGTCTAACGCAGATTCATTGTCCAGTTATAACTGCACATGGCAAGAGTTGCGGGACAGACTTAAGACCGTGTTCTCTGAACAGACCCTGAAGGAATCTCTGTTAGTTCTGGATGAGGTCAATGAGAAGAATTGCTTGGAAGCGTTTGATATTGGCTGCAAGATATTGATTACGACGAGGGATACGGATGTCATTGTGAATTTTCATCCGCAGATTGTTAAGGTAACAAACACACACACACACACCTGAAATCACACACACACATGACTAAAAATTCTTAGGATAAAAAATAGGGGGGGGGGGGGGGAGATCAGTGAGATGCTGAAATGTGGGGCCACGCAGTGTAGCGAATGTGGCGTTATATACCATATCCATTAGATGAGCATGATTTACCATTGTAAATAAATTTAATACCTGTTATATAGAAACAAATGAACATTTATCGAAAAATATTTTTTTTACTTATGACTGAATTAATGCGGATAAATCACAAGCTTGTACAGATACCGGCAAACTTCTTGAGCATTAAACAAGGAAGGGGGGAAAGTTTGCGCATCGTATCGCAGCGGGGGACACTAACGTCAACTGATTTACCAATCAGGCGATCGACACGTCACTCTCCCGCCGCTGCCCCTCCCAGTGATACCTAAAAATCGCTTCTGCGCAGACAGGGACATTTGTTCAAGATGTTTGCTGGTATCTGTACTCGACTGAACTTCCGTACTAGGACTAGCAAATCTAAAATTAAGTCTAATACTGAAACTACTAACTTTTATAATTAACCTAGCTGACCCGCAAACGTTGTTTTGCCATTTTACTTCTAGGAAACATTTTTTTAGTTCCATAAAAAGAATCTACTGTAATAAAAAATAGCGGTTGTGATCGTAGAGGGGTGAAAATTAAGAATTGTATGTATTTTTGTATGCTGTATCATAAAAAAATAAAAACAAAAACTCTTGTCTAAAAAATAACAAAAAGGGGTTTGAAAGATAGATAGTAGGCGATTCTCAGACTTACTGTACATTCATAGAAAAATTCATAAGAATCGGTTGAACCGTTTTGGAGTAGTATGGGGACGAACATAGTGATATACATGTAATCCATTCATGACCCGACTTAAAATATAATTGATTTATGTAATTTCCAGGAAACCCTCAATTTAGCGTTCAGTAGTTTCCCACATATGTGTAGTTTAAAAATTATAATATTTTTCATAAATTTGTTTATTTCAGGTAGAAAACCATTTCACCGAAGATGAATCGCTAAGTCTGTTAGCATCGTGCGTGGATCTCCCGACTTCGAAGTTGCCGCGTCAAGCGAAGCGCTTGCACGAGATCTGCAAAGGCAGTCCATTTCACATTGCCCTCATCGGCGCGGAATTGGCCGAGAATAAGGAGAGATTGGTCCACGACATGCGACATTGGAATTATTATTTGAATAAATTGGAGAAAAAGGACTATTTTTTGTAAGTGTATTTGATTGTTTATCTAGTTTTGAGATGGGAAACGAACCCAAGACGAGTTTTTTGATAATAATTGGTTTATTATACGATAGCAGTTATCTGCCTAGGGAGCGTTCAAGTATTACGTCACGCAATTTTTGGAGATTATTGCGCGCCCCTGGATATGTAGCACTAGATTTTTGTAAAACAAAATAAAGAATTTTTGAAATTGAATTGAATTGAGTCTAGTTCGGTAGAACGTAGAAAATGGACGTGAAAGAGGCTATTTGTGGTTATATTATAAAGAATAATATAGAAAAAGAAAACGTACACATTAGGCCGGCAACGCAATGGGTGGCCGTATCACTTAACATCGGGTGAGCCTCCTGACTGTTTGCCCTACTATAAAAATATATCATTTCCCGCATCTGAACTTAGACCTGAATTTACTAGAAAACAAAAAAATAAGTTTATGCTGTTAATATAATTAATTTAAATTAGTATGTTTAATAGATTATCATGTCAAAAATGATATATTTTTTCAGTTTAACAAAACAAAACGACAAACCAATGAAAACAATAGAAATGTGTATTAACTCGTTAAAACCGGACATTTTACCGCTCTTCAAAATGCTTACAATTTTACCCGATGGCGCGAAATTCTCCGCAAAAGTCCTAAGCAAGTTATGGAACAAGGAAATCAGTAAAGTCGAAACTATTATGAAACAATTACGAAGCAAATCGCTTATAATCGAGTTCTACGATCAAGAACTGAGGAATTATATATACGAAATTCACGATTTAATTATGAATTATCTAAAAACAACCCTAACGGACGATGAAGTTCGCAAATTGCACTGCGATTTGCTTAAAAATTACAATTACGACGCGAATAATGTTCCGGTTGATATTGAGGACGACGGTTATATTGCGTTTTATATCGGATACCATTTGTACAACACGAAGAACTTGAATCTACGGAGTTTGTTTGAGAAGCTGTTCTTGGATCTCAAGTTTTTGGGGAACAAGGTGCGGCTGACTGGACCGGCTGATGTTATCTTGGATTTGCAGAAATATGAAAATTATATTGTGCATGATGTAAGTACTTTCGATTTCTATTTATGGAAATATCGGTAGAACTAAAATTCATTTCCCAGAATTAATATATTTTTTTTTTTTTATATTTTTATACCTACTAGCTGTCCCCGCGAACTTCGTTTCTCCGTTTTTCTTTATATAACACAGGACACAGAATTAGGCATTAGGATTTATTTTTGGTTCAAATAGTATAATTCTTTTATAGTTTGCTTTTTTAATTTTTATGCTTGTTTATATTTAACACTGTTGTATCTGTTGTATCCACTTAATTTCGCTTGTCGTGTCTACATGTAATAGGGACGGCACCGCTTTTGATATTTATGTTAATGTTTATGTCAATTTATATCATGTGTTTGTCCTAATTTTGTGGTCCAAATAAAAAAAAATATATATATATAAACCTCAGAGTTTTAGTCATAAGATTTTAATTAACAAATAAAAAATAGGGGTTGATCGTAGAGGGGTGTAAATTAAGGGATGTATGTATTGTATGCTGTATCATAAAAATTAAAAAAAATTATGTAAGAATAAAAATAACTTGGATATTTGTGTTTTTGACTGTACCCTCAATCTTAATTAATTTAGGAGTTAGAGAGAGAGCTGCTGTACAATATAAAGGCGTATTTAAGCACACACGGGACTGACCTATACCGGTACCCCAGTACTGACATTATACAGAGTGTTCTCCAACACGAGTCCAAGGGTGCTCTCTACACGAAGGCGTGGGATATAGCTCAACATAGATGCGCCCTGAACGAACTTTATTTTGAGTTTTTGTAAGTACTATTTTATATGACGCAGTGAGATAGGATAAGACGAAAAGGCATATCTATCGACGAGACAAAGTAGGGAACGAGAACTAGGCACAATAACGTGAAAGCAAACGAAAACCTGCAGATAATGACGTCAGTATTGCTAACTGATCCTTTGTTGTAAAAAATAGTTTGTAGCCATTTAATTTCGACAATAGAGTCTTCTTAAATGGCGTCTGCTTGGTTCGACCAATGCTCCGATATATTTTTATAAATAATGCATTCATTCGTGAATAGAGGTCGCTTTTACTTGGTAAATCTTTACATAGCGATGATATGAATGATATAAATTATTGTAATAATTAATATATGAATTACTTAATATATATAAATTACGCGTCAAGTTGTTTGTCCGCTATGGATTCCCTAAACTACTTACCGATTTCAATCAAATTTCCACACCGTGTGCAGTTTGATCTAACTGAAAAGATAGGATAGCTTATATATATATATATAATTCTACTGTACGTGTGTATGTAACTAAACTCCTCGTAAACGGCTGGACCGATTTGAATGATTTTTTGTATGCGTTTGGGTTTGGGGAAATAAACCAGACAGGGCTCCCCTGTCTGGTTTATTTCCTTCATTTTTTTATTGCTGTTTTACTTTTATGAAAATTGATACATACGGACTTCACAGGGAAACCTCGCTAGAACCTCAAAACGTCAACATCTGTTAAAAACTCGATTTTCGAAAATTTTCAATTTTCTTTCTGTTAAAAAGAAGAATAATAAAAATATGAAAAAAAAATAATAATGAAACATAAAATTTTATTTATTTCCTATTTTAATTATTACTATTTTTATAAAGCATTTTTACTTTACAGGCATGAACAAAACGTAGAAGAAATAAAGTATTCAACAATCGATGCAAAGGAAATCATAACCACTGTTTGCTTTTTGGGAGATTATGTGGTAGTGGGCACCATTTCTGGTACTATTAAGGTATTATTATATTATTTATTAGTCTATTATACATGGCTCTTGCCTTAACATTATTAATAAACTAAGGGGTTTTACCTTGGTGCCAGAAGTGTAAGTAGTTAACTGTGAATATTCTGGTCGTTTATTTTAGGTAATTAGAACAACTGCACTGAAACTTAATTTTACAATATTCTTTTATAAACAAAAACTAGCTGACCCGGCAAACGTTGTTTTTCCATATATATATTATTTCTAGAAAAAAAAAATTAAGTTCAATAAAAATAACTATCTGCAATAAATTAAAAAAAAGGCGTTAATCGTAGAGGGGTGAAAATTAGTAGTATCATAAAAAAAACAAAAAAATATCTACAAAATAATAAAAAAAATTGGGGTGGACACCCCTTATCACTTAGGGGTTTGAAAGATAGTAGCCGATTCTCAGACTTACTGAATATATATAATAATTTCATAAGAATGGGTCGAGCCGTTTCGGAGGAATATGGGAACAAACATTGTGACACGAGAATTTTATATATTAGATTAATAAGTTCCTTTTTTAAACATTAATGTTTTTTTCTCTAGTTCTTCCAAATATCGACGAATAAATTAAAAAAAGAACTCTTATGCGGTGAATCTTCAATCAAATGGGTGGGTGTCAGTCCTGTCAGTCCTCCGCGCGTTGCGTCACTCACATGTGACGGCGTATTACGGCTGTGGTACATTGATGAACTGGACTGCGAGTCGAGTGATACTATTGAGGAAGGTAACAAAAATCCTTTGTTTTTTATCAAATATTTATATATAGGAATTGATAGATATACAGTTTTCAATTAGTCTATTTGGTAATTTTACAGTTATTTTTTATTTGCACTGCTATTTTATGATACCTATAAAAATAAATAATGATTAAAAATGTATTCATTTTAAGTACATATGCATTACAATGTGTAAGATTTGGGAACCCTTTTAAGTAAGAAATACCTGTGTCAGGGTTCCCAGCTCTTCCATAACAAACTTAAGTATAAGTTCCTAAAAATATATTTATATATAATCTAATTACATATTTTATTTAATTTACTTTTCAACTGTTATCAACACGCCTGAGTGCATGAGTGAGTGTGTATGTGCAAATGTGTAAGTGAGTGAATGAAACTTATGGTAGATAGACAAGATCAAAAGTCTTTGTAAAAAATTTAAGATTTAAATATTATGTACCTCCTAAATTTATGATTCTCTTAATATTTAGTTTGATAGATTATCAGGTGAAACTAAAAATAATTTAACTTGGATAACAAATAACGTTCGTGAAGATGTTCAAACAATATACATGCATAAAATACGAGAAAACTGTAATTATAATTTTTACACACATACACATCAAGTATTGTATATAAATTTTAAATGAAGAAATGGTATATATATTAGCAAGGAACATATAAAAACATTATTTATTATTATCACTAATCGGCTTGTCTCTGGACAAAGGCTTCCAAATGTCGCCACGTTGATCTTTCCTTCGCTATTCTGTACCATTTCTCCCCGGCTACTCTTTTTATACCCTTTGAGTCATCCTCCCACCCTCACATGCTTTCTCTTGCTTCATTTCCCATCCCAAGCGATGCTCTTACCTTCTTTGTCCATTTTCCCTTTCTTCTCTTACCAAAATGATAGTGCCCATTGCCATTTCAGTCGTTTTTCCTTTACTATACTTAACCTCGTCATTTTTTTTAAATCCTACATTGCTTCGTTATATGTATATTAGTTAGGCAAACACTTGATTTACTTTTTGTAAGAATTCAGTTGAGCAGACATTTGTTAGACATTGTAAACCTTTCTTTTAAGTTTCATGGGCATGTCGTCACCTCTCATTTATTGCCTATATCATAAATACAAAATATATACACTATAAGTATTGTTTTTCTTAATCTACGACAACCGATTCTGTGTGCCTACGGGAAAAGGCCCTCCTGCCTTTCATTACCTGTTTTTAATTGTGTGTATTAAGGAACCAAACCTTTATTCCAGAATCTGAGGAACCGCTTAACAACAACTACGCATCAAACATAACGATACACCCCAAGCTAGGGCCATACTTGTCATGCCGTTGGGCCAACACTGACGAACTAATATTCACGCACACGTCCAAAATAATCATTATATACAAACCGAACGGAGAAGTAGCTCAAATAATAGATTATTTGTATAGAGATAGAGACATTTTGTGTTGTGTCCCATGCAACTATGACAAGCACGTGATCGTTGCCAGTGCGAGCAGTACGCACAGCTTGGACGTGATCGATCTGAAGACAAAGAAGAAATACTGTTTTGAAGAAACGGACACTGTTTTGGATATTTTGACTGTGTCAGGTATGTTTACATTGTTTTTTTTTTATTTCAGGATTACTTTTTTCGTACAGTACTGTGGTCAGGTTCTTTTATTGTGTCTGAATTTGTAAAAACTGATTATTTTTAATAATCATGTATATATACTATACCCGTTGTGCCATATTTTTTTTAAGTTTATTGTTATTTTTATTAATTAAATCTTGTGCGAAGTGTGAATAAATAACAGTTACTTCTGTGTATTCACTACAATGGTAAGATTTTAATAGTTCAAATTTTATTATAAAAAATTATACCGATGTTGTATGTAAAATTTAATTATTCATGTATTTTCGCAAATAACTTTTTTTACTTTTTATTTAATTTGTGAGTGTAAATTAATTAACGCAAAATCCGGATTTAACTACTTTATATAAATTTGTAATTCTAATCAAAACATATATAATATAATCTAACTAATACTAGGGACAAAACTAATTATTATTATCTCGTTTGCTCATAATAAAAATGGCTTTTCAGAAAACAACAAAATAATAACACTAAAAGACAAGGAAATCTCGGAGTTCGATTGTAAACTGAGTACGTACATAAAACAAACGTGCACGAACTGCAAACGTAGAACGATACTCACCGCACAGACTATCAAAGAGAACATATCATTCTTGTCTATGGCAGTCAACAAGACGGGCACTCTTTTGTTTGTGTCAACCGATGACAGTAGAGTTATCTGTGTCGATTTGAAAACCACAGCGTATATATTTGATCTGGAGAATCGGAGGGGGTATGTGTATTTTTAAATCATTTTACACTTAATCAGCAAGCAAATCTTATAGGATAATATTTATATTATGATTTTGCACACACAAATTTAATATTGGTATTATAAAAAAGATGTTACTGATACTATAGTCGACGCATTATGAACTGAAGCTTCAGGTTATAATTCATATTTGTCTGTCTGTATCGCTCACACTTACAAATGTAGTATGTGCAAGAATTGTAGAGGTGCATATCGATTACGGGATAGGTACAATCGATTTGCTAAAGTTTTTAATTTGTAAGATAAATGTGACCAATTAAAAAATAAATAAATCAGTGGCGCTACAACCTCTTTAGTTCTTGGCCTCAGATTTCTGAATCTGTTTTATGATCATTTTTAAATCTAAGAGGCAAGAAGGTGATCAGCCTCCTGTGACTGAAAATAGTCGTCGACTTTTTGGATCGGTTTCCTCGCGATGTTTTCCTTCACCGTTCGAGCAAATGTTAAATGCGCACATAGAGTCCATTGGTGCACAGCCTGGGATCGAACCTACGACCTCAGGTATGAGAGTCGCACGCTGATGCCACTAGACCAACACTGCTCTAAAATGTTACCAATTACTTTCTTCAAAACCACGTTAGAAAATAAATTCTCCTTTGTGCGTATTGCGTAACGAAGCAAAAGTATAGAAAAGCAACAACTTTCAAATCTCTAACAACAGTTTTTATAATTGTTATATAGAAATGTAGTGACCATGGCAATGAGCGAAGTCTTGATGGATGACTTTGAACCCGGGTCAGATGTGCTTTTATCCGGAACAGGGACCATAGAGAATTCCTTGAAAGTCTGGTTCCTAGATCCCACCTATATCTCTCAGAGTACACACAAGAATGGGTGAGTTCTGTCTATATTTAGTAGTTCTATAGGAAAGCTTCCCCCCATATTACAAACATATATTAAACAATCAAATCACAATAACTAAAAAGCACTTTAAATGTGTGAATAATATTAAATTAATAAATATACGATAAAAAAAAAACTAAAATCACTGCCTTATTTTACATCCACTTTACATTTATAACAAAACAACTTGCTGATATAGGTCATATTCGAGCTGACAATCTTCGTACGCTTACTACGCATTGAAATTTAGTATAACGCTTAGAAACGCGATTGTATTATTAATAACAAGCTATATGCATTTGATTGATAAATGTTGATTAACAACGCCTACTTAGGGGCCATCCATAAAGTACGTCACACGTTAATGGCGAGGGAGGGTATCATCGAAGTGTGACATCGTGTGACAAGGGGCATGGGGGGTCAATACTTTTGTGACGTCACATGTTAAAATTTTAAATACTAAAACGCAAAGTTTGGATGTGAATTAAAATTTACGAACTTGATCTATATTTAATTAATTAAATGAAAATAGCTGTTTTCTCTCGATTATTTTAAAAATGTGTGACGTAACATCAGGAGAGGGGGGTTATAAAAATGTGATAAGGACGGGGGGAGGGGTTCAAAAGTCCTAAAATTCGTGTGACGTACTTTATGGATGGCCCCTTATTATCTCCTTCAGATTATTAGTACGTTTATGAACAAGTTAAAGTTCTTGCATATTGGGGTAATAATAATTATTTTGTTATTAATTGACTTCGGTATTGAGCCAGTATGTGCAACTTAGAATTTACCAAATCGTATTTTTATTTTTAACCTTATAAGAAATTTGTATGTTATCCTATGTACTCTGAATCTTTGCAAATCTCGATTTTTTTAAATTATATCAATTTTAAAAAAATACAAGAATGTATGTGAGGATGGAACACAAATTCGTCACAATTTCTCCGTCACCGAAGCGTAGAATACAATAATATTAATTATTGCTTTACAATGTTACGGCAACAATAGGAACCTGAGGCCCGAGCCAATTGGGTTTTTGAAAAAAAAAATTGATTTTTTTATGTATTTTAAAACTTGATTGTCAATAATATTGATGTTTAATGCAAAAAACTTTAAAAAAACTTACTATAAACGACTATAATCGCGCCATGAATGATCGATCACCATGTTGTGACGTCATAACGTTAAAGCATTTTGAATTATTTATTTGTATTTTGAAATAACTTTTGAATTATTGGGAAAAAAATAACAAATTTTTTTTTCAAAAACCCAATTGGCTCGGGCCTCAGGTTCCAATTGATGCCGTAACATTGTAAAGCAATAATTAATATTATTAAAGTTGACTTTATGTTTGTCGTACGTAATATAAAATAAAGGAAGAATTTAGTTTGTAGAATAGTAATATATTTTGCTGATAGTAATTGTGGTTAACCTTAGACGGCCTTTAGAAACTTTCGCCGTAATTTATCGCATTCTATTACAATTAATATGAATCCTCTCCGCACTTGTAATTCAACTCATAAAACATTTCAGCAAAATTCGTCTAACAACAACATTCGATGCGAGTTTCCTTAACAGTAGTACCCCGCAAACACCCCCTGGGTGTAGTAGCACCCCACAAAGCACCCATACAACACCCCAAAGACACCAATCATTTAACCCCAAGGATGTCGTCAAAAAGGTAGTTAAATCTACTATGAGCTTAGACAGGCACTCGTTGAAGCCTCTTAACTTGAAAGGCATCTGCAATGGTATGAGCGATGGTGCTGCGCTAAATCTATTAGCTGTGGTTGATGATAAGAATAATATACAGGTATGTTTTAATTAATCTTTGAAATTTGTGGACGTGTTTGACGGCAACTGGGTGCGTGTTATACTCTGATTTTTCATTCCGTAGAATTCTGACATTTCATAAGTGTTGCTACTAAAAAAGTTTTCCACATATAATATTAGATAAAGGGACGAATTTGTCTTATTTGAGGGCAATAAAAAAATGTTAATTATTTCTTATGTTTTATCTACAAAAAGGTAAATCTAAATATTTACTTACTCAAGTGACCTAATACAAAAATAACTAATATTTCAATATCACGAACAATACATCGAATTAATTTGATTTACTTTATTTTATTCTTTAGCTGGCATCACTGCCTACTAATTCCAGGTTTAGTAAACATTTTTTTTTAAAAATGTTATCTTTACTTGTGCGTTTTTTACTGTTTGTGATGAAAGGGTCAAACCACTTTTAATGTGGAGCACCGCAATTAATAAAATAGATACTTTAACTAACAATAAAATGTATGTATAGACTCGTATTGAAATTGAAAAATGTGCCTGGCCAGAAAGGTTTGCCATGTCTGATATGTCAAAAAATTATAGCTGTCAGAATTCTACGGAATTAAAAATCAGAGTATAGTAGTTTATCATATCGTTCATTTCAGTCATAATATTCAGGTATAGATACTGGTTTTAAATTAATCTTTGGACATTCTGGACGTATTTCACGGCGGAATAAATGGACTTTTTAGTCGGAACATTAATGGTTTTAGAATATTTATTTCAGTTACAACGTAAAAAATCTAAATCTCTAACTATTAACAGTTACACAACAAAAAAAATAAATACAAAGAAGTAACAATAAAAGATAAATGATAGTAATTAACCCAATAAGGGAGCGTTCAAGTATTATGACCGTTACGATGCGTGGCAGGGATTGAATTATGCGTTATTGTTGATATTATTTGCGACTTTCCGGTACTTAACACCACAATTGTAACTTTAAGATATAGTCACTGGGTGGTCACGAAAAGTTTTACTATTAAGTACAGAAAATGTAAGGGCTCAGTATATTATGGTGAGGTATGTCAAGTATCTCCAAATTGCGTGACGTAATACTTGAACAACACACAAATCTATAATCTATTGTGAGTCATAAAGCATGCCAAAAAAACATTTGACAGTAAAAATATAATTTTAGGTAATGCGTGGCAGGAAACTTCTAACAGAAATACCCACTGATACGGAAGAATTAATCACAACAGTAAAAATATCTCCTTGCAACCAACACGTGGTGTATGGCTTGCAATCAGGCATCGTACGGAAGTACTATCTCCGAACCAAGGAAAGCCGGGATATCATGGATGTATACAGCTCGGTCCAATACCTTAATTTCGTGAATGAAAGTGTGCTGGTGGTTGCTGGAAAGAATCGCTGTATAATGGCCTATAGGATCATGGAAAGTGGCGAGTGGAAGCCGGAAATGCTGCAGAGGGGGAATTGTAATTTGGGATCTCAGGAGCTGCTAAATGATCTTCAAGGTAAGGGTTTATTAAAAAATATTGATGAAACCGTTTGCCTATACAAGTGTTTTTTGTTTTTTAATTTTAGTCTAGCAATTTTGATATATGTAGTTCAATATCTGTAGAGCAGTGTCCGTAAAAATTTGATATTGTCTATGGGAGGATGGTGTACTGTTTCTCCAACCAAAACCTGACTGGCTTGAAGGCCCAAGTCGCTTAGGTCGAGAAGTTCTACATGTCCTTAGCGCAATAACTTCGCTTCGCTTCACTTCACAAAACCTAAACAAAATAATTAAAATTAGTATTAAATAGTTCAATTAGGAAAATTCACTATTTTTTAAGTTGCCATTTTTGAAGTGACTTCTTTAGCGGCGTTGTACACATTTTTTTTGGAATGGGTTAAAAATGTTAAACTCGCGTCAGACACGTGACCTGATCGAAAATTCGTAAGACGAATGGAGAGTAGACAGCTGGCGCGGCGTATTTAATGTAATATAAATTGTCATGTTTGTATACGATAACGTAATAAATAAATATTGTATTCTACCACATAAATGATAGTACTTTTATACTGATAATTCAAGTTTTCACTTGAATATTAACGTCGCAGAAGTGCGGGCAGCGAAACGCTATCGCTATTGGGAGTTACAAACCCCTAAGATTAATTAATTTTAATACAAATCCGACAGACTAAATATAAAATTGCAGTGTTGGCCTAGTGGTTGAAGGTTCGAACCAGGCTGTGCATTAATTTACTTTCAATGTGCGCATTTAACACTATCTTATAAGAAAAACATCGTGTGAAAACCTAAAAAGTCGATGGTATCAGGCACAGTAGGTTGATCACCTACTTGCCCAATAGAAATGATCACGGAATAGATACAGAAATCTGAGGCCCAGACCTAAAAGGCTGTGGCGCCATTGGTACAAAATATAAAATTGTAATTACTTTGCTAAAACGTTGACCCATAGTTTTGGGTTATATTCCAATAGACCTGTTAAAAATTCAGTAATATTATGCACATTAAAGGACTGAAGAAAAAATATCAAGGCGACCAGATATCCAACTCAAGCAGCGAGCTAAGCATGACCTCACGTCATTTCTCCAACGGCGAGCACAAGGAGAAGCTTTGTAGACCAAGCAATTTGGTAGACTGTTACTGGGTTAAGTCCATTGGCCTCATCATTGTTGAGTCCAACGCAACCATTAAACTGTGGGACGAGGAGCTGAAACTGATCAGCGTGTTGAACGGGAGGCAAACAGATGTCTATATAAAGTGTTCGGCGCTTCAGAATAATATCCTCGTGATTTGTGATGACCATAATATGGCGTTTCAGGTAATTTATTATCCTTTTTTGTAATTGTAATATAATTTAAGGTAGCTTACCTATTCCTTATTAGCGACTTGGTCTATTACTTTGCGTGAGACAGTAAATTTAATAAAGTGTGATATGATTTGTACGATACAAATAATATAAGAATTGACTTTGACTAATAATGTAAAATGTAAAATTCCTTAAGACAAATTTGCGCGCCATTGTGTGTGGCAGAATATGCGAACTTACGATTGTACCGCCTTACACATTTTTGTACCATATTCTTGCAATAAATAAAAAGGTTGGCAACGCACTTGCGAAGCTTCTGGCGGTGTCAACTTGGGTTCAATTTCTGGTGAGAAAACATCCTTTAACTAAGAAAACTATCGAAAACAGACATAAATGTGTATCTGCTTAGTCATTGCATATTGACACACACTCCAAGGCCGGCAACGTATTCGCGAATTCTAGCATTGAATGTCCATGAGCGGCGGTGTTACTTGGTAATGAGTGACCTCATTTGCCCCCTGTACTAAATATTAGGTCCTTACATATGAAATGTTGGTTTTTTGTATGGGAGGAACAAAAACTAGTTTTTTGAAGTTATACTTCTTTAGGCGCGTTATGAAAAATTTATGAGAGTGAAATTTTACGATGCGCGCGCACCGTGACACAAAATTAACAGAATGAAGTTGCTCACGGAAGATGCTACGGCATTGGACATAATTTAAAAACAACATTCGAATAATAATAGAATTTATGTTACACTTAATGTAAGAGAACAATAATAAATATTTATTTATTTAATTTTTTTTTAATTAATCAAAGTATGTACAATTGCTATCTATGTACTTTTGCCATCTTATAGATACATTTATTAGTATACGTTCTAAAAATTAAGGTTAGTTCTGTTAGTATTCTAGTTTTTTTTTGTATTGCCCATTTTAGGGTAAAAGCCTCCTCCATATTTTTCAATTTTTCTTTGTCTCGAGCAACATCCAGTTTTTCTATTACGTTTTCTTTTGTCGTCGTATACATCTCTTTCCAGAAGGTCAAGTCCATTTTTTTGTTTCGAGTGTCATACCGCTCTGGTTATTATTTGGAAAATATTATTTATTTATATTTAAAACGTTATTTCAGACGTTCGAGTTAAAGCGACGTGATAACATCGTACTAAACGTGATACAAGAGAGTAAGCTGAACAATAGGATCACGTGTTGTGCGCTAACAACTGATGGTCACGTGCTCGCTATGGGACTAGACTCGGGGGATGTAGCTGTGAGTAAACTGTATTCAGGCAACATTTTTGAAGAAATGTTGATTTGTCTTTTTTTTAATATCTGATTTCTTTTTTTTCTCCATTTTTACTTCTTTTTCGTCTTTAGCCAAAAATTTTGAAGAAATATAACTTTTTTCTTGCTCTATAGTTTCTTTCTCAAGTATATGATAATGTTATTTGTTTTATTTCTGCTTTTATATGGAAATGTTTAAGTTGATATATTAATATTGATATTTTAATGTTGAATAAAAGAAGATCCCAGTCCGTACTGTGGCACATAGTATTGTGAAATATAATATAAATAGTGAAAACCACGCAAGCTGTTAAGCACGCGAAACGTCGGATAAATTTAAAATTATGTCAAATAATTGTAAATTTATAATAATACATAACTTTAATCCGGGAAAAGCTTTTTTCTTTAAATATAAGAAGATTTTTTTTTAAATATATTTTTTTATTAATATTGCTTACAAAAAAACCTAACCAAATTTAAATTAATATATTTCATCTAAATTTTTTTTTTTTTAATTACGAATGCTATAGCTATTTATGTCAAAATAGTATATTTATAAGTTATATCCATCCTATCTATACGATTACTATAAACACGACAGGTTTTTGCAACAAATAAGCTTAAAAACTACTTGACTGATTTCATAAATCATCATTGTAATGCTTTGTTCATCATAAATATAAAGGTATATAAACAAGATTTCCTTCACCCAGGTATGGAATGTACCAAACAAACGCCAGCTCCGACTCCTCAAACACCACAAAAGCAAGGTCCAATGGTGTGGTTTCTCCCCCACTCCGGACAAGCTTTACAGGTCCCCATCATCACATTCGCCCTCCATCGGCATTAACTTGGATGATGATGAACAGCCTCCCTTGGTGCTGGTCACCATGGCCAGCGAGATCGTCTGGTGGAATATCACATATCTGATACGCATGAGGAGTAGGGGGTGGAAGTAAGTGAATTATTATTATTTATTTGTACTTTTATAGAAAAATTGGCTGCGCCCGCGCACTTCGTTTATGATTTTACTTAGCCTACCTTTTTAGTACATACCAACATGGAATATTTTGCTATGCTCAGAGACTGGAATTTCCGGAATGAAAACTTTTTAGGTTTTTCTGTGATATTTCTATATATAAACCTCAGAGTTCAAGTTATAAGTTCTTAACTAACAAATAAAAAATAAGTGTTGATCGTAGAGGGTAGATGAAAATTAAGAATGTATTTTTGTATGCTGTATCATAAAAATATAAAAACAAAATTTTTGGGGTGGCAACCCATATCACTTAGGGGTTTGAAATATAGATAGTAGCCGATTCTCAGACTTACTGATGCCTGATAAAAAAATTCATAAAATCGGTCTAGCCGTTTCGGAGGAGTATGGGAATGAACATTGTGACACGAGAATTTTATATATACATATAGAGATAATAAAAGGTGGAGTTTTTTTAATAAATTGTGTTTTGAAAGATATGCACTCCTACGGATTATTTTTTATAACATAATTTTGTTTACCCAGTTTGAAATGAAACATTTATAGCACAAATTATGTAACCTTAGTTATATCAGTGGCGCTACAATATTTTTAGGTCAGGGCCTCAGATTTCTAAATCTGTTTCATGATCATTAGTCAATCTAATATAGCTAAGTACGCGTATCAGTACAAGTATAAGCTAGTACATGATCAACCTTCTGTGCCTGACACACGCCGTCGACTTTTTGGGTTTATGGCAAGCCGGTTTCCTCACCATGTTTTCCTTCACCATTCGAGCGAATGTTAAATGCGCACATAGAAAGAAAGCCCATTGGTGCACAGCCGAGGATCGAACCTGCTACTTCAGGATTGACAGTCGCACGCTTAAGCCACTAGGCCATCACTGTTCAACCATAGTTAATTTACATATATAATTTAGTTAAGCGTAAACAGCGATTCTGAACGGTTAAAGACTTTTAGCTAGTTCGAAGTTAGTTAGTAGTTAGCTTCGAACAAATTGTTACATTTATTTGAAAACCCTTCATATATTTTTATTTATATATATTCTATATAAATTAATATGAGTCGCATACTATGTTGCTATGTTCAAAACTCGTAGACGGCTGGATCAATTCGACATTTTTTGTATTTATTCATTGTAATCTGAAAGAAAAAATGCATTCATTTTACGGAAATACCTAAGAGAACAGTATCTATGAAGTAACATAGAAAAATGTTTCATATGTTGGTATGTAGCTAATAAAAAGGGTTGGCTGAGTAAAAAACATAGAAAAATACATAACACAGCTAGTGTTATTAATAATATATTTGTACTATTATATAATAATAATATTAATTTACATTTTTGTTTCGCCAAGAATCGAACAAAACACACCACGAACAACAATACTGTTTTATAATAAATATTTTAAAATTTGTTAATTTCAGAAGCGGCTGGAATGTCGTCACCCCAGTAGCAAGTCCACTGGAACCAAAGAATGAGAGCTTCTCAAACGAATCGAGTTCAAATAACAATTTCTTCTTTGGCAACAACCCGTTTAGTCCTGAATACTGTTGGAAACGCCATTGGAAGCGAAAGACGTAAGAATTTAATAATGTTTTTCAAGATTTTCATTTCATGTTTGATATACAGATAGACAGACTGTTTACTGACTGCGGTTATCATATGTACTGTCAAATAATTATTGTTTCTTCGGGAATCGAATCCAGCACCTCCGAGGTTAATTATAACCGATTTAAAAAAAAACCCTATTTGATATTGTTGAACATTTTTATATGGTATATTTATGCTTTGTTCACAAATTGTAGGGAATATTACAAGTTTCATCAAAATCAGATTAGTCGTTTACTTGTCATTTTAGGATTTTAGTTTTTTAACCATAACAGTCAATTGTTTAAACTAATTTTTCACAGATGCAAAGAAGGTTCAAAACGCAAAGAAATACTGGCTTGTATCAAACTATCCGGTATGTACGCCAAAACCTTATGTCACGATGACAAGTTCTCTTGCTTTGTGACAGTTGACAATCCCGGACACGTTCACATTATGTCACTTATGGACGCCAATTCGCCTTAAATGCAATAATTAATAAGAATGAATTTGGTTACTTTTTTCCAGAATTTTTAGGAAATTTAATATTGCTTCACAAAAATCAATAATTTAGAGAAATTCGATGTTCCCAAAGCTCAAAGTAATTTAACGTAACAATGAAGTCTTTGTAACGGTTGTATTTGATAGCTTTTTTGTTTCATATTCCTTTAAGTTGTAAAAACTCCGCCTATTCAATATCCATTAAATTAAGGTTTAAATTATTGCATTATGCTATATAGCATATAGCATTATTCAATAATTTAAATTGAAATGCTATATACTCTAAACTGCCATTGTCTATTCTGGTGCATTTACATAGTTCTTATTAGTTATATTATAATAGCCGTAAAAGACACTAGAAATGGCGTATTAACATATTTTATACTGTAGATATTTGTGTTCGAATCGCATTATCTGTGATTCCTACGTCAATTCGACTTACATTGTTCTTAAAGGTGCGTCTCGTGTATGCCATTTCCGGTGTGTTATAATTTCTGTTTTATTAATATCGAATTTTTACTCTAAATATTAATCGGCATTAATTGTCACAAACGTTGTCTCAACTTTATAGTAATTTTATACGTAAACTATGAACAATAATTATTTTAAGTTAATTTTTATATTTTTAATTGCGAGATGTTTAGTGCTCTTCGATCTCAGTAAGCAAATTTAATAGATAAATTAGAACAATTAACGATTAAAGGCATTTTTGTTTAGATTTAAAAAGTTGCAAAATGTTTACATTCCACTTCGTAAAACTTTGTGAGAACGAACTTCAGTTGTTTATTAATCAATTTTCCTAATACTTGAATGAACAAATGTGTCAGGCACATAATCTAATCATGCGTAATAAGACAGAACAAAACACAACCTAAACTAAAAACGTTATGGATTTTACGAAAGTTCGCGGTAAGTTCTCTTACCCATTTCATATGAATTGAAATTTTGCTTTAAAAAGAATATCTATCTTTGTCTTCCATTTAATTCTTCTATGTGATAAGCTATTCGTAACTTGTAATGTTACGTAAATTTCAGCCATGACAATTCTTTTTATAAGTTTTATTAAGCTGTATCTGAGGGCATAATTACGTAATTATAAAATATTGAATCCCACCACAAATATATTAATGAATGCCAAAAGAATTGATTCAAAAGATTTATAAAGTTTAATCAGACACTGCCTTCGTGACCGTCCCGAAATAGTTGCCAGTTCGATTTTATGCCAATAACACAACAGTGCCATTTTTGGTAGGATGCATGTAAATAGTCATAGAGAATAAGGGTGAGATTTTAATGATGGCTACCCGCACGTATTTTGAGGTAAATGTGGGAATTGTTGCCATTTAAAAATGTGTTACTCAAGATACATGTGGGAAGTTGTAATGTAATAATTGATGGTGCTATCAGTGATTGAAGTTTATCCCAATTTTATAATGAAACGAGATTGTTGTAGACTGTAGTGTAATGTCGTGATAACTATTTAATGCTCAATTATTGCATTTTTGTTCCTAGTTTTAATTCATCTTTTTAAGTTGTGACTAGAAAAATCCGTTTCTGACTTATGATTTTTATAATAATTTGAATTATGTAATTTTAGTGATTAAAATACGAAAAAAATTATCATTTTTTGGTAGAGATATTGCAATGTTTACAGTAATATTTTAGATTATAGAAACATTATTTTGTGAATTATTCTTTACATTTACGAATAAAATTGTACTAATGACATCCTTTTATTTCATATTGTTAAATATAGACCAGATAATACAAGATACAGTTACATATTGCACTTGCAAACCTCCCTGATGATGCGTAAATCATGGGCGGCAGTAGTTTGCCTCCTGTTCAATAATAAAAAACAACTATTTAAAGAATATGGTGACGCTTCAATGTATACAATAACCATATTAGTCTAATCCTACCTGTACGGTTCCTGAGTCATCGAGGTGCTTTAAATAATAAAGGATTTTATTTTTACTCTATTAACCAACTCGCGTACAACAATAGCGACATGATGAAATGTTACTTGCTATGTAACTATTGAATGCAATGTTAAAGAGAGTGCCTACGTCTGGCTTTACTCTTGGGGCCTAACTCCGACGGTTTAGGATATCACCACGCTTATAACCAGCGGCACGTAAGTCTAGCGCTGGCCGATACGTGGAGGGGATTGCTGCGCAAGTGTACTGTCGCGCGGGGGACAAAATGCGACTGGAGAGCCAATCGACGCTCTTCATTCCGCTAGCCCCCCTCAGGTACCTTATTTTTTACTTCTGCGCAATAACGGTCAGCGCTAGAGTTTCGTGCCGCTACTTATATAAAACAAAGATAGCCTGAGTGAGCAAATGTACAGCCTTGTACACTATCTATTATGATTTTTATTATGGTTATAATAAAATTTGATGTACTAAGTAAATATTTAATTCCTGCCGTTTTAACTTACCTCATTCATACAAAAATTATAAAAAAAATATAGATATATAAAAATTAGGTGTGCTTCTTACATAGTGGAATCTATATTTATGCCCTTTGAGAACTACGTATAACAATAAGAAGGGTGCGTGTACTTATGTACGTAAGAAGTTATACTTCTTTGGCTTTGTTTATATTTTTTAAATATTAAATAATTAATAATAAATATTTAACGTTAATAATTTAATAATATTTAGTATATTATTCTAGTATTAATTAATAATAATTATTATTGTATTATATTATTCATTCAATTTAATAACTAGGTATGTTTCATGACGCGCCTAAAGAAGTATAACTTCAAAAAGTTGATATTTCTCGAACTCTAGTAAAAGCTATAAGGAATATTCTCACGTATTTAACTAACCTCAATTTACCTTAACCTTCAAATATACTGTAATATAAAACTTATAATTCTATCAACGACATGCTAATTTATTTTTATTATTTTCGGCTATGCCCGATGCCGATGATAGAACTAATGTTGAAAGATATCTGTCAATTGTCAAACGCTATAGCGTCGAGACACTTTATTATCTGAAAGGGAGGCTATGGTTGCACGTCTAAATTGAACCTTAAAATATGAGGTTTCAGCATTAGGCCGATGCGAACCTGGTCCAATTTAACACAAATAAAACCCAGGAATGTCTTATGAGTTGTATAAAGGAGCTTTTGCCAACCTTCCGTTTGTTTCTTTGGAAGTAACTATCTCAAGTTACTTGGCTCTTACCAATCTAGATGCCGTAAGACTATCTTACGGCCGACAGGGCCGATCTCAACTTTAAGCGTTTCAATTATTCTAAGGCTCAAGTGGCAGTCAGTCTTGGTATTTTGGCAAAAGTACGACAGTTTTTAATGCAGTCATCTCGGTTCTGATGCTACTAAATGTCATCTTGGATGCTGTTGAGAAGCGGGCTAAGCTAATTATAGACGACGATTCACTTATAAGTCTTGACGATCGCCGTTCAGTTGCCCGCCTTTCAGTCATTTATAGATTGCACTCTAGAGAATGCTGCATGGAACTACACAATCTGATTCCATCATTCCCTTTCAAACAACGCTCGTCTAGAAGCATGGTGGAGTTTCACCCATTCGTTGTTGAGAACCCCAAGTGCCACACTGCACGATTTGGATCGTCGTTTCTTGTAAAAACAGCAAAGCAATGAAACTCCTTGTCCCCTTCTATCTTGCCTAAACTGTATATTATTTAGAATGAACCCATCATTCAAGCGGTGGCTAAATATCCTGTGCGGTGGTATCCTGGACAGGCGTGCCCTCCAATCCTCACGCTTGTCCAGTGTACCCACAAACACAGTTACTATTATTATGATTAGACAGGCGAAGACATATATTTAACCTGTGACCGTTTTGTATCATTTGACACAATATTTTTAATTAGGTATAGACTTTTTGATAAATTTGGGATTATTTACGAGTTATTTAACTCTATAAAGCCATGTTTTAAACTAATTACTCTGAATAACTCTTTATTTTTCATACTGTCTGAGGTTACCTCGGCACAATGCAACGTAGTCATTACAATTAATAAAAAAATGAACAGGGATTTCTTAATTTGTTATTTTGTTAAGTTAAATTTGTTTGTAGTTTTCGACTTTCTACATATACTACTGTTAAGGCATCTTGTCTAAGCTCCATAGTAATGTGCAATATCACAATGGTTGATATCAGGGTTTTTAATGGTTAATCTTGACAGATTGACAGAATTCATTGACAATTCACAATTCTTCATTTTCAAATTCAAAAATTAACGGCCATCGTTATAAATGTTTCGATGTTGCCTAGACAATTTTTACACTAGTTGCTTAGTTATTAAATCCTGATGCGGATTTTTCAAGTTTCTTACGGTGTTTTTCCTCTATAGTGTCTTCTTTAAACGATTATAACTTATTAAGTTAACGGATTCAATCGTTATTTTGTTTTAATCTAGTGACTATCTTGCAGGTCAATTTTATTTAATGTTTCTTTGACATTATAAATTCTAGTGTAAAGTTGTGCTTGTACCTGAATTGTATTGTATTACAAATGGCACAATTCAACTATTTGAATGAACTAAATAGCCTGGCAACAATAGATGGACCTATTACACGCGGCCCACTTCAACGTTGGGTGAAAAAAAGTGGCGCCGAAAACATGAATCCTACTCTAAGCACCTCAAAAAATATATCGAATGCTAATTTGAGCGGAATCAATCAATCTATGCACAAACTATCTGTATCAGCTAATCAGAGCTGCAATAACAGTGTTCTATCTGCAAACAAAACTCCGACGCGGGCTGACATAAGAAAGAATAAAAAGACTCCATCGAAGAATAAATCTCCAGGTAATATTTAATTTTTCATAAACACTTTATATTTACTTAACATTGGATGTAACAGAGTGTATACTATAGGTCGTTCAACAACTCCAACACCAAACAAAGCTTCAAAGACTCCAAACAAGGCAGATAGATTTATTCCATCAAGAAGCAACACAAACTATGATCTCTGCCATTACATGGTAGGTACCAATATTTTATCTTTAGTATTTTATTGTAATTTATGGATTTATGTAATAGTTTTAATGATTAGTTAACCCGTGAAGAGGAAAAATCTGATGAACCAACCCTTGCTACTGAAGCTCTCAGCAAGGCATTAGGAGAAGCGGACCAAGGCCGTCTTCTACAGTATACTTGCAAGGCTCCTGCAGCTCCTGAAGGCTATCAGAATAGACTAAGAGTGGTTTACTCACAGGTAATCTTCTTAATGTTCATTTTATTTATACTGTCTTTTGAAAATTTTTTTAACTTTGAAAATAAGAAGACAAAAGTGGAAATGGGCAGGCCACATGATCAGGGGAAAGGACAAATGGAGTAAAATAGTCACACAATGGTAGCCAAGAGATGGAAAGAGAAAGAGAGGGAGACCACAAAAAAGGTGGGACGACGACATTATACAAGTCGCGGGAACAACATGGGGTAGAGTGGCCATAGAAAGGCCAGAATGGAGAAGGTTGGAGGAGGCCTTTGCCATCTGGCAAATGGACACCCAAAAGTGGAAGAAAAGTACAATATATGAAAAATAAAGAAAAATACTGGCATGTCCGAATAGAGGCTATAATAATAAGAAAAAATTAAATGTCTTTTGACTTCAGAATAACATTAATTAGACAAAAGATTGTGCTTAAGAAAAGATAAGTAAAAAATTGTTTTTATCACCAGTAATTATGTTGTATTCCAATAATTTTAAGCAAATCCAATTTGTAAACAAAAGAACAAGTTACTTTGAAAATTTGTATGCATGTTGCCGACAGTCGCGTTTATTGTGGGCTAGGATAATAAAGCGACAAAAGAATGCGTAGTTTTACTCTTTTACCAACTTAAAAAGTATTTGATGGAAGACAAGCTACACCAACCAAAGCCAATTGACTTCTATGCTTTAGGGAGTTCGTCATTAAATCTAAGGATGTTTTAGGACGAGTTTACACTGTAGTTATTTTATTTCTTAATATGTTGCATGATTTTAATACTGTTAATACTTTGCAGGCTAAAGTTCCATCAACTGTTAAAAATACATCTCGCTACATACCACACAGTCCAGACAGAATCCTTGATGCTCCTGATATTGTAGATGACTTTTGTGAGTACACTATATAATTCAAATAAGATAGTCAGTAATTCAGTCAATTAATACATAGTATATATTTATATTAAAAATTAGCATATTTTGTATTTTACTTTTTATTTATAAACTTATTAATGGGTGCTAATATAACAAACTATATTAAAACTATCTTTTTTTAAATTAAAATATAGATATATATATTTTAGGAGTCTTTTAAATGTAGTATTGAATTATGCCTAACTTTTACATTTTTAAAGTGTTTTTTTAATTCTATGAAGGAGGGCAGAGGGAGGGTTTTGTACTCTACAGGCTACCAAAATATTCTTATGCTTCTATTGAAAAATTGGTTTTCAGACCTCAACATCCTTGACTGGAGTGCGTCAAACATCTTAGCGGTTGCTCTGGGCAATGCGGTATATTTGTGGAATGCTGGAACTGGACAAATTGAGGAACTAATGTGCTTAGGGGGCAATGACCCTGTTTGTTCAGTTCAGTGGGTTCAAGGCAGTGGCTCACACTTAGCCGTTGGGCTGTCTTCTGGTATTGTAGAGTTATGGGATTGCGAGAAGATTAAGAAGTTGAGGGTATGTATGGTGGAATGTAATTTAATATTAAATAGGACCATGACACAACATTATATCATGTTCAGAACAATTTTGATTTCTGTAACAGGTAATGTAAGTCAAACGTAAAAAATAAACATTGGATTATTATTTGCATAACTTAAACTCTTTTCGTGCATAGGATTAGGACTTATGTTTCCCCCATGATAGCTCACTCCAATCTCCATCTGGAGTGGATTATTTGGTTTCTGCCCAGCGCCTCTCTTATGACAGTGTATAGTGTTGAGGACGATGAGTCTTTCACTTGATTGGTCCATCTGGTTGGTGAACGGCCACGTGATCTGTTGCCTTATGTGTTACCAATTACTATTAGTTTCTCCAATTCTCATCGCCTCTGCGCATTGTATGGTCGAAATAAGATATGATTGTAGGATAATGTTATTTGCCTTTAGCTTTCTTTAATAAATGGATATTTTTCATTTAGACTATATAAGGTTTATTAATGTTTAAAAAATAAAACTAACCTTGATTTAGTTACTATTTTCATATTTTTCTAAATTATTTTCTCAGTTTTTAATTATAAATCTCATATATAAATAACTTGTTTAATCGATTTTAAGGCGATGGATGGCCACAGTGCTCGCGTAGGTTCCTTGGCCTGGAACCTCTATGTGATCTCGAGTGGGTCAAGGGACGGAAACATCGTACACCACGATGTGAGACAACGGGACCATAACGTCGCTACTATTAATGCGCATACGCAGGAGGTATGTAATTAATATTAATAAGAAAAACATTTTTGGGCTATTAAAATAACTTTTTTAACTTTTAAATTCTTACAGAAACAAAATATATCAGAGTTAAAAATCCTTGATATTGTCAGTATTTCTCCACATTCATTTTAATACTATATAACTTATTGTATGCCTATTATCTAATATTCGGTTAATTAATTTTTCTTTACTTTTTTTACAGATTTGTAACCTCAAGTGGTCTCCGGACGGAAAATACTTGGCTTCGGGTGGAAATGACAATGAACTCAACATTTGGCCCCTCGCGCAGGGTCAACATTACACGCAGTCACAGTATTTGTATTCATTTCGGTTAGTTTAGCGTTTCGGCGTTCATAGATTTATTAACGTTGTCAATTTAAAAAAAAATGCATTTCAAACGTGATAAATGAATTGAATATAATTTCTATATAAATTTTATTTTGAAAATTCCTCTCGACTTCATTTGATTTACTTAAAAGTAACGTGTTTATTAATAATAAATATTAAAATACTTGCAGAAGTCACCTGGCAGCAGTGAAGGGCCTGGCCTGGTGCCCTTGGAGTAACGGCATCCTGGCTTCGGGCGGAGGAACGGCCGATAGGACTATTCGCATATGGAATGTTAACACTGGGGCCAACATATCTACTGTTGACACTAAATCACAGGTATTTTAAAAAATATATATTTTGTCTATAAACATATGATCGATAATTAAACCTAAGACTTTCGGGATTTACCCCACATGCCATGGCGTCTTTCAACGTTAACAGTTAATAAATATAAAACGAATATTTATTCATATAATTTTCGTCTAATAATAAAAAGTCCAAAAAACTAAATGCCTCCATAGGATTGTCTATGCGTGCAAGTATAAGACGTGACGTCGTAGATTTAGTGTGTCTTCAAGATAATACATAATAATATTTATACCGAATTGCTTGCTAAAATCCCTTTCTACTAGGAACAAATATCCCTTTTAAAAGCCTTTCTCAAGTTTCTGCTCATCGTTTATTAGATTATGTCAGATTTATTTTTTTAGCTACTCCATTGAGATTTCGCCGACTCGTTTTAGCAAGCAGTGCTATTTACTATTGTTTCGTATTTTCTTTTACTTTGTGGAGAAGCTTGGCGGACCCAATGCGACTTCTGGAATAGAAAGAGTCCCCCTCGTGAGTTGTGTGCTGCTATATTTGGGGCTGGTCGATTGTGACGAAGTTCGGGCTGCGCCTTTTTAAATTCTCATGTCATTCTCACCCATGTAAATCCTTTCTATATCATATTTTCATAATGGTCTAAGATCCCGCTATACAACGACCTTCACCGAGATGCTTATTTAATTAAACTTATTTTATATATAATTTAATATGTCAATAAATATAATCCATATGGGTTGCCTAGCAAATTTCAGTCCAGAGTATGTTTAATTAATTTTAAAAAAAAATATTTTTTTAAACATTTCACCGGTATGATTATTAGATAAATTCTATACCAATCGAAAGTATGAAGCCCATAGAATATGCAAACGTTAGGTTGTTTTGAATCAATTAATTATTTATGTGTATATTTTTTATGTGACACTAAAGTATATATACATCTTTAGTATAAAAGAGGGTTATAGTGATAAATATATAATACTACCCTGATTAAAAATATTGATTGAAAAAAGTTCAAAAAATTTACTACATGCAAATTATAAAAAAAAAATTTTTTTTTAATATTAATTAAACATACTCTGGACTGAAATTTGCTAGGCAACCCATATGGATTATATTTATTGACATATTAAATTAAATATAAAATACGTTTCATTAAATAAGCATCTCGGTGAAGGTCGTTGTATAGCGGGATCTTATACTATAAGTGTTTAAATAATAAATAATAAAAACTTTAATTATGACAAAAGGGTTGTGGACAGAATTCATATGTCGCTAGGCCCCACACTAGGGAGGCCCTGTGTTGTGGGTAACTAGAAAACAATTATTACGTGGTATATGGTATGTTTAAAACAGTTAAAAAAATAGTGTTACAAATTAAGAAAGAGGGAATGAGTGAGTGTGTGAATGGGTGTGTATGCACATTTATTTCAGAGTGTATCTAAAAGTTGTTATGATCGCTCGATCGTTTCATTCCCCATTTTAATGTTTCAGATCTTAAATGAATTAAAAAAAAATCTTATTATATGTAATGTCGTATGAACCCAGGTGTGCTCGATCTTATGGAGCAGCCACTACAAAGAGCTGATCTCGGGGCACGGCTACGCCAACAACCAGCTGGTGATCTGGAAGTACCCCAGTATGGCCCGAGTGGCCGATCTCACCGGACACGTCGCCCGAGTGCTGCATCTCTGTCTATCGCCAGACGGCACTTCTGTTCTCTCAGCGGGGGCTGATGAGACCTTACGGTGAGGGGTTATTTTAATTTATGAATTTGAGGATTATCTTACTATTTGAAAACCCTTATTTTTACCATTATTTTACTCTTTAACCATCTTTTAAAAAATTGAATTAGGTTATTAATACGACGTATATTTTTTGTATTATTCAAAAATAGCCATCCTGACCAAAGGTAGCTAGATTTTTTCAAATAGTTGTTTATATTAAATTAATAATTAAATAAGTCATTTGGCATCACCAAAGGATGTAATACTATAATACAATTTTTGATGGGAATAAAAGTTTCGAAATATCTTAAGTATGTTTCATAATAATGTTTTAGTGCTTTCCTTGCTTATCAAGCCGAAACGTCCGAAATTAAACCTTTTACCGCGATCACCTACTTGCCGATAAGAAAAGTAACTCGTAATCTATAGAAATGAAAAATGTATGATTTGTAGTGTGCAAAACTCGTAGGCTGGACCAATTCTAATATTCTTTCTAAATGTATTCCTTGAACTCTGAGGAGGTTTAGTTTTTATTTCTGAAAAACGAACAGTCTCCATGGGGTAGCATAGCAAAATATTCCATGTGTTGGTATTTAGCTACTAAAAAAGTAGGCTGACTAAAAATATAGTAAAACGAAACGAACTAGCTGGGGCAGCTAGTTACAATTGTTTATAAAAAAAAGATTTTAAAATTAAATAAATATTGTTAGTTTTCAGATAAAAAGAGTGGCGGAAAGTTTATTGCCAGTTCTTCTCTTTCGTTCTACGCCCTTTATTTGAGAACTGGCAGTAAATGTTAAATTAGAAGCATTTAATGTATATTTATTTTTTGATGTTCATAAGAGTACATTGTTATCTACATGAATAAATGATTTTTGAGTTTGACTTTAGACGCTCTATTGTTTATCGGCATGTAGGAAAACTAAATTAGTTAATAACTAATGTAATATTGCAGCCTCTGGAAGGTGTTTATGTTGGACCCGGCTAAGAAGAAAGACCCAGTCGACACAAAGGCAGCTAAATCCCTTCTTAACATGAACTCGTTAATGCGATAACTTAGTATTTCACTTTATGCTTAGGGTAATTGTTTAGGACAGTTTAAGAAAATTTTTAGTTATTCCTACTTAAAATAATTGAAGAAAGTAATTTTTTTGTCTATAATGAAGAATCTTTAGTTTCTAAAAAAATTAAATTCGCAATTTTGTTTGCCACAAAAATTCAAATAAAAAAATTGTATTTTCATAGTATTTACTTGTTATTTGACTAACTTATCATGTTTTAACCGGAAATCAGTTTAGAATAGGTTCTACAACCTAATGAAATATTTGTTGACGTATTCGTATTGTAATGAAGAGGTTCTGCACTTGACTCGATCCCAGTTCGATTTTAATGCTTAATTATTTTTGTACAAATGTGGGTATTTATGTTATTTGAGGGTAGTCGAGAATGAATCAAATATCGATTATACAAATGAGACTGATAACGCGTAGGATATACTTCGATTCACTTTTAGATGTAATTTATGTGCCATCGATTTCGTGAATATATTTTCGAATGTTTATTTTAAATCGCAAGAAGTTGAGGTCGTAAAATGTATCACGATATGTTGTTTCTCGCTTACTTTAGTCTTAATGTAATTTTCACTTTAACGTTTCATTACCTCGGCTTCGTTGTTTTAATTTGTATGGATTTAAGGATTATGTTAAGGTTTTTATTGTAATTTTAAAAATAAAGGTTTTTAACATTATTTGTCTTTTTATTACTCATAACATCAGCACTTGTACTGATGATGATGTAAGCATCATCAGTACAAGTGCTACCATTGACGATCAAGTATCGTTGAGCCATTTGTTAGGATTTCTTATTTTTAAAGGACATTGTGCAAACGGGCATGAAGACCTACCTTATTACAATGCCAAGAGTGCATTGACCCTATTTTGAGGGATTTGTTTTTAAATGTAGATAGGAAAGCTATATAGCTTCGCGTTTTGTCTGATATAATAATAACTAAGCCCTATTGATTCTATATAAATATATATAATTCTACTATACGTGTCTATGTCACTGAACTCCTCTTAAACGGCAACGGCTGAACAGATTTTTATGAAATTTTTTGTGTGTTTAAGTGGAGTCGGGAATGATTTACGTTATCAGATATTTCTCTCATCCCCACCGACGTCTATTAGCTACCTTATTGATGTGTTTTTTTTAAAAGAATTATTATGTAGAGCAAATAAAACAACACGTAAGTAAAAAAGTTTATTACGTAAGTACATTGTATAAGTATGGAATGTAATAAAAAATACGAGCAAATAAATCGTGCGCAAATATCGAAATAATGATTGTGGAAGTAATGTGACTAGAGATAACTTTAACTTGTAAATGCGAAAAGGAAAACTAATCCCCCCTATAATGCGACTTGCGTCCACCATATAACGCGGAGATTTCTCAAGTAACATTTCTGTTGAAATTTATATTAATTTGAAGTCCATAATTAGTTTTATTTTGCACCTGTTTCCTAGTTTTTGAATACAAAAAAAGGTTTTACGAGACGTTCCTACAACGCGATTTCCGCGTTATTGGGGGGTTAACTGTATAAGGAATTGTAATTAAATTACCGAACACAAATTTTTGTGATGAATGCAGTACTTCCAAATATCTAGAGGTATTAGCTGCCGAGGATTTGAAAGTTATTCATACAAACTAAATCTAACAATTATTTAATTAACGCCGTGATGTCTTGATTGCTATATTTCAAACTGTGGACATGTATATAAAAAACTTATAAGCAAAATAACAAATGAATGGCAGTGAAATGTACTAACAATATTGTACTTAATAAATCCGATAATTACGAAAATAATCATTTATTATGCTCAATCTTAACTATTAAAAACATGCTTCAATTGAAGAATATCTAACGATAACATTTATCCTAATTAAGCTCTGAATTATTATCAATTTCCAATATTTATGGCGAAAGTGGAGCAAAGGAGATTCACTCAAAATAATACTTTTCATTGACTTAAAACTACGAACATACAACGGTTAAGAAATAGTCTAAAATTATTATACAGTTAAAATAATATGTAAAACTTCTTACTGTGATGTAAGTTACGACGAAATTTCATTATTCTATATATCATTTAATATAACATTGTACCATAAAATTATTGAATTTATTAAAAAATATAAATGCAATAAGGATTCGTATGTGATGAATTATTGCTTGTCAACTTTGACCTTTGTAGTGTTGTCTCTCTCTCACACTTTCGAAACGACACTCGTGCGAAAGAGATAGCGCTATACAAATGTATTTATCTTATGAAAGATTCCCAACTCTTGGTTGCGAACCGTTATCTCTCTCTAACACTCTCGAAACGGCATTAGTGCGAAAGAGATAGCGCTATACAATGTAGTTTAAAAATCCCAAGCTGATTTATAAGGCGGGTTATATCACAGAGGCGATACTTCTATTATGCAATGTCTCCGATTCCCCCAACATGGCGGACATGGCCACTGTATTCGAAATGGGTTCCACATCCCTCACCAACTGCTCATTACTCGTTGTCAAGGCGTTATTAATGCCGTATTTAAAGCTCCGTCTTAGACTCGAGCGTATATTTTGGTCGGTTTTAATAAAAGAACGTCGGAGTAGATCGCGGGTGAGGGTTAACGAGTGCGAAGAGGACGGCCTGTGTGAGTCTGTCTCGTCAATGAGCGCGTGTGTGTTTTGTGTTTGTGTGGGTTGTCGTTCGACAGTTTCACTCAGTGAAGTGGGCAGTTGTGCCGTTTCTTCCGATAATTCCGTGCGTTGTGATGTTATCCTAAAATAATTTAAACAAATTCATAAATAGGTCGCTTAAATACAACTTCATGCTTTTATTAAATTCAGTTTATGTCCATTTTTGTTATCTTTAAATTACATTTCCAGTTACCAAATCCATTAAAATTATATCTGGAATATAGAACTAAAAAGTTAAAGTTAAAGGTTAAATATTATAATTCTGTTCGGGAGCGTTTAAGTATTACGTAACGAATTATGGAGGGGGGGGGGGTCCTTTTGTAAAACGTTACGATGCGGGGCGGGGAAAGAATTACGCGTTATTATTGTTATATTATTTTCGACTTACCAGTACTTTACACCACATAATGATAACTTTTAGGTATAAAGAGTCACTAGGTGGTCACGAAACGTTTTACTATTAAGTACAGAAAAACGTTACGGCGCGTTACGCGGAGGGAGGGGCGGGTTATTAATCTCCAAAAATTGAGTGACGTAATACTTGAACGCTCCCTTATTAAAGAATTAAGATTAAAAAAGCACAAGCCGATAAAAAGATCAAACACATCATACTCTTTATACTCGCCGCTGACATCGAACTCACCTTCTCAACGTCCTGAAACTCCTGCGCAACGTGTTAAGCAGTCGGGCTCCCGTGGCCGTTGAGTACGACGGGGGAGGGGTGTACTTAGGAGGAGGGTCAGGGGGCGCGGGACGGGAGGTGGGAGGGGGAAGGGGCGCGGAGGGACGAGACTCGTGGGGAGAACCCATGCGGGGACGGTACAGGTTTTGGACGCGCTGTAAATTAATTTAATTATTGTCGACTTTTCTTTCAAGAAGAAACGCATGTCAAAAATATATCTCGTTCTAAGAATTAAGTTATAACAAGCTATGGAATGCGACAAATTTATATCAACCAATTAATTTAATACCACTGGTCGAACTTTTTTAATAAAAAAGGAGCAATTGTATTCATTTATTTAAATTAAATCAAATTTGCGTAATTTTCTTTTGACTTGTCCTTTGACCTTGGACATAATCTGATTAGTTCTCAAACTATTCTTACCTCATCATCCAAACAATCACGACGGGCGTATTCCTTGTAGCGTAAATAAAATTAAAATAAGAACCGTTACCATGGTTACCAATTTTACTTATTATCCTATTTTTGGATTGGATGTGATATGTTATAGAGTACGAGGTATTAAAGTCTGATTTTTTGAAATATAAAACATGTGTTTATTCATCATAAGTATGCATACATATGCATTACAATGTGTAAGATTTAGGAACCATTATTTCTAAAAAAATATCTGTGTCAAGGTTCCCAGAAATGAAGTATGTGTAAAGGAGTATGAGTATGTATAAAAATTTGTAGTTATGTGTGACGGTGTGCGACTATACATTATGGCTGATTTACACAGGGTCAGTAGACAAGTCAGTCGCAGCGCCAATGTCGGCGCCGGCGACTTTAACTGTTTACATGAAGTAAGTAGTAGTGGTGCGTTTCTCACGATGAGCACACGTTTGTGAAGTCAGTGGGAAAAATGAATTCGCGAAAACAACTGAAACGACGATTTAATTATTTGTTGAAAAATTTATTTATTTATTTACAATAGCATTTTTTATAAAGCCGTCCAGTGCTTGAAAACACTTGATTTTTGGGACATATACGTTCCCACTAGCGCCAGATCTGGTGGATTTTTGTATCTTGTCGAGCTCTAAATAATATGTAGCCCCTATGGCTTTAATTTTATTTTTTACTTCAGTAGAAGTGAGCCCTTCGATTTGCATTTGTTGAGCCATATTTTGCAACGCTGTTGACCGCATTTATTTATTTCGGTAATTTAGGGATTTAATATCCCAAAGGCACTCGTTTTCGCCATATTGCACCAATTTTAAGGTTTCGTCTTCGCTAAGCTTCATTTTTATCGCCAGCGAAAAAAACGTGGTCACTCTACAACGCAGCGGCAGTGACTAACCACGCACTGACTTGTCTGTTTACACGGGGTTTATTTGGCTGGCGCGGGGGTGCGCGGGTGGCGGGGGGCGCCAACTGACTTTAAAATATTCGTGTCCGAATATTCAAGTCAGCGCTGACTTCAAGCCACTGTACTAACTTCAAATCAGTTTACACAGGGTTTTTTTCGGGTCAGCACTGACTTGCCTCGAATTTGTAGTCAGTTACTGACCCTGTGTAAATCAGCTCTTACGGTGTAAAAATACAATTAGATTTATCAGCTAAAGTCTAAATTACAGTAGAAATAAAGTAAAAAAACTTACCTCTAATATATCCGGTGGTCCTTTATTGATGTAACGACACGTTTGCAGAACGGCTGCAGCCGGCACCAACAACAGAACTGTTTGTTGTATGAACACCGCCATCTGTCGGCACCAAAGCGGCCAATATCTATAAAAATATATAATATGTTAACAAGGAATGATTAGAGCCGTATGCAAGTCGCAACCTTGTCTTGAGTACTGTCATATGTCGAACTTTATATAGATAGTGGTTGGTAGAATACGGGGCTGAAACCCAAAATTTACGCGTGTCAGACAGAATGGAGAAAGACAGAAGTGGCCATAAAATAAAAATGTATATAATAAAAGAAATAAATGTGATCAAAGAATTAAAAATTATCAAGAAATAAAAAATGAGTAAAGAATTAAAAATGATCGAGAAATATAAAATGATCAAGGAATTATAAATGATCAAGAAAAAAAGGAACAAAGAATTTATAATGATCAAAGAAATAAAAATAAACAAAGAATTAAAAATGGTCAAAGAAATAAAAATAAGCAACAAATTAAAAATTATCAAAGAAAAATAACTCACCCAGCTGGTTTGCGCCAACTGTATAACACTTTGTGTTGACCAACTCTAAAGTCCATAACACATAATGCCTGGAAATAGGAAAATTTATTAATGGACCCAAAATAACTTTTATTTGTGTTATGAGAATAAAATATTAAAATCAATTACTAAATATTTTTTTCAAATCACCTAGATTTGGTGTAGAAAAAAAGGACCTTAATGACGTCATTTTTTTAACGAACTATGGAGTAATTAATTACCGAGTAGCAGGGCTGTGCAAACTTCTAACAATACTTACAGTGAGTGACACGGGTAGTATAACAGTCCAAGTGAAAGAAAGCAATGCAGAAATCTTCGAGGCTGGCTTAAACAGGGCTGATACCACGATGTCCGGGGAGTAGGGTCGCCCCCGTACCACGAACACGCCTATCGCTAGCGACACTTGCAATACACACTGCCACCACGCCCCCACCCATACGTAGTCTATGAAGTGGACTATACGGACGCCAGCCTGAAATTCGTATAGTAAATTTAAAAATATATATGTATCTTATAAACAAGCTAATTAAAATAATAATTGTTTCCCTGAAAAAACATGCAAAGCAGGAAGTGAGGACACGAATGGTCGAAAAATATCAAAAACAATATTTTTTTAATACAGTTGCTCAAAAAGTGGCGTATTGCAGGGACGTATAGCGTTCGGGATGTGGGCTATTACACACTCGTGCTTTTTCTTTACCTTTTCCGAACTAGTGCGTTTTCTTTCCCAACTGTCAAATTAATGTCTATTAAAAAGAAAAAACAAACCACGAAGTTTTTACTAAAAAAAATCATAGAAGTTTTTATGACTCATGCAAATATTTCAAAAAAGAAGCTAATAATTTGTTTCAATATCAGATTTAATGATTTGATTCAATGAGTTAGGTTAGGTTTCATTTCATTTCATCTTATTAAATTTCATATCAATAAAAAAATTCTACTGAAGACTTGGCTGTATGGGCAGCCCCTTTTCCCTTTGCCTACCCAGAACGGGTGAAGAAAAAAAAAATCTCTGCGTATATTATTTTACAGTTGGCGCCATTTTCCAAAAATGTTCTTTGCGAGTTTAGTTGTTTGTTATATTAAATATACATGAACAATCATACGAAATTAATAATAGTTTGTCTCAAACAGTAAATATGCAACCTAAAACTTTCCCAGTTCGTAAAAAAACTGTACCAATTTAAATGTATATGTGAATTATAACTTTTTTAAGAAATAAATGATTAGTTAGTTGAGTTTATTGTGTTTTTAATATTTTATTAAATTGTTAAATTTTTTCGGAACTGTATTAAAAATAGTCGTTCAGTACACGTGCGGAACCACGTGCGGAACAACATTTGTCGGAACTCTTTGCAATGACAGGCTTTCCGCACTCGTAATGAAATATACTATTCATCGTCAAAAATTATTAAGCTATTGCATAGATTTTATCTCGGGCTTTGAGCGCGGCGACCGAATCGAGAAATTCCGTAACGAAAATAACCTGACACACGATGACGCAATATACTAAGGAACGACTGAACGCACTGTGTATTCACATCTCTCTGACGAGATCGGTGTTCTGTACGCGTTAGAGTGAGACAGACTATATAGGCGTGTTAGTCTGAGTCTGGTAGAGTGGTAGATTGAATTAATATCAAAGAAAAAAAATACTTCATAAATATAAAATAAATAGATAATTAATTATAATTGCATAAGTTGATAAAAATTGCTGTGCAATAGCTTTACCGCGGCAGTCGGCGAGTGCCACACGCTTTTTAAAAAAAAATATTATGGAAGTATTTATTGTTACCCAGGTATATTGTAACATAACAATGTTTTATACTTTTGAAATCGGTTCAGTAAACGATTTCATTTCAAACAAAAATACAAATATTTATTCTTGTCAATATATTCATACATAATTATGACTTTTAAGAAAAAATTACGAATATTATTCTAAAATAAATAATAATAACTTACGTCAGTAGACAGCAACAGTCCCATAGCAAGTCCAAAAACACAACTGAAAAACGTAATACTAGTCTCCCACACCCGGAGTGCTTCCCGATTTATGGCAACTATACCAGAGATCACGCAATGCCATATTGCTAGTTGTTGCGCAATACCGAACATTATCAGAATAAAGTAGAATATCACTGCCCAAGCTGGTGACAACTGGAATTAATTGACAATATATTTTTTGGGAAGTTGTAATGTAAAACGGCTGAAGAATGTGTTAAAAATGACAAAATGCATGTTTATTAACAAGTTTTACAGTAAGATTCAACTGAATATAATATTTTTAATGTTTGCCAATATTTAGCAGCCAACATCTATATAATCTTCTGTGAATGTGTTAGTAGCTCCTTAAAGACTGGACCGATTTTGATTTAAAAAAATTTAGTGTTCAATTGGATTTGAGAAAGGTTTAGATTTACAATAAGATGATTTTTTTTATTTTTGTGTTTAAGACGTGTGTACAGGACATGGTACGTGAGACGCGTGTGAAGGTATTTTGCTAGTTAATATGTATAATGCATTTCCATCTAATGTATTACATATTCAAAAGAATAATAAAACGTAGGTTTGGCGCCAAAAATAGTTTGTCATAGACATAGACTATAGAAATTAATCACTTTAAATATTAGCAATAATTATAAAACCAGTAAGATTCTTAAGACGTTCTTAATTCAAATAATAGGGTACAGGAATTGATTATTATCGTATTATAATATTTTTCTATAAATATGTAAATAACGTCACAAATATAGGTACATTATAGTTGGCAGCCATTTTCTTTAAAAAAGTTTTTTCTTACAAATTACTACTTAAATTTTGTAGGAGAAAAAGAAGAATATTATTACCCTGACATAATTATTTTTAATATGGAAAACCTTAATAGCAGTTCTGCGTAATTAAAAACATACCACATTAGATGGCAACACTGCCAATGTAGCTGGTACTATTTGCATGGGAAGCTGCAAGGGTTGCCAGCCGCTGAAAGTCTTTTGAAAGTTGCCAGCTCGCCAAACGGTTACACCGACGAGGCTGCCATACTGACTCATATACCGAACGGGGGTATACGCAGTGTTGCCAGGGAGTGGTTCAGAAGTGGGCCAAATAAATTGTGATGATGTTTCTGTCTCTGTAAACAAATATTTTATTTAAAAAAAAATATTATTATTAAATATTATTCAAGAAATCAATTTTGAAGTTACTTAGTACTCGCTTACCCAAAGACAATATTACTTTTTTTAGTACTCGCTAACCCAAAGACAATATTACTTTTTCCAGTACTTGCTAACCCAAAGACAATATTACTTTTTTTAGTACTCGCTAACCCAAAGACAATATTACTTTTTCCAGTACTTGCTCACCCAAAGACAATATTACTTATTTTAGTACTCGCTAACCCAAAGACAATATTACTTTTTCCAGTACTTGCTAACCCAAAGACAATATTACTTTTTTAAGTACTCGCTAACCCAAATACAATATTTATTTAGTACAAGCTAACCCAAAACAATATTACTTTTTTTGTACTCGCTAATCCAAAGACTTAGACTTATAGAAGCATCTTGTTACTCACCAAAACTGCTAGGAATATAGTTGTATCCGTGGCTTTTCAACACTTGTATGCACGTGTTCGCTAGAAACGAGGCCAGTAATAACACAGCGATTGTAAAGGCGACAACACACGCGCTTTCCCTTTGCAACATCGACGCGCTTTTATGTTTGGGGTCCTTATGGGCCGTTAGTTGCATCACACAGGCACCTAGCAGACCCCAAGTCAGGAATGTCTCTTGGGCCGCGGCTGCCCAGCTCTTGAAAGAAAACCATAAACCTCTTTTAAAAAAACAAAAACATCCTAATTGCACCCTAACTACTCTTTTGTCTCTTTCCGTCAAATTGCTTTTACGCTGCGATAATAAGTGTACTTTAATTTAATTAAAATTGGAGCATTTTTTTAAGTGAAACTTCTTTAGGCGCATGAGGGTACAATTTTTACGGATGAAACGCAATAATAATAATATTAGCGTCACGAAGATGTGCAGCGTTTTTGGCGGAGCAAATAGCCATGGACCGAGAGTAGGGTGCAAGCAAGTGAGAAAGATCGAGATAGAGAGTGAGATAGAGCGAAAGTCGCATCACGCACAGTACCATGGAGCGAGATGTCGGAGAGAGCTATAGTGAGATAGATTGAGAGAGAGAGTAAGGGAGATCGAGAAAAAATACACGCTATATATATATACAGGGATATGATATTTCGCTAGTTCGCAATGAAAAAATTGCGTTTCGATACCTTGTTACAAGAGTAACAAATTTTAATAAAGTTCGTATTTTTTTTAGCTTTTTGATCTACAAGTTGTATACTTACATGGTTGGCGAGAAAGAATTCACTCCATTCAGTTTGCGCGAAGATGTTTGTCACAGAGTCGTAAGGTATCAGGGTCAGCAGCTTTGTACAGAGGACTAGTGTTCCACAAATCGGCAGAAATATTAACGCGTACACCGCCTGAAATGTAATTTTTTTGTTTTATTCATAGTGCTACATACATTACTAGTGGTCACGAAAATGAGGCATTTTCATGCAATCACGCAAGCCCTAAACACACAAATTTATTTTAAAAAAAACTTTTTTTTTTTCTTTTTTGTACCTTAAAAGATTCTGGACACAGAAATGCCTTAGTACGGGGACCAGCAGTAAAGTTGTTTTAAATTATTTTCCGAAACAGTAAATTACTAGCCAAACTCGTTTTTTCTTGTTTAAAGTAAAATATTCTATATATTTTTTTTTATTTAATATATAGTTATTTAATTGAAGATAAGTAGTGTTAGACGGTCGTGATTCTCATGAATGTTTAAGCGACTGTAGCCGGTGGATATGGGAGGGGGCACAACCGGGTTCGATTCCCGGTTCGAGGGCAAGTTTTAATTTAATTTAAATTTGTTCTCGGCCTTTGGGAGGGTTGTGCGGTACCGTACATGGAGGACACGGTCGAATTTCTCAACGACAAGCACGAATTATAAAAAAAACAAAAAAAAATCCTATACCTGACGCTGGCTAATGCGCAAATCGTGCCAGAGCCATTAAAAAAAAAAGTAAATCGAACATAGATTTTAACTCACGGCCATCCGCACGACCAATGCAACTTACGAAACAAATTATGTCTTCAATCCACAAATCAGGTTTATTAAAATTTGAACGCTTATTCATTATTATTTGCGCCCAGTAATCGTAATATGTATAATAATATAGTTATCTCGCTCGCTTCTCTCTTACACTTCCTCACTACTCTTTACCAACAATGAAATATATTAAAAGGTTAGTTATAAAAAATATCGGAATATATGTAGTAATTTGCTCGGTTTCTTAATAAACTTCGAATCATTTCACTGTATTTTATTTCTTTGTCTATTATTAATGCAAAATTCATCGATGTTATCCAACATCGTTTTCGATAAATATCGATCATCCCTAATGGCGTAGCGTAACTCAGCCGGAATGGGCGTCTCTCATTTTGCGAGCGCGTTTTAGTTAACGTATCGCGTTATCTATTGGTAAGTAGGCGAACTATAGTAATTTGTGGCTTGTTTTGTGGCTGTGCATATATTTAATGTGTATTTATTAAAAGCATTAAGAGTACAAAAAAAATAGTGTGGCCTGATAGACTTTGACAATACAAGACATTTGACACAAATATTTTGCCGCTGCCAAAATCGACGTGTCAAACTCATATTTACCTTTCCGTATGAATGAAGTCCTTTACTTAGCGATACGAATACAACCATCCACACGACAGCAAGGTTAAAAGCAACTTGGAATTTGATAGTTCCGAAATTATTATTGTGATTGCGTTGTAACACCTCACTTTGGAAATACTGAGGGATCGTTAGATGTATACTTCGGGTCATGTTTCTGTGTACCGGATCTGAAAAATTAAAATTATACCAGTTTATAAACTTTTATTACGTTTGTATAAAATTTTTAAAAGCGAAATATTCGCTTGACTCCGATTAGTCCCCAGTATTTATATTCCAAACAATCCATTATTTCTAATCACAAGTGAAGTGTGTCAACCCGTTATACCTAATTGAGTATAATGTTTTTTTTTATATTTTAAGAAAATGACATAAGCTCACGCTTGGTCACGTGACCATTTCATACATGGCATGTGACGTCACACCGTAGTACTTTTTTCTAAGGCCTCACATTTTACAAAGTATAAGCTCCCGAGTCGAATCTTATCGCTAAGTATGTCATGAATTTTGACATATGATATGTTTTTTTTATTATAAAAGGCTCATCTGATGCTAAGTGATTTCGCCGTCCATGGACTGTTACATTGCCAGAACGCAAGTGCGTTGCCGCTCTTTTCTTGAAGGTCCCTAGGTCATACCTAAGAGTGTGCGCTCTTTCGGACTCTCTATATGAAAAGACTTACCATCAAAGTTAAAATCGTGTGGTAGCGACCATTTGTATTTATCCTCAGCGTTGATAAACGAATCCCTGAAGTAAACGAAAATCCAAGACAGTCCAATAATACTATATATTCCAATAACTGCTTGCGTCAACAACAACGAAATTCCAACACCTTGGAATATTGGGGATATCTTCCACATATCTATTGGACCCGATTCCAAAACTTGGCCCAAACATAGATGTAACGTGAACAACGGTATCCCGATGAGAAATGATAGTATTAGGAATTGTATTATGAAGCTTGCTGAAAAAGAAAATAATGTAAACAAATCTTTTTTTATAAATATTAATATATGGATTATTTGAAAGAAATACTTTCAAAACATTCGTTCATATAATAATAAAATTGAATGCCCGCCAACCCAACAATATGGTAGTAAAAGTTATCTTTTAGAATGTCAGTCGGTTGGGTTGGGAAGTTAGTTGCATTGTTCACGTTTTATTTTCTCTTTATCTTTGTTTCTGTTTGTAATTCACGCGCAAGTATTAATTTGTACAATTAAAACATTGTTAAATATTTATTATTTCCTTGCAATTATAAAGAAGTACATAAGTTTTTTAAAGAAACAAATAAAGGAGGAATTTATTTTTCAAATTCCCGGCAAGGTAGCCTGTATGATTCGATGCGCATAAGTCGTTTCAAGGTAGGTTAGAAAGGAGGTTTTTTATAAGCGAACCTCAATCATAATACCGTTCAAAAATATTATATTTTGATACTCTGTGCGGAAACCGACAAGACAGTTTTAGAAACCAATTTAATGCTTATTACGCGTCATTTTATTCACAAATAAACGTTTAATTTTTCATATTTAAAACTATAAAAATATAAAAATCTAACTATAAAAATGTTATTTCATAACAAAGAGAATTATTTTACAAAGTTATTAAACCTACAAACATGGGTTCCCCAGCACAATTAAACTAAAACTGATATACGATGTCCTACCGAAAATAATAATATAGTTCAATGTCAACATAAGAAAATCTATTTAGAAAAGTTTCGAAAGTGAAATCGATAAATTAAGTATGATTAATAAATTTGTCACGCAACTTTTACAAATTACGCAATTTAAAAACAATGCTTATCATAAAAGAAATGACATTTATTTACTTTTAATTTCACGCAACATTCATTTTAAGGTTTAAATTCAGCAGCGATTACATTTTACTACATATTTGACATAAGAAATTCTATAACTTTCTTTCGTCAATCTCGCGCTTTTTTTTCCTTTATGGCTCTGACAAATCTCGCGCTTAAACTTGGGCGGAACGGGGAACCATAGATAACGTAATGCACAAATTCCGCAAGTATTGCGACTTGACCCGTGATTAAGCCAAACTAAATAGAATTAGCATATTTAGGAGTGAAAGAGACGACACTTGACCTTGTAAAGAACACGACCAAACAAACTTATCTATTCCGTGCTATGAACGATTGTGTAATTTTAATCACAATGTAAACAATAGGGGCCTCATAGCCTAGCGGTCTTGTTAAGTGGCAACTAGGTGAGCGGTACCAGGTTCGATTCCCGGTTCGAGGGCAAGTTTTAATTTAAATTTGTTCTCGGCCTTTGGGAGGGTTGTGCGGTACCGGGCGAGTGCTTAAACCGTGCATGGTGGACACTGTCGAATTTCTAAAGACAAGCACGAATTATAAAAAAAATCCTATACTTGACGCTGGCTAATGCACAAATCGTGCCAGAGCCATTAAAAAAAATGTATATAATAGGCTATGTAACAGTATGAAATAAAGTATTTTAAAAGTAATCGGTATTAGAGTCATGAACTAAAATATCTTGTCATTAATTTAATTAATTAATTAAAAATATATAAAACGGCCAAAACGGCCAGGATTAGTCGAATAGACGATAAAGTAGCATGCTTGTTATTTATTAACAAGTCTGCTCCTGTCTAATCCTATTATTGTCTTTGGTTTTTGATGGAATGTGAATGCCATATACATTCAAGTTATTTAGTTTGAATTTTTATTGCCAATACTTAACAGTTAAAACATTGATATACAAAAAACCCAAGATACACACTCAACGTCTAAAAAACGTCCTCAAAAAATGAGCGCAACATTCTAAATTGTGCGCTCATTTCAAATAGTCGATGTTATTTATTTGTTGTTGTTTTATAAATAAATTTATGTACTTTTGAACTTTTTTATGTGTAGTTTTTGACAAATATATTTACGCTATAGAAAGTGTAGGTCAGGAGGTAGCCAATTTAACATTTTTTTTTAATTTAAAGAAAAAACTTTTTAACCGGATTAAAGTTATGTATTATTATAAATTTATAACTATTTAACATCCAACACCTTTTGTCTTCAGTCACCGTGACCACACACGCTGTAAAGCACCCGAAAAGTCAGATAAATTTAAAATTATGTTAAATAGTTGTAAATAAAAAAAGTCATGTTCGACACCACTCAATACCTTGTCCTACTGACCACGGTCGGTCGTAAAATTTTATTGCTTAAGTACGTATACACCGCGTTGCAATTACAACTTTAAGCAATTCGTGTAAGGTTGATTTTGCAATAATATATGCTTTTAACATATACTGTTATAGACATACTGTTATAGAAAGGGACAGAAATAGTGTTTCGGGACACTATCGAGCGTTACTTTTTTTCGAGACTGTGCATCTTGAGTTTTTTGTATATCAATGAGTTAAAAATAATTATTTGTATATGGTTTAAGTCACTTATAAATAATCTGAATGCCTATTCAAATCTTGTCAAGTATGAAAAGGCATTCAGATGTAAATTTGAAAACTGGATCTTATGAAAAATGTAAGAAAATAAAATTCATACCTCCATAATGTACACTGAACATAGCAAATCTCGATATATTAAATATCCCAATGGTACAGCTGAGACAAGCCAGCATTGCACTCATACGGTGTGGCCACACTCCTAGAGGTGTCTCCTCATTATCTTCAATTCTATATGTAATTAGAGTAAAAAGCTTATTATAAATTAAATAAACCCTAATCATACATAATTAAATCATACACAAATAATTCACTGAATATTCTTACGTATTTTAATATGTGTAGGTGGTAATAGTCCTAAGTCTAGACACTGAATCTTAGACTATAAGCAATAAATTGAGAAATTAATTTGATCCTCAAAACTCAATACTGTGTCGCTAGAGCAATGGAATTTTTATGTGACTAAACAATAAATGGATCTTATTATATTGTTTCAATGGTACTAAAGAATTTTTAAGAACCAAAGGTTTACACATTTATATTAAAAGAAAAACCTGATATAAAAGACAACAAAAACACAATAACAATTACAGTATTTACAGGAAAACCTACAACAGTTTGCAATACAATAAACTTTACATGGCTAATCTGCTTAAGCTAAGCGAACATGTCATGGAATAACACAGTCTTTGTATAATAATTATGTAAGAAATCAATTTTGTAACATTTTTTGTAATACAGGTGTCTAGACAAAACATGTGTTACTGTTATGTAAACTTGCAAGAGATGTGATAAATTTATTTTAATAAATTGTATAGTTTTATAAATATATCTTTAGTTTTAAATCAAAAATATTTAAAATTACAAATATCTATACTAGGCAAACATAACAAACACAGAAATAATACACAAATGATAAATAGAAAAAATAGATCAAAATGAACAAATACATGTATATTGTGTGTGCATTTGAAATAGTTATAATAATATAAGAATTTCAAGTATACTATTTGAGTAAAGAAGCAATTTTTACTAACCTTTCATCTGTGCCAATAAATGGGCTTTGATTAATTGTAGGCACACCATTAGAAGAATCACTTGACGAACTTGATACACTTGCAGCACTACGAGTGGTATTATGCCCTGTCCATTCTGCAGTTATCTCACTTTCTCCTGGTGATGGTAGAGATAATGTTCTATTCATTAATAAAGTTCTACGGCCCACTATGAGAGGCCCTGATGCACTATCTTGACTTAAATTTGCAGCTGTAACTTGCAGCTGAATTGGGGCACTGGTCGGGCGCAAATTAACATGGTGTTCTAAGAATAATATAACAGGCAAAGTGATAGCCTCTCCCGTAGGCTCCTGAGTTGATATTGCTGGCAGCAATATAGGGTCCAATCTTCTCATGGAGTTACGTAATGTATCATTTGTTGTACTTGCTCTCTCTAAGATAGGTAATTGTACATTCTCTTCTATATCTGAAAAGCTTTTAGAGCGACCTACATTTACTTGAGCCTTAATGGGTATATCTAGTACAGTATCAGCATTTGTTAAACTTTCTCCATAGCATATCACTTGCGTATTATCTAAGGAACTATGTGAATCTGAGGGCTCTGACTGTTCTCTATCACCTATAAATTCTTTAATCTTACATATGAGATCTTCTTCATCACTATCAAGAGACTTTGTACCATCATCAAGGCAAGCCAGTAGAGACTTGTCCAAAACTTCATCCAGATCATTTAATATATCCATAAATTGACATAAAGCTGTTGCTTGAAATTCTTCATCATTTGTGATATCTTGTGATGTATTTGATGTAAAATTTGAATCAGACTTATAACATTCAGGTATGTGTTTTTGTAAATCTTCCTTAAGGTCATCATCATCATCAGATTGCTTGTCTGTATCAGTCATCTGGTCACTTGTATCATAGCTTTCAAAGAGACTGCTGGAAGCATCACTTTCAACACTACTCCCAGGGATACTCTCCCTTGGCTCATAATGACCCTCCTCCATGTTAACAACATCCATTTTAATTCCTCTCTCTAGGTTATAGCCGACATTTTGTGATAAAAACCCTGTAACAAAAAATATTATAAACCAGATAACAGTGTTTTTTTGGATACAATCCATTTCATAATAAAAAACATACATAATTTGAATGGCCACTTAAACATGATAAGCTTTTCTTAAATGAGTGATTCCAGGCAAGTAAACAAGGGCAACACTAATTACACTCATTAGTACATAGTATGCAAATTGCCTTGTGCTGTGTTAGCATATAGGTACAAAATTTAACACTAAAGTATACAAACATACATATAGATACTCAATATCAACAATTTCAATTCTAGTTTGAAAATACAAGTATTCAGATATTAAAAATTGCAAGGCTCTATTTCATTTATCAAATCAAAACATGTACATATTTAGATGCAAATTAAATACTAATAATTCTGAATCAAATAAAACATAATATACAAAATATTTAAAAAATTAGTTAAATGCAAAAATTCATGTTGTGTGATAAATATTACTTTAATAGACCATGCAGTTTTTAAGCACTCTAAAGTAATAATGTATATTAATAAAAATTATAGTAATACTCACAGCAAGTTAAGTACTAAGTCGCTTCTGTCATACATGTTAAAATTCTGTAAATACACATATCTTATTATCTCATTGCCCAACACTTTAAAGATAACATCTTATCTAAAATTTAATGAATAGCAATCATTTAATAATAGCTTAGGTGAGTACTTATTCCAGCAACATGTTAAGTTATAACAAGAGCTCGTAAATATTCAACTCAGTTTCTGTAATTGTTTTTAAGTGGTTTCCACTTAAGCTTATTTTAAAATAACTTTCAATATGTAATTTTCAAATAGTGTTCAATCATCTATGATTCAAAATCATCTTTTGCCACGATGCGTAAACAACTCACACAATTAGAAAAATACCTTAAATTTCAATATTTATACTATGACACTCGGACACTAAAAATTAAAATAAGATTGATTAAAAATGAATTAAATTACATACATGAAATATAGATCAGTTTGGCCAAAATAAAAATACAGCTCAATGGAGCTAGACGAATGTGATTAATTATTTTACTAGTTTTAATTATATTTGACATTTCAACAAGGGTTTTTCAAACATCAAAGTTGTGACTTCTGAGTTCTGACTAATTGACTAGTGAGTTGCACAGATATACTATAAAAAACAGATCAGTGTTATCTACAGGTAGAATGGAATCACCTAGGTAATTAGTTGTGGTAACTGGTAAGTAGTAACTACATAGGTAGGTACTAGTAATCATAATAATGTAATAAAGGCGTTTTTTTACTTTATTAATATTAGTATTTATAAGCAACTATTGTTGTCACATTCATTGTGACTGTGATGGTTTCATTTAAAATGCGCGCGTAAGCCACCTATAATTATTACAAATTGTATTTGCAATGACGTCATGTTTGGTGACATTTATTATTTTCAAAAATTTTACCTCTACTAAACCTGTGGCAATATCACAGCTGTGAGCAGGCTGCATCAGTGATGCCAACTTGGACTGGTTTTTAGGGGACCGGTATATTATTATTTAGAGGGAAATTTTGTAAGGTTTTCTTAACGTACGTTTCTATACAATTTATACTAAGCTTTAAACCCAACCAAACAAATGTTAACTTAAACGTGGCTATAACTAATACTCAAAGATTTAAAGAAAATCCCCACGATTAGAAAAGTACAAAAAAAGAACAAAAAATATATAGCAATACAATTTAAGAAAAACAAAATTTAAAGAAAGAAAAGTAATATTCCTAATATTATTTTGTAATTAATTAATGTATGTAAATGTGAAAAATTCACCCGAATTTCAGCTTAGTCGATATTTAGTACATATTTGAAGCTGGTCCTAGGGCACATTCTGAAGGAATTGGCATCACGGGGCTGCAGGCATTCTCATTTCTCACGTCCTATACTCAGGCCCATAATATTATATTTGTGTCTCAAAACTCAAATCATAATCTCGTCATGAGGGCTGATAATTTATTCAAACATTAAACAAAAAAGGTTTGACATCTCATGAAACTAGATTTAAGTTTGATTGACGTTCTGGAATACAGGCCTCAGTCTCTTACTAACTCGTATCTTAACTCTCAAGTCTCAAGACACAATCTCGTCTTGAGCACCTTCAAATATGTCAAAACTCATACAGAAAAAATGGTTTAATAGCTTTTGAAAGTAGATTTAAGTCTGATGGACGTTTTACGAGTAGAATACTTTATTTATAAGTAGCGGCACGAAACTCTAGCGCTGACCGTTATTGCGCAGAAGTAAAAAATAAGGTACCTGAGGGGGGCTAGCGGAATGAAGAGCGTCGATTGGCTCTCCAGTCGCATTTTGTCCCCCGCGCGACAGTACACATGCGCAGCAATCCCCTCCACGTATCGGCCAGCGCTAGACTTACGTGCCGCTGGTTATAACTGAGATTAATAGAATATGTAATTTGTATTAACTGTATAAAATATATATGTAGTCAATAAAAATACTGCAAATAACAACAACACGCATTTTTTTTTTTTAATAATATTCTATTTAAGAAATTGAATAATGCAACTCTTTCTATTTAGCATAATAATATCTGTTTTGCATATTACTATTTTTTTAATGGGGAAAGTGGGGTACATATTTAGCGCTTATTTGCGACTCTCGTATGTCAAAAATGTATTGGATTTAATATACGGAGGTAATACTTATTACTTACTACTTGGTGCTGTCTAGTGTCTCGACTGTAAATACTGTGAGCCCTTAGGTTTTTACAATATTGTTTCATTTATTTCGTCTTATGATTTAAACAAAACTTAGACAAACCCTGGGTACATTATACACTGCTTAACTGTTTATGCTGGTTATGGATATAGTTGTATACATGTTGTATATAATAGAAAGGTCAAAGATCGCGTCCGAATACTAGTATTTTTAGTAAATTGACACTTTCATTTATTAGTATAAGGTTCAATTCCCTACGATTACTTTAAAGATCAAAATAATTATATTCTCTACATTTCGTTGATAAGACTGTTTTGATAATTATTATTCTGAGATTTGTTATCTGGTACAGTAAGCCAGTAGTCGCGTTTTGTAGTGTTAATTTATTTTATTATAATTTGTCGCACAATGTTGTTTTTCAATGGCAATAGGATGATTGGCATCAAAATGCGTTCATTGAACAAGGTTTGTATTGAGTTATTTCTTCATGATGATAATATGGTAAAATAGACAAGAAACGGTACAATAAGAAATCGTTTTTCATTAGTCGAGTTGAAACCTTCGTAGGTATCGTTTGTGTATTACATTACAGCCAGGTAATAATATTTAGGAATTAAAATATTGCTATTCAGTATTCATGATCACTTATTGTTTTACAGGTACCTACCTGTTTTATTACAAATGACATTAACTTATCATAACTATAAAAATTTTATGTGTTAGTTACCTGCTGCCTACTACCGTTTGTGTATTTTCGTTCATTAATTAGTTTTATTTATGAAAAAATATTTTTCTTTTAGATTTTAGCCATGGCGAGTTATTCCACGAAATTAGCATTAAACGAGGTTGTGATCGCATCAGCCGTTAGGACTCCAATGGGATCTTTTAGAGGGAGTCTTGCTAGTCTTTCCGCCTCCGAATTGGGGGCAGTTGCAGTTAAAGCAGCGGTTGAAAGAGCCGGTATTCCCAAAGAAGAAATTAAAGAGGTTAGTCTACTCGCTTTCTCGGTACGTAACGTGTTTCCCGTTAGGTATGTGACCTGATATTTCGTTTTTGGAATACATATGCCATGTTTGCCCACTTATGTCACCAGTTGATAAGATAATAAAACTTTTGAGATGAAATGACGAAATTGTTAGCAATTTTAATAATAATAAAAATGTTAATTTTAATAATATAAAATAATAAATATTTTTGCAGTTCAGATGACTATAAAATTTATTAATGGGTTTAATTCTTTGAGAAATTCAATACTTAATCACATTCCTAAATAATCTTGGATAAGCAGAGACTTCAAGATATATTCAATATAAGTAAAGGAGTAATTCAATAATTTTAATTACAGGTCTATATAGGCAATGTTTGTTCTGCATCTTTGGGCCAAGCTCCAGCAAGACAAGCGGTCATATTTGCTGGACTACCTAAGAGTACAATCTGTACTACAGTTAATAAAGTTTGTGCTTCTGGAATGAAATCTGTGATGCTAGCTGCGCAAGGTCTACAAACTGGTGCCCAAGATGTAATTTTAGCAGGTGGGATGGAATCAATGTCAAATGTTCCTTTCTATTTAAAAAGAGGTGAAACTACATATGGGGGTATGCAACTAGTAGATGGTATAGTATTTGATGGACTTACTGATGTGTACAACAAATTCCATATGGGTAACTGTGCAGAAAATACTGCAAAGAAATTGGAAATCACAAAAGAACAACAGGATGATTATGCTATAAATAGTTACAAAAGGAGTGCAGCGGCTTATGAAAGTAAAGCCTTTGCTGATGAATTAGTTCCCGTTTCTGTTCCTCAGAAAAGAGGTGCTCCACCAGTCATATTCTCTGAAGATGAAGAATACAAGAGAGTGAACTTTGACAAATTTACTAAGCTTGCTACAGTATTCCAAAAAGAGAATGGTACAGTAACAGCTGGGAATGCTTCTACTTTGAATGACGGCGCAGCTGCATTAGTATTAATGACTGCGGATGCAGCCAAAAGGCTAAATGTAAAACCAATTGCAAAAGTTGTTGGTTTTGCTGATGGTGAATGTGATCCAATTGATTTCCCTATTGCTCCAGCTATTGCTATCCCTAAACTATTAGAAAAAACAGGTGTAAATAAAGATGATGTTGCCCTTTGGGAAATAAACGAGGCATTTAGTACTGTTGCTGTTGCTAACCAAAAGCTATTGGGATTGGATCCGTCTAAGATTAATGTCCATGGTGGGGCAGTTAGTTTAGGACACCCAATTGGTATGTCTGGTGCTAGAATTGTTGTGCATTTATGTCATGCCCTCAAGAAAGGAGAAAAGGGTGTAGCATCTATTTGTAATGGTGGTGGTGGTGCATCATCTATCATGATTGAGAAATTGTAAGTGAATAAAACAAGTTGCTAATATATTGGTTTTGGAATTGTATATATTTTGGTATGAGTTTATGTGCAAGTTTGCTAAGCACTTAGGTTTTTTATTTATCGAGAAAGGTTTAAAATTTGAGAATATATAAACACAAATTTATTTATAACCAAACAATTTATATTTTTTTCCTATTGTCAAGTGGTTGTGTAACTGAGTTTTTGTATTAATTAATATATCTTAATGACCCTCTAAGTGCCTTTGTAATTTGCTAATTAGTTATTGCAGAAATTAATGTAAATTACTCTAATCAGGGTAGCCTAAGTATTAACTAAATAACATTGTTAAGCATGCTGTTCTTTTAATTTTATATTAATGTTATGTATCTAAGTTTATAATTAAATCACCGAATTTAATGTGGCATTTTTATTTTATTCAATAATTTTCAGACCTGAAGCTGTTAATGGATTGCCTGTTCTAACATTCTACACTAAAGATCCATGTCCTCTTTGTGACATTGTTATGGATGAGTTAGAGTCTTTTATGCATAGAATAAAAATTGAGAAAATATACATAACAGAAAAAGAAAATGTGAGGTGGCTGCGACTTTATCGGCATGATATACCAGTTTTGTTTTTTAATGGAACATTTTTATGTATGCACAGATTGAATCGAGACCTGTTAGAGAGAAGGCTACAAAGGATTGAGAATGAAAAATAATGTCCAATGACTTAGACTATGCTAGTAATACCTTGAAGTATTTCAATAGCAATATCACACATATTGTATGTAGAATTTGATATTTTGTATTGGTTACTTTTTGTTTATGGATTTCCAACATCCAATTTTGATAAATCAACCATAAAAACCTGACTGTTACTTTAAAAAACTTGTGGTGGTCAAACATAAAAAATCAAAATACCCAAAGCCTAGTCTATAATATCACGTATGAAACGTACGTTCGTCGTATTTTATAAGACGACTTTTCCAGAAAACCTCAGTAAGATAAATTTAAGTAAAAAGTGATGTAAACTTGTACACAGTAAATAAAAATATCCAATAAGGAAATTGCAAAAGATGTGCATAAAATGAATTGTTATATTGTATTGTTTGTTGTTCAAACATTGTGAAATTAATCTATTATAGTAATATTTATTTAAACATAATCAGATAATTACTTTTATTGTTTTCACACATTTATTCTTAAGGTATTTAAACAATAGCTGATATTTTTTATTATTATTATTTAATACATAATTTAAACAAAGTGCACACAGGAAATGCAAAATTGTTGCGTTATGTAGAATTTTATCCTACATAACACAACATCGAACCTAGGAAAAGGAAAGGAAAACCAGACCTTCCATAACCCAAGACTGTGATCATCGCAGTCTGAAGAACAACAAAATTAAGGATGCATTTTTTTACAATTCATTAAATTCATTTAGTATTTAAAAAAACGCAAATCAAAATATATGCGCCACTGGCCGACATTGTAAACAGTAGTTCCTTCTAATCCTATAAATAGACCGTACCTAATTTAGCTGTGTTGACTGTTGTATGATAGTGTAAAAGTGAGGGTACGTATGAACGTGAGGGTGTGTATGTGGGGTGTGCTCAAGATGCAGGCGATTTTGCGCTATGCATATTCTTAATACTCCTTTAAAGCATAAGTATTCCGCGACAGCTTTTTTCAGCTGTCGCGGAGTCAAGTTTTAAATATTGGCCGTTGTATGTCCGGGTCCGGGTAATATGAATGAATGAAAAAAACATTGTAAAAATATATTATAATCTGATTTCTGAAAAAATATATCTGACTTCGGAAAAAAATATATTTAGATTAAAGAGACAAGAGGTTAGATGATCAACAATAATAGCTTTCCTTCTTTTGAACTTTCCTTAAGTTGCTTTACCTGTCATTGTCAAAACTAAAAGTTTATGTCACTCCAAAAAAAAAAAAAAGTTTATGTCAATCATCATCTACAATACTTGAAAGCCGCAAGTCGCAAGTGCGAAAATATTAGAAATTATTTGGTACATTTGTTCAATGTATATTATATTTTGCAGAATAAAATTTAACGAGTTTAATTTTCGCATAGTGGGTAATTCATCGTTTATGGTGTTAATGGCATTATATCGTCTGTAAATATTTGATAATGCATTCATAGAATATTCCTACAGTTTCATAACATTTGTATTTTCTAAATTGTAAACATAATGGATAATTCGGTTATTCAGACTTTAGAAGCAGCTGCTCAAATGCTTATGGTAAATATTAAGAAAAATGTAAGTATTGTGATAATAAACAACCATTTTGTGTTTACATGAATAAACTTTTCAGGCACCACCTAATTTGGTGACATCTGTGCAAAGACATCAAGCTGAAAGTGTATTTCTGGAATTTAGAAATTCTAAAAATCCATATCAATTGTGCCGTGAGATTCTAGAAAAGTCTTCATCTGATTATGTTTTGTTTGAAGCAGCTGGTTTATTAAAAACTGCTCTCATCAGAGAATGGAATTTACTGACTGATAATGATATCTCATCTCTCCGAGAATATTTAGTCAATTACCTTCTTAGAAAGGAAACACCATCTTTTCTGAAAGATAAATTGCTTCAGGTATATAATATTAATACTGTCGCACCATAAGCCTCAAAAATACATTTATATTGTTACATTCAATTGTTTTGACATAAATTAATTGATTGATAATAAGATAATTATTATATTATTAATCAAATAGCTGTATAAATATCAAAGTTCTTTCTTAATAAAACTTTTATACTGGCTGGTCTAGAAAAAAAATATATACATCTAAAACATTTCATTAAAAAGCATGTTACATTAAAGTTTTTTAGATCTAGAGCTACAGTTAAAATGAGTGTCATTAATATTAAATGCTAAAATAATGTATGAAAAATGTTTGTTTGTTCTAAATAAAAATGTCATAAGAACTTAATACTTGTCATGCTCAGAGTACAGCTAGGTGCTGTAGGCTACATTATTATTGGTATTGTTGTAAAAAGTAATTAACTTAACATTGTATCAGAAAATAAAATAAAGCTAAGCTTGTCACACTTATTATTTTAAAGTGCTGTATAAAGTATTAGGACACTACTAAAATTTATTATAATGCTTAATACTTTTTATTTTGACTTTTAGACAATAGCAGTGATAATAAAGAGAGGAAGTATAAATGATTCTGGAAGAGACAGAAAGGCTTTGTTAGATGAATTAGAGAAAATTATTTTAGGCTCCCCTATTGGTCAACAGAAGTTAGCCTGTGCTATGATTCAGACTATAATGCAAGAATACGCCATCACAGTAAAATCTGCCGATGTTGGTATAACATGGGAAGTTCACTATTGGCTTAAGAAATCCTTTGAGGCTACAGATTTAAAGCGGATATTTAGATTTACTGTTAGTGTATTGGAACAAATTGTACGTTCTGGAGTACGTCCTGAAGGTGATCAGGCATTATTGACAAAACAACTTCTAACTATAGTTGAAACGATCCTGTGTTGGTTTCATGTTTCTCCACTGCTCTCTAAAAGACTGATAGGTGATTTTGAATCCTTATACCAAAGTGATGGTGCACCAGCCTTACGTTTGAATCTCCGTTGGAAGGATACTATATTGAAACCGGAATTGATAGCTCTGTTCTTTGAGATCCATGTGCATGTACGGATGGATCCAGAGTTAGCTAATCCATCACTAATCTGTCTTGTACAATTGGCTCGTTTGAGTGGCATCATATTATCTGGGAATAATCTGAAAGAGCAATATTATGACAACTATGTGAATAATTTTATGAGGATGCTATCATTGATACAACCATTTGATAGAGAAATGCTTGGGATATCTGATATTTATTGCAGATTGGTTCAGTTTTTTACTCCGCCTATGATAGCAGCATCTCCACCGGCATTTCTGCAATATTTAACAACATACACTTGCCATTGTATAAGAGGTTCTATTATTGAGGAAGGGGTAAGTCAAGCTTTATTCTGTAATAACAAATTATAGGGACTTATTATAAGCATAGTCAAAGTAGAGCAACTTTTGGGTTTTTGTACAAAAAAAGTATCTAATATTGTTCCCAAAATTTTTTATCAAAATCTGTCCAGCCGTTTAGGAGTTTAATTACGAACACATGCACAGAAGATTTATATATATACCAGCTGTTTATTTGCTGTATAGATAAATAACCTAGATACCGACTGCAGCGCCATCTGCCGGGCTGATTTGTGAATCTAAAGCATCCAGGGTGCGACCCTGCAAAAAAATTTTATTCAAATCAGTCCAGCCGTTTAAGAAGAGTAACACGGTAACTTAAACGGGTACAGTAGAATTATATATATAAAGACTAGCAGACCGGCCAAGCGTTGCTGTGACTAAGGTTTTTGTTATATTACATAGTAAACTATTCAAGGGAAACGGTAGGAGAACACCAGTCATGTGGTTCGTTATGCCATTAAATTGTAGCTTACGTGAAACGTGGGTACTTTCAACACAGCGCCATCTGTTAGAATTGTGACTATCAAATAATAAACAAATATTTTGCCATAAAATAATATTGCGGATATAGAGATCGTAGTAGGGTCGTAGGTTCTATCCATCAATGTATTTTCTGTCTATGTGCGCATCTAACATTCGCCCGTACGGCGAAGGCTAAAATTGTAAGGAATCGGTGTTTGTTTGAATGTTTCACATCAAAAATATATTGTGACACGAGAATTTTATATATTAGATTGGGACAAAACATTTCTAATTTTGTTTTAGATTAATGATGACACAGTTTGGAGAGAGGCATTAAATAAATTCCTGCACACATGGAGTTCACTTACTCACGAAACGGATGGGTTTTCGAATGAGGCCTTTATAGGGCCTTGTATAGAGATCTTCAATACGTATTTACAGTGCCGATTAGCTCCGCCTGATGGAACTAGGTAAGTTTGTTACATACATAAGAATCTAATTATCCTAAATAATTGTGCAATGACTATTTAGGATTTCTTTTTACTACTAGATGACCCGGTAAACGTATCTACATATATTTGTGTCAAAACTTGAAACAAAATATTAAAACAGACCAAAGCGGTCGGACCTAATACTATAGATATGAAACAAAAATTTCTGAAGGCATCCGTATCCGACAATCTAATATATAAAATTCTCGTGTCGCGGTGTTTGTAGTTAAACTCCTCCGAAACGGCTCGACCGATTCTCATGAAATTTTGTGTGCATATTGGGTATGTCTGAGAATCTGACTATTATTACTATTATTTACTATTATTATTTTTCATCCCCCTAAATGTTAAGGGTAGTCCACCCCAAATTTTTTGTTTTAAATTTTAGATAAAAAATTTTTTTTAATTTTTTTTATGATACAACATTAAAAAATACATACAACCCCTTATTTTCACCCCTCTACGATCAACCCCTATTTTTTATTATAAATGATATACATGGCAAAACGACGTTTGCCAGGTCAGCTAGTTTATTTCTAAAAAGACAAAATATTTCCCAAATAGGATCAGTTAGTATTTTTCTCAACTTTTTTATATATCTCATCGTTTAAACTTCTACAAATATTACAATAATAATTAGCCAAATCGGTCCAGCCATTCTCGAGTTTTAGCAAGACAAACCAACAGCAATTCATTGTTATAAGGTATTTTTTCGTCTCATAGTTGATATTGTACTTTATAAAATGCATTTTATTTATTAACACTTTGTTGCATTAACATAATAAAAATTGAACATAAATAAATGAAAAGGCCCTCCATGCTATTTTATTAATAATTAATTAATTTTTAAAGGCTTGGTGTCTTTATAGCGTGGGAGAGTATTTAGACCATAAGTTTTGACAACAATGATTAATAACTTAACTGTTCTTATTATTATTATAATTATTTATATAACATTGGCAAGCCTATTTTTAAATGCTAACTATGCAGTTTTTGTAAAATTAATCAATATTAATTTACCACTTTATTTGCGAATAAACGATTTATTATTATTATTATTAAAGAGGTACCGAAAGCAGTGACGGCTGTAACGAAGATATAAATGATGATATACATGAAGACGAGAGACAATTACATAGTAACGTGCTCATGACGATTGGGGCGATAGCTAGGAAGGCGCCTGCGCATTGTTGCCATGTTTTGTTTACACTGTTAACTGAAAGAAGTAAGAGGTTAGTGTGAAATCCATAAAGATAACAAAAAACCAACAAATTACATTTTTCAACATCCGTGAAGTTGTTTTAATTAAAAAAAAAGCTTTGTTAGCTACGAAGACCATTAATGCACGATTAATTTAAGAAAAAAATTAACAAATTACATTCTCATTTCTTTTAAATCGAATCAAATTAAAATTAATTTATTAATATTGGTATACCCTTACGAACGTCGGTATTTAAAAAAAGCAAGGTCTATATTTACTACCAGTCTCCAAATCAGGCAGGGGGGTAGAGCGAGAATAACTGGCAAGAAAGTTCGCGATTATTTTAATCTATTATTAAATAGACTATTAGTTTTGGTGTACAAAGAAATTGTAAGGAATCATTAACACTAAGGTCATTTGACAGAGGTCAGGAACGTCGATCGTGTATATCATAAAATTTATCGCACTTTTTCAGGCTTGAATCTCAGTTGCAATTAATGCACATGGGCAAATTGTCTGTGGGTGGAGGGGAGCAACTCATCACCCTGTTTGAAGATCTGCATTGGATATTAATGATAACAGGTATTAACATATAATAGAAACGGGAAATTTCTTAAGAACTACTATTAAAGAAAGAACGAATACTAAACGAATAAAACGCAATCATATTAAGTTCCGTTAAATTGTTGAATTTGAAGTTGCAATTAATGCAAAAAAAAAACCTTTAATGAATAAATACGCAACTCATAACACAACAGCTAGTGACCACTATTGTTGAAAAGCCTGACTTTTCAGACATCCGAAAAAGGGCACGAAGTTTTGGGGTTGTTAAACCCTAAATCCTAAAAAGTTGATAGATGTTAAGGTTTAAAAATTGAATATTTTAGGTCACTTCATAGCAGTGGATTGTGTGGAAGGCGAAACGGTAATGATACCACCAGAGATAGTGCAATACAGTATGTCTGAGAATGCGAATGTCGATGCCTCACTTCGCTACTTGGTTGGCGAAAGCTCCAGTACGGATAACGTCGATCCTATACTTAAGTATGTCTTATTTTTATTGATTTATTTATTAACACTTCGTTGCATTATTGTTTTATTTATTAACACTTCGTTGCATTATTGATTTATTTATTAACACTTCGTTGCCCGCTTTCGAGCGATCTCTTCCAGGCCACCAAAAAAGTGTATTAAATTAGGTAAGGTAGGCAAGAATTGCAAAAATACATATTACATATAGTAGTAAAGAAAAAAAAAACTTAACAGGAACAAAAAACAAACTAAACGAACACATGAAAAATAAAAAGTGCACATGATTCATGCTAATTTAATTAAAGATCAGTCTCACGTCAGTTAGTAGTTAATACGAAAGTTATTGATACGATGTGGTCATGTAATGTTTGTACAAAAGAAATTTAAAGGAAGATAGAAAAGGAGCTAAGCGAATAGGGACGGGAAGTGAATTCCATAGCCTAACTGGAAATTTATATTATTTATTTACATAAATACATACACTATCTTACATTACTAACGATAATGTCAAAACAATCACTATACATATATATTATTATTATTAAGCCTTTATTGCTGACACCTTTTATAATCTAATATAAAAAATTCTCGTGTCACTATGAAACACCTGAAATACATGGCAAAACAACGTTTGCCAAGTTAGCTAGTATACTATAAATATTTGTTTAGATTCATAACCTAACTTAATCTAATACATCGGATGTGCCGGTTTTGGTGATTACACACACACACAGCGTGTTATGTGACACATAGGCCTCTTCCAGCTACTTCCATTCCTTTCTCATGTGAGCTCTTCTTGTCCTAGTTGTGCCTCCTATTCTCTTTATATTTTGATGACTATGGGTGTAATAAAGTCATTTTAATTTATATAAGAACATCGCCTTCAATGTCTGACCCCAAATCCCCCATTTGTCTGTCATTTGGCGCAAATATCCTTAACATTTCCTATAGGTTCACGATACTGTTTTTCAGAATAATGGGTGAAATACTCCGTATAAGTATGTACGAATACGCGGCCCTAGAAGCTGGGCTAGGGTCTGTCTTCAGCCCTGAATTGTCTGCCACAATTTCATGGTTGCTCAAGATATGGGCCAATTCATACTTGATGCAACAGTCTTCGCAATATTCTGAGGTAAGAGATGTTAAGAAGAGAAGATAGAAAGAAAGCAGATAACGGAAGCATTTACTAAGTAAGAGAGTAGATATAGTTATATTAGTTAACGTAATTAATTATCAAGTTCAAATATAACGGACTTAAAATCGAATATATCTTAAACAAGCGTTTGATACTGTTAGCCACTAACTTTTTAAAATCAGCGTATCAAAATTAATGAAAAACTAACTTTGCCTATGCCTGCCACAAGGATCGGTTCTGGCACCTCTATTGTTTTTCAACAATGTAAATAATATCCATAACTGAGGTTTATACGGTCAGATTACACAGTTTGAAGATGATACCTATTCTATTTTGGACCTTCAATACAAAAAATTGCTTCCCAAGCTCAAAAAGAGCAACTTTGCGAGTGGTTCCAGTATAACCTTTTATCTATTAATACCATGAATACTTCTAAATGGTACGTAGCAATAGCGTACCACAGCGACATGATCTCCTTTTTGAGATTTCTTTAAATCGGCAGTCTTCCTGATTTTAAATAAGGGGCCGTTCAAGTATTACGTAAGAACTATAGGGAGGGGGGGGGGGGTTCTTTGATTTTCTTATTCGGTGATTACGTCAACAGTAATTATTTATTTTTTTACACACATTACCCACACATTGTCTATGCTTGAAAGCGAAATGGATTTTCGATGATTCCTAAAAAAATTAATACGTTTATGTACTTTTACTGACGGGAGAGTAAAATGCAGTAAATCTGCTTAAGTAATTATTTGAACGGCCCCTTATTGGGTTTAATTGATTTAAGGGTTTTGACAAATTTTGTCAAAATGGCCGTAAGTAATCGAATTACGAAAAAATTATTACTTAACTTCTATTTTAGTGTTTTGTTTTTTTATTAATTTCCAGGTGCTAGAATGCGCTTTTGGGACGGGTTCCCAAGGTTCTGTGTGGTCAATAAGTCGAATAACGCGACGCGCAGCGGCCGTATTACGACATCTCTCATCACAGCCTGTTGCTGCAACACATGCCACACAATTACTTGCCACTCTTGCGCACAATCATCGCAAGTGAGTATAAACTATTTTTAATTCACTTGCATTAAAATTACAAAATTACAAATATACAATAGATTTTGTGCACAAATCTATTGTATATTTTATTTCTAATAAAATAAAAGCTTGTGGCACTCGGGGACTAAAGCTGCGGTAGCGGTAAAGCTATTGCATAGCATTTTTTATCAAATTATACGGTTATAATTATTTATTTATTTTTTATTTATGCAGTATTTGTTTTTCTTTAATATTATTTCAATCTACAACTTTACCAGACTCAGACTAAAACGTCTATATAGTCTGTCTCACTCTAACGCGTACCGGCTGCACCGGCCGCGCTTACGCTACGTCACCGATCTCGTCAGATATATGGGAATGCGCAGTTTGCGTTCTATCCCACTCTAACGCGTAAGGTTTTTTTCGTTACGGAATTTCTTGATTCGGTCGCCGCGCTCAAAGCCCGCGATAAAATCTATACAATAGCTTGAAAACAAAATCGTTGCTGAATGTATAACATACCAATAGCGCTGTAACGGAATAATTGTTACCCACATGTGCAGTGCAGGCAGTGTTGGCCTAGTGGCTTCAGCTTGCGACTCTCATCCCTGAGGTCGTATGTTCGATCCTTGCTTTGCACCAATGCACTATCTATGTGCTCCAATAACATTCGCTCGAACGGTGAAGGAAAACATCGTGAAGAAACCGGCTTGCCTTGACCCAAAAAGTCGCACTAGCGTTGGATCAATTTTGTAACTTCCATATTTCTGTCATGAATATAGTTTTTTATTTTTATTGAATACCTGTGACAACCGAATGATTTTCAGAGAAAGTCCTTTAGCAAGTTGCGAGGAGTTCCTATCATTAGTGGCGTGGGAGGCCGCGGGGAATAATCTTCCCGGTCACGTTAGACGGGAGCTACATAGAGCCTTCGCCATTGCTGCTACATATTCTGAAGGTATTTACTTATTTTATGTAGAACCTTTTTCATATCATACACACAAATAATTCACTAACAGTATTTTCCGTCAAAACGTCAAGTTGACAAAAGCTGTCAGTACATTCTTTATGAAGTTTGATATTTGACAGTAAGATGACGTATCTCGTGCTAAAGTTCGTCGTATTTTATTTAAAAACAAATTGTCTTATGTGACATTACTTTATTTATTTTCTTTATAAAAAATATTAAATTAAATAAAAAAAATAATTTTAGGTGAAGCTCGTTCCCGCCTTTTGACAAGTACCGTGGCGCTGACTGAGAAATTACAAAATATACTAAATATGGACTCTGATACTGAACCAGTTCGGAATATGCTCGCTGATACCCTTGATTGCTTTATTGGGGTCACTGAGGGAGTTCACGAAGTGAGTATTAACTGTCATTGTCTCATCTGACAGATGTCAGCATCTGTCATTGTTATTTTTTAAAATTGATGTGTGATTTTGAGCACAGTTTACCTCCAGAAATGCGTAGATAGCATCAATAACTGTCATTGTTACATATGACATTGTAATATTTTTAAATTGGTATATCTCTATATGTTAAAATACTTTACCCCTAGAAATGCGTAGATAGCCATATATGAAATACTGAACCGATTCTGATGAAACTTGAACCCTTAGAATTAAAAAAAATCATGATATCTTTTTGAGAAAACTTTGGGCAAACGTACATATGTGTTAAGAAGTCTAAATATAGTCATACTGACATATCCAATGCCAACAATTTCACATACACACAAGTTTGTTTTACAATTTTTCTTTTCATAGGTAGGATCTGTGGATGAGCAGTTTATGATGCTTCTCGGGGCGTTAGACAAGGTCCCTGCGATAGTGTTCAAGTACCACAACTACCCGGGCGTAGTGTTGCCAGCTATTAATCTCCTCGCTAGGAGTGCAAAGAGAATGCTGCACTCCGTACAAAAACAGAATGTTAACAAGTAAGTTAAGTTTGATGGCTCATTGGCCTAGTGGTTAGTACCCCTGACTCCATGGGTCCCAGGTTCGATCCCCGGCTGAGACAAACATCGATGTGTGAACATTTGGTGTTGTGCTTAGGTCTTGGATGTTTAAATATGTATTTATATATCTATCTATAATATGTATTTATATCCGTTGCCTAGTACCCACACAAGCTTCACCAGCTTAGCATGGGACAAGGTCAATTGGTGTGAACTGTCCAATCATAAAAAAAAAGCATTTATACCAGTTTTTCCCAACCTTATATGTGCCATGCCCCACCTGAGCCTTTCTCAAATTGAGTAACATACATAAAAATTGTCCGGGGACATACAACTACTATTTAAGCCTTGACTTGTTTCGATCATCGCGGAATATGCTTAAAATTAGTATTAAGAATATGCATAGCGCAAAATCACCTGCATCTTGAGCGAAATAACCGACATAAACGAAAATTAATCAACAAAGCTTTTTATAAATTTGAGGACTACTTAAATGATCCTAATCCTTGGGATTGAATTGCTCCAGTTCAAACAATTTGTATGACAATCCTTGGCGATTAAAAAGAGTGGCGGAAAGTTTCTTGCCAGTTCTTCTTACCCGCTCTACGCCCTTGACTTGCGAACTGGTAGTAAATGTAAATTTTACAATTAATTTAATTTCTTTCTGACAATTCACAAGTGTACTTATTATAGATATTATATATCATAATAATAAAGATGAATAAAGATATTTTGAGTTTTTGTACACACCTTCACGTAATAACCCCTTACTTTCACACCATCACACATCACAGCCAAATAAGGTATTACTTAGTTAAATGAGTAATTTTTATTGTTTTTTTCCCTTTTGTAAATGTTTAAACCTTTTTTAAATTGTATATTCCATCTTTGGGTATATTTTTAGTTTTATTGTTTGTTTTATATATATTATATTAGCTGTAGGATTACGAAATAAATAATACATAAATTAAAAATTTAATTATTCACTTAATCGAAATGACGAGGAAAATGGTAACGAAACGTAGTAACAAAATTTTCGAATTTTAGCTCCTCTTAACAATCAAATTGCCTATGGGCCGTGGGAATAGACTGCTTTATACTGATTAATCTATAAATTTAATAATCATATTAATAAAGGTTCTTTTCTTTCGTATTCAAACACATTTAGTTATAAAATCTAATAAAACCTTTTTTTTTTTTTTTTTTTATACGAGGTGAAAATGCGCTTACGCAGGCCCGCATCAACGATGTCGAGCTTGACGCGGGGACTGTGGGGCTGGGTCTACACTCAAAACCCTCTGCTATTCAGAGGGGTAGCGAGACCCCACCCACTAAAAACACCACAGCCCTTCACATGCCCTTAATATGGGCCCTCGGGGTTCGCTAGGCATTCTACCCAAGGAAATCTAATAAAACCTAACCTAACCTGTGTTAGGTTAGTCTTAAGCGTGGACTCTCGTTCCTGAGGTTCGATCAATGGACTTTCTTTCTATATGTGAAGGAAAACATTGTTAGGAAACCGGCAAATGTAAAAATAAAAATAAATATAACTTTATAATTTGGAATCATTATTTTCTGGTTCCAGGTTCTTAGAAGTATGCAACACGACATTTGAAGTATATATGAGATGGAATTCTGGCAAAATCACCAGCATCCCTCAAGACGCGGAAGAAGAGGCCTATGAGGTAAGGATATGCAGCAGACTTATTGACCCTGAATAGGTAGCCTTGGATAACTTTCCTTTATAAATAATCTTAATTCATTGCAGGAAATTTGTTCAATGTGAATGGCATTCCTTGTCGCTAGACATTTTAATACTACTTTTTTATAGAAATAAACTAACGAATTTATTATATAAGGATAAATAATATATAAGGGTTTCCAGCAATCTTGAATAGCGAAATATTGGACTATATAATATATACATTTAAAGTTTTATTTTATGACAAATTTAACAGATTTTTTTTATTCAAAACCAATTAAAAAAAAACATTGTAAATCTAAACCATTCCCGAACACATCAACATCGATCCAGCTGTAGAGTTCAATTTCAAATATACGCAGAGAAGATTTATACTAATATGTCGAAGAAATATCGTCACTCCATCGATATTGATATCGTTTATCGTAATAGTGCCAGCACAAGACACAGATCTCACTTTTATTCACAATCTACTACCCATTTCGGTCCGACCTCTCACCACACCATCACCACACTACACTGAATATAGCCTAGTCTATGTAACCTTCACCAAGATGTTTATTTGATGAATCGTATTTTATATTTAATTTAATATGTCAATAAATATATTGTATATGGGTTGTCTAAAAAATTTCAGTCCATGATATGATTAATTAATAATAATAATAAAAAATAAAACATTTCACCCGTTTGATTATTAGACAAATTCTACCTATCGAAAGTATGAAGCCCATAGAATATGCAAACGTTAGGTTGCCTATTCTTTTCCGGTCACAACACTCGGGTAGTCAGGTATAAACACGTAAATGGATACTAGATTTTTGCAGTGTGATTATTGAATTAAAATTAAATGAAAATAAAGATTATTTCATTATGAACACGGTGGTATCGGGTGGTATACGTTTGCATATTGTATGGGCTACAAAAAAATGTAACCAATTTAATTATGATTCTAAAAAGTAAAGGTAATCCGCGCATTCCCTGATAAAATATATGCTATTTATAATGTCACAACTGAATTGTATTTAATGATAATTCTAGGACATATGCGCAATAATGGAAGTTGTTGGGGCAATAGCCCGTAGTGGTGAAGGAAATGTCGGTCCAACTTGCGCAAGGGGTTTACGATTATTATTGCCTATGGTCACGCCGCCACTCTTGTCCTTACCAACGCTGGCCTTGCACGCGTACCGGATGATACGCGATTTGGAGAACCACGATCAGGTATGTCATATCCGGTTTTCCGGGTGTGTTTTATCGTATACCTATATTCACTGTCTATTTCTGTTCTTTTTTGAAACAAATAGGAAATTTTGTATTTTTAAAGAAATAATAATTAAATATTGCAAAAGAATGATTTGTTTATCTTCATTTTATAGAAATATTTTCTGTGATTTTCGATTAATTTCCATCAGTGTCGATGAATATGTCGAATAATATTAAAACAATATTTTTTTACTAAATATTGATAATCTTATTTGTGATCTTGATCTATTTAAATAATATTTTTAAAAGATTAATTTCAAGTTTACTAGTTTACATTTCGTATGTTTTATATTTGTGGTCAATTTCCACAAGTATCTCGGCTCATAACTTGTTCAGAATTTACGTGGAAGAAAATTAGTTGATTTTCATAGGAAACCTCGATCTGGACCATTTTTTTTCTTGGCTATATTTTATAATTAAAAAATTGTAAATCGTTAAATAAAAAACTGATTATAAGTCTGTGGTCAAGATCAGACAATGATAAGTACATTCATTCATGTATCCGAGTGTTTCATATTTTAATAGTGCAAGAGATTTCTTAATAATATTTCATCTCTTGTCCTGTAAAGTAATGATATTGCATTTATCATATTCTGACCTATGGCCACAGAAATAATACGGAATCTCTGTTCCAGCTCACCAATCTCCCGGTGGAAGATTTCGCGATGGTAGTGTCCGCTCTAAGGGTAGGTCTGACCGCAGTGTCGTGCGACGTGTCGACACTCTGCTGCGACACCATAACTGGTATCGCTAACAAAGTCCGAACACTTGGCTCCGACAACCCCTACGCAATGTCTCTCCTTTCGTTGGCGGAGCTTCTGCTGATGTTGATAATAAAGATGGAAATTCCACCAGATTCCATTCCAGCGGCCGGGGCAGCCATTTATGCCTTGACGTGTGTCAAACCGGCTCTGCTAGAAGGCTTAGCTCGGCAGTTAATCGATGCCTTCGCGGCCAATGACCCCGCAAATGTTCCGCGGTTAGAAGAGGCTTTTACGGTTTTGACAAATGGAGTTCTCTTTGACGGTTTGAGAACCCATAAAATTCGGTTTCAGGACAATTTTGACAAGTTCCTAACGAGTGTACGCGGGTTTCTTATTGTGAAATAGTTTGTCAATTTGATATACAGTATATATTTCAATTTGAAATATGGTTTTGATAACGATTGACAATTACAAGTAGAAATAAGTCAACAATATTGTCTCGCTTATTCATTTTGGATAGTATTTAGGTTATAGGTGAAACCTTAAGCTTTTGCAGTATTTATTGTACTTATAAAAGCGACTTATATTAGCGCTTTAATTAAATCAGTCTTTGAGCAGTGTTAATTAAAACAACGTTCTTAAGGCTTTATCAAAATACAAATTGTGTAAGAGAAGTTAAATATATTGAGACTGATTTACTTTAATTGAACAAGAAGATATAATCGGTCGGTCTTTGTGCATAGATAAAATATTACTTTTAATTTTTTAGTTGATTGACAGCTGACATGTAAGGGTGACGTTTAGTCCTTCCTAAGGGCTGTGTTTTAGTATAGTCTACAGATTATGAATTGTGAGTTTCACGTCGTAATGTTAGATTAAAACTTTAGCTAATATTAGGTACTTGACAATTTCTCGCGTAGTGGGTCTTTTTAAATATGCAAACATTACTACTTTTTATCTTAAAAAAGGTTTTATTTGAGACGGTTGAGTTGGCCAGGAGTAAGAAATTTTGTACTAACAGGTATAGTTTTTTGGCCTAAACAGGGTTTCCGAGGAAATCTGTATGTTTAATTAATCAACGAATTAAGGAAAGTGGGTATAAAGGTTGTGAGTAGTGGGATATACAAATCTAGAATGGCTTAGGGCGAATAGGTACGGCTAGATAGCAAAAATCTTTAGTAGTCAATTCTAGTACTTAATTATTGACTTTTCTACGTTTAGAGTATTTAATGAATTGTGGATAATTAATATTAAAGCTATCTCACTTATATTAGGTATGACTCGTCGAAAAAAGATCATATATTTTCTAAATTACGATTTAGGGTTAGAAATGGTGTCCTATTATAACAAAATCGCAATATTGCTTTTTTTTACTTCGATCACATGAATAGAACATAATTTTTACGTCTGTCTATGATTAAGAATGTTAGTTAAAAAAATTAGTAATTAATTACAAAATAATTAAGTTCCTTTTAAATATAAATTGATTTTCATAAAGCATATCGGTTCTAGATTTAGTATTAACTAGAAAAATAATTTTATTAGATGTCTAGTTAATTATTATTTGAATTTTAAATAGATAATTGAAAAAGCATTTTGTGGGATATTTTTTACTTTTTTATTAAGTGTAGAATTGTTTTTTTCTAAATATTATTAGAATCGAGTAACAATACTATATGTATATATAGTTAAAACTATTGCCATAAAAAAAACAATACCATAGAGAGTTTACAAAAACTTTTGTATATGTTGCCATAGAATAAATCTTAAAAAAAATATCTGTGTGTGACTTTTCATTTTGAAGTATTTCGACTTGAGGTGTTAAACAAAGATACTTTGCGTCAAGCAAGCTTCACTGCAAGCTTCTAAAAAAATATATAAAGCATTGTTATTCGCAAGTTATTGAATTACTGATGTAATAAAAGTTAGACACATTCTAACTATGTTCTAGAAGTAGAGTTTATTCCTGTTTCTAAAATAGATAAGATTTTATTGTGCTCTGAGAGTAATGAATGCAAGGTTAATTCGATAATGAACTATTTTCTAGATACAATGTGATAGTTCGGGATGCTTTATATGTATATATATTAATTGTCTTAACTGATGTCTTTACGAAAATTTTTATTAAATTCCCATATGGGAATATCTCATAACAGTGTATTTGCCTTAATGAATTCCTATTAAGAAGTTTTCATATGAAATACAATTTAAGCCTATTATTTTATATCGTTTATTTTATTAAGTTTAAGCTCACGTTAAACACGTTATTATTTTATAGAATTAAATATATTGAAGTATGTACAAAAGAATATATTATTATGATATATTCGCTATTATTTGTAACAGCTAAATGTGTTATAAAGCTATTAACATTTATGAAAGATGTAACTTTAGAAATATGAAATTAAAATTTGTAGTATTTGAAAATACAAGAATCTTAACAAAAAGTTGTTTTCTTAATCTTCATTAACTAGACTTCAATTCGAAAATCTTTTTTAGACACGTGTTTTTTTTTTAAATAATTTTATGGCCTGGTAACGAGACCTTTAATTAAGCCAATTAAAAAAACAAAACGTGGTTTTAACTCATAAAGAGAATGTACCTACCCAATACATTTTCTGTTGTAAAAGATCGCTTCAAATTTATCTATAGATCTCATTCTAATCAGTGACGCTAATTTGGGGGTTTTCCCACCAAATTTTGAGAGAAATAAGATGTTATGGGGTTTTTAGTAGGTACATTTATTTAAGGGGTACTGTAATCAAGAAATTTATTTCTTCTCCTTAAAAAAAATATATCTATACAATTTATATTAATCCTCAAACTCAACTAATAAACAAAACCAAATATAAACTCCCATCGTGACTGTGTGCGTTCCTGTAATTGGAATACAGGACTCGAGCGCATTTTGCGGCATAATGCTCAACGTCGAGTGTTCCAACTACAGCAACGCTTCGCACAATTGAGCACTTTCAAAACGAATGCTCTCGCGAGCTTCTCTCAAACAATACCAACACAGTGACAGAAAATTGACCAGTATTTCTCTTTAAGTTTGCATTTATCGAAATTTTCGTTAGTAAATATTATTTATTGTTGAAAAATTTGTAAGGCTTTCGTTTCATGGTAGATTTTGAAAATAATTAAAGTTATTTCAAACTGCTAAAAAAAATAAATATTAGTATGGATGATAAATAGTTACTTTTTTTATATCCCACATTTAAAATATGAATACAATTTTATTTTAAAATTCGGATCTGTAAATAAATTTATTTTACAGGATTATACTTTAGAAAAAATTGCAATGGTTTTGAAAAGTATATATTTTTTTTAGAAATCATTAAAAAATATTACTTAAAACGTAAATAATGTAAACTTCTTACATGAAACTAAATATTTTACTGTTAATTTAGCTTGTTAAAACCTTATATTCTTCTAAAGGTTTTCTATTATTTCAATAAAAAAAATGATAATGAAATAATTTGATGATTAAAATAAGCGTAAAAAGTTTTCAACCAATTATTATTATTTACCACATTATTTATACATTAATGAGGTTGCTAACTCAATTCATAACATTTTTTTTACAACACTCTGCTGATGCATTTGAAAACTAATTCACGTTCCAATTAAGCTTCAGAATTATGCGGCATTGTGCGGCACTGAGTCGTAAAATGCTCTGTAATTGGAAAACGCACTGTAACTAGAATATCAAAAAGCTAAAAGGTCGAAATAACAGCTATTGCTACTTGAATGTATTTGTAATGGATATTTGAATTACCTCACAAATCTCGTGTGCAACAAAAAGGTTGTGATTGTGTGGTGCTGGGGTTTTAAATCGATATTCAGGGGTATTTGAAGTTGGTCCTAGGCGTTGGCATTACTGCTTAGGGGGAAACATTCTATACAGGTTGGCATCACTGATTCCAATGTAGCTGTCAGTGTCACTCTATTGCATCTGTGTCATAATTTTATGACGGCTGTCAGAAACTATTTATAATATATTTTCTAAGCTTTTGTTATGGTTGAGATATTATATTAGTAATTAATTTGCGCATTATTTTTTTCTTCAAGCAAAGCATACAAAATGAGTGTTTCAGTGCAAAGTCCGTCTGCGGATTCGTCTGGAAATTCGACACAGTTGGAAAGATTTGAAGATATGGCTGTTTTAAATGTGAAAAAATATGTTAAAGATTTATTGCGCTCTCGCATTTTCTTAGGCCGCTATCTTGAAAGAAGACTTGTAGATCAACGAATTGGTTATCGGGATGTGGTTCTTATAAGTGCCGCTGAAGCAGAAATCAAAAGGGATATGATTGAAGCTCTTCAAAAACTTCGTTCTGTGTATCCATTGTTACATTGGATTGGTATAACGGATTCAAACGCTATAAGTGTAAATGTATCACCTAGCCTTTGTTTGTGGACAGAAATAGATAATCAACCATTCGGCCCATTCTGGTTTCAAGTAAAAAGTATCAAGTTCAGAGTTGATGAAATATTAATAACATTAAATTGCATAAGGCCTATAACAGACTCATATTTAGAATTGGAACCAATACTAACAGGAGCTACTAAAAAGCCTAAGAATAATGTAAGCCAAGTTAAAGAAGTTAAGGCAAATTTAAATGAAAGTTTTAGTGAAATTAAAGAAACATTAAAAAGTGCATTAACAATAAGAAACGCAAAAGAGTTTGTCACATTTGTTTTTGCATTTGTTATTGCTATATTCACAGGCAGTACAGCATTTGTTAATTTCCTCGGTAATTTTATTTTAGCTTTATTGAGGGAAATATCTATATTAATTAAAAACTCTACTCCTATGCTGTTAGGTTTTCTAGATTTTCTTAGTAAAATTGTTGGTGGGTTTTATATTTTATTAGCTATGCTTTTTAAATCAAACACTCCTCATCCTCAGAATAAAAGGAGTTTGACTTACTACAATAGAATGGATAATAGTAGAGAATTTGACTAAATAATACTGACAAGATCTCACAGATATTACATTAATACAGTATCTGTAACATATTTCCTTGAGCATTTAACAGCTTTTTATTGTTTTTAATCTCTGTATAATGATATTTTAGAGGAAAAAAGAGCTGTATAACTCCTATAAATTAGTGATAAAAAAAAAAGGATGTTTGTATTATAAATTATTTTTATTGAATGTTTTATAATATAGCAAATGCTACAAGCAGATATTGCTGTTTTGCGGTTTTTATTTTAATAAACTTATTTATTTCTATGTGTTATTTTTCTATTGGCACCACTATGATTGAAGATCTCATATCTGAAAGAAAAATAAGGATATAAAAATGCAAAAAACTATGTTATATTTCCACCATGGCTAAAGATTGTGAGATGTATACCATAATAAATTTGATTGTTTGATAAAACTTTCTTTCTCTTCAACCTAAGTCCCATAGTAATTCATAATAATTTTAAATTTCCCATATAATTTTAGTTATTCTTATAAATTAATAAGATATCAACCACACATACTTTGGTAGTAAAGTCAAATAATGTTCACTGCCATGTTAATAAATCATTTTGATCATCTAAATAATAATTAAATGCATGTCTTAATTTATACCAATGGTATTCTCACTCAGAACATATATTATTATGTACCTACATAATTATATTTTGTAAAATTATAAAAAAGAGAATTAGTTAAAGAGGTTAGTAACCCTATTATAATATGACTTGAATGCACTAGGATGCTCTCTTAATGATGATCTTAATGAAGCTTGAAGTTCATGTGTTTAATGCGCACACATACTTAGCGTTAGGTCTCGAGTCACGACTGTCAATCTTATTATTTGAGAGTGACAAGGACAAAATTATAATTATAATTTATGAAGCAAGGGTTGGCTCTATAGTTCATAGTTCTCAACTTTGAACGTGTTGTAATTTTACCTGTATGGTGCCCATACCATAGTTTTATGTAGAGCGCAATTACGTAGTGCGGAAACAAGCACGTCTCTAAGACGGACTTGGTTAAAATACAAACGATCACATCAAAACAATCAAAAGAACAGATACCGGGATAGAATAAATGGACTATATTAGTAGTTATAGTAAAAAATATGTATGTACCTTTACTGAATTTTCTTGGTCGATTGAAGTTAGAAGGTTCCCAATCTGTAACTGGATTTGAATTCTTTAAAATGTGAAGTCGAGCTACTACTTACGCGTCATCAAATCACTTGGAAAACTTACCCGCTAAACTTTCTACGAAAATTACAAAAAGAAAACTTTGAAGCTACGGGATTCAAATAAAATTATTTTTAAACCAAATAAATCAGCATTTCTATTTGTACCTCTGCCCCTTTTTTAAATTATATAGGCTTTCAGACTAGTCAAATTTATAAATAATTTCTATCTAAATTATTGAAGTGAAACTTCTTTATCGGGGTTGGAAAAAAATTTAGTGTAACATTTTTTCGTTACGCGTCACATTTTTCCGTTACGCGCCATGTTGCTTTTTGAAGTCAAACTTCTTTATCGGCGTTAGAACGAATTTTTTATGGGAGAAATTTTGTGGCAAAATAACGATAACAATGATAGTAATAATTCTATTACAATGAATGAAATTCTGTAATAATCTTAGTAGTAATAAGGTAAAATGAAATAATTGTATTTGTATTTATGTTCATCATAATAAAAGCCTTTTGTTAAACTTTATTTAACCAATTTCGTTAAGTTGCATATAGTAGATCATTTTTCGAAAAATAAGGTCATAAAGAAGTTTCACTTCTTACCTAGTACACGTACACATTTTTTTAATTTAATACATGTCTTAATCAATACAGGTGGTGTACTGACTCAGAGCATACATTACGTACTTATCATATTTTATAAAATTATAAAAAAATAATAGGTTAGAAAGCCTGTTGCAGTATGAATGAACTACAATGTTAACAGTATAACAACAACTTGAGACTAAATGTTAAGTTTGAAGTTTGCGTGTCTATTTTTTTGACTGTACGGTGGAAGAACCGTTGGATAATCCTATGTATGAGTGCAATTACGATCAAATCAAAGGAACAGATACAGGAATACAATGATTCGTCTATAGTAGTTTACAGTAAAATAGGTATGTACCTTTACTGAATTTTCTGGATCGATTGAAGTTATTTGCAGGTTCCCAATCTGTAACTGGATTTGAATTTTTTTAAATGTAAAGTCTACGCGTCGTTATCAAATCACTTGGAAAACTTACACTTAACATTCTACGGAAATTACAAAATAACGGATTGAAATAAAATTATTGTTAAAGATGAAAAAGTAGCGTTTCTATTCTTACCACAGCTTCTTCTTTAAATTGATGTAAAATAATCTATTATTTAATTTAGGCTTTCAGACTTGTTGAAACTTAATAGAAAATCAATTCTGAATTCTTTTTAACTTACTTTTCCGTCTAGACTGATTCAATAGTTTAACAGGGGACACGCCCAGTCCTTTTATACTTTTTCCGTTTTTTTTGGAGTGTCTTTTTGGAGGCATTTGAATAGCTTCGTTTTTCGTTTCAATTGGCTGTATATAACATATATATAAGCTACAAACTTTGATTTACTTTTGATTGCGATCTATCCTTGTTAGGTTTCATATATCCCAATATCCACACTCATTCAAAACACACCTACTCAGAAAAGGACGTCGTTTTCTTTAGGTTGCAATATAAAAAAAGAACACATCACGAAAGAATAAATCTTGAAGCATTTTACGAAATTTCGCTATACTGTTGAAAAATCAAAGCACTTTAAACAACCTTAGAAATGATCATTCTATATATGATCTAATCTATATTAAAGTTTTAGATTAAGCGTGCGACTCTCAACTAGTGAGTTCCTGCATTCTAATCACGGCAAAAAGGAGTTTCTTTCTAAATGCTAATCGTCAAGCACAGAAGGCTGGTCAACTACGTGTCCATATAAAGATAATCAAGTAAGAAATAAAGAACAATTGTTTACTCATAATGAATTACCTTAGTTTTGACATCACTGATGGCGTTCAAGTTAGATTTTTTATCATTTTCATCCTCAGCGTTTTTGATATGTTTAGCCATAAGGTTTGTTAACATATTCATAATTAATATATTCATTTCGCTATTATCATATTCCATTAATAAATCTTTAAAGAGCAGGATCAATGCTGGCAAATTCAATACCAACTCATCTTTACCAAAATCTATTTTACTGAAATTTCTTAGTAAGTCTAAATGCATAAAAATCTCATTTAGCGTCATGTGGTCACGAGATTCAACCAAATCTTTTATCGTTCTACTGCCAATACCTAAAAAAATATCTTTATAACGCGGCTGCATGTTTGTGAACATATCTAAGTCAAAGATGCAACTTGATTGCGCAGCAAATTATCGAAATATACGTATTTCAAATAAAAATATCATATTCATTGAACTCAGTAATCCACTTTCACTTTCGCTTGCCCTGGCGACCAGTCTTTAACTATTATTAGACTTTTTTGTTTTCTCATTTTTGACTTCCTTGGGTGTATTGAAATTTTGTTCATAATTTTACAAAACATTTTCTTTAAAAAAAAAGAGGCTGTCTTTATTCGTGTCGCCGTCATTATGTGCGGTTAGGGGCCATCCATAAAGTACGTCACACGAATTTTAGGACTTTTGAACCCCTCCCCCCGTCCTTGTCACAGTTTTCACATTTTTATAACCCCCCCTCCTGATGTGACGTCACACATTTTTTAAATTTATGTATGTATTTAAAAATAATCGAGAGAAAACAGCTATTTTCATTTAATTAATTAAATATAGATCAAGTTCGTAAATTTTTAACATGTGACGTCACAGAAGTATTGACCCCCCCATGCCCCTTGTCACACGATGTCACACTTCGGTGATACCCTCCCTCCCCGTTAACGTGTGACGTACTTTATGGATGGCCCCTTACTGTGTCATCCGTAATTATGTTTAAAGATCATATCACGATTTGGCTCTTCCGTCTTAAGTTAGAAAAATTACAATTATGAAAATTTGAGTTATCTTTTAACTTTATACACTAAATACATAACAACAACGTTTAAATCGTCAAATATATTTGTATATGTCATGTACTTAGTAACCTAGTAGTAACAGCAATTCCTCCATTTTTTAAATTAAAAAACAGCTTATAATAGTAAAAAATAAAATAGATTAGCTTTTACGATTTTGTTCCCCAGGGTAAGCGATATCATATATGTAATAGCATTTACGTCTTAGGAGCTGCAGAGCTCTGTATAGCCAAGAGCAAATTATTGGCATTTCCTAACAAAGAACAATAAATATGTCACCGACTAAACCTAAATTTGGTGTAGTTCTTTGAACCATACTGATCTAAGAAACCTATTAACATGGTACTCTTAGAATCCAGAATATTAATCCCCTAATTTACGGAGTAAGCATGCTATCAAGTTGCCTCTTAATTGCATCGACCTATAATTACCTAATCAGTGAAAGTTGGTAATATCTTTCTCCTATATTCAACTTCTGCCCAAAATACATTTCCATATCTATAAGGGCTTATACATTGCGTGTTTTGTGCTCTGTTAACAAGTGTTTTACCTTCATTGGCCGGTTTGCAGATGTAAGAAACATTTGGATTCTTCACGAAAATCGGCCTTAATAAATTCAGTACTTCGTGGAGTGTCTCGATAATTTCAACGTCTAACTGAGACGATCTCTTTCGTAAAACCTTTTTTATATCGTTTGTTATCTTTGAACTAAAGTTCAAGTACCGTCTGCCATCTTCGAACTCAGATAGTTTATGTAAAAACGTCGCTGTCAATGCCTTAAAAGAGAGTGGTGATGAAGTTTGTTATTGACCGAGTGTTCTAGAATTTAAATCTCAACAAAAGGATTTCCGGTTTATATTTGCAGAAGGCACGACGAATGTTTAGAATAAATACTTCGAAAATAAAGAATAATAAGCTATAATTGTTTACAAACCTGACTGTTTGAATCACCGAAGTACTCATTTTTACAAGGCCAAGATATGCAAACAATAACAATGGAATGTTCGTCGAAAATGCCGCAAATGTCTGCATTAGCACATCCGTTGATTATTTCAATCTTCTCTGGGACCTTTGAGTCTAATAGACCCTGTCATACATTATACAATTACTATATTACAAAAATTCTTCATTTGTTTTAATTTTGTATTACTATTTTAATTTAGATTCTTTTATTTTTTAATTTACTAGATGACGTTCTATTGGCCGAAACACTGTCTTATTAGTTGATTAGCACACAATGATCATTGAAATAGACGCAGGAATGTGTCTGATGACCTCTGGCCCTTCTCTCATTCAGGAAAAAAGATGGATTGTATAAATGTAAGGTCCTTATAACCAGCGGCACGTAAGTCTAGCGCTGGCCGATACGTGGAGGGGATTGCTGCGCATGTGTACTGTCGCGCGGGGGACAAAATGCGGCTGGAGAGCCAATCGACGCTCTTCATTCCGCTAGCCCCCCTCAGGTACCTTATTTTTTGCTTCTGCGCAATAACGGTCAGCGCTAGAGTTTCGTGCCGCTACTTATAAGAAGCACAAATGATTGGGTACATAATACATTCAAGAAGTGTATGATTTATTGTAAGTGAAAAATCGTAGCTGTAATCTCGTAGGTATTACTGTGTGCAAATGCGCATACAAAATTACACGTTTATAAATTTTTGTTATAAAATTAAGAAATCGTAGATGCTACGGATATACCGCGGAATACCAAATATAATATTGTCCAGGATAAGATGCCAAAATTAAAAAGAAAGCAAAATTTCATGCCAAAAATGATTTATATAAATCCCTTACCTCATTAAGAAACATAAGAGCATTCTTCGTATATTCACCACCCATGTACAAAAACTTCTTCAAAATTCGCATATTTTTCACAATCTCGCCAAAACTATTTGTCGTATATTTTGAGTTCTCATTAAAATGAATCACCAGATCATTGTAGTTTTTATTATTCATACAATTACATTTTCTCGTTAGCCTCTTGTAGACGGAGCAGTCATCGTCTTCATACTTTAAAATAATTAGGGAATATCTTAGGGTGCGTACAGACTATGTAACATATTATATAACTTGTGTTTTATAACACGTCCACATTATGTAACCTTGTTATTCAACATTATAACATAAAACAATACTGTACACATTAGAATAACAATGCAATATAACAATGTTATATAACCATTTTAAATAACAAAAGAAAAACAAAAAAACGTAGATGCTGGGTTAACATGTTATTATAACATTCAGTGTCCACATTATTTGAAACATGTTGTAGGTATAGCAATGTTGTATAACATATTATGTTATATAGTCTGTACGCACCGTTATCAATTTTTTTGAACACAATATTTATAGCGTCGCTAGACTTATCCCCTTAGTGGGAATAACTATAGCTTCGTAAATGTTGGAGGTACAGTGAAAACTCTTTATAACGAATTTCAAGGGACCGAGCATTTTCTTTCGTCATAGACAGTTTTGTTATAGGGACGTTTATAGAAAAAAAACCAAATGGAACCAATTACAAAAATTTCAAATTTTATTACCATCAATAGGTAAATTATTCTGAACACATAACGCTTTTCTTTTACCATCTTGACGGTTTCAAAGTTTGTTTACGACTGATATCTGATAATACACGATAGGTGACGGTGGCGCGTTTAGTAACTAAATTTCCTACAGGCAATGAAATCTAAGAATAATGGCACACGTGTTTATGCAATTAACAATAACAAAGGCGAAACGGCTGTTGATGACCTCAGGTATCTTTCTTAGAAATTTCGGCACCTCAAAGGTTTAGTTTTGTAAGCTGATTATAAAAACAATTACACTTAAGTATGTTGTTGATGTCTAAATATGTAAATATTTCTTCGTTATAGAGAGTTTACAGTGTATTAATAAGAAAAAAACTGATCACAAAAAAAAAGAAAAAAAAATCTAAAAAATAAATAATAGTTTAAAAAAAACTAAAAAACACGCTTTTAAAGCACATCAAACTAAAAAGTGAAAAATAATTCCTAATTTAGGCTGAAAATGGTAATGAACAAAAATACTTGTTTTATTGTGAAAAAGCGTGGGTTGCTCGATAGACGAAAAATATGGCACATTTATTTTTTCGGATTATTGCATTGTCATCGATCTTTGACAGGAGCGCAAAGTTTGAATTAAATCTGTCCGTTAAAAGTCGGTCAAAATCGAGTCCGAAGGAGTCGGTTACATACATACATACAGGTGAAGCTAATATAAAGCGTGTAAAAAGAAAAAAAGAAAAGGAAACATTTCCGAGATCCTTATCCATTTATTAAACGTATCGATTACGTACGTCTATATTGATATTTTTCATAATCCTAGTCTGTAGTTCAAGTCGGACCAAGGCTTCATTGGGAACTATATCTGATACATTTAATTGAGAAGCTGAAATCTGCAAATAGGACAGCTCGTTAGTGCAGTAATAATCCAGTAGATGGCGTTCTAAATTTATAAGGGTATTTTACTTTCAAAATGTTTTACATTATAAGTTATGCCTTTATTGTTCATCGGTATTAAACAATGGAACATTTTAAACACACGTAGGTACGCATACGGACTACTCATATAGGTCCATATTCTAATTCGTATCTTAGTCACAATCTTGAGCGCAGCCAAAAATATCAAATTCATTCAGGAAAAATGCACGTGAAGTTAGATTTAAAATTGAGTGACATTTAATTGTACAGAGCATAATATTGTGGAATGGATTTTTAAAAACTTACTCCTAACAAAGACTTAGGTTGAACGCCATCAATGTTGGTATCTTCACAAATCCTGAGTTTTTTACGAGTTTTCGCATTTATTTGTTCCAATATATAAAGTAATTTCTTCGTACTGTCTTTTAATTTGTGAATTGTGTCCTGAAATTTACAAGTCTTTCCAAAACACACTCTTATGATTGCAATGCTTTGTTCCCGAGGAAAATAATAAAAATAATCTTGTATGTTTAGCTTTTTCATAAAAATATACTAACATTAGTCTGTAACTTTATACTAATATAATGATGAATTATTTTACCTGAACAAATAAAATAAATAAATAATAACCCTATCCTATGTCTTTTCCTATCCCACCTGCCTTGCGATTCTGTAAAGGACTTTTCGAACATTCTGTGTGAGTTCGAAAAGTGAGTTACAGAATCGCACGGCTGATATCTTTTGTCAGCTTAGATAACCCGCTTTATTGATAGACTTTGCGATAGGGAAGTAATGCAAATGAATGGTTGTAGTGCGGCACTTTCTAAACATTCTTTCGATTTCTATTGCGTACCAAAGAACTATATTTCTTCCAGTAAGTCTCTTAAGAAATACATAGCTACAAGTGAGAAACAGTTTAATTGTGTAACACACATATCGAATAATTTATGATTAGGTAGTGATTTTGCAGATTTGCATAAATTAAGAATCAAAAAAGTTACTTACCAGTTTCACATGACAGTAGTCTTCCTTATGCGAAACTCTCGGAGCACTGGTGCAATCGTAAAATTTTTCCTGATTCATTCCCTTTCCCATTACATTACGGTCGAGCGTCGAGCTGGTTAATTTATTTAAATTGTTTAAATACGAACTCTGCCCCTTCTTTTCCAAATGGAACGAGAAATTTGAGGAATCATCATTTTCACTATCGTCATTTTTCATGTGTATATTAAATTAATCTCATAAATGTATAGACAAATTAAAAATATATAAACGGCATGTTTAAATTTTGTATGTAAAGATTTTAATTTTGATATGAAATTGAGATATGGCGGAGTTATGACGGTGTGTCAAGGAAGCTATATTGAAATCTAGATTTTTGTTAAAATCATAGAGAAACTGACAGGTTATCTCTAGAAGCATAAATTACTTTGCCAGTGTTTTTAAATAATAAAAAAACTGCTGAGCTACAGCTCTTTGAATTAACCACAACATTTAGCTCTGTATTTTTTAAACTCTAAAAACATAATTATTACGTGAAAATCTATTTTGAATGTAGGTATTAAGAATACATATATCTATTATGGACCACGAACAATGTAATTTAGAAAGCTGGTGAACGAAGCTGGCAGGCAGATGTTCTTCCAGGAAACGGTCAGCGAGTGCGCAGTTAGCGAAAAGGTCGGCCGGTCCTTTTACCAGCGTGTAGTTTAGGCCTTTGTTTAAAGGTATTATTTGTGTACTTATTATACTCTGATGATTAATTCCGTAGAATTCTGACTGAGTTTGAACATCTAAGTCTATACATACAGTTTACTGTTAGTACCCATTTTATTAAATGCGGTGCCCCACATTAAAAGTGGTTTAACAGCGAATGGTAATTACGTTCCTTTTCATAACAAACAGTAAAAAAACGCAGAAGTAAAGATAACATTTTTTTTTTTCAAAAGGTTTACTTAATCTGGAATAAGTAGGCAGTGATGCCAGTTAAACAATAAAATAAAGTAATTAAAGTTTTTCCAGATATTGAAATATTTGTGATTTTTGTACATAAAAATAAAACAATAGAGATAGATAAGTACTCTTACACACTTGAGTAAGTTAATATGTATTTAGATTAAATTTTTGAGATAAAACATAAAAAATACGTAGCATTTTTTTTATTGTCAAAATAAGTCAAATTTGTCCCTTTTTCGGTGGTGAACTTTTTCAGTAGCACTTATGAAATGTCAGAATTCAATGGAATTAAAAATCAGAGTATATAAGTAGATAGATTTACGCAGCCGTGACGGACGGACGTTAGTCATGAGCTTGCTTCGCTTTGTAATTTTGTTTGACCATCACTAACGTTCGGAACAACATTTACAACTTCGAGTTTCATTTCGAGTAAAGCGTCGGCGGTTCAGATCGAGGAATCGTACGCGTATCCATCTATCGCCTTCTTTACGTACGATTGACATGTATTTTGGGCATTTATTTATTTATGTATTTATTTTATTAGTGCGGATAAGTCCAATAAAACAAATATTCTAAAAATAATTTTATCTTTTAAAATACAAAAATATCACGATTATAAACGGACGGATATGTACTTAAACAGAATATCGCTGCAATCAAAGGAAGTGCAAACGGAAGACGAACACTTTTTCTCTATCTCTCTCTCGCTCTATATACCTTTACTAACAGGTCAATGCAAAAAGATAGATAGCCTAGATCATCCAGCATAAGACAGCAAATAGGCGATCTCGGTGAGATCCTGTGGGACGGAGTCATGATAACAAACGTATAACTCCCGAGGCTCCGGCTCGCTGATAACCCGACTGAAACAAATTATTTATTTATTTCGTAATCCTACAGCTAACATAAATCTATATATATAAAAATGAAACCAGTTTTCGTTGTCACAACAAATCATGAAAACGGCTTGACCGATTTGTCTGATTTTTTTAAATAATATTCCTTGAAGTACGAGGATGGTTCTTACGGAGAGAAAAATTAAAAAAAATGAATGAAAAAGTCTGAAAACAACTTTTCTATATGCCCATACAAAACATTCGTAATAATACTTAAAAGGCAATTTGAACTTTAATACCATATCATAAAGTTCAAGTGTTAGTGGAGGGATTCCGGGAAGGTAAATTTTAATTTTTTGACATAATGTATTTGTTGTCTTATCAACTTTCTTTTTTTATCTTACTAACTAGACCGGTGTCCCGAATAGCAGAATAAGTATTTAAAAAAAATAAAGAATAGACTGTTAGGCGGTACGATGTTCGCCAGGCCAAAAAATCAATGAAAATGATTAAATACATTTAGCTAATACATAACTCGGCTGTCTATTAGTATTCAGTTAGTAAAATTAAGTAAATATTGAGGTATGATGAGATGCGTTTTATGTTTTAATTTATTAAACGTAATCTTGACGTAAGCGACCATTTTGAAAATAAAACACGTCCCAGTTTCAAATTTCCTTTTGAATTTGTTCATTGAAATTACTGTTTTTCAAAACCGGAAGATATTTCAGAATGTTTGTATCAATATCGTAAAGTGTTATAAATCCAAAATGTATATTTCTTGGCCATCTTGCTAATATTTGATTATCTTTAAAATCAAAATCAATGTTGCCCGAAAATCTTCTAGTCTATCTAATAGGTAAGTACTTTTTTTTTAAAACAGTTTTATAATACTATTATGTTCAAGTCTATAATCTAGTAATTTGACGATTATTTAAATGACCCTAATTTTTGGGATTTCTTTGCTCTAGTTCAAATATTAATTGGCTATTATGGCTAAAACTTGGCGAATAAAAAGAGTGGCGGAGAGTTTCTTGCCAGTTCTTGCCCGCTCTACGCCCTTGACTTACGAACTGGTAATCAATGTAAATTTAGAATCAATTTAACATCTTTTCTGTTGACGTTCATATGTGTACTTGGTTACCTATATTAAGACAGTTATTTTGAGTGTGAGAGTCTAAATGTTAATTTTGTCAGTTAACTTACCCAATTACCCAAAATGAGTAAGGTTCCTGGTATTTCTTAACTCCACATTCATTCAACACTTCGTGTGGTACATCGAATAACAGACCATGCTCTTTGACCCCGACCAACATCTTGTTCACTGAAGTTGTGTGGTTCTTTTTAAAGCTGAAAATGTCATTTTTTAATAAACTTCAGAAAAAAGAGCACATTTCCTGTGGCCTCAATTCTATTGCTATTTTTTTGTATGTTTGTCCATATAATTTATTAGCAAAAATAAATAATTAAAAAAGGTATTCTAAGTTATGTAACAGACCAAGTTTCATCAAAATTGATGCAGTAGTTTTAGGAAATAGGACTCTGTACATTTTTAGAAGATTGCTTATATTATAGATATTTAAAATCACTTTAATTTCTTTCATAACTTTTCTTCTTAGATCAGCGCAGGTACTGTGTCAGTAAAACTCGAGATATAGCGAGACGAGCTAGTATCACATTCGGGAGTCATACCGAATCTGATACTAGCTCGTCCAAACTCAATCCCTTGTAACGTAATTTCCAATAACGATCCTGATTACCACTAGGTCCAACTGGCTTCCCACTGAAGTATTTAAGTACCGATTCGACTTAAGTTCCTTCAAAAGATGAAAAAGAGCATCTAATTTTACAATTTTATCATGTTTTAATTTTGCCACAATCATGTTATGCATGTAAATAAATAATTATATTACTTTTAGATTGCTAGACTATATATATTTGCTAGATTATAGACTAGCTATCTGTCATGTATCAAAACTGACGTTTTATTAAATAGTAATTTTAAGAGTCTGTAGAAGACGCGAGTTTTGGCTTGTCTCTTGAATTTTTGAAGGGGCGTTTTTGGTTAAATTTTCTTCGGATTTTATTAATATCCTTTAAAACAGACTTCTGATATAATTAACTTATTGTTCTTTCTATACTTATTTCAGATTTGATTAATTATTTCTTACTTTACTTGTTTTTTAAATTTTTTGTAGTTTTAAGATTTATGTTTAAAAATTAAGGTTAGATAAATCTATAATTATTTCAACCACTCATTGGAGTTTCGACACAGACAAAGTGGACTCTCAAAAAGTTGAAGAAAAAATCCTGTCTCTTTAAAAATACTCTAAATTGAATCAAATCAACGGTAATTGGAAGCTGTGAAGGAATAGATATTGTTTGACAATATGCAGTTTTTTTGAAGTCCGGGCTTCCCTACTCTATAATTTGAAGTGTATAATGTACACACCTGTCAATTGTTTTTATTAATTCTTTGGAAAATCATAGACTGAAGTCGCTCTCAAAAAAAATTACAGACTTCTTTTCGAAATAAAAACTTGTGAATAATTTACTTGAACTCTTGGTTATTTGAAATTTATTTCTGGTCCCTTAAGTTTTAAATTATCGACTGTATTTACCAAATAATAAGTTTTAATATAAGAAGTTACCTGATGCCATGCTGTAACAGTTCGTGTATCCTCTTACAGGCCGTACGAAACGTGTTTAGAATATATGAATAGAGGGCGCCACTCTCGACAGAACTGACTGGAGCCAACAGAATCCCGCGCTCAGACTCTATATTAATATAATGAAATAATACATTTTCTTCGCCCGCCGTTACTCTGAAAAATATCGCACCAAAGTTATATTAAAATTGTATTTTTGATAAAATATAAATTATTTTAAATAAAACATTTTGTTAAAATAAATATACCTATGTACAGTAACTTTATCCAATTCGCTGAGCAAGGACTTTCTTATATCCGAGACGTCAATGTTGCTTGATCTGCTGCCGTCCTGAAATATTACCAATTATTAAGATATTTTTTATTATAGTTACGTTACATGCTATGACGAGAGACATAAATAAAACCCGTTGAAGACAACATCATAAGGTCTAATTAATATTGTACTCGATATTTTTTTGGCTTTTTGAATCATTTATATTAGAGCGATGTATAATTTTGGTATTATACAAAAAATTTACAAATTATTTTTCTAGTTTTGCATACTGGTAACACTACCATAATGTCAACTGACTGCCAATGGACTTTGCATCCGGCTAATAAATAAATTTAAAAAAAAAAATTCAACTGACATTTAAAACTAAGTGAAGTTTAGAGCAAGCCACGATATCTGTCATTTGTCTCTGACTCCTTATAGCTTTATTTGTTTGTTTGTAACGGATGAAAACGAAAAAAATCATGTCCAATTCACACGTGGTAGAAGTGAAACCTTCAAAAACAAAGTTTTTATAATTAAAATATGTAAATTAGACTTTTTCTCTATCTAAATGTAGGATCTTTTCTTTAAAAAAAATATATATATTTTGATGTTAAATTTTTATTTATAACTTTAATATCAATCTTTAATTTGCTAAAAACTAAAATAAAAAAAGTTTGAAATAAATTCACAAGATCCAACGTGGGAGAAAATGAGATAGGAAGCATTATACAGTGTATAAACTTTTCCTTCAAACTTCTTCTTTTAACTTTCACTTCAAAAAGTTTCTATAACTAATGATTTGTAAATAAAATTGATAAATAATCTAATTTTATAATTAAACTATTTACTTGACTTACTTATTTAATTTTCATCAAATCTGTTTTTTTATTTCAGAAAATGTTCAAATACACACTAATTTAAAGTTTATACACTGTATAATGCCTCCTATCTCACTCTCTCCCACGCCAAATCCTATTAATTTATGTGTCTGTCTCTTTTTACTGTTGCTTTTTCCGTTGCATCCGGTTTGAAATCACAACGATTCTAAAGAAGTTTCACTTCAATAATCCCCATATAAAAATACCAATGCAAAGCTGCATTAATATTTAATAGCCATAAAATTACGATACGGTGAACGGCACATTGAGTTTCCTTCAGTTTGTATATACGCTAATATGAATTTTATTCTTCGTACTAAATATACCATTTATTGAGAAAACATATAACATTGAATTAACGCATGAACACAGTACACTAGTAACACATAACAAGCTAGAACAAGTATCGAAAACAAAAAATATCTCTCAGTTTGATTAAGAACTTTTGAATTAGGTTTTAGTTATTTAGAAACTAATGCGTAATATTGACACATGAATTAATCAAATGTGAACTGCCTCCTGTCAATGTCAATCTGTCAGACGAATAATTTGGGGAAAATTTCACGGAACGAAAAAGAAGTTTCTTATTAATTAAACTGCTCACGTGATTAACATTCGAATAAAACTACATAGTTGTATGCATATCAGTTATTACCTGTTTATCCCAATCGGAATCTGAGCCTGAAGATTCTCTCCGACTTTTTTGTTCTCTATCAGCGCGTCTCCCCATTATCCGATCGTCGCTAATTTCGCTGGAACATTATAAATTATTGAATTATGTAAATAATGTAAAGTTCTTATACCATTCCCGGTAAAAAAAAACTGTTGCAGACCTGGTCATCGCAAATAAGCTGAAGCCTGATGTTACGTGACAAAGTCACCGATTAACACGATCGCGGAAAGCAGAGTAACTGCTTGATGGATCTCGAGTGTGTTGCCGGCCTTTTAGGAATCGGTACGGTCTTTACTTGTAAGACCGTAAGGAAGGAGTCATATTGGTTCACATAGTAATGCGCGGCACAAATCTCCTTAGGAAGCACTTACTTTACACGGATGGACATTGGAGGTGATACGAAAACTTATTTGATAAAAAAAATATAGACGCAAGAATATAAATATGCTCGAGAATAATTGTCATTTCAAAAATTTAAAAATGGAATGGAATTCCCGGAAAAATCAAAGAATATACCTTCAGTCAGGTTATCTCATTTTAACACAGGGTTAATGCAATTAAGTAGAAAGAGACGAACGAGGCTTACAAGAAGGATCACACTGTTTTAAAACACATTCAATAGACAAAAAATTTAATAGACCAGACAGTTCACAGTCATTATAATTTTTTGATCTGTCTTTACTTCTCTATTGTTTCATCTCTTTCTGCCAAATTGTGTTCACGCTGTAATGAAAAGAGATGATTAGATAAGATTAGTTTAGTTTTTAAATAAGAGATATAGTCTATGTTAAAATTATATAAATTCTCACCTAGTACTCTTAAGACTTCCAGAATCTTCGGAATAGCTGACATCAACACTAGAATGCCGGTATTTGTTCGAATACCATTGCGAATACAGATTATGATGGCTTGTACTGTGGGCACTTTGTATGTCGACTGTGTTTATATGTTCTGAGGAATTGTGCCTTCGTTTTATATCGAGTTGTGATTTTGAAAGCTTCAATGTCGCTGATCGGATGATATCCGATTTTAATGCTGAAATATAATTCTTAAAATGTAAATTTTATCAATGAAAATGTCCATATTAAATAAATTAGTTATAGGAGGGTCTATTTTAAGGACAAATTAATCCAGGAAAACCAGACAGCATAGATACATATAACAATTTTTGTTTTTACACCGTTATCGAACCCACTTAATATAGGTTTTTATAAAACTTACAAATATCCTTCTTTCTTCCCTGTTTCGTTAATTTTTCTGGCGATAACTGTAACTGCGGTTGAGTGTTGGATTTAAACCAGGCAGACAAATATCTATCAAGTCCGACATCAAATAATAGTTCCACACAGCTCTCGCATTCTTCTACGTAGAAAGGGGACGGTGGGGTAACGCCTATTGCCTGAAAATGCAATACTATATTCAGTTAAAGGGGAAGATGGAGTTACGCCTATTGCCTGAAAATGCATTACTATATTCAGTTAAAGGGGAAGATGAAGTTACGCCTATTGCCTGAAAATGCATTACTATATTCAGTTAAAGGGGAAGATGGAGTTACGCCTATTGCCTGAAAATGCATTACTATATTCAGTTAAAGGGGAAGATGAAGTTACGCCTATTGCCTGAAAATGCATTACTATATTCAATTAAAGGGGAAGATGAAGTTACGCCTATTGCCTGAAAATGCATTACTATATTCAGTTAAAGGGGAAGATGGAGTTACGCCTATTGCCTGAAAATCATTACTACCTATAGTAAAGGGGGAAGGTGGGGTTAAGCCTATTGCCTACAATTGTATTACTGAATACATTAACGGGGGAAGGCATCCTAAAGTATTTCCGAAACAATTTGACTTAAGTTTGTCAAGAACAGCGTACCAATTCTTAAAAGGCCGGCAACGCACTTGCCTTCTGGCAATGTGAGTGTCCAAGGGCGGTATCTCTTAACATCTGTTTTCTTACACATAGTCTTTAAGATTTTCCTACTACAAGTGATTAGAAAATGTCTTGTCTGACTCACGTCTTCAGTACAACCGCCAGCCTCCATCAGTGTTGCCAGAATAAAGTTCCCCTTCCCAACAATTAGGAGAAACCATCTGCCATCCGGTATCCTGAAATTATGTTGACTTTTTTATTTTAAAATTAATTTACAAGTAATTATTTTAGTATCAGTCTGTCTTCCGAGATCGCCTTTTATTGACGTATCAACTTTGTGCTGCAGAAGCGGGCTGTTCGGGGTATTTGTTGTGTTTCTCCGAGGGAGTCGGTACGGAATAAGTTTAAGGAATTAAATATTATGACACTATCTGGTCAATATATTCTTGAAGCCTTGTTGTATGTCCAAAAAATATAAACGATTTTAAAACAAATGGTGACTTTCACCAGTATAATACGCGAAATAGAACTAATTTGAGTGTACGACCAACCAGGCTCCAAAAGATAAACCACTCCTTATATGGAAATTGTATTCGTTTTTACAACAAACTCCCAAGCGAAATTAGAGAATTATCACTAAATAAATTCAAAGCCCTCGTTAAACGAAAATTAATCAACAAAGCTTTTTATATAAATTTGAGGACTACTTAAATGATCCTAATCCTTGGGATTGAATTGCTCCAGTTCAAACAATTTGTATGACAATCCTTGGCGATTAAAAAGAGTGGCGGAAAGTTTCTTGCCAGTTCTTCTTACCCGCTCTACGCCCTTGACTTGCGAACTGGTAGTAAATGTAAATTTACGATTTATTTAACTTGACGATTCAAAAGTGTACTTGGTTACCCATTTGAATAAAGGTATTTTGAGTTTGAGTTTTTGAGTTTATATTTATTATTTCGCTCTATATATAGAGCGAAAATGATGCTTTTTGTTGTTGTTCGGTTTGATTTGAACTCTACCAATTTGGTTCATGATTATTAAGAAAGTATTTGTTTTCCAGAATATCGTTAAATTACATACCTATACTCGTGACAATATTTATTTTGATTTCTATGTTCATTAATGAACACCTCTCTCCAAAGAACAAGCTTTTCAATATCTTTCTGAACACTCAATTGTAGAATGCCATTTAATTTTAGATAAGATGTGATTTCTATTAAATCGTTGTCTTGTAAATGTGAACATAGTAAATGCCCAGAATAGAAAAGACAAGCGCCTATGACAGTGTACATTCTTTGAAAGTTTTCTACGTCATCTGTCTGAAAAATAAAAGATTTTAGTTACTATATTATGTATAAAAGTTATCCCTGTTTATGGAATGTCCCAGGCTCGCACTCATTTTTGCTCCAGAACAATTAAGTTAAAAATCGTCAAACAAGATCAAAAAAAAAATCGAATTGAAGTGGACTTGGAACTCAAACTGTAGTTCTACTAAATTTTTTTCGTGATTTTTGACGTGACAACATCTGATAAATCGATCAAAATCGGCTGCACGCACGAAAAAGCATGACTGTCATGACATGACATTGTCCCGTTACGCTCATTGTACGCTTGCGCCGCATCCATCTCTGTTCCACTAGATTGGCCTATGCGGCCGAGGATTCACTAATTCTTTGTATCCATAAAAAATAGTGATAATTCAATAAAAATTATTCAATTTTATTCATCAAAGTATGCAATAATTTAATCATAGTTTTGTTATGACGTTGTCACGTTAAACTATAGTCCGTAAACCGATTTTACATACAACCATATTTTACTACTGTAATTATATAAAATAAATTATAAATATTCATTTTATCTCTTTTAAATATTAATCATTAACCACTGAACAAAATGATTATTAAACCAACTTAAAACGCTCCATCTGCCTTAATTTAATGTATCTCTAGTATTAATTTATTATTTTATCTAAACTCATATTATAGTAGTAATCTCGAGAGCGATTGAACAATCGTGATAATTCTTTTACCAATAGACAGCCAGTTTATTTTTGAGTGTGTATTATATATAATATGTGTATATTATATTAATAAAAAAAAATATTTATGCAGTCGAAGAAAAAATGGTCGAACGGAAACTTTTTTAGGTACGCTGCCTCATCATAATATAAAAAAATCAGCGTCAGCATATAAAATTATAAATTAAGAAACTACTGCACGTAATTTATTGCGGTTTTCACTAATATCTACAATGATTTAAATATGTAATTTTTACAAGGTTTACAGGTCACGGTTGCCTAGTCTGGGCAGGTCGCTAGCAAATAACAAGATAAAATTCCTACCCATTCTCTATAATCCGCAGCCTCTAATTCAGTAATAGCATCATCAACCTGAATTTTCACTTCCAACGGTAAGGAGACTGCATGAGCACCAATTACTTCTTGAAAATTCCCACTTCTCTTATTACCAAACAACAAAGTCGCAAAAATACGACAAAATAACCCATCCAACTTGTCCACATTTTTTTGTTTGGTAAAACATGTTTTTAAAGACCCATATAAAAACTCCAGCGTTCTTACTATATCTTGTATAATTTGTTTAACACAAAACACATCTATTGCGGAGTTTGGCATTGCTATCAACATTAAGTCTCCATTGTGTGACTTGTATGCAACATTAACAAGTGTAGAATTATGTAAAAGTGTTGATACCAGTGGTTCACTTGTTCCGAGTGATTTTGGGGCTAAATGGTTGAGCGTTATATAGGCACCTCTTGTGTTGTAAAGAAAATTGTTATTAAGCGGTCTCGGATAACAATATAGCACCCCTTTGTCATCATTATTCTGGAATTCCACATCATTACAACAAATGTACAGTATGGAACACAGTGATTCTTTAAGTATATGAGTAACAGAGTTTTCTGGTGCACTTTTCAGTAACTTTCCAATATCAATATTAAGCCCTTCCGAGACAACTTGGAACGTTAGTCGTGGATTCTCCACATCTTCAATGACCCTCTGAAGAAGATTATTAATGTTATATGTATTAACATCAATTCCATTTAGTTTTGTTAGATAATAACCTAGTTTTACTGTTGGTGTATATATCGGCTTAGCCTCTGGTAGAAAGTCAGCGACAACTAATGTTTTGCCATCTTTATGTGTCACCAGACTTATTCCAAATAATGTTTCAATCTGACAGTTTTTATCGCTTGTAAAAATCATACTTTTACTGACCTGAAACAGGTTAATAAATATATATATATATATATGTATTATAATTGTTTATTCAATGAAAAATAAAACTATTAGTTAAAAAATATACTCACTTGTATTACAACTACTTTATTATTTTCTTCACAGTCTTTCTTTTTGGCAGCATTAATACTTTTATTTCTTGCTTTTTTTGATTTTAAAGCTTTGAAAATTCTACCTGAAAAATTTTATATGTATTTAGATTACACTATTTCTATAAAGATGTAGAACTTTAAGTGTATTATTATACACACTATTAGTAACTCTCATTATTCCTATAAATTTAATACATTACCAGTATAAAATCACAAATAATTTAGTACTTTGGACCAATATTAGTTACGAAAATGATGATGCCAAACTTCTAGAAAAACATAATCAATTTGTTTACCTTTGGTAGATCTTCTAGTTGAAGATCTTTTAAAGTCAGTTCTTAATTTGAAAGTGTCACAATTATCAAGTAAGGCGGTAAGATTGCCATCCGATACTTCAACTCCTGGTTTAATTTTGATGTAAGTTAATTCTCCATCTTCTGCCACATCTGAATCCCATTCTGGTACCGAACTGTACAGAAAAAATTGAACTACATAAGTAATAGATAATATGAATAAAGTAATAAATAAAACTATTTAGTGATTTAAATTGATTGGTCTTTTATCCTTATGTATTAAAAACAAATATCATTATCAGAGTCACAGGGACAATCCATACCTTTCAGAATCACTACATTTAGAGTCTTCAGAAGATTCAGTCCAATCATTATCAGAGTCACAGGGACTTTCATATGGTAACCTATTTTTATAATTGTTCATAATTTTTGCTTGTATAAATTTTAATAATATAAATGGATTTTATTACGTCTCAAGTAAATTATTACCCCGATGATTGCGTTTTCTTAGTTTATTCGTATACTTTAGTGCAGCTGCAAAGTTTTGTAGAAAATAAGGTAAATGCTAAGATTCGTTTAAGTATCATTCCTCGGTCATCTTCTTGTTAAAATATTCATACAGTTTTTTCATTTTCAGTCGAAATTCGTTTTCGAATTACGATTTACGATACTAGTTAACTAGTAATTAGTATAATCTAGTTACGGTGATTATTTCATTTTTACAAATGGCGATGTTGCCAAACTAGTACTTCCGAACTCCAAACTCCGAAGTCAGGCGAATTAATAATAATTATTCGTGCTTGCACATAGCGGCAACGTCGCTATAACATCATTTTCCCGTAGTATGACCAGTAATGAGATAATTTTCCAAGTTTGTGGTTGATATATATTATCAATGCTTTTTATTTAATCTCCATATAATTATGTTACTTTATAATAATCAATTTTAACTATTAAAAGACAAAATATTTCTGGGTAAAAATATAACATCTATAAATATTTATTTGCTATTATAATAATATACATTGAAATAAATAACTAAACTTAACATAAACTAAAATAATTCATTAAAAGGAGTTCCTTTAGGCAAGGTTCCGAAGATACTGGCAGCGTTCCCCCTTTGAATTAAATATAAATATAAATAAATATGATAATAATAATATAATTGTTATATTCTATAAATTATATAATATAACACATAATATGTATATGTATATTATTATAATATATATTATATTTTTATATGTTACGGAGTTACATAATACTCAAATTTGAGAATTACATTAAATAGCGTTCATAACTAGAATATAATCATGTTTTTTTTGTCTGGTACAAATTAAATTTATTACAATTATTATATAATAGTTCCTTTTAAAATTTACATTACATGTTTTTTATGGTATGATGGTCACCCGAATAAAGATTTCATTTAGTTTAGTTTCATTGCTGTCAATAATGGAACACCATTGTTGCGGTTTTAGAAGGATTATAACTGCAATAAAAATTAAACTGTGATAATTATATTACACATGTTCATAATAAAGTGAAGTGAAAAACTCTTATAAACAATTTAGTGGTTAATTAAAATAATGATAACTAAAATGCAGCCACAAACAAATGTTGCTGTGCCGCAAGCTGTCACGACGCAGTCCCAACAGATTGTCGGTGTTCCCGCAAATGCCGTAATCTTAAAAATGACGGAAATTCAGCAAATTTCGACAGTTGGTAAGCAATATATATTTGATCATTGATTGAATACTTATTCAATAAGCTTGGACAAAGTTTCAGGCTATTAATAACTATTGGGCATCATTTTAATGGCGTGTTGCGTGACAGTCGTTCGTAACAGCGCTTCATTGCTGAATTTGCATACACTGACTATAAAGCTGATCCATCAAGAGTGACTAAATACTGGAATTTAGTTAAACCTTAGTTACATGTACATCAAGATTGCACACATTAAATTAGAAAAACCAGGGTTCTATGGAATAAAATAGTAACCTATTATTTATCAAAATTAGCCACAAAACTTAAGGGCATTGATATTTAAGGTTGGATTATAGAAGATTGGCTAAGATAATTCAATTTATAGGTGTTCATCTATTTGAAAATGATTTGTGGCAAAGTTCACTATTAGATTTAGTAGAGGAAATTTAAAGATGAGGGGAAGCTTACTCAAATTGGGCCATTACCATAGAGAAATTGCCATCTAAGCTCCTAACATGTATACAATATTATTATTTTATTTTAATTATTTATTATTAATGAATTATTTTAGTTTAAATCTTTGCTTATAATTGAGATTATAAGCAAAGATTTAAACTTAAAAAAACTTAAAAAATTTAGTAGTGGGTTAAATGCTAATATTAATTTTTGTTTATTCAATTGAATTTGTTATACATTAGGGTTATTGGAGCTTGCACATAGAGAATACCAGGCTGGTGACTATGACAGTGCAGAATTGCATTGTATGCAGATGTGGAGGCAGGACTCGACCAATACTGGGGTCTTGTTACTTCTGTCATCCATACACTTTCAATGCAGAAGGTTGGACAAGTCTGCACACTTTTCCACACTGGCAATCAAACAAAATCCATTACTAGCAGAAGCATACAGGTAAACAGTTGATTTTCACATTTGATTTGACTTACATAATATATAAATGTAGAAGTTAAAAGTTTTAGTACTTAAAATCTAGTAAAGAATTGAAATTTTTGAAGTTATATATATATATATAAGTTATATGACATAAAGTTTGTTATTTACTGGTTAAAATAGAAAAAAACAATACTACATATCTTCCAAATACACACATACATATTTATTTTATTAAAATTCTTGACAAAGATGTGCCATGCCATACCCAAATTACTATAATACTTTTTGGGATTTTTTCAATTATGTATAGCAAATAATATATCAATTGCACTGTATAAATTAGCATTTGTAATGTTTTGAAATATATATATAAACTAAGAATTTTCTATGTGTGTAATAATATGGTTATAATTTGATAGTTTTATGATTTCTATTATATACTATACATTGTAGGGACCAATCTTATTAAAAAAATCCAAAATATTTACATTGTACTTGTATGTTTAGAGCAATGGAGGTAAATAATTTTTTATTACAGCAATCTGGGAAATGTGTACAAAGAAAGAGGTCAGTTGCAAGAAGCGTTGGAGAACTATCGCCATGCTGTAAGGCTAAAGCCAGACTTTATTGATGGGTACATCAACCTGGCAGCTGCTTTGGTGGCAGCTGGTGACATGGAGCAAGCTGTGCAAGCATATGTGACTGCTCTGCAGTATAATGCTGTAAGTAATTATTATATTTAAACTATTTGTCAAGTGTGTGTTTAAAATCATATTATATGTATACTATAATCCTCAAATGCATTAGATGATATTCATAAATGAATAAGTCTAATTGCACCTTTTCACCTAAAGTATCTGTCTCATTTAAGAACAGGGTTATCACAATAAGACAAAAAAGGAGAAATGTGTTTACGTATGATTGGGGATAGTCTTCAAGACTGTATGATCACTTCAAACATATATAGACTCATAGACTAGGGATCAACCTGTTTCACACGGGTATATATTTTTATTAGGACATTAAACATTTTCAATTTGTGCTTGTCTGTAACAACTCTTTTGTTCCTGTTCTTATGTAACCCTTTAATACAGATATGATACAGATATTTAAAACTTAATAACAATTGTTATTTCTGTAGGTTTGTTTATAATATAAAAATGAAAAATTATTGTGTAATTTTATTATACAGGCAAACATACCTATATCTAGTTTATAATAACACTATACTGTAATATATTAGAACCTTGACCAAGACTGATAGATAAGCACATAATATTATTATTGCGGAATTGTTCAGTGATTACTCATGACTTTTATAATATAATTAACACTTTATTTATATGTATAATTCTTCAAATGAGGCTTCAATATTTATACTTTAAGATATTAATAAACATTGAGGGTTTCATTTGTACAATGACAATACAAAAATTCGTACAACTCTTTTGCTTTTAAATGTATAAAAAAAATTAGTAACGGTTCTTACTAGTAAATACTACATTCTAAGCTAAGAAAGTGATTGTCACATGATCTAGAGTAAAAAGTTGATAAAAATATGTACAGTTTTTAAAGGTGATAAAAATATTAAGGAAATCTAGTGTTTCTAGGATATTAAGTCTGGTCATCAATTAATTGCTGCCTGCCTTATTTAGCCACTTTATCGGCGAAGGTTTATTCTGAATCTTCTTTTTAAATGCCATGGAAAGTTGGAATACGTTTGTCTAATCTGGAACGCTATTGTATTTTACGTTAGAATACTCGTTTTACGCAGTAACGTGAAGGAGAAATGGCGAATTAAGTAAAGTTTATTTATTATAATTATTTGCAATATAATTGTATTTTCTCTATGTTCGATAATATAACATATTATATATATATATATATATATATATATATATACCATGCACTCGTAGAGTTATCGTGTATATGGTTAAACGCTAATCATTTTAAATATGGTATAGTTTAAATATATTAATTTTCGCAGTTTCTACAATATTCGAAATTAGAGGCTGTATACTAATTTGTATATTTTATATGGAAGAACATGTCATTTTGTAAAAATCAATTAAACTTTTGATTTAAAATATACTCTTATGTAATACTCGAGACTTCCTAGACACAGAATTTTTTTATCATCTTATCAGATAATTCCTTACAAGATATGAGAGTGTTACGTCTATCTCTTGTTTTCTTTTATAATAAATATGCATACCCAAACGTTTACAATATTCAATGCAAACAAACATTTTGATTAATAAACGTCTTAATTATTGATAAAAGATAAATTAGACTACACAGCTTTCTGCCGTCCTTTAAGCCTAAATAAAGGATGATAGACAAATCAGTGCAATAATAAGATTCATATGAGATTTACCGGTAAGCATGACTCCCGTATATCAATTCCAAACGTTTCTGACGTAACGGGAGTCGTTACGATAAGATCTTACTAACGCCCGAACCCAATAATCAATCCACAATCTCAGAGATTATTGACCGTGACAGTCGATCGATCTCCTATCTGCATCCCAATAACCTTAGGAAGACAATCCATTTTCGGCGACCGATATGCTCTTTGTCGTTCCATTTTACCGAGTTTTCACTCATATTTGATAATCAATGTAAACCAAATAAAGTAAATAAAACCGTACAAATAACATTAAAATGTACATTTTTGCAAGACCAAGACCGCCTTATTACAGCAAGACCAATATCAAGACTGAACCCCGCAAGACTTGAGCAAGACAATACTTAGCCTGCAAGACTCTTGCGTCTTGCAGTTAAGACAAACTGAGATTTGGGCGTTAATAAGTAGGTATTTGGTTTCAATCCCGATTTTGAGAAACGTTCCACAGTATCAAAACCGTAGGTATCACATATCATAACACTAAACTAAGGGCTGCAGTTGGCAACGTGCCGCTCGTCTGAAAGCACCCTGAAACGTATTGTATTGATTAGGTAGGTAAGTACTTATTATATTTCAACAATTTATTAAGTCAATTTCAATTTCAAAAATTCTTTATTTTGTTTCACAAAAATTTATAGTGCTACATATCCAGTGTACATTATTTCCTGGAATGTAACAAGCTTACAACTAGACACGTTTTTACAGCTATTTTGCTTTTTTAAAAACTTATAAAATTTATAAAACTAAAGTTATAATTTTACGAAAGGTTTTAACAATAACAAACAATTTTTAACAATAAGGTAAGCTACCTCGTAATTATGCAATCTTTAGGTGAGATTTGCATTTTGACATGCCTAATTTTAATAACTAAATATAGTTTTAACAATAAATAAGGTAGCACCGAGAACAAAAGAGTATGAATTTATTAAGTAGGTAGCGTGTTAATACTCACAAATCTGTTCCCACCATCCCATGTGATAAAATTTACCAACAATAACTTTTTTATGTCTAATGTGCAGATCTAACGTTAGTACTCGTAGGGTGGTATGTGCTTAAAATTATAGCTAACAAAATTATATAAACATCATGTAGGTGTGAAACTTATGTTTCAAAGTTTATATTATTTTTCTATTTAGCAAAATTTAAAAGTAACAGCGAGTCGAGTAGGTCTAGTAACAGTTTCTACGGCAGCCAATATTATGGTACAGATGCCAGCACATCAAGCTACTACAATCTATAAAATTTCTTCAACAGATTTTCAAGTTTATCGCTAAAGAATTAAGGTTGAAAGTTGATTGGGGAAATGTGACGTTCTGCGAATAAACTGTTGGTCGGTCGGTGTATTATATACCTACTTATTTGATAATTTACCGACAAAGACGCCGCGGTTTGCAACAAGTGTATCACAGCATTTGACACTGTTTGAGCGCCGCATTCGCCGACAAAGAGTACGGACAGAGGCACACAAATTTTTACCTATTTTGGTAGGGTTGGAGTATAAAATTAAATGACCTTGAAGATGTCCCAGCAGTAGGTAGGTATAAATTGAATGCTCTGAGTTTCTTTTATTTAAATACATTCTCACACTGGCTTGAATTCGAACACTACAGCGTTAAAAGCTGTCGGGCGAGATGATAATTAATATTATATATAAGTTTATTTTAAAAAAGCTCTCTAGTAAGATTTAGAGTTTACCATTCAATTACACACAACAAATTATTGAAAAACAAAAATATATTTAGACTGAGTACTTAGGAAATTAGTAGAAAAAATATTCTATAGCGGATACCTAGTTATTAAAAAGTGGATAAACGTTGTGTTTACTTAATTTTATTTTTCTGTGCTAATGCCAACATTGACAACCCCACCAAAATAGGTAAAAATTTAGTCCGCTTCTAGACTTTGTGTTGCCGCCGTCGCTTTCATGTCAAAGGTCGCCGCCACTGCCCATGTTCTAAAGAATAAAATAAGTTTCCGGGTGCTCAGAACGGACGCAAACAGATTATGTTGTCCTCGCAAGGAAGAATGTAGTCGTAAGGATAGGTAGATTTTATAAAAATTGTTGTAAGTAATAAAAATATACGTAGTTTATATTATTATTACCTATTATACCTTTTTAAAGAACATTGCACTGCAAAATTGGAAGTGGGTGATTTTAACAAACTTGAAACGTGGAAAAGCTCCAAATACGAGCGACGTTATATGATTTACGCATTTTGTTTTAAAATCACACACTTCCAAAAATCGAGATTTGCAGTGTCGGTTTATCAACTTCTATCGTACCTACTCTAGTAGCGACTATTGTCTTCAGCGATGATTTACTAAATAAATAAAAATAATCGTCGTGTAGGTACGACGATTATTTTTCTAAGGAATACAATTTTGTTGTAGTAGGTACCTACATCGTTTCTTACTTACACATACTTTAACGACAGTACCTACGACAAAGTAGTACGACAAATTGCCTAAAAAAATGTATCTACCTACGCACACTGTAATGAAATCTGCTAATCTCAACACACTGCCTGTAGCCTGCCTGATATTATTGGTTGATGAACATTGTACATACATTGGTGAATGCTCCAGGATGGCCCGCAAGCCCCCACAAATAGCTATAGGCTAATAGGTATTTGCAAGTCTCGCGAGACTTGCAAGACTCTTGCTGCAAGATCAAGAACAAGACCGAGAGCGCAATACCAATACCAAGATCAGGTGTATTGACGCAAGACAATACCAAGACTGGCCTAAGTCTCGTCTTGGTCTTGCATTTGGGCAACACTAGTTAAAATAATTAACTGTTGAAATCGAGCTTTCGTCAACTGTCATTTTCATACAAAGGTCTAACCACAGACACCGATACGACCTCCCATTGATAGCTTCTATCGACAGATGGCTATTACAATCCGTCGATTGGTTATTGGTACACTTTAACAGCATTTGGATTAAGATTACTATCTCAGATGGTGGATAATGGTTAGGTTATTGGGTTCGGGAGTGAGAAGATAAGTTTAACAATCAAAATTAAACTCGTTACGGGCTTCTTTCGTAACAGGGTGTTGGGTGAGATTCAAACGAAATCAAGTAACGAAGTTTCATGACGAAAATACATTTAATTTGTGACGTGACGACCTTTAGTATCTAAAGTAATCAAGACGTCTTTAGGAGTATTTGTAATTGTGAAAAATATATCTTACATATATACATATATCTTAAATATACCTCATCGTATGTAAACTTGTATTCAATTTAGTTTGAATACTATTTATGAACCTGTTTATAATATTTCTCAATTAGTAATTATGTGTTTATATTATCTATTAGTATTCAAGGTTAGACAAGTACATAGTTCTAAAAAAATATTTTCGTTCGATTATTATCAATGGACAGTCCATAAGTCTAAATGATATTCTTAATTTAACAAATGATGGAAACTGATTAAATCAAGAAAAGTCTTTGCGAAGCGAGTTTAATTCATACAACAGTACCTATTCAAAGATTCGTCAAACTCAAACTATCTTTATTTATATAGTAAACAAGTACACTTATAATCGTCAAAAAAAAGTTAAATTAATTGTAAATTTACATTTACCATTTCGCAATTCAAGGGCATTGGGCAAGAAGAACCGACAAGAAACTTTCCGCCACTCTTTTTAATCGCTAAGTTTTGAGTCATACATATTGTTTACAATCATTTAAGTATTCGTCAAATTTATAAAAAGCTTTATGGATTAATTTACGTTTAACGAGGGCTTTGAATTTATTTAGTGATAATTCTCTAATTTCGCTTGTGAGTTTATTGTAGAAACGAATACAATTTTCATATAAGGAGTGGTTTTTCTTCTGGAGCCTGGTTGGTCGTTCACTCAAATTAGTTCTATTTCGTTCGCGTATTATACTGGTGAAAGTCACCATTTGTTTTAAAATAGTTTATATTTTTTTGTACATACAACAAAGCTTCAAGGCTTTGTCTTTCGATTATAAATGGACTGTCAATGAGTCTTAATTATATTCTTAACAGGTGATAGGGACTGATTAAATCAATTATCTCTAATTTGTCTTTGTCAGTCTAATAAATGTATGTACTCAATACATCGCTACAGTTTTATGTATGACAGAGTACGTTGAGGGCAGAAAACAATGTCACCTTGAAGTTGTTTAAATAGTACGATTATATGCGGGCAGTGGAAACGTTTCGTTTATTTAAATACACAAAGCTCTGTGCCGGTATTGTAATGACAAACACGTTTGATGTACTAAATATTTATAATAATTTTTTACTGCTTCAAAAATTTATTACTCGCATCCAGTACTTTACAAAGTCATAGACACTGGTCCGTCGCTTGCTGAATAAAACAAAGATGTCGATTGAAATTTGTCAAGTCATTTAGTTTCATATATTCTTAGTAATCTTTTATTATTGTAGACTGAAAGTGCAGTGGTTTATTTAAGGGTATCGCGTTAGTAATTCTACCTAAATATATAGTTTAAAATATCAAATCTTATCTTTTACACTCAAAACTTTTGACATACCACCTACTATGGTTTTTTGTTAATTACGCAACGAACTCACAGAATAATACAATTAGCTAGAACAATAATTTCACTGTAAAAATCATAGTCATAAAAATGAGATTAGTTGTAAATTGTTTAACTAAGATAAATGTTACAAAGCGACCAAGGTCAGAACATTAATTTCCGTGTTCCATAATCACTCACAACTGGGCGTGTTGCCATTCGCAATATAATATAATTTTAATCTGCTTGATCATGCTTTGTTTCAATAAAAAATAAATATGAATTTAAGACAATATAATAAAGTTACGACAATCTAAAAACTCTAATTTGAAATAATATGCATTATTGCATTTTATTTATAATTATACGATTTTAATAATTAAAAAACCCATGTTTATATTTAATTATTCACAAATTAAAAATAAACATAGAAATAAATACTATCTATTTAATTATTATGTTTAGCGACAGTAAATGCAATAATGTAATATTGTTCCAGGATCTTTACTGCGTTAGAAGCGATTTGGGCAATTTGCTCAAGGCTCTCGGACGTCTCGACGAGGCAAAGGTAAATAGTATTTTGCTTTGCTTTCTGGTTTACTCTGAAGTTAACAGGATTCTCTTGTCTTTTGCCTTTGTGTCGTTTTAAATTAGAGTACTCTCTGTTCCATCAGCGAACTGCAATTGCGTAAAACGTATTACGTTATTCCCTGCATGAGCGTAGCTTACGTAATGGTTTCAACGTCTGTTTCGAGCTTTATTGATTTTTTAATAGTTCAACTGTTTAAACCATTATTGTGGCAGCGGAAGGGAACGGGGGCTGATATTTGAGACACCCGCCCGCTCCTTTCATTATTTTCAAACTGTTGCAATAATATCAACTGACGATAAATGTCGTTGATATATTGCGACGGCATCTGCGTAAATTTTACACCAATCTTACATACAATGTTTCAATTAATATTCTTTAAGCTATAAAATATTATAAACATTGTATGGCAGATGATAGGATAACGGAGATTACTTTAATGATAACAGTAAATGTAGATGAATGATATTGGTAAAATCCTGTTTTCTTCACTTTAGTTATACTTTGAATTGTGCTTGTAGTGATTTCTTAATACTAATGAGGATCAAGTAGCGATTTTTTCACTAGTGGTATGACGTAGTGTGTTATGTTTATTTCTGCAATATTATTTGGTCATCCACATGTTGCCCGAAGACTCTGCTCAATGACAGTGTGAGCTGGCAAAAGATCCTCATATATACATTAATGATACATGATAGACGTGAATCGGCTGAACTAGTTTGACTCAAAATCGACTAATTCTGTTATATTTTCACAAGGTGTTGTCTGGTAAGACAGTAGGTGTGACTGCCGCTGTATCTAGCTGGGTTATGGTTGGTACTCCGCAATCACGCTGCGATGACAACATTCTGTGTAACGCAGGTAAAGTGTACAAGGTTTGCCAGAAATGATATGACAGGTTTCGGAGAACGCGTGATATTTGATTGTTCATTGTCGTGACCATCTTCCATCGGATAGGAAGTGGAAGCGTCTTCACTTATCTTTTTCTCTGTTTGGTCGTAGTTTGGGAGTTATTGTAGTTATCGTCGTTTGCATTTCCTACTGATGTGTCCTCGCAGTCAGCGTAGCTTCGATAGTAGGGTGCACTTTGCGTAATGGTATTGTCGTGGTTGATGTTCGGTGATCATCGCAATTTAAAGTTAAATGTCACCCAATTTCAACTACAGCTCTGGTGTAGTTGAACATTTTGGCGTATAATACATCTCAATATTCATCATGGTAAAATTCCGTTTGACGATCCTATACTAATATATTACTTTTGTGTGTTTAGGCATGTTACTTGAAAGCCATTGAAACAAGGCCAGACTTTGCAGTAGCATGGAGTAACTTAGGTTGCGTTTTTAACGCACAAAGTGAAATCTGGTTGGCAATTCACCATTTTGAAAAGGCAGTGGCGTTGGACCCCAACTTTTTAGACGCATACATAAATCTTGGGAATGTACTCAAAGAAGCTAGAATTTTTGACAGGTGAACTTTTATTTTATGTAAAGCCCACGCACGCAATTCTGCACGCAAAGGCATTTTTTATCTCATGTTTTTTTGTTAAACAGGGCTGTAGCTGCATACTTACGAGCACTTAACCTATCTCCCAACAATGCCGTCGTTCACGGAAATTTAGCGTGCGTCTATTACGAGCAAGGACTTATCGACTTAGCCGTCGACACATACAGAAGAGCGATTGAACTTCAACCTAATTTCCCTGACGCATATTGTAACTTAGCGAATGCGCTTAAAGAAAAGGGTCAAGTGGCCGATGCGGAAGAATGCTACAACACAGCTCTCAGATTATGTCCATCACACGCAGATTCTCTCAACAACTTGGCGAACATCAAGCGAGAACAAGGATACATAGAAGAAGCCACGCGCCTATACTTAAAGGCGTTAGAAGTGTTCCCAGAATTCGCTGCCGCCCACAGCAATTTGGCCTCAGTTTTACAACAGCAGGGAAAACTAAACGAGGCACTCATGCATTACAAGGAGGCTATCCGTATTCAGCCGACATTCGCTGATGCGTACAGTAACATGGGAAACACCCTGAAGGAGATGCAGGATGTCGCCGGAGCGTTGCAATGCTACACGCGAGCGATTCAAATAAATCCCGCCTTTGCCGACGCGCACAGTAACCTTGCCAGCATTCACAAGGACTCCGGGAACATTCCCGAGGCCATCCAGTCTTACCGGACGGCGTTGAAACTTAAACCGGACTTCCCTGACGCCTATTGCAACTTGGCGCATTGCCTGCAAATTGTTTGCGATTGGACCGACTATGAGGCTAGGATGAAGAAATTAGTCAGCATTGTCGCTGAACAATTAGAGAAGAATAGATTGCCTTCAGTTCATCCGCATCACTCGATGTTGTATCCCCTGTCGCATGATTTCAGGAAGGCCATCGCCGCACGTCACGCGAACTTATGCCTGGAAAAGGTTCAAGTTCTACACAAGCCGCTATTCAAATTCCCTCGCGAGTTACAAGGCCGTCTGCGTATCGGATACGTGAGCAGCGATTTTGGCAATCATCCAACGTCTCACCTCATGCAGTCGGTACCGGGGTTGCATGACCGGTCCAAAGTTGAGATATTTTGTTACGCTCTCAGTCCGGATGACGGCACTACCTTCCGGTCCAAGATCGCACACGAGGCTGAACATTTTATAGATTTATCGCAGCTGCCATGTAACGGAAAGGCTGCCGATAAAATATACGGAGACGGCATTCATATCCTCGTGAATATGAATGGATACACAAAGGGAGCTAGGAATGAAATATTCGCATTGAGGCCGGCGCCGGTACAAGTGATGTGGTTGGGATACCCCGGCACCAGTGGGGCTAGTTATATGGACTACTTGGTGACGGATGCTGTGACGTCACCTCTGGAATTGGCCAGTCAATACAGCGAGAAGTTGGCTTATATGCCGCACACATACTTTGTGGGAGATCATAAGCAGATGTTCCCACATTTGCAGGAGAGATTAATTCTAAGCGACAAGGTGAAATCGAATAACTTAGGAATTTTGGCGGATAACGTTGCTGTGATCAATGCGACCGATTTGTCGCCACTCGTCGAGCACACAGATATTAAAGAGATTAAGGAAATAGTGCGAGCAGCCCGTCCCCTCGAGATATCAATGAAAGTAGCAGAGCTGCCCACCACTACGCCGATTGAAACTATGATTGCTTCCGGACAAATACAGGTACTTGAATTTCTTATTTGGGAGCGTTCAAGTATTACGTCACGCAATTTTGGGAAATTTAGGACCCCCCCCCGTGTAACGCGCGTTTTTCTGTACTTAAGTACAGTACTGTAACCAAGTATAGTAAAACGATTCGTGACGACCTAGTGACTCTTTATACCTAAAACTTACCATTATGTGGTGTAAAGTACTGGAAAGTCGAAAATAATATTAACAATAACGCGTAATTCAATCCCCGCTCCGCATCGTAACGTTGTACAAAAAAGACCCCTCCCCCTCCAAAATTTGTTACGTAATACTTACGCTCCCTTATTACTAATTACTTTCATTTTAATGTTTGAGTAAAAATTATATAGGTGAAGCCCGACGCAATTCGATTAATTAATTACTGATTTAAAGGTGTGAACGAAATTTTTAGCGTAAAGTCAATACGCTTACTATCACCATTCTTAATGAATGATGCTGAGTAAACATTAATTAAAATAGAATTGCATTTCTTTAATAAAACAGCAGATTTGAAAACAATATTATATCGTGAACCGATGCGAAACGTAGCGTAAATTTCCATTGTAGGAAATGGTTACAATGGAATCTTACACAGTAACCGGAAAACGATAACAATCTATGATATTACGTCTGTTGATTGACAATGTAAACAAAAAGTATTTTATTATTAGAGTTTTTTAGCTAAAGACACATTGATTAACTATTTTTTATTACTAATCGTCACAATAATAATAAAAAACATTTATTTTTCAAATGTTATTGGTATGACGAAAGTTGAATCATTGCGGGTGAGCAATTCGGTGTGTTTATGAAACAATAACACAGGAATGTGTGTCACACAACGTTGCAAAACGTAATGTGTTGACAATTATAGGATTCAAACTGAATTTATTTTATTACTTTTATTAGATATTAGCTGACCCCGCAAACGTTGTCTTGCCATGTATTATATATATTTCTAGGAATAAATAAATATAACGATCTACTATAATAAGAAATAGGGATTGATCGTAGAGGGTTGAAAATTTAGGGTTGTATGTATTTTTTAATGCTATATCATAAAAAAAAAGTAAAAAAAATTAGGAGTTGTAATAACCCTTAACATTTAGGGAGATGAAAAATGTTATCCGATTCTCAGACATACCCAATATGCACACAAAATTTTTATGAGAATCGGTCAAGCCGTTTCGGAGGAGTTCAACTACAAACACCGCGACAAGAGAATTTTATATGTTAGATTAATTTATAAAAATCGTTTAAAATTAAAATAAAATATTTAATTGTATAGAAAACACTTAATTCAGAATGTGTTATTTTAAATGTGGGACGTAAATTAAAATACTATGTATGTATGTTTCTCGTAATACCCCAATGATGATGATGAGTCCATAGCGCATACATTTTTGCCTGAAATCGAGGACCTTCTACAATATTGCTATCCCTTTTTAGACGACAGTCAACGGAGTGATCCTCCAAAACGGCCTGGCGACAACCCAGACGAACAACAAAGCGGCAACTGGCGAAGAAGTACCCCAATCCATAGTGATCACCACCAGACAGCAGTATGGCTTACCAGATGACGCTGTGGTGTACTGCAATTTCAACCAGCTGTACAAAATTGACCCCCTGACGTTACACATGTGGGTGTATATTCTGAAGCATGTGCCAAACAGTGTGCTGTGGTTGTTAAGATTTCCAGCTGTCGGTGAACCTAATTTGCAGTCCACAGCTCAGCAACTGGGTAAGTTTTATCAATACAATTGTTTTATTAGTTAAAAAATTTCGATGTTTCTCTTTTATTTTAGATTTGGACTTAAATGAAAATTAATATTGCAAAATATTTTTAGGGTATTCCCTAATTTGTTATTTGGTTCACATTATATGTTTGGTTATAGGGCTACCCCCAGGTCGGATAATATTCTCGAATGTAGCGGCCAAAGAAGAGCATGTACGAAGAGGACAGTTGGCTGACGTGTGTCTAGACACACCTTTATGTAACGGACACACAACCAGTATGGACATTTTATGGACAGGAACGCCTGTTGTTACATTACCCGGAGAAACTTTGGCTTCTCGGTAAGGAACGTTTTAGTAATTTTTTATAACATATTCAAAGAGCTAGTCACTATGAACAAGAGCTAAAATAAGTTTTAAATTCCGAGATATTAAAAGTGATTTGAATTTGGAATGCGGATATTATTAGTTAATGTTTTAAATCACTAAGGAGATTGATTGCGAAAATGTAACTGGCTGCCAAAAAAAGTAAGTTAAAAAAAGTATGTCAAAAGTAAAAACGCGGGAAACGCATTCATTCTTTTGTTATTGTTTCTTCTGATTTGAAGATAATACATAAAAATTATGACTGCCTCAGTTAATGATAAAAAATAACGAAATAATTTCAGTGCATATGGTTTTTGTTATATCGAATGTTAAAAATATAATTTCACTTCATTAGTTGAGGTCTCAGTTGATAGTGACGTAATTTGGATCCCTCCGTGATATGGATTAAAAATATACTCGCCTTAAAAATAACTGTTTGGCAAATCTAGTATTAATGGTCACCAAAATTCAATAGTCAGAGTACCTAGTTATGCCTTCACATATATAGAAAAAGATATTTGCTACTACTACTTCTTATTTTTTGAGAAATAATGTTAATTTAGTAACGAAGTAACATTTAATTTTATAAATGAATTTGAATCGACGCTTCAATGGCATATCTCTCTGTTTGAAACACTGTTAATGTAATTTCTGCTAAATATTTATAATATTTATTATATATTTCTCTTAATTCCAATGTTCATGTACACACTGTAAATTAACTAAGAAATAGAACTAGACGCTTAATGAATACTGTTGTTTGCAGAGTGGCAGCTTCGCAATTAAATACGCTCGGTTGTCCTGAATTAATAGCGAGAACGCGCCAGGAGTACCAAGACATTGCCGTACGACTCGGAACTGACAAGGAATAGTGAGTAATTTAAATAATATTTAATTGTTGTCATCATTTATAGGCTCAAAACTAGTTCATTACATTTTCATTTTATATCTACTTAATGCGAATACTGCCGTTTTCCTGTCTGATTAATGAATTGCTAATTTAGAAGCAGTGAACAATATTTTTTCCCTTGGACCCCTGTCAAAATTAAAATTCAAAAATCATTTAATGATATAGATAACACAATGTACACTTATGATCGTCAAAGAACTACTGTATATGAAATGCTTCTAGCTTTACATATCGTGCCAGTTCTCAAATCAAGGCCGTAGAATGCAAGAGAAGAACAGGCAATAAAGTCTCCGCCACTCTTTTTAATCGCCATGTTTTTTTTACACAACGTTTGTAATGAGCTGCAACCATTACACCATGTTCCACATGACATCTTAAGTAATTAATGTGAACTTATAAGTTTACCAAATTAAATGACTGTTTACTTCTACCAGGAACGAATATGTGCATGTCCATTCAACACATAATAGATAAGCATAGAAAGGTTATACTAGTGTGTTAGGGGGCGGTGAAGTATTACGTCACGCAATTTTTGAAGATTATTGAAACCCCCCCCCCCATGTCAATGCGCCGTAACGTTTTTCTGTACCCAAACTATAGTATAACGTTTCGTGACCACCTAGTGACTCTTTATACCTAAAGTTACCACTATGTAGTGTAAAGTACTGGAAAGTCTAAGATAATATTAACAATAACGCTTAATTCAATTCCCGCCCCGCATCGTAACGTTTTACAAAAGGACCTCCCCCCCATAATTCGTTACGTAATAGTTGAACGCTCCCTTAGAATTTTGGTATTCTAAGTAGAAAAAGTCTAGGATTCTATTTTAAATATTTCATAGTAAATGAAAGAATTGTTGTTTTTGTTTAATTGTAACGTTAATTGTAACGTGAAAAGTGAAAATATTATGTTAATCTGGACTAATTATTATATTTATCTATATTATTTTCAGTCTAAAAGCAATCCGGGCAAAAGTATGGACAGCGCGATCGGAGAGCCCTCTTTTCGACTGCAAAGCATACGCAACGGGCCTAGAAATGCTGTACAACAGAATGTGGGCCCGGTATGCGAGAGGAGAACGGCCTGACCACGTCCAGGCTATTGATAAATAGGCCGAACAACACTGCGACAGTGAAGGGACGTCCAAGAAGCGACGATGGTGTTAGTGAAGTGATTAGTGATAGTGACTGTTAAGAATGATACTCTAGTAAAGTGATATATATTGGAATAAGTGGCTTAAGATATCAAATACTTCTAGAGAAAAGTGTTATGGTAATGGTATGTTGTTCCTGCTATTGTAGTTGGTATGACAAAATACCCGTATTCCAGTGAGAATAAGGATTGGGTTGAGTTGGGTTGGAAGACACTGACATAGACTATGTATGTCTTAAGCCCTGGTCCCTTGGGTAGAATGCCTAGCGAACCCCGAGGGCCCATATTAAGGGCGTGTGAAGGGCTGAGGTGTTTTTAGTGGGTGGGGTCTCGCTACCCCTATGAATAGCAGAGGGTTTTGAGTAGACCCAGCCCCACAGCCCCCGCGTCAAGCTCGACATCCTTGATGCGGGCCTGCGTAAGCGCATTTTCACCTCGTATTAAAAAAAAAAAGACTATGTCTGTAAGTAGATCTGTTGTTAAACAGATCTATTTGTCCAACATTATTTTACCTTAACTGCTAATGGTAGGAATAATATTAAAAGTTTCTTTTCGAGGCTAATATGGCTCTACTTTTTTAATTCTCTTAAAGTATTATGTAGATTATTTTTTTGAACTCATTATCCCAGTTTTAAAATGTGAGGCACAAAGCTGTTAACAATAATTATTGGAATTGATTTGACATTGTATATATTGACGACTTTGTAGTGACAATTTGTTTGCCTCTCTCGTATGAGGGAACTTTTAAATTCTAGATTGATTAGTAATTTATTTCTTTACACCTCCAGTATTGTATATATTATACTGCTGGTAATAACAGTACGACTCAATTTGAGAAATTTTTATATTTCTGCAAAAGATTAATAATTTCATTGAATACAATAATTGTAGAATTTCCCAGTTAAATTGTCTTAGCAATAATTAAATGTGGCCTTCATAGTGTGTGCCATTACATAATGCAATACATTTTTATTTCATTTCTATTTTAGTGTTTCTTATAATTGGACATTGTTAGGGTAAGTAAATTATTTTATTAAGTATATTAGAATTTATTTTAGTGTTGAGGAAAGATGTCGCAGTGTTTGGATAAAAATCTACATTTAATAAAACAAATATTCGGCTTTTGACTAGATAGAACTAAGACTAAATTAAATATTTGGGGATACCAGTAGAATCTCACACTGAGATAATGATATTGTTTTAGCTGGCAAGAATTTGGTAATATTATGGTGAGTTCAATACATTTTCTAATCTATAATATAAATTATTATTATTATAATAAAATGATTTCATAACCTAGTGACTACACAGCTTCTTTTAAACAAACTATGTAAGACTGAATATGTGAAAGATTAATTTGTAGTGTTCTTTAATATGTTAAGAAAATAAAAGTTGTTAATAGAATGAAATGGGCAATAGTTTACTAGTTTTCATACAATTCATTGTTAAGCATACATTGTTACATGTTGTATAAGAAAGATGTGATATAATCGGTGGACTAAATGGAAAACGGATTCATTTGTGTGCAGCAAGTGTCAACAATGAATTGTTCGACTAAAAATGACTGCAAAATGATTTTAGAATTTATAAGGCAGTAAAATATTTCTAAATTGTTTGTTATTATTTGATTTCTAAAGATGCATTAAAATTACCGCTTAAGTTACAAATGTTTAGCTGACATTCTCCACTTCCTGATTGTAAATATTTGACGAAACAGTTCTAGGTATAGTAAAGGATTGATAATGACTGGTCTTTTATTGTATTCCTTTTATTATATGTGGTAATTTATTATATGTAGTTATTAAAATAGACCATGAAGATCAATAGTGTCACTATAGAAGCAGCTTTTTTGACAGCTGGTATCCAGGCAACAGATGACTGTTGGTACTTGGTTGTGAAAGACCCTAAACCCCAATAATAGGTAGTACCGTTTTATTAAAGTAAAGTACCCAAGATTACCCTTGGTCTGGCTGCTAAGCCGAAGCAAGCGTCCCCACATGTGCTTTAACTAAAGCGCGGAAGCATTTAAACATTTAACAGTTTCGGTTTTATCTGGTTAAAGTGTTTTTTAAATATATGCTACTCGTCTGAATAAAATTACGGGAAAGTTGTAAAAAGGCTTGGGTAATTGATTGATTGTTAATTGGAGAATTGATTGGGCCAGGTTACCTCCTGTTTGTAGGGACGGTGTGTCTTTAATTATTAACCAAACAGTAAAGAATTTGGGGGCCTTAATTGATCTTAAAATTTATCCTGGGCTGCTCCCAGTTTTATACATATTATTAATAATAATAATAAGCCTTTTTATTTCCTGTTTTACAATAGTTGGTAGTTGCTATATTACAGTAACCAAAAATATAGATTTTGTTAGAAGAAGGTTAGCTTAGATTATGTTTGTAATATATATATATTTATTTATGAATTAACAGGAACTTCGGTTAGGGTCTCCTCCAGTGCCAGTTTTGCCAGCTGATCTTTTCAGATCATCTTCCCAGCGGTTTAAGGGCCACTTCCACCTCTTGCCTGGTGGTCCTTTCCATTAGGGTAACTCGTTTGGTCCACTTTCTGCTAGACCAGTCTTTCTAGCAAAAGTTTTATACATATTAAACGCCGCAAAATGTACGTGTTCAGTGTCCTTCGACGTCTTAGAATTTTCCATTAGCACTAAAACCTCGCTATTAAAGCCATTACTAAACTATGCTGATTCTTGCTCTTCTGATCTAAATAAGGAATTGCATAATAAACTGGATCGTCTCCTTAAATTCTATATCCGTTTCATATTTAGACCAAGAAAGTACGACCACATCTATGCCTTCCATAAGCGGCTTACCCGTTTGCATCGACGTGATGCTCACGTTTTCCATCTCTTATATTCCATCCTCTTCAATCCTGAGAGCTCTGAATAGTATATCCTTGAAATTCTATCACATAACTCTTCCTTTCTTGGCGAATGATTTAAGCTATCTGCAGTGAGGCTTTGGAATTCACTTCCCTACCCGTCTAGCTCCTTCTTTATCTTCCTTTAAATATCTACTTTACAAGCATACTTGTCCACACCGTATTCCTCTATCTTTCATACTAACTGATCTAACTGAAATTATTATGATTCATGTGTCCTTTTTTTATTAACCACATGTTTTAATTGCTTTTTTCGTTCCATTCTTTAAAATAATCAAATAAAGGGTCTTTTTACTTAATAAAAGAGACTAAGACCCCCGAGTTTGTTTCGACATTTCTTCTCAGGGCAGTCAGTTAGGAAATGTCGACTTCATCTAGTTTAGGAAGACATTGTAAAAGTGATTTATATAGTCCTACTTGCAAGAATAAACTATTTCATTTCATTTCATAATTATTTTAATTGTACTGCATTTCTTGCAACAAAGTGTAAATAAATAATTGTAAAGCATCTAATTAATTGAAATAAAAGGTCATTAAGGATTAATCAATTTACGATGTTTATGGTGTTCACAAAAGTATCCTATTAGCTGTTTCTCACGCATTTGTGCGTGTGCACTGTGCAAATATATGCCAAGGAAAATACGTATTCTAATAAAGGTTTGGTTTGTCTTTAAAATCACATTTTTTGTGTAGTTTTTTAAATTAAAATTAATAGAAGAATAATTTGATGAAAAAACCAAAAGTTACTTAGATAAATTTAAACAGGGTAAAATTGACTATTTTCATGAAAAAACAGTGAGTGTAACCAGTATTAAATTCAATGATGGTCTTTACCGCAACATTGTGAAGAGAAACCTGATAATATTTATTTAAAACTTATTCTAATCTATATATCTAAATCTAAAATATCCCTAATTGGAATTGTGTTAACCTGACGCGTTTGAGCCCTGGCTTTGACTTCCGCCCACCTGTGTGGTTTTAACGAAAAATGATTGCGAGACTTCACACATTGAAAGTATCGTCAATTAATTTACAAATTCACGGATTTCAATAATAATAATAGAGTTTGCGTGAGAGATAGACGTGTTTGCGAGGCTATATGCGTTTATACCTTTTATAAAATTTCTTATGAAGCAACAATAGCTTGACATGGGCTATTAATAAAATAAAAGTGACGTTATGATTTTTCTAGTAGAAAAGTAAGTAAAAAATGTTCTATTTTAAATCACCACAGAACTTCCAATTAAACTACGTAATTGTAATAAAACATTTGGTTTCCTATTAATTGTATTTTGTATTGAATAATATTTTCGCTAGCGCGCTTTATAAATGTAATTCTTGTCTCTAGATGTCGCTACATTGCGAGAAATGTGTAAATCTAGCTAAAATTATGCTTCAATGGTCATAGTGAAAAAATACGAACGAGTTCAATGTTCACAAATATTCAAATTCTTTGTAGTATTAACTTACACAAAAGAATGAGGTACTAGAAAGTTGAAATGTTTTATTTATTTTACACGAACCTTATGGATTTTCATTTAATCTACGCTGATGTCGTTCTTATAACACAGACAAGTAAATAATACACATTTTATATTATATATAAACACTGATATATAAAGACTGCTCTTTCCACTAGAGTCGTTTAAAAATGCGATATAATAATATTCTAAAACATCTTCAAGATTTACATTTCTAAACACAAAAAGTATAATTAATATGTATTTTTCTCCAGAGACATGTCACGTAGAGCGAAAACGTTATATACGTAAGTGCTTTTCCTATCACTATAAACTAGCTATGTGCGGGCTTATTCGTATCTATGCAGTGGGTAATAGAAATGCGATGGTGCGATTCATTCCCTAGCAAGAAGCCGGCTGCCGCGCATTGATGGCGTTTCACCGAACACGGCAGTCGCGGTTCCGGCGCCGAGAGGGGATCGCGTCTGGATAACGCTACAATGAGACTCGCGCAATATAATTATTACACGATTAACAATATCGTATTCTCATACAAATAGTGCCGCGTATTATAATATGATCGCTCGCGACAAACGGACCAAAGTTTTATTTATCAAAACAAGTTGACAAGTGAAAATGAAATGGACAAAGTGCGGTTTAAAATGATAATTAGCGTGATATTCTTTTGTTTAGTGATGGGCGCGGCGCTCACGGGGGCGCCTGACGCTGCAGATGCATGTTTTCGAGTGGCCGATGAGAACGTTGTGAAGTGCAATGTACGGACGCTGTCCTCGGATCGGGAACTGCCCGGTTCGATGCACTCCGATGGCGCGGAAAAGCTTGCAATCACCTGCGGCGCGGATCTAATCGAAACCACATTCAAGGATCATCAGTTTAGTAAAATGAAAGATTTAGCGGAGATCACTGTGACCAGTTGCAAAATTCTTCGTCTGCCTGGTAACGTGTTCGAAGGACTTCGCGGTTTAAAGACCTTACAGTTACGCACCATGAATAATGATTGGGGTCATAATAAGGAATTGGAGATGTCCTTTGGTGCCTTTAACGGCTTGAGGGAGCTTCACACTCTAGATCTCGGCTTTAATAACATAAGAAAGATACCATCTGATTTGTTTTGTGCACTGGAAAACATAATTTCGCTAAACCTCACTCGCAATAAGATAAAGTTTGTTGACGAGCTGGGTTTTGGACACAAATGTGGTTCAACGTTGCAGACTATCGATCTGAGCTACAACGATATCATGTCCTTGCCAGCTGACTCTGAAATATTACATCTGCGACGGCTCACACAACTATACTTGCAGAACAATAAAATAGGCGAGTTGCCCGCCGAAGTTTTCAGTGACCTTCTATCGTTAAAAGTTGTGAACCTCTCCGATAACGCTATAAATTATTTGCCAGAAGGCTTGTTTCAAAATACGAGAGAGATTCGTGAAATTTACTTGAGGAACAATGAACTGGAAATATTGCCCAAAAGAATATTTAATAGGTTGGATCAGTTACTCGTTTTAGATCTTTCGGTGAATAAATTAAAGGGCGACCATATAGAAGATGAAACGTTTAGTGGTTTAATACGATTAATTGTGCTCGACCTGTCCCATAACGCTATCGCCCGCATCGCTCAGAATATGTTTAAAGATTTATTTTTTCTACAAAATCTTAACCTAATCAACAACTCCATAAATTTTATTGATGATAACGCGTTTTCACCACTTTTTAATCTTCATACATTGAATTTAGGGCTCAACAAATTACGAACAATTGAAGATCACATGTTTAATGGATTGTTTATATTGAACAAATTAAATTTGAATAATAATTTATTATCATACGTGAGTGAAAACGCGTTCAAAAATTGTTCCGACTTGAAGGAATTAGATTTAAGTTCGAATAAGTTTACTAATGTACCGGAAGCAATATCACAATTACCATTTTTAAAATCGTTAGACTTGGGTGAAAATTTATTGACGGAAATAACGAACAGTTCGTTTCAAAATTTATCACAGTTAACCGGTTTGCGTTTAATCGAAAATCAAATTGGAAATCTCACAGCGGGCATGTTCTGGGGAATGCCTAGCCTACAAGTGCTTAATATGGCGAAAAATAAAATACAGTCGATAGGAACTGAAACGTTTCAAAGAAACTCGCAGTTGGAAGCCGTGCGACTTAACACTAACTACATTTCAGATATAAATGGTGTATTTGTGTCTTTGAAAAAATTGCTATGGCTCGATTTATCCGAAAATCATTTAGTCTGGTTCGATTACGCTTTCGTCCCGTCGCACTTGAAATGGCTTGATATTCATGCGAACTTTATCGAAATTCTTGGTAATTACTATAAAATTCAAAGCGATCTACGCGTTAAGACATTGGACGCGAGCCATAATCGTATAGTATCTTTATCAGCCATGTCTTTACCAAATAGCATTGAACTTTTATTTGTAAACAACAATGAAATAACAACAATAGAGGCTGATACTTTTGTTGAAAAAACTAATCTTACACGTGTTGACATGTATGCTAATAAAGTCGAGACATTAGATGCGAACAGCTTGCGTATCGCGCGATCTGATGACCGTACATTACCTCAGTTTTATATAAGCGCTAACCCTTTTCGATGCGACTGTACAATGAAATGGCTTTTACTTATAAATTCCGTTACTACCCGACAATACCCGTACGTGATGGATTTGAATAATGTCGTATGTAAAGAATCTTATGTCCGCGGTGTCAAAAACCAAGCCGTTACTTCTCTTCATATAAAAGATTTCCTTTGTAAATATGACAGCCATTGTCCCGATGATTGTACTTGTTGTGATTTTACCTTTTGTAATTGTAAATCGGTGTGTCCGCAAGATTGTTCTTGTTATCATGATTCGACAAAGACTACGAATGTGGTTGATTGTTCTGCGAAAAAAGCTAATACAATACCTCGCGATATGCCAGCGACTGCCACTCATATTTACTTTGACGGAAATTCTTATAATGAGCTTAATGAAACTCTCTTTGAATTGATGCGGAGGGCTGTAGTAATTTATTTAAATTCGAGTAATATAATAAGTGTCCAAAATAACACATTTCGTGAACTGGGTGACCTCAAAATACTGCATTTAGACAATAACAAATTAAAACGCCTTCAAGGCCTTGAATTTTCTAAATTAAACAACTTAAGGGAATTATACCTACAGAACAACGCCATTGAGTTCATTTCGAATGTAACATTTACTTTTTTGGGTTCTTTAGAAGTTTTACGGTTGGACGGAAATAGACTCGTAAATTATGGTCTGTGGCATTTGGACAATAACAAAAAGTTACAAACTCTGTTCGTCGGCAATAACTTATGGTCTTGTGATTGTAAATATTTACAAGGATTCCTCACATACATATCGCAGAATGTAGAGAAGGTTGTGGATATCCGTAATCTTTGGTGCATCAGTGACAAATCTAGTTTATCGAAAAAGCCATTGACTTTAAATGTGACGATTTGTAGTGAAATAAATGATAACTCAGTGATAAGCGCGTTCTTCGTCTCTAACAACATACCATTACTGGCCACGGTTCTCACCGGGTTCATGCTTATTTTATTAATATTAGCTTTAGTGTTCACATTTAGATACGCTTGCAGAATGTGGTTATACTCAAATTGCGGTATTAAGCTCTTTCCCTTAGCGAGCGCTTTTAACGACGCCGATAAGCTTTATGACGCTTATATTTGTTACAGTCCAAAAGACGAAGAATTCGTTATAGAATCCTTAGCGCGGGAGCTCGAGAACGGCTATCCGTCGTATCATCTCTGTCTACATTATAGAGATGTTCCACAATTTGAAGCAACTTACGCCCAGTTCCCTGACTTAGTGGTCGAGGCGACCGAAGCCTCGCGGCGTATTATAGTTGTTCTAACAAAGAACTTTATCTTAACGGAATGGTCTCAGATAGAATTCCGACAAGCATTTCAACGCGCCCTCCAAAACAATCCACACAAATTAATAATTGTCTCCGTTGGGCTCGCGCCGCGAGATCCGGAATTAAAATCGTATTTAAAAACGGGTTTAGAGATAACGTGGAAAGAGAAACGTTTTTGGGAGAGGTTACGATACGCGATGCCATCGTGTAAGCGGCGCGGGCATAAGTTGAAAAGACTCAATTACGGAAGGAATTCCAATACGTACACAATGGACGCGTCGGTATTAAACAGCACTTGTCAAACGCTCTGTGGCAAATCGGCGAATTCCGCTGAACGTTCCCCATGCGATCGTCCTTTATCCGAACACATTTATTCCACTATCGATTCCGATTATTCGTCTAATGATTTCCAAGGCCGGCACAATCCGCAAGCTGTGGTATTACAACACACAGTTCAGACGTACCTGGTTTAAAAAGTAGTTGTAACGAAAGATCTCATTATAACGGTATCACCAAGATATCGGTAGACGTTCGTTGAGCATGTCGCTTTACTGTGAAAGTTTTTGAATGAATCATGTCGTCCGATGGTGTATATAGACCTCATAGTGTTAATTGTGTAACTTTTGTACAATAACGATACCAAATTTCGCATTTAAAAGATTCGCTTATTTATTGAATTTTGTTTGAAATGTTGTAAGTATTAATTTAAAAGACTGTAAATTATTGTAGATTATTTGATTATGGCTGATGTTTGTATAGATGATTAATAAAATGTTTATAACTTGAAAGGGTCTTTTATTATTTTACATTTTACACACGATTTAGTCTAATTACTCAGGATAGACACAATATTTTTTGTCAGGTACTTTTCCATCAAAACCCAAGGTTGCTCACTCCGATTGAATAATGTATATTGTACGTATAACGTAACAAGGGACAATACATGTTTTATTTCGAATCCAATCCCTTTTTTACGATTCTAGCTAGATTACAGCTGTTTCGTGGTGTAGTATTGAAAAAATTATGACTATTGAATTTCATCCCGCGAGAATAAAATCTCTAGAATTTCTCGAATATGTGGCTTTTAGACTGTTTTTTTAGATTATCCATACCATTTTAGATATACCATCTATCCAGTAACAATAAATAAATACCTTACAACGAAAGGCTTGAGATATAATTGTAACTTCCTAAAATGTGTAGGATATTATATAACTGTATAAATAGGTGTTGCGTCTAGAATCTGTACGCATATACAAATGTATTTACTTCAATAAAAACCACTGGTTAACTAAGATAAGAAACTGAAAATCGGAAAACTATAAAATATTTTTTTTTCAGGGCTTGAGTTTTCTATAAAAAAAAATTAAAACGCGTGTTTTTTGTGGTCTCAAAATCTACTCCGTTTCACCTTTGCTAAGCTAAACTTATAAAGAATATGAGAAAAACTGGCTCATATATTTCTTGCTCTAAATCTTGGATTATACTTTTATAATTTACTCTACCAATATATACAGTTGCACCTAACACATCGATAGGGTTGCCTGATTGAATAAACGTTCAAAATAGATTAGCTGATATGATTTCTGACGCCCCTGTGCGTAACGAAATTGTCGAGTTAAAATTTTGAGCGTGACAACAGCGCCCCCTGTGCTACTATTAATTTTATTGCTTGTAAAACGAGAAGCTAATTTTGAGTTACGTTTTTATTGTGTTAGCTGTTGAGTGGCGCCGCGGGTGAGGATTACCAAAGTGACGCAACGCGGAGTAACTTATCAGTGGAGAAGTGAGAAAGGAACTTTTGGAACTTTTATAACAAAACTTGCCTCAGAACATTTGAAGTCTCAAAATCGTTCTGGAAGGTCTCCCTATTTAGGTAAGAAGAATAGTGATTGCTGGTCGTATATTATTCGAACTATATAGACTTTGCAGCAGTGTCTGTGGCTTCAGCGTGCGACTCTCACCCTTAAGGTCGTAGGTTCAATCCCCGGCTGTGTATTAATGGACTTTCTGTCTGCATCTTTAATTCTCAAGGCTGCGAAGTTTTTGCCGCCCTTGCCTCTACAATTGTAACGTCCAAGATTATTTTTACAATCCTACAATTTCGTTTAAATTCCATGTAAAATAATGTTATTGGGTTTGATTTTTGATTATACACAAACTATTCAGTTCGCAGCCAGATGAAACATATATTTGAGGCCCAGACCTAAAAAGCGCTACTTGTTTGTGACTTTGTGACTTTTATTGTACCAACATATGTATTACAAAAGATCGTACTAAATTATATTTCAAACATAACACGACAAAATATCACATAGAATTCAACTGTTGCTTTATTGCGCGTAATACCTTAAAATTCAGGAAGCTCTGCCAGGGCTTTGATAACACTATTTACTTTAAATCTTATCTAATCCTCGAGATTTTTATACAGTTAACAAACAAACGCGACTCCCGTCCTAATTAAACAAAAAAATACCATAAACTTTACAGCCATTACATGCATTTGAGTAATAATAAAGAATAGAGTCTATATCAACATTGATTGCTGATGTAAACTTTATGACATAATAAACCTTTTTGCTACGCCATTGTCGTCTTTATGCAAATGAGCTTTTGGAACTATAATGAGAAATCGTGTTATAAATATCACGCCCTAGAGAATCACGAATGTTTTTATTGCTACTGAAATGTCTACTATATATGCATTTATTACGTTAACATGTGTTTAGAAATACGTTTCGTTATTATTAATTATTAAGAAACGAAAAATGTCGCGTAGAATGAACAATTTATTTTGGTATATGAAAAAGAGATTCTTTGACTATCTCTCTGTCTATCGTGGTCAGCTGTATAGTGGGATCTGGCGCGGATTATTTTACAACTGTATATAGTTTTGAGATCGACGAGTCTTTGACTTGATCAGTCCATCTCGTTGGCGAACGTCTACGTGATCTTTGCCTTCAGTTTTTCCAATCACGATGAGTTTCTTTGTTTTCGTCGCCCCTACAGATTGTGTGATCAAACTACGAAATTATGCGTTGTCGGCATATGGTTGATAAAAGATACTATGTATGTAATAACATAGAGTGGTATAATATGTTTAGTGCAAGATTCAAATACTATTAGTTAATGAATAGTTTAATATATATAGGGTCGTGTAATACCTAGGCTTTTTGGACTTATAAGAGACGACTCAATTAGACAAAAGAAGAAAGAAAGACAGCGCTGAAGAGACACCGTGCAGAAGGACCTACGCTCCAAATGCCCGATTGGCAAGCGGTAGCGCGTAAAACGTAACCTAATTTTGTCATTAATAATAATAGCGTATATAAGAAATAGACAAATGATAATAAGGCTCTTTAACTATTTATAAGACATACTTGTGCTAAAGTTTTAGATAAAACTGTTTGAGTGGTGTTGGAGTATTTGTATAAGCCAAATAGTGATGAGGGTGCAACTTTTCTCGAGGAGTTTACAAACACTGAGGTAAGCTTTGTCATAATGAGTTTTAATATTTTATTGTAAACATATAAAGATTCCTTTATCGATTTGACTTGTAAGATGTGTTTGAACTTGGGTTAAATATACGGATTACAAGGAAAGTACAAGTTACCGAATGTAGATTATTTATTTGTGAAAAATAATCATCTATCACTTTCCATCACGTTTGTTGCGTTACGTTTACATAGTTTGTCAGAAAGAGACGAAGAGTACTTTAGTTCAGAGTGCTGATTTAGTATTCATGAAGAATTTTGATAAACAAAAGCCTGACATCTTTTTTTATATTATAGTAAGACTAGACCTATATATTATAAATCTTATACATAGTATATTGGATTAACAGTTCTAAACGTAAAGGACCAAAACGGCTCAACGGCTTTTAACGCATCTTTAAGGGACTTTCAGTGCAAAAGCGATAAGAGAATAAATGATCGTTCGCGCGTGTCCCAGTCGTGCATTGTATTAAGAATTAACAATGAACAGTGAACATTCACAGTTGTTATGAATACTTACGTCAGATCCCAACTCGTACCCGGCTCTGAGAATTGCGACTTGTAACTTTATTGCAGAAAATAAATATCAATTGTTTTCCCAGAAGGACAAAGTTGAATTACGGAAATGGTACTAATTATTTTTTGTATATGTTCAATAGCTCCGTGATTCGTCCGTGGACCGAATGGTATTAAATGATACGACTTATCTTCATACTCTGGATATAAATTAATTAATTAATACATTTAGCCCTTGGCCAGGACCAATCAATAGAAAAATAACAAAATTAACACTACGAAGCTGTACATTTTGCCCACTTAGGATTCTTAGTTTTAAGCATGGCGATTAACTAAATCCTCGGAGTTACATTCCGAGAGTATAGCCATGCGCAGGCACTCTTTCCAGCATTTTATAAGCTTGGCCATCATATAGCAGTGATAGTATTTAATTATTTTGTGGTAAATATAGGGTGAAAATAATAGCCTCATTTTGGAGTCGGTACAATTATTTTAAAGAATTTTTGGTTATAATATTTTTTATTGCAAAACTAAAGAAGACTAAAACGGCCATCAAACATTAGTGTATTTTCTATTTCATAAGGACAGCGTGACCTTCTTTCTCTTCTCATCTATGCCACACTTCCTAACTTAGGTATACATTTAGAATTGTTTAAAAAATATGTTTTTCAATAGTCGTCCTCTTGTTCGAACCTCATGCTTTGCAGTAAACATGCCACAAGTAGACTTATTTTTGATATCCGAGGTGGAAATGCATTAGCTCATCCCCTGCCCTTAAAAGTTGCAGGGGTATGTGGGACTCGATCCACGCCAAAATCTCTGCTATTCGGAGACTGGGTGAGCAATACCCACTAAAACCACCTTGACTAGTTCCTAAAAGACCGCGTTTCAGAGGCTCCGGGGTCGCTGTCGCATTCTACCGGGACCTCAGCCACAAGTAGATCCATGTTATCGTTACAAAAAAAATTGGTATTCATGTCATAATAACCCAACTAGTTGAAAAGCATTTATGCAGACGATTAGATTAACCGATGTTCAATCGAACATAAACTATGGATTACACCATAATTGGCATTGAGAATATGAATATCTCGAACCGTTATCCACGTGCCGAGCGATTTATATACACTTTTGTCTCGAAGTGTAATGTATGAATGATAATCGTAGTGCAATGTGATATGAATATGTTGGAAGTTGGTGGGTGGCTAGCGGTTGCGATGAATATAAATTGTGTATTAATTCATTTTGAAGAAACTGTTGTATGTTTAAAAGATTTTAGTTTGAACTGCATAAAAACAATTAAATTAAGTGATTTCCTAAAATGTGTCTAATCTTATATAAACTTATTAACGACTAAAAAAAATTTAACAATTAATTAATTTGATATACAAGACTTATCAATAATAAATATTTTTACTTGTTGGTGCATTTCGGAGTCGCCTAAAATGGTTTCAAGAATTTATAGAATTATATCGTAAATAGACATGTGTTCATATGAACATATATCTATAGAACAGTGTTCTATTTTATTGCTTTCATAGTTCGTTATAAAAGGCTCAATTCAGAACAAGTCTTATTACATATACATACATATATCTAATTTATAAATTCTCTCACAATATTCGTTCCCATACTCCTCCGAAACGGCTCATCCGTATACTATGAAATTTTTTATGCATATTCAGTAAGTCTGAGAATCGGCTACTTTCTATCTTTCTAAACCCTAAGTGATAAGGGGTGGCCACCCTAAAAGGTTTATTTTTATTTATTCAACAAAAAATTTTGTGTTTATTTTTTTTATAATGCGTCATACTCTACGATCAACCCCCATTTTTTATTATTGATAGTTATTTTTAATGAACTAAAGAAATGTTTCCTATAAATAATATACTTACATGGCGAAACAATGTTTGCCGGGTCAGCTAGTATTATATATAAATATATAATATATATACATTCATACTACATCGATATTACTCTTTTGTCTCTCTATAAAGGTTCTTACATTTAATACACATTATTTTTAGTTTCTGCTGGTAAAAAAATCATCCCGAAAGTAGCAGTCCTAAGGTATCAGAATATAAAGTGAAACCCTTAGCTTTACTTTAATAAAAATATTCTTTAAGAAAACATGTAAAATAATACCATAGTCTGCTGAACCGCGGAAATGGGTGCGCATCGTGATTGTATTCATGAATATAGAAAGCTTTCTTTCATAACATTGCTGACGGTACTAAAATAAAAGAAAACAGTTACCAATTTAATTATACTGTACCTATATAAAATTCTCATTCACAAGGTGTTCTTCGGTTTCAATGAGAGTGCATTTTCATCGCCAAAAATTGCGAGCTCAAATAAAATTTTCCACGGAAATTATTTTAAAGGGTTGGAATTCGTGAAAACGTTTTATAGATACACTTCCACGATAAGATACCTTGGCAACATTTCAAATATATCACCCGTCTGAAAAAATTTGAATTTCTGTATTTTACGAAACCTCTATTTTTTATGAATTTGTTTATCGGCCAATTCCGTAGATACTAATAATACTTATAGTTTTACTTATTTCTCTTGACATGTCTAGTTTTCTCCCTCTAGCTGTCGATATAACTATAATGTATATAAAGCAGATTTGGCCTAGTGGTTGAGTGTGTGGCTCACTATCTCTCTATGTCTGCGTTTACCTTCGAATCACGTGCACCAATGGATATATGGATATTCAGAATTAAAACGTATGTTTAATTATCGGACGTCAAGGCAGAATACGAAATTGCAGCCGTACCACCTCGAAGTTCGTCCACAACTAAGCGTTTCTTAAGGCAGTTTTTGCCGCGCACCACCACTATGTGGAACCAGCTGCCCACTGAAGTATTTCCGATTCAATTCGACTTAGGGTCCTTTAAGAAAAGAGCGTACCAGTTCTTAAAAGGCAAGCCTTCTGTCAATGTCAGTTTCCATGGGCGGAGCGGTATCACTTAACATCAGGTGAGCCCGTTTGCCCTGTTACATAAGAAAATAGAGTGTTCTATAAATATATACAGTTTCATACAACTTGTGCAGGTATTCTCTCACATCTGAGATAACAGACATGAAACGAAAATATGGGTCAGCGTTAGAACTTGTCTGATGGACAGGTAGACATTGAAACCCTTCGAAACCACTTATGTTTGTTTGTTGTATGTACAGATGACTGATATCGGGTAAGGGACAAATCCCTACATTGATTTTCCATTTGTCAGTGTGATCTGGGTTATTTTTCAGAGCCTGAAAATGAATTTTCTCAAACAGTTTCGATTTCGAATCTGTAATTCGAACACTAGACCATCCAACCTTCACGTCCCCTGTCTATATACGCCTCCACTTGTGGGTTCATTATTTGTGATTTGATTGTTTGTTTTAAGAAACTAAATATTGAGTGAATAATAAATAAAATTGTGTGTTGGCCTTTACGCTTCAGCGACTCTCGTGATCGTATGTTCGAATTGCGGCTGTGTACTAATGGACTTTCTATCTATTTGCGCATATAACAATCATTCGTACGGTGAAGGAAATCATCGTGACAAACATCAAAAATCTGAGGCCCAAACCTTTAAAGGTTATACCGCCTGGCTATATTACAAGTGAAAGCACAAAGCAAATTCCAGTTTCCCCAAATATGCATAAACTCAATGAAATTATGGGCATGTCTTCCCACAAAAATTCGACTGCGTAAGTCAGGCACAAAAGTATTAAAGCCAATTAGATAAAAAACTAATAAAAGATTATAGCGGCAATGTTTTTGTTAAATAAAATATATCTTAGTGGCCGACATCTAACCGAGTTATAAACAAGTTTTTATAAAGCCTGACCCACAAGTAAGGACAAGCGTGTTAGCCTAGGCTCCAAGATAATTACTTTAACATCCTGTTAAGATTTTTTGTTGATTGCAAGTTGGTATAGAATCAGTAATAATATGGTTTCATTATCGGAGTTTCATCGGAATTATCCAGTGAAATAATTAGTGTTTTATAACAGTTTTGCAAGTCTGTAACGCCCAATGCCTCAGAAGGCTGTTACCAAAAGTGCGTCATTCAAAACCGCGTCAATTAATAATCTGTAATGTGATAGTAATCTGTAGTAGTAATGCAAAATGTGTAGTAATCTGTTTTATTAGATTCATTCATATCATTTTGTTGCCATTTTTGAACCAATCAATCACGTTTATTTTATTAATTGTATTCCTATTGATACAAGCAAATTTTATCTCTTATGGTATAAATTTTAATAAATTGATTATTTAGATAGACTCGTACACCTTTTTCGCACTCCTCTACTGCTTAATTTAAGAATAAGTTAAAACTCTTCATGTGTTAAGCCTTGTATCTTCCTTGCTTTTTTTATTTTGTTTATAGCTGCTACTTTGCTTGTCGTTCTCCTAATTTATAAATTTTGTGCAGTCATGTTTTGTCTTGTTTACTTTGTATTGCATTTTTTATCAGTGAAACTTTTGGTGGATATGTTCAATGTGTTTATTTTATGTTAAACATTTTTTTTTTTTTTTTTTAAATACAGGTTTAATTTTAAAATAAAGTAAAATTAACGCATATAAAACTAATTTTACCAGAAACAACTTGTAGCCATCCAGATTTAATTGTAAAATTGATTTTTGATACCTTTTCATTCAGAATTTTCTTGAAAAACCTTCTTGTGTCTTTTAATCTGTCTTACCTTTTAGATAACCTATTAAAGCGAAATTGTGGGACCGACATAAAATAAACGGGTCACAGAGCTTTACGTAAACTGAGACGAGTGCAAGGACCTGATATGAATGAAAATCCGGTTTGTGAACCCAAGGTATAACGGGTTCGTTTTAGTAAAAATATTTTTTTTTGCAAATCACAGAACTAAGTGTTCAGAAATTCTATGCACATAATTACTTTTTTTTTTTTTTCTGCGTTTATTTGCAATCAGTCCCAAGGCTATGAGCAAATTTTTTCTGTGGTGCTGTCATGTGGAGTGACTTCCCATTGGAAGCATCTACTCTTCTTCTGTCTAGAGCTACTGCCGGTCTTCTAGCTCTAGAACATGGTGACGTTTTAGTCGACTCACATACTGTCTAATGGTGAGTTGGCACATAATTACTAAATTACTATTTTTTTTTACTGGAGGCTCATCTGATGTTAAGTGATGCCGTCAATGGACACTCCCAGACGGCGCGCAAGTGCGTTGTTGGCTTTTTCGAATCGGTACGCTCTTTTGAAGCACCATAAAGCGGGCCGTCTATGGCCCGCTATAGTCGAATTGGTTCGAAAATAGCAGCTGGTCCACATAGTGGTGGTGCGCGGCAAAAAGTGCCTTAAAAACAGTGATTCTTGATAAACGACTCCAATTACTTTTAAGTTCAAAACATAAAGAACAAAGTCTACCCGTATGCTACAGTAATTCCATGAATGAACTAGACAATGTCAATTAAATATCGTAGCCAATTTGGCACGGCGCAGTCGTTCGAGAGCTATAAAGCTGAGGACTGCAATTCCCTTGCACTTCTCAAGGTATGAGGACTCGCCAATTAGATGAGACGTTCTCACTCAAACGCTTAATCAACTGCGGTAAGACAAAATGTAATTGTATGACTAATGTTCAACAGTATTATGTAGTTTGATTGTACGATGCTTTCAGTAACCGTCAAATTAATAAAAACAGTTTAATTCCATACTATAAAAATTACAAATGAAATGGATGTTAGTTTTTTTGTAATACATATAGTCTTTGTTAGTTGTTGTTATTTTTATTACTTCGTGGTCTGCAGGCTCCTTTTGGGTAAAGGCCTCCTCGTGAACTTTCTATAAGCTTCCATTTCTCCCCAGAAACCTTTACGATGTCGTCAGCCTATTGCTTTTGTGGTCCCTATTTCTTTGCCCACCAGCGGGTGGCTTCGGCAGTCTTTTATCTGTACACCTTGCAATATGACCTACCCATTTCAGCTGTGAGGCGTGGGGTAGCGCGACGGTAATCTAAGTTTTCGCCCTGATGTGATCACTTCGTCTTTTTTGAATCTTTTTAATTTTTAGGATGCTCCGCTCCATTGCTCTCTGGACACTAGTCACCGACATATAACGCCTATATTCCTCTCTCTTCAGTCGGTAGCTAATGTGTGAGCGTTGTGGCCAGCAAGGAAAGATCTGGAGCAGACTATATGTTTTCACCGGTTTCTGTCCAGCGCCTATATTAGTCACATTGTAAAGTATACTCTGAGTGTTGGTTAATACAAAACACATACAGTATTAACTGTTTACAATCGTGCGTATATAAAATGTTTCCCATTCATTTTATACGTCTAAAATATTTGGGTACCACACCCAAATATTAGGCATATTTTATTGATCTTTGCAGATATTTAACAGTCTGAAACCATTATTGTTAGCAACGGAGACGAGATTATATTGTTTATTAGATATTGACATAAAACATACTGAGTCAAAATGAATATCAAATGAAAAAGTCGAGCCAAATTCATTCCAATATTTCTAAATAAATTGAATCCATCGAGAATAGACGAGTAACAAATATAGATGAATCCACATAATCCCAGGAGGAGAACATTTTATCTGACCTGGCAATATTTGAATATAGCTATTTTTAACGATTGCATTTTAATGATTTCCTGTAAAGTTAACAATGATGTGGAGAGATTCTAAAGTTCGGGACCTCATTTTGGTAGAAAAGCAGCCACAAAATTTTTCTATTACGCTTGATTATTTTTCATATGGCCATTACACAGATCCTAATACAGCTAGCGTAGTCTACTGCTGTAAGCGCTTTCCCGCTAAGTCGGGACTTGTCTTGGCGAACTGTCTTTTGTCAAAATTCAAAATCTTTGCGTTATTCGTACTTCCATATATGGGATTTTTTATCATAGTCATATTTAATCATCCACTCCTAAGAGATTCTTATCGTAAGAGTACTTCTGAGGTGTTCAATCAATTCCATATAAATGTTTCCATATAAATTACCAATGTTTTCCAAAGTGGGGCCCACGCCCCACAGGGGGAAATTTAATTGTTAAAAAATAAATTGAATGTATAAATTGTTCGAAAATGTATTAAAATTATTTGGAATTTATTTTCAGTTTTTCATTATATGTTTTGAAAATTTACTTAAGTACTGCATTTAAAACCTATCATTTAGATTTCTTAAGTGATTTTTTTTTATTATTAAAAACTATATATGTTACATAAATGGTCATAAGAATTTTAGAAAGGCTACGGGGGGAATGGCACTGTTTAGACGTAAACAAAACACTTGCGAATTTATTCCAAGTACATTTGACATCGCATAAGTCGCGGTCCCACGGGAAAACTGTCTCGAAATAGAATTTATCGATTCCGAAATCTACAGCACTGTCGTATTTCGGCAAATACCACTAAAGCCTGTGCCAAGATTTAATATCTGTGGCTGGCCATTTAGTTCGGAGAAACAGATCTGTCGATACCTGTTAAGAATCTCATGTATAATTAAACCGGTTCGCCACAGGATATGAGAACTGCAGTAAGGAAGAAACAAATTATAAACTTCCTTTTCTAATTTGGCCTGGGACAAATGTAGGCTATGTCCTACTTTAGCGTCTTTATGTCAAAGTCTAAGAGTAGTGCCACAGTCTTAAAGACTGGCAATGCACAGACCCAAAGGTCGACGGCGTGTGTCATACAGAAATCTGAGACGAAGACCTGAAAATTTTTTAGCGCCACTGATTTATTTTATAGTATATAATATTTAATGTTTGGGTTGTCTAGACATTTGTCACCATTTATTAAATTTTAATGTTCTTCTGTTTTGTGTTATTGTGATGTAAATAAAGTGTTATTATTATAATGCCATAAACCAGTCTTCTTATAACACCATTGACAGTTTTTTAGTCTCACAATATCAATAAAATACAAAACTTCTGACATAAACGCATTTACCAACTATTTGATATATATTCTGTGGTCTTCTACTCCTAAATGGAATAGTTATATATATGGTTAGTCCAGCCGCTAACTCCATTGTGTTTTATTGCTTATCCGCTTATAACTGAAGCAATATATCTTACCGAGCTTTAATTGGAAAGCCCTTTATTAATTTCTTTGGGTTTATGCATATTTGGAATTTGCTTTGTACTAATGTGTTTGGTTATTGTTATTAAGTAACAAATGAAAGTGTTTGTTAACGCTTTCACTTATATATAGCCAGGCAATAGTCTTTTAAATTCTGCGTTTCATTTTTGTATATGTTTCGTGGTATCTAATAGGTAAGTAGGTGATCAGCCTTTGCCTGACGATGTTTTCCGCGATGCGATCATTATATACGCACATAGAATGTCATTAGTGCACAGCTGGGGTTCGAACCTATGACCTCAGGGATGAGAGACGCACACTGAAGGCCAACAATGCTTTCACTTTTTGTAGTGAGGCCTTGGAAACTATTTCTTATAAGAAAGAAAAAAAACATAAGAAAAATAAGAAATGAAATACCAAAGAAAATTGTGTCTCAAACGTGGACCGACTATGGAAGACTAATAAAGTTGCAAGATAAATGTGTCTGAAGTTGGACCACCTATTTTGCATGCATGCGTGCGTAGGATGGTATGAAACAGTAGCTCTTCCCACATTCAATCAAGCACTCAGCCCGTAACCGATGAGGGTTATAAAGTCCCTTTATTTGCTCCCTAATATTCTTAACTCTTTAAATAGAGCAATAAGACAGCTTAAGCTAAAGTAATTTTGCTCAATTTAATTTAAGATGTATAATCGACCAACCAGTTACCAACTTATACCTATATTTATAACTAGGTTTACCTAGAGATTGCTGAATGATATGTCATATGATCATCCGTTTTCCAAAAAAAATGGACCTATAGTATTATCTAGAATTTATTTTTATACATACAAACTTTTCGATTTTGTGACTGGAGGGCAAATGTAACAAAACGGAACAATTGCGCATTTGATTATTTGTCAAACAGATAAACCTAACGTATCGTGTGTCGGTCACAAGACTACCAAAGACCAATCACAATTGAACGAAACCCGCCAAACGTAACAAAAAGTTTTTGAAAGTAAACAAACACTTATTGGCTATTAATTGGAGGTTTTATATATCCGTATGTATTTCTTGTACTGTTATGTCAATGTCATATTAACATATGCAACTACCTATAACCAAAATATAAATAAGGCAAGGCGTAGATCTGATTGAGTCGCATTAATTTCACACAAATCAGGTCATTTGACAGCGAAAGGTTAAGCCGAGGGTACCTGCCGCGCTGATTGCAACTGGGTCGAGTGATCAGCCCCCGGCTGTTGTGTTTTATTTGCAAGTGCGAAATGAATGTGGATAATGATGAAAAAATACTGCTTTTATTGTTGATTTTTATAACTTTCAGGTAAGAAGTCATTTTGAAGTCTGAAGGTTTTGCTAGTAGGCTCTACCTCACCTATTGTGTTATAATAAATTATCACACAATAGGTGGGCTGAAAAGTTCGTAGTGTAACATAGATAATATCTTTTTTTATAAATTTTAATTTGAGTATTCAATATCGATACATCGATGCTTTCGATACAGCGGTCATAAAAAAAAATTCGATACCATTTTTATAGTACGATTTGTCTTAAGCCTCTATAATAGATTGCATATGCGGCGACCTCTTCAGCCGCATTTCTGTCCAGCGAGCATTCTCTTGAGGTCTGAGAACAGGAAAAAGTAGCTGGGGCTATCGCCTATCTGGAGAATACTGTTGGAGCCGGTAGGATGCGGTGGAGCCCAATTCATGGAATTTTGCCTATAATATATTATAACTCTAGTTAACTAAGTAATTGGATATTTATAGCATCTTATTTATATTCTTGCACTTTCCCATTTAGATAATAATAGACCCACTATTCGTAATTTTTCTAAGTAAAGGGCCGTTTTTATAGTTAACCGATTTAATAAATAAGCAACACAAATATTTATGGCCGCTCTACCTTATAAACAATTTGTATGACTCAAAACTTGGCGATTAAAAAGAGTGGCGGAGTTTCTTGCTAGTTCTTCTAGCCCACTTTACTACGCTACGGCCTTGACTTGCGAACTAGTAGTAAATGTAAATTTAGAATCAATTTAACATCTTTTCTGTATATGAATAAAGTTAATTTGAGTTTAAAGCATTTTATCAATTTCAAAACTTTGTAGCTGTTTTTCTTGGCTTTGTTTTTATAAGCTTATAAAAGGTTATTTATATTGAGTAGTATCCCAATAAAGAGATCTACGGTGTCTTGTAATAGAACAATAGCTATATTCTAATACGATACGACCGACGCTATAAATAAATTAATCACTAAATACTCCGGCCAGGTTTCCAGTCCATTTGAATTATAGGTGAATAGCTCAAGGCAAAACGTATTGCCGAGAAAATTAAATGTCAAAATGTTCGACACTAACTTATACATTGAATGAGTCTTAATTTCGTTAGCCGACAAATGGCAGGTGATTCATGGTAAATGCTTTGCGGTGTAACATAATTTAAGTTAGACCCTTAAACTTAGCTCTGAGAGGCCGCTTCTTATTAATTTTGTGGTTTACCAAACAATATAACCATTTTCAATAAGACTTTTTAGTTAAACCCTGTGAATTCCCTGCTAAAACTAAAAAAAAAATGTTTTGCATTGGTAAGCGCAGAAGGAACAACTAATTCGATTTAAAAAGGAACTATATAAATCATACTCGGAAACATGTCTACGGAACTTAAACAAAAGAACCACAATTTAAAAAAAAAATCAGTGGCGTCACAACCTCTTTAGGTCTGGGCCTCAGATTTCTGAATCTGTTTCATGATCATTTTTAAATCTAATAGGCAAGTAGGTGATCAGCCTCCAGTGCCTGAGACACTCCGTCGACTTTTTAGGGATTAAAACATGTCGGTTTCCTCACGATGCTTTCCTTCACCGTTCGAGCAAATGTTAAATGCGCACATAGAAAGAAAGTCCATTGGTGCACAGGCGGGGATCAAACCTATGACTTCAGGGATGAGAGTCGCACGTTGAAGCCACTAAGCCAACTCTTTTAAGCTATCTCAATTTAAAATAAATTCTTCTACAATGTTTGTGTATGTTCAATCATTATCTGCGCATTTTGACATGTTATGATTGAATTGCAATAAGCAGCGTTTACTTAACGAAGGCTGTATCAAATTACATCATGAACTTGGACTAAGTACAATCGCAATAAAAGTAATTAGATTTGAGATGCCAAAGGATTATTTATAGAAGAATTAAAGTGTCTAATAGTGTAAGGGTAAAGCTAAAAGAAAAATGCATAAAGCCTAACAAATCAAAGTCTATGAAATAGTTGGAGAAATGCGAGTGATTATTTAAAATAATCTAGTATGACTCCTACAAGTTAACGGTGTCAGTTAAATTGCATTGGTACGCTGTAATACAACGTAATACCGCGGGCAAAAAGTGTCGAGTCATCACTCTGCGGCCATTCACGGCACAATGACTCTTATTTAGTCCGATCGGCTCTTGTTAAAATTATAATTGGATGTTCTTTAGTATTTTAACAATCGTTTTGCACGAATTCGATTTGAAAGGAAAACCAATAATCTACACTAATATTATAAAGAGGAAAACTTTGTTTGTTTGATTGTAATGTATAGGCTAGGCTCATAAACTACTGGACCGATTTTAAAAATTCTTTCACCATTCGAAAGCTACATTATCCATGAGTAATATAGGCTATATTTAATTTTGAACAAAAATAGGGTTCCGTAAGATATTAGGGTTTTTCGGACACAAGGTGTAAAAAATCAACCAAAAAAGTTACTTATTTTGCGTACCCTGCCTAAACTATTAAAGATAGAACCATAAAATGTTCTAAGTAATTGTAGATCTTATAAATATCTACAAAAAAGTCCGCGACACACTATACCTATCTATGTCGAGTGAGGCACAATAACCATAAATGATATAATGACATGGCAAAACGGCGTTTGCCGGATCAGCTAGTACCAAATAAAATTAGCAGCAAAATATCAATCACTTGATTTGCGTCAAATTTTATAGACAACAATAGAGGCAACAGAATATTTGTAACTGATCGAAAATGCAGTGGCTACAACGCTTGGTCTTGGCGTCAGATATCTGTGTCTGTCTCAGGATCACGTTCCTCAGAGGCAAGTAGGTATTTAGTTTTATAGAACAGGGGGCAAACGGGCAGGAGGCTCATCTGATGTTAAGTGATACCACCGCCCATGGACACTCTCTATGCCAGAAGGCTCGCGAGTGCGTTGCCGGCCTTTTAAGAATTGGTACGCTCTTTCCTTGAAGGACCCCAAGTCGAGTTGGTTTGGAAATACTTCAGTGGGCAGCTGGTTCCACAAAGTGGTGGTGCGCGGCAAAAACTGCCGTGAAAAACGCTCAGTTGTGGACCGGCGGACGTCGAGGTGATACGGGTGGAATTTCGTATTCTGCCTCGACGTCCGATGATGAAACTCAGCTGATCAGCCTTCTGCACCTTAGACGCCGTAATTTTGTGTTAAAGGCATTAGGCATGCCTAACGATGTTTCTATGCACCGTGATAAGTGCGCATATAAATATTATACTGCAAGCTGTTATTTGAACCCTAGATATCATTTAGTAAATAATAAGCAGCATTGAGCAGCGTTGGCCTAGTGGCTTCAACGTACGACTCTCATCCCAGGGGTCGTAGGTTCAAACCCCAGCTATCACCAATGGACTTTCTTTCTATGAGCGAATTTTAAGATTCGCTCGAACGTTGAATGAAACCGGCTTGCTTTAGTTTCAAAAAGTTGTGTGTGTATCAGGTTTCGTGTGTCAGGCACAGGAGGCTGATCACCGACATGCCTATTTGATTGACATATGATCATTAAGCAGATACAGAAATCTGAGGCCCAGACCTAAAAAAGGTTGTAGTGCCACTGATTTATTATGTTAAATAAAACATAACAAATTCCATTCATTTTTGCCATATGCAAAGCATAGCCCGCGCCAAGTGTCTATTAATTTTATCGATTTATTAAAATAGATCTTTATAACTTATATTTATACACGACATTAGATTCGGTTGAGCAGATATGTTTGAAGAATGTGTGTCTAAACATGAATTTCTCACATTAAGGTATTTTAACCATACAACGTGACGGCATAATCATACAAATCCTTTAGTTACAACATGTTTATTGGAATACCAATGTTTGAAACATTTAGCCCAATTCGTCGCGTCTCTGACGCCGTGAAACGCAATTACCACACAGCGATTGATAACTGCCGAGATTGTAACATAGGAGATGTTAAGGAGTAAGATGTGAAAATGAAAATGAGAAAGAAAATATTGAAGATTTTTAAAAGGCTGTATAATGTTACTTGCCTTTTCAACTTTGCTAGACGTTTCGATTTTGGAGCATAGTCATCCACACTATAGGGAGGTCCTCAGGCACTTAGGGTGTGTACGAAAAGCAAACATGTATTTTTGTTTTCTACAATAGAAATTAAATGTAATTGCAAAATTTTAACTTAATTACTCTTTCCGTCAAACAGTGATTTAAAAAAACAGATGAGTACTTTAGTTAGGACGGTGTGATTAAATGATTTTTATATATAACTAGCTGGCCTGGCGAACATCGTACCGCCTAACAGTCGATTCTTTATTTTTTTAAATACTTATTCTGCTATTCGGGACACCGGGCTAAGTAAAATAAAAAAAGAAAGTTGATAAGACAACAAATACATTATGTCAAAAAATAAAAATTTACCTTCCCGAAACCCCTCCACTAACACTTGAACTTTATGTTATTGTATTAAAGTTCAAATTGACTTTTAAGTATTATTACGAATATTTTGTATGGGAATATAGAAAAGTGTTGTTTTTAGACTTTTTCACTCAATTTTTTTAATTTTTCTCTCCGTAAGAACCATCCTCGTACTTCAAGGAATATTATAAAAAAAAATCAGACAAATCGGTCAAGCCGTTTTCATGTTATATCGTGACAACGGAAAACGGGTTTCATTTTTATATATATAGATTATTACGTACGGTCCTTGGGGATAGCATAGTAATTTTAACAATTTTTAAAATCCATTCAGTATTTTTACAGTTCACCCTTTACAAAGGAATGATTTACGGGTTTTGTACATATATACAGGGTGGCCAAAAAGTCGTGGATCAAACGCAAATAGGGGATAAATGAGGTCATATGCGGCAAAAAATTGTTCTACGGAAGGTCTCTAAGGTCAACCCCTGCAGAGTTATGATTTATTTTGCGTTTTATAAGAAAATTGACTTTTTTTTACTAATTCTTATTAAAATTCGATAAAATCTAAATCCTGTATCTTTTTGATAATATCCACTAGATTGGTGCTGATGAGTTCTTGCTTAACACATACTATTTATAGTTGTTTATTGAGTGTATTGAAGATAATATTAAGTTATACGATATAATTTTTTTTCAAATCAAAACTTTTTGTTTACTTCGGACCCCACTGTGAAAAAAAATTACTCTACCGAAAAGTGACCCTGTGTTACAAGTTTTGGCGCATTTCATAGGGATTCTGAAAAGGTATTACACATGGCCATGAGTCGCTCTAATATCTTTCTAGGACGAAAAAACAACAACGATTCGGACTTATGATACATTATTTACCTACATGGGACCAGTACTGTGTGAATCGGACTAGATTCAAAAAATTGGACAGATGGCTGGAGGGTTACGTAGGAATTTGATTAGACGGTGCAGATTAAGTATTATGGTCAGAGTCAGGAATTTTGAGCATATTTTATTGTAAAATATTTTGTTTCATACAAACAACCTTTGAGAAATAATTGTTTTAATACAATTATTATTTCACAATCGTTGTTTGTAATTCTTCCTAGAAAGATATTAGAGCGATTCATGGCCACGTGTAATACCTTTTCAGAATCCCTATTAAATGCGCTAAAACTTGTAGTACAGGGACACTTTTCGGTGAAGTAATTTTTTTTCACAGTGGGGTTCAAAGTAAAGAAAAATTTATGATTTGAAAAAATGTTATATCGTATCACTTAATATTATCTTGAATACACTCAATAAACAACTATAAATAGTATGTCGAACGCAAGAACTCATCAGTACCAATCTAGTGGATATTATGAGAAAGATACAGGATGTAGATATTTTCGAATTTTAAGAAGAATTAGTAAAAAAAGTCAATTTTCATATAAAACCAAAATAAATCATAACTCTGCAGGGGTTGACCTTAGAGACCTCTCGTAGAACAATTTTTTGCCGCTGATGACCTCATCTATCCCCTATTTGCGTTTGATCCACGACTTTTTGGCCACCCTGTATATATAATTAATAACTAAATCTATATTTAATCAATATTATTTACGTTTAAAGACAAGATTTTAAAACAGTGCCGGGATTTAACAGAAATATTTTGAATCTAAATGGCACGGTTTCAAAATAATGATAAGGACAATTACGGGCCACTGTCTCCTTAATAAACATCTCTTTGTCCTAGTCGCGACAGACAGTCCCTTGTGCAGAAGAATTAGTCACCCACGTAGTCCTGGAATTCGTGGCTGTGGCCTCCCAACGAACAGAAACCCTTGGAGCAGTGAAACCTGCGAAGTGCCTAGGAAAACTCTGAGCTTCTGGAAGGCTAAGACTAGGCTGGCTTAATAAGCCAGGACTTAGTAGTTAGATCAGGTCTAAGTGCTGAAACTGAGTCCACACTACATACATATGCCTTTGTTACGTTTTCTTATATTCAAACTATCACGAGAGCAATAAAGACAAACGCTTAATTGCTCTATTTATTATAGTTCCATACCATTATCCATGTACCTACATTAATAAGTTATAAATTCGTGTAAAAATTAAGCTTAAGAATAATGTCCTGAAACATTTCCGTTGAACGACTTCTACAATCTCGCCACTGTTTAGTTAATTCTGTGATTTATTGTACTCGCAGCTATTGTTCACAATCAAATAGGCAGCAATTAATATCCGGTTGTGTTAAGCGCAATAAATCACTTCAAAGATTAATGTCTCACCACCTATCTATGTAATATGTCACATATTGCCACAGATTAGTAATTATTTACTCATATTCGGTTACGATTTCGTAATGAGTATTGCTCAAACTCAAACTCAAACTCAAAATATCTTTATTCAAGTGGGTAACCAAGTACACTTTTGAATCGTCAAGTTAAATTAATCGTAAATTTACATTTACTACCAGTTCGCAAGTCAAGGGCGTAGAGCGGGTATGAAGAACTGGCAAGAAACTTTCCGCCACTATATACAATATTACTATATACAATATATGCTAAATACAATATTAATATATATGTAGAACATTGCTTATTGATTTAAGGTGTGATATGCCACAGAATTCGCGATATCCAAGGCATTACGTCTTTCAAAATCAAATGTAAAAGTTATCCATTGGAATGTCAGTCGGCTGGGAATTTAGTTGCATTTTCTCATATTTTATGTTCTGTGTTTGTCCGAGTTTGTTATTTGATTTTTGTTATTCTGTTTGTTAATGTTATAATATTTTTGTAAACTTTAGTTTTGTTCAGTGTATATAGCTGTCACTCCAAGATAGTATGAGTCCACTGAAAATCAGTGTTGCTGGTCAGCAACTTAAAGTTGGGCCCATTTAAGATTTTAATCGGGTGATTTGATTAAAATATATATGTAACTAGCGGACCCAACAGACGTTGTCCTGTCTTAACTATGAATATTGATTTCAAACTGGTATAATTAATTAAAAAATATTTCAGAAACAAAGTGTTTATTATTCTAATGCTTTATGTTATACAACATTCTTTGTTTGTTTTTCTGGCTCGCATATTATTATATTATCAATATAATAAACTCCGATCGAAGCATTAGCTTAAACGATATTCATTTTTCTTAAATCCTCTTTGACGATGTTTGCAGTTACATCAAAAAGTTCGAATTGTATGGTGGTTAAGTATTATTTAATTTTCTAATTTTCCGCGCAATTTTTTTCTTTTTTTCTTTTATAAGAACCTTCTCCTGACAATTACAAATACAACAAAAAAAAATCTGACAAATCGGTCAAGCCGTTTTCATGTGATTTCGTGACAACGGAAAACGGGTTTCATTTTTATATATATAGATTATAGTCTACTATATAATCTAGTATAATGGTGAAGACTTTTATCTTTTCTAGTATAATGGTGATAATTTATTATGCGCTAAACTCAATAATTTAAAAATTGTTTTGAAGACTCGCGCAATGAGCGTACTTCCACAACTGAGCATTTTTAAGTCAATTTTTGCCGCTCAACATCACTATCTGGAACCAATTCGACTTATAGTCCTTCAAGAAAAGTGCGTACCAATTCTTAAAAGGCCAGCAGCGCACTCGCGAGCCCTCTGGCAATGTGAATGTCCATGGAAGGCGGTATCACAACATCAGATGCGTCTCCAGTCTGTTTGACCCCTGTGCTATAGAATAAAATTATATACAATAAAACCTCGCATGAAATACCGACGCATAGTTAAAGACAATTTAATTGATCACTCTGAGAACGGCGGAAAGCGTTGCTGATAAACACGTGACACTAAAATGTAATCTAGTTTCCCAGAAACGAGAACTGTAGCTCTGATACCGAACTTTCAACAATGTTTAACTAAATTCGCTATTCAGACTATCGCTTGTAAAACTATTCTATTAAACTATGCTTTAGCATTTATATTTAAATTGTTGAGAAGGGTGATTATCATTCTTCCGCAGACGATATTATTGTCGTCTGCGGATGACAACATTAAACGACTCTAAAAAGTCAAAGGAGGAGATTGCGTTTGTTCTCCCGTCTGCGTGATATAGGTGTTAAATAACTCGTAATCAAAAAATGAGTTTTAATAAATTCTTTACACCTTATTTATTTATTTATTTTTCTTAGTTTTTTAGGGAGCAGGCGAGGTAGGCAAGTGCGTTGCCGGTTGCCTCTAAGGTAGTGGTACGCTCTTCTCTTGAGGGCCCTTAAGTTGTAAGTAGTTCGGAAATACCTGGAATGGTAGCTGGTTCCTTTAAGTTGTAGTGAGCGGCAGGAGTTGTCTTAAAAAGCGCTCTTACGAGGAACACCAGATGTCAAGTTAAAATGGGTGGTATTTTCTATTCTATTATGAAACTTCTTAAAAGGCCAGCAACGCACTCGCGAGCCCTCTGGAATGTACATGGAAGGTGGTATCACTTAACATCAGGTGAGCCTCAAGTCTGTTGGACCCCTGTGCTATATGTGTATAAATCCGAAAAGTTCTTCAGATTACGAATTCGACTTAGGGTCCTTCAAGAAAAGAGCGTACCTATTCTTAAAAGGCCGGCAACGCACTCGCGAGCCCTCTGGCATTGAGAGTGTCCATGGGCGGCAGTATCACTTAACATCAGGTGAGCCTCCTGCCCGTTTGCCCCCCGTTCTATAAAAAAAAAAAAAAACAGTCCCCATGATATATGCTATAAAATTTGCAGAGAGGTTTTGCGCTTTATAGAGTTGTAAGCTATGGCCCGGTGTACACCGAGGTTCTTAGAGGTTGATTTATCCTTTCCTTCTAGATAACTGCTGCATGATGATGCTCCTGGAACTTAACGTCATTCGATAAGTTGATATCGAGTAATCCGATGCTAGCTGATATTTGGGGATGTTAATGGCTATAAAGACTGTGAAAATATTGTTAATTCGTTTAAATGCATTATTAAGTTTACTTTTTTGTGAAATATATTTTTTTACGTTATCATATATCAAATTAATCCTTCTGCATTTAAGCCGTAATATGGCGTAAAATATTATGTTTATAATAACCGAAATCAATTTTAATGAGAAAAGGTAAAATAAATTGTGAGGTTGTATGATGTATTTAATTAAATTACCAAAATCTGAGAACGGTCGCTGTCATGATATCATTTCCCGCCAAAATATACTTATTGTTGTTTCATGATAAATTTTTTCGTAGTTTCAAGAATATTTAGTCCAACCTCTTGTTTGCCCCATGTCCAATAAATACCCCCCATTTGGGCAGGCTTAATAAATCTGATAAATCTCTCTCATTAATTATTTTATATAAATAAATAGGTAGGGGCCTTCTGCGCGGATATAAAACCTTACTTCACATGACTATTAGGCAACTTTATAGTTGCGCTCATGCGCAGAGGCGATGAGAACTTGGAAAAACTGATCGTGTTTGGTTGGTTACACAGAAGCCAAATGTCCGATCCTGGATCATGTGTCCGTTCAACAACCAGATAGAGCGATCAAGTGAAAGACCATAAAACTCTACACTTTCATAAGAGAGGCACTAGACAGAAACCGGTGGAAACATATAGTCCGCTGCAGAAGCTTTGTTGCTGACAACTACACTCAGACATGAGCTGCCGATTAAAGAGAGGTTCTCTCTTCTCTTTGTAGTAGCAAATTATATGTAAAAGATTTATTTTTGCAGAATCTAACCTAGAACCGCATCGTATGATATCTAACCGGCATTGCACCACCATTACCTGCCATTTTTAAAATAGATATATGTAGTCTTTGTCAATTATATGTCAAATTGTTATGTCCAATTCTGAAGTTTTATTTAAAAAAGTAATTAAAATTAAGGCAAGCTTGACAGCCGGTTACATTGTAAACTGAAAAGGCCCTTTTAAGCACGTGTTATGCTTGACCTAGTGTTTTTCAGCCAGTATAATTGGAGTATCGCCCAAAAAGCGAGTAATTGCTGACTCTTGGCGAGAAAAATTACAGTGCCCGTATGTTATATTCGCATTCTATATCTAGTATTATAAAAAAGAAAGATTTGTATTTTTGAAACAAATAAACACAAAAATTACGAATTTCGAAAAATGCTTTGAACCGTTAGAATACTTCAGTATCCTTGAGTAACATAATCTATATTTCAAAAAGAAATAAGTGTTCAAACATGCGACCGGCCGTTTAAGAAAAAGATTCATTAGTGATTAAAAATTACTTGGTGGACATTTTTGAAGACATTCGCTGAGACATTTTAGAAACCTTGCTGTCTTATATTTGCAAATTTTTATTATTGTCTTTATTCCTACATAATTATGTATTTACAGTGACATTTGCGGGTACTTGACGGACCCACGCGACTTCTTCATTTCAAGAGTCTCCTTGTGAGTTGTGTGCTGCGATATTACGGGCTACTCGATTGTGAGGAAGTTGCATGGATCTGGTTAGCGCTGCGCATTTTTAAGTTCTCATATCATTTTCACACATGGATATGCTTTCTATAACATATTTTCATAAGTATCTGATTGCAATTTTAATATGTGTAATGTTTGAGAGCAAAAACAAAATAGAATTAAAAAATTAAGTTAATTTTTATTATTACAAGTAACATCTTCAGTAATTTTCATTTTGTTATAAACTCTATTTAGTGATAATAAAAGGGTGTCGTGGGGTTTCTTTATATTTATTAGGGACACAGCGTGAAAGATCCTTAGATAAGACAAGATCACGTCTACCTTTATAGTCGTGTTTCGTGGTCAGTATCTCCCTTTTAAGGGTTCATGTAACATAATACGGCACCTTTGCCGTGTGGAAACCATTTTAAGATCTAGTACTTAACTGTTTATATAAATAACGCATATATAAACATGATAGGCTTATGTGTTTATATTGAATTCTATAATGTGACTTGATATGAAGTGTGGAGTGGACAGGTTTGGTTCACTTCTCTTTAATATTAATTGAAATATGATTCCATGGTCCTTCTGTAATCAAACGAAGATTAAACGCATTGGATGAAGCTAGTGTAGATTAATTGTGGCATCTGAGCTTCTGATTTAGTTGTAATGTGACTCGATAAGTGTCAAGGTAGCATGGAATACAGATAAGAAGAAAAAGACGGGTATTTTTTAAATATTAATTGAAATATGGTTCTTCTGTAATTAAAACATATTAAACTGTTTTAACATATTGGATTAAGTGTAGATCAATTGTGCTATCAAAGCTTCAGATTTAGTTGTAATTTGTAACCCCAAAACCTAAATTTGCAATCTTTAATAGAATTAAAGTTTATTTCTTAAGTCTGATTGATATATTTAAAAAAAACAGTAGCGCTTTAAATGATAATTCCATAAGTTGATAAAAAATGCTATGCTTTACCGCGGCAGTCCCCGAATGCCACACGTTTTTAAGCTATTGCATAGATTTTGTCGCGGGCTTTGAGCGCGGCGACCGATTCAAGAAATTCCGTAACGAAACTAACCTAACCTAACACACGATGACGTAATAGGTGCGGCCAATACGGGACAGAACGCATACTGCGTCTCACATCGGTTTAGCGTGATCGGATAGGCGTGTTAGTCTGACTCTGGTAGAGTGGTAGATTGAATTAGTATCAAAGAAAAAACTTAAATAATAAAAAAGAAAAAAAATACTGCAAAAAATAAATAAATAAGTATATTGTAGTATATTAAGTTTATAAAAATGCTATGCAATAGCTTTACCGCGGCAGTCCCCGAGTGCCACACGTTTTTTATTTATATTCTGTTTCAAAGAAATACAATAAAAAATTCAATTCACGTAATAATGTAAATCTAAAAAATAGAGTAAAAAACATAATAAATAGTGCTACGTTAGCAAAAAGTAATGTAATTCGGGCTTAAGCGCTCAAGTTGGGAAGTTTTCAACTTTTGTAATAACAGGATTCTTTCATATGAATTATGAGCAACGGACATACCAATATCACATTCGCCACTCTACCCAAGTGACTATAAAATTATCATATTTTTATTAGAATTGGGACTGGTTGTAATTTAGTATTCCTGTTCACAAATGTCTATAACAATTTAGTTATTGACGAACCCTAATAGGTTGTTCAAATATATACGGTTCAATATTTATTATATTGGAATGTGTTCGTGCATTTGTTTAAAATATCCACGGAGCTTTTCATATAAAAATCTATCGTTACTATTCTAATATACATATATAATATATGTAGTATATATTCTATTGGTAATTCGACGTATTACCGTTAGAATCAATTTATATGTTTTTTTCTATTGAACAGAGGGCTCGCGAGTGCGTTGCCGGCCTTTGAAGAATTGGTACGCTCTTTTCTTGAAGGACTGAGTCGAAGTTGAATTGGCTCAGAAATAACTGGCTGGTTCCACATAGTGGTGGTGCCTTAAAGAGCGCTTAGTTGTGGAACGACGGACGTCGAGGTGATACGGGTGGAATTTCGTATCGACGACGACGACGTGGATGATGAAATTCAGCTGCAGGTATTAATCCGAACAACTCCTCTGAATTCTCTCCGTGGTAAATACGGTAGAAGACGCAGAGAGAGATAATAATAATAAAAATAAATTGTATTATTAAAGAAATATGCTTTATTGTCAATTTTACTAACACTTCTGCGTTGCGTCTTCTTTTTCTGCTTTAATATTTATGATACAACTACATAATCAGCTGGTTTGTTGATAATCAAACTCTGGGCATCCGAGTTTTAAGACCTGTGTGTATAACCACTATGCAGCGGCAGTTTGAAGAAAAAGTCTACGAAGAAACAATCGAAGAAAATTCCCAATGCAAAATTTAATGTTAGTAAATATAAGCCAATTTAAGATGACGAAATTTTCAACACTATTAAGTGTTAAGAAGGATACTTAAATTAACACAGCCAATTATCTACTCAGTACCATAATTCATTCACTTAAACTGAGGACACATGTCGAAGGAAATTGCCCGACGCATTTGTAAGCGTTAATTGGATCTGTCTCCTTTAGTTTGAACTGCATTTTTAATAACAAAGAATAGTTCTACATGACTCGGGTCGTGAAATTGTGTTGATTATGTATTACGTTTTATTTACATTTGTTACCATTACTAAAACAAGGTTCTTGCTTTATTTTCATATATTTGGCGCAGAAATCTATATTTATAATCTATATTTCTGGAGTGTCAAACTGTCCACGACTATCCAAATTTACGCAATCCTTTTATATTACTTTACACAGCTTTAAAAGCAGCGTTCTTAACATTATTACTGAAGACGTCGAGAAGAAAACATTGTCAGCCGTCAGAAAAACACAATGACTTCTAGAAATTGACGGCGTGTTTCACGGCACAACAGTCTACAGATCACCTACTTTTGACAACTATGATAACATGATTAATTTATATGTATCTTATTTTGATTTGTTTTCCGGGCCCTTTCAAAGAAGAAATAATTCAATGCGCCAGTACGTATATGTATGTATTCTAGGTTTAAATACAGTTGGGGTGCGCGTCGAGCTCTCGACCGAGGCGGACGTGTCTTTTGTGAAGCGCAGACGCTGTTATTGCTATGCGTTGACGTACCTACTTTTCGCGAGTATTGATCGTCATTGGTTTGAAAATCGTTTGTGTCTTGAAGAAGAGGAGCGTTTGTGTCTTGCGTTGATTAATTTCCGCATTCTTTTATTGGTTTTGGTATAATTGTTCAAGGTCATGCGTTGATTAATTTCCGCAGTCTTCGGATAATAGGTCCAAAAGTATTCGTGGTTCTTAATCTTTGTGTCGTTGTGTTTGTGTCTGTTGTTGTTTTCTATATATATATATATATATTATTATTTTTTTTTTTTGTAATGATATCTTGGTTTGATTATTATTAGTGTTGTGGTTTTAATCAAAATGGATGACTGTAGCTCGGAATCGAGCATATCTGGGGTGGCTAAGACCCGTAAACGGTCTTTCTTCAAGGAGCCTCTGGATGTCGACGGGATATCTGCTTCTGATACTGAGACAGAACAATCGGCTTCAAGGAAGGAAACTGTGAAGAAAAAGCCGAGTTCTCATTGTGTTGGTATTGGAAAAGCCAGGAAAGCAATAAAGGAGGCTAAAGAAGAAGCGGCGGAAGTTGCCTTTGAGAGGCACTTACGGAGTAAGACTCTTCGCAAGGAAGCCGGAAAAAAGTATGTGACTAAACCGTCATTTCTTCTTGATGAAGATATTGAATCTCTGGGCGCAGTAGATATCCGACAGAGAGCGGAGATAAGAACAGCTAAGCTTCTGGAGTTTGTTAAAAATCCAGGAAGTCTTACTGAACCTCATTCTGACGATCTGCAAAAGGCGGCAGAAGACTTGCAGGAGATAATTATATGTTTAACGTCTCGTTCAGTGGCAGAGGAGACTCGCCGCCTGCAAGCGGATAACAAACGTCTGCGAAACCATGTTGCTGATCTGGAAGGATCTTTAAAGGCACTGCGAAGGGAGTTCTCTGAAAGATCAGCTCCTTTTTCCGAAGTTAACCCCTCGCAAGACCCAAATTTTTTGAAGACGATAATAAATGAGATACAAGGTGAGGTCATGCGCTCGGTGGGTGCAATGATCGATGCCAAATTGGCGGGAATGGAGGACCGCTTATTACCAGCAAGTATTATTCGTCCGCCCCTTGCGGCTTCAAAAGAAAGAGAGCACGCGAGACCTGTGGGGTCTTCCATTAATGTGCTGCCTGTTGCAGGTGCAACTGATAATCCAAGTCAGATGGTTGAGGGTCTTTGCCCTACTCCAAGTTGCTCCCAGGAGCAGGATGGTGCCTGGACGTCAGTTGTTGCGCATCCTAAGCGCAAAAGTAAGATATTGTCTACTCCTGCGGAGATGGCAACTGTGCCAAGTGTGGTGTCGGAAGCACGAAAAAAAGTTAAACTTTCTGCACCGCGATCTGCTGCGATTGTCATTAAATTGCAGCAGGAGGCCGCAGATAGAGGTGTTACGTATGCGGGTATATTAAAAAAGGCTAGGGACAACGTCGTATTAGCTGACTTAGGTGTGACTGAAGTCAGAATTAGAGAGACTGCAACAGGAGCCCGAATTATTGAGATACCCGGAACTCAAAGTGCAGAAAAGGCTAGCCAACTTGCTGAGAAACTTCGCAGCGTTCTTGCAGAAGAGGTTAGGGTGGAAACGCCGGTGAAGCGAGCAGCTCTTCGAATTGGGGGACTGGATGACTCTGTGTCTGTCCAAGAAGTCATTGCAGCAATAGCTGCAAAGGGTGAATGTGAGGTGGATGTGATAAAGGCGAGCACTCTTGTAAGGGGCCAGGGTGGAAACAATATAGTTTTTGTACAATGCCCAGTCACTGTAGCTAAAAAAGTTACCGAAGGTCGTTTGCTTGTAGGTTGGAGTTCAGCTCATATTCAGGTGATAGAAGATGGCCCTCTACGATGCTATAAATGTCTAGGTTTGGGCCATATTAGTGTGAAATGTCCGTCAGATGTGGATCGTAGCACTTTATGTTTCCGATGTGGAAAGAATGGACATCAAACTGCAACATGTACAGCGGCTGTAGCGCACTGTGCTGTCTGTGGCGATGCTGGTAAGCCAGCGGACCACATAATGAGGGGAAGAAAATGTAATCCTCCTATTGTGAAGGCAAAGATGGTGCATTTGGCTAGAGGGATCAGCACTGTAAATCAGGCTTTGCCTCGGGAGGCTGATATTATGTCTCAATAATGGGTAGTAGGGCACATATAAACTTTATGCAGGCGAATATAAATCACTGCGCTAGGGCACAGGACCTTCTTCTGCAGACTAGGGCTGAATGGGATATTGATATTACTGTTGTCTCGGAGCCATACTTTGTACCTGCACCATCTCATTGGTTAGAAGATTTAAGTGGCCTCGTCTGTATAATTGCTCGTCCTGGCGGATATCCTCTTATATTAAAGGATCGTGGTATAGGTTATGTTGTGGCTGAGTGGAACGGCCTCATAATAGTTGCTGTTTATTTTTCTCCCAATAGAGAACTATCGGAGTTTCTTACTTTTCTGGACAACTTATGTCTCGCAATTCAACGAGCACAACTGCCAGTGATAGTATTAGGCGATTTTAATTCCCGATCTCAAATATGGGGTGATAGCCTGACTAACGATAGAGGTAAAGCTGTAGAGGAATGGTATACAGAATTGGGACTTTTTCTGCTTAATAGAGGGAACGTTCCAACCTGTGTGCGGGCGCAAGGGCAATCCTTGGTAGATCTCACATTTTCTTCACCAAGTCTAGCCTCCTCGGTGCAAAATTGGAAAGTTGCGGAAGATATTGAGACTCTGTCGGACCATCGCTATATTAGGTTCAATATTTTTAAATCGCAGAGACGGTGTGAAGTGGGTGTTAATAGACAGGCATTCCCACGCTGGGTTCTCAGCAGTCTAAATAAGGATCTCGCAGAAGAGGCGGCTATTGTACAAGCCTGGTGTGCACCCGCTATTTGGCCTACAGACGTTAATGAAGCAGCTAGTCGTCTTCGTCATGCGGCAAAGGCAATATCAAACGCTTCCATGTCAAAATGGAGGCGCCAGCCACCACGTAGAATGGTTCATTGGTGGAACGAGAATATTGCTAATTTACGTGAAATGTGCAACAGTGCTAGAAGAGCATATCTTCGCAATCGCCGAAGACATCGGCGTGATGTTGCTCAAGAACAACGACTTCACTCTCAATTTGTAGAACATAAGAAGGCCCTACAACTGGCTATTAGTCAGGCTAAGGATAAGGCACATAGTGAGTTCCTTGAAAGTCTCAATCAGGACCCATGGGGGCGCCCATACCGTCTTGTACGAAATAAATTGCAGGCAGGAGGTCCTTCACTAACTGAGACACTCCGGTCAGACTTTGTCGCCAGAATTGTATCTGAACTATTCCCCGCTGACCCCAACATTGTTCCTCCACGGATGACATCTGATATAAGACCAGAAATAGAAGGCGAGATTCCCTTGGTTAGTGATGTGGAATTCGCAAACGTAGTGGATCGTCTAAAAAAGCGTATTAGAGCCCCAGGTCCAGACGGTATACACGGCCGTGTATTGGCAATTGCTGTTGAATATCTAGAGGGAGAAATGCGGGAATCATTTAATCTTTGTTTTCGTACTGGACAATTTCCGCAACTATGGAAGGAGGGGCGTCTATGCTTATTGCGAAAGCCTGGTCGCCCGCAAGGCACTTCATCAGCATACCGCCCAATAGTTTTACTTAATGAGGTGGGTAAGCTTTTAGAACGGATAATAGTTTGGCGCTTAAGTCAACATATATCTGTTGTTGGTCCAGATTTAGCCGACGCTCAGTACGGATTTAGAGTTGGGCGATCAACATTAGAAGCGATTGGCGCCTTGAAACATTTTACTATGGAGGCTGTCCGTAGTGGAGGTAAGGCCTTGGCAGTTTCCTTGGATATTTCCAATGCTTTCAATAGCTTGCCGTTTACAGTCATAATGGAGGCTCTCCGTTTCCACGGTGTGCCCTTATATCTTCAGAATCTTGTAAGAAGCTATTTAGAAGATCGTAAAATTCTGTATGTAAATGACTCAGGCGAGCTGGTTCGGTGGCCAATGAAGTGCGGGGTTCCTCAGGGCTCGGTACTGGGCTCCCTTTTATGGAACATTGGATACGATTGGGTGCTTAGGGGTACGTTGCTTCCTAAGTTAAAAATGTTTTGCTATGCAGATGATACCCTTATTGTAGCGCAAGGTAGAGACTTCCAAGAAGTGGTACGTCTAGTAGAAGTTGGGACCTCTTTAGTAGTTGATAGGATTGGCCTACTAGGACTTAAGGTTGCTCTTGAAAAGACTAGTGCGCTCTTGTTTCACGGGCCAAGAGGTGGCCCGCCTTCTAGGGCATCAATTATTGTTAATGAAGTTACAGTGTCGATTGGTCGTAATATGAAGTATTTAGGGCTAATTCTTTATTTATTTATTTATTTATTTATTTATTTATTCCTTATTTCCTATTTTTACAGTAACTTAATACTAATACAATAGAAAACTAACTTAAAACATAATATAACCATAACAAGTAAAAACTTAAAAACCTAAACAATTCTATAACTAATTATAAATAATGAAATTCTTGTGAATTCAGCCAGTGTGCAACTAAATATATCCGTCTCACAAGCAATAGTGTTTAGGGTGCGCAAAACACGCGTAAATGGTGCTTCTCTAAGCAAGTTCGTCCGCGCCCGAGGCACTGCCAGCAATTGCGACCGCTTACTCCGCCGAGTGTGGTTATTTGGCACACGCAGCCCCAGTCTTTCCAATATTTCCGCATTATATATTTTACCTCTAAGGATCTTAAAAAAATATAGCGTGATAGTAAGGTCCCTCCTTACCTCTAACTTGTTGTATCCTACCATGCCCAAGACAAACAAAGTTGGATACATTATTGGGTAAAATGGGTACACTCCATACAACCTCATGTATATGTATCTCATAAATTTATTTTGGATGCGCTCCACCATTAGAGAATATTTTTTTTCTTGTGGGGCCCAAATCATAGAATTATATTCCAAGTGGCTCCTAACAAGTGCATTATACAATGCCATTACCGCTTTTATATTTGAAAATCCTTTGGCCATACGCAAAATAAACCCTAGATTCCTATAAGCTTTTTTACAAATTATTTTTATGTTATCCCGAAAATTTAATTCCACGTTTAAATGAACCCCTAGGTCTTTTATTTCGGCTACTCTTGGAATTGGCTGTTTATCAATGTTATAATTATAAAGAATCGGTGTCCGTGCTCTGGAAAAAGAAATAACAGCACATTTTGCAGAATTAAGCTGCAGTCGATTTTTCCTGCACCAATTTACTACCCGATCAATATCCTGCTGCAATCGTAGACAATCTTCCTCACTATTAATCGGCCGTGATAGTTTAAGATCATCCGCGAACATTAAACATTTTGCCTCTTCTACTACCCCTGGTAGATCATTTACCATTAACAAAAATTCTAAAGGTCCTAAATTGCTCCCCTGCGTCACGCCAGACCAAGTGTAATAGTTCCTAGATTTAATGCCATCATATTCCACATACTGCTCCCTATCTGTCATGTGACTTGCCATAAACCGAATCAATGACGCAGTGAAGCCAACTTTTGCTAATTTCATCAAGAGCACGTCGTTATCGACCGTGTCAAATGCTTTTCGTATATCAAAGTAGGCTGCATCAACTTGTCCTCCACTATCCACAACTGGTACTATGCAAGTCAAGAAGCTTAATAAGTTGCTCGTGGTACTTCTTGCTGCTCGAAATCCATGTTGTGAGTCAGAGAGTTGAGATTCTACCTGATCAAGAATGCACTTTTGAAGCGCTGACTCCATTACCTTCGCTGGTGTTGACAAAATCGCCACCGGTCTATGATGGTCTATTTTGTCACTTTGTCTACCTTTAGGTACCGGAACCACTTTGCTAATTTTCCAACGATCTGGGAATGCTGACGCTTTAAGGCTAAGATTGAATATATGGAGAAGGGGTTCCGCCAATACTGCCCGACAGTCTCTAAAGATATACGGAGGTATACCATCAGGCCCCGCGGACTTTTTTGGTTTTAAACGTTGTAAGGCATTCCGTACCTCCTCTAATTGCAACTTATCTACGTGAACCAATGTTCCCCCACTTCCACAATCCGCCTCCGCAATAGCTTTCTTAACGTCAAGCTTGGGCTTTTGCGTAACATACACTGAACTGAAATAATTAGCGAATTCCTCTACCCTCTTATCCATAGTTAACTCTTTTCCGTTACTAACAATACCCCTAGGCTGTCTTTCAGCCCTTTGGCTCTTTACAAATTTCCAAAATGACCTAGGATTTTCTATGACGTTCGTTTCAATAACTTTCCGATACCTATCAAATGCCTTAGCAATCCCTACCTTTACCTCAGCCCTACACAAGCTAAACGCTTGGTAGTCACATTGCAACTTAGTTCTCTTATAACGCTTATGTAGCTTAGCTTTCCATTTTATTTTACGAATAATTTCATCATTATACCATTCCGGATACGCGTGTTTTGAGTGAACATATCCTTTTAGGGTTTCTTTTGGCACACAATCGTCAAAGATAGTATTTAAAATATTATAAAAGCTATCTAGACTCGCATCTAAGTCCGAAGAAAATATACTAGACCAGTCTGCTGCTCCTATCCTCGAATACAACATATCGTAATTGGCTTTTTGAAATTTCCATTTCAATGGTCTACCTACCTTATCTACCGCCTTCGTATATTTCACCAGGGACGCCACCGATCGGGGCCATACACACACTTGAAGTGGTGGATGTTGTTTATCCACTGACACCAGAGGCTGATCAGATACACACACATTTACGCTGCTGACCCCCCCAACCTTGCATAAAACCAGATCCAAAATTCTTTCATTAATATTTTCTACTGAATTGCACTGACTGAATTCACAATAATGTAAAAAATAATCCTCAAAATAATTTCTAACCAAATTAGAACAAGAGTATAAATTGAAATCCCCTAACACTAATACACTACTATATTTGTGGCAATAATCTTCTATTATTTTAAATAATAACAAATATTCATGATCATTACTATTAGGAGGAATATATAAGACACACACAAAAAATAAAAACCTACTTTTTAAAAAAACAGTCGCACAAACAAGTTCAAATGCCCGACACTCGATATATACATCGGTAGGCAATATCACTCGCCTCATTTCTAAACGCGGAGTGGCTATCAAACAGGCTCCACCCTGCTTGCGGCCGTTCTTGATGGAAGGTGGAAGTTTGAGGATCATTTTAAAGCTCTTGGTTCGAGACTAGTTGGTGCAGCAGGGGCACTGAGTCGTCTGCTTCCAAATATAGGTGGACCTGACGAACGGTGTCGGAGGCTTTACTGTGGGGTCATTCGAAGCATGGCACTTTACGGAGCCCCAGTGTGGCAAGACTCACTCACTTTAACCAATAAAATCCTTCTACGGAGGCCGCAAAGGGTTGTGGCAAGAAGAATAGTCCGTTGTTACCGAACGGTGTCTTTTACCGCTTGCTGTATATTGGCTGGCACTCCACCTTGGGAGTTAGAGGCTGAGGCTCTCACTTTAGTATACAATCACCGGATGGAGTCGAGGGCTGAAGGTATTTACCCTGGTGTTGAGGAAGTCGAGAATTTAAGACGTTTGGCGCGATCAGCTACAATGCAAAAATGGTACCAAGACTTAGCTAACCCATCAGCGGGGCATAGAACGGTGGAGGCTATTCGTCCAGTACTTAGTGACTGGGCAAATAGAAAAAGTGGTGCCCTTACCTTTCGTCTTGTGCAGGTGTTGACAGGACATGGATGTTTTGGGCGATACTTGCATGACATCGTGCGGCGGGAACCAACACCAAGCTGCTTGGAGTGTGGCGCAAATGATGATACTGCACAGCATACGTTGGAGGATTGTCCGCAGTGGTCTGAGCTACGTCACAATCTTATTTCTGTGGTGGGTAATAACCTTGCTTTGCCCTGTGTTGTACAAAAAATGGTCGGCAGTGACGAGGTATGGAATGCAGTGGTATCCTTCTGTGAGCAGGTCATGCTACAGAAGGAGACAGCAGAGCGAGAGAGGGAGCGCTTTAGGACGAATCCTAGGGGTGGAAGACGGGGAGTAAATAGGAGAAGATATGCCCATCTCCTACCTCCTATGTAGTGTATACTGCACCGGAGGTTTTTGAGTGTAACATGCCGTTGAGGTCCCGGTAGAATGCGACAGCGACCCCGGAGCCTCTGTAACGCGGCTTTGTCGGAACTAGTCGAGGTGGTTTTAGTGGGTATTGCTCACCCAGTCTCTGAGTAGCAGAGATTTTGGCGTGGGTCGAGTCCCACATACCCCTGTTCAGGGGATGCGCAAATGCATTTCCACCTCGGATATCAAAAAAAAAAAAAAAAAAAGGTTTAAATACAGTCTGAGTTAAATTATTTCTTGGTACAATCAACTTGATGGTTCAACATGATTTGTTTAAGTATCCTGTACGATCTTTGACGTGGGCGTAAAATACGACAAAAATTTGCGTAAACAGGCCACGTGTACGTAAACTTTAGAGTTTTATGACGTTTCATACAAAATGTGTCACTTTATTTTACAGCAACTAATACTGTGAACGGTGGATTTTTTGACTTGGAATTTAGAGAGAATATACGCTTTACAGTATACGTAATTCTTAGTAGTATCTACGACAATCAAATCGTTGACCGTCCAGTGTGATACTAAAGTTACACTTATACCATGTATACCGATAGTGTTAATCCATCTCACAAACTAGAAAGTCCAATACAAATAGCGAACAATGGTATTGATTAATTAGCGCTTATAAAATCTTTTGTGCTTTTTTAGAACTAAATGATTGTTCCACTTTCGCACGAATGTATGAGTAATCGCTAAAAGTGCATGTAGGTGGAATGTTTGAGCTAATAACAGCTATCTTCATTGTGGCAAGTATTGTGGTGATAAACAATGACTAGATATTAATTTTTTTATATTCATAGAATTTTCTGATTTTACGTTTGGATTTGTAAGTTTAATATAAGCTGTCTATAAAAATTTATAAATAAATACACGGACTGTGGAGCAAGGCAAGGCATTTAATTGGAAGTTAAAAATGATTGTTCATAATGTTTATTAACTTTTTTTAATTAATTAGTGTAAATTAACGAAAAAATGGCTTTGTTATTATTAATTAAAATAATTGTTTCATTTGAACCGGAGGTCCTGATGTGAAAGAATTTTAAGTCCTGATGTCATAAAATGCCTTACAAAGGTCAAAATAGTGTTCGATGATTATTTAAACAATAGAAAAAGTGCTATATTTACTCCAAATTTAAAATAAACTTACTGAAAATCCATTTAATTATCACAATTATTTTGCGTGTTTAAATTTGAAACGTCAAATAATTGTAATATAAAAACTAAACGCGTTTCTTGTAAAGACTGTTTAAATATTAGTATACATATATTATTATTAAAAAAAGATGTAATTGGATAACAAAACTGTTTCAAAAAGTTTCTTATATAGTAGTTTGATAATGAGAGTTACAATTTAGTTACAATGTTCGAGTTGATTATGAAGTTTCCTGGAAGCTTGTTTATTTTTGCGAAGTTACTATTATTTATTCTCAAAGGAATGTGGTGTTAATAGGTCGTAAACTTTCTACTTATCACATCTGATATTTAGAATAGGCTGCATAGAAAATACAAAGCTGGCTTATAACCACTAATATTTGATAATGTGTATATTTTTGTGAGTTACTTAAATCGTATTGTTATAGGTATATAACCTTTACATGTAACTTAAGTATTTTTTTTATATCATCCAACTATATTAACAATCCTTCGTGAGCAGTGTCAGCCAAGGTTTAGACAGAAATATTTTTTTTTAATATGAATATTCAAGTGCACAATTGTACGGAATAATTGATTATCGAAGTAAAAGATCCAGATAAATGGAGAACAAAAAAATAAAGAAGAAAGAAAAAGAGGATCTCATTATTAAAATTTGTATATTTATCGTGTTTAAGCTGAATACTATAATAATAAGAATTGAAAAATACTGAAACGACGTCACCTATTATTATGTCTACTATTTAGCTGCCCCGTCGACCTTTGTTTCGCCTTTGTATGTTTTAGTAGCTACATACCAACTACCAACAATATGGACCTTGTCCGTTTTATCAGGATTTAACCATATCATATTTTTTTCTTTCCCCCCTAAAAACAATCAAGTTCAAGGAATAAATAAAAATACTACTCTTGGTTCAGCTGCCTTCGGGATTTGCGCTAAGGAATATATTTTGCGATTCAATTTTATTTAGATACTAGCTGCCGCCGCGAACTTCATTTCTCCTTAATGCCTAGCCTACCCATGGAACATTTTGCTATGCTAACCCAGAGACTGTTCGGTTTTCCGGAACTTTTTAGGGTTTTCTGTGATTTTTCTCCATAAAAACCACAAGGTTTAAGTTATAAGTTCTTAACTAACAAATAAAAGATAGGGGTTGATCGTAGAGGGTAGATGAAAATTAAGGGTTGTATATATTTTTTTATGCTGTATCATTAAAAAAATTGTCTAAAAAGTAAAAAGAATATTTTTGGTGCGGACACCCCTTATAACTTAGGGGTTTGAAAGATAGATAGTAGCCGATTCTCAGACTTACTGAATATGCATAAAAAAAATTATAAGTATCGGTTTAGCCCTTTCGGAGGAGAACATTGTGACACGAGAATTTTATATTTTAGAAGATAGATATAAAAGTGAAATTCGGCTTCGTTGTAATCAAAGCCAGAGTAACCATATTTCCGGGTGAAATACCATATAGTTTTAAAATACAATAGGATTGTGGAAAATGCAGAAACCGGGTTGTCGACTTTGTTTAACAAGATACTCAGTTGACATACATTCCGCGCTTCTTTGTCACTATATCTGCTGGCTGAGTATTGTACTGAGAGGATGAGAGATTTTACTTTGCTTACTAATCACTTATATTCTTGGCTACGGCTGCTATACAACCTATGCTTTTGGTTTCGATTATATATATATATATACTAGCAAACTCGGCGAACTCCGTTTCGCCACCAGATATATACCACATATATATATAAACCTCACGGAGCCCAAGACCTTTCCAACGAATGCAAAACCGTGGAAATCGGTTAGTGCGTTCTGGAGTTATAGCGTCAGGAAGGAAAACCCGACTTATTTTTATATAGTAGATATTTCATAAGTTTACTGATTCAAAAACTATTCTGTTTTCTGTTATATACATACAAATCTGTCGATATCCCTTCAGCCAAAATGTATAACATTATTAACAGTCTAAGGCTGCTAACACACTAAGTTCTATTTTTTTACTCCGTGGATTTATCCGCGTTGTGTCGTGTACCTTTAAATGGACGAACTCTCCCTATAAAATATTTATTGTTTTACCTAGCTATTACTAGGTTCACATGGTAGGTATATGACTAATATTCTAGGCGTAGACAGGGGTGCGACTTTGTTTATTATTAAATTATTCGAATGAATCTTCCTCTTTAATCAAACTAACGAATAATCGATTCCGTGGTTTAATAGAAATAATAAAAAAGGCGTAATTTGTTTTATATGAGGGAGTATGCTGTGTAAACAGCATTAAAGAGATAGCTTTGACTTGAGAAACTGAATTTCTTATTAGATATTTTCCTTAGTTACGGATATAATTTAATTAAAGCTCAAGATACGACTACATCCCACATAAGATGAATCATCAAGGTCGTAACCGACTTTAGATAATTAACATAATTAAGTAGACATCCCACAACATGCAATGTTTGCGATTTCTTAAATGTTTCGCAACGTATTTCTAGCAAATAACTATTAAATTTGATACTCACAAAGAGAGAGGGATTGTCAAATATGCTCCAATTACAAACGGTTATGGCTATTTTTTCGAATGAAAGCCGAACGACATTCATCTACAGATATTGACGCTACAAGAAATGTTGTTTAAAGTCTTCTATGATACTAATTTTATTGAAAACAATAACTAACCTTAAAATATAATAACTAAAATATATTATTAAAAGGAGTCTCTTTAGGCAAGGTTCCGAAGATACTGGCGGCGTTCCCCCTTTAAATAGCTAGACTAATTCTTTGTCCGAGGTAGATGCCAGGTCTATACTAATTATTTCATAATAAGAAATACAGGTAGTGTATGGAAGGTTGGCAATAGTGGTCATGTTTGATATACATTAAACTGTATAGTTAAGAATCATAGCAGGAAGAATCAAGAATGCGTAGCGCAGTCAAAGCTTAAAAACACTTAACATTAAAAGTGCGACTCCTTCTTTTAGCTTTTCTCGTATCTCTCCCTTACTAGCGGTTAGCAGTCAGTATCTTGAAGCGTGTCTTGTCCTGTGCCAGATGCAGCAACTCTGCCGCAGTCGCCGCAATACCCGTCTTAAGGTTACGAAGAAATTATATTTTTCTACTACTAACACACCGTTTAGAAAAAAAATAATCAGTGGCGCTACAATTAGTTCATGATCATGTTTTAATCTAGGCAAGTAGGTGATCAGCCTCCAGTGTCCCGCCGTCGACTTTTTGGGTCGAGATATGTCAGTTTCCTCTCGATGTTTTCCTACAACGTTCGAGCGAATGTTAAATGCGCACATAGAAAGAAAGTCCAGTGGTGCACAGCCGGGGCTCGAACCTACGACCTCTGGGATGAGAGTCGCACGCTGAAACCACTAGGCCAACACTGCTCAGCACACCGTTTACCCTGGATTTTATCCATTAGAAGCTGGTAACGGTCATGGCGCACGTGGCCTGTAGGAATATGTAGAAGTACTTATGATGACTCAAAACAGTCTCAGTAAGAGGCAAAAATTTTAATCATTAACAAGGCCTGTAAAAAGAACAAACTTAGAGAAGATTTTAATGTTTGAGGCGTTCACTCTTTCGATATAAGGTAAAATTTATTAATAGAATTTCGTCTAAGATATTTTGATAACCCTTCAAGCCCTCGAAAGTTCAATTGTCGCATCTGCTAAATAATCGTCTTAGTTTCGAAATTAGCGAGTGAAGTGGCCGTGGGCCGCATCTGCCGCTGAATTGATATCTATTCAATAGAACAGAGTGGATTACATCCGGTAGGGCTGACAGATGTCGTACTTAATTTTATTTTTGTCTTTGGTTTACACCGATTACTGATTTATTTTAATTTATAACAATTTATTAACAATCAACTGCTCATAATGATATTTCTTTATACGTTACGGTACCTTTTTGCTTAAGTTTTATTTCTGTTTCAATTATTGCAATATAGTAGGTAGTAAAAGTGAATTTTATGTAGTCTTGACATTCAGACAGTGGTGCCAACTCCTACAAAATCCCTAGTCTAGCTTAAGCACCTTCAAATGCCGACAGAAAACCTCTAAAATTTTTATTGTACACTCGGTTTAAGAGGTAATTTCAAATATGAATTTAAAATATATTTAAGTAGTATAAAATAGCTGTTGTAGTTATGCGGGTGAATTTTGCATACTATATAATGAAATACCTAATACATTAGTAAGATTATAATATACATATATCTAAACTTTTTTTGGCATATATTTTTTTGCTATTTCCTCATTTTCTTTTCATACATTATTTAAAAGAAACCAATATTGAATGAACTATCACGTTCGTCTCGTCCAAGCACCAGAATGGAAAAGAAAGCTGATGAGGTAGTCAGCACAATATATCTCGTCGAGAATGACATAATATCTAACGATATGTAATCTGCACGCCAATGTACCGACCCACCAAAAATGACGTCAGATGATTTAGGCACACAAAATTCCTTTAAGAGTAGAGGAATTACTTAAATTTATAGTAAAACCTCTAATGCTATTTATTTAATTGAACACACCCAGGGAATCCAAATGTTCTGGAAGTAGACGGTCGTATGTCGGCAATACAAATAAAAAACTGCGTGGGCAAAAAACCCTTGGCTATATGAATATTGACATTAACTAAACTTCCAAAAAGCATTGTGCGGCAACCCTATGTTGATCGGCTTAGAGAAATTCCCAAAGAATGTTCGAGTCTCGTGTGGGTGGTTATCCCAGCTCCCAACGGGAATGAAGATGAATGTACAAATTATATCTACTTATTCACGATAGACTAATAACAAAATTGTCTTATAAATGACACCTGGAAGCTATTTATTGTGGGTTTAAGCAACCAAGTGGAGGGGCGCGGAACAACACCGGCGATACTACTTTTTCTCATACCTAAAAATCGTAACTACCAATAATTTGGTACCTGAATCATGCAGATCGGTCCACGGACAGACTAGCTATGTTCAATACACAATACTCGTATTATATGTTTAATATATATTACCTCCTTCAGTTTTTGGAGTTGGTTATAAAAGCAATGCAAACTGGTGCTACTGGATATTTAAATTACCAAATATGTATAAGAATTTTTCAAAAAATATTTTCAAAAAAATTTAAAGATAGAAACTTAGGTTAACACATGCCCACTTGTATCGGTTGCCACTAGGTCAAGTAGAATGAATAATTTATGTTAAAAATAAAGATAAAACGAATAAATTAACTGATAACTTACCTTTTCTGCAGTGAAAATATATTTCTATGTGTAATATATATTTTTAGAGTAAATACCTAACACTCTGATAAAGACTAAATGAGTTTAATTGATCTTATTGATAACTACAGTCTCTTTCTTATTAGTATGATTAGTAATAACTTATATTAAAAGACCGTTGTGTGGTAAAAATACTAGCATTAAAAATTAAATAAATAATATTTGGACTAAAATATATTATTTCTATTGTAAAATATGTATAAATGGTCAATAAAAATTCCCTTTATAACCTGAGCTCTAGGAAAAAGTTTCTATTGGAATTAAAGCTATGAAAGACAAAAGTAAGGCGTGAAAGATCCTCCATTGAATTGTTGGCAAGACCCGTCTTAAACTGAACTTAGGAATTAAATTTCTTTAAAATTGTTGATATATTTTTTCTCGACGACTGAAGTACAATATTTTTACATACATTGTCTTATTACGTTTTACACTGCACATCAAGGGTCATCATACATCATATTTTAATTATTCTAATTGGCATGTAATTAGCTGTCTGTGTCAGGCTGCGATCTGAACACATCCTCGCGCTAATTCTTGTGACAGGCATTTTTAAAAACAGTTTTAAAAGGTGATTTATCAATGTCACTAATTTTTAATACAATAGAGACTTTACCCCGCTCAATCTGCACGAAATTCGCAAGTATTTAGGTATATTGTATAACAATTTAATTAATAACAAGTATTTGAGCTTTGGCTGTTAGCCAGCCGCCATGTCACGATCCCGAATAACGGCATTATACGGATTCCACAGTACTATAGAAAACAGTATGTGATTATTATTTAGGTGAAATTTTTCTTAGTATTATTGTGTTTTCTACTCTTACTTTCATTACATTTTTCTTTCTTATCTGTTAATCAGAACCCGTGAGAAAACGACTACCTATGAGTGCACATTTCTGCGTCTGTCACTTGTTTTTATTTATTCCATGAAATAAAATAATAGTATGATTACAATAAGAATATTGATACGAATTGCTTCACTGCCCGGTAGAGGTCTTCTTTGATGGGTTCTTGGATGGTTTTTTTTTTAATGGGATCTTGCTATTGGCCTTTAAGGGCCTATACAGCTCAGCTCGGGCTGTTTTGGCGAGCGTTACTTGGCCGGAATAGGCGTTTTCCTGACACTAGAGCAAGGGCGTCTCCTGCGAGACTCGGCGTGGGCCGCCGCGGGTGGTCAATCGACTGAAAGGCCGGATGGAAGCTAACTGTAGTGAGTGATGTGCGAAGTTCATACGGCCAGTACGGCTACCGAGATTGGATCATCCGGATCCGTTAGGACAGTCGTGTTGATTCTACCCAAGATGGTTTTAGAGGGTAAAGCCCACCCGGTTCTCTAAGTACCAGAGTGCTTGGAGTGAGCCGAGTTGAATTTAGCCCTGGCTCTGTTAGTGCGGGTGATGCGTAAACGCATTTCCACCTTGGTTAAAAAGAGGTATTCATGATTTATAGTTTATATAACAATTATAGTCAGCAAAAAAGTTTTAATGGCGCAGCATTACGATACACCAAATAATTTGGAGTTCCATAGCAACTGAAAGGATTATCCTGTTAGTTCGTTCTGGTACAAGGCTTGGAACACAGTTATGACACTTTAATTTACTGGAAACATTACGAACGTTAAATGCGTGTTTAGTAATAAATATAAAACAAAACTGAGAATGAGAATTTAATTGATTTCTGGAGTAGCCTTCGTAATGTGCACACGAAATTAATCTCTTGTTTCAATTGTTCACCTTCAATTGTTTCTCTGATTGTCAATTGTTTTGGATATTGATTATTAAAGTAGTAGGATTTTTTTATAAACTATAGACCTATATATCAAAATTTATCATAAAAATTGTGATCTAGTTCAATTATGACGAACGAAAGTAATCGGGTCCTCAAACGTCAACCCAAAACCGCACTTTATTGTCTCTTATTGAAATCAATACTTACAGCTGTCGTAAATGTGTCTCCTTCAAACAATATGTTTCAGATAGAGAGGGTAAATTTAATTTGTTTTTGTCCAGGTAGGGCCTGTCGCCAGGAATTGCGTGTAGATCCTACGAATACATTTATACGAATTCCAACCGTATTTTTATAGTGGTACGATTGCAAATTGATATGTAATTGGTGGATTTGATTTTATGAGTCATTGTACGCAATCATTAATGTTGAAATTTGGTATTAATAAAGCATGTTCTCGCATGTAGTTTGTAGAAGTATTGTTAAATAGGAAACAAGGCAGGAATGAATAGGCGCTACAACCTTTTTAGGTCTGGGCTTCAGATTTCTGTATCTGTTTCATGATAATTTGTTAATCTTATAGGCAAGTAGTCCTGACACACGCCACCGACATTTTGGGTTTAAGGCAAACCGGTTTCCTCACGATGTTGTCCTTCACCGTTCGAGCGTATGTTAAAAGCGCACATAGAAAGACCATTGGTGCACAGCCGGGATCGAACCTACAACCTCAGGTATGAGAGTTGCACGCTGAAGCCACAAGGCCAACGATATCCAGACTTAGCTTAGTAAATATAGTAATTACTGAATGTTTCAAACACATTTAAATGGGATAAAAATAAGGCTATTTAGTTATTAGTATAACAGCAACTCCATTCAATATCGTAACGCGAAGAATTTTATTGACGTCCGACCGTAACTTTTTAATATTTCAACGTGAAACTTCTGAAAGCCGAGTCGAGCTTTTGTGAATATTGAAAAAACTTTGTTAGCAATCTTCATTTTGTGATTGTAAAGGTCCCTCGGATTCCATGTTGCCGAAATATTCTTGATTTTTTAAAATTTTCGACGCGTTTTTGTTTGCAGAAGTTTTTCTAAGACCATTATATTATGATAAATAACTTCCGTGTCTTTACGTTTTAGTAACTTATATGGTCTTTTTAGCATCCTCTGATGTTAGGTAAACCAAAGAACTTAATGACAAGAAATAATAAAAAAAACGACGGGTTGCACTCCGGGAGGGCCGGCAGACGTGAAAACTTGAATACTAATGTTGTGCATTTTCGATATTTTGGAATGGTTAGGGAATAATTTTGCACGAATTGCTTTAATTATCAGTATAAAAGTAATATAATTTATGGGGTAGAATACAACATTTATTTATTGCGCTATCGTACACAAACATGACAATTTATATTACATTAAATACGCCGCGCCAGCTGTCTACTCTCCATTCATCTTACGAATTTTCGATCAGGTCACCTGACGCGAATTTAAATTTTTTACCCACTCCATAAAAAGTGTACAACGCCGCTAAAGAAGTTTTCACTTCAAAAATGCTATCGGGGTTAGCGATATTACCCTCTTTGCTTGAATGTATGTAAATATTTGTTTATGTCATCATAATACTAATACTAATTCATAAAACAATCACTGATCGAACAAAATTTTCCGTAACAAACATTTTCTATCGTAAAGAAAATTAAATGGACGTTCTCGGTATGCACAGTTCGACGGGTTATTTGCTTTCGACACTTACTGCAACTCATTGGAAATTGTTTCACACAGAAAATTATGTAAACAGCATTGCAAAGAGGAAGCCAACGGTAACTTATGTGTGTAAATTCACTCCTACATTGACCGCATATGTGGGTGTGACTTGAACGTTGTATGAAAAACCTGGGTGGCAATCACTCTCCGTTTCGAGAGATCTTAGAGTATCGATCGAGCAATATCTAAGAATAATAAACGAGCAACATAATACAAAAGTTTATTTAACACAATATGTATTTAGATAACGGTCACCGTAATTTGTTAAGACTATCAAAGACCTAAAAATTTTTTTTAAAATAAATAAAGCTGTGTCAGCATAGTTAAAAGCGCTAAACCAAACCAAAAGGTCGTGCTTTCGATGAGCTGTGTAAACATATCTGCGCAATTAATTTTATTTTATTCACATGTTTATTAATTTTACCATACACAAGACTTCATTACTTACACTGGTAACTTTTATTATTATTTATTTTTTCTACTAGTATTTATTGCATTCAATTTCATTCTTTATTTACGACTGAGGCGCAAACTAGCTGCTGTGGTCTCTGGCAGAATGACCAGCGCTGTGGAACATTCTGCTGCTCAGCATAATACTGAGCCAGGGCCAATTACAGCCACAGCACACACGCATTACACACTTGGATCGAACCGAATGGGAAAAGGGTTTTTTTTTTCATTTTTCTAATTTTTTTTTGATATTCTCTCATTTAATTTTTTTCTATTTGATTATTGTTATTTTGTGTCTGTGTTTTTGTTTGTAGTGAATGTAATAAATGTCTTTGTTATGTCAATTAATACTCGCTCATACGGTGAAGGAAATTATCAACATAATATCGACTTAAGTTTCACTTAGTTTCAAGTAGACTTAACTATCTCGTGGAAATAATTGAGACTTATGAAGACTATAATCACATACCAATCTGCTCGTTAGTGGAATCAAATATTGTCATCTTATGTTTCACTATGAAATACGAAACCTCGTCTTTGTTATTACTGTTACATAATACTTTGCTTCTATAGAGCGCGGAGTAAATTTTAATATACAAACATAAAAACCTAAATCACAGCATGAGAAAGAGATAGCATTTGGAGATGCGTTGAAAATTGTCGTTTACGTAGATGAAAATAACTTAACAAAAACGTTTTAACTAAGGAATCGATAAGAAATAAAACGTGAAGTTTTGCATCTCATTCAACGAGACGTCGACAATGCAATCAGTCACTGTCCAAACGGCTTGATCCTTTGGCGTTGCGTAAAGATGTGGGTGTTCATCTTCTACCGCATTCACCATGGAAGAATGTTCAGAGGAGTTGTTCGTAGTAATATCTGCAGCTGAGTAAATTGGACGTCAAGGCGGATACGAAATTCCACCAGTATCACTGCTACATCCGTGCTACCAGCTGCCTACTGAAGTATTTCTGAACCAAGTCGACAACGTACCGTATTGGCAACGCAATTGCGTGCCTTTTGGCAGTACTATAAAACTATATATATATAAACCTGTACTATAAAATAAAGAGACAGAACGAAAGTAAATGAGTGTAATAATACGTTCATGTACTATTTTTGAGAGTTTTGGTTTACTTTTGTCAAGAGGAGGGAAGGATTAATTGCAGTCAATCTGCTTACGTAATACTTGAACTGCCCCTTATTCACTATATTCCCTTTCAGCTTCAGCATTAACATTAAGTATTAAGTTAGAGTTTGAATCACCATACGTTAGATTTTGATAACTATTATAGACATTATGAAAGAAATGACCTTCACTTTAGCGGAAACTATATTCCGCGCTCTATACTACACGCTCTATACACATAATAAGAGTACGCTTGGACGTGGTTGTCGTCAAGATCGCAATTCATCATTACAAGTTACCGTAATATAAAAACTTTGCCAGGCATGCGACATTCCCCTGCCGTCCAATTACCCTCGACAATTTCTCAGGGAATTCTTCGATGCTTTTTTAACTAAACAGGAACCATTATTTACTCTAAGCGTAAATAAATACGTAGCTAATGAATTTTTAATATCGACACTAACGAAGGAGTAGCTTTTTATAGATAAAGGTTAATAATGCTAGGAGATATCTAATATTGTCTATCCTGGGAACAAAATCTTTTTAGTGTAAATGAATTGTATGGAAAATGCAATCAAACTGTCAAAGGTAGCTAGTTTACATTATAATAAATGACCAGACTATATTTGAGAAATCAATTGATAAATGTGTTAACACACTTTAACCTTAAAATCTGTAGGAAAAAGTGTAATGTTGAAATTAAATCATATAGTATTGAAATAGCCGATTTCAATCAATACGCTCTGAATTTGCAGAAATCTTTCTGTGTGATTATCGCCTGGTAAGTGTTAACGTACTAAAAAATTATATTAAAACAGAAACGTAAATGCCCTACCACGCCTTAAGAGACTTTGTAGTATTTCGAACTGATATTGATTAGTATATAACAAACTAGCTGATCCGGCAAACGCCGTTTTGCCATGTCATTATATCATTTATGGTTATTGTGCCTCACTCGACATAGATAGGTATAGTGTGTCGCGGACTTTTTGTAGATATTTATAAGATCTACAATTACTTAGAACATTTTATGGTTCTATCTTTAATAGTTTAGGCAGGGTACGCAAAATAAGTAACTTTTTTGGTTGATTTTTTACACCTTGTGTCCGAAAAACCCTAATATCTTACGGAACCCTATTTTTGTTCAAAATTAAATATAGCCTATATTACTCGTGGATAATGTAGCTTTCGAATGGTGAAAGAATTTTTAAAATCGGTCCAGTAGTTTATGAGCCTATTCATTACAATCAAACAAACAAACAAAGTTTTCCTCTTTATAATATTAGTGTAGATATATTTCCTTTGTTAGGATTAAATCATTATCAAAAAATAACATTGCGAAGTAGCAGGCTGTAGAATCGACTCCCACTGATGGTGTTCCATGAAAATACGGCCTGCAAGTTGTTAAAAAGCAGTCGAAGTGAGGGCCATGGGTAGCCAAATTTTTTTGTAATAGATATTGCTTATCCAATCTTTTATAATACATCGCGCTACAACATTTGGCCTTTTTAATATAACAGGGGGCAAACGGGCAGTATGCTCATCTGATGTTAAGTGATAGCTCATCGACACTTACATTGCCAGCGCTCGCAAGTGCGTTGCCGGCATTTAGATTTATATATCTTTATTCTTATATTGTATCCTTTATGCGTAAGTAGGTGATATGTTTGATTCTAAGATGTTTATACCTTCACCATACGAACTAATTTTGAATTTAAACTCACCCCCATAGGTTTAAGAATTGAATTTAATTTAAACACCAAAAATATCTTGTCAGAATTTCCTTGAAAATATACCTACTTCTCCTTAAACAAATTACACATAAGTACCTATAATCAGTTACCGGATAACGTCAATTCTCACAACCATATAGGAAATTCACCTATTTCCTTAGCAATAATGACTGACTACAGTAATTACAGTAGATTTACTGTGAAATTGAATGGTAAATATGATATGAATAAAAATTGTGATAATTTTTACAATCGGCTATTATACTTCTGTGTATGTTTGGGCATTTTTCTTTAGACACAGTGTAAGTTGGTTTTCCTAATGGAAATAATTTTCCCTGCAAGAATCATACATTTAAATTTTAAATTAACAACAGTATAAGTACATGATGGACGTTCTAAAATACGGTCTCCGAAAGATTGGTATGACAGCCGGTTTTTTTTATAGAACGAAGGGCAAACGGGCAGCAGGCTCACCTGATGTTAAGTGATACCGCCGCCCATGGACACTCTCAATGCCAGAGGCTCGAGAGTGCGTTGCCGGCCTTTTAATAATTGGTACGCTCTTTTCTTGAAGGACCCTAAGTCGAATTGGTTCGAAAATACTTCAGTGGGCAGCTGATTCCATATAGTTGTGGTGCGCGGCAAAAACTGCCTTGAAAAACGCTCAGTTGTGGAACGGCGGACTTTCGTATTCTGCCTCGACGTCCGATGATGAAACTCAGCTGCAGGTCCTCTTTAAATAAGTTTAATTGACGTTTTACATTATACATTATACATCTTAGAATTACTGCATTTGCGGCTACTTTAAAAACTTACTAATATACTGTAGCGCTGCTTTTTTAATCTGCAAACACTGGTTTGCGTAAACACTTACGCAAAGGCTGTGATGCCAACTTAGGGGTTTTACCCCAAAATTACGGGGAAATCAAGATATTGGGTGGAAGTTAATACATGTATTTTTTAAACGCACGATCATATACAATTATTCATATTAAGCCTAGAACCTAACCAACAAATTAAACCAACTTTAAACTCCAAACGTGGTTATAACTAAAATATCAAAAAGCTATAATACTCTAAGATATTGTATACTACTTGAATGTATTTTGATACATATTTGAACCTCTAAAACTCTAGGGTTATTTAATCGATAATTAGGGGTAGGTATTTGAAGTTAGTTCTAGGGGGAATATTCTATAAGAGTTGGCAACACTGCGCAAAAGTACATTTTGTAGCTGGCCGTGTACCGAGTTTAATGTCTGAGGCCACATCCCGTACTAATTAATTAGGATTACAGTTAAGGCGCGTTCACTGCGCTGGCTTCTGATAAAACTTTGCGGGTTGAGCCTAACCGCGCCCTAAATCATTACAGCCCTTAAATTTTGCCCAATCCTTCGCTCGATATTACGTGATAAAATATAAGGTGTAAGAGAGTAAGATTTTTTTAAAGTTCTACTTCTGTTGGCGCGTTATTGGAAAATGATGAGTGTAAATTTTTACGACGCCCGCGTACACCGTCACAAAAAACCGACACCCTGAAGTAAGCATTTTAAAAAGGATTCTTTAAGAGATTTTTTCTTGTTAGGCTAAAGAAGTATAACTTCTAACGCATGTGCATAAGTACACACACATGTTTTTCTATTAATAATACATAGCTTGCCACAACTCACTTATAGGCAAACATGACAGACACGAAGAGAAAATACACATATTAAACAAAACAATTACTGTACCACAAAGAACGGTTCGGTGGCCGTCGATACACAATTCATATTAAAATAATAAGTCCTGAGTACATACCTCGTCAATGTCTCCTCACAGGAAAATAGGCACACAATAATATCAGCCGTAAGGATTTGGATTAGTGTTAGTATGGGCACAAAAAGAGGTTAGACTGATGATAATTATTGATACCTTGCCTCAATAGTTCTCAAACACGCACTAAACACTCACTATACAATTTTAAATAGTGGACGTGTCTATAATCATCTATATTTAACAAAAGTATATATCCAAATAAAAAATGCTAGACGCACGAGAACACGTAACCCGACAAGCTCAACAACGACTAACAAAAAATGATGTGTCGATCGGCCGTGTAAAAATATTTGAGATCACCCTCATCAAATTAAATAAAATTAAAATTATATATTTCGAAGAATTACAATTACAAAAACTAAACAAAACGAAGTTTACTGTAAGTTATTATGTATTATAAATATTATATAATTACTATTATATGTATATAAGTACAATAATATAATAAAATAATTATTGTATAAGTCATATATAACTGGATACATTGAAAACCACCCACTCTTAAATCTTATCATAATTATGATGGAAATAAAATCGATTTCAAAATACCCACGTTTTATCACCGAAAATGACAATATAGCCGCTTCAAATGAGTCAGCCTCGTAAAATTTAACGTCTCTCCGGTGATAGTGAGGATGGGAAGAAAAGTGCCTATAAAGAGAATTGATGAGTCGCATCGTCGTAATGTACTCATTGCATCTATAGATCATTGCGTCAGTCAATGCTGTTTCAATTGATTGCTATTAACGTTTCTCAGAACGAAGATTTAGGAAAACGTTAGAACTTTACAATTCCTTTTATGGGAAAGGTTCAATAACATGAACACCTATAACGCCAGGGGCTAGTGTGTTGCCGACCTTTCATCAAACCGAATCCCACTTACGGACCCTTCGGTTTGGAAGTACTGGAGCAGCTGGTTCCACAAAGAGGTTGAGCAAGAGAGGGCAGAAAGTGCTTGTCTGTGAGACGGAAAATTTATAATTAGGTGATATATATTAGATGAAGTATTTAAAGAAATGGAGTATTAATTATTATAGTAACGCATCATCAGATGTCGAGGCAGAATACGAAATTCCACCCGCATCAATCCGACGTCCGCCGTTCCACAACTGACTTTTTGCCGCACACCACCACTATGTGGAACCAGCTGCCCACTGAAGTATTTCCGAACCAATTCGACTTAGGGTCCTCCAAAGAGCATACCAATTATTAAAAGGCCGGCAACGCACTAGCGAGCCCTCTGGCATTGAGTGTTCATGGGCGGCGGTATCACTTAACATCAGGTGAGCCTCCTGCCCGTTTGTCCCCTGTTCTATAAAAAAAACCGTGCCTAGTAATAAGGTCCTAAGCTAAGACCTTGCTGTACGCCATAGCGGTGCTATGTCCTTCTTAGTATTTCTATAGTTTTTGTCTGTTAGAGATTGTAAACATTTTAAACAGTAATACTTATCATCTATTGTCTTAGAAAATGATTCACAATGCATAACACGGAAGCGAAAGTTCCCTTCACCGATTGTTTGGATAACATTAAAAAATACGCAATTTTCACTATAGCAAACGAAGTAGGTTTATTGCAGCACCCGTATCATTAATGAAGAAAGTTACATGATTATACATCCGTAGATCAGAGAGGGACGTATTCGATAGTTTTTGTCGATAAATTCAATCTAAAATTGTTAGAAGACATGACATTTAAAAAAAATTGTTTTTTTAAGATAATTAACCATCCAACCAATATTCATTCAACAAAGAAACATTCCAAATTTAAAAATTGCGTCAATTGAATCATTTCTAAATTCAAATATGTTAAATTTATAATAAAGTCATTTTGATGTGGCAGACTCAAGCTGACCATGTAAAGCACTCACAATGACTAGTTAATAATAATTAGGCCACAGCCGAATTAGGTACCTATTACATATTTAATAACTTTTATTGATTTTTTCCTTTCGTAAATGTTTAAACCTTTTTGTTATGTCATCTTTGTCTAAATGTTTAGTATAATTGTTTTTGTTGTATATAATTTATGTTAGCAGGATTGCGAAATAAATTAATAAATTATGATGAAGAATAGTCGAGTTAACCAAAACCAAATTAAATAATGTTTTTTTTATTGTTTATTTCAACTAAAAGGCCGGCAACGCACTCGCGAGCCCTCTGGCATTAAGAGTGTCCATGGGCGGCGGAATACCTTACCATCAGGGGAGCCTCCTGCCCGTTTGCCCCCTGTTCTATAAAAAAAAAAACTCCATAAAGGTATCAAGCACATCACTAGGTATTATGAAACTTTTGTTAATGTGGTCACGTTCATAATTTTAAACATAAAGTAAGAAGCTATAACTTGGGAGCTCCTGATCGTAATCTTGTTTGTTTTGATGCAAATTTACAAACATTAGCTAAACTAATGTTAATATATCTTAAACGAAACTTAATTATTAGTTCATATGTATATAAAGGGCCTTTAAAGATGACTAGTTTAAGTTGCTATTTTAAAAAAAAAATACTTTGTTCTTTTAAAAAAAAGGCTTTTTAATTTTATTTATTTTTGAGATAAAATGAGATTTAAACTCGAGAATGACTCTGGTACGTCAAATAACACTTACATTTGCCCTACGGAAGTCATAGGTGCTATAGTTTCTCACTCTCAGAGTTGAGATTTTGCGTTAAGTATCACTCCCATATATCACGTGTCTGGTTAGAGTAGTAGCCCGTAACTCTCAACAATAAGGTTGTTGCGTTCAAAACCTGTGTCAAGAGAGTTTTCCTATGAGTGCATTTAAAACTTTTTAGTACAGTGAACATCGCGAGGAAACTGTCACAACTTAGACTTAAAAATCTAGCAACTGTCACACAATCCGAACTGTCTTTAAAAATAAACATAATTTAGGAATAGGTATTGAAAACAGTAACTTCTTTTTGAATCCAAAGACTAAAAAAAATTCAAATTTAAGGCGCGTCTCATTCGAATTCTTTCAAATATAACAGAATAAACTCAGTATCCAGACATATTGGGTAGAGGGCTGATCTATTAATAAAAGCATTTTTAAGTGCCAATCTGAAACCTAATTTGCTGTTTTACTAGTAAGTGTAATATTTTTTATATCAAAATTATCATATATTTTAGAAAACATAACTTGTACTGAGAAGCTGGCCTAGTGGCTTCAGCGTGCGACTCTCATACCTGAGGTCGTAGGTTCGATCCCCGGCTGTGCACCAATGGACTTTCTATGTGCGCATTTAACATTTGCTCGAACGGTGAAGAAAAACATCGTGAGGAAACCGACATGTCTTAGACCCAAAAAGTCGACGGCGTGTGTCGGGTACTGGAGGCTGATCTTGCCTATTAGATTTATGAAACAGTTCCAAAATCTGAGGCCAACACCTAAAGAGGTTGTAGCGCCACTGATTTATTAATTATTAGCTTGTACTGTAGATGTGGCATTACATTATGATATGATGAACTTTAATAAATAAACCCAGCTACAGTTATACAATAACTCGCTCAATAGCTAACCACACTAACAGTCCAACTTGTAGGACTGGTATTGCCATATTCGATTATCGTAACGATACTAAATACGACGCAAGAGCAAATACAAGAGATTTAGATCAAGTCATTCGGGTTTAAAACGTGTAACTAGTCAAGTATATTAAACTTTGGTGGGCTTGTAGTAGTACCTACCTTACGTTTATTAAAATTTAACGGGTACATAAAATGTTTTTTATTAATTGATCGAATTGAAAGGTAGTAATAAATAATAATCCATAATTACGACAAGACGGGTCTTGTGCGAATATTTAAAAAAAAGTCCCAGCTATATTGAATACTATACTAATTCAACCTAAACAATAAACAATTTTGGACAATCTTACAAGAAATCTTTGTAGCAAATTAAGTTACATGTAAAGTACTTATATGTCTTAATATAGGCAAGATTATAATAATTAATATGTAATTTGTTTCAATGAAGGCAACTTACCTAGTTAAAAGATAATTATAAATAATGATTAATTTTCTTGTACGTTTCTTATGGATAAGTGATCCTTAAAATTAACGAAGATTGACTTTCGTTCATCTTTTATGCCATAAATTATATACATACCTACAAATTTTGAGCTAATTAATTATATACATACCTACAAATTTTGAGCTAATTAATTATATACATACCTACAAATTTTGAGCTAGTTAATTATATACATACCTACAAATTTTGAGCTAATTAATTATATACATACCTACAAAAATATACCTAACTTTTCTAATGAAACTACTCCATCTTGTTGATAATCTACGGAATAGTTTTTATTGAATCGCAAACAAACAGACATGCAGATGACTTTGTTTTATAAATGCTGATGCTAAAGTTTCATACTATGTGATGTTTAAAAAAATATTCGGATGAACAAAGAAATTCTTGAAACATCCAAATGGTCAGAAAGTAATAAGGCTATCTGCGACACAATTCATATAACTTTAAATAGTTTTTTTTACTTCAACTTTCATTAACCACAGCCACACGCTTTTTTCGCTTCCGACTGCACTCACAATGTCCTAGACAACTTTCAACGAATAATATTGTTGCTTGTAATTTATTACGAAATAAGATCATGAATGAAATATCTTTATTTACTAATCATAAAAATACCCCTCGCAGGAACGAACGTTCAAATACCTACAATAATAAAAAATAGGGGTTGATCGTAAAGGGGTTGTATGTATTTTTGTATGCTGTATCATAAAAAATAGAAACAAAGAAAATCTTTTAAAAAATAAAAATAAAAATTAAGACACCCCTTATCACTTAGAGGTTTGAAAGATTCTCTGACTTACTGAATATGAATATAAAATTTCATAAGAATCGGTCGAGTCGTTTCGGAGGAGTATGGGAACGAATATTGTGAAACGAGAATTTTATATATTAGACTTTTAGGATTGTATACAGGAGAAATTGTACAAGTGTATGTGTGGAAGCAAAAGAGCACTCTATATTTGACAACTCTGATACTCCGATGGGACGTATGACACGACCAGAGCATGACAAGAACAGTCGAATGAAATGGCAGATTTCCGCACCGATTTCATAATTTAGAACTACTATTGAAATATTACAATAGGATATTTTTTAATGTAAATACTATATTTAAGTCGTCTGTTAGTCCGTATTTGCTATATTAATTCAGAGTATTAGCAGTTATTTCGAAATAGCTGGCTGAGCTATAAAATAATGCAATGCAACGTAGCGTCTCGTCAATTCCTTTGAGATGTAATTGTGGGGATTGAAAGACAATTTTATTAAATGTGTAATCAAAATATAAGAAAGAGATTTAGTTCTTTAAATGTTGTGTTTTTTCAGCGTAATTAATCTATATCTTAATCAAAATGAAACGCAAAATATGTAATACTCCAATGAAACTCAAAACTTAAGGGCTAAACATGAAGATGGCTGGACCGTATTCGAGTATTTTATTAGGTATTTATTTCTTGAATTCGGAAAGTTTTTATAGATATTTTTTTAAACTTAGTTTTAATTAGTATTTTATTTTTATTTCGGTAAAGCCAACAGTCTCTTTGGGTAGCATAGCAAAGTGTTCAATATGTTGGTAGCTACTAAAAAGGTAGGCTAAAGGGCCTGATCGACGGACGAGTAAGACCGCGGTTTTATGGCTCGTCGGTAAAGCTCGCCGGTGTATCATTGCAAAACCACGGTTTTAAATACCGCCGAGCCTGGCTCGCGGCTCGTCGTCGTGTTATATTTTTTACTCGGCTTGCCATGCAAAACCGCGTGTCGGAAGGAGAACAAGACATGTTTGCGACTGTTTTGCTTGCTAATCGATCAGGACCAACGAGCCGCGAGCCAGGTTCGTCGGTATTTAAAACCACGGTCTTACTCGCCCGTCGATCATAGGCTTAAGAAAAGACACTCACATTAGGGCGAACCGAAGTTCGCAGGGGCTAGTTATTAATATATTTACGTTTCATTAATTATGTCAATTATTGCCAACAATATATAGATAACTTGATAATAAATATTGGAAAGTTGTTTAAAAAAATTGTAAATTAATAATACTCCAATTAAACTCCAAACGTTGCTTTTATTCATTGCATCTGTTTATTTTATAATATTTTTTGTTCTTTTATAAACAATTGGTAGTCTTCTGTGGCAGAGATATAGTCATAGCGGTTTCCTTGCTATGTATACAGCCTTTTCGGTATAATAAATTGTTAATATAATAGGTATCATAGGTCATAGCGGGGCTTAAACGTAAATAAATCAATAAAGCTTTTCCTAAATGATGCTAATCCGTGGGATTGATTTGCACCAGTTCAAACAATTAGTATGACTCAAAACTTGGCGATTAAAAAGAGTGGCGAAGTGTTTCTTGCCAGTTCTTCTTGTCCGCTCTATGACCTTGACTTGCGAACTGGTACTAAATGTAAATTTGGAATCAACTATGTGAATAAAGTTATTTTGAGTTTGAATGCTCGATTTTAGGGTTGACATGACTTATGCCCAACGTCAACACTGTTCTATATAGTTAATTATTACCTAAGTTTTCAAGGCAATATAAAATCTAGGACAGATGAAAAACTCATTTATTAAAATACTATTGTCACATGCACCATTTAGTTACGGCCGCAACATAATAAACCTATTATGTAAGTTTACCTTGTGCTTAATTTATGTCACGATTTCAATGGAATTGATATTTATTATTCTAATACAAAACAAATTGCTCTATCTATTGTGGGAACATTCAATTCTGCAAATTTATAATAAATTAACAATATCGTTGTTGGATTATTCAATTGTTTGGTAGGTACCATGAATGTCTTAAACAGAGTGTATTAAAATTTAAAAATATTTAATAACTTTTCTTCTACATTGATTTTGTTTTTCTTCTTCCCTTCGGAGTAGAGACTCTTGGGCCGTGGAGTTCATGTGCACAGGCGTAATAAAAGATATAAGTTGGCGCCTGGTAGATAGTACCGGTGACCTCAGAGCTGGTGCTTTCCTCGCTCAACGAATAAGAATCGCAATTTTCTTTTCTATTAATCCATTTTAATTATTCAATAAGTTATTAGGGAAATAATATTAAAAAAAAAATCACCTAAAAGTCAGTCATTCAAAGCAACAATAAATTTCTGATTATAGCCTTAGAGTATTGTGGACATAATTTCCGGACTAAGACACTCATTAGGTCAGTTGTGCGTGAAATCCTGGCTAACTAAACCAGCCCGGCTCCTTCCAGAAGCACAGAAATCTCCTGGGCACTTCAGGCTTCACGGAGCGACCTCACCACATTCCAGGACTACGTGGGTGACTGATTCCTCTGCGCTGAAACAGCCTAGGACAAAGATGTTTATTCAACTATACTTAGATCTTATTTTAAGTTTTTATTGAACTTGGTACCTAAATAATTTTACATAAGCACATAATAGAGAAAGAAAAAAAAAACTAACATTGGTTAAAAATATTAGAGGAAAAACTTCTTATAATTTTTGCTAGAATATATAAAACAACTCACACCTTCAGTTAATCCAGCACTCGTTTTATCTCGTCTCTACCCTGACCCACGCCTACCCATAAATAGTAAACCGAATATAACTAAATTTTCTACTTGTATTGCAAATACTACGCACCGTACAAAATACCCTCGAGTGACCCGCCCTGTGTACTACAGATGCGCGACCGTTGCGCCGCGTTGATTGCGATCGCCACTTATAAGTAGCGGCACGAAACTAGCGCTGACTGTAATTGCGCAGAAGTAAAAAATAAGGTACCTGAGGGGGGCTAGCGGAATGAAGTGCGTCGATTGGCTCTCCAGTCGCATTTTGTCCCCCGCGCGACAGTACAAATGCGCAGCAATCCCCTCCACGTATCGGCTAGCGCTAGACTTACGTGCCGCTGGTTATACGCGGGCGGAGGAAGACGTGCGGGTGATCATAAATTTTGCTAGCTTTAGGCGCATTCTTAATTATTAGCTTTACTACTCCATTTTAATCTGGGATTAAAGATTTCACTATCTAGTCTGAGTGTATAAAGATAATCTGATAAAGGGGCACATCAACCTTGCGATTATTTCTTTGCAGGCACTGTCAAACGATAAATAAATAACATTTTCACCTTGTACATATTAAAGTGCATAGCTGGGATTCGAATTCACGACCGTAGGGTTACGAATCACTTAACCACTATTATCTTATTATATTTTTTTTTAAAGTAAAACTTTTATTACATCATCTCAAACTTTTCGTCTACGTGTTGCATGTCGCGTGACGGTCGGCCGCGGAGTAGGGATAAAGTGAAAGGCGATCGTCATAGCAGCCAAGGCCAATATGGCGGCGCCTATAGTTCGCAGCAGCTAACCGTGTAGTGTATAGACTATTTTTTAATATGTGTATATAATCTTAATAATTGTTATTAATATGTGTGTATATGTCGTATTCTCTAAGACACAGAGTTCAATAAAAATATTAGTCTACTTTTATTCTATCCCATTATCATTCCAATTTTCCAAGTATAAGATTAAGATTGAAAGCGATTTTTATATCTTAATGGATTATTATTCCAAAAATTTTTAGTTAAGTAAATGTCTATAATGTGAAAAAAAAAATCACTTTTATCGTGGTTTCATGTATAAACATTGCTTCACCATCGATTACATGCATTCCCAATACTTTATCTAAGAGAGGGAATGTTGTATGTTAGCTTTAGCAATAAACTGAACTACGCTATATAGTTGCTTGAACTGCTTTGTAAGTCCGAATACCTCCCACTTGAATCCAACTCATTATAACACTCCACACTTCTACGAGGCATAATGCAATTCTATTATATGTAATGCTTTGCAATGTACAGTTGTAAATTGTCGTCTCGGGCTGTGGAGGAAAATTAAATTCGTTCCCGACGTTGTGGTTTTCTCGCAAACTTTAATTAATTTTGAAAATTGAAAAATCGCAGCGTTCAAAAAGTCTTAAGCATTTGTTTTATCTTAAATAACTTTGTCACTATCTTGGTTGCTTTGAAACCAACTGGTTTCTGCAATTTGTAAGTTTTAAGAAACACCTTTCAATCGTGTCCTTTTTATAATTTTAGTTGTAAAATACTATATTTTACCTACTATATTTTAAAAAGAACACACTTGTTTTGGTTGCTTTGACACGTTCATATTGCATAATACGTACAAAATCATATTATGACTGTTTATTAACTCTAAACAACATCCTTGCGTCACTATTTTCCTTTTTCATACTTATCATATATGTACCTATATCGTTAGTATAAGGTCCGATCTCTTTGTTGTGTTATTTAAAAATAATATTAAGTTTCAACACAAATAAAAAAAAAACCTCACGACGTTTTCCTTCACCGTTCGAGCAAATGTTAAATGCGCACATAGAAAGAAGGTCCATTGGTGCACAGCCGGGGATCTAACCTACGACCTCAGGTATGAGAGTCGCACGTTGAAGCCACTAGGGCCTAGGCCGACGCTGCTCTTTATACACTATACCTAGGCCATAAAATAATAAAAGTTTTCGAAACTTGACTTAATATAAGTAGGTGACACGGGTCAAAGACTATTTATGTATCCGAAGCCGGTATGGTCAACTCGTAGTAATATCTTATTAGAAAACAAATGACTGATAACCTCTTGTCCGCATTTTATTATTAAATCCATTTGATTACAAGCTAAAATCCGGAAATTTTTATAGTTATGCAAAACAGGCATTAGAAGTCCAAACAAAGATTACGGAAACGAATTTTTGTTAACTCATGTAAACTAGTCGGTAGGGCATTTGCATAGAAATTAACAATCGGACTGGATAACGGATATTTCACACAGAATAAATAAGTTGGTCAGTGGGTTTAGTGTGAGTTGACATCGACAAACGTATCGTTTGTGTAAAATATGAACATTTGGTAATACACTAACAACGATTAGTAAGTTAATTTATAACTAATCGAATATGACATAATAATTCGACTAAGGATCCTTTAAGAAAGGCCCGTCCCAATTCTTAAAAGGCCGGTAACGCACTCGCGACCATTCTGGCATTGAGAGTGTCCATGAGTGGTATCACTTAACATCAGGTGAGCTTCCTGCTCGTTTGCCCCCTGTTCTATAAAAAAATACAGTTCTTCCAACCTATAGGAAGTATCCTGGACCAGTATAACCACAGACTGTCCAGCACGAAGGCCCGTGGCTATGTATATATATTTGGACGATAAATAATATATATATTTAGCGGCCTGAATAACTTTGTAAGCGCGTTTGAAGGTTCATCGCTGTGATGGCAGGTTGTACATTCGAATGTTCTTTATTGCATGTTTCATAGATTGGACATAACTCTGTACCTTTAAAAATGTGATGAATGTGAATTATACCTATTACATAATTTTATCATTTTAATATCTGAAAAGTATTATTAAAAAGTAGTAGCAGGCCTAGTGGTCGGAGACCAGTAGGTCAGTCTAGGTACCGCTGGATTGACTGAGCGGAGGAGGACCTGTTGCAGATGAAAGCCAGCAATTGGCGGGAGATAGCACAGGATAGGGAGCGCTGGAACTTTCTCATTTCAGAGGCCAAGACACTTTTACAGAGCCAGCGGAGTGAGTAAGTATTATTAAATAGTTGTGCTTCATTAGAAAAGGGTTTTATAACGTTCTCATTCGTTCGAAAAATAATAATTCGTATTTTTGATATCAACTCAGTGTGAGTTCCTCTTGTGTATCCTTCTTTCCATAAGCAGCTATTTTTCTGAGCTATTTTCTAGTAGGCGTTACTTTAGTTTTACCTCACTTTATGCTTGATTACGTCCTGAATCCTGAATTGAGATTATTTTACTTTAAAAATCCAGCATTTTACTTTTTGCTTTCAACACATAGGAAATAGGGTATTTAAGGCTAAAAAAATGTGTTATAGCAATTTGTGGAGAAAACTATCTTAATAGTTCTTCTCTAGCGTACCTTTGTAACTTCAAAATTTTATCTCTTTCCTGTATGTATAATATATATATAATCTGAAATTATATAGGAAAATCACCTTTTGTACGATCAAGGTTTATAATAATTTACCAATAACATTAAAAGATAGTATTGTCTTTTATTGACATAACTTTTACACATTTAAAGAAAACACTTTTTTACCGGATTGAATTATGTATTATTATAAACTTATAATAAGTTTTTTTTCCGACTTTTCGCGTGCTTTACAGCGTGCGTGGTCACCGTGACCGCGCAACTTCAATCCGGTAAAAAGTGTTTTCTTTAAACATTAAAAGATCTTCCTACAGTTTTTAAAATCTACTTAATGTACTACTCTTTTTTGGAAAAAAATATTATCTATTAATGATTATCTGCGTAAAACATTATAATTAATATTAATTTGATAACGTAATAATGTGAACTTTTATCACAACAAATAACATAAGAACTGACTAATTGATATGAAACATAACGTATGTAAGTTCTATGTAAAATTTTAAAACAAATTTGCACCCCATTACATGTGAACTTAAGATTGTACCACCATAACATTTTTGTACAATATTCTTGCAAATAAATTATTATTATTATAAAATAATCAAAGGAAATAAAAAAAAAACACAATTTAACTAAATTTATTCGATAGCTAGTGTTAACCTTCCGCAGCACCTATGAATGGAAATGACGTCATGCAGTCATGAATATGTAGTTTTTATTGTTGCATGAATTTTATTGTGACCACGAACAAAAGTTGTAATAGCTTTGTCTGTTTTATCTCCATTCGGCTCGCATTACCATCAAAACTATGTTAGCAATAAAGGGAAAATGTGGCTGCTATTAAATTTGTACAACGGTTTTAGCTTCGTCAGTTTGTCACAGTTCAATCTAGCTACTGCAGTTTTTCTGTGGCGTTTATAGAGAATAATTAATGGAATATAGAATTGTCTATTGGTGTTATAATAAAGCTTTGGGCTATGATAGGCTTGGCCGGATGTTTAATTTTTCTTTATAGAGAAGTAGGTGATCAGCAATTTGACTCAAGTCGTCGATTTGTTTTAATAGCTTCACGCAGAGCATATTGCCACAGACAAGACTTTTGGGTTTGAAATATAGCAATTTACTTCCGATGTATCCTCGCTAAACAAAAATAAAACATTTTTAACGCATAACGGGTACAGCTTTTGCGGTGGAATATGATAATTGAGCAGTGTTGGCCTAGTGGCGTCAGCGTGCGACTCTCATACCTTAGGTCGTAGGTTCGATCCCCGGCTGTGCACCAATGGACTTTCTGTCTATGTGCGCATCTAACATTTGCTCGAACGGTGAAGGAAAACATCGTGAGGAAACCGACATGTCTTAGACCCAAAAAGTCGACGGCGTGTGTCAGGCACTGGAGGCTCATCACCTACTTGCCTATTAGATATAAAAATTATCATGAAACAGATTCAGAAATCTGAGGCCTATGCCTAAATAGGTTGTAGTGATACTGATTAATTTATTAAACACTAATTATCCAGAGCTTGGATATATTCGGTAGAGGACTCATCATTTAAAACAAGCATTGTTAATCGCCTATATGTGGTACATCCGCATTGTTAAGCAAAAAATTACTAGTAAAAACTAAAAATCGAAGCTTAATAAAATTTATTATTTTTTGTAAAATTTATGTTCACCATAATTGTCATGTATTTTAGAATAGATATATTGTATGATGTGGTCTCTTCAATAAATCAATTTATAATTTTTTCCCAATTTTCATTATTAGATAAATGTACAAGATTACTACGAGAGTACAATTCAATGTAACCACGAAATTTCAATGATATTTTAATTATTATACATAAATTTTAAGAAGCTTAATTTACTCTGAAAGCTCACTCTTTCAGAAGCGTAACGAAGCGAACAGCAAAACATTACATAGCGATTTATGAACAAGCAGTTGTTACCAAAAATTATTGTTTAATTACGCAAATGAAATGTTTATTTGATGACGGGGATGCCGTCAGCTGTTAAAGGAGTAGAAATAAAATCCTTTTTAATTTAGCCGAGTGTCCTTAACGAATCATTAGGGGCTTTTGAAAGTACTACGACGTTATAAAATGGTCTTCGGATTATGTTAGCTGTGAAATCCTTTGATCGTAACGCAAGGTATCAAAGGAATGTTTTGCATATTGCGAGTGCGAATATACGAGTATGCGACCGATATATTAAGACTGCAGCATCCAAGAACAATATTTGAAATGTTTGTTTCATTATTGATTTTATTGACGCGTGGCAAGTACATAATTAGTAATAGTAGCAGAACACCATTAAGATTTTGAATAGTGTCTATTTTAGAAAAGCATTATCCAGTATCAGTATTTATTGTAGTAAATATGTATGTTGTGTCCAAAAAAAGTACAATTTTTGAAAGATAACATACAAGGATATATACAGGATATGAGGGAGTTTATAAGTACGATAACAACACTTTCCTATACATAATACTATATATCAAAACAAATCAAATATCTCAGATATATATTAAATTAATTAAATATACATTTCAACATTCCATTCCTCCTTTCCGAAGAACGCGTTTTGGCCAAAACTCATCGATATTCAGATTGAGCATTCTGATAAAGGGATATCCATAGTTGCTCCCTCACACTTTGAAATCACTTGTTACATAAAAAAAAATATTTTATTGTTCTTTTACAAACTTTACAACTTTTTTTTTGTGTAAAAGAACAATAAAATGGCAAGCTTTTATAAATAATATTTAATTAAGACGATATAAACACTCACGTGACCTATTTCACGTTTATTATACAAAAGTCCTTTCATAAGTTTTACATTGAATTGAATAACTCTTTCTAAACATGTGTACGTGAGACCTAGGTTGTGACCTTAAGCATACATCACCGCCCACGGAAAAATGTTTCATAAATCAATTCATTGAATAGCTTTACTCTGTACATTAATGGATTTTCGATATGTACTTCTGACTTTGAACAAAGTGTTCACCTACTATCAGCGGTGCAAAAATTTAACTGTTTGCCTGATGCTATGTAAAGAAATAACAATGACAAATGCCACGTGGAATAGAGATTAAAAAATATAGATATACTAGTGGACCCCACAGACGTTGTCCTGCATGATATTTAAAGCGATTAGGATATTAAGCAAAGTATGAAAGTACCGACTGCAGTGCCATCTGCCGGGCTGATTTGTGAATCTAAACCATTCCCAGATCCCCTTGAACACACACAAAAAATTTCATCAAAATCGGTCCAGTCGTTTGAGAGAAGTTCAGTGACATACACACTCACAGAAGAATTATATATATATACTAGTGGACCCCACAGACGTTGTCCTGCATGATATTTCAACCGATTAAGATATTAAACAAAGTATGAAAGTACCGACTGCAGCGCCATCTGTCGGGCTGATTTGTGAATCTAAACCATTCCCAGATCCCCTTGAAGACACACAAAAAATTTCCGGGCTGATTTGTGAATCTAAACCATTCCCAGATCCCCTTGAACACACACAAAAAATTTCATCAAAATTGGTCCAGTCGTTTAGGAGGAGTTCAGTCACATGTGTATGTGCACACAAGAAATATATATATTAAGATATATATACGTATGTACTGCAATTTGATTTGACATAACCATATTAATAAGATGGTTGATTTTTGCACTACAAAAACTCGCAGTGTTTTATTCTTTACGTATAATAAATAAAATAATAAACACTTGCAATGACAAATGCTTCGCTTGGCTTCTAACGTGTTAATACGTATGGTCTAAAGAATGATGTTTTTATCCGTGTATGATAATTGGTAGCAATAGAAGCAGTGTTGGCCTAGTGGTTTCAATGTGCGACTCTCATCCTTGGGGTCGATCCCCGGCTGTGCACCAATGAGCTTACCGTCTGTGTGCACATTTAACACTCGCTCGCACGGTGTAGGAAAACAACGTGAGGAAACCGGCATGCTAAGCAAAGTTCAAACTACTAGGTTGTAGCGCCATTGATATGGTAGCAAATATAGGTAACGTATAAGTATATCACTCGATTTAAATAGTCAGTGCTCCAAAATAAATATTTACGTAACTAAACAAAATTATTTGCCAATAATTCACAACTGGAAATAAAATATTATGTTATTCTTTTTAAAGACAGGTTATTTGACAATTGATGTGTATCGTACACGTCAATTTCGTCGATCCCTCTCCAAGACTTTTATTATTATTTTTGATCGAAATTTCTGATCTATGGCAAAGAATTTGAATCATCTGTGGCCGCGGTTTTGGGTTGGTTTGCAATCTCTTCGTCGTTGCGGCATGGGCGGACATATACGCCGCTACTCTCCTATCTCATAAAATAATATGCATAGGAAACACAACAAGAAGAACAATAAGGAACTATAAATCTTATTCACCTTTCCCATCTTAATTTATTATTCTAACTAGCTCGTACAACAATAGACTCGGCAGTAAAACCTCAATCGATTGGACATTACACGTGAAGCAAATGGAATATTTATGCACCGTAATCGGAAAATCGTCAATCAAAAGATTTTGTTCGATAGCCTGTGATTTATTATAACGACTTTATTATTTGCTTATCTCGACATTTTATTGTTTTACGTATATTAAAAAGCTAGTGAATCTTTGGTCGTTTAATTTATTAGTACTTAAAATATAAAAAGGGCGGATTCAGGTGCCCAGGAATTCGCAGTAAATAATCTGGAAATATCGACTAACAAAAGCTTAGTCGATATTTCCAGATTCTGTATAATCAGTCATTTTCCTAGTATACGAGTATTATAAATACACGAAAACAAAATAATGACTGTGTTCATTAGTAATTTATTTTATCGTACAAATAAGTTTGATGTGATGGATATACGAAACTGATAGTACTTTAACAACTTTTAATGATTTTCTTAGTTTCGACCGAACTTATTAAAACTTATAATTACTTTGCTTTGATTAGATTATTTTGCGTCAATGTCCTTTGACATTGAACGTTCGTTAAAATATATTTTGGTATAGTTTACGAACGACTAAATCGCTTAGTATATTGCTAATATTTCCAAATACACCTAAGGCAACAGCAACAGATTTTATTTATATAAAGACCAATGTTGGCCTAGTGGCTACAGCGTGCGATTCTCGTCCCTGAGGTCGTAGTTTCGATCCTCGGCTGGCCACTAATGGACTTCCTTTGTATGTTCGCATTTAATATTTGCTCGAACGCTGAAGGAAAACTTCGTGAGGAGACCGCAAACCTTAGACAGAAATCTGAAGCCAAGATATAAAATGGTTATTGAGCGACTGAATAATTTTATTTTAATATGATAATTGTGCCACAGCAGCTTAGCCGAGCCACAACCAGCCTAGCACTGCTGCACAAGACTTAAGCCGTTTCTCCACTGCTCCGGTCCGGCAAACGTTAATTACCGATCCGATTTAGAAACTCACAACATGTGCTTCTCCACTACTCCGGCATCCGGTTTTTAACGATCACTTGCTAGATCGGAACGCGGTGTATTATCGGTCCAAGTACCTATATCCAAGAGGTTATAAATTATTATTCACAGGTTTATTTATAGTTTCTTTAATTTGAAAGAATCTGGATAACCAAACCAAATTATGTTGCTATTTATTTATATTTTTATACCATAGTATTAGTGAATTATTTATTAAGTAGATTATAATATTTCAAGATAGACATTATAAAAAAAGTAATAAACTAGCCAGGGCAATAAAATATTCAGAATTTAGAACGTTTTATTAATAAAATTAAGTATATGGGTTTTAGTTAATATGTGTTGCATGATAATTACACAAGTATCGATTATTGTCGGATCGGATATAGTGGAGAAGCGCAGTCCGGCCTCCCGATATTTTTCTCATGACTCATTCCGGTATCCGACGCCGGACCGGAGCAGTGGAGAAAGGGCCTTAGTTAAAGCTTCAACTTTAGTATTTCCAATCCATTTTGTTTACAATACCTGTACTATAAAATCTAAGAGGCCATAGAGCCACAGCTGTTCTCAAGCATTTCTTTGTTTTACAACGCTTGTAACATTTAGTGGTTATAAGAGGGTGGGTTATACTATCAAGTTGATTGACGTAAATATTTAGTCTAGACTTTCAAGGGTAGAACCTTTGTTAAGTTTATGATAATAATTTTGTATGCCCTTCATTGTTTAGATAAATGTGTTTGAATTTCCAACTGAATTCATACAATACTCCAGTCAAGTCAACAAATTATCAAATCGATGTATGGTGTTTTTGAATGTAGCTCCACCGTCCATGAACCGATTTGGAAGATGAAGTGTCAAATGGGTTCGTAGACCTGCTTTTTGCTTATAAGATCTTTCAGTGTATTTTGGACTTGGTTATGTGTTGGTATTTATTTTTATTTTATTTATTTATTTATTGTATACATGATTCTAAATAGAAAGAAGTTGGCGTGGTGGAAACACAAACTGGACACAGTTTTTCCGTCCACCAGGTCGTCGAACATATTTAAATAATTAACCTATTACACACTCAGGCCAGTGACATACAATATAACACCCCCACCAATAAACCATCAAAATTGCAGGATCAACATAAACCAATTGAAATATAATTGGTAAGAAAGTTAATTAAGATTATTAGAGTATAAATGAATACTTTAAATATCTATGTTATGCTGTGGCACAGTTAATGTCCGTTTGTAACAATAAGCAACAACTGTAATGCGATCTTTATCCCTTTAAAAGCCATTCTAGCGTTTATATTGGCTTCCCTGCGAACGCGACACCAATTATTACCTAAGTAGATAGCGTCTATTTTTCAAAACTATTTAATAACTAGCTGATCCGGCGTTGTTTTGCCATAAAAAGTAATTCATCAGGTGTCGATCACTGAGTCTTGAGGATTGCATTAATCCCAAAAAATTATTTTTGGGGTCCTATCTTATATGCTAAAAATATCAAAATAGGTCATAGCAGTTTCGAAGGATTTTGGTTACATAGATGTATCAGTTAATATGGCTGGCCATGCCTCATACTCATGATCGGGTGCTATTTGTGGTGACTGGTCGGACTTGAATTATATGGTGGTGATGGTGATGTCGACATCGACTTTCATGACGTTCACCATGCATGTTCGTAGGTTATAGGAACTAGCGAAGGGATAAGTTAAAAATTAAAAAAAATTAAAAATTCTATTACCAAAAAGCAATACTGCATTGTAATTAATAAAAAAAAACAGTCGCGCTACAAGCTTGACTCTATATTTATGTATGTTTTGCGGTCGTTTGAATTCTAAAAAAGAAGAAAAAAACTAAAAAGTAAGAAAACTAAAACAATTATTATGGATCTAATAATGAAATCCAGAACCTTCTAGCCACGCAAAGGATTTGCTGAGATTTCTTAGAGATTTTTATTAGGAGTCTTTTGCAACTGATACCAAAACGGATGCCTAAAATATTCTGTGACTAAGATACTTTAATTACAACACATAAGGATATATTGTGAAGTAAAATATATTGAACGTTTCAAATATTTGCACCAGTCCCACGGCCCGAATACCGCGCGTTACAAATGGTGCAATCGCGGTCGATGCACTTACGATATTTATAAATGCGCCGGCGCAATTAACCAATTACATCTAGTTCTATCTAATTACTGTTTTGAAAACATTCAGTTTAAACTTATAAGTACTTATTGTATGTATATCTACGTACTGAGTCTTGAGGGGTTTAAAGTGCAACCCAAGTGTACTCCAAGAACTGGGTTTCTTAGTACCTATTGCCATAGGTGCGACGGCGAAGGCCTAGGTTATTTGCGATACCAAGGGCAAGAACCAGTCTGTTGTACAGATCCTCGTTATCAAAGACGTTGCGCCTACTGAATGCTATCTCCGACACTATCGCATATGTTTGCAGAGTGAATTCACAGTAGCTATATTATGTGTTTAATATTATATATGTACTGTATTATATTTTCTTTAATGTTTCTCGACATTATCGTATTCGCATAGTCTGTAAGGATAATGTATGTAATTCTGTAATAAATAAATAAATATTTAAGGATGCTAATTAACTGGGCCTGTTCGTTTCGTCAGTTTCGTCTTCAAACATCTACAGGGTGGCCAAAAAGTCGTGGATCAAACGCAAATAGGGGGTAGATGAGGTCATCAGCGGCAAAAAATTGTTCCACGGGAGGTCTCTAAGGTCAATCCCTGCAGAGTTATGATTTATTTTGGTTTTTATATGAAAATTGACTTTTTTTAACTAATTATTATTAAAATTCGAAAATATCTTCATTCTATATCTTTTCCATAATATCCACTAGATTGGTACTGATGAGTTCTTGTGTTTGACATACTATTTGTAGTTGTTTATTGAGTGTATTGAAGATAATATTAAGTTAAACGATATAACATTTTTTTAAATCATAACTTTTTGTTTACTTCGGACCCCACTGTGAAAAAAAATTACTCTACCGAAAAGTGACCCTGTATTACAAGTTTTGGCGCATTTTATAGGGAGTCTGAAAAGGTATTACACATGGCCATGAGTCGCCCTAATATCTTTCTAGGAAGAATTTCAACAACAACAAGTGTGAAATAATTGTATTAAAACAATTATTTCTCATAGGTTGTTCGTAGGAAACAAAACATTTTACAATAAATGCTCAAAATTCCTGCCTCTGACCATAATAATTAATCTGCACCGTCTAATCAAATTCCTACATAACCCTCCAGCCATCTGTCCAATTTTTTGAATCTAGTCCGATTCACACAGCACTGGTCACAGGTAGGTAAATAATGTATCATAAGACCGAATCGTTGTTGTTTTTTCGACCTAGAACGATATTTGTGCCACTCATTGCCATGTGTAATACCTTTTCAGAATCCCTATGAAATGCGCCAAAACTTGTAATACAGGGTCACTTTTCGGTAGAGAAATTTTTTTTCACAGTGGGGTCCGAAGTAAAGAAAAATTTATGATTTGAAAAAATGTTATATTGTATCACTTAATATTATCTTGAATACACTCAGTAAACAACTATAAATAGTATGTCTAACGCAAGAACTGATCAGTACCAATCTAGTGGATATTATGAGAAAGGTACAGGATGTAGATATTTTCGAATTTTAAGAAGAATTAGTAAAAAAAGGTCAATTTTCATATAAAACCAAAATAAATCATAACTCTGCAGGGGTTGACCTTAGAGACCTCCCGTAGAACAATTTTTTGCCGCTGATGACCTCATCTATCCCCTATTTGCGTTTGATCCACGACTTTTTGGCCACCCTGTATATAGTAAGTCGGCGCCAAACTTCAATCGAATTCGAAAAGGCAGTCTGGCTTCCGTGATCATTAAAAATCGAAAATGTTCGTGACACATGATAGACTTACTTAACTAAGTCTCGACTCTGAAACTCTAGAGTCAATACTTAACGTGAACTTTGATGGATTTTTTATCTGTGTAAAGTATTTAAGCACTATGTTTATATTCCTTCCTATGTCAAATACAATACGTCATCGACATACGACTGACTTATTAACTAAGTGGGCTCCCGGACGTCAAAAATCTTTTGGATTTTGACAGTCTAGTCGACTTTGCATCATACCCCCAATGGTAGAATATTAATCGAAATAAGTCATGAATACATTTTACTTTCCATTATATCTGTTGTAATACCAGCAACCAAATAACCTGTAAGAATTTCAAACATAAATTTTAATGTTAAATATTGTAGACGATTTCAGTAAAAATTTTACGGGGCCGCACTAAAACTAAACAGCGCACATGTTACCTTTATTCTACTATATACCATTTCATAACACATGTCACCGTATGGCTCATTACTAGCTTACTTCGATTTTGTTACTGCGTATTACATATGCGAACAGAAAGCATTGCATTCTGTAGTAATTATGGCAACATTGGCCGAGAATAAATTTAAAACGTGCCCTCGAACCGGGAATTGAACCTGGTACCCCTCACCTAGCTGCGATTGTCATGTTATAAGTCTGGTTGTCAATGTCAGGTGAAAAGGAACAAACGCATAGTGCGCATTAGACATTGATTAAAATATAGTTTCATATTTGTTTTATTTTTTATTATTTAGTAATAATAGATTGGTAAATGGATAATATAACAAGCAAACGACAAATGATTTATAATCAACTACTATAATTCCGGTTGTTCGATGTAACACGACTTATTTCAAAGTGTATAGAGCAGAGAATAACATTTTGATTTTTGTTCGTAATTATATGTGAACTTATCTTTTAAATATATTAAATGGCAGAAGATAATTAATTAACGCTAAACATAAAAACTTCACCAAATACACGTTGTTTTTAGATTAAAGAATTAAACTACAGTTTTAGTTTCAAAGTTTCAATCCTACTATTAGGTTTTAAACGAAATGGTCCAAAGCGAAGCAACTTTCTGTTTGTTTGAAATTTATTTAGTGTTAAGCACGTTTAAATTATATTACTTTAGATCCATATGTGAATTGAATACTTTAGATATAATTTATAGAACTATGTGTATGTGTACTTTATAAAGTATTTTAGTAAAATGTACAACATAATATTGTAAGTACAATTTATAGTGTTGTGTTATTATTGGAAAAAAATAAATGAAAAACCTTTAGTCCACGTGGCATACTGAAACCGATGTAGTTAGATAATTAAGAATATATTACAATATATTATCTTTCAAAGTGTGTACAAAGTAATAATATAAATAATTAAAAATAATCAAAATAAACATCAAAACAAATTTAAAAAATTTGGTCCCTGTGGCAGTGTGTGTACCTTTAACGCTGGCAGCATTTCCTCGCTGTATTGCGAGACTTATTCGTTGAGTCAGGAAAGTGCCAGCTCTGGGGTCACCGGTACTATCTACTAGGCGCCAACTTTAATAACTTACTTAACTTATATATACACACATTATATTTATAAATTATATAATATATAAAATAAATTATATTATATAAATTAATTTATTTAGAAAAATATAATTTTTAAAATCCACAACGTGCACCACTTATGGTGAAGACTAAAATGTATATTATAGTGTCATCTAAATAATAAAAACAATAAAATGTCTTCCACTTTCTCGTTTGTAAAATTATACAAATGAAATAGAAATATTATATATCGTCATCATGTAAATTCACATGAATGATTGTTCTGTATCGAAGTTAACGTTCTGAACGGAACAATTTTTCTATTATCAAATGTTCTGAAGCGTGGTATCTGATAATAAATAGTTAATTAATGTATTATTTGTACGCCGTAGTTGCGAACCCAGTATATCGATAACGCTGAACAAACGCTGGCATGCTTGCTTACCTAAATAGAAAACAGTTACTGTGTGTACGGTGACCATCTTTACTGCTTTGTGGAAACAATGTTAAAATTCCATATGCGCACCAATTCCGCATACGGAATCGCCTGTCTACCATATGCCGACAACGAATTATATCACATTTCGGCCATACAATTCGCAGAGGCGATGAGAACTTGGAGCAACTGATCGTGGTTTGTAACACACAAGTCAAAGACGGGAACCGGTGGAAACAGATTGACCGCTCCGGAGGTTTCCTTGCTGATCACGACGCAGAGACATGAGCTACCGAATGAAAGGTGAGAGAGGGATAGAGGCAATCGTCTAATCAAAAAATCAAAATTTGGTCAGAGATATATGGCTATAAAATAAAATTCTACAGTAATGTATTATTCTATAAGAAAATGAAAAAAATGTTAGTCACTGGTCGAGCCAGCTAATCTAGCCTTACCCAAAATTTGCACGACGTTTGAGGGAAGTATTTAATAGCGTCATACGGTCGGAACTATTAAGAGCCAACAATATAATGTGAGTACCTTTATTAAATATATATGCGTATGTATTTAACATTATAAATTTTTTTAAATTCTTCGTTTCGTATAATAATGAACAAATATTATCTCAAAATGCAAGTAAATCGTGGTCGCTCCGTCTAGATGCAATTTCCCTTCCGGCACAATCGCTTGTATGCACAAAACACGGACTCATTAGTTGAATATTACGCTATCAATAGACCTGCTATCCGGAACGATAACTTTACATGAAATACACCACCCATAATTATAGCCAAGTTCTGACGTCATTTCGGCCGTTTTAAATCTGTGATTTTTTTATGTACGCTTTGACTATGGATAACTTTTAGTTTTGAAGGAGTAAAATTTAAATTATTAAGTTTAACTCTAAGTTAATATCAGCTGTCATATCACCCACGGTCGTTCGGTGATATTCTTGGTCGCGCACAGCGTTGTCATAACTCCAAATCTCTCCAAAACGTATGAACTGCGTACATCATGAGATGAGATGATGACAGGAGTTCGAAACACAATCAGGGTTGAGTGTCATGAACTTTACGACTGTTTTTTTTTTAAATAGAAAGGGGGCATACGAGCAGAAGGCTCACCTGATGTTAAGTGCCGCCCATGGACTCTCAATACCAGAGGGCTCGCAAGTGCGTTGCCGGTCTTTTAAGAATTGGTATACTGTTTTCTTGTAGGACATTAAGCCGAGTTGGTTCAGAAATACTTCAGTGGGCAGCTGGTTCCACATAGTGGTGGCAAAAACTGTTTTAGAAAACGCTCAGTTTTGGAACGACGGACGTCGAGGTGATACAGGTGGAATTTCGTATTCTACCTTGATGTCCCATCACAAAACTCAGCTGCGTGTATTAATCCGAAAAACTTCTCTGATCACCTATTCCAATAAGGTATTGTTAGCGTACAATAGCGTAGCATACGGCATAATGGTTCTTTCTAACGCGTGAAATTAATACTGACGCAATACCCTCCCTTGACCCATAGGAAATGTCACGTTTTGCACTATCTTGTATCACAATTCCACGCTAATTCCCAACGTAAATAGCGTGATATGTCAAGGTGAAACAAAAACAATAAATTACCTTTTAACAAACATTAATGGCTGTTGAGTGATTCGCAAAACAAAAGATTGACATTCGAAAATATGTTAAATGGCGTATTAAAATGTCGCGGAAAATTTTATGTCACTTTTATTTTATTTTTATAAGTCGGTCGAGTTTTATTGATATGTCGAGTGTATCCCGATTATCTAATTAAAATTGCCAGACCTAGTTTATCTTACAAATTAATTAAGTCAAGTGAATGATTGATATTATTGTATAGTCAAAATCATTGGAACGACAATTTAAATTACCTTTTTTTATTTTAAGTATAACACGTATTGTAATAAAAAAATGTATTGACTTAGTCTGATCACGTAACATAAAATAACAATAAATCAGTGGCGCTACAACCTCTTTAAGTCTTTCCTCAGATTTCTGAATCTGTTTCATGACCATTTTTAAATCTAATAGGCTAGTAGGTGATCAGCCTCCATTGCATGACACACGCCGTCGACTTTTTGGGTCTAAGAAATGTCGGTTTCCTTACGATGTTTTCCTTCACCGTTCGAGCAAATGTTAAATGCGCACATAGAAAGAAAGTCCATTGGTGCACAGCCGGGGATCGAACCTACGACCTCAGGTATGAGAGTCGCACGCTGAAGCTACTAGGCCACGTATCACGTAACATAGCTAAATAAAAAAAAATAAGTTTCTTGTTTTTTTAGTTTGAATGTTTACCTGTATGCCTATAGATAGAGGCTTATTGCAGATATATACGATTCTGTGTAAATTAAACTATTGGTTTGATAAAACTACATATTGTAACAGAAAAATTTATTTGACATTTATTATTTTTAAAATCTCGGACCTGTCACCTCTCGCACTGATCTTTTCTAAGATTGAGGCAAATAAGTAATGTAAAAGCTTGTTTATGTATGATTTTTTGTGTGTTAACACAGTTTTTATGTTTGTACTGACGAAAACGCGTCTTTTATAACCATTACATATGTTCAGGGCGTGGCGGTGTAATATATACTGTATACACTATACATAAAGGGCCACTAATTTATGCAATATTTAAACATTTGCCGAAGTCACCGAACTTTACGCTAATATTTACTATTGATTACAAAAACTCAAATTACCAATGAGGACCATAAAAATGATTTGTTTAAGAGTACTTTGGACATGTGTATCGTTTCAAGTTGAAACATCAAAGTGGCCCGACGTACTACTTGATAGTTTAACGTTCATTAACTTAAGTCGTAAAATTACATTTGCAAGGTGCGCCGGAAATTTAGATTCTTTGAGTTAGAGTTGACTAAAGCTACGGTTTCCCAGAAAAGCGGTGCCGTTAACTAACGGCCGTAATGTAACGTTGGGTGACGTCACCCATACGTTGTCTATAAATAACATCGGAGTAGGTTTTCTAGAGAACGTTGAGTGTCACCGTGAAATAGCGGTGCTGTTATTTGTATGATAACAGCGGTGATAAACTGTAGTTCAACGTTTTTCGCCTGTAGCGGTGCGCATATTTAATTAATACAATGACTTGGATGGGCGAATGATGAACAGTTAATTGATATTGTTAAAAATCATGAAGCTTTGTACAATATCAAATCCAAAGAGTACAGACAAGCTCAGATGCAGCAAAATTTGTGGAACGAAATTGGAATAACACTTCAAAAATACGGTCGCACTACTTTCTAGGAAACCTATAGTATTACCTATAGTAAAAGAGTGGAGGAGAGTTTCTTGCCAGATTTGCTTACCCGCTTGAATGGCTTCAAGGGCGTAGAGCTGGCAAGATACTGGTAGTAAATGTAAATTTATAATCAATTTAACATCTCTTGTTGACGTTCAGTTGTTGTCTTTGATTAACATAACCTTCACAGACAGTCAAGTTGTCTTTGATTAACATAACCTTTACACATTTAAAAAAAAATAATTACCGGATTAAAGTTATGTATTATTATAAATTTACAATTATTTAACGATCACCGTGACCACGCACGCTGTAAAGCACGCGAAACGTCGGAAAAATTTATAATAATACATAACTTTAATCCGGTAAAAAGTTTTTTCTTTATACCTATAAGTTATTTTGAGTACTCAGTATTAAGTAAAATACTCTTTACAGTATAAAAATACAATAAATATCTTACAGGTTAAAATCATTCGCATAAGTAAACCCGTTGTAAACAGAAATCAATACTATACTGTTTTATTTATAATTTGATTAATAATTAATCTAGATCGACCCTCACTTGACGCGGAGTAAAATTAAAACCAATTTGAAATACACAATTAAATTCGCTCGCCTCGATTCCCACAGTCCCATCCTATTATTAAGTCAAATATATCATTCGATACATAATACACGAACAGTAGGTAACACCTGTATATGAAACATTGTAATTAAAAGTAATTTATTAAAACCCATTCAATTATAAATGCAAACAAAACTTGCAAGCCGATTATAGCTATTTGCATAATGCGTAGGCTGTGATGATATGTGAATCCTTATGCGAAACGCTGTAAGCTTATCAAAGATTAAAAAGTATAATGAAGGAATATATTACTATGAAGAAATGCAGTAATTTTCTCTAAGAGGATTTTTGTCTATAGGTGTAATAGCTGGCTAAGGAACATCCGAGAGTGGACGGGTGTCAAGTCAGTAGAACAATGGTATGGCGGCCATTTCCGAAAAGTATGGCATTGGTGATATTCGTAAATGGCTGCACGACGATGATTAAATGTGCAAAAATTTGCCTGGTACAAATGGTTGATTTTTTTTAAAATAAACGCATTCGCGTCGGTATGGCGGGCTGGAAGTCACACCGGAAAAGTATTGCATGACACTGCCGCCTCTTATTTTTTAATCTACTCAAATTTTTGTGGGACAAATCGTTTGACACCCTAATTAATCTGACGAATTCGACTAACGCCCACGCGATTGGGCCGCCCGTACCAGCGCTCTGACCATCATTGCGTAATAAGACCCCTGAAGAGCCGCCATACTAGTACAAATGACCCACTATTTTGTGTCACTATCTCCCGGCCTATAAGTTCTGAACTTAAATATGCATATAGACATTATGTCTATGTAATATAACATAATATCTAATTTGATTGACAGTATGCAGCTGGATTACGTATACATATTATATATATACACAAACGACTTCAAAGAATCCGAAGGTGTAGTAATATTTTCAGGTATACGAAACGTGACAATAGCCTAACGTATCTGTGTGTTAGTCTTCAGGGATTATGCCTTTGTCCACTGTACATGGCATAATCGTCTCTTATTGGACCAAAGTCGATTATAAATTGTACTGAATTCAACTTGTATTGCCGGTAGATTTCAGTATCTTTTAAAAGGAGATCGTGCAAATAAGATATATGTTCGTGGTTTTCACCGTTCTTCACTTGTTTTACTGTGGTTTGTAGTCAGTACTATTTTAGAAAACGACTTTCTTGCTAAGATGTTGAAAGTCAGTTTATATTCTTTATTTATAAGTTATCTTACAGCTAACATACATGTTATAAAACAAAACACTTAGACAATATACAAAGCCGAAACAGTTTACATAGATAAGCAATATACATATATATGAAACAGAAAACATAAGTATATAAATATACAAAAAGAACAAAAATAAAATTGAAATTTAACATTAAACAACGACTACGAATACTTATTATTTCATAGAAAAAACTAAAAAAGTAAAGTAAAAGTCTACCTCTTCAAATATTTCGTCACATCCAAAGGAAATATTGTTCGAATTTTGAATTGTTTGAAAATTTGTTCTATAATTACATGAAACACTTACTAAAATGTCAAATTAATCTTAAAAACATCGAACAAAGAAAAAAACTAATTTCATAATTTTCTTTCTTGTTTCTTCTTTTATTGGATACTTGTATAGACAAACACAGTCAAGTAGTTTCTTAATATCACCCTAATACAATACTACAGAGCCCTTACTTTGTAACTTCCAAAAGCGATGCCTATCTCAATAATGAGTTTACCGCGCGATTCCAAGGTTGCGACATCAGTGCTACGGGTATTAAGAAAACTACATCGAACTTGACTACAAAAAGTCGAGATCGGTGTAGCTATTGAAAGTTACAAAGTAACAGTGTAAAATGTGGGTACTCAAAGCTATCAATTATTATCTCATATACTTGAGATTTTTTATAGAACAGGAGGCTCACCTGATGTGCCCATGGACACTCTCAATTCCAGAGGGCTCGCGATTGCGTTGCCGGCCTTTTAAGAATCGGTTCTTTTCTTGAAGGACCCTAAGTCGAATTGGTCGGTGGGACGTACAAAACCTGCTTTAAAAAACGCTCAGTTGTGGAACGATATAGAGGTGATACGGGTGGAATTTCGTATTCTGAATTGAGATATTGAAGTAGTGAATATCACTAGATTTTGTTCCTAAGTATAATATTGTTATTGTAATGTATGTCTACTGATCTAATTTAAAAATATATTTCCTATTCAAACTAACTGCAGGCCCTTAATAGTGGCGAGTTACGTGTCAAATAGTTTAGTGAAATCCTATCTGATTGAACTAAGCTCCAGAACTGGAGCGAAACTCCGTACAGGCGAGAAAATGAATTTCTATTCAGTGTTAGTTATGGTGTGATTTAAATGCCGTAATATCCATTTACACTTACATATTAAAATCGAAATTTAACCAACAGATTATGTAAATTACGCGATTTCCATCATCCCTCAGTTGTCGCCTCTGTGATTGATTGCTGACAGTTCCACGTACCGAATCACACCGAACTGGGTCACCTGAAACAGAGTACAATTCGAAATGGTGAAGTACCTAGAAATACGTGAATACTTCGATGTTGTTAGAATTAGGCTTTTGTTTTATTGTTCCTGAGCCAAAGCCAAATTATTTTCATATAGAACATTAAGGTGGCCGTTGTTTTCGGTAATGAAGTTTTTATGGGGAGTAGCGTGTTTATTTGTTTATCTTATACATTTGTTATTATAATTAATTGGTCCAAGATATGATGATGATTTATACTATACTATCCGATTTGAAAGAGTGAGAGATAGAGTGACAGAGAGTTTATTCCAGTTCTTGTCGTCCGTACACCCTTGATTTAAGAAATGTCAGAAAATTTAAGTATTGAAGCATTTCGCGTTTTTACTGACGTTCATAAGTGTGGTTGCACTATGTATAAATGAATGTATATATAATGTTAGCGTATAGGTTACTAACGAACCTTAATGCCCGCCTTCCACTGCGAGCGGAACGGACCCAAGGCGGGCATTAAGTAATCTATTTATATAAATAATATGTTATGTAAATAATAAAACATGTCCCTAAACGCAAAGCTCGAACACAGCAGAAGTATTTTTTTTATTTATTCCTTGAACTTTGCGGAAGGCTTTGAAAGAAAATTGAAGACAAAAAAATATAGTTTAATTTAGTACTTACTGTTTATTCTAGAAAAGCGAACAGTCTCTATGAATAGTGTATTTTTTTGCGAGTACCTCATCTCACTGGTACCATTGATAAGACAGTGTGTCTTATATATATCTGTCTTAATTAAATAATTAGAATTAACTTGAGTCTAATATCGGAATAGTATTATTTAATTTATTTCGTGCTTCATGTCCACTAATGCATTTCTTTATTTTCGTATTCTTAAATTGCAACTAATTTATTAAAACTGTCAGTAGTCGACTTCAGCCTCCACGCTCCCTTTTTCAGCTATTTTAGTCTCTTTTAACGTGATTTATTCGTGCAATAAAACGTTATTAGTACACTGTCTTATTAAAATGAATGTACAAAAGACATTATTCATTTCAAATAGTAATATGTCAAATTATATAAAAGCTACAAATGTGAGAACAAAGAGTTTGTCAGTTAATTTGAATTCCCTGTTTTATTTGCTTTTGATTTATGATGTGTTCTGAAAAACGTTTATGATTTCAAGAACTAAGCGTATGTTATCATGATTTATTTATGGTAAAAGGGGTTCTTTCAGGCAGCTTCTATCATGAACTCATGGCTTTTAACGGGTTCGATACCAAACTATAATTTCATTGAACATACCTAAATGTATGCCCATGTCCCATTTTTACTTTTTTTTCTTTTCCCAATTTAATATGCGAGAAAACAAAGATGACATGAAATATTGGCGGATGATTTTACGAATATAAAAAAGACATTTACATTCCAGATTGTCAAACGCGACCGTAGCAGTGAAACTTAAATCTCGTAATAATTGCAACACTGTAGTTTGCTGTCTGGTTTGAAGCAGGCGAAATATTTTAGAAGTGAAACTTCTTTATCGGGGTTGGAAAAAAATTTAGTGTAACATTTTTTCGTTACGCGTCACATTTTTCCGTTACGCTCCATGTTGCTTTTTGAAGTCAAACTTCTTTATCGGCGTTGGAATGAAAGTTTTTTATCGACGTATGGGAGAAATTTTGTAGCAAATCGTCACGTTTATCGGTTAAGCGCCATGTTGCTTTTTGAAGTCAAACTTCTTTATCGGCGTTAGAATGAATTTTTTATCGACGTATGGGAGAAATTTTGTAGCAAAATAACGATAACAATGATAGTAATAATTCTATTACAATTAATGAAATTCTGTAATAATCTTAGTAGTAATAAGGTAAATGAAATAATTGTATTTGTATTCATGTCTACGATAATAAAAGCCTTTTGTTAAACTTTATTTAACCAATTTCGTTAAGTTGCATATAGAAGATCATTTTTCGAAAAATAAGGTCATAAAGAAGTTTCACTTCTTACGTGTGTACACCTAGTACACGCACACATTTTTATTTAAGTAGAAGATAGTTAGATAAATGATTCCTTCCTCTATTGTTCTTCAAAACTTGAACTTCGTTTTAAATCCTTAAATGACCAATTAATTTCATGCTTAAAATAATCCTTAAATATCCATAAAAATCATTAATGATACTAAATTTCGTGACAATCCGTGCCTTGCGTCGTTCACGGGAGCCTGACGTTTTGGTTTGCTAATTCTAGCCTTTAATTAAAATACCATTAATATTTTTTCTTCCTACATTTATGTTTGAAGACTTCAACAATCGTGAAACGCTTTTGCTCTCCAGTCTAATTACATAAATTCAATGTTTAAATCGTTAAATAGGAAGACAAATGCTTTTATTTGATATATATATATTTGTATATGTAATGTATGTCATGTACTTAGGAGGCATGAAGGTAATGCTATTATTATCTTGGTAATAATATATTACCTTCTTTTATTTTCCCACAAAAATGTTTTGCTTCCCCTGGGCTAGCGATATATAGATTTAAAATATTAATAATACAGCCTGCAAATATGACCCCTGGGTGCTTAGATCAACGAATAAGTATCCCAATACGATGGGGAAATGCTGCCAGCATTTAAGGTACACTGCCACAGGGACCAAATTTTTTAAATTTGTCAAAACTTTATATTTATACATTTTTCATTATTATAAAGTTATATATATAGATAATAGTTAGGGATATTATTATTAAGTGATTAGGGTAAGTAATAATTATAAATACTTAATATTTGTGTGTTAGAATTATAAATTATTTATATAACTGTAATAAACTACCAATTATGAAATGTATATACATAAATAATTAACTAAGATAATGTTCATTTACAGTCTTAGCGAATCCAAAGAACTCAATTAATCGTATTAGCAATAATAATCTCTCTATCCACCGAAGCGTAAATATAATTTGAGGGAAAGGGACAAATGTGTTATTTTTTCATAGATTTAATTTAATAGATAGATAGATTTCCGTCTAACAGTAGCGTCTTTGCTTTACACGTCATTTATCTTGTTAAGTAAACACTGGATATCCCCTATCGGCAGTAACAATTAATTAGGAACTTATTACACATAGTTACAGACACGCGCCATTAACCATATTGAGACAAATGAAGCGTGACATACAATATAGGTATAACGTAGTTCGTCCTGATTTTGTCTAAATAAATTTTTATTTCTTATTTACTACAGGAAACAATATCATGAATATTAGAAAAACGAAGAAATGGAAATCCAAGCAGGTGTTCATTAAAATATTAAAAACGATATCCTTTGGTATTAAAAATGCAAGTATGCACAAGGATCTTAATGTGGATGCAGTGCTAAATAGGGTGAAACAGTTTGCCTTAGCTTACTTAACCGGGCTAAATAATCATGAAAATGCTTAGGACTGATACGAGTACAATAGGAACAAGACGCTTATAGGGAACTAAACCTTTTGAGTTAATAAACCCAGTGTATTGACTATTGACTATGAGTGCAAGTGCGGTATCTCGGACACACGAAGTATCAAAACATTATAGAACACTAATTGTGTTGTTTACCTCAGTTCGAGCTATACACTAGTACTGTAAAAACTTAAGTCAACATAATGTTACTTTTTAGCCATAATTATTGTATAGATAATTCATGTAAAGTCGCACTCTCTCTTGTGAATTTATTGTAAAAAAATAAAATACACCAACAAAGACTCATATTTAGTTTTTTTTTCTGGGAATAAATTGAAGAGGAAAAATATCTTGTTGTATTACCGATTCCTCTGAGGCCAATTCATGTCAATAGTAATAATCTAGCTTTTGAATATCAAAAGTGAATAGAGAAAAATTTGTTAGACCACATTTTGAATGAATTTCTTACCAATTAGCTTCTTGTAATTATGTAGGCAATAAAGGCAATATAAACAATAATATATAAATTTAAAAAATGCTCCAATATATTTTTAATAAGCATGTCTTTATTAATATTGAGGCTTCATTAATTTCTTTTGTAGTATAATTATTATTATTTTGTACTAAAAATTAAATTCCGCATGCACTTCTTCATAACTTTCTTTTTAGTGTTTTCGGTTTGGATTCGGTTCGGAAATACTTCAGTGAGCAGCTGGTTTGACATGGTGGTGATGCGCCCCAGAAAATGCCTTAAAAAAACGCTCAGTTGTGTAACGCCTGACGTCGAGGTGATTCTACAACAAGACTACAACAATTGTTTTTGTAGTCACCAAATAAACGTTATTTGTGTAAAAAGCTTAGTAAATACAGAAGCAAGCAATAATTGTTTTGTCTCATTAGTTCACTTGTATTGAGATAAAGCGTTAGAAATTAACAATCACCTCAATTCTCTTCGGAATAACAATGCAAATTGAGATTGTAAGATCGTATTTCGAATATCGTGGTTTCAAATTATAATTCATAATTAAATTAATTATTATATTTTCCTTGAACAAGCTTTTCGCAATTAAATATTGTACTGGCTGTTTGTTATGTAATTTTATATGGTGTTTATTCTATTTGATAATTGAGTTTGTATTTTTAATGAGAGTAAGAGTTAGTAAGAGCAGTGTTGGCCTAGTGGCTTCAGCGTGACATGGCGGAGCATACTGTGGCTGCGTGTATCACATGGGAGCGTCATGACCTAGTATTGGTCATAGGGGCGGACCTCGGCGCGGTTTGGTGTTTTTTTTTTCAGTTTCACCACTTATTGGCCGACTTAGGCCTAAGAACGGCTGAGAAGTTGATTAAGTTAATGCCTTAGCAGTCGAAATAACTTAGTTTGGGCTTTTCAGGGCATGGATGTCATAGCAGTGATTGAAGGTATCTACTTAAAGCTAATACTACTAACATATCTCTCTGAGTAAAATCTCGAAGTATTTTATTTAGTAACATAAACGTAACAAAACACAATAATATCCTAATAGGTGGCCCTAAATCGCATGAATTAATGCCAACAAACATAAGAAATTACTGTAAAAAAGCAAGCTAAAGAATAACATAATAAAAAATAAAAAAATAATAGAACTTTTGTCAGTTCACTCAACGGACAATAAAAAAGATGATATGTAATTCGTTGACTAAAGTAATACATATATTCCGATGTCAATATCAATAAAGATATAAGTAGCTTTTTTCGATAATTTTATACAAAATATGTTCCATTATATCGCTATGAATTATATTAAGCATACTCAAGTCAGGTATGTCTGAGCCTGTCTGAACTCTGCGTCCTCTAGGGTATAAACGCGAATTCAACTCGACTAAATACTGTCTCAACAATAATGTTTGACACTTCAGCATCTTAAACTGCTTGGGCCTTGGCACTCCTTAATATGATGAAATTACATAATTGTACTGTACAATAGAGTGTGGACAGTAATATGTTTGTTATAGGTCTACCGGAAAGTCATGGCATAAAAAAAATTAACACATTCTTATGGCAATGTCAAGTGTCACCCGTCAGATCAAAGTACGAGATCTGAGAACCGATGCAAAAACGTCGTATAGGTTACATGTCATCTTTATTTCGCTTTTAATCAGGCATATTCTGTAACTTCTAATAGCGATACCGATCCCGACGTTGTATGAAAATTCGACCTCCCCAGTACCAGCTCCCCAGCTCCTTCTACATAACCGTATTCAACGTAGATCGGTTCGAATCGTCGACGACCAATCTCTTAGCGAGGGGCTTGATCCCTTGGCGTTGCGTAGAGATGGGTCTCTCTGCATCTTCTACCCCATATATTATTACAAGTATCACTTCGACGTTTGTCGTGAGCAGCGGCTACCACTATAAGGAACCAGCTGAAGTATTTCAGAACCAATTAGATTTCGGATCCTTCAAGAAAAGAGCGTACTAATTCTTAAAAGGCCGGTCACCCCTCTGAGTGTGTTCATCTCCGACGGCGGTATCATATCAGGTGAGCCTCCTACCCGTGCCCCCATGCCCCTTGTTATATAAAAAAAGTTCCATCAATAACCGTAGGTAGCGCTGTCCAACAATTTGTCCCACGAGTTTTATAAATCAATTGCAACTGTGTATCTAGATAATTTAGGCTTATGCTATAACAAATGAACATCAGATTTTTAGGGTAGAAGAATTGGCTCGCACAAAGACTCGTCTAGACTAGAAGAATCTAGTCTCGTTATACGTAAAATCGATTCCCCTTTAATTACTTAGCATGTATTTTACTATATATTTAAAATAATAGCTATTATTAATTGTTGGATACTTGAGAAACGGTTCAATGGTCCTCTTTGTTTTAGGCATAAAATTGTTCAAGTTTCAAAGTACTTTGAAGCTAATTTGATAATCTACAGTTGTTTTGTTAAAATTTCTTCTGACACGCACGATTTCTTTTGTAAAGCTTTTTAACAGCCATTATTATTGTTAACTATGCCAGCGCGATACCAAAATAAATATTCGTGTATAGTGTATACGTTTTATAAATTTATAAAATAATATGCTTAAATTTCATATTTCAATAAAGTATATACATAATAGTAGCCAAAAAGAAAGTAAACACTGGCATATTATTGACATAAATAGAGACTTCTAGAAAGGATTGAAGGAGACCTTCACCTAATATTGAACATTTCCAATGGAAATTAGCTTTATTATTATAAATAACTAGCTGGCCTGGCGAACATCGTACCGCCTAACAGTCGATTCTTTATTTTTTTTTAATACTTATTCTGCTTTTCGGGACATTGATCTAGCCAGTAAGATAAAAAAAGAAAGTTGATAAGACAACAAATACATTATGTCAAAAAATTAAAATTTACCTTCCCGGAACCCCTCCACTAACACTTGAACTTTATGATATGGTATTAAAGTTCAAATTGACTTTTAAGTATTATTACGAATATTTTGTATGGGAATAAAGAAAAGTGTTTTTTTTAGACTTTTTCACTCAATTTTTTAAAATTTTCTCTCCGTAAGAACCATCCTCGTACTTCAAGGAATATTATAAAAAAAGAATCAGACAAATCGGTCAAGCCGTTTTCATGTTATGTCGTGACAACGGATAATGGGTTTTATTTTTATATATATAGATTAAAGAGAGCAGTGTTGGCCCAGTGGCTGCAGCGTGTGACTCTAATCCCTGAGGTCGTAGGTTCGATCCCCGGCTGTGCATCAATGGATTTTCTTTCTATGTGGGCATTTAACATTTGCTCGAACGGTGAAGGAAACCGTCGTGAGGAAACCGACATATTATCTTAGACCCAAAAAGTCAACGGCGTGTCAGAAAAAAATATCGAAAGAAAAGTAGTTTACTAGTCTAAATTAAAAAAAAAACCGCAGTTGAGTATTGTGGGGGGCCTTCGTTTGTGAAGGCCCCGGGGCTGTAGCCCCAGTTGCCCTCCCCTATATTACTATTTTAAAAGAGCACTTTCATTCTCAAATTTCACGAGCCGTTGCCATTGTTGGTAATTAAGAAAATAATGTTGCCGTCAGACTATTGGATTTGATTTATAGTTGGAGTTAAATTGGATTGACAGAATTTTGGATTCGTTATAGTTTCCTTTCTACTTAAATACTAAATTCATTTAACTATATATATATACTAGCTGATCCGGCAAACGTCGTTTCGCCATGTATATCATTTATAATAAAAAAAATAGGGGTTGATCGTAGAGGGGTGAAAGTTAGGGGTTGTATGTATTTTTTAATGCTGTATCATAAAAAAATAGAAATTAAAAATTTTGTCTAAAAAATAAAAAAAAAATTGAGGGGTGGACCACCCTTATTATTTAGGGGTGTGAAAAATAGATGTTAGCCGATTCTCAGACCTACCCAATATGCTTACCAAATTTCAGAGGAATCGGTCAAGCCGTTTCGGAGGAGTATGCAGACTAACATTGTGACACGAGAATTTTATATATAAGATATATATATGGGTGATTCTCTTATAAGAGGTAACTATGGTGGCAATCTATTTAAAAGTGGTTTTTTAATCTATACGTTGCTATTTTGTGCAATGAATCACATCACTTTAATGTCCTTTATTAAATAACATTATAATTAAATGTCTCATTAAAGCATATTTTTTTAAAACTCGTTATATAGTTTAAAAAAGTCTCTACCCTGGCCTGTCCCCTTACCGGTTTTAGCTTAACTAACATACAATACATACAATATTTGTATTATTTGCTGAACCAAACTATGTTTACCACAAACTTAATTAAATATACTTAAATATTATTAAAGAAAAATTGAAAAATAGTTGCTTATTTTCAATATTTTTTTAAATTTAATTGTTGTCCCGCTTTTTTTGTGTATCTACCCTGGAAATATTCGCACCCCTGCTACAGTATAAAATATAAGATGGCCACATTCCCGAACTAGCTCATTGACATTTAACAACGTGAAGTTAGCAATACTATGCACAGAAGCGGTTAGATCGACGCCATTTGCCAGTTGTTGTGACGTGAACGTGCGATGTAATGGTTTCGCAAGGTCATTGTGTCTCTCCACTGGTAAGTAATAAAAGTTATAATTATCATTTTATTTATTTGCAATTCCTGTCCTAATTTAGTAATACTGTAATAGTCAAAGCTTGCTTTATTATAAGTTGAAAACTTTCTTGGATAAACCAAAATAATGTATTATGTTATGAAAACGTCTTTCCCCTGGCGTCTTTCCCCTGGTAATATTACTATAGTAATTGTGCCACCTATTTATTGTCTGTGTGTTACACACGCCAATATGGATCTGATTCTTACGGTACTATTCCAAGCCAAAGTTACATCAATTTTAAACCATGAAAATCTTCTTCGTATATTTTATAAAAATAAAGGACTTCAATACAAAGAATTTGATATTAGTAATCAAACTTTTTGCAGAAAGTGGCAATCCAAGACTACCAATATAACTGATCCTAAAACGAATAAGACCAGAAAGGTGACTAAATATTTGAAAAAGGTTATTCAGATTTATCTACGTGAATTGATTATGCAGTTAGAAGACAACTTGGAGTATTTTCTTTACCATGAACTGAATATAGTCCACCAACATTCTGCTTTTAAAATTAATAAGACAAATTTGACAGTAAGAAAAGCTGTGATTCACGTGGACCTTAGTCACTATAAACAAAATACGCAGAAGAAACTCAAGCATTCCATTTTGGAGGTGCACGTCAACAGATGTCTGCACACAGTTGTAACTTACACGATAGAAGAGGCATCAGGTGAAGTAAAGACAACATGCTATTGTTCGATGTCACAATATTTCCAGCATCCTCCAGCTATGTGGACATACTTACAGCCAATTTTGAACAGCTTGCCACCAGAAGTAGAGATCCTTATTTTTTGGACCGATGGACCCGTAACACAATATCGCAACAAATACATGTTTTATTTTCTTGTCACTCATTTAATAAAATATTACCCAGCTCTTAGAGACTTTACCAGGAATTACCATGAAGCTGGACACGGTAAGGGTGTTCCAGATGGTGTCGGTGCTGTTTGCAAAAGATCAGCCGACCTATTAGTAGCTAGTGGCAAAGATAGTAAAGATATAGCCTGTCTGAGGGATTTGTCAGATGCTATTCAGAAAAACTGTCCTAGCATTAATGTTTTCGTTATAAATGACAAAGATATTTCAGACAAAGACGCTTTGCTTGCTAGTAGTAAAACACACATAAAGACTTTTGCTGGTACTTTGCGCGTCCATCAGGTGTCATGGAACATTGAAGATCCGACAACATTGAAAATGAAGTCTTTAAGCTGCTTTTGCAATGAAGATATACATTGCGATCATTTTAAGCTTGGTACCATGACATAGTCGTCTAATAAAAAATCTCGTCTCCGAGTCGAGGATGTTTACGGCCCCGATTCAGAGTCCGAAAACGGGACTCCATTTGACATTGAACAAATAATAACTTCATAAGATCACAAGAATACCCAAGACCAAATAAAGAATATTCAACAACCGTCGACATCCAAAGAAACGCCTAAAAACGGCGCATTTAGTCTGATTTATAATAAATATGATAAAAAATGTTGCCTGATTATAAATTTCAAGAACAATCTTTGATAAAAGTTGATTATTTCAATTGTATTCTTTGTTTTATTGCTTCTAATTATCTCCCCTGGTCAAATACGTATCTACCCTGATCTTCATGTCTCTACCCTGTCTGATGTATTTACCCTGGCCCTCTAAAAAGTGACAAAATATATTTTAAGTAACTTGCCCTTACGTGAGTAGTTACATAAACGGGCCAAAAGTCATAATATATATATATAATGGAAAAACTCCAACTTTTCTCCTTGGCCGTCTCCTCCATAGACGAAAAACCTCTTATATAAGAACTACCCATATATAAGGTAAGACAGTTGCGTTCACACAAAAAAAATTGTAAGATTTGTATTTTCAAAGCAAGAATAAGGACTAGCCCACTTCCCCATTGTGAGTGAAAGCTGTCAATGCATAATCAAACTGTCAATGTCAAATTTAAACGCTATAAATGGATGCATTAATGTATGGCATCCGCCTTTTGGTTATTATTAGAGCGTAAATATACGTGGGGCGGAAAAGAATTATATACATAAGTATTAAACTTAATAGATAATACGGGAGTTAAACGCAAAAAATAATTACACAATTATGTAAAACGAGATCAGAACTTCTACTTAAACTAAAATTAAGTTTTCGTATCACATACTCCAAAGTTTTAATTAAAAAATAATGCCAGCTTATTGTTAACGTATTCGTAAAATAATAGTGATTTGATTGGTGCATGACACTGACATAATATATCAGAGTGACGGCGATACCCGTTATTTGAATAAATGTACATATATCGATGATAAAGATTATATAATACTGAATAATTAATTCAGTACCAAAGTAATTGTCTTTGAGATTTGTAATGAAAGAAAAAAAACAGAAAAACAGACGGTTCACGTTGCTGTTGTAGTTTCATCATTAATTATTACATCAAACGCTACAAAATACCTTCATTTAACGTGACTTCAAGCTCCGACTTCCATTGTCTAGACGGTAAAATTGCTTAAATAACCACACCTACTTAAAATTAAGTCACGCTCGTCTAGAAATATGAAAATTCCATTGCCTTTAAAATGAGAGGATTCCAGTCTCGCAGTTTTAATGACCATTCGACGATATACACTCCATACGAGTCTCGGCTACAGGATATGACGTAAAATATATGTATATTTTTTCTAAAAAACATTTTATTAGTTCAATAATAATAACTATCTACAATAATAAAAATAGGGGTTGATCGTAGAGTGGTGAAAATTCGGTGTTGAATGTATTTTTGTATGTTGTATCATAAAAAAATAAAAACAAAAAAAAATAAAAATAAAGAAACATTTTTGGGTTGGACCACCCTTTACATTTAGGGGTTTGAAAGATAGATAGTAGACGATTCTCAGGCTTACTGAATATGCATAAAAAAATTCATAAGAATCGGTAGAGCCCTTTCGGAGGAGTATGGCAACGAACATTGTGACACGAAAATATTATATATACTTAATATACATACCCAAAAAGTATTTTGCTAGGTAAATAAATTTAACTAAGACACGAAAACGTTAGAACGTAGGTGTTTTATAACCAACGTGAGTATTTGACATATTTCTAATTATTCTACTGATTAAACGTATTACAACTTTATTTTCATATATATATATATATATATGAAAATATATAATTCTATTGCGGGGATCCGTGCTCGGCGAAAATGTACATATAGCTAAAAGCCCAATGCTGTTAAAGGCGGAGAGGACTGCACACCAACACACCATTCAGGCAGGCCTATAACTATTAAAAAAAGACGTTGTCATAAGTTAATGTCACTAATAATTACATTAGATTTTTTTTGAGTTTCGAATCTTTAATATACAGATTTAATATAGACAAAACCGAACTGGTACATTATAAATTTGCATAATATGTCTGAAATATTAAAATGCAACTCGATATTTATTAATTCCATCACATTTCCTACCTTCCCATTAAATAGATTTTTCACCCATTAAAATATTAAACGCTATAAATGAAATGTTACATCCCCGTTGTTGTACGAAATATTCATTAATAACGTTTATAGCTGGATTATTAAAATTTTAAATGAGATCGTTTGACGTAATCCTCGATTGCAGTGTTTCATATTTTATTTCATTAAATTATCGGAATTAAAAACGCCGGCCATTATGGTTTTGGCAGCGATGAGGTATCTATTATTACGATACTCATCATAGATATGCAATGCCTTTTTACGTAAGGTATCAAAAGTATTGTGTAAGGCCAGTAAATTATTTTAATACGCATTCTGTCCTCTTTATACAGGTGGCCAAAAAGTCGTGGCTTAAGGTCAACTATATGTATACATATAGTTGACCTTAAGCCAATTAAATGTTTTGTTCTTGTGTCACTGATGAGAAAACGTAATAATATATCAATACGTCCGACGTTCGGTCAGAAAGTTACTTAATAGTTAATAATATCTAACAAAATTCAATTTTTCATGTTTATGTTCAGAATAGAATATAGGTCAGTGTACTGAGTGAAATATATGTAGTAATTTGCGATAAATTAAAGTAATGAATTTGGCTCGGCGAGAACAACAAGAAAATTTGAGAGATTTCAAGTTTCTAGTAGATTTTCTGGATAAACGGAAATCTGTACCATATGAAAAGTTATTAGGAAAATGTGCAATACACTGTTTACAAAACTCATAGACACTTTCCTCAAAGCTAAAGTTTATCTAAACTTTACATAAGTTACAAGTCACATTAACATAATGAAAAGGTAATGATAGCAAAAATATTTTGTTTAATATTATTAAGATTAATAAGCGATGTGTGTTGATATTTTTTTTAGTCAAGGAAGTGTTCTGGGTCACATACTGGGTCTAACACGACCATATTTTCAAGATGTTTTCCTTGAGTGTAGGAGCAACTGTTATGCTAAAAAGGACTCTATTGCAAAGCAATCATCTTTGAGAATCGTATAGACTATTACGCAGTATTGCAGTTTTAAAAAATTAAAGTTGCTCCAAAGTTTCACTTGCTTAGGTCCTATTTTAACTGTCTTATCAGCGATAAGTGGTGCTTACGTAAGTGTATTGTCCTTAAACAGGGACAAGTTAAAGGCATTACCCTGTTAAGCCTCGATTCAGCTTAGCGTTTAGTCAACGCTGCTAAAGTGGTGAGCCTTATCGATTATTTAATCGAATAGAGAATCAGTTCATGTGCCAAACATCATAATCATGTGTGTAACTTAGGATGGGTTTATATATTTAAACTACGTTTTTTTTAAAAGTATACACTCATACTGTAGATTACTCTGATTAATACAATTAAATCAATATAAATTTTGATTTTGAAACTTATGAAGGCTTGATAATACGATAACATTTAGATAAGCAATTACAAATTGTTGTATGAATCAGCTAGTAGTGCCTTTTAAAAGAGGCACGGGATTGATACGTTTGTGTCTGTTTTATATGTATAATTTTATGTGACCACACGAAAGATTCAGACAAATATGTCAAAAACATAGTGGATTTATACATAACATGGAAGTCTGCGGTCTACCACTAAGTTAGGCCAATTAACATTTCCCTCATGTTAAATGCAAACTCGCAATACTTGCTATTGTAAAAACGACGGCTTTGTCTTAAAAACGCGTGCGTTTTTTATTTCTAATAATTTGAAACATTTTGTCGGTGCAACATACCCTTAGAATAAGAATGTCATTTTTTCCAAAGAAACGTCAAACCTCAATGACAAATGCATAGATATCACCCCACGCTTGTTTTTGATATGTAACCCCCAAGTCAATGTTATTGATGTGTAGCGGAATTGGAAAGTTCAACTTATCTTTCATTTAGATAGCAAAGCAATTTATAAGGGATTCTTCCCCAAGTGATCTCTTCACTTTGATGGCCAGCTACATTATCTTGGCTATACAATTTCTATCGTATAAGATTTGTTTCTTGGTGTAATTAAGTTTTTCAGGCTCTTGTTACGAAACTTTTGTATTATACTTTTAGTTAGGTTTACATACTTCCATTTATTGTTCTTATCTTTGAGATAATTGTTCCTACATGCTACAAAGCTTTAAAATGAAATTTACGTTTTCTAAAAAAATACTTAAACATATTGTATTAAAATGACTAATTAATTGTGACAGTATTATCGGAACCTTGCCTAAAGGGACTCCTATTAATAATATAGTTTTTAAGGATTTTAAATCTTAATTAATGTATATTAATAACGCAAGTATTTGCGTTATGAATATTAAAAAATGTTTTATATATGCACGTATTAATAACAATTCAGAGTAATTAATTATAATTTAGCTATTATTAACTTTTAATTTAATCTGGAATTTAAAGTCAAAAACGGATAGTTATATAATCATAATTTTGAGTTAATACTAATAATTATTATTAATTATTATTATGGAATTGTTTCGAAGTCCACGAACTTTGTAATAGTTGCCTACTATTACAAATTAATTTAAATGTAATAAATTAATGTTGGCATAAGCAAGCTATATTTTAAAAGGTTTTAGAGCCTCGTCGCCGTGAAAAAATGTTACACAATGAACCTTTTTTAATTTGAATGTTCAATCAAGTTTAACAGGCTACGTGCTAACTTTAACAGCTAAAATCCAGATTGATAACACTAAAATGGATAACAAGAAAAAGTGCTTCCGTGAACAATTTCAAAGTTTTCCGTAAAAGCGTCGTGTCCTATCATGTTTCGAAGAGAATCGATATTTCATTTTTGTTCGCAACCGTTTTTTGTTAGAAAAAATGTTTCTTATCTTTACGTAAAATTAATATTGAACCTTTGAGATTACTGGGAAACTTTTCTGCTGGATTTTCACGCTTGAGATGAATATTATTGCTTTGTATTTTGTTTGATGAAAACAGAATGTTCGATATGAAGACAATATCAGCAAAGGTCAGAGTTGATAGGCATGAGTTTTAAAGATCAAACGCAGTGTCTACTGTGCATAACTCAGTTTTATAAATTCGAAATTCAAATTCAGTATTCCAAAACGCGACTTATGTTTGGTAAAGTAATACATACTATAGTAAACACTGCTCTCTTACGCCCTGATTGGGCGTTAGGGGTGGGTATTTCGATTTCAGACAAGGAACTAAGGACCACACATGCAAAGAAAAATCCATTGCGGTCTTATTATAGCGGAATATTGAGTATCGCAAAGAATTGTGTTCGGTTTTTGTTTACAATTCATTCTATTACAATTCTGACCTTTGTTCTGGTATGGTTTTTATTTAGATCAACCGACAAGTACATTCGCAGCGATTCTCAACTTCGAGGTCGGCCATTTTAATTCCGGCCTTCCACCGACTTCATTAGTACTAAATACGGCGAAGAAAAACCAAACGAACAAATGTTTTTTATAGACATATGTAGTCAGTCTTCTGTTGTTAACTTTTGGTACTAATACGATTTTCCACGATGTTTTCTTTTAGTACTAGATCAAGGGCTGATTACATAAAAATAGAAAACTGTACAACTGGTATAGGTGTCACACACTTGACAACTAAACGGCGACTGTTTTCTCATAGATATCTATTACATCATCAGCTGCAATTCGCAATCCGCGGAAACACGCTATCCGTTTTGAAATATAAGATAAGTAGTTTGAGTGAAAAGTTGGATGTTAGCATAGTTCTCTAGATAGTTACTTGGTATAAGCCACGCTTTTCTCTGTTTCAAATAGTGCCAACTATATAGAGAAATTTACGGTTTTTGTAAAGTATGTAGTTTGATTTACGATTCATTAATAAAATATACTAATAACCAAGTATATTTATGAACGTCAACCGAAAAGATGTTAAATTGATTCTAAATTTACATTTACTACCAGTTCGCAACTCAAGGGCGTAGAGCGGACAAGAAGAACTGGCGAGAAACTCTCCGCCACTCTTTTTAATCGCCAAGTTTAGAGTCATACGTTTGCAAAGCAGAGCCATAAATATTTGAAGTAGAACAAATCAATACCAAGGTTTAGGATCATTTAAATAATCGTCAAATTTATAAAAAGCTTTATTGATTAATTTAAGTTTAACGAGAGTTTTTATTAACTAATACCCTTAACCCTACCCTACGTTTAATTATGAATGTTTACAGCTTAGCGGTATAATACTCTGGGTTCCATCGAAACAATACAATTTTCAGGTAGGAAGTAATTAATTACTAACATGATTCACCTGTAATAAAAAAAATATCAATAAAAGAAATGTTCGTTAATATTATTTTTAAAGTGTTAATATGAAAATCTTTATAGTTAGAAGAACTGTGTATATAAAAATTAAGTTAACAATTGAAACGATTTATACAACTTGAATTAATAGGTTATAAGAACTCTCTAGGAGCCACTTTTCTAAAGGAATAGTCTTGTACACTATACAGCTATACACTTAGACAGTTTTTCTTTTTATAGTCGACGCTTTTGTTCCGAGAAAAATAAAGGAAGTTTAAATTGTAAAAAATATATTTGAATCTTTTTCCTCAACGAAGAGCTTTTATATTTCGAAATAAAACTTACATTTCGAATAATACAATTGTTATCGAAAACGTTTCTTAAAATTTTTGTTTGGTAATTTATTCATTCACTCAAATGTTACTTAACAATTATTTGTAATTTGTAACATAAAAAGAGGACGGCGACGTATCGACTAACAAATTGGACGTCCATGGGCTGCGTTAGATTTGTTGGCTGTTTGATACTGTATCAAAAAAAAAGTGTGTGTAGGTCAGCTACGACGCACGATTGGAGTCGAATAAAAATAAATGTGTAAAGGTTATGTCAATCAAAGACAATACTATGTATTAATATTACCTTAATTAAATCGCAAATTAAGTTTCACTAAAGTTAACACGACATTAGACTGTTAGACGGCCGGGTCCGCTAGTATTACATAAATGGCGCACTGATATATAAAGCCAAAATTAGTTCTATGAAACACACAAGAATATAAAAGACATAAATTTCCGTTCAAATGTTTTTCTTATTAGCAAAAGGTAATGAAAAAATTAACAAGAATCCATAAAAGGCTTCTTCGAATTGTAATAACTGGCAATTAAAGTAAATACACCAAACAGTTTAACTTAACAACATCTTGTTAACGATCTGCAGTAACAATGTCAATAGTAAGTGTTATAACGCATACAAATTTGCAGCTTGTTAATAAAAAACAGTGGCGCTACAACCTTTTAGGTCTGGGCCACACTTCTGTGTCTGTTTTGTTTTTATTTGTTTTACAACTTGTACATGCCTTTTATTTACTATATAATGAGTTAACATTTTATATACAATTTACATATTTCAGTATACGAGAAAACGTGTTTTTGTTACTTTTGTGAAGGAAGGAACTGTTTCTTCTGCCTAAAGGGAGGATCCTCGACCAGTCGAACCACTGACTGGCAAGCCCGAAGGCCTCAGTAGCTTTTCGAGAAGTTGTATATATCCATTGCGCCCGGAATAACTTCGTTAACACGTTTCAGGGAATGACGTCACTGGAGTGCATCGCTAACCTTTTAGTAACTGACTTCAAAATACCTTCAAGAGGCCTGACAGGGTGAGACTCACAATTGGCAGAAGGCAAACACTATAATGACCTACGTTCTATATAAAACGGACCAGGCTTACAATTTTATTCTATTATAATTATATTTTTGGAGTGTGGTAAGAGGTACATTACAATGTGTATATTGCGGTTAACTGTGTTTATCAGCACAGCATTAAGGTTTTGGTTATTATACAAATAATCCAGAGCTCCATATCTATAGAGGCTTAGATCTAAAATATTATAGACGCCCTAAGTTACACGGTATCTGTGTAACTTAGGGCGTCTTTAAACTTCAAGTAAAGTGTCAGTAGTGCTGATATTACTACTAACTATAGTTGCGGATATATGATTAAGAGCTTTAGTGAATTTGACTAGATGGTTTTGTTTTGGTTCAAACACTATCACACAAGTAGCATGCGACTTGATGCAAATGGTCCCAGTGATTACGTGAATACCAGATGGTTATAAACCCTCTTCGTTGGACCTGCTGCAGACTTCGCATCTGGAGAACTACCAGGTCTCCGTCGACCCACCATTGGGTTCATCGGAGCATTGTGCCGTTCACGCGCCCTCACATCGCGGGCTGTCGCCGCTTGTGGCACTACAAGTCAGTATATTGGGATGGGTTGCGGTCATTTTTTGGGCCCTACTGTTGGGGTCAATGAGGCCCTGAGGGAGAACTTTTTGTTCCATTTTCTGCAGTCCCAGCCTTGGTTCTGGCGTTCTTGCAAGGCCGCCTTGCGTCGTAAGCGAGAATGCTTTCAGGCCTGGCTCGCTGGCCCATACTGCGAATGAGAAGGCCGATATTCTTAGCTATCTCTTTGCGTCTAACTCCAGTTTGGAATGACCAACCTCCAGTTACGATGCCTGAAATATATTCCAGCAACTTGCTATCCGCAAAGCTTTATCGTTTGCCTCATGTTACATAAAAAAAACAAGTCACAAGCCGATCACCAACATAGTTTAAAAGAAGAAATTTCTGTTAGACCGAGTTGTGTGACACAGTATGCGTTTTTGCACTACGCGGCTTTCTCCTCTACGTCAAGCTCGTTAAACATCGTCAAGTTAATTATGTGTATAATAAATTAACATTACCTAGCAGGATAAAGTCTTATTACAGCAATTATTTTGAGGAAGACGTTCAAACGGAAAATTTCATTAGATCCCGGCAATTAAGGAGGGATTTAATGAACAGAGTTTTTTGTTTAACGACTATCGATTAGCTATTGTGTATTTTTAATGTATTAATATCCAATTAAGCATAGGACTGTAGGATTAAGATCGGACAAATTCCACCTGTTATGTGACTCAGAAGCATTTTAGAATATTTCTATAAAGAGCTTCGAGATTTTTATAGGAAGGGGGAAAACGGGCAGGAGGCTCCCCTGATGTTAAGTGGACCGCCGCCCATGGACACTGTCATTGCCAGAAGGCTCGCAAGTGCGTTGCTGGCCTTTTAAGAACGCTCTTTTTGAAGGACCTTAAGTCGAATTGGTTCAGAAATACTTCAGTGGGCAGCTGGTTCCACATGTGGTGGTGCACGGCAAAAACTGCCTTCAAAACCGCTCAGTTCTGGTACGACTGTGTCAGTGTGCAGAGTTTCCCCAATGCTATCATCCACATTGCACACAACGTTGCAACGTTAATTGCAAATATTAATAAAAGGCAAATCATTTTTTTAAGATTTTCTCTCCGTCAAATAACATTTTTGTTGCTCCGATCGGCCAGAAAGCTAGACATCTAGTGAAAACATTTCTCGCTTCATAGCTTCGAGGGAAGCACTTTATACAACCGATCGAAGGTTTTCCCTATCAATTGCCTCTGTCCATCTATGTGTAGGTATACCAAAAGGTCATCAGCTGAGCGACCACGGTGAATGCCGTATTGACAATCGCCAATCAGCTGGCGGCCTTCTAGATACCCCTAGTTGATAATAGTTTGTGAAGTTCCAATGTTACTATCTATTGCTGAATCGTTTAGTGTATTTCCAAGCTAGTGCCGTAATAAGGACATTTGATCAATCTTCAGTCAAGCAAAGTGAGTGAGCGCAAATCGATCGTTAATAACGCTGATTTGCCCTTACTATATAAGTAGGCTGAGAGCCTACTTATAATAACTTATAAATATCAATGGATATTAAAAGTTTAATATTTCTATAGGAGCTATATTGGTCTTGTAGTTAAGCGACTCAATCCTAAAATATTATCTTCAAACTTAAACTGTGCAATCATATAATTTTCTTAATAGGATCAATTAATTTTTTTTCGTACGGTGGTAAACATCGTTAGGCAGAGTTCGCCTAGTGGCTTCAGCGTGCGACTCTCATACCTGAGGTCGTAGGTTCGATCCCCGGCTGTGCACCAATGGAATTTATTTCTATGTGCGCATTTAACATTTGCTCAAACGGTGAAGGAAAACATCGTGAGGATACCGACATGTCTTAGACCCAAAAAGTTGACGGCGTGTGTCAGGCACTGAGGGCTCATCACCTACTTGCCTATTAGATTTTAAAATGATCATGAAACAGATTCAGAAATCTGAGGCCAAGAGCTAAAGAGGTTGTAGCGGCACTGATTTATTTATTATAAAACATCGTAAGGAAGTTGGCATGTATTAGACCTCAAATAAAGTTCGAGGATTTAAAGTGAAATCACCCCGAATGCTGGTCACCTACGAAGCTTAAAACCTTACCTCCTAATTTAGAATCAGATATAATCTCTAGACTCATTGCAATTTTTTTATAATTGTATTTTCTTCTTTGCATAACCTTCGTTAGGGCGAAATTTTTATTTACATTACGTGAGATAAAATAGTTCGTTTTAACAGATTTTGCAATAGTATTTTCTTTTATTGACATAAGTTTCACACATTTATAATAAAACAATTTTTACCGGATTGAAGTTATGTATTTACAATTAATTCCATAATTTTAAATTTAACCGACGTTTCGCGTGCTTTACATAATCTTTGCATAATCACGGTGACTGAAGACAAAAGGTGTTGAATGTCAAAAAGTATCACAGCTGTAGAAAAGTTTATTATCTGTATTTGTGTGCCCGAAGTTGGTATCGATCCGGTAAAAAATTGTTTTATTATAGATTTTGCAATATTTTAATTATATCAACACTTTGTCAGATTAAAATAAGTTGTGTAAATAAATCATTGTGATCCACAACTTAACCTTTTAGAAACATGTTTTATTTTTATCCTCAAGCAACAAATAAACTGATTAAAGAACATAAACTGGTTCAAGTAAAAGAAGAAACTTTGCAGATATAAATACCTACTTTGTATTATCGTAGATAAAATGCTCTTAGGGAAATACGTTGTAATAATACAATATACAAATAACAATTAAAGATTTAATTTTATTTAAATATCAGCTGTACTGTGCTATGCGTATTTTAATGTATACATTACACACACATGTACATTATTTAATTTGAGTCCTTTTTAGCGACTTATTTTGAATGGATATAATTATATTTGATAAATGCACCCGCTTAATGAATACGCCACATTTAATGGTTTAATTAAATAATTTTAAAAATAGCTTTACGATATAATAATATTACGCTACCTACCGGTAGTTGACCACCGAGGTATAATTACACGTTCATTACATTTTAATTACCACCCACGGACGAGCATGTGCTTATATTTGAGGCAATCTGGCGAAAGCATTGAATAAAAAACGTACATGTTAAAATAGGTAGTTGCGAGGATAAAAAACTAGTGTGATTTAGATGTTTTGTGTATATGAAGTTGTCTAGTTCAAAAGAATATCGCGTGTCATCAGCAGTTCGACTCTCGATTAAATAATCATTGAATTGTTTCGGATAGGAAGGAAGTATGAACCAAAAAATTTGACCGAACTTTTATTGTAGACAGCTATCGGCTTGAAAAACTTAGAAAGCACGATCGCAGGGTTGTGTCGAGTAATGGTTTTGCAGACGACAAATACAAACCTACCTAGAATACGACCGGTTTTAGTCAGGTGCCACTTATCGAGCCAGCACAGCCCACACTTCCTGCACAATTCATTAATAATACCGACGAAAGTAGAAGCTACAGGCTCAAGTACGGCCTCATATGGAATACTGCTCACATCTCTAGGCTGGTACTCCCAAATATCAGCTTCTTCATTTTGACCAAGTTCAGTGAATGGCTTGTTGAATTGTGAATCTCCAATGTATTACTGATCGGCTTGATTCTCTCTCTCCGCAGAGACATTGCGTCTCTTTGCGTTTTCTATAAAGTGTACTACGGTGAGTGTTCTGAAGAGTTGTTTGGGTTGATCCGTCCTCCCTCGTTTTAACACCGTACGAGACGTGTCAATTCAAAATTTCATCAACATCAGCTTGATGGAAGTCTTCCACGGTCCGTTTCGCAAGGCATTTCCTTTTGCGAACTAGCGAACTGTGGAATCGACTACGGGTGGGAGTCTTCCCTGACAGATACGACCTCCAACTATTCAAAGTTAGAGTGTACTCCTCTCTCAAAGGTCGGCATCGCACCGGCTAAAAGCGTGTCATGGACTCGTTTGCCCCCCTATTACATTAAAAAAAAGAAGCCTTTGAATAATTAACAGACATAGGAGTCCCATACCCCATCTGCGTATGTAAGATAATTGAATAAATTATCAGTAAAAGTTTAAACGCTTTTTTTCTGTTCACGACTCGATCTCATTTTATAAGAAGGTTTAGGTCAAAGCTGTAAATTTATAAAATACAATCACATTTGTATGAAATAAATAAACAATGTTGAATCACAGCGAAAGTCAAGGTTGGCATTGTTGTAATAATATTTTCGCTTTATCTGCATATTGTCTTTATAGTTAAAAAAATAAGATAAGCAACAGTTCCACGCTATTTCAGGTTGTCACTCTAAAGTCTAAATCGATGTCATAATGAGCGGCAATCAATATGCAGTGTCAGTCCGTTTCTAATTACCGAGCGAGCCAATAGAGGGCGCTTCGTCAACAAGACAAATGACTGTTCGACGCTTTGTAATTGGCATTCGAAACTGTTTACTGGGATAGCTTTTTTTCAAATATCTAGGGTTAAATTGTCACGCTTGATTTATATTCCTTATAAAATCAATCGTAATACCTCCTCCGACTCGCCAATTTTTCTAAAGACAACGGGTCGGCTAGTTTTTCTTGGGTGTTTGTTGATAATAGAACCGGCGACTACAATTTTCAACTGTTCTAATTTTGTAGCCAGGGCCGGAGGGCTGGAGGCCCCTTGGCCCCAAATTATTTTTCAAATAAAATCAACAATCTTTTCAGTCGAGTTCTTCAATCAATAATTTATTGTGAAACCTAGTAGATTCTTTTAGAATTTAACAAACCTATAAAAATATATTAAATGACTACTTGTCATTCATTTATCACATCTTTTTTTCCCAAGTCTATTGTGGGCCCCTCTTTTGTTGAGGCCCCGGGGGTGTAGCCCCTGTTGCCGTTCCCTAAATCCGACCCTGTTTGTAGCTAAGTTTCACATAATATGAAAAGAAACAAAGACCAATTTGAAATAGAACGATTACATAAAACATTCAAATTGTTTAGGTACTGTCTACAAAGCTCTTTACAAAATCAGCCGAGCACGTTAAGCATGAAAGTGTGCTAATTACAAATATGTAATTTACCTACACATTTGTATAATAATTATTAAAATTAAATAAGTTTTTATTAGAATTGTCTACTATATTAATTACATTAATTATTAAATTATATCCTCATATTTATGTATCCTAACCTAACCTAAGAGAAGTAGCTCAGTAGAATTAGTAGGATTTCGGAGTTAGAAGATGTGAAGTTATTAAAAGTAATTTTATAGAAAATATTTTTTTTATTTACAAGATCTGGAAACATATTATACAATTTCTAAGTTATCGACGGGCACTGCACTGAAGAATTTATTCACAATATGAACGCCTTTGTCCAAAAGTTGCTTGATAATTGGACCCCCAATCTCCATCACCATTTCCTTCCAGCTATGGTTGATCACTTCAAGGATAGGCTTGGCTAAAATATAAACAAATTATTCAAATTTAATCGAAAAAACTAAGTAATAGACGTACTGGGTAGTTCTAGAAATCGAATCCTATGTACTTTTTGTACTTAAAAGTGCGTCAGGACGAGAGTTAACATTGACAGATGACAGTCGCTTGATGTCCGTATAGGAGTTAAAATATATGCTATTGATTTAACTTAAAAATCTTATACTTTTTGACTTTTTGTATTTGTAAATAAAATTGAAATTGTAAATTGTCAAACTGACAAATGAAGCGGTAAATGTTTTGAAAGGAAGATACACCCGTGGAATGACAAGCTCAGTTTCAGTAGGTACTATACTTCTACACTCTATGTGCCTCTTTATTTGACTTTTGATTATTTTTATAAAAAAATTGTAAAACTGGTAGAAAAGTAAGTATTTTTAACAGTTTTATAATTATTTGTTGAATTGAATACTGCACGACGGTTCCAAGGAATTTTTTTATAGAACAGGGGCAAACGAACAGCCTCACCTGATGCTTAGTGATACCGCCGCCCATGGACACGCTTATTGCCAGAGGGCTCGCGGTGCGTTGCTGGCCTTTTAAGAATTGGTACGCTCTTTTCTTGAAGGACCCTAAATCGAATTGGTTCGGAAATACTTCAGCGGGCAGCTGGTTCCACAGTGGTGGTGCGCGGCAAAAACTGCCTTAAAAACGCTCAGCTGTGGAAGGGCGGACGTCGAGGTGATGCGGGTGGAATTTCGTATTCTGCCTCGACGTCCGATGATGAAACTCATCTGCAGGTATTAATCCGAACAACTCCTCTGAACACTCTCCATGGTAAATGCGGTAGTAGATGCAGAGTGACCCCACATCTCTACGCAACGCCAAAGGATCAAGCCGCCGCTGCGCCGATCAAGGATTCAAATTATTTTATGACGACTCATTGGTCTAGTGGTTAGTACCCCTGACTGCGAATCCATGGGTACCGGGTTCGGTTCCTTGGCTGAGACGAACATCGATGTGATGAGCATTTGGTGTTGTGCTTAGGTCTTGGGTGTTTAAATATATATTTATATGTCTATCTATCTATAATATGTATATCCGTTGCCTAGTACCCATAACACAAGCTTCACCAGCTTAGCATGGGACTAGGTCAATTGGTGTGAATTGTCTTTAAAAAAAAAGTGCATTAACATTTGACGAAATTCCGCGTGTGTTTCTTACCACCTATGGCTACGCTATATATCTACATAAATACTATACCTCTGGTTTCATCACCCCCAAACAAATTATACAATTGAATATCTACTATCTCGACCAAATCGTACGAGTAATCAAAGCTTTTAATTTTCCAATGTTTAACTCCAGCCGAGTCCTCAATAGTCTTGATTTTCGGTGTAAGATATATTTTTACTCTATCTGAAAAAGTAAAACACTTGTAATTACTATAATAATGTACTGTAACATATCATAAGAACCTCAAAAAAAACTTTATCTACAAAATTCTCGATGGTGTTTGTAATAAAACTCCTCCGAAATGGCTCGACCGAGTTTCGTGAAATTTTGTGTGCGTATCGGTTAGTGCGAATCAGACATCTATTTTTGATCCCCCTAATGGTTAAGGTTGGTCCACCCCATACATTTTTTTATTATTTTTTTATGATACAGCATACAAAAATACATACAACCCTTAATTTTCATCCCTATCAACCCTATTTTTTATTATACATAGTAGGTAGATAGTTATTTTTATTGTACAAAAGAAAATGTTTCATAGAAATAATATAAATGACAAAACAACGTTTGCCGCAACGCAACAATAATATAATTTAAAACTGTTTCGGTATTACATAACATTGAATAAATAAATAAATAAATTATTGGTATTATAATAATAAACCGCTAATATGCTTAAAGTAGAATATATATATATATTTCCTATTTTATATCATTCTAGCATTTAGTACCATATGTCATAGTTAGATATCGCGGTATATTTTTGCTGTAGACAAAAATGTCTTCTTTTTAACTGTTCTATGTCTTTGCTCTATTCTCAATTATTTCTACGGCGATCGTGATATTGGTAGTTTTTTCACGTCTTGGGTTACATTATCAAAGTTTTCATACGGTGCCCTAGTTTTTTTGGAAATATACTAAAGCCTACGTTCATCAAGGTTAAATCTAGAATTCTAATGATGAAAGAATTATTCAAATTGGTCAATCGGTTCAATAGTTGAAGCCTATTTATTACATAAATGTCTTAATGATGCTCTGGCTTTATTTGAGTAATTCAGCAGATCAACAACGAGAAATAAATATCGGCACAGATTATATAACATGATATTTAATAGTACACCAGTCATTATAGACATTCGAAATCGAAAATTTGATAATAATTCCAAAAGTTTTCAAACTTCGGTCAAGTGAATGGTACATTGGGACGACAATAAATCTCATTTTGCAACCTTGTCCGCAGTCCGGAACATTGTTAAAATTGCAATTAAATTAATTTTATGTCTGTATGGTCGTGAAAAAAATTCCAAAAGTTCTGCAAACTTGGGGAAGTTTTCGATATAATATTTCATATCACGTATAAAATTTGCAACCAACCTAAGTGTACGGAACATTTTCTGTTATTTATTTTATTTTCGATATATCTGTCAAATTTGCAGAACTTTTGGAACGTTTTCCTTCAGTTTAATAAAGAACAACATTAATTTTTAATATCAAAAACTGTTCCGTACACTTAAATTGGTTGCAAATTTGACACGTGATGTAAAATAATATATTTAACACCACTCCAACTTTGCAGAACTTTTGGAATTTTGGTCTCAAGAACTAAGCAACTTATCATTTATTGCATTTTTAACAATGGTTCGGGCCGCAGAGCAGGTTGCAAAAATTTATAGTTTGTTTTAATACCACTCCCGACCTTACATCAAAATTTGAAAACTTTTGGAATTATAATGAATTAATTGTCTTGACTGACTGGACTATAGAGCCGGTTTGAATTTATACTCACTTGTCTTAATATCAAAGTCACCATCTCCGTAGGCTTCAATAAACAGTATCTTTCCTTTCAAGTCATATTGGCCTGTTGCTCTTAGAGGACACTCTAGGGTCAGTGATATAGTTGAATTGTATAGTAAACGTCTGCAACACCAAAAATAATTTAGAATTACAAAAACTCAACAAAGACCTTCGCCAAGCGTAAAGATAGAACTTTCGTTGAGAAAACCGAATAAAAATTGCGTATCTAATGTGTTGGCAGACACTATATGTATACTATACGGGACGCGTGCTTTCTTGTGCAATAACTATCATTGTTCTACAATTACATATCACAAATTTAATGAAATATAACTTACTTGATGTCCAAGAATTTACACTTGCTTGGTCCATGAACCTTCATGTTCCTAAAACCTAATTTCAGGTCTTTGTCATCGTTGCGTAAGCTGCCGATCTCTAGAGGATCTAGTATAGGTACTCCTAATTCTGGCACACCACGCCAAAGGTTTTCGAGGGCACTGTGTGCACTGGAGATCATGCACGGTGTATCAACTGACTTGCATGGAGTTATGTAGGGAACTGCAAAAAGTACATATGGTTAGTCTTTGTTCGTGTATACGGACAGGACGTCCTGCTGATGGAAAAGTACACGTCGATTTTAGTCAAATATTTGAAAAAAAAAAACATCCCGTTTAAATGCGCTAAATCGTTGAGTGTAACTTCTACGAATTAAATTAACCTTAAAAATCTAAAGTAAACAATAACGAAGTAATAATAAAGCATTTATTAATATAAGAAATTTTCCATACAATATTACCCAGTTATATGAGTATGTTCTTTTTGCATCTTTTTATTTATTTATTTTTAACAATATAAGCTACCATTACAGATAACTACGCGGCATTTATTTACATTTATATCACTGTAGCAAACACGGCGAACTCCGTTTCCAGATGGCTTCGTTTTATGTAATATTTCGTTTGGTGATCCCGCTTTTCTGTTGAAATTTTTACTGAATTTTCTTTGCTATAAACCTCACGAAGCCCGAGACCTTTCCAACGAATGCAAAACCGTGGAAATCGGTTCGTGCGTTCTGGAGTTATAGCGTCAGGAAGGAAAACCCGACTTATTTTTATATAGTAGATACAACACAATACTTACACATAAAAAAAACGACATCACAGTAATAGATTAAAATATTTACTAAATACGATTTCTTACAGTATAATATGACATGAAGCAGACCTTTTGTCCGTCATATGTGCCCTTTTCGAGAGTAGTTTTCGTTGAGGGTATATACGAATAGAATCGTCAGGCACCCTGAGGCATAGGTATTGGAGCAATGCCAGATGGTTTTCCTTTTCACGTAACAACTTTATAAGAGACACGGTAAGCGCAAATTCTCGCCTCACTCTGAGTGTAACCCACAGAACCTATTACTAATAAAGTTGGGTACTAAAATGGGTATACATAGTACATCCTACAATACATGATGAATTTGTTTTGTACCCTCTCCAGCAACACCCAATACTTTCATAAGGAGCCCAGATTGCGATTGAATATTGAGTTTAATCTATATATATAAAAATAAAACCCGTTTTCCGTTGTCACGACATAATATGAAAACGGCTTGACCGATTTGTCTGATTTTTTTTGTTGTGTTTGTAATTGTCAGGAGAAGGTTCTTATAAAAGAAAATAAGAAAAAAATTGCGCGGAAAATTAGAAAATTTAAGAATACTTAACCACCATACAATTCGAACTTTTTGATGTAACCTTATGGCGTTTGACATAACATTGACAGAATGCATGCTGCAAATATCGTCAAAGAGGATGTAAGAAAAATTAATATCGTTTAAAATAAATGCTTCGATCGGAGTTATTACGTAGAACCTCTATAAGTCGAACATCAAGGGAGACGCATGTATATTGATAATATAATAATATGCGAGCCAGAAAAACAAACAAATAATGTTGTATAACATAAAGCATTAGAATAATAAACACTTTGTTTCTGAAATATTGTTTAATTAATTATACCAATTTGAAATCAATATTCATAGTTAAGACAGGACAACGTCTCTTGGGTCCGCTAGTATATTATAAATTAAAAGCTTTAATAACGCTAAAATAAAAATACAAACCTATAGTGGCATCTAAAAATGCAATACACGACACAAAATAAAATATCTTAAGCATTTTTATTTACAACCCGTCTTTTCAATGCTAAGGTCACACGAATACTAAAATTTTGTAACAAATATCACATATTTATACTTCACCAAATAATTTGCATCAAGTTTAAATGGAAGATTTTTTGCGATAATTAAAAGTTACCGTTGATTTACCATAGAGTAACAGAGGCTATAGAGTTTTTAGAGCAACATTTTTATTAAATCTATGTGACATTGGCCATAAAGTATCAAATTTACTCAGGATAGGAATTTTGTCCTTGACTAAGATGAAGAGAGACTGTACACCCTGGGGTCTTGCATTTAAATCCTGGCTGTGCAATGGATTTTTCTTTCTTTCTGCACAATAAGGGCTTCGTACGGTGAAGGAAAGCATGGCTTTCAGACCAACAAATCGACTATATGCGTCGTGGGCTGATCAACTATTTGTCTTTAAAAGACAATTATCCATGAATCTGGTGAGATCAAGTTCTATATTCTCCCCCATTTTTATATAAAGCTTTAACTAATTGAGGCTTATGAGTACGTTTATGATTGTGAAAGTATTTTGTTACAAGATAGTAATTAATTAGAGCACATCTCATATACACACCCTCACGTACATAGCCTCACTTTCACACCATCACACAACACACTGGTATTACTTAGTTAAATGTATTTAATATTTATATAGATTTTTTCCGTTTGAACATTTTTGTATATATAACATTATGTATTCCATCTTTGGCTATATATCTTTACTACAAATATGTTGTGTAACACAAATTATGTAATTTGTGTTAGCTGTAGGAATACGAAATAAATAAATTAGTAAGTATTTGAATATTTTAAGCTTCCTTTACTCTTTGTAAAAAAAAGTTGTTTTCTGCTCGTTTAAAGACATAATTTGGTTACTCTGGATTACATCATCAAATCAAAATAAATTGATTATAAATAATGACATAATAGCAAGATTCTATATTTTTGCCCAATCTCATAGCAATTCAATTATTTATAGACTGTATATATTGCTTGTGGTTTTTAACGAGAACGGAATAGAAAATTCCAGAATGTAAGCCCAAGTTAAAATATAATTAAAGGTAGGTATAGCTTTTGTCTTTTTTCCGAATTCGCGACATTGTATCTATGGTTTCATGTAGAATCTGTTTCTTAGAGTATAGTTTCGTAACGAATTGTCATAGATAAAGATATAAGTGTGTTGGGTGCGTCAGTGTGGAAAGCTGTCATCTCCAGACTTCTGTTGCAGGGGTTGCTAATTTAATTAAATAACCAGTAGTCTTTAAAACGCATGCAATAATTTCCCAGCATAGTCAGCCTACTACCAACATTGTACCTTGTACATATGAAAGATGAAGTAACCCTGGGAAAGAGATGAAACTAGATCAAATAAAATAAATCGTCTCGTGATTGATGTTTTAACACTACAATTAAGACTAATGAGTTAAAAAACCTCGCCGTATTCACCATAAAAGTCATAACAAAGTGTCCATTAACACTATATAAAATGTATATTACGGCAGATACTCTGGTATTGTTTACCAGTTTATAGCAGTCAATGCATTAATAATAATAATCAGTAGCGCTACAACCTCGTTAGGTCTCGGCCTCAGATTTCTGAATCTGTTTCATGATAAAAAAAATTTTAAATCTGATGGGCAAGTAGGTGACACACGCCATCGTCTTTTTGGGTCTAAGACATGTCGGTTTCCTCACGATGTTTTCCTTCACCGGTCGAGCAAATGTTAAATGCGCACATAGAAAGAAAGTCCATTGGTGCACAACCGGGGATCGAACCTACGACCTGAGGTATTAGAGTCGCACGCTGCCACTAGGCCACACTGCTCTTCAATGCATTAATATGTGGAACAAAAACGTTTTTTACATGTTTAATTCCCTGACTAGGTCCTTCATGGGCCACAATCAAGCAGTTGGAGAAATTTTCCTTCAGAAACTTCCTCTACATAGTTTCCGAAGAAGGTCATCACATTTTAAATTGTCTCGCCGTACCTCAGGTATGGTTATTCCAGGATTTACAGATGTAAGGAGTGTTGTGGTGTATCGGCACGTTCTGCATACACTGCAGTCCTGCGTTTTCCGATTAGTTTGATTTATACACAGGTGAAATGGAATTGTTTGCATTATTTTGTATATACTTATAGCAGTGTTGGCTTCAGTGAATCATCACTGAGGTTGTAGGTTCGAATCCCGGCGTGCACCAATGGACTCTGCGCAATTAACACTCACTCGTACGGTGAAGGAAATCGTGAGGAAACCGGCATGCTTAAGACACAAAAAGACTACAGGCTCTGAAAGCGGACACAAATAACACGTCAGAGATACAGAAATCTGAGGCCCTGACGTAAAAGGTTGTAGCTTGACTGTTTTTATGTACCGAGTATTTCATAATATCCCTTACAGATTCGCAGCTCAATAGAAAAATCTTGTAAACCCTTGGTGACTGAAATTAGTAGTGGAGCGTTTCTTCTCATGTCTTCTATGCCAATGATTTGAGAACTATACGCGTACCGAATAATAAAATTCCGGCAACGCACTTGCAAACCTTCTGACAGTGTGAGATCTCTTAACGTCAGGTGAGCTTCATGCACGTTTGGAGGCAAACGGGCATTAGGCCCGAGTTCTATAAATATATATGAAGTTTTTTAAGTATAAAGTTCTATTATTTATTCGAATATTGTCCAATACACTTTAATAAATGGTATAATTTTAATATCCGGGTTGTTTAATAAACACGATGGTCAAGGTAATATTTATAAATGGCTATTTACGATTTTGTTTATATGTTAATAAACTAAATTAATGAGTCCGATAAATTATATAAACAAAATATAATTCAATTAATAGCGAAATAGTTGACGGTAGCAAGATAAAATTTGACATTTACCGCAATTAAAACTCACGGCTGCACCAAAGCATGCGTCCATTTATTTCAGTAGAATAATATTTTTGAAATGCTGTTGATATACTCAAATTGGGTCTCACGCAAATTGTACAGTTTAGAAAAGGATGGGTCAAAATTATTTTTGTAAAATAATACCAAAATCCCAATTTTGCGAATATTATAATAGACTACACCCATGGAAAAAATTTAGCTGTCAAATGAACCAACGTGAATAACGCTTAGAAGGCTGTAACTATATCAGAAAATAACTCTGAGCACCATGCCGTCATTTCTGAGCGGTACAGGTGAGTGAATGAAATCTCAGGTACAAATGAGGAATTACGACTAATTATTAATTTACGGCTTTGTTATAGTGTATAGATGATTAAAAATAAATATCGAAAAATCTAGTGCCGTAGTTTCACAGGTAAATTTTTTCCATGGGCTTGTAGTTTATAAACAGTTATAATAAAATGCATTTACTCTTGTTTTAAATACATTTGAAGCATCAGTTCTTAGTGAATAAGTAGCAAGTACATGGGCACTGAACTTCCAGGCAGATCGAAGTTGGGTTCGATGAATTTTGTATGAAATACCGGATGCAGTACGAAGATAAATTGTATGCTCATCCTTAGCGAATAAATCGTATAGAATATTTTTGAAACGATTTTAGCTATGAGTTACGTCGTAGTCGGAAAATATGAACCTAAGTTTAGGTGTAAAAGATTTGCAGCCGTAACATAAAATGGACTAAAGATATAATCAAAAAAAATAGCGTAACCATGGTAACAAAGTAATCTTTTATATACTTCCCATACTAAGTCCAAAGTCGCTGCTAACGCTACATCACCCCAGAATGAAATTTAATTGATGGAGAACTAAGCCACCGAGGGTATAGATTAACCTAATTATATTCTAATATTAAGAGAATGACACTTTAATCACACGTAGCTTATTCCGAAATGTAAAGTGTTCCCTAAGTTACCCACTATGTTTTAAGAAATATAAATATTATTTTCCAAAAAAATATCTTGAGTGATAATACGACAAATCCAAAAATATGCTTAGCCGAGTGCTTAAGCGTCCGATTCTTAAACCTAAGGTTTCAGACTCGAATATGACTTTTGATATCCGAGGTGGAAATGCATTAGCCCCTGCCCTCAAAAGTTGCAGGGGCATGTTGGACTCAACCCACGCCAAAATCTCTGCTATTCAGAGACTGGGTGAGCAATACCCACTAAAACCACCTCGAGTATAAGTAGCGGCACGAAACTCTAGCGCTGACCGTTATTGCGCAGAAGTAAAAAATAAGGTACCTGAGGGGGGCTAGCGGAATGAAGAGCGTCGATTGGCTCTCCAGTCGCATTTTGTCCCCCGCGCGACAGTACACATGCGCAGCAATCCCCTCCACGTATCGGCCAGCGCTAGACTTACGTGCCGCTGGTTATAGTTCCTACAAAGCCGCGTTACAGAGCCGGGGTCGCTGTCGCATTCTACTGGGACAATCAACTTATGCCTAGGGTGAAGAAAAATAATTAAAAGTGTTTACATTTTTTAGATGACAGCCAGCAATAAAAATAAAAAAATAATAATAATAAATGCAAACTTTTTACGTTTAGACGTTATTGAGACCCGAAATATAGAATACGATTGCAAATTCATAACAGTTGCAAATAATACTTGCAGTTTTGCTAAGGGACTGTTTACTTAATACTTAAAATACATGCTCGATATCCGGAAATCTATAGAAGAATCACGTACGCCTATTTGATATGTTGCTTTTCTATCGGAAAACTGATAGAATGTGTTTATCTTAGAAAAAAATCCAAAAACGCGTGTAAACTCAAAAATGTACTATCCTGTGATTTCCTTGTATTTCTGATTTGCGACTCACTATTGATTTTTTGTGTGACTGACGTTTTATCTCAACACCCTCCGATTCTAAAACAATAGATTGGAGATTTATACAGACGTTTTTAGGGAGAAAATTTGCGTGCTGTTTGAATGCTTTAGGGGATCTCAAAGAATATATTTTAGAAGCGCGTCTATATTATATTATTCAAATATGTTTGAGTGAGATATAATTTGGTACACCGAGACCAACCAGAGGCTATTTTGCATTTTTTTTAATGAAGTAATGTAATATTGTTAAAATTTATATCTACATATTTATTAAAGTCTCAACAAAAAATAAAAAAATATTCTATTCGACATGGCAGGCATTTAATCTGTTTGGGCACAAATCTATGGATTTACTGTTCCCAAGGGAATTTTTTTAAGAGACTTGCACCAAAGTTTTTTAAGAGACCCAATGTCGCCTTGTCGTTTAGAGCAGAATCGATGATAAGCATCGAGTTCAGTTGTATGTCGTATATTTTTTCTCTCGAGAGCGGGAATCTTCACTTTTCGCGTAATGATTTTGTGCTTCCCTGTGGGGTTTCGACAAATTCTGGCTTTAACAGAATTAACGCCGAGTTTTCTGGTCTTCAACAGACAAAATATTGTTGTATTTGTTGATAGCACGATATACGAACGTACGGCTGATACCAAGCTTTTAAAGTATCTGTAATATGTTATATGACCGACGGCTCCATACCCACTTTGTGCAAGGCGATTACTGCAATCATATTATTTTCTTTAAAAGCCCATTTCATATTGTAATTTGATAATTTACTTGAAAAAATATATGAAATAGCGCAAATTGAAAAGAAGTTTTTAAAATAATATACGTGTTCCAAATTCAAAATAATTAAAAAGTTGAAAAGAAAAAGAAAAGTTTTTATGTAACAGTATTTATGGCCAGACTTGTTATATAATCTCGATTAACCTTGACATCTGATTTTTCATAACTCACCCGGGTGATTATGTAAATGGACGATGAAGATACATTTATAGGTGTACATTGTATTACTATTTTTTTCATAAGCTTTTAAATAAATAATGGATTTGGACCAATTTCTGCGTTTGTTTCATGGATGGGTTCTTAAGGAAAGTAGTAGGTAGTTTTGTCGAAAAACATGGGCATCAAAGACATTGGGATTCTGGGATATACGCCATACGCCACTTAGCAACGGAAACGGTAAAGATGCATGCTTGGCTAATAATCACACGACGAAGGAAAATTTATTATTATTTATATAACAGGGGGCAAACAGGCTGGAGGCTCATCTCATATCAGCGATATCGCCTCCCTTGGACACTGACATTGGTGCGCGCACGCGACATTATAATAAAAAAATATTGGTGCTACAACCTTTTTAGGTCTGGGCCTCAGATTTCTGGATCTGTTTCATGATCATTTGTCATCTAATAGACAAGTAGGTTATCAGCTGTACCTGACACATGTCAGGTTTTTGGGTCTAAGTCCAGCCGGCTTCCACACGATGTTTTCCTTCACCGTTCGAGCGAATGTTAAATGCGCACATAGAAATAAAGTCCACTGGTGCACAGCCGGATCGAACCTACAACCTCCGGGATGAGGGTCGCACGTTGAAGCCACTAGGCCAACGTTATTACGTACGTTTGACTAATTAAAAAGTCGAAACGTTTTGTCTCGAGTCTTTTGTTTTACAGTGACTGATAAACTAAAGATGCCAAATAAGACTTGTGACTACATAATGCAGCAGAGGTAGAAATGTATACAATTCATAAGATAGGAAATAGTTAAGCCGTTTTTCAACTTGTTTATTATACATTTAAATATTAATAAAATAGTAGGAAGTTTCTTTGAAGTCGGAACTGAATAAACTTTGAATATAAATCGAAAATAAGGTCTTCATATATAAAAATCACGATACAAGGCTTAGTAATAAATAAGCTATTCAGTATTAGTAATGCACATGCTTTTAGAAAACATAATACATCTTTTCGATGTTAGGTAATCATACTAGTATGTTTATTGTCTAATTATATATTAATTATGAGTCATCAACGCATAGTTTAGCTTTTACGTTTTTATTATTTTTTCTTAGATATAAGTTTAGTTAAGTTTTAGTTAGTATATGTAATTTTATGTTTTTTGCTAATTGTTTTAGTGTCAGTTTGGTTAACAATGCGAATAAATACCACTTATACAAACAAGCTCTGTATAAGTAATGTTTAATCTGTTATATTCGCGAAGAATTTGAATGAGAGATGCCGGTTGGTTCTTACAGACGAATTCAAGAACAATTGATGACACTTAGCACATCTATGAAAAAAGTACATGTCAATAAAACTGAACAAGTTAATAAGATATTAAGAAATTACCCAGACATGTTAACATATTCCATTGTTTTTCGACTAAGATGATTGAAATCGACACGCTACGGCTATAGCTACGATAACCTTTAACAACTTTTAATATATCTATGTCACTGTAAAATTGTAAACACCGTTAGATCTATCTCGCAAGATTGTAAACTGTCGAATGATTGTGAACCTCAACGAACTGCTTACAATTTAACGTATTATTATTCGGTAGATTGTAATCTATCGAAATGTAACCGTTAAATTGTGAAACGGATCGCACCTCGTGATTGACCAAAGAAGTTTGAATGATAACTAAGTTAGTGTTGGAAATGAAATGAATTAACAAACAAATATGGTGGCACGGGGCATATTCTGTTCAACCAATAAGCGCGCGAGGTGCGATCCGTTTCACAATTGGACGGTTTCACTTCGATAGATTATAATCTACCGAATAATAATACGTTAAATTGTTAGCAGTACGCTGAGGTTCACTATCTTTCGAAAGTTTATAATCTCGCGAGATAGATTACAATACATATTATATCGGTGTTTACAGTTTTACGTTAACATCTACAAGTCAAAATGTGAGCTCATTAATAATAATGTGATTCTTTATTGCTGTATATATTACTTATCCTATGTAGTATCTGTGAAGTGCTACAAACACTAATAATTAATCGGCAAGCCGGTTAATTTCTATTTTACTTCTTTCCCTTGCGACATAGGCCTCCTCTAAGAGCTTCCACTCTTCTCAGTGTCTAGCTTTACGTTGCCACATTGGGGCAGCTTATCTACTTATTTCATCTTCCCATCTTTTTATTGAAGTTATACTTATGGCACGTTAAGGGAAACAAAATGATGAGAGTACATTTTTAAGATGCGCGCGCACACCGTCACAAAAAACCGACACCCTGAAATGTGCATAGTCATCATAAAATAAAAAAACATCCATCTGTTTTATAATGTAGAAATAATTTATTTATGATATTTAAATAAACTTTATGTAACTAGATAATACGTTATAATAAAACTTTCAATGTATTAAAGACCTTTTTTCTATTGTTAAAAATTGTATCTTGTTACGCCAAAGAAGTATAACTTCTAACGCGTATAGATAAGTACACTCACATGTTTTTTGTTTTCCTCGTTTATTTTGTCATATGCTAATAATTATAAGCGTAAATTTGTTTCTGTACTATGAATAAAATACATGTGTCGTGTCCTCATGTTATAGGAACGGTACCGCTTTTTATATTTTTGTATGTATGTTAATTAATATCATGTGTTTGTCCTAATTTTGTGGTCCAAATAAAAAAAAAAACATTATACATTTATTACGTGTTAGCTTGGAAGTAAAGTTTGCTGTGGTCGTGTGTTTACACTTTGGCTATGCCAGTCGCTTCTCATACTGTACGTGACAAAAGGTATTATATTAAAATGGAACAGTAATCTGATTAGGGGACGATACTCTGTTATTTGTTTAATTACTGTAATGAGTTTTTAATAAGCAAATTCATTAGTGCCAGCCGGATATAGTTATTATTTAAACCATGAACCGGAAATGATTTTAACCTCTGATGCTTTACAAATGCAAATTAATCCAATACAATCACTATTAATTAAAAACACACCATCAATGAACGTTCAGAGCTATTTCAATAAACTTTATTGTTGTTGCTTAAAATATGCTGGCATTTATAATCGTTTGAAAATATCCTCGTTAAAACTTGATCCATTAATTCTTAGATAGGTAATTAAGTTTTTTATTTATTCTGTATTTTTCTGATTCTCCAAAAGCGAATCTCGCTCTCCACACAGCTATCTTAGTGTACATGCTTGTGTTTTATTTGTTTGCGTAATGAATTTCAATGGTTATGTTAGCCGTTCAGTTTCGAGTACAGATACCGGCAAACATCTTGAACATTAAACAAGGGAGTGGGGGAAAGTTTGTGCAGCGCGGGACACAAACGTCAACTGATTTACCAATCACGCGATTGACACGTCACTACACGCCCGCCGCCCCCTCCCAGTGATACCTAAAAATAGCTTCTGCGCAGGCAAGGACATTTGTTCAAGATGTTTGCCGGTATCTGTACAATTTTTGTTTTATAGAGACCGATGTTACCTGAGGTGTCTCTGCCGCTAGATAAGGTTAACCAGGGCTTGCAACACTGATCGCATAGGATATCACCTATTAAAGACATAATTGTTTTATTCCATATACTACGTTCCTAACTATATAAATCATTTATTACACTAGGATTAGTATGACAGACTTTGAGTGTGTGGTGTGAGGCTCACACACGTGAGGTCATTCGTCTGGTTGCTCCAATGGATTTCTCTAGCAATAAGTGCACTTAATACTTACTATAGGTTAGATCGTGTATTAGGTATAAAAGATCTCCTAGTAGTCTATGAATAAAAAGTTATCACGGAAACAGATACGTGAATGAGGTCATAGGTTTTTACTTAAAAATAAAATAAATATATCAGCGGCGCAAAATCCTTTTTAGGTCTGGGCCTCAGATTTATGTATCTGTTTCATGATCATTTGTCAATGTAATAGGCAAGTAGGTGATCAGCTTCCTGTGCCTGACACACGCCGTCGACTTTTTAAGTAAGACGAGCCGGTTTCTAATGATGTTTTCTTTCACCGTTCGAGCGCTTAAATGCGCATATGGAAAGAAAGTCCATTGGTGAACAGCCGGGGATCGAACCTACCACCTAAGGGTTGGGAGTGGCACGCTGAAGCCACTCGGCGACACCGCTCACTGTGTTAAAAATGAGCCATTAAAGTCTTGAAATATCTAGTTGAAGTTCAAAATGACCTATATTAATAAAACGTGAAAATAGGCTTGTCGGAAGACCCTTAATATATTTATGGTATTTGCTCTCAAATATTCTCAATGATAGTTCGAGTTGTAATCAAAGGTCTGGAGGTCTGATCTATCCCTCATCATTATTGTGGAGTGCGTTGTAGGTGCCGCTCCTTCAACGCGTTGTAATTATTTGTGAAAGTTTTCTTTGGGCTCTTCTGCCAGTGACAGCTTTGATTTTGAGTTATTACCCTGTTAAAAATAGTATATTTATTTTATAGGATAAGTGTAGATTTATCAGAAATCTCTAAGTATTTAGAACAAATCTATGGGCAGTCTATTCTGGATCATTTCATATCGTATCGAATAGATATGCTTTGTGCTCGCTCAGAATCTTATACCTTGACTCATCTTAAATTATAATCCATGATTAAAATAATTGCTAATTTATGACATATAACAAACTAACAAACTAATAGTAGCGGTTGTCAAATTTTTAGAGCTAACTAAAAATAATATCTTATTAATACTACTAGCGCCATCTACGTGTCAGCTTACGAACTTTTCATACCAATAAGGGACTGCGTATCACACTCTACGTTCTAATAAATAAGAGCATTGTGTGTCTTCGTTTCTTTGTATATGGAATCAAAATAAATAAATGTTTTTATCTGCGCTATATAGCGCTTAGTGGAAGTAGGGCGTAACTATGCAGCGAGGGTCGGCCGTCAAAGACCTTTTGTGTCGTGTTTACAATTAAGCGCATCTCGTCGTGTTTCTTGGACTAAATTTAATGTACATTTTATGCAAGGTAGCAATTAGAGTCACTAATTGCTTAGGGACAAGGGTTGCATACAAAATATGCCGTTTGGTAGGTGTCTCTCAATTTTTGAGTACAAGATTTTGTGAGTTTAATTAAGAGAACAATTCTGCGAATAACGTGATTTTCTAGTTGTGTTAACTTGATAAAGTAATGGCACTCTAGAAAAATATTTTAAAGATCAAACATTTAGTATTTTAAAGGTTTTCATTCTATTGTTAACGATTTAAAAGGATATATACTGCTGTATTTTAATATAAATGCTTTCGATATGGGCTCGGTTTTGTTTATAAACTTATAAAAGTAAATTGTTTATTGATTATTAGTTTGCTAAACTAAGTTTGCTTCTTTGCTTTCTTAGTTATTTAGTAGTTATTTTTTATGTAATAGGAGGCAAACGGGCAGGAGGCTTGAAGTGCGTTGCCGGCGTTTCAAGAATTGGTACGCTCTTTTCTTGAAGGACCCTAAGTCGTACTGGTTCGGAAATACTTCAGTGGGCAGCTGGTTCCACAAAGTGGTGGGTCGCGGCATAACCTACCTTAGAAAACTCTCAACCAAAACGTTATATATTATACTAGCTGATCCGGCAAACGCCGTTTTGCCATGTCATTATATCATTTATGGTTATTGTGCCTCACTCGACATAGATAGGTATAGTGTGTCGCGGACTTTTTTGTAGATATTTATAAGATCTAGAATTACTTAAAACATTTTATGGTTCTATCTTTAATAGTTTAGGCAGGGTACGCAAAATAAGTAACTTTTTGGTTGATTTTTTACACCTTGTGTCCGAAAAACCCTAATATCTTACGGAACCCTATTTTTGTTCAAAATTAAATATAGCCTATATTACTCGTGGATAATGTAGCTTTCGAATGGTGAAAGAATTTTTAAAATCGGTCCAGTAGTTTATGAGCCTATTCATTACAATCAAACAAACAAACAAACAAACAAACAAACAAACAAAGTTTTCCTCTTTATAATATTAGTGTAGATATGAAAATTCGGAATAACATTAACAAGCTATATGTCTGTGGAGTATACCTAGCCTCATTTTACTATTCACAAGTTTTACATACATGCACTGTGAAGGAATGGAACTTACGTGAAAATTAACCATTAAGGTAGAGTTGAATTTTCAGCAGACTTACTATAAAATATGCATGGCACATCCGACTTTGTGCAAGTTGCCATCGTTTTAATTACACGCCAGCAGTCTGGGGGAACTCTTACAACTGATCTATTAAAGCTTAATTAGTTGTCTGATAAGTTGTGATGTTTGTTAGAATAATTTTGGTATTGTTTATGACAATCATTCTATAGTGAGTCTAGGAATCATTTACGTGTAAAAACATTTGCCCTGAATGATTAATTACCGAAAACTTCAGTCAAACTAGCATTATTATTTTCGATGGATTTCTATTTAATGTCTAGAGCAGTGAGTGTTGGCCTTATGGGTTCAGCGTGCGACTCTCATCAATGAGGTCGTAGGTTCGATTCCCGGCTGTGTATCAATGGACTTTCTTTCTATGTGCATATTTAACATTCGCTCGAACGGTGAATACAAACATCGTAAGGACCGGCTTGCCTTAGACACAAAAAGTAGACGGCGTATGTCAGGCACACGTGGCTCATCACCTACTTGCCTATTACATTGACAAATGATCATGAAACAGATACAGAAATCTGAGGCACAGAACTAAAAAGGTTGTAGTGCCACTGTTTTTATTTATTTAATGCCTAAGAAAGCAATTTTGGTGATTGATCCTCAAAGTATGGAATTATATCTACATAAATACTTTATAATCTATTAATATACATGAATATTTTATTGTAAAGCAGAAAATAATTAAAGAAATATGTTTCCTTTACAGCTATAGGAAGTAACCTAACAAAGGAGAATATAGAGAATAAGCGATGACCGTATTATCAACTTCTCTATATATTAGACAATATTTCATGAAATAAATGTGAAATAAATGTTATGTCAGTTCAGAATATTCAGTTACCCTTAGTATGAACACTATCGAATAGTTAACGTATACATAGTAAACAGACCATCGACTTATCTTCATACGTATACATATATATATATAATTCTAGTGTACGTCTCTGAACTCCTCTTAAACGGCTGGACCGATTTGAATGAATTTTTTGTATGTCTATGGGTAGCCTGGATAGTTTAGATTCACAAATCAGGGTGGCAGATGGCGCTGCAGTCGGTACTTTCATACTTTGTTTAATATCCTAATCGCTTGAAATATCATGCAGGACAAGTTCTGTCGGGTCGGCCAGTTTGGTATATTTTCTAAAAAACAAATATCGAAATTACTTTTTTTTTAATAGGACTACGGGCAGTAGGCAGTAGTAAGTGATACCGCCGCCCATATACACTTACATTGCCAGAGGGCTCGCAAGTGCGTTGCCGGCCTTTAAGGAATTGTAACTCTCTTTTCTTGAAGGAGATACCTCATTTATTTACAATACTAAACGTATACTAAGCATTCGTATTACCGACAAAAGCTATCGTATCGAGTACATTTTTGCTCGAAAACAAATCGAGTTGTTAGTAAGGGTACAGAAATGGCAACCAGCTTTCTAATGCACTTAAGAATTGTATATGAGCTCTCGAACTTTGAATTTCGAAGAAAAGGATTTAGCAAAACACATTTATGCACTTCGCTGTGAAATTGCTTATTTTAATATTCCAAGTACATTTCGTAATTTTCCTCTTTACGATCTACTTGATATTACTTTATTGTTGTCTGAAAGATGAGCTCACAGACTCCATGACTAACTCTGACGTACTCAATTATCAGGCTTATGTTTGAATCAAGGGAAAACTACGACGCGATGATGGGAGATTATACGTAATCTAATATATAAAATTCTCGTGTCACAATGTTCGTTCCCAAACTCCTCCGAAACGGCTCGACCGATTCCTATGAAATTTTTTATGCCTATTCAGAAAGTCTGAGAATCATTTATATTTCAAACCCCTAAGTGATAAGGGGTTTCCACCCCAAAAAAAAATTTTCGACAATTTTTTTTTTACCTCTCTACGATCAACCCCTATTTTTTATTATTGCAGATAGTTATTTTTATTGAACTTAATTTTTTTTCCCTACAAATAATATACATGGCAATACAAACGTTTGCTGGGTCAGCTAGTAATTGTATAAAATTCTACGCAGATTTTAGATTATATTTGGTCAAACTGATAACTATCCACCTGATACGATAATTCTTTGTAAAGAACCGTGTGATTTCATAGCCATTATAATGTAAGTTAATAGTGATCCCAAGATTCAGCGTTACGGATATTGAAAGAAGTATATCGAACTTGCATACAAAAACTATTGGGAATCGCAGAGTACAGGCGCTGAATCATTTGACATTTCAAAAATCTAGATTGGGTTTTTAGGTCGGTTCAAAATATATAATATTTTGAATATTATATAATATATAATATTCAAAATATTATATATAATACGTATTATATAATATTTTGAATAAATACCAGTATAAATGAAACTGAATTAATAGAGAAATTATAAAATACGATAGCAAGCTTTTGTTTTATATAGGTATTTCATATACAAGGCTCCCCTTCGCTAACGAGGTCCTAGGTCTTTTCTTAGTTAGGTTTTGAGGGGCTTATATGAAGGGGAAGTAAGTGTTAGGGGAAAAAGCCTAGGGTCTTATTGGCAAGTTCATTAGGAAAACTACGAATGTTTATCGTTAAAGGGAAGTTATAGTACTTGCAAAGGTACATTATCTGAAAGGCATAATTACTTCTAGTTTTAATTGAGATTTTTTTAATGACATTTATATTTTATTACGTGTAGTATCGATAAAAAAATACTCTCCTGCTATGTTTTTTAACTTGGGACAAACGGGCAGGCACACCTGATGTTAAGTGATACCGCCGCTTATCGACACTCACATTGACATGTGGCTTGCAAGTGTGTTGCCGGCCTTTTAAGAATTAGCATACTCTTTTCTTGAAAGACCCTAAGTCCAATTGGTTTGGAAATAGTGCGGTGGACTGTCTTAAAAAAAGCTCAATTGTGGAACGACTGACGTCGAGGTGACACGGATGGAATTTCGTATTCGAAACTCAGCTGCAGTTACTATTCCGAACTACTTCTTTGAACACTCTCCGTGGTGAATGCGGTAGAAGATGCAGAGATACCCCAAAATATAATATGTTCTATTCCTGGCCCAGGAAGAAATAAGAATAAATGATCAATTTTCAGTGGTCGTACATTCAAACTTCCTCAGTAAACAGATGGCTTTTTGAAAAATATATGTATAAATAATAAATTTCTGATTCCCATTAGGGGTTTGCGGGACTTTGCACAAAATTTATATAACCCTTCTGAATTCGAGGGAGAAATTTTAATAGAAACCGAACGGTCAGTGTTGGAAATACCAACCCCGGATTCCCAGGATACTGTGGACTCAAGGCAACACACGTTTTAATTGCAGCGTAATTGTTCTAGCGAAAATTACTCCATAAAAACCTTATTTACGCTTCCTGTGCGATATAATGAGGCGGTGTTCGAGTAATTATGCTACTGCAAATATTTTTAATGCGAATGCTAACAATTAAAAGTTACGCGAATATATCTTATGTTAAGACCGACTGAAATACATAAATTCAGTTCACAATAGGTCCAAAATAATAATGTTTTAGAATTTAGAGTCTAATCATATACTTACAATGTTTCAACTTTTAAGTAAAAGTAAAAAGAGGTTATGAATACTCAACGAAGTTTTTATTTATTTTTGTACTCTTTTCTTTGTATATACTGTTCTACGCTTTTAGGATTTTGTTATTGTACAATATAAGGTAACATGTACAGACGTTGAAACTGGCAAGAATTAAAAACTCTGCTACATAGAATAAGCGTAAAAACTGATAAATCCACTGAAACATGCTTTCTTTACGAATTCAAAATAACACATTTTTACTGTGACCTTTATAATATTTATAATAAAATTCAAACATCCGAAGTCACATTAAATATACTTGTTGATGTACAAAGATTGCATTCACGATTTATTTTCTTCAAATCATTCAATATCGACACCATTTCCAATGTGGAATCTAAGGGATTTCAAGTACATATGCAGATAGAGACGAGTCAAAGAAAACTTTATTCGCTTGCAACGCGAAAGACGTAACAAGACAACTAAGCTGTTATAAGGCTAGAACTACCGTCAGGTGAGTGGCGGAAGTGAGAAACGTTTGACTGAAAGTTTCTATGAATAGCGTGTGTTTTGTTTTATTACTTTAATGGCAATAGACAATTTTAAAAAACATAAATAAAGTGTTCGAATTTTATAACCTTTGATTGTTTTCAAGAATATTTTTAAGAAGTTAAAGAAGAGTTAAAAAAGAATTGCCTAGAGGCAAATACGCGCACAGCCTTGCAATTCTGTAACTCACTTTTCGAACTCACACAGCGGTTTTCACGGCGGCGGTCGCGCTCAAACCAGTCGTGAAGCTGTCATTTTACGATTTGGCATTCTGATATACAACAAACTACAAGCTCCCTCCTTATCAGAATCACTGGAGGATTTTAATTTTATAATAGATAGATATTCGTCTAAATTACTTATGCAGGTATATGTACAGTCGTAGATTTAAACTAAATTAAACGTTAACTTTAATTTAAACACTAGACATTGTTTTAACAATAGAAAGTGTCGTCCTAGCGGACGTAGAATGTGGTTGTTTATTGTTCAAACACATTACTGATATTGTGTTTCATAACGTCAAAATCACCTTTATAGAATCACCATGAATGTTCGCTATAAGTGAGGTGTATGTTTAATTCATATGTAACTTTTCACAATAAATCAGAAACCATTTCATAATAATTAAAGTCGGCAACACTGGTATCTATAGTTTTTATGATATGGATATTTGAACATCCGGCAAATGTTGTTTTCCTATATAAATAAATTTATATAGCAAAAAAATTGCTGAAAAATGGAGGTGGTGGTGAAAGTATAAAAATTAAGGGATTTTTTTAAATGCCAAATAATAAAAATTTGTTTAAGAAAACCCGTGAGCCACTATTATCATTTAAGGATGTAAACAATTGTGTACGACATATTCTCAAACTTATTATATACTAACTTGACTGATTTATTATTATAAATATTGGTCAAGCCGTTTTGTATTTGAATTATAATCGTTTGGCGTTCGGTCCAAGCGTTTCTTAAGCCTTTATCTTGCACCAAACAGCAAGAGAGAGGTTCCTTGAGGAACCGCAGATATTCAGAGTAAGCGTTTTATCGTTCATTCGCAGTTAGATTTCCGTATTTGACGTCGTGACTTCACAGCGAGACAACTCATAATAAATATCTGACACGGCGCAGGAATTCTATTCATACAGCTGTAAATACCGTAGAATTTATGTAGCGTTTGAAGCAAAGTCGGAAATGTGGTTTTACTGTTTTTGTTTTGAAGCCGAGCTATTTAAATTTTATATACTGTTTATTCAAAGTTTGAACTCAAGCGTAAACTAGACAGGTATAGCTTAGAGGAGTTAATGGCATCTGATTTTAGCAGTACCAGAACTTTTAAAGTCAATAATTTAATAAAAAGTAAAGTAAAAATCATTGAATCACATAGGTAACATAATGTACACTTATGACTTATCAGTAAAGAAATACATATTAATGCTTCTAATTTTACATTTACTGCCAGTTCTCAAATCAAGGGCGTAGAACGGGAGAGAAGAACTGGCAATCAACTCTCCACCACTCTTTTTAATCTTAATAATTTTTTTGTTTTATAAAATGTTTGTAAGGAGGTGCAACCATTACACCATGTCCCATGTGACATTTTAAGTAATTAATAATAATTACATAAATTAAAAACAAAGATTTGTCCTTTATCAGCAGAATGCATGGTGAAATAGGAGCACGCACTTACATTCACATGGGAAGAACACGCAAACACATAGTCGAAAAACCAACATCACCGCATACACGAATTCAAGTACGACCAGTCACCACAAGCAGGACCCGTTCACGAGCATGACGCATGGCCAGCCAGTCATACTTTAGATTCATAGATAGATTTTAAGTATAAATTAGGACACACGAATATTATCATTATCAATGTATGAATGGTGCATTATCCACGAGTAAAATATAATAGTGTTGGTCTAGTGGCAGCGTGCGACTTTCCTGCTACTGCGAATGGCTAGTGGACTTTTAACATTCGCTCGTACGGTGAAGGAAAGCATTGTGAGGAAACCAGCACGACTTAAACCCAAAAAGTACTTGCCAATTAGTAAAAAAAAAATGATCATGAAACTGACTCAGAAATGAGGCCCAGACCTAAGAAAAAGGTTCTACAACCACTAAATAATTTATTTTTAAATAAAGCCTAATAACATTATTGGCTAGAACAAGCTAGAGTACCTACTGTATACTTTTGGGATCACATTCATAATACCTGTTTCGAAAGCTTGAATTATTAAAAATATGTATCTTTTTTCTTGTTATTTACCGCGGCCGTTGCTTAGTGGAGGTATGAAGATCTGGGTGTAACCAGATGATGTATAGTCGGTTGCCTTAATTGAATGAAATAGATCCTGGGGTATTCCCAGTACATGTTACGGCACCTTATTGATATAATGTTCTATTAAATTATAAATTCTCTATAGCGTTAACAATGGTTAGATATTAAGCGTTATTTGCAACAAGTAACAAAATATGCAAACAGTTGACCGCAGAGAATGGTCAGATGATATTTTCGCACGTGACCACAAAGCTCCAACGCTTTGTTTAGTGACCACATGATTTTAGAGGAATGTGCTGCTCTGAAATCATGTTAAGATAAAAGGGTTTGCCGGAAAGGTATGTGAATGCTGTGGTCGCTTTCATATAATTGTGGTTCTAGAATGAACAATGTTTTTGATGGATTTAAAAAAATCTTGAAAGAAACTCTTATGTACGAATAAATAAATAATATAGGTTAGTGTTTATCCTTAGCTATTCTACAGAATTGATACAGATTGTTACAATAATTTATTGCCATAAATAGATTACGTAAAAGTTAAAACATACCAACTTATCCAGGATTGATGTATTGATGTATTTTCGAAATTTTCTTTAATTTGTTTAAAATAAACGAGAGATCATCCAAGTAAAGTAAAATTATATATAGTATATCGATAACAGTTGAGTGACGATGCAATGTTAACTAAGAACAAAAATACGATTTTTGCGTAGGGACTATAAAAAAAAAATCACTTTATTTGACATTTTGTACTTACATTCTAAAGGTTATAATTTATAACCTTTAGAATGTAAGTACAAAATGTCAAATAAAGTGATTTTTTTTTATAACTTATAAACATACAATATGCAACGAATCGTTGTGTTTTCACTATTAATTTTGGTCGACCTCGTACATAAAATAATTCTATGTGCACTAGCGATTAAACTAGGCCTAGCCTGTATCTTAAACGCTAACTATCAACATAATCATAATACATTAAAAGAATACCACCGAATTTTGCATACTCTAAAGTACGCGAAATAACGGAATAAGATAAATCTCAATATAGTTCATAAATTTGTGATTTTTAAACGCAATTTAATAAAAGGGAAGTTCAAATCCAAATACATTATTACTTGAAAAAACCTCAATTCCTCGATCTAAAGCTGTATATCTTGTAGACAAGGGAGTTGTTATGGGAATCAATTTTGGCGGCCCAGTTTCAAACCCATTTGAATAGGTCGATCAATGCATTACCCTTATTAGCATAAGGTAATAGTTGTTCATAAATCGTATTCAGAAATGGACTAACAAAGGTCACTTTTACAGTCGCAATATGCGTAGAGATAATTCGTTATCATTGATAATTTTTTAAGGCGGTAACAATTTGCTGAGAGCCGAAACAGAACGATCGCCACCGACACGAAATCGAAAAATAACCTCTGAATTAGCCTATGGTAATGCTAATGCTACGAGACAAATAGAAAAAAATCAGTGGCATATGTATCTGTTTTGGCATTGGTTTTTTCTAATAGGTAATTTGGTGATCAGTCTTCTGTGCCTTAGGCTGCTGCCTCGAATTTTGCGGGCAGCGGGCCGGCGGCGGCCGCGGCGCGGGAGCGGCAGGATATTATGCGTACAATCAAATGGACCGGTTCTCGAAAACAGCGGCGTGGCAGCGGCGCGGAGGCGGGTAACGAGCGGTGCAATCCAGTCAAGCGGTGACCGCCCGCGTTGCGCGTATGCATTGTAGTATAGTGCTGTACATATTTTTTGTGACGTATCAAAATGACCTCGGACGTGCAAGAGCAAATTATTTCAGAAATCTTTGAAAGGAGACCCATATGGAACTATATTTTTGCATATAACATATTTTTGCCCACAATAAATCGAGCGTTAGGAATAAATTTGAATCAAAAAGATGTTGTCGCCGTTTTTTAGACATTTCGTTCGCGAATAAAAACAAATATCTCGACTTCACAACCACGAACACAACACTACACCGCTATAGTGCCGCGCGATCTGCCCGCTGGTTTGGAGAACAGGTATGGGTTGGCCGCCTCGCTCCCGCGCCGCAGCCGCTGCCGCCCCGCTGCCCGCGAAATTCGAGGCAGCAGCCTTACACACACCGTCAACATTTTTGGTCTAAGGCATGCCGGTTTTCTCATAATGTCAGTGGTAAATGTGCACATAGACAGAAGCATGGACGGATTCGTAGGCTGAATCCACTAGTCTATCACGGCTCACACTCACTCACTTCGCTGGCTCTGCGACCCAAATAGTGTCTCCAAGATGAACTTCCAGCGCCGTCCTGTGCCACCTCCCGCCAATTGCTGGCTTTCAGCTGCATCAGGTCCTCCAATACAGCTTCTCCACACACGTGGAGTAGTATCATAGTGTCTTTCGAAATTTCTATATAACTAAGGATCTAGTTCCTATTCGTAACATAATTTTGTTTGATGTATGATTGTTAAACACGTTACTTTAAGTTCCAATCTGCGTTTAAGTTTTATTAAACGATGACATAGGTTAAGTGTTATGAAGGCATACAAACAGAGTTACCAAACTAATTGTAGTGTTTCAATTTAATGTACTTAGGGTCTGTTTCACAATGTATGGATAAAGTACCAAATAGCTATGTAACACATAAACTATTTGGAAGATAAATTGTGCTATTTGACATTCATCGGACACATAACTTATGATGGACTTTATGTGATTAGCGCTATCTGACAGTCGTGAAACGTAACAATAGTGTTTATCCTACCAATAAGTTATTAAATAGCTAATTTGGAACTTATGTAGAACTTATCCGTACATTGTGAAACAGACCCTAAAAGACGGAATAAAATAAAATAAAATATGTTTATTATGGAACATAAGATACATGTATCACTTATTCCACGTCATTAAATTTGAATTTGTAGGCAAAGAAGACAGAGGGTGTAGTCCGAGAGAAAAAGCTGGCGTAAAAAACTCTCGGTACTCTTTTATAATACAAATAAAAAATTAAAATTATTTCTGTACTGAGGTTTGACAAATAAAATTCGAATTGTTCCAATCTACGAAGTAAAGTAAACAAGGGACACCTATCAGATTCCGAAATAACAATATATTATTGGCCAAGATAAATCTCCCTACTGTTACTAAAGATTTTCATTACATCCCTCTACTTGGCCGACTTCCCTTACAAAGGAATCCGACTTACTTTTATCCCCTTACCAGGCATTTATTGCGGTCAGGAAAAGGTCTTTCGATCAAAGAAAGGTGCTATATCGTATTTGTCCAAAATATAAAGAAAATGTTTATTTTATGCCGTATTTTGACTGCTAAGATATTTTACCAAAATTAAAATTTCAGGTTTTTTTCTTATGCTAAATACATCATAAGAAAAAAACCGTAGTTATAATAAGTTGGATGATTTGCATGGATCTTTTTTTTTATCGTATCTGAAGCGTGTATAATAAGTAAATACTTGGTATTATACATTACTCTTTTAGACTGATGGTTTCTCTTCACTTTGTAATGGATTTTAACAATGTACGTAATATATAACTTAATAATAAAATGAGCCGGATGGACAAAAGTAAGAAGCGCGCGACTTTTTTGGTCGTGTGTTCGAGTCCCGTCCACTGCACTAATTGAGTTTGTAATCATTTATTAATCTAACGTGTGACGATAATCTAAGTCTGTCGCGAGCACAGAGCACTTAGGTCCTATAAAATATGAAAAACAAAAGACAGGCGCCTAAAACTTTAAGGACAATACGATTTCAGACGCGCATTTATAATACTTGTAATGTAATTTTATCAAATAAATACAAATGTGGGTGTGTCAAACGCGATATATTTCTCATCTCTCAAAATAACTATCAAACTGTCATAGTGCTGAGCAATTTAATTTATCAAGATCCCTTCAAATCGTTTCGGAGTTGCCCCTGCATTGTTCTCAGTCGACAAATGGCTGGAATGCCTCAAGCATTCATAAAATTTTATCTAGTCTAATTCAGTAAGAAACTTACTATTTGAAATTGCCCCTTTGGGATTTTTTTTATTGTATCTGTGCTTGCGATTTTATCGTGCTGAGTATGTGTGCGTTATTAATCAATCCGAAGAACGTATTATTTTGCAGTTAACATTGTTTTTTTTTCACAAATCTCGCATTTTTTACGGCCATCGTTTCATAACTCAGCAGTTTTTGAAGGCAGTTTTTGCCGCGCACCATTATATGGAACCAGCTTTCAACTGAAGTATTTTGAAACCAATTTAAGTTAGGGTCCAAGAAAAGAGCGTACCAATTCTTAAAAAGCCGGCAACACACTTGCGAGCTTTCTGGTAATGTGAGTCCATGGGCATCACTTAACATCAGATGAGCCTCCTGTCAGTTTGCCCTCTGTTATATTAAAAGAAAACACTTTTTATTCGCAAAATTTTACTAAAACATATAACAAAAAGTGTTACGCCAGATATTAATTTTCAAAATAAATAATTGTTAAAATAATACGGCGGTGAATAGATTTGACTAAATAAAAAGCGTATCGATTCAGTAAAGTTTATGTTTTTAATCTATACAATTATAAGACGTAATACACAAAGATAGTTGTAATTAGATATGAGTTTATTTCGTAATCCTACAACTATAAATATATAAATAATTTATACAAAAATGTCCCAATAGTTACGAAAGGAAAAAATCTATAAAAAATATTAAAAACATAATAAGGAATACCTAATTCGGCAGTGTTGTGTGATGGTGTGAAATTGACGGGAAAACTAAATGTGGGTTGTGCTCACGATGCAGGTTATTAAGCGCTATTGGATATTCTTAATACTCCTTAGAAGCATATTCCGCGATAGCTTGAACTAGTCAAGGCTTAAATAATGGCCGTCGTATGTCCGGGCTGCTCGATACAAAACAGATACACAAGTACTATAATTAATTATTAAAATCATAACTAGTGCGAAGTAACTGTCCCAGCTGTTTATTGGATCATGGTATTGATTTACATAAATGTTATCGTAGATAAAAAAGGTTGTATTGCTGTCTAATATCACGCTAACAAATTTGCAGACAAGCGAGTGTAAAATTTAAAAATCCAATTTTTCAAATGCAAAGTATTCAGTCTTTCATCTAATAATAATTAATATTCAACATAATTTATGTTCGCATAAATCTGAGCGCTGTAGTCGTATTTGTATTTTTATTTCAATTTATTTTCAGCTTAGGATTATAGGGTTTTATGTTTGGGTTTTATATTAGAACATTTTGTTTTTAAGTACTTTAAGTGTTATTAATTAGCAAACAAGTTATGAAAAAATATATCAATGCGAAAGCTTGTTTGAATATAAAACAAGTGTGGTTTTATGTTTGTTTGTTATAAGACTTAGGCGTTGTTACCCTCTATACAACAAGAGATAGAGGCAAATAGCCTTAGCACATACCAATCTTGAACACCAAATTGTATACTCAATGAAACAGCCAATGCCACCCGTGGAGTAACTAAACGGCATAATACCATCCAACTAAGCGCTAACAACTAAATTAGACTTATCGTTTCACACTTTATAAATCTGTTATACCCCCGACTGAGAGTTTTAAATCAAAAATAATACACGCCCACCATTTTGAATTCTAAACACTCCGATAACAGTATTTAGTCATTAACCTAGGGCGAAGATCAAATAAAACTGTATATATAACAAATAATAATTTTCTTCGTTATTTATAATAGTCGAGGGAATATTTTTACAAGTTGATATATCTCAAATTTACAAACGCATACTCACTATTCAAATAACAGCATAACTAGCTTAAATTAGCTAAATAGCATAAGCTAACCTACCATATAATATTTAGGAAAATATTGTATTACTAACATAATAATGACCATATAGACTTATGATTGTCAACTTGAATACATAATAAATTATTATTATTGTCATATTCAATGCCTTTTATTTAGTAATTCTTCTTTTTTTATTGTACAATTAATGTACATTTAATGTACAAGACCAAAAACCAAAAATAAAACGCAGCAATAAAACGACATTATTAGACACATAATTATAAAAAAAATATATATATGCTAAATTTAATGTATCTAAAAATATGTAGAACGCCTTATCTAGCATTATGTAGTTATAAGTTTCATTTTTCTACCCACATATTCTTTTAGAAAAAAAATGCTCTGCATATCTGGAAAATCTAAATTCCCTTAACCACATCTGTAATAGATATTCGATTTGAAAGACCGATTATCAAATCATTCTTTGAATGAACGATTCACGAATGAATGAAAATCGGTAGCGTGATAATCGTTTATTGGTCGAGTGCTCGCGAGTCGAATGCTTCGCTTTATATCGAGTGTACTCTAGTTGGGCAAATGGACGGTGAAATTGTTCTGAAGACTTATGAATGGTAACTTGTATTGTGTATTATGCGATAGTGAATGAGTGTTTTAAGTATATAATTTAAAGTTTAATGGGCAGGTTTATAAGAATGAACGTTCAATAATGTATTTTGAGTGACTGTATGAAGAAGTGAGAGAGCAGTGTTGGCTTAGTGGTTTAAAAGCGCACTTCAAGGCTGAAGTCATGCGTTTGAATCACGGCTGTGCACCAATATAATATTTATATCATCGCACTTAACACTCTCTTGTATGGCAATGGAAAATATCGTAGGAAACTGGCATGTCTTAGTCCCAAAAATTTACGGCGTGTATCAGTATAGAAGGCGGATCACCTACTTACCTATATATAGAAAAAAATCACGAAACAATTACAAAAACTGAGGCCCAGTCCATTAAATTACAACCGTATTACCCTGCCAACTGTCGTTTCACAGTAGAGCATTTTGTGCAACACTGAGGTATTTAGGAACCAATTCGACTTAGAGTCCTTCACGTAAACAGCGTGCCAATTTTTAAAAAGCCGGCAACGTACTCTCTGGCATTGAGAGCGTCCATGGACCGTCTCCTGCCCGTTTGTGCCCTGGTCTATAAAAAACATATATTTTGTACGTTACCTTAGTTTTTTCTATTTGTGTGAGAAATTAATGTGCTCTCTCGTACTACTAACACGTACTCTTAATTTCAGTGTCATTCAATTAAATTAACAGCTAATTATTAGCTAAGGTATCGTAATAAGACTTATTTCTTTAGTGTATACTCTATTTTTACTCATATTATGTTACCTGTTATAGACGCAATGAGGTTGGTAATAATTTTCCACAGTCACATTTTTCCTTAAACCAAAACAAATCAATTTTATTTCTTTTTAACATCGTCTCGTAGTCTAGTCATGTTCATACAAAAACGTTAATTTACTCAAATTCTTCGTCGAGCAATTTCCGGGTTTCTTAAGATCATAAAACTATAGAGTCACTTAATTAAAGTATGCTCCGTACATTTCTTAAGCTTAATTGCCTCTCTTGCATTCAAATTTTATATTAAATTAAATTTGTGTGCGGTACGTTTTTTGAATGAGCAGTGAACATTTTTGCTCCATTCATATTCAATTATACTAATTACTGTATAAAGCTTAAAATGAAAAAGGATTATCGGGATCCCTCTGAATGAATATCTTTTTACGAAATATTTATTAAGAAACCGTGACATTTGAAGTAAGCTTTACAAAACGACCAGTTGAAATATGCAAAGTTGAATTTTTTGATTTGTTATTTTCAATCAGTACGGTTACCCACTTACAATAGCGAATTCAGATTTTGTATCTAAATTCTGCCCTGCGATTCTGTAACTCACTTTTCGAACTCACACAGCGGTTTTCACATCGGCGCGCTCTGAAATTAGTCGTGAAGCAGTCATTTTATGATTTGGCATTCTGATAATCAATAAACTACAAGCTCCCACGTTTTCAGAATGCAATGCAATCTTGTGATACAAAAAATCTTCGCTGTAACTATTGGAACTTGTTGAACATCACTCACTCACTCACTCACTCATGCCGATTACGCGTCGCATAAGTTGTTTAAAAATTTGGAGAAGAATTTGTTGTAAGCAGTGTATAAAATATTTTGTTATGGAAGAGCTGGGAACCCTGACAAACGTATTTTTTACTTAAAAGGGTTCCCAAATTTACTTGTAATGAATATCTACTTAAAATTAATTTTTATTTTATTTTAATGCCCCTGCTTTATATATACAGGTGTGGCATTATGAATGGATAACATGCGGCTAGAAGATGTTGCAGTCCAAAAAAATATGTTTTATATTTTGTAAAAGTTCTCGGTTTTTGAGATTTTCGATACTAAGGAAAATATAAAAAAAAAACTTTATACCACTCTTTTTCTTAAGTTATCCATTCGTTACGCTACACCCGTATATATAATAGATGATAAATTTATGGGAAAACAAAAACTTATCACGCGGATCACAAAATAACAATTTTGTAACCAACTGTGTGTTTGATTTGTAGATATAGAAAATAATAGTCAAAATCGACTTGTTGCAATTGCAACTGGATTTTTATATAAGATATCTAAAGAAGATCGTTCCGATCGCTTTTCGCATTTTTCTAAAGATTATGTATGACTCCAATTTTATAAGGGTGGATTCGTGTCTAAAAGAGATTTTTGTTCTTATTCAATAACAATAACTTTCCTTCGAATATCCGATTCCGATAAAAGCTTGCGTTCCATCTAGATTACCTATGCAACATATACGTATATTTATGGTTATATTATCTTCATTTGAATAATGTAAAATTTAATTTGATAATTTTTTGGTTTCGCTTTCTAGACATCTAATTTAAAATGATATGATATTTTTTAGATTGTTAAGCTTAAGAGTTTATATGTTGTGTAAGTTGAACGCGATAATCTCAGGTGCAGGTTATAGGAAACTGCATTTATTTAGCCACGGTCAATATCTATATTTTGTTATGTAATAGGAGGGAAAAGGGTAGGGCACTCACATTGCTAGAAGGCTCGCAAGTGCGTTGCCGGCCGTTTAAGGCTTGGACTACGAGTATAAATATCGACGCTAGTTTTTTCTTAACATATATTTTATAAATTTTCTAGCCTAACTCAAGACTAATAAGCAAGTTAATTTACTAGAAAGGACATTTAACATATGAAAGTGTTTAATGACTAACATATTATATAAAGAAACGGATAAATTTTGAATCAGCAATTAAGTGTTAGTAGAACAGCGTCAGTAATCTGTAACTTCTAGTAGCGATACCGAGGTTACGACCGAAATGCTACGATTATGAAAATACTGTATCTAAATTGCACACAAACGGACGAAAACCGGCATCGCACTGGCGTTCGTTATACTTTTTATAGTTTGTCGTCTAAAACATTTAATGTCGCAACTAATTTTTGTACTCCTAAACACGAAATCGCAAAATAAATTTGATAAAATGTCAATATTGAATACCCGAATGTAAATAAGGTCAGGCATGAATATGTAAGGTAAACATTTTGGGATGAAGAGATGTTTTTCCCTTGTAATATTTACAAGCTTTTGTGACAGAACCTTTAAATCCAAACGAGATTTTTCGAAGCAGGATTAACAAAGAATTTTTCTCCGTATTCTTCTTGATGTAAGGTAGATTTGAATTAAATTGAGTGTATTTAATAATCGGTAATTCTTTGTGAATACAACATAGCTAAATGTAAAACTGTACGACTTTTAAATAATATAACTAAATCAATGCCGCTACAACCTCGTTAGGTCTGGGCCTCAGATTTCTGAATCTGTTTCATGATACTTTTTAAATCTAATTTGCAAGTAGGTGATTAGCCTCCAGTGCCTGACACACGCCGTGCCGTCGACTTTTTGGGTCTAAGACATGTCGGTTTCCTCACGACGTTTTCCTTCACCGTTCGAGCAGCAAGAAAAAAAAGTCCATTGGTGCACAGCTGGAGATCAAACCTACGACCTCAGGAATGTGAGTCGCACGCTGAAGCCACTAGGCCATCACTGCTCTCGATTAAAACATAATTTTCGTTAATATTACTGAGCGTTATATAAAATTATACTCACGTAAAGTTCTATCAAATTACTAAATCAGAGCAAAGCTATCCTTGTCTCATCTATAATGTATCGTCTAATATACCAAATGTGAAACTTAACACAATTATCCTCTGGTTAATATTAAATCCACGTAATTGTATTTGTAGTTGTTTCAAGTTTCCAACTTAATTCTATTTGTTTTGAAGGCCACTGTGTCTACAAATGAAGTGACAAGACTCTCAAAATAACTTAAAATTGGAAGAGATCGGTCAGTTACAAACCGTATTTTGTGTCAAAAATGGAAAACAAAAACTTGCCGATTTCAAAGAGTAGCAGAGAGTTTATTGCCAGTTCTCTTCCGTTCTATGGCCTTGTTTTGAGGGCTATTAATGTAAATTTAGAAGCATTTCATTTTTTTATTGTTCATAATGCAACGTTATTACCTATTTAAATGATATTTTGTTTTCATTTCTGCAAACAGCTAGTTAGAACTTATGTCAGCAAATGATGAAAAATAGCTTAATGTCTTTTCCTGGTCACTCTCGTGTCACTTTACAAATAAATAAACGTGACAAAACATTCTTGTTCTTAAATACACTATACCTGGCTTGGTACCACTACTTAGTTGGAACTCCTTTTTGGTTTCTACCTTCTCATTTATAAAAACAATTTTTTTCTAATTACAGTGTTTTAACTGTTGTCTCTCTCTCTCTCTTTTGCTGTAACACTGAGTTCATTCTTTTTAAACAAAAAATACAAATAAATCCTGAAGAGGAATTAATACAATGGTATTGTTACTCTTTAATACAGATGTTGTTTTATCTTATTTTAGGCGTTTCTTAATCTAATGTGAAAATGTTATGGATGGCGCCATCTATTGTTAAGGTGTACAAGTAATTATATTTATTTTTTGTATTAAAATGTACAGACAAATTTAAGTAAGGGATACAGTATTATTATTTAAAAAAAGTTAAAACTTATGGAAAGTGTTTTTTCAACAATCTTCAGGTTTCCCTACAAATAGTTGCTCTACTGTGCAACAGATGGCGTTAGTGGTATACTAATGAAGAATTTCATTACCAATAGCATTTATACATAACTACATATCGCTAGGGACAAGTCAAATGTTCCCATAACATGCATGCATGGTGAATGTCATGAAGTGAAAGTGGATGAAACGAGGTAGGTATGTCAGAACCGTCCAGGCGTGAAAATATAAATAAACATATAAATACTATTTTAATAAACGTATCGCAAACCAACTTTATGATAATTGAATTGTTTAATTGATTAATAAGTGCCGTTTGTGGCTATGTCTAAATTCACTATATATTTTAATAAATTAGGACGCAAAAGGCTCCGGAAACTGAGTCCATCTTACTATATAACAATCTTTCCGCCGAGAGTCGAACCCAGGACCTTTTCATTAATCATGCTACATTACTTAGCCTAGCAGATGAAAATCCATCTTACGCGTATCTCCAACAAGCTTTTGACTGTATAACTCCAGTCACTTAAAGTCTCAAACGTATTTAACAAATTCATAAACACTAAATTAATTTAATTATTATTTCGTAAATAAACTTCTCATTCAAATCTTTCTGACAAATTTAATGTACGCCACAGTAAATACAGTATAAAAAGAAGGTGTATTGAAAAATCAATGTTTCTTGTTTAAACATGTAATAATTACGTCACGGTGGTTTGAAACAATCCAGCCTCAGATGGCAACTTGACACCGTCCAAGAAATAGTGAGCAAGCAAACTCCTAATAAACCATAATATTTATTTTATTACTTCATTGCTACCTGGTTATAGGCCTGTGATATTGGATTACTAAAACAGTCACGGGCTGTCAACAAAAAGCCGCCGACAAAGCACAGACGATGCAGTGGCGACCATTTTTTTACGGTCACCACGACGAACATACAGACCAAAAGTTAGTTGATAGTAACGAATCTCCCTTGTGATTCTGTAACTAACTTTTCGAACTCGCACAGCATAAGGAGGGAGCTTGTAGTTTATTGTTAATCAGAATGCCAAATCGTAAAATGACTGCTTCACGACTGATTTGAGCGCGACCGCCGCTGCGAAAACCGCTGTGCGAGTTCGAAAAGTGAGTAACAGAATCGCAAGGCAGTTGTTTCCTACATTATACAATAATGTAAAAAACCCATTATTATTAAGAAAGATTTTCAACATAATTCTCAAATTGATTATATATTTTAAAATTAGTGAAAGGGATTTGTTATCTCGCTTTGAAATTCTAACAGGCATTCTTACACTGTCTGTAAGAATGTTATCTTATATAAACGTTACAAAATCAATTAGATCATCAAGACTATAAAATATTATAGCACCGTGTAGTCTCTTTTCAGTTTCTTCCACCCAAAGCCCCTATGAATGTAATTCAAAAATTTAATGTCATGCTTTTTAAAGGGTTATCTGTGTTATAAAATGCCTTTGAAAAGTGTATTCCATGTTCTAAGCATCTGTATGTCACGGTGTGTGACGTCCTGTCGCCAAATGCACCTGCTTAGAATTTTACGCTGAATCCCATACTCTAAAAAGTTATCTAAGATCTTTAATTTTAATCGAAGGATCCATTCTGTCACGCATTCATAAGTGATGTTGAAATCTTCATGGTTTATTTATTTTTTGATTAATACAATATTATATATGCACATTATTATTATGAAAGTTATAAAGCAGTATATTAAAGTCATCAGTAACATTTCTTACAACTTTTTAACGTCTGTCTTAGATTTCTGTATCTATTTCGTCATTATTTTTCTAATAGGCAAGTCTCAGATTTTTTGGGTCTAAAGCATGCTGGTTTTACTCACGATGTTTCTCTTCACATAACTCATAGTGAACGTGCCTTAAGTATAGTTAATTCATATCATATAGTAAACTTAATTCGATAGCGCTTTGTGATACCTTAGACAATTGAGTGCTATGGAGCTTTACACGAACTTGTTCTCGTCCGAGTAGATTTTAAACTCATTACTTTTAAAAACCAAAGTTTCACACGTTTAAATTATACATACGTAAGTTTCAATCCCGACATTAAACAATTGGATTTTATCATTTATAAATTAATAATCTAATATTTTTTGAACGCGTTGACTTTTTTTAATTATTTAAAATCTAAAAGTATGTATTAGGCATTTAAGTGTTAAATAAACAATTTCAATATCCACAGCCAACGTTATCATCTATTTCCCAGGCAAATATACTGAAAAAGGATATTATAGTAAAAGGAAAGGTGTGTCTAATGACATAAAATGAAGATAAAGTGGTCACGGTGGGTGAACGCAGGTGGAAGCATTGATACAGCTCACGGTCCCGAAGGAAGTGAAGTATTGAGGTCAAAGATTAATAAATGTTTGCCTTCGCTTAGGATATAACAACATTTTATATCCAACTCTTTGGGTTTTAACTTCTCTCTTAACCCTGATAGGCAATATTTTTTTACAAACTTTAATAAAAGAATGTCGTGCGAAGCTAGGACTGGCTGCTTGAATGTATACAAACATTATAAGCCTGAGATATCTATCTTTGTCTTAATTAGTATATACGCAAAAATACATACTCTATCCTTACAATATATAATATTAAATACATAACATACCCAATATAGCTGGTGTGAACTCACTCTGAGAACATATAAATATGTCGATAGTTACGGAGACAGCATTTAGTAAGCACGTCTTTATTAACGGGCAAACAACCTTGGCCTTTACCATCGCACATATCCGTACAAAGAACCCGAGTTTTTGGAGAACAATTAGATGGCTCATCAATGATTGGGTTTTTATGTTATCTTCGAGTTTAGTCAAAAATGTTTCTGCTTCGAAAATGATGTTCACAATTTACTATTTACTTCCAATCATAAAACGTCTCAAATACATATACCGTATCTGAATTTTATAAAAATATCTATGACAGATCGCGTAATTCACCTGCTTCGCGGCAAAGTGACAAAATAATTTGGAGGTATTTAATTCTTATCTTTTAGATACGCCGCCGAAACAAAACAAAACCTTATCCGCTTCCGTACTCTGTCTTGTGTCTGGTGTTAATTGGATTCTGATTAAGATCTTATCGTGAGGTCCAGGATCTTTTTTCAACCGATAAAAAAGTAATTCTTAGATGTTCAACTAGAATATCCTATTAGTACTGTAAAGTGTTTGAGATGATTGTCAAACAAATACTGCATTTTTAGTCTATAATTTATACATTTAGAAGTTTACACCCATTCTGAAACTTGTACGTAGTGAGTAGCGTACGCCGTACAATTCGCACCGGTCGTTCTTTCCGTCCGCATTTAAATATAAGATAGCTGATTATGTTTAATTTCATACACACTTCTTAAATAAATTCCTTAATATGCAACATCTAAAATCACAATTAATGCCTATTGTAACCTATTTAATTATTTGGTAAAAATAAAATATAATATGTTACTAGCAGACCGGCCAAGCGTTGGTGTGGCTAAGGTTTTAGTTATATTACATAGTAGTAACCTATGCAAGGGAAACGGTAGGAGAACACCAGTCACGGGGACCACCATGCTTTTTTGGTGGTAATGCCATTAAATTGTAGCTTATTTGAAACGTTGGTACTTTCTACACAGCGCCATCTGTTAGAATTGTGACTATCAAAATATAATAAACAAATATTTTGCAATAAACTAATATTGCGGGTATAAATTGAGATGTCCATAGCGAACAAACAACTTGACACGTAATTTATATATATTAAGATAAGTGAGTATCTGAACATAATAGCAAATAACATTGGTCTGTATAAATATGTTAGTGGAGTTTACACAAAATCAGGTGATAAACGTGACGTCACACATTTCTCAGTCTTAATGTCAGACATCAGATCTTCGTCAGACGTAACGATCTCTTGATAGGATTCTTGCCTTGACCAGCATGCTTTGATCAGCTATGACAACTCTGCAAACTCGGTCGAAATCTGACTGTTTCATAATTTTGATGACAATAATGATTATTTATGAGACGGGCGGTACAAAGCCAGCGGAACTCTTAGAATTAGTAACTTACATTAGTTGTTAATAATCGCCGTGCATAGACATCTGCAAATTAGGGAGGAAGCAATGTACCTCTTTAGTGTTATATACAAAGATATTTGATGTTTGTTTAGGTTATGTCTAAGAAGATTTTTGCAAAAAACTTAGCCAAGTTACATTTTCTTTGACTATGCTTAGAAGTCATACATTTGGATGTCACAACTGATACAACTTCAAATTTTAAGTTTTCATTTGGTTTAGGTTATTATTGTTATTTTATTTTTTCTCTTTTTAGTTTTAGTTATTATTAATTTTTAGTTTTTTTTTTGTTTTAGATTAATTATGTTCTAATATAATTGATGTGTATGTGTGTTAAATTTGTGATGTCATATTTTCTTGTATGTTTTCAGGCATACACATTGTTTTAGGACGTATAAATAAATATACTTTTGCGATTAGCTTTTGTTTAGCATCGCTTATAGCATTTCCTACACGGATATAAAAAAAGTTTTACTTTAGAAGAAATTATGCGTTCAATGGTCACTCATAAAATTACCATTCTAAATCACTCACAAATGTATATATTATTTTTAATAAACGGATTATTTAAACAATTATATGTACATACATAAGGACATAAGGTTTTGGCTGTTTGGATATCACTAAATGACTTATTGTTTCATAATAATGTGTTAAAATTGATACACCTTATCCAAAACTCATATCACCAAAATCATAAATTAATTCACAGATTAATTGAAGCCCCATATCTCATTTACGTTTGCAACTAAACATAATTAATAGCGTACTTGATAAATTTGATTAGTAAATAAATCAGAATGCGTAATTAATATTTCGGATTAAATAAATACCATTATTAATTTTCGTGCTTCATTAAATAAATTGATATTATTGAAATGTCAAATTATCATAAGTACTTTGCGAATTGAAGGTACAGTTTGCAGTAGAGTAGATATGTATTGTGATTGCTGGTGAGGAATTTTTTATTTTTCATTTGTCTTTATTGCTATATTTTGCCTGCTGTGATAAAATGAATTATTCTTTTACTGCATATCAAACCAAGGGTTTAGGCATTACGACTTTTGTTTCGTTACTCGTCGTGAATTACTCTATTAAGTTATAAAGTATCTTTTTTATTTGTTTCCTAAGCAACGATCTCTTTAAAGATAAACATACAAAATAGTTATGATGAAGTTTATGAATGAATTCGTCATTTCACAGGACAAACTTCATCCAGACAGATAATATACATCAAGGTATACGTTATAGCTGGCCTATAGGCACCTCTATAAGCATGTATATATTATATATATTTATAGTAGTTCTGACTGACGACTTCTTTATTTTAAACAAACGCAAAGGCAAACGGGCAGGCAAATCCTCTGATGTTAAGTGATACCGTCTATTGTTACTCTCAATGCCAGAATGCTCGCATTGCCTTTTAAGAAGAACCCTAAGTTCAATTAGTTCGGAAATACTTCAGTGGGCAGCTGGTTCCACATAGTGGTGGTGCGCGGCAAAAATTGCCTTAAAAACGCTCAATGTGGTACTAATTTTATTGTTCCAAATCAAAATATTCTAAAACTAATACATACTAATTTTAATGTAATTTACATGCTAAAGCGAACTAATAACATTTCGCGCGAAATAGGGCAGTATAATTCCCGTGAATATTAAAGTTTTACTTTACTAAAAGGGATGTTAAATAATTAATTAGATAATCCATTAGGAAGGTGCTAATCTTTACGGTTTCTTAGTCGACATTAAGTCGGGAGTTACCTGAATCCGATATTATCACACTTGTAAGGACAATGCTACGACTACGTTAACTTTAATCGCGATTAAGGGCGTGGCTAGAATTTAAATCGCTGTTCCAAACGCTCCCTATTGTTGATGGCTATGGTTGTTGTAACTAAAAATGGGTAATTTGAATTATAAAGTCAATAGAAGTATTGGTTACACACATACACATTGGCATACATGTTAGATTTTTGACTATTCTTTTCCTTTGAAAAACAGCGTTTAGTTACAATAACTATTTAAAATATAACAAATGTATATTTCAATCTTCTTTTATATATCTACCCTGAAAAGGTGGGAGCTTGTACTTTATTGTTTATCAGAATGCCAAATCATAAAATGACTGCTTCACGACTGATTTGAGAGCGAGCGCCGATGCGAAAACCGCTGTGTGAGTTCGAAAAGTGAGTTACAGAATCGCAAGGCTGTGTGCCCTTTTTTGGCAAAGGCCTCCTCCAATTAGTACTAACTAATTTCTATTTGCTACAGGAATCTCCTAAATAAATTTGCTAATATAATAATCAAAGGATTGTAAAAACCGCTTCAGCCCACACGCTCTGATCGTAACCAAGCCCTTAATTTTACTCTTTAGTTACAAAATCACGTATTTCTAGATAGGTATGATGAACACTCTCCTTTGATTAAATTTTCCGTGTAAGGATTTATATCCGTTAGATTATACTAAGGGTCTGTTTCACAATGTACGGATAAGTTCTACATAAGTTCCAAATAAGCTATTTATTACTTATTGGTAGGATAAACACTATTGTTGCGTTTCACGACTGTCAGATAGCGCTAATCACATAAAGTCCATCATAAGTTATGTGTCCGGTGAATGTCAAATAGCACAATTTATCTTCCAAATAATTTATGTGTTACATAGCTATTTGGTACTTTATCCATACATTGTGAAACAGACCCTAAGTATAATTATTATTTTTTGTAAGATGTAATAAGAGTCAGTATTTTTTGACGTGACAACGTCTTATAATTCGATGGAGCCGGCTGCACGCACGAAAAAACATGACTCATGCGGCATTACCTCGCTCTGAGGCGTTCCATTTAATGGTGGCTGTACACACTCGGCGAGAGCTTCTCGCCGGGAGTCTCGACCGAGAGGACCGAGAGAAGAGCGCAGCCTGTACACACTTGTTACGTTAATTGTATTTAAAACGCCGTTAATAATGGACGTGGCAACCGCTGCTGCTGTTTGTCTTTGTGCAATGAGTTATTATAATTTTCTTCACATTAACCATTTAAAAAAATACGAAGCCATGGCGAAGAAGAAGATGGTCACTATACACCGCAACAGAAATTGGTAATTAGGATCAAATAAAAATAACCTTTTTTACTCATAATAAAAAAGGATGTTTAGTTAAAAAAGAAAATGCACTAGCTCCCACACTACGATTCCCTGTGTCTAGTTTCTTCCATTTGACATATTAACGAAGGGACTTGACGTAATAAATTCTACATAACACTCACAATTTTATAATCAAACTACTATTACACAAGAAGAATACTTTCGGTTTCATCTGGTGGGTAGCTTATATGTATGTTTTGAGTTGTGTATGATGTGGTGTGTTCGGTGTTTGTTTCTAAAAAAGTCGGCATATTATTGGAACGAAGTTCCTTATCGCGCGTTGTGAAAGGGGGCTAGACGGAAAAAATTCTTACGAAAAGTTGTCACGACACTTTTTTGCTATTTGCTATTGTAATACACCGTTCTCGTCCGATCACCAAAGTTAAGCAACGTCGGGCGATGTCAGTACTTGGATGGGTGTCCGCCTGGGAACACCTCGTGATGTTGGCTTTTTTTCGTAGCGATAAGAAATGAAAATTATTTTTGGAATCACTTAACTAAATTAGTCGTAGTAAACGTACACCAGAATCCCTGTACAATAATAATTGCGGGGTCCCTAGTTTCCTTGCAAACTACAATACCTTTAAAAAATATCATGAAATTCTGCGAATTCAAAAATTTGTATCACAACGAGAACAGCTTATACAAGGAGATCAACCAGATGAGACTGAATTAAAGCATCTGAACCACGAAATACGAAATATGCTTATTAATTGTTCCACTTAATTTATATTTAGGTTATTTTACTATTTAATCGCTGCGTAGCAGAACATTATACTTCTGATACCAATTACATATAAATTAATCGAAAGGAACTTCGTTCCATCTGGGTGTCCCTTGACACCTCTCAAGTTTTTATCAGTACAGTTGTCTAACCGTTAGAAGTTTTGTTTCATTGTACAATTTTGATGTATTTGTGTAAGACTTTTGTATGTGAATATCAATAAGTTTTTGATAAACAAGAGCCATACTTAGCCCATCCATCCATAGACTCCGCAAGCCTATGATAGCCTAATAACAATAGTTGCCTTATTAATTTATACTTATAATGATAACTTATTTTATAATTGATTAAGAGCTTTAAAAAAACAAATAGTATATTGTCCACACATAAATCTGATTAACCGGACTAACCCAGGTATGTTTCGAAAAATATAATCGTCATGGCGCCACTGCCTTAAAAGCATAAAAAGTTCATTTTCATAATGCGTGGGGCGGAAGTCATAAAGCTGAATTGTTTCTCTTTCCGACGCACATTCTTTCCGAGAGTTTTAATTTTTCTACGAGTTTAGTATATTTGACGCCCGGAAGTAAATGTTCGCATTGTTTATTCATAGCGACTAATGATTTCCTGTTCTTATTTTGAAAAAATATAGGATTTTAACAACGATTTGAATTGGTGCGATTTGTGTTTCGTGTTATGTACGTTAGGGTTTCTATCATGTAGATTGCTGATATACTTTATATTTTAAAACACATATGAATCCCTGATAAGCTTGTAGGTTTTACGTGAAATAGTAAGCTCTTAATCGCATACACATTGAGTAAATTATGCCGCAAAATACGAATGTTGAAGATACATAATTTTCGCGATCGATGTATCGCAGTAATGACGTTACTACGCGTTGCATATTGTTAATAACCTAGCTCATAAATTAACACCGTTAAGTCAAATCATTTCAAAAGCATTATAACTAATAAGCGTAATACAATTGACAGTGCAAGTGTCTTAGTTATCAAAGTAAGGTTCTATCTGTAGCGCTCAAATTCATGGCGTCACTTGTATACGTGTAAACTTGCTATGCAATTATGTTCCCCGTAACATCCATCATATATATCTTGGAACAAGTGTGATCCCCTGATATCCGAGATCTTTATACCGACTATCATTTGTTATGAAGAACAAGGGAGTGTAAGAACCAAGGGGTCGATAATGAAACTCCCGCTGAAGTTAAGTGCTAGTCTTCATTTTCTTAATATAGCTTTGATGCAGGGGGACTTGGTATGATCAGAATGTATATTATAAGTCAACGCAATTATGAAAGATGTTTGTAATATTTCGAGAATAATACTGGTTGATTTTGTTTTGTAACTTATGAAATTCTCAATGTTTGTTTATTTTGTATAATCGTTTAAAGAACAAGCAAAGAAACATGTATTTCCCGATACACGAGGTAGTTTTTTTTATTTTGATCTTAATTATCTCATTTCTTTTCCAGCTTGAAAAAATGAGACAAGAATAGATCTTTGTCTGGGTTTGTCACGTTGTTCTTTTCCAATTCTGAAGCGTTGTTAATTTCGTTACTTGCTATTGTAACTATTTTCGCAGGGTAGATATAAGAGTAGATGCCCAAGGTACCGCAAACGAAAAAGAGGAAGACAATTTAGAGGGTGAATAGACTAAATTAAAGAAACAGCAGGTCGTCAGAGAGTGACACAGTGCAGAGAGGAGAGGCGGGAATTGGAGACGACCTTTGGCCTTAGGGCACACACGTGTTTAAATGTAAAAGTATCTGAATTAAAGGCTATCATTATAATATGATAAGTCAAATCAAATCATTTTACACCAATTATATTTTGTTCATTACCTTTATCTTTGATTCATTTGTTTTAAAGTATAATATTATTGTAATGAATGTCGTCGCTTCGGTGGACGGAGAAATTGCTACTAATTTGTGTTCCAACTCACATAAATTTTTGTATTTAAAAAAAAAATATTTTCCAATATTTAGCATAAACAGTAATGGCCTAGTGCGTTGACTGACTTTTCTTTCTATGTGCGCAATTAGCTTCACCCTTTGAAGCTTTCGTGAGGAAATGTGCTTCATATAAGTTTCATTTCGAACCACGAAACGATTGAGACCTGTTCCAGATTTCAAGCGTGTGATTTAAGTGTTCATCCGAATTCAATTGATTCAGAACTCGACACATCTGGTTTGCAAAATCTACAATTATAACGTAGTCAAAAGAAGAGCGAAAATAAGTAATTGTATGTCTTTCATTGAAGTTCGCTTATTATTAAGGGAATTTTCTATCTATGAAGCAAACAAGTTCTCAGAACAGAACATGTCTCCAATTATATTTATGTTTCAATTGAAGCTCAAACTTCATTAGATTTAATACAAACTGAAATGAATCTGAAATAATTGCAAGTTCAGTACTTCCGAGAATTCAGTGCGAGGTTGAGACTTTATTATACATATTTTATTGCAATAAATGGAAACGCTAGCTTTTGTATATAATTAACCGTGACTGTATGTAAAAGGAAAAATAAAGTTCTATTAAGATCCGGTCATGTAACATAGAATTTTATATTGTTATAATGATTGCGCACTACTTTGTATTGGTATTAGACGACAATCTAGTCTGAGGTTAAATGTCACGTGTCAAGCTTTAAACAAAAACATGTGCATTGACAGCTCCACAGATTATAGAAAGAGGAACAGACGTGTGGTTAAATTATCTATGGTAAAACACACTACTATATATAAACGATAATAACAATGTTCTTTACTTTTTTAATAAAATTTCGCATTGTTAAATGGTTAAGAGTTTGAAATAATTTAACGTTTGATTTGTTTATACATATAAAATATCTTACAATATATAACCGACATTAAAAATTATAATTGTAACATACATAGAATTCCTCTTTGTTTTGATTTGATTTGTATAGAAAATTCGAATTAATGATCTACTTTTAAAAGTATTGCAAAAATATTAGCAACAAAAAACAGAATAGGACTGGAACACAGCTCCGAGTGACATTTAATTGAACTGATATTCTACGAGTTTCAATAGAGAACTTGGAAGCAATTAGATTGAAAAGACTTATATTGACTCATAAATCTCTTTAAGCATTTAAGTGTACAAGGTTGACGTCTTGTAATTAATCTTTAGAAATAGGTCAACGTATAGAAATGCTTTTCTTTATAAGCAACTAGTTTATAGCTGGAAATTTGCTTCACGTTTAAGATAAACTCCTTAAGATTTTCATTCAATAGTTGAGTTTTATTTTGTCCTCAAATATATACCTCGAGTTTTCTTTAAATGATGCCTCAACATTTTGGTTGCCGAGTAGAGATTTAAGCAACGTTTATTGCGCGTTGTACTTATATCAGTTAATATAATACTGTATTACTTTGTGAAATTATGTAATCAAAACATAAAAGAATAAAATAAATCAATGGCGGTACAACCTTTTTAGGTCTGGGCCTCAGATTTCTGTATCTTTTTCATGATCATTTGGCAATCAAATAGGTTGATATAGGTGATCAGCCTTCTGTGCCTGACGCACGCCGTTGACTTTTTGGGTCTAAGGCAAGCCGGTTTCTTCACGATGTTTTCCTTCGAGCAAATGTTAAATGCGCACATAGAGAGAAAGTCCATTGGTGCACAGCCGGGGATCGAACCTACGACCTCAGGGATGAGAGTCGCAAATCTTTTATGTTCTTAATATATATATTGACTTGGCAATTCCACTTAATAATACTCATACTTCTAATTTTATCCATAACGGTGAAAAATGGACTGAACTGCTTCGAGAAAAGGATGGTACGGCCGTGTCGCTCTTTTGCTCGACTTGGCGATTATATGTCAATTATATATTTAGATTTATTTATTATTACATCATTATTATATTTTACAATTACGAGTACAATAGAGCTACATAATAATACGTACGTCTGGACAATGCCTGGATAAAAAATCAACAAAGGTTTAACTAATAATAAAACTATTATAAATGACGGTACATATAGATGACCGCATTCAGCCGTTTCGGGTGTAACAAATGCATGCGGTTCATTTGCCATGCGGAAAAACAAATGGTTCCAATTTTGATTCGGTTGTTCTGCTGCGTCACATTGCATGCCATGTATGCTAGTTTGCAAGTTTTACGGCAATCACTTACGTCTAGCGTTGCATGTTACACGACACTTTGTGACCCTTCATTTGTAGTTCGTATCCGATATTCACAAAACCTAGACCGAGGCCTATCGCGATTGCTTTTTGCGATTGAAGAAGTTTTACCAAATGTACTATTTTTAATGTCATCCGATCCTTCTAAGCCCGTTTTTCCCGTGGTACTTGTTGCACACTCCCTCGAGAGGGGTGAGCTTTGGCCCGTTCGGGGCGTATGCCCCCTTCGGGTGGTGTTCTTGATTCGCACCCTGCTGATACAGGGTGGTACGGGGTCTTAGCCCGTTCCACAAGTCAGCGCTTTTTAAAGCACTGTCTTTGCACCACCTCTTGAACCAGCCAGTAGAAGTATTTCCGAAACGAAACGACTTAGGTCGACGCACCATTCCCTGTAAGCTCGGCAACACAACCACAAGCCCCTGGCATTGCAAGCTGCCTGCTCCATTGCCTCCTGACCCACAAAAAATAAAACAATCATACAGTCCTCATTATTTATTTAAGGATATAATAAAGAAAATAAAGCTTATTAATCGATTGTAGTTTACACAGGCAATTAATATTTTATACTTATTATTCCCCCACATTGGATATATGTCACGAGATCGAATCTATTGAAATCTACCCAAGATAATAATCTAAAATAGAAAATATTAAAAATTAATTGTAGCAAAAACCTATTGATTTTTTTGAACCGAACATTTGCATTCAGCTTTTACAATATTGTATACATTTTTTTATAAAATATGAATGGTTTGTTGGTACGCAACCCCTTGAGTCATCCGTCAATTAGTACTCACTGCTTGATTAAAAATAAGGCTTAATCTAGAGCAAGTATAGGGGAAGGTACAGGTGCGTCCGTTATACAATGTCACATGTGAAGGTTAAAGGGTTGGGTAGATAATTAATAAGTGCCTTTCATAATTCATAGGCTTACATTTTGATTTTATACTTATCTAAAGAGCTACACGTTTCTTTGCGACATAACAGTGAAAATATAGACATGTCATACACATTCGTCTATTTTATTGTTCTAGATGGTATTGATAAATTGTAAGCTTGCCACGCGTCATCGATTTTATGGTTCGATGCTTGTCTCATCACGATATTTTCCTCCAACTTACACAGGCACAGGTTGGAACCCCAGAGTTGAGATTCGCCAGTTTAAACGCTAGGCTAAAACTTATTTACATAAATTTCAAATACTCAAAGAATTACCAATATTTATTAATTATCTTTAAAAAATCATTATCTACATATATATAACTAGCAGACCGGCCAAGCGTTGCTGTGGCTAAAGTTTTTGTTATATTACATAGTAGCAAACCATTCAAGGGAAACGGTAGGAGAACACCAGTCATGGGGACCACCATGCTTTTTTGGTGGTTATGCCATTAAATTGTAGCTTATGTGAAACGTTGGTACTTTCAACACAGCGCCATCTGTTAGGATTGTGACTGTTAAATAAGAAACAAATATTTTGCAACAAAATAATATTGCGGATATACATTGAGATGTAAGCTATCCTATCTTTTCAGTTAGATCAAACTACACACGGTGTGCAAATTTGATGGATATCGGTTCGGTAGTTTAGGAGTCCATAGCGGACAAACAACGTGATACGTAATTGATATAGATTAAGATTAAAATCAAGAACATACATTTTCATATGGATAGAAAACGCTTGTGTAATATCAATTATTTATAATTCCTATTAGTTCAAACTTTTACTTACTATTAACTTAATCACATATAAAACATCGGTTGTAAAGACATTCAAAATTCGAATGAGTCATCCTCGAAAAGCACGCGAGCCGTCTTCCACTTGCTTATCACGATTTGCGATGCCAATGAAATATTGAAGCAGTGCTTTCACCCCAACTGTCACGCTATCTACAACGGAGTAGCGATAATATCACCTATATAATGCTTAGATAGTCCTAAACACCTTGACTGCGTATAAATCAAAAGTGGGTAGGCGTAAGCGCGTAAACTTTACTGCCATTGCAACTTAATCGATCGAAATTAAAAGAATTACTGTTAAATATTTTATATTTATTTACGTCGAAGGTTTCCTTATTGTTGAAAATTAATAAAACATGATAGGCGTTGTATATTCATTAGGATGAACACGAAACATTCTTTCCGGCTTGTAACAATTGCATGTTTTCCCAAAACACCGCTTGTAGCAAAATAAAATGTAAGGCGCATATTTTTATTATATTCAGGGGACCCTTGACCACATAGGAATGTGTATTAATTAAAAATACATGACCTTTTTTAATTTATTTATGAAAGAAAAAAAGTGCATGCGTACAAAGTACACATGTCAGAAGTGAAATTTTTTTGGCAAACTAATATTTAAGTCTTGTTCATATTTATACAATTCTAAAAAAATTCGAGACATTTTTTTTAAGAGGGAGGGAAAAAGAAAGATATGTTAGGAATTTAATGAATTTCAGGAATTTATAAAAGTGTCGAAAATTAATACAAAAAATAAATTTAATTGTTTAAATTTATTTCTTCGAAAATAAAAACACGTGGCATTTTAATTTAAAATTCGTCATTTGAGATTTCAATTATTTTGTATCAAAAATAAAATACTAATATTTCATAAATTATCTTAACGAAATTTCGCCCGAAATTTCGAAATTTAATAATTCGCCCTTGTCACTCTGTCACAATCGGTCTCAATCCCTCTTGAACTCTAGTACTCAGGCAAGTACCTATTAGAAAAACTAAATGATCTCGAAACAGATACACAAATCTACACACAAATCTATTGGAAAGCAATCTTCGAAGTGAAACTTCTTTAGTCGCATGGGGGTAAATTTGTACGGATACGTCACGAATATGTGCAGCGTTTTTGTTGAAGAAAGTGTGAACTGCAAATATTGCTAAAATGACTGAATGAATTATTATTATAATAATGACTAGGCTTACACTGTTGAATGAATGGTTGGGAGATGCGCAATAATTTATTGAAAAAATGTTAATAGCAATCAAAATAACATATTTGTATGTTGAATATTTCTATTAAGTTTACTACCATCATCCATACACGTTGACAACCAGTCACTTTCCGAATGACTTGGCATTGCGTAGAGATGTGGGGTCTCTCTGCATCTTCTACCGCATTTACCATGGAGAGTCTTCAGAAGAGTTGATCGGACTACTACCGGCAGGTGAGTTTCATCTTCGGACGTCCGTCATTCGACAACTGAGCGTTTCTTAAGGCAAAAAATAAACATCAAGTTCTTAATGCTATTTAAATCAAAGCTTATTCTATAACTATTTTAAGGAAAAAGTTCTATTATAATAAATATTTAACCTTGAATGTAACCTCTAGCGCTCATAAAATATACGGCACTTGATATTAGTTCAATAACCTGTTACTTTTTTATTGGAAAAGGAAAAATATTTAATTTATAGTTTGACGAAATAATTTAAATATTTTTTTATCCAACAAATACTCTTTGAACTATAGTTGTATAATTTTCTTGTAATATATAAGGTTCTTTACACTGCAGTTTGTCTGATTAAACATATTATGTATATTATATTTATTTTATTTAAAATCACAACGTGATTGCACGCAACGAAATCAAACAAACATTGTTTGCCAGACGTAATCAGATTTTCACAATTATTAAACTAATGCACACGGCAAATTACGTGCTGTGAATTGTTTTCTTACTCATTTGTAAGTTGCATTTACCCTCATGCATTATTATAATTTCAAACAATTTATTGTTTCATTTTAATAAGCTGCACGCCACGTTCAAACTGTGACAACGTATAATTTGCTGTGGAAAAATATTAAGTCAAGTAGATTTTGTAAGTTAGATATTATATATTAAAATAGAATTTTGAAATAATAAAGTTAGTCGTTTTTAATCCTTAGTTGCGTTCGATATTCAGCTGTGTACTTATGGATATTCCATAATCTACGAACTGTTAGATAACACCTCTCGAGGGACATTGTAAAGAGAGGTCAACTGATCGGCTAAGTAAACACACATATGTTTTTGTAATTAAATAACTAATCATTAGAAACGATCTTAGATGAATTCAAATCATAACTGTACACATTCTTCTTAATTTTTATTCTACACAGTCCAACCTTTCCGTAGGTTAGTTCTAGCCTCTTGTTTTCTAAAATATCATTTACTAGCAGACCGGGTCACGCGTTGCTGAGGCTAAGGTTTTTTGTTATATTACACAGTAGAACAACAGTGATGGGCACCACCATGCTTCTGGTGGTAAAGCCATTAAATTGTAGTTTATGTGAAACATTGGTGCTTTCAACACAGCGTTATTTGTTAGAATTGTGACTGTTAAATAATATACAAATCATTTGCAATAAAATAATATTATATATATGGGTATAAATTAAGATGTAAGCTATCCAATCTTCTAAGTTAGGTCAAACTGCGGTGTGCAAATTTGATTGAAATCGGTTAAGTAGTTTAGGAGTCCATAGCGGGCAAAAAACGTGACGCGTAATTTATATATATTAAGAATATTTTAATTAAAAACAGACTTCATACAATTGTCTGTTCTACGCCCTTGATTTGAGAACTGGCACTAAATGTAAAATTAGAAGCATTAATATGTATTTCTTTACTGACAAGTCATAAATGTACAATGTGTTACCTATATGATTAATTGCATTTTGTGTTCTGTATTAAGAAAAACTAAATCAGTTTTGCTGTATGAACATGTTAATAATTAAAATTATCTATAACAATGTAACTTTTTAACACAACTCTTCAAGTTGTATATATCAAAATCTATTCGCGTCTTCGTCCATTTCGGCAACATTTTTATCATAATTTTAAGCAATAGAACACACGTAACCCTTCCTATAATCAATTTTGATTTTATCGCCTTCATACAGACAGAGATACATGGCCAGAGGACCTTTTTTTAATATAAAAGGATCTTATTTAATGACATAAACAAAACTTTGTCCAGTCATGGGTATCAAGTAGACATCTAAAGTGTTTGTCATGCAATCGATGGCCACACGTAAGAACTAAATCAACTTATGTACTTAGCAATAACTTAAAATGCATAACAAATATTATTGAACAGGTTTTTCTGAATCCAACGAATTAACCAACTTATAAAACATTTATATTATCGCCGTTTGGTTCACCTCCATCACAATGTATAAATATTCAGTATTGTATTATATAATTATATATATAATTCTACTGTACGTGTGTAGTAGTACGGAAGTAATAGAAGTACGGTAGAAAGAAAAGTGACATCACTGAACTCCTCTTAAACGGCTGGACTTATTTGAATGAATTTGTTTGTGTGGCGCCCTGGATGGTTAAGATTTACCAATCAGCCCGGCAGGTGACGCTGCAGTTTGTACTTTCATAGTTTTTTTAGTATCCTAATCGCTTGAAATATCATGCAGGACAAGGTCTGTCGGGTCCGCTAGTCCGCTATAAATATATGTTTATTATAAATTTTCTCTCATATCACATCTCCTTCGGTCGAACGTGGTCGGCGCACCTCTAGGGCCCAGCTCAGGGACGCGGAGGGCTGAAGTGATTCAGTGGGTTCGGGCCTCGTTACCCATTTGTCCCAAGCCTTTTCGCCTCGTTTCAAATGGTACCTATATCTCTCAAAATTCAAAAATCATTTAATCATATAGGTAACACAATGTACACTTATAATCGTCAAAAAAAAGTAAATGAAATTCTTCTAACTATACATTGAGTGCCAGTTCTCAAATCAAGGGCGTAGAACGTAAGGAAAGAACTGGCTAAAAACTCTCCGCCATTCTTTTTAATCGCATGTTTTTTTACACAACGTTTGTAAGGAGCTGCAACCATTACACCATGTTTCACATGACATCTTAAGTAATTAATACTAATAACATAAATTACAAAGAAAGACTTGTCCTCTATCAGCAGGAGACATGGTGAAATCGGAGCACGCACTTACATTCTCGTGGGAACAACACGCAAACACATAGTCGAAATAACTAATATAACCGCATACACGAATTCAAGTACGACCAGTCACCAAAAGTAGCACCCGTTTACGAGTATGACGCATGGCCAGCCATCGGTCATAAAGAAGATCCCGAATAAGAGTATTGCACTGAAGTATATATATTGATAACTGCATTTTTCATTTCTAGTTTATGTTAGGGGTAAATGAATAATAATACAATTTGTTTAAAGTTGAAAGTCAATGATGTATTTTCTCTATTTTTTAATGTTGTAAGACATGATTTGTTATATTATATAAAACACGACACATTATACTTTAAGGAAAGCGAAAGCTAAAATATAAACATTCGCTCTTAAAACTCCAAATAACATAATACGGTCTCAACAAACATCAACAAAAGTTTGCGTAATTTGTCTTTTCATGTGTAAACCTCAATAAATGCATTCAAGCGTTACCCTCAAATATTTCTCAAACCATATCGTTAGACTAAGTCCTAAATTGAACGCGAATGGCTCCGGCACGTGTCTTCCCTTCTCTTCTCGCCCATCACTGTAACAACCTTCCACGATTTACAAATCGAGCTTAAACCCACCCCATTAGGAATCCCTGACATTCCACGATACGTTTTTGGGGTTCCCATAAGTATTTTGTTATAAAAATTTAAACAACCGAGTCTTTTAAGAAAATAACTAACCGATTTTAAAAAGGCCAGCAACACACTTGCGATCCATATAGCAGTCTTCCAGCTTAATACCAGATAATAGCCTGTTCTAAAGTATCTTTGAAGGTACTAATATATTTAAATTGTTTAATAATTTCGAGGCTAATTTATATATTTACTCTGTTGTTTGCATTGAAATTATGTAAAGTAAACTTAGCTAGTAATTATATACTTACTTATATTAAAATATTTCTATTAAGTCTATAAGAAGGTCGAATCAATACAATTGGTTCTTAAATATTATGTGATAAATAAAATGCTTTTATTTAATATATTGATCTTTTTATCAGTAAATATACAGGTCCATTATATATAAAGTGCGAATGTACTTGGCTAGTGTTAAGTCCTGTCAAGTTCCCTGATAGATAAATGAGTTTGTTATTGATTGCCAGTTAGCTAACTAGGGTGCTGCCCTCTGACGTAGTACATGTTTAATCGCTGCCGCTGATATCCAAGCAATTCCTGATTTATACGAATTCGATTTTTAAAACTATTGCACAAAAGAGGATTTATATGTCAAATAACTTTATTTCTATTGTTTTAATAGAGATTTTAAAGTTTTTGAAAATAGAACTGTTCGGTGTTACACAGTATCTGTAATGATTTATGTCTTTTTAAGTTTTTGTAATCGCTTACTATAGGGAGCGTTCAAGTATTACGTCATGCTAATTTTTGGAGATTATTGGACCCCCCCCATGTAACGCGCAGTAACGTTTTTCTGTACCCAAGTATAGTAAAACGTTTCGTGACCACCTAGTGACTCTTTATACCTAAAAGTTACCATTATGTGGTGTAAAGTACTGGATGTGGAAAATAATATTAAAAATAACGCATAATTCAATCCTCGCCCCGCCTCGTAAAGTTTTACAAAAGGACCCCCCCCCCCCCCAAATTTCGTAACGTAATACTTGAACGCTCCTATAGCTGAGGTGACCACATCCATTATTAATGAAAAATTACACAAAAATTTACTGTAATCAAAACATAAATACAAAAAAAAAATTATAATATTCCAAGCATAATATATATATATATGATAATAATTTTAATATTAAAGATAAGGGTAAATGTATCTGTGAAAATAGTTCTAACAATAGCGCGCACTTTGACTTCTAAGACCATCCTATAATCTATTTGCGAAAAGGTTTTACAAGATTCACGATTCAATTTAAATTTTTCGGATCGCTTACAAGCAGTTGAGAATTTGAAATATGTGAAGATAGATCTCGATGCGATGGCTCTGTTCGTGTCGAGTCATCGGACTTATTACCAAATAGATTACATCAGTGATTATCTATTTGTCAAAATAGACAAAAGATACACGATTTTAATTGAGGTCGAGTCGTGACGTCATTGTTTTGATATTTATAGGATAAGTAACTAAAAAATATTGACTTTCGGATTGTATTTGGAGAAATACACGAGTGAAATATAAAGGCGGATGTGTATTTCCGAACCAATTCAACTTAGGGTCCTTCAAGAAAAGAGCGTACCATTTCTTAAAAGGCCGGCAACGCCGAGTGCGTTGGGATTGAGAGTATCCATGGGCGGCGGTATCACTTAACATCAGGTGAGCCTCACAAACACGCGAAATAATTATATCAATTATTTTAATTTGTACATTACACAGCACTAAACTACATCAATTTTTTTTTAAATTGTTTGTATCTTGGCTATATTTTGCGTTGTGGGAGAAAGTTCTCCCTACTTATAGTAGGATAATCCTAGGAAGAACTTCTGTGCATCTGGCCTGCTTTGCTGATCAAGATTAAAAAAGATTCTATACTATTATTAATTTTAATTAATGTATTATTTAATAATTATTGTCTATTAATAACGCTTCAATTTATGAAAGGGTTTTTGTGTGATACGAAATAATTTTTAAAATCGCTCCAAGAATTTAACAACCACACAAAATAAAATCGTCTGTCACAGTATAGTCATAATAAGCTTTCCACGTTTTTTAAATGATTTAGCACATCTAATTCGAGATGTCTCACAAATCGTTATATCTTCCATATGTTAGAAATATTCACGTTCATGTTGACGGTTTTATGGGCTCCTCTGTGAAGAACCGAAATAATTGTTCTTTTATGGTTCTACATGATGCCAGCGTTTAGACAACGATGACAGTTTCATGTTTAACGTAATTTACTGTAGGAATGTTTTATACGAGTTATCAAATGTGAGAATAGAATTTGTGATATAAATCATTAGAACTTTTTATGTTTGCTCGGATCATGTTACAAAACTGAGCTTAGAGGGTGCTACGGTGCACGAATTTACGATAGTAGTATGTCAATGATATTACCAGTGTTTTTTTTAATTTTAACGCAATGGTTTTTTATAGAATTTTAATTATTACACTACACTTATTATGTGCGAACGAAGGCCTATACCCAGAATGGGCTTCCAAGCCGACATGTTTACATTATATATCATACTAGGTACACTAGTAATAGTGTTTTTGTGTGTTATGTTGTAAATATGATTATTTTTATAAGGATGGAAATATAAAGGCCTTATAATAATTAAATGTTAAATTTTACGTATTGTTTTAATATTTCAAAAATGATCACTATTAATCTGCTGCAAAATTGGGTTAACTAAAAATAATTATAAAAATAATTAATTAAAAAAGTTTACTTTATAAAGTATAAATGTTTATACTTTATAGAGTAAACTTTATACTTTCATTCTGAAAACTGTAATTTCATAAAAAAATCCTTAAAACTATTAGATCGAATTACAGAGTTAATTGTTCGTTGGCTCGATCTGGTAAACAATCCATTTTGAAAGTTTATTAAAAGGTTAAAGTTATTTACCGAAAAAAATAAGTGAAAAAAGACGCCATAAACTGATAATTATACCAATTCATTTTAAATCCTCTATTTTTCCTCTTTGATTTTGCTGAAGCAGGTGCAACAATGTGGTAGTAACGTATTCTATTTGAAGCACTCTAACTGAAATTAAGACATCCCTAATAATATTTAGGTCACAACTATTAATTTTTTACAAACGAAAAAATAATATAAAGATATCTTTAAAAGTGTTTTAATTTAGTAGGGTATACTTTCAGGTTTATTTAAAAAAAAACTAATATTTTGAGGTACGTTTATTGCGTATAAATTTAGAAATACATTCTTAATTTAATTTTAAATTATTTAAAAATACTCTTAAATTTAATCTAAAGCTAGGTTTTCTGCGGGCATCGCGTGGAAGAACTCTTGAACTGCTTCCACAATTCTGGTCACGATCGCCTTGACGACTGGGGGACCCACCTCATCAATGATTTCGTTTCCATTGCTTTCAATGACACCTTGAGCAGCTTTAGCTATTAAATATAAATATGTTTAATATAATAAAACTTATGTGTGTAACATAAATGTTTTAAAGTAAATACTTTGAAACGTTAAGTTATGAATATAACTTTATTATTTCAATTAATAAAATGTGAAGCACATGGTCGCAAAAACGTAAACAGTAAGATTTAATTTATTTGTTTACACTTATATTTACTACTACTACTGACCGCTTATAGTTTTTCTCGATAAATTTATTTTCAAATCGAACCTTCATGTACACTGTAACTTCTGAGTTTTGGTATTAGCGCGATCCCCTGATTGCTCATCATCCGTAATGTTGTGAGAACTACAGCGAAATTGCTTACAAAAACGCGATACCTACCGGGGCAGCGCGGTACCTTTTAAGAGTAGCGTGTTCAAACAAACGCTTTTCAGTTCATGACAACTTACCCAAGTCCTTATTTCCGTTGAAAAGATTTTCGAAATGGACACTGGACTTTTCTTGCAGTTTGTATGCATGGTCCCAGGTTTTTATGTCCCAGTATGCCTTTCCATCTCTGGTGATTTCATCATATTTACCTTCTACTTTGAAGATAGCTTTGTCTAAAAAATATAATATTATAATAAAAGCACTGTAGAGTCTCCTATTTGCCTTAGCATTGGATGTACCATCTTCTTATAGTGTTTATGACTAGCATATTTTAACAATTACGTAATCAGATACTACAATTATTTAACTGAACTGTATGCCTACGATGGTAGTATTGAATATTTAAACTGAGGAATTTATCGCAATAAAAGGAGAGGTTAAGAAAATTAAGATTACATTACGTAGCCTAAAAACGTAAAAAATATCAAGTTTCTTTATCTAATCTGTTTTAAATAACACTGCTATATTAAAAACCACTTACTAAGTTTGACTTGGAACTTGTCGTTTCCTTCAAGAGGAAGAAATAATAGGCGCCCCTTCATGTCATAGTTTCCTTCAGCATCTACATTACATAGCAGAGTCACTGAGATCATTTTCTTTGCAGCATCTCGCCTGAAAACAATTTATTTACTACAATGACTACGATAACTGTTTTGTTTATTTGTATGAATTTTTTTACTACTTTGTAATACGTCTAAGGCCAAAATTAAAATAGCGGTAATTAAAGAACTTTGTTACTCTGCGATTGCAATTGTTTATAGATTATTTTAACTTTCTGTTGACGGAAGAACAGGCCTAATATTCGACGCATATGTTTTTGTGTTAGTCGTAGACACAGGAGCTATCTCCTGTGTCCGTGAACAGAACTGAATGATTAAGGTGTCAAACGATTCCTGTCCACCAGTTGGTGGTGCCGCATTGTGAAACGCTTAATGCCTAATTTGTGTAAGTTACAGTTAGTACAAACACAATTAACAATATAATTTACAGCAATCGTTCTCACGTTTTTTCTAAGATTAATAAGCATTATTATTATCCATTTAGATTGCCTGCTTTTATAAGATTAAATGAATTTAATTAGCTACTTAACCACTTTAAAATGTCAACACGTTTAAGTATTTATAGGCAACAAACATATTTTGCGCTATGCACTATGCCTTTTTATTACCAAAAATCCAATGAAAAATCTTGATTTTTTTTACCGATATTCCCGATTCATTATCATCAAGTAATAGGTCCCGTCCCGTGTATGATAACGCTGAAGCAAGACATTTATTAACTATGCACCAATGTATAATATTTGTGTTAATTGTTAGGTGTAAGTTTTTTTATAGAACATGGGGAAAATTGGTAGAAGGCTCGACTGATGTTAAATGATGGACATGCCCATAAACACTCATTGCCAGAGGGCACGCGAGTGCGTTGCCGGCCTACTAATAACTGTTTAGCTCGATATTGTTAATTATACTACTACAAATTAAACAGTAAAATGTGTGTTTTAGAGAGCAGTGTTGGCCTATTGGCTTCAGCGTGTGACTCTCATCCCTATGTCGTAGGTTCGATCCCCGGCTGTGCACCAATGGACCTTGTTTCTATGTGCGCATTAAACATGTGCTCGAACGGTGAAGGAAAACATCGTGAGGAAACCGGCTTGCCTTAGACGCAAAAAGTCGACGGCGTGTGTCTGGCATAGGATGATCACCTACTTGCCTATTAGATTTACAAATGATCATGTAACAGATACAGAAAACTGAGGCCCAGACCTAAAAATGTTGTTGCGCCATAGTTTTTTTATACCAGCTTTAAGGTTTTTGTAGTCTAGGATTTGATATATTATTTAATATTAAAAATTGTATGCTTACTCTACTTTCTTTGCAGTGCAGCCTTTAAGTCCCGTTACCTTAATATTACTTAGAAATAGTTTAAGGTTAGGGGTGCTTGCATCGACTTTTTCAATTTCCATTGGATCTAAAGACTTGATGTTGAAGATTGGCAGCCCTGGGGCGAATTTTGGTATCATAGCTTGTGTTACTGATTTCAAGCATTTCGAGTCCGTTGATAGGCATTTTGTCAATTCGAATGGAACTAAAAATAGAGAATAACAGAAAGAGTAATATAAGATCGAATTACCATACGTTAATTTTTAAAAATACGTAGGGCATTGATGCTATCAATATCTGACGCGCTCGAGGATGTCCATGCAACAGTTTTTTTTTACATATTTAAAAATCTATAGCCGCTTCCCCCACCGATGTAAAGGTATATATCATATAAATTTTTTTTCTTCTTGATAAGAGCTTTGCATCCCAATAGGTCTCTACGACGCTCGAGTAAATCCCCATTTAGCATCGTGGGCTCCCCTACCATAATAATTAATATACTCATATAAACATAATATTATCGTGTCTGAAATATATATTTAGGAACGGCCTTCTTAAATAAATCTCCCTCAAATTAATAATAATATTTAGAAAACACAAATTAATATTTAAAATGATATTAAAAAATAGATAATAAAAAAATAATTTACCTGGAATAGCACAAACTATAGACACGAATATAATATTGAGAATCACAAGCGAATGCATTTTTCCTTATAAACAAGTTTTATGTACAGAGATCAATACAAGTCTGCCCTGTTTTAACGAAAATCACATTTAAATAGGACCTTAACAGATACGTTATAAAGGCATCTACACACGAGGTGTGACGCGCAATGGTTTCATTAATAAATGATTTTATTTATAGATAGCGCCTTGGTTTTTTTAAATGGAATCTGTGTTTTGATAATACGACACTTGTGAGCAGTGTTGGCCTAGTGGCTTCAGCGTGTGACTCTCATACCTGAGGTCGTAGGTTCGATCCCCTACTGTGCACCAATGGACTTTCTTTATATGTGCGTATCTAACATTTGCTCGAACGGTGAAGGCAAACATCGTGTGGAAACCGACATGTTTTAGACTTTAAAAAAAATTATTGGTTGTTTGTAAAGTAGGTTTACGATCGAGATGTTTACGTGATAACGTCTTATTGGTGATATAAGTTTTTGGGAAGTAAGGAATTAATGAAGATAACAATTTTTTCAAATTTTAAATTACATCTATCGTTTTATTCACACTTTTGATGATAAATTTCGGGTGTAAAATGACAAGTTTACTTATTCGACTATGATATACATTTTTCTTACAAAACTTAACCGCACGAGAAAATCTCCATTCGTTTGTATGCCGCTAGAGTGAGATGAGACGGGAGATCGGTCCGTCTCTCTCTTGTTATACCTGCGATCGCGCTCGTGAAGTTTTGGTGTGACACAAGTTTCTGAACATGTCACCCGACTAAAACGATTTTAAAGACGTTATCACGTCAAAAGTCGACGGCGTGTGTCAGGCACTGGAGGCTGATCACCTACTTGCCTATTAGAATTAAAAATGATCATGAAACAGATTCAGAACAGCCGCGCCACTGATTTATTTTTTTATGTATTATTGTCAAATATAGACGGAATATTCTCTAGTTTAACACACAAACTTAACTCCTACACAATTTTCTTCGGCGCAATCTTTCCACTGTGGCGTTCACTGGGTCATGGCTTTTGGTTCTCTAGTCTCCGACGTATTCTGCACTTTATTCTCCTTGTTAATAGTTGATTGATCTGATATTAATTGTGATTGATCAGCATTAATTTCTTAGTGATTATATTATTAATATCACGGATTTGATTGGTTATTAATATGTTGCTATTCTTAGATAGGAAATAACAGACAATTAAATTCACAAACGTATGAATTGGCTATTAACTCCGGCTTCTTGCTAATCTTTTTTTTTAATACCTCACTCCCATGCCATCAAAATAAGAGATAAAAGTTTTTTTTTAATTACCTTTGTGTACGATTAATTAACGTTAATCGTAACAGTATAATTAGTATGGTGCCTCAAAAAAATTTAAGCTGTTTTAAAACTTAGTTAAACAAGGAAACCATAAATTGCAGATCGCTCGTTAAGTTTCTTGTATTTATTATTACCAATGTGCCAAACAAAAGCATACCGACTTCCTGTTCTGTTTTTAAACGGTACGTCATATGACGTTTCGTAAGGAAGATAAGGTTATTGAGCTGATCAATTATTTAATGATGAAAGTCGAGGCGTAGTAAGGAAGTAATATTTCTGTATCCTATATACCAGGAAAAATATTTTTTAATTATCCCGTGTGAAGACGTCATTACATTGTTATAACAACTTTTTTATCAGCCAACTTGGTATTTTAATATATCTATCTTCCTTATTAATAAAAAGTTTTGTTTAATGTATTCAATAAAAAATTAATAAGTTATAAAATACAAATAAAAATATTTGAGTAATTATCTTCCATGCTCTGCCTAAGCATTTAATAAGCTAATTTAATTATAAAAACCTTTTTTGTTGGTACTATTAAAGAAATATTTGGCACGGTAAAAGGAAGTATAGACGGTAGTCTTATAGTAATCTATAGAAGTACATTTATACTGTTTTATCGAAATACTAATGGGCTAACAATTCTTTGCTTTAAAACAATACTACTGTAAAAAAAGTATTTCAAGTCAGCTTTTTTAGAGATAATAAAAATAAATAAAAGAACTGATTGTGAAATTGTGAACTATCGAACAAGAAGAGTTATTATATTAAGAAGAACTGAGTTACTAAAACAACAGAACAAGAATGAACTAAGCGGATTCTATAACTTGTACTTACTGTCTGTTGTAGATCTGGGCCTTAGATTTTCTTCATAGGCAAGTAGGTGATTAGCCATTGATGCCGGCTTTCCATTCCCGTGCGAGCGAGTGTTGTGCACCTACAAATAAATATAAAGTGTACAGCCCTTATGAGAGGTTTTCACTAAAGCCACTGGCCAACACTGCTCGTTGTAGTTTAGGTATTGTTACATTAATGATTTGTCATAACAGTTTATCACTCTCCGTTCGAGCCAAAATTTTACTGCGTAAGCTGTTTAATAATTTTTTCCTTGGGGGAGGAATCTTTCTTCCCGATATTACTATTTTGTGAGTGTAGTGTGTCAACAACTCACATTTAGTTGTAGCTGAATTATTAGTAAATTTTGGAAACTACAACGACTGTAATAGAAAGCACGCGATTAACTTACCAGGTGTAGGCATAATTTCAAATATTATTTTATCAGGCATATTTTATGTAAGTTATTATTTGTGTAGCATGTAAGTAATGATCTCTTATATATTCATAAAATAGTAAATAGAAATAAGAAATGTAAAATATGTTATCATGACCGTTATACATACATTATTTACTTATGGCAAGACAGATGACAGGTCTTGTCTTAGCCATGTACTTGTAAGTAAAAACGTAGAAAACGTTTTGGCTAATATACTGCACGTATACGTACTCGATATGGTAAAATTTTAATTTACAATACCAATTATATAAAGAGTCAAAGAGTCTTTTAAAAGGAGGTGGCCTATAATTCGATGTGTATATTTTTTAAAGATTCAGTCTCTCTTCTATACATAGACCATCTAGGAAGAAAGAGATGGTCAAGTATCGGTTGCGAAATTTTGGATATTAACTAAAAGTTTTTCAATATAATATTAACTGCCCCCTTAAGGGAACTGCATTAGCCCCCTTAAGGGAACTGCATTATGTAGAATAGACAACATAAATACATTATGACTTGACATTTGTTTTCTATGTAATTTGAGGTAACATATCGAACAGATAATTTGGTAGGTATTCTATGAAACGAATCTTTAGCGTCGTACAATATACACTATAGAAATGTTAGCCAAGCGGCACTATTAAAATAAAAAAAAAAAAAATAAAATATGTTTATTATGGAACTAAGTTACAGGTATCACTTATACTTATTGACAAGCCAATTCGACTACTAGCGTGAAGAAATTATACAAAATGGCGCTCGCGTGATCTGGTGATTGTTGTGGAAACATATTTGTGTTTTATAAAATACTAGACTTATACTGTCGTAACATGAATTTTCATTTAATTAAGGGTATTTTCTTTTGTAGATCACGTAGATCAAAAAATATTACTTTTACATTGCGTTTTCATTTTACCTATTAATTAAAACATAACGATAAATTAATTAAATCACTGACTAGTGTCACGGTGCAGTTTCATAACTGTCACCATAGTTCAATTTATGCTGCCGGGTAGGTACAATTCTCTGTACAATTTGTTGTAGTCTTTTGTACAAACTAAATTCTATCTATTCCCATCTCAAGCACCACAACTACAAGAATATAAATATTTATTTCTGGCATAACCTGTCACTTTTCATGATAATTCTTAGGAAATCTCTATACCTAAATTAAAAACAAATAATAAGGAATATTATTCACATTATGACTTATTTTTTGTTCACATTTTTAATGAAGGACTTACTAAATATGTTCAAATGTAGTCTTTGTAAAAACTGAGGAACGTAAAATTTGTACATTAGTAAATTGTTTATTTTTAATTAATAGAATATTCATAAAATATTAATATTATTCTGACAACAAAACTATCATCAACAAAAACAATTATTAAATTTAAATTTACCGCGTCTTCTCTTGTCAATATGTCAAATTAGAAATGATGCCTGTGTTGCGAATGAACTTCGGCTGCCATCGTATAATTTATGACTGCGCGTTCGACAACTCCACGTTTGACTACCAATACGATATCAACAACGCTACAGCAATAGCGTTGTACAAAATTGAATAGATCCGTACGCATGAAGCGTAAGTCACTTGTCTAGAATGGCTTATAAGTCTCTGGAAAGATCTGAAACTCTAAAACGCGGAAGTGAATTTTAGAATTGATAATTCTTTAAAAAGTTTGTCATATAAATTAGATTTTCTAATTAGTTAACTTAATTTCGCTATTGTTAGTCAGAAATCAGACACATCAAATAATTGAAAACATTATTTTCCATTTTAAAAAACAAAAATAAAGCTTAAAATAATTATGTAGATGTATTTCGAATAGTATTTCATCTTATCTCGTCTTAAAGGTCAGGAGGTATTTTATTTGCGTAAAACGAACAAAATTGAACAATTTTTCTATTTCTTGTTTGTTCTTCTGATCTGAACTTTTTGTAAATTCAAATATCAACTACATTATACCTAGTCCAGCCATAAATTCTGTCACAAATGAAAATGCATTTTAAAAAAAATAAATTAATGTAATTTTATTAAAATTTGTTCCTACATATTTATTAGTCTCAACAAAAACTAAAAAAAAATCTATTCGAAATGGCCACCTTTGGATTTTACACAGACCTTTAATCTGTTTGGCCACGAATCTATGGATTTACGTACTGTTTCCAAGGGAAATGTCGCCACTGCTTGCACCAAAGATTTTTAAGAGACTTAATGTCGCAGTGTTCTGTAAAGCAGGCCATGTCTTCTAAAACTGACCATAATTTCAAGTCTAAATGGTTAAGGTCTGGGCTAGATGAGGGCCAGTCTTCAGCTCTTATAAAGTCCGGAACGTTAGTTTCAAGCTAGGGTCGGGTAGTTCGTGCCTTGTGACCAGGTGCAGAATCCTGCTGGAAAGTCTACGGTATATTTAAAAAAAATGTATTACCGAGAGGTTTCACAACATAATCCAAGACTGTATTTGATATGCTTTGGATTCAATTTTTACTCCTTTTTCACAAAAATTTAGTTTTGTGGCTCCTTGATAAGACACGTCCCACCAAATCATCACTGACGCAGAATGATGACCAATGACCAGCATTAACAGCCTTTGTAGTTCTAACAACACGCGGCCGTCTCGATCTTTTCTTCGACAGATGAAGTGTTGTTGTATCTTTTGATAGTACGATATACAAACAAACTGATACCAAACTTTTGAAATTTCTGGAATATAATCGACGGCTCCATACCCACTTTGTGCAAGGCGATCACTGCAATCCTATTTTCTTTACCACTCTATTCCATATTTTAATTTGATTATGAACACGAAGAAATATGTGAAATGGCGCAAAGTCGTAAGTTTTTAAAATACGTATTCGAAATTCAAAATTATTAAAAAGTTGTAAACCAGGAAAGTTTTTATGTAACAGTATTTATGGCAAGACTAGTTATAATTATTAGTTTCCAAATTATTTTTTATTAAATTAAATCTTTGTTTAGGTAATACTTTAGATTGTTAACTCCATTGGGGCCGGCTTACAAGTCTCTTGAATAACGGAATCTTCTGCAACGTTCTCAGTGATAAGGATACGCGACACCACAAACAGAATGCAGAAAAGCTCGTCTATGTTGGCTATTTTCATAACATTATCTAATGACTGACTGACTGACATCAAATCTATTTTGTGTGCGAACAGATAGTTGCCAATAATCGAATGTATATTGTTCTTCTTAATTCAATAGTACCTAAGTGATATGACTTATGAATTGCTATCTATACCCTGACATGACAATATGAGATGAAAAAAACTTCTAATAATTAGTTAGTACAATACATCAGGATTGTGATAGAGCTGCACCAAATGACCGACGTTTTAAATTATCCGTTGAGTGATCTGGCAAATATTAGATTTACGTCAGTACCTAATATTAAATAATTTAAAAATATGTAAGGTTATGTTTTATTAAGGTAATTATTAATATTCTGTATGTCGTTTTTTGTATTTAGCTTTGGTTTTAATTGTTATTGAATATTATTAATTCCTTGAATTTTTGTTGTTGCATTAGAGTGACCTGTAAAAAATACATGTTGTTTTTGATACATCACAATAGCTACCATATTATTTATCATCGCAAAGGTCATTTAAATTTTTTATTTTATAATTATATAATTTTGCAATGCCCAGGGTAGCAAGATAACTAATTATTTCTTAAAGGTTTTTTGCGTTATTTGAGTGGTTTTCATATACTTTAATACTTCTTTAACACTGGACAATGCTTATGAGTGGAGGTTTGTTTAAACTTTAAAGATTTTAATTCAGTTAAAATGCGTCGGGTAGTTTTAACACCACGTAAACATTCGTATTGGTCTCAAGCTTTTTCATTCTTAACATCAACCAAGTCTTTTATAGTGTTTTTTAATCTACTATATAAAAATAAGTCGGGTTTTCCTTCCTGACGCTATAACTCCAGAACACACGAACCGATTTCCACGGTTTTGCATTCGTTGGAAAGGTTCGGGCTCCGTGAGGTTTATAGCAAAGAAAATTCAGGTAAAATTTCAACAGAAAAGCGGGATCACCAAACGAAATGTTACATAAAACGAAGCCATCTGGTGGCGAAACGGAGTTCGCCGAGTTTGCTAGTATAATCTAAGTATTGGATTGTAATTGATTACTTTTTTAAACAGAAAAGCAGTATTATATAAAATATAATTTATTTAATATTTAAAATTAATTTTCTTGGTATATAAGTGATAATTTATATTGTTATTCAATTATCAATTCACTAATTGGAACTTTGTGGAAGAATGTGTTGATGTTTTTGGTTATTTCCTTTATAATATCAGATATAACTGGGCTCCCGACTTCTTCGACGATTTCATTACCGCTCTCTTTTATTACTTCCTTTGCAGCTTGTCCTGAAAAAATATAATAATTTCTGTGAAAATCATAAATAATAATATAAATATATATTAATAATTTAATTTTTCAGATTTCAGAACCTGTTCCATTGTTCGATTTCATTTCTAGGCAAGTTGACTCTCTTATTGGTAATACTACATTTTACTAAACGACGTTGATTGCGTCAGAGTTGGAACCCTCGACTGTTACTCCTAATTCATAAGGATTAAAAATCTTAGATTTTTGTATGTTTGCCATTTTTTCATACTATTATTTACATACAATGAACACTGCGCCTTAAATGCGCCAAATGTATACATCTTTTAATTGTTATTACTAAAAAATTAAAACGATTTCCATGTTTTTGTATGTAATTTAGAAGTTCTCTTAACATCCGTAACACTTGAATATTCAGTGGTTCTATAGCCACAAGTATTCATTTGCGATTGGCATCGTTATTGGGTTTATATCAGTGTTTCTCAACGTGGGCCCCATGTCCCATAGGGGGGCAATTTGATTGTTAAAGGGCGCTATTCGAAAATTTCAGTTTAACAACTTTTACTTACTGTCTTTAAAACGTATCATTTAAGTTTCTTTAATGATTTTTTTAATATGAAAAACTATACATAGGGGGCCATAAGAATTTGAGAAATGCCAAAGGGGGCATGGCACAAAAAAGGATGGGAAGAGTCCTACCTAGTGTGTTTATTAATATAATTACTAACCGAGCACATCATTTCCATTAAAAAGATTTCCGAACACAACGTCCGCTTTGTCTTTCAATTCAAAACTGTGTTTGTAATCTTTGATATTCCAGTATTTAGCTCCATCCTTTTCAGATTCTTCGATACTGTACTCCACGCTGAATTCTGCCTTTCCTGAAAAGTCCGATTTCGCTATTAGCACATAATTTAAAGAAAGAATTTGATTAAGAAACTCAGTGAATGTACCGAGCTACTGTTTAGCATCCAATTCCTTTATTCTACTTAATTGGAGTTACTCAATAGATGCAGAGAAACGAATATGACAGTCACAGTCTTCTTACCTAACGATATAACTACATATTAGCTACTTATAGAAATAATTGAATCTTGAACATAAAAAGCCCAAAACTGTGTTCATAATTTTCCTTGTCTATATGGGATGGGGCAACGCAAGTGATACCAACATAAATATACTCCAGCGACAACAGAACAAGATCCTAAGAGCAGTTGCAAAAGTACCATGGTACATGGTACATACAAATGAGAATTATCAAAAAGGAAATCCGGAGAATGGCAGCTAAATACAAAGAGCGGTTAAGCTGTCACCCGAATGAACTTGCTCGCCAACTCACCATTAGACAGTATGTGAGTAAAAACTAAAACTAAACTCACTAACTAAAACGTCACCATATCCTAGAGCTAGAAGACTGGCAGTAGCTCTAGACAGAATATGAGTAGATGCTTCCAATGGGCAGTCACTCCACATGACAGCACCACTGAAAAAATTCGCTCATAGCCTTAGGGCTGATTGCAAATAACCGCAGAGAAAAAGAAATGGGATAATTTATACTCTTATTCAATTATCAATTCACCTTTAGGATCTCGGTGGAAGAATGTGTTGATGTTTTTGTTAATTTCCTATATAATATCTGAAATACAGTGGCGGGTTAAGAAATTTTCAAGGTTATTGGCTGTGAAGTTTTTGCCGCCCTTGGCTCTGCAATGGTCCTAGAATATTTTTCAATCCAACAATTTTGTTGAAAATGCACATTAGGTAAATATTTTTAGGGATTGATTTTAGAACACAATTATTAACAATCCATCCAATTCCCATATTCTCGGATAAGACCGAAAAATATGATTACATTGCAAATATGTATATAAAAAATAATAAGCTTGCTTTAACTAGTTATGTTATTTGAATACATAACAAATAGAAAACGTAGGTAGAGCAGACCGTCTTAGCCCGTGGCTTTAGTATGAACCCAACGTAAAATCAAACAGCTCTCGATAAAAAAAGTATTAATAACATTAAAATGAGCAGCGCCTCGTGCCTGCCAGTGCTCATACGAAAGCAAGAGCAGGCATCTTTCAAATTGAATTCGTCTAACTATAAAAAGTCGTAACGTTTGAGAGAATTAATATCGTAATTGATTCGCGATACTCTTGTAGCATTGGTCATAGGAAACATTAAATAGTATTGAGTGTACTTGTTACTCCTGTTAAAACGTCAGTCGTCGCCGTGGCATCAAGGCAATTAAGCGATACTAAATATTTATGCTTACTCAGTTGTACGTGAATAGGTCCTTTTCCTTCCATACGCAAAATTAGTAATTGTCCATTCATTTCATAGCTTCCTTCAACTTTGGGAGAACATTGGATTTTTATTAGTATCTTGGAGTTTGATTTGTCGTATCTGAAATAAATTATGATATAAGTGTAAGAAATAAAAGGTGGAACTCCTTGTCCTCTTCGGGGAATATGAGTATTTCACAGGCGCACTTAGGTCACAAGGCACTTAAATAAAACTTATTAAGTGGAATTGTGATGAAACGTCTGTCTAGGTATTTAAAAGAAAGCATTGAGAATTTAAGACCATTTTATGATTTTTTTCCATACTATGTGTCGTATATGACACGTCCAAAGCCGAACGCAGATGCCATCATTAAAAGTTGAACTTATTAAAAAAAAATGATTAGTCTGCTAACGTGTGATGCAGTAATACAAGATACCATAAACAAGTCTAGCAAGCGTTAATTTTAATAAAATTTAGAATTCAATTGTTTTTCTTTTATATATTATTACGTTCCGCGTCGTTAATAAACCAGACATTTGAATAATTACTGTTACAAAAAATAAATTGCTTTCCAGGTATTTTATAAGGCAGATATTCTATTCATAGGAATGTCATTCAAAGTATTCAACATTTTAATTAGGTAGATCTCAAACAAATAAATATTTTAAAGATTCAAGGCCAATGCTTGTTTTAAACAAGTCAAAGCTTATTAAAATATTCTAAGGTCAACTGCAAATAAAACATTGACCAGTTTCCGTGTTTAGTAACGTAATAGGAATAATTACTAGAAGCTATTAACTGACCTACATTAAACTAATTAGTAAACATCATTTAACACGGAATAAAAACGTGACAACTAACATAACTAACTTAAGTTTAATATAGTATTGACAAACTATCTCTTTCAACTCGTAAATTAAAAGCAGTGTTTACAAGGGAACTAAGTAGAGGCCTGTCCCTAAAGGCAACTGCAATATTTTAACAATACTAGATATAGTATTGTTATTGACATAACCTTTACACATTTAAAGAAAAAACTTTTTAACCGGATTTATGGAGGACACCGTGAGCCATTTCTGCGAAAACCCTCCATCTTTTAGTCGACACCAACTCCGGGGAAATAAATACAGATAATGCAACTTTTTTTACAGCTGTGATACTTTTTGACAACCAACACCTTTTGTCTTCAGTCACCGTGACCACACACGCTGTAAAGCACGCGAAACGTCGGTTAAATTTAAAATTATGTTAAATAATTGTAAATTTATAATAATACATAACTTTAATCCGGTTAAAAAGTTTTTTCTTTAAATACTTTAAAGACATTATTACAGATTTTGTTATTCAGCAGTTTAGGATTCTTATATTTTGTTAGCATTATTAAAATTAAACCATAATTAGAGCTATTGTCATGATTTGTATGATGGCACAGTCCAAGAAATTCTGTCTTACTCACACAATCTAATATTATATTTTTTGGTTGTGACTTAAAAAAATCGGAGGAAGAGGTTATCAATTGGACGTGTATTTTTTTGTTCGTCAGAAAACATTATTGCTGTATTCCTGGAGTATATACACATTTACACAATTGACTTTCTGTCTTTCAATGTGAAAAATAAATGCGTTTTTATTCCATTGAATAAAGTCTACCATTGACTTTATTTGAATGCAAAATTTTTGAAATCAATGAAATATATTTTACGTGCGTTATTATTATTCGTCAAGGCTCCGTGTACTGTAATAGCATTCGAATCGCATGGAAATAAAATGTGTTTAAGTTAAATTATCTTTGTAGTACTGGGAATCGAACCCAATACCAGACTTTTCTATGCCATACTCACTTAGTCTTCTTAACAATGCAGTCTTTCAGCCCAGTCACAGTATAATCGGTTAAAGTCAGCTTGAGGTTAGGTGAACTGGCATCTGTGTGTTTGATGACCAAAGGGTCCAATGACTTCATTTGGAACTCAGGGATTCCATCTGCGAAGGTTTTTATCGCCGCCTGCGCCGATTCTTTGCTACATTTCGAGTCTCCGACCTTACATTTTGCTACCAATGGACCTGGAAATGATCAAAAGCGACCTAAGTTCGTTATTTTCTTAGATGTTGTTCTTATATAAATCAATACAAATATAATGCTGAAAAGTTTTTTTAGTTTGCTAATCTCAAGCAAAGTGAAGCGGGACGTCTTCAATGAACGTGGGCGACACCGCTTAGACGGCTTAGTTCGGTATTTATGTATATTTTTGTTTTAACTGTTTCATAATGTTAGATTAATATGTTTAGCTTTATTTTTTATTTATCGTGTAATTTCCGTTGGGAATGAAATTAAAAAAAAACGAATAAATGTTTCCATGTTTCTTCATTAAAATATTGGTCCAAGCAGAGTAAATAAAAACATAAGTAATAAACGGTTAACGACTAGATCAGCCCTGCGATTCTGTAACTCACTTTTCGAACTCACACAGCGGTTTTTGCATCGGCGGTCGCTCTCAAATCAGTCGTGAAGCAGTCATTTTATGATTTGGCATTCTGAAAAGGTGGGAGCTTGTAGTTTATTGTTTATCAGAATGTGTGAGTTCGAAAAGTGAGTTACAGAATCGCAGGGCAGGTTACCTTTTTTTAACCCCAATTGTAAGGGTGTTATAAAAGAGGAGCGTAAAAATAAACTTAAAAAACTATAGCTGCCATAAAGAGAAAATTCTTACTAAGTTGTCTATGTAATTATCCAAAAATTATTTAAGAAATCAATATTTTGGCATCGTATTATTAAAATTATATAATAAAAATTTACCTTAATTGGTATTAATACTAACATTTGCGTAATAATATAAATTTTATATAAGAAATATTCATGACCGAGGTCAGGACAGAGGCAGAATTCTACCTGCTTACTTGCCTTGGAAACATACAACTTGCTGGGTTATTCAAGAATTTAAAAAATATATATATAAGCAAACTCAGCCAAGCGTTGCTGTGGCTAAGTATTTTGTTATATTACATAGTAGTAAACTATTCAAGGGAAACGGTAGGAGAACACCGGTCATGGGGACCATGCTTTATTGATGGTTTATAAATTGTAGCTTATGTGAAACGTTGGTACTTTCAACACCGCGCCATCTGTTAGAAATGTGACTGTCAAATAATAAACAAATAATTTGCAATAAAATAATATTGCGGGTATAAATTAAGATGGAAGCTAGCTATATCTTTTAAGTAAGATCAAACAGAACACGGTGTGCAAATTTGATTGAAATCGGTTAAGGAGTTCAGGAGTTCATAGCGGACAAACAACGTGACGCGTAATTTATATATATTAAGATTAATATGACCGGAGTGCATATAACAATTATTAGACCTCATTTTTTATGTATAAATATAATTTACTTTTAAATATCCGAAGTGGATTAAGATAGGTTTTAACATTACATAGGTTTATTTATTGACCAATTTATTAAATAATCAATCAGATTAAATATTATTTAACGAATTATTCAGGGATTTTATAATAAATCCATCTGTCAGTACAGAAAATCTTGGGATAGCTTTTTAAATTATTTTAGCTTAGATTAAAAAAAACGATAACGAAAATTGGAGTAAAACAGTATTTGAGCCTGATTAAAATACAGAAGTCAATATCCAAGGCAACCGTGGTTTGTGAGGTCGAGTTGGATAGGCCTTGTCATACATACCTGGAAATAGGAGGTACAACAGTACAAATTAAAAGTACCCATAACCGACGAGCCTACATGGTGAATCATGAAAGTGAATGAAGCGTGAGAAGTGGATCCGTAATGCCTGATGGTTTGAAAAGGCGTGATGAATAAATAAAATTATAGAAATATTACCTCCATTAGTATAAGCAGCGAACGCAAGAATGACCACAAAGTATTTCAAATCAATCATATTTATCAAAAATGTAAATTATTTTTTACGCGCACAACTTTACCCGTTAACCAATAATGCTAAATGGCACATTGATCACGTCCAACTCGCTGTTTTATAAACAACCAGCATTTTACACGTTTAATTTTAACATATTAGCTGGCAAAAACTTATCAGGTATTTTCCATCCATCAACCATCGATTTTTGATTGATGGACTAAGAGCTCGTGAACTTTTATATATATACTTTTTTAATTTTCACCATACAATCAGTCTTTGCGACTATAAGTAGATACGTTGAGTACTTCTTCACGTGTTAGGCGCTACTCCCAGCGGAGCCTGCCTATTCTTATTTAAACTCAGTCGGGTTGTCCTGGTCAAAAAGGTCTCGTCGCTTTTTTAGTCGTCGAGTAGTTTCTGGTATAGTTAGCTGTCCTGCTAGCTGATTGGGGTGCTTATGAAGTCTAAGTTTGTAGTTCTTTATTTGAAGACCTTATATATGAAGACTGAATACTATCGTTTACGTTTCTACATCTTCATTAAGTTCGTGATAGTTGGGTATAACAACATCGTATAAATTAGTAGTTTAGTCCATGTTTAATATTGAGACTTGATTTGACAAATTACGAAGAAACAGCTGACGGTCTGATCTTTGAGACGTTTGCACCTATACCTGAAAATAATATATTTATAAGCTGTGTATTACTTATTAATAATATATTTAGTTTGACAATATGACATTAGGTGTCACAATTTAAAAATATACAATAAAATTGTTTACTATGCTTTTATCAATACCCAGGAAATTTAAGAAATTATATTTTACTTTATATACTTAATTTCTTAAATTCTTAAAACAGAAGGGTTTTTTTAAACGATTTCATTATATTTAATTTAGAAACAAATGTGACTCCTAGACTTTGTTAAACGTTCAACAACAAAGATAATATCAAATAGGAACTGCGAACACTATGACCGTTGGTATAGGTTAAATTTGAAGTTATTTTTTGTTGGTACATGTTATTTTAGACACATCAAACTTCATAAGCATAATGTTAGTCGCTTGATTGAATATAGTTGTTTGGACTTTTTATATGATTCTAAGAAATAAATAGTCAATAAGCTTACTATTTAGTAACGATTTTGATCTTGATTCCGATTTCAACATTGTATTGGAAAAAAATATTTCGTAATTTCTTCACATTATTACGACTAGGAGTAATATTACCAATGAGGAGTACCAATGTTGTATCGTGAAATATTATAAACTTATTTAGAAAAAAAAAGGGTGCGTGTACTTATGTACGCGCGTAATAAGTTATACTTCTTTGGCATTATTTAAAATAGTTTGGCTTTGTTTCACCTCCAGTTTTTGATGTTTCACAGCGATAAGATGACAACTCTTTTTTTGTATTCAATTTAGTGCACATACACTGATTCATCAATTGTTTTTTGTCTCTTGTCCTTATATTTGCTAGATTAAATCAGAAAAATTACATGTTTTGATTAAACAATGTGGTCATTTTTTTAATCAAAACATTACTCGATAATAATAATACATACGGATAGTTAACCTCAATTGTATTGAAGCACTTAGGAAGGTTGATGAGCACAGTTTTTTCACAAATATTAATTAGTATAGGTTTAAATATTCAATTTAAATCACTTCTGATTATAATTCAAAAAGCATTGCTAAATTTCTTTGAAAAAATAATTAAAACTCCTTTATTTGTTTAAAAGGTAAATGACAAATGTCATTATGGTCATTCAAAATTCTTGGCATACGAACTTCACGCATATTCTATTTCTTTTTACTTGTAGATTGTCTTATTCCTATCTCGCTCGCGCACGCTATAATCACACTCCTAATTTTATGTCACAGGTGCGCGCGCATTGTAAAATTTCACTCTCATAAATTTTTCATAACGCGCCTAAAGAAGTATAACTTCAAAATTAAGCAGTGTTGGTCTAGTGGCTTCAGCGTGCGACTCTCATCCCTGAGATCGTAGGTTCGATCCCCGCCATTTAACACGTGTTCGTACGCTGAAGGAAAACATCGTGAGGAAACCGACATGTCTTAGACCCAAAAAGTCGACGGCGTGTGAGATGTAAAAATGATCATGAAAAAGATTCAGAAATCCGAGGCCGATATTTTATAATTTAGTTATAATAATAAACCTTTCGAATTCATAATTATAAATGAGTTATGTTTTGTTTTGTAATAGTAAAATTTGTTATTATATTTAAAGCCAATTAATTTATTTACACCCTTTAACCCTAAAAGTTATTAAAATATATAAATAGTGCAATAAAATAATAATAAAGAGAAATCAACCATACCATGGTTTTAGTAAATGTATGTAACCTGTAGAACTATTATTAAAGATTTTCGTAATGACGTGATGGTCACCGAATAATCTATAATCTTCGCATGAGTTGTTCAGATTGGTAACGCTTAAATTTATGACTGGACATAAACTACAAAATTATTAATTTTCCGTAATAACTTAAAATTCGTCATTCTCCAATATTTTAAATATACTATAAGAGATATCATTCAGCAATGGATTTAGTATAGGAATAATTTTCTATACTAAATAACTGAGTATTAAGTATATTACAGATGGCAATCGTGATGTTTGGCTTATTGAGTTAGTGTTTAGACAATTAAACGTGCTTTTTTATGTTCGTAATACCATACAAAAATCACGCCAGTTAAGCAAACGCGTACGTGCGTTATTTTATCGAGTTGTGCGTATTTGATACTTGGGGGCGTGCGTTCGACCAATTGTTTTTTCCATATATAAAGGAGATACTAAATACTAATACGATGAGGAGAAGGGTATGTTTAACACCCAAAAAATAAAGAATGATGGCCAATAATGTCGATAATCGAATCTTTTTGGTTAAGAGGAGCCAACCCGTCTATGTTTTCATACAAACGCTCGTACGTGATAATGGCGTTGTAACAGATATTTCTTTGAAACTTTTGAACTAATAGGCACCTTGTGCACTATATCTAGGTTTCTAAAAAAACCCGAAATCAAAAATTTTAAGAAACAAATTCCGTACAAACATCCAAAAATCAGCGTTTTTGCACAAATTTTATATGAAGTTTGGGCGTTTATAATGTTCTCATTAATTGTAACTGGAAACAAATATTTGCATAGAAACCTTGCAATTGTAATAGAGTTTCTAAATGTAAAGCTTTTTTTTCATAACCTTGTAAGGCTTACGAAAAAAACACGTATTTCTTGGAACAAGTTTTATGAAATTTCCGCACACTATTTTTCTTTCAATGTTATCGCGTTCTCACTTGCTGACATTGCGCTGGATGAAACAACAAGCTTTTTGGCCATGCTCGCGTTGACCTTCGACGGATGGGGAAGGGCGCTCTTAAGGCCCTATTCCAGCACGAATTGCTGTGTCAGTGTCTTGGGGTGGACTGCGGTGCGCAGTGGAGAGCTGCAGTACTGATTACTGAAGCGCGCCGGCCCGTAATAACAATTAGTTATGTAAAACATTAAATTACATAACTAATAGTCGTTTTTTTCCGAAATGGATTACTTGGCTTGCGATAAAATATATCGTGTTACTCCAGAATCATGTTCCATATAAATTTATATTTTATTTGGAGTTTTTTTCCATCGAGCGAAGTTATTTTAATCGTGTATCGATCTTTCAAAATGGATACATAAACTACTCAACTACGCCATATATTTTTATTTTCCATTCTCTCTCGAAAAATGGAAAGAAACAATGTACTTTTTAGCGTTTTGGCGACCAGATAGGTCCTTAAGATATAATAATAATAATAAATAATAATAAGCCTTTTTATTTCCTGTTTTACAATAGTTGGTAGTTGTTATATTAAAGTAACTAAAAATATTTATTTTGTTTGTAGGTTAGCTTAGATTATGTTAGTAATATATATTTATATTATTTGTTTAACAGGAACCCCGGTTTGGGTAAAGGCCTCCTCCAAAGATGCCCATTGTTGTCGGTCCTGTGCTATGGAGTGCCATTTTTTGCCAGCTGCCTTAAGATATAAGGCAATATAAAACAATAACGCTCACCAACATTTACTGTAAACGCTGTGATTAGGTAATAATTTGTACAGTGTTATACATTATTCATTTTGAAATAACGTTTAATACAATCTTAATCACACATAATATTTAACCTTAAAGTAATATAACTCTCAAATAAATTTATTTATTTTTAATTATTTCCTTAGTTTTTCAATGATGAGTTTCAGAGTCTAGACATAGCGTGAACTATTCTCGTATTCATATCAAAATCAACTACATTTTGGATTTGGTCCTTGTCGATAATTTTTGACTACAAATCTTACCGTAAGTTACAAGGCACACACCGAAAGTATAGTGCGTAGTTATTAATTTTTTTTTTTATTAAATAATATCTTAATCTTAATATTATATATAAATTACGTGTCACGTTGTTTGTCCGCTATGGACTCCTAAACTACCGAACCGATATCAATCAAATTTGCACACCGTGTGCAGTTTAATCTAACATAAAAGATAAGATAGCTTACATCTCAATTTATACCCGCAATATTATTTTATTTCAAATATTTGTTTATTATTTGATGCAATTCTAAAAGATGGCGCTGTGTTGAAAGTACCAACATTTCACATAAGTTATCTACCTTTCACATAAGTTCTCCTACCGTTTAAAATAAAAAATAAAAAAATGATATATAATATCGAACAACATAGAGCGACCATTTATGATAAAAAATTTGTCCATTATATGGCGTAGGTAATTACTAATGTTCTAAAAGGATTAATGACCTTATGCTAGAGAAGTTCTTAGAAGTCACAAAAAACCTATCAAGTTTGTCAATCCGGTTTTAGAAAAAGTATATTTCAATCAAACTGACAGGTTAAACTAAAGAAGTGATTGTTCAAAATTTTATCATAAGTTAGCTTAATGGGGGCCTCATAGCCTAGCAGTCTTATTAAGTGGCAGCTAGGCGAGGGGTACCGGGTTCGATTCCCGGTTCAAGGCAAATTTTAATTTAATATAAAATTTGTTCTCGGCCTTTGGGAGGTGCGGTGCGGTACCGGGCGAGTGCTTAAACCGTACATGGAGGACACGGTCGAATTTCTAAAAGACAAAGCACGAATTATAAAAAATCCTATCCTTGACGCTGGCTAATGCACAAATTGTGCCAGAGCCATTAAAAAAAAAGTTAGCTTAAATACCTCGAAATTACTAAAACGCACATTGCTAACATGGCTAGTTGAAGAAGTGCATTTTAATCATAATAGTACAGCTTTTTATACCATGACAAATATTATATATATAACACAAGGCATTATCAGTAAGCAAAAAAAATATTTATACACGAAGAACAAGAGAAAACCTCTAAAGCAGCCTCTAAATCTCACAGGCCTCCTCGAAGGAATTCTAGAATTTTCTATCTTCATCTGTCTGTAAATATTTAGTGAATTTTAACTATACACTACACAATGAATATGTGAAAAGCATGAGTTTATTGTAGAAGGATACATTTATTTATAAGAAAGCAATAACTGGAGTTTGCCTAGGTTTAATTACTAATTCAGATAAAAAATGGAATAGCTAGCATCTACACAGTGTAGTATATTCCATCAGCGATCGATTCAAATCGCTCGCAGTTACCGATTTCCCCTGCTGACAGAACTACCACCATCGCCTGCCATAGGAGCATTCGTAAATAATCAATATAACTAAAACATCATGGAAAATTAAGTTTAATAATTAACATCAAGTTAAATAAATAAATAAAAAGTAATTTACGTCTAACCTAATTTACTAATAAGGATAATTACATAAGAATGTATGCAATAAAACTATTTACAGTATGTACATTGTACAGCTTGCTAGTAAGTGGACTGTAAAATATGTGATTAAAATTTATATGTCTTGAATGTCAGGAGTATCTGAATAGTATATGTAATGTATGTATGAGCAAGCTGCACTAGATGACTAAATATATGAGAGGGTGAGACGTAAGAACCTAACAACCCTACGGATCCCTAAGCCCTACAGACGTACCCTAACACATAAATAGTGAATATATAAATAAGTACGGGATGTCTGCACCGAGAGACCTAAGTTAACAAACGGAGCCCTACGGATAGGATCAAAGGTTCGAGGTGGTGGGATTATCTCAAAGCTACCGGGCAGGCTCACCACGATGATTAAGGACTTGATGTAGTCTTCGCCACTTTGAGAGGAAGCGAGAAATGAATGCACTTAAGACTAACGTGAACTAACACTTCTTTACTAGTTCAAATAGTTTTGTCCTTTTCAGTCTTCACACTAGGTGGTGTCAAGGATTTGAACAGCCTCGACATTCACGTGATGGCTGGAGCCTACGAGCATTGGCTCCAGTCTTTTTATTATTGTGGCAACGTCCTCTAAATTAAGGTTCCGATGGAGGTAGTTATTGAGAAAGTACCAGGGAGCACTAACTATTCCCCTGAGCACTTTATTTTGAAATTAATACAAATAAATGATTACAAATATTATCTTATTAACATATTAAAAAAAACAGCCTTTAAACAAATTTAACTTTCAAGTTAATACTGAGTGTAGGTGCCAACTATTCCAAGTTTCGCATTAACTATTGGAGATTTGCTCACCCGTTTGTGGCATAAACTAATAAATAACTACATAAGGCAACCAAGTCACAACAATATCGGGTCCGCGTATTTAATCATTTTAAAATCTGTTTACTTGAGGTTTTTAGTTTAAACTACATTTATGTTATCACCTAGCGTACGGGATGCTGTGAAAGTGTTATCCGTTCAAAAGAACGTGCATTTAAGTGCTTTGAAGTGTAAAATGTTCGACATCTGTGTAAAACAAAAACCAATAAATAAGTGCTAATTAGTGATCTACAGCGTAATAATATTATATTTCTACAGAGTTCGTGATAGGGGACAGAATTGGTGAATCTTTAAATAACGAATAAATAATAACATTCTTGGACCCGAGTCTACCCACTTTTGGATCTTGGGTACAATATTGTTGATATTATCTACCTACATAAATTGGGATATCTACATAAAAAGGGTATTGAAATATGAATTGTTATGAGTGTAACGATATAATAGATGGTGTAAACCAATCATTAAAATGTACTGTTTGCCAACGACAGTATCACATTAGATGTGTTAACAATGCACTGGCCAGTCCGGAGGGTACTAGCGAGAGTAATTCGTGGATATGTGCAATATGTAAGAACCACGATAACCTTGACAATTTAAATATGTCCTACCCAAGTCGTGCTTCTACTGATAACATAGTTTTTAACCAGCGACGTCATCGAGAACTGCTGACTTTGCCATCTCTTTCGGGTTCCGAATTGCGAGGAATGATTGAGGAAATTGTCTCTGGAGAAATTAAACGTGCAGTCTTCGCTCTAACTGATAATATTTCGAGGCTTCTAAACAACTCATTTGAAGTATTAAATAATCGGTTAAAGATCATAGAAGATAAACTATTCGTATCTGGAACTGCCAGCCACCCGATAGTAACTGATTTAAATAGAAATAAGCAAAGTGAGGCAAGTACTACACTACATCCAATACCAACCAAGAAAAATCGGAAGCAAAAACGCAAAAATGCATCTACGGCTCCAATTACTCATACCTCTCCCATCGATGAGGTGAAGGAGTTGCCCAAGCCAGCAGCTCCTAAGAGACATATAGAATCACCTAATAACACAGAGAGATCAACGAATTCCTGTAATCATGTAAACTGCACGGAGGTAAAATTGCCGGTTAATCGTCGACGGTTGAGCACTCGTTATCTTGTGCGAGGTACTGCTCGGCCGGGGTCAACAACTCTCGAGGCTTCAGAGAAAATGAGTTATTACCATTTGTTTTATTTAAAATATGGGACAAACGTTGAACAGGTTCGTGAGCACCTTGAAAACATCTGTACGACCAAAGATATCTCTGTAGAAGCTCTTAACGCCCGCGGAAATTACGCATCATTTAAAATTGGAGTTCCTGCCATGTGTGGCAACCTAGTCATGGCGGAAGAGAGCTGGGCGGATAAAATATGCGTCAAGCCTTGGAAAACTAATTTTCGTGGCAAACCAAAAGAAAAATAGGACTCCCTTAATAAACACACTATATAATAAGAATGAAAAATCAACTCTGGTTGCCTATTATCAGAACGTGAGAGGCCTTAAAACAAAATTACTAACATTCAGAACGAACCTAATAACGCTTATCGGTGTTCAATTGGTCGCTATAACAGAAACAAATCTGGATGGAACTGTATGTGACGCCGAAGTCATGGATGGCGACTGGTCTGTTATTCGCAGAGACCGTGGGCGTCGTGGAGGAGGTGTTATGCTTTTGTCAAAATCACCCTTACATTTGACGCGTTTACCTGAATTTGAAAGCAGCGATGTTGAAGATATTTGGGCTAGGTTTAATTTTATGGGCCAGTACGTATACGTTTGTGTTGTCTATTTACCACCTTCAACTTCTGAAAAATTGTATATAAACTGGTTTGATCATGTAAGTAATATTGTAAAGGTAGTTAGTAATAGCAATAAGATTTTAATATTAGGAGATTTCAATTTTTATAGCTGTAGTGAAAGTTGTATAATGAATTTTAACTGTTTCCTTGCTGAAATGGGCTTAACTCAGTTCAATAAAATATTGAATAAGAACGGCAGGGTATTAGATGCAGTCCTTACCGGTGAAGAGTCGAGTTACAGCAGTGTGAATGTGGTAGCGGTAGATTCAGGTGATGAGTTATCCCGAATTGACGCTCATCATCCACCCTTAAAAGTAACTCTTAATTACAATTTTTACCAGCCTGCGCAAACCCGTGAACCATCGAATATTACTAACGTAAATGAATGGAACTTTAATAAAGGAAATTTTCTGTCATTATTTTATATTCTACAGGACGTAGACTGGAGAGAATTACTTGCTATTGATGATGTCGATGAAGCGGTGGAACATTTTAATAGCATTCTATATAGCTCTTTTGATCAATGTTTTCCTAGAAAAATTCGAAAGTTAACTAAACAAAGGGTCTACCCTGTATATTTTAATAATGAAATCATCGCTAAATTAAGAACTAAAGCGCAGCTCCATTGGCAGTGGAAATTTCTTAATGATAATAACGCGTGTTTAGAATTTAAACGTCTTAGGTCAATCATTAAGAACGACATTCGCAAAGCTAACATTAACTATTTACATACCATCTCATTAAATTTGGTTAATAAACCTACGCAATTTTGGCAATATATTCGTTCTCTTAGAAACCCAAAAGCTAAAGAGTCTGCAATTTCTTATAATGATGTTGAATATTATGGTTGTGACGCGGCAGAGGCATTTGCTAGTCACTTTAAATCGGTATTTCTGGCAGATCACCCGAAACTAATTCCAGAAACTGCCAATCATAATCCAAAAGCATACTCTAATCATTTTGATATCAAAAATTTCGAAACAGAAGTTATTATGCGTAGTGTAAATAAACTAAAATCTAATACACCTCCGGGTCCAGATATGATTCCGGCTTATATCATTAAAGGACTGGCAGAATATTTAATATTGCCTATATCGCATATTTTCAATATTATTTTATATTCAGGGGTCTACCCAACGTTATGGAAGACATCCCGCGTGACCCCAGTTCCTAAAGCTGATTGTAGAAGCAGAGCTGAAAACTACAGGCCTATCGCGATTCTGTGTACGCTGGCGAAGGTGTTTGAAATGTCCTTACACTCATTAATGTTGCCTAAATGCATTCCCCACATCACTCCTTGCCAGCACGCCTTTCTTCCACGCAGATCAGTTAATACTAATCTATTGACTTTGGCTGACATGGTATCGCGTGAAATTGATAGGCGGTGTCAGGTGGATGTAGTATATTTGGATTTTCACAAAGCGTTTGATCGAGTAGACAACGACATTCTTCTCCAAAAGTTGGCCGCAATTGGGTGTGGACCTGTTCTGCTTAAGTTTTTTTCTAGTTACCTAGCAAATCGTAACCAATATGTTAAATATGGACAATATATCTCGCAGCCTTATCCAACAATTTCTGGTATTAGCCAGGGTTCAAACCTGGGACCGTTGCTATTTTTAATAATGATTAACGACCTTCCAAGCGTTATCAAATATTCCAAAATACTATTATTTGCTGACGACGTTAAAGTCTTTAAAATAATTAAGACTGACAATGATCGTCTGTGTATGCAACTTGATTTGGATGATCTGCTGCATTGGAGTGAATTAAATAAACTCCAATTCAACTATGACAAATGTGAAGTAATGACCTTTAGTGCCTCTCCGAATAAAATACTCTGCGACTATGGCATAGGATCGAAAGTTATTAGGCGCGTAGACAGAGTCCGCGACTTGGGTGTCCTTTTCGTGCCCGATCTTTCATTTGCGGAGCATATTCGGACGATTACGGATGCTGCTTTTAGAAGATTAGGGTTTGTCCTGCGAAATTCGGTTGGTCTGACGGACACTGCCACTAGGGTGATATATTCATCATTAGTAAGGCCAATTCTCGAAACCAGCTGCGTCATATGGTCCCCTTATGAAAGGTATTATGGGGATATGATTGAACGAGTTCAAAAGAAGTTCCTGAGAAATCTGTATAAAAGAAGATACAATTTCTTTCCTTACCTCTACCCTACAAAGTTCTTGATGGGGGTGTTAGGGTATAATTCATTAGAGCTTCGTAGGGATTTTTCGGTGGTCAGGTTTGGTTTGAGTGTAATTAAGAATGAAACGGAAAGCGCATACTTGCTGGGAGAGATCATGAGGCTATACGTCCCGGACAAATATTGCCGCTGCCGGAAACATAACCTTTTCGCTGTGCGTTCGGCTCGCACTGTCCAGCGACAACAAGCGCCCATTCCCCGGCTACTCTCACTGCTTAATGGGTTTCTCGACTCTTCACCGGAGAGCGACCTGTTTGGGAAGCTTATGGGGGTGGTATACTGTGCTTTCAGAGTGTACCTGGAGGGGATAAGAGGGTAATGCTACCCTGTGTTGTAAATCTTAATTGTATTTATTGTATTGTTTATTGTTTTTAGTCTAAGTTTGGCCATTGTGCTGTTATTAAATAAATAAATAAATAAATAAATAAATAAATAAAGTTAGATTGTACATTCCTTGTACCTAGACAAGAATTTAGACTATTGTATAAGTTACTAGAATACTGTTCGGGCTATATATCTGTAAGACTGTACATATGTTTAATGCGGTTGAGAATAATATGCGCTGGTGCGCACTAATATTCTCTAGTTCGTGAAAAGTTCTGATTATTCCAAAATGTCACAAATCTATTCTTTTTTAAAGTCGATTGCGTGCTAATTTTCTCACGATGTTTTCCTTTACGGGAAATGATTATTGATTATGCCCCCTGATTTAATTAATTATAAACATTCGGTTGATATGCTACTTCTACTAATATAATCGTAATTATAAATTATAGGTGTGTATTAATAAGTACCAATGATAGATATATAATAGTTTATTGAAATAGATATATAAAAATAAGTTTATGTCTTTTTCATTTAGGCCTGTTATGCTCAAACCTACTATAAGAGCGACTGATGGCAAATAATATTTTGTCATTCATGTAGAAAAAACATGGGTTATATGTGCTACTAATGTATGTACATTCATTTGTTACATACTAATATATGTTACAAATGTATAGTATTTTTACTTTAACAACCTAAGGTGATATGAACATTTGATCAAGGGGTTCAGTCATTAAGTATTTGTTGGCGTTCGAAATGATTTTCTTCATGTTGTTGGCCCATATAGGTTCCTGCAGGAGATCGGAGACCTGCTTCCAGTTCTGGTTAGCAAATGTATGGGCATTGTCCGCTGAAATTGTTACGTAATATATACAACCGCCATAAAGCCAGTATTACCTTGCACCCTATCATTATATTTCTGTACAAAAACTCTTTTCAAATTTTTTTAATTTTAAATAAAGGGATACATATATACAACTAGCCTGGCCATAGATTCTGTTACAAATGAAAATTTTAAAAACTTCTTTCGATTTTGCTCCATTTCACATATTGATGTTGAATGTTGTTGTTAAAGAAAATATCGTCGGCCATATTCCAGACATTTCATAAGCTTCGTATCAGCCGTATGTTCGTAAATCGTACTATCAACAGATACAGCAACACTTCGTCTGTCGAATACCAGTAAAGGTCGGGGCGACCAAGTGCTGTTAGAATTACAAAGGCTGCTGTGAAAGCCTGAATTCGTCGATATCCCATTAGGAAGCAAAAAATCTTATCGCGAGAAAAGAATATTCCCGCTAGGGCTCTGTCTCGTATTATAAAACAAGACCTGAAGCTCGGTGCTTGTCATCGATATACATAACATGCCCTAAATCAATCTTTTCAATTAAAGAGAGTGGATCGAGCAAAACGCTATCTCTCGCGATACGCGAAAGCACAAAAATATCCTCTTTACCGATGAAAAAAAATCAGGATTGAAGAACTATACTTACAGTTCTAAAGAATTAACTCAAATGGTCGGTCATAATCCTGCGTCAGTGATGATTTGGTGGGCCGTGTCTTATCAAGTAGTCACAAAACAAAGTTATTGTGAAAAAACTGCTCTAAAAACACGGCAACATTGAGGCTCTTAAAAAATTTTTTTTTTGCGAAATTTCCCTTGGAAATAGTGCATAAATCCTAGATTCTTGGCCAAACAGATTAAAGGCCTGTATAAAGGTCAAAAGCCATTGCGAATAGAATATTTCATTTTTAGTTTTTGCTGAGATATTAATAAATATATAGGAATAATTTTAATAATATTACTTCATTACTGCATTTTCATTTGTAACAGAACTTATAGCTGGACTAGGTATACACACACAATTTTTTTGTTTGAATATATCGTAAATACCAAAGGTAAAAAAGGTTTAACATATAAAAGGCAATTTTGTCTATGTAAATCAAATTTTTTTTTTGAAAATTCATCCAATTATTATAATTTGGAAATTTAAGTCGTTTTTGATTAAAATTATCAGCAATTACATATCAGATATACATATATTAATAATAGAAAGAAAAATTGTATGTAATTCATACCCAGATCCTTTTGTCCATTAAAAAGGTTTTTGAAGTCGAAAGAAATTGGAGATGTTGCTTCGTTTTTCTGTTTGTAAGATTTCAAGGAGAGATATGATTTGTTGTCATCTCCAACCACAGTTTCCAAATCAACATCGAGGATGATATTGTATGACCCTGAAAAATAGTAATTATTATATATTATGAAATACGACCAACCAGAACTTTTAGGAGTGGCGCTGTTTTTGGAGGGTAGGGCCTAGATAGTTGCCCGCTTGTGTAACACAAGCCTACGTGGCCGTTCACGGGGTTTACATTAATCTGTCAATGAAAATATATAAAAGAATAATTTGACTCCTGCAGATATAATGAGATCTCTTAGAATTCGTGAATACTGGCAAACACACAAATGTTAAATCAATATCTCGACAGAGTTTTACAGTTAATTACCATCACGATTTGATATTTTATAGGATTTGGCAATGTGACAATCCACTGTTAGTATTGAAACAACTTTCTACTTCAACGTGCCTATTACACGCAAGAATACTTAATACTTTAAATATTAACATTTTCATATAATAAATCATATAATTCACACATTGCAAGTTTTATCAGGTAGTAATAAGTTAAAAGCGAAACGCCTGCGTAAAAATGTTAATTATTCTTTACAATCTCTGGTAAATATTATTAATATCACCACGATAGACCAAAGGGTTGTGTAACTGGCTGGTATCAAACAATAACGTCAGTGAAATTTGACATCAATATACATTTTTCAAAGCTTTTTAAAATTAAAATAGGTAAAATCACATATTACATGAACACATTACAGAGTTTTCATATAACTTATATACACCATTTCATATTATGTAAAACATCCAACAGTGATATTGACTCATATTATTATTAGGTTATTTTTATATGGTAATATTCACCGGCAGAGATTTTGAAGTCTCCACTTCCCTCAATCGGTAAAGTGATGAGACGTCCAGAGATTTCGTATTTGCCAGTTGTTTCTAGATTCGGACAGTCAAGCTCCTCGTGTATTGTAAGTGCATCTAAGTTCATTCTGGAAATATGAATAAAATAGGCTGGAGTATTTCTGCTAACGTGTGTACGAGCATTCTGAAGATGCATGCGATGCATGTGTACGGTGCAGCGTTTTTGTCGAAGAAAAGGAAGAGAGCGGTTGAGACCGATTGAGAGAGAGTGAGAAGGGTGAAGTACCTCATAGAAATACTATTTTTAAAATTAACATTTCGTAAAGAGAATTTATGAAATATTAGTATCTCAAATGACAAATCGTAAAATAAAATTTCACATATTTTTAATATCGAAGAATAATACATTAAAAAACATATATATATATAATTTTCGATACTTTTAATATTCTAATGACAATTATATTCATTAAATTGCTAACATATCTTCCTATTACCCTCCCTCTAAGTCTCGGAAATCTAAAGTTTTAGATTTGTATAAATATGAATGTCTACTTTGTACGCACGCACTTTTTTTTATATATCAGTGGGCAATATGGTCGCTCATATTGCCAGAAGGCTCGCAAGTGCGTTGCCGGCCTTTTAAAAATTAGTATGATCTTTCTTGAAAGACCCTAATTTGAATTGGTTCGGAAACACTTCTGTGGGCAGCTGATTCCATATAATAGTGTTGCGCGGCAAAATCTGCCTTAAGAAACGCTGTTGTGGAATGAAGGTCGTCGAAGTGATACGGATGGCATTTTGTATTCTGCCTTGACGTCCTATCATGAAACTGAGGTGCAGATATTAAACGTTAAAATATACATTTGCAAATAAGTAATAAAACACTTACTTCAGATTTTTGATATGACACTGCTTGAATCCCGTAGTGATTGGGGAAATAAACTTAAATTTAATATCGGGCATGTCACCCTCAATTAGGTCAAGTTTCAAGGGATCACATGATTCGGCCCCAAGGGCTTTGTTTTCAGACATGACCTGAGGCAGGGCTTTGTTAACGGACTTCTCAAAACAGACATCGTCGTTAAGATTGCATGGCTCTAAGAATTCTGTAAAAAATTAAATATTTAATTATGATTGTATAAATATTTGGCTTAGTGTAAGGACACCGGTGGTTATGTGACAAAACTATTTGAAACATATACGCCAAATTCAAAAATTATTGTAACACAAGCTTGATTTAGTTTTATATAAAATCTCCTATACTCGGACGTAATAATGTATGTTACCTTATTCTTGTTTGAATAATCAATACATTTTGTTTTCACGTTTTTCCAGTATTTTGAGTGATACTCCGTTTTTAACAAAGCAGTATTCTATAAGAATACACTTATAGACCACAGATTACGTACGCGTCTAAATTACGGGAATAAACATTGAGAATTACCATTCCACACCTAATCCTTCAATTCCTTAGACTTAATCCATTAAATTCAAATTCAAAGGCTTAACGTGAAAATGCTACAAGTCTTATAAGAAAGTCAATAAAGGTATTAAAATAAAACTTACGACTTTGAGCGACACTAGCGCACAGTGTTGTTAAAGCTAATATTTCAAAAATCGAAAACATATTGGAATTTATCACAAGTATACTAATGCAGATGCAGCACTGTAGTGTTCACAATACAGAACTTCGTCGAATTTATATTAAATTTTTCGCCATGATAATAAGTAATTAACTTTTATTATTATTGCTTATAACTGCTAGAAAAATATAATATTTATAAGTAAAATATTGAGTGACGCATTTATCTATTACCTAATTCAGTGAGGGAAAAAATAGTTTTCATTGTCAAGATAGTGAAATTGAAGCTCCTAATATAGTCTCGTATTCTGTACATTTTAAAATGATATAATTCATGGACAACTAAATCATATATCTTAGTGAAATGTTTAGAGTTGCGTTTATGGATTGAAGTAAAAAATTATAGTTAAATAATCGTTCTTTGATTTTTCATAGTTTGTCCAGTTATTAAGAAGTATTATAAACCAAACAATAAATTTATATTATACCTAAGTAACACTGAAAATGTTTAGAAAACGAAAAACGGGTTAATTTTAAAAGTTGTTAATACTTTTATTATCTTTCGAAGTAATGTCCGTTCCTCTCTACTCATCGTCGCATTCGATAGAACCACTGAGAAAAGCAGTGGGCCCATTCTTCCTTTGGGGTCTCTTCTATCGCGTACACGTTCACCGCATCTTCAGGGCTCGTAAAGCGAATACCTCGAATTTTATCTTTAGTTCTTGGAAATAAATAAAAGTCGCAGGTCACCAGGTCAGGACTGTATGGCGGATGACTCATTATCTCGACACCTGCCATAGTCAAATATTTAGTATTTGCTGAGTGCTCTGAAGGAGGATCCTGCTGCGAGGGCGCTGATTTCGAATTTTTTTTCAAGACAACAAGCAAACAGTGATTAACATACAAGTCTGAAGTAACTATCCCTCATCTTCTAGCACAACTGTCGCAAAATGATATCTGGGCTTCGGTTAAAGTATGGGGAATCCATCTGGTACAAAGCTTTCTGACCCCTAAATGTTCGTGTAATATTTTTTTAACTTAACTAATACCATTGCCTAGGCTTGCCCGTTACTGCTGATAGGTCACTCTCTTATTTTCCTCTATCATGCGTCGCACATAGTGATCTTCAGATGTTATCATCAGTGGATGATAACATGTGAAGATTACTTCAGAAGTCGCTGTTAAAGAAAGTCCCTCCTCCTTTATATATTTTTTGGTCACAATAATGATCTTTGTTTTTTACAAAAACCATCACATAGTACTAATTACTATGTAGTAAAAATACAATGGTTAGTTCCTATTGATAATTTTATATAAGCAACGTTGCCGTTTTCTGTTACCCAATATGAATTAATAAGTGATGATATAATATGCCTTAAGAACTTAGGAATAGGAGAACCAATTAACAATAGGTAGGTACAAACAAATGTAAATTTCTTACAAATAGAATTTTCTTAGACATCACTAAAAGTAAACCGTTAAGTGAATGAAAACAAGTGTCAAGCTCAATTTACTATTAATTTAAGGTAAAATTCACCTTTTCTAATAGGAAAGTAGGGCAGCATTCTTTGCCCGACACCCGACATCACCTCATTGGGTCTCTCATACACTCACGATTCTTTCCATACAGTACGAGCGTGTGTTAAATACGCACATAGAGAGAATATTTAATTGGGTACAGACGGGAATCGAGCCAGCTTTCTCAGGAATGGAGTCGCTGAAGCCACTAGGCCAACACTGATCCTTATTCTTATAAAACAGGAACCCATATTTTAAGGCGCTATTTTGCTAAAGAAAGCGTTATAACATACAAAAAGAAGGTATATTATTTCTTCGAAGTCATGTGTTATATGTTAAACATACATAAATACGTTTTACTAAGAATTAAATAAAGTTTTAATATAAATCAACAAACAATGATAGTAAAAAATCTAAATAAGAAGCAAAATTAATAATTTTATTTATAATAAATAATAATTATGTTTTGTTTAAAGGTTTTATTCCATAGAATGGATTTTCACAACAATTCTGTTTGATTTGTGAATAATTGAATTGTGAATAAGTAGTAATATTAAACTAAGTGTATATAATGTATATATATTTTGCTATTATTTGACAAAATACATCAAAGTAAGCTGACGACACTTAATGGAGAGAAAGTTTAAATGATAAAAATTTAATTAAAAGTGAAATATTAGAATAAAATAACGGTTGTAAATAATTTGTTGAAAATATTTTAAAACTAGCCATGAATAAATGATTGAGATAATATTTCTAATAAATCTAATCTTAAATGATTTCCTAATATTTATTATACTCTATGATTTCTGACTATTGTTAAAATAATCGATCCATGCCATCGTAAAATACTATTGCTAATGATTAAGTTTGAATCTCCTTAACAGACAGACACGTATCTGCGTCCGTACCAATGATATTTCCAGTAGGTGATATTTTTGTACGTAGGGTTTTTGATAGGTTATCAGCATTCTGTTTCTACCGGGAATCAAAACCTGGACCTCCTTAAATATAAGTCAAATTAAAAAGGTGGTATTATAATTTGGTTTTATTAAATTATCTCACCATAATAGCCAAATATATTTTGCCAATTATATTTGGTATTATTTGTAATATTCCAAATTACCTTGCAATTAGGAATAACCAGATCCTAAGTAAATCAATGCCTTATTTTTTACATGTCGAAGAGATAGTCCTATCAAGCACGAATTGCCAAGTTTCGTCTTAACTAATGGAGATTTGCTTCCCCGTTTGTGGCATAAAGTTAGATTGTACATCCCTTGTATCTAGATAAGAATTTAGACTACTTTAAGTTATTAAAAAACTGTTCAGGCTATTTATCTGTAAGACTGTACATATGTTTAACTGTACTCCGCGGGTGCGCACTAATTCTGATTATTTCAAAATATGACAATTCCATTTTTTTTAATTCGATTGCAGGCATGCTAATGTCCTCACGATGTTTTTCTTCACCGTATTACATAATAAATGTACATAAGAAGCTTATGTCCAATTATTATATTTATATTTTCGGTTGATATGCTTCTAACTACTACTTCTACTTCTAAGAATATGATAGTAATTATATTTTATAGGTGTGTAATAAATAAGTACCAATGATAGACATATAATAGTTTATTATTAAAGTACAAATATAAATAATATATCTAAAACTTCGGTCTTTTTCAAATGAGCTCTTCATGCTCAAACCTTAAAAGAGCTACATCATGTAGAAAAAACACGAGGTACATGGGATATATATATATGTAATGTATGCGTATTCATTTGTTACAAACTGATATATGTGACAAATGTATATATAGTATTTTTACTTTAACAACCTATGGTTATATGAACATTTGGTCAAGGGGTTCAGTCCTTAAGAGTTTCTTGCCGTTAGAAATAATTCTCTTCATGTTTTCGTTCCAAATAGGTTCCTGCAGGATTTTGAAGACCTGCTTCCAGTTCTGGTTAGCAAATCTGAGGACATTGTCCGCTGAAATTATTAAGTAATATATACAACGCTATAAAGCCAATATTATCATGCATCCTAACATATTTTATTTCTTTAGAAATATGTACATATTTTCAAAAAACTGTAATGTTAATCAGTGAAGAGATTATTATATTAACATATATAACACACTTGCTGGCACAAAAAGTTTTATTTGAATATATCGTAAAAACCAAAGTAAAAAAGGTTTCACTTATTAAAGGCAATGCGATCACTATATCTTAGTTAATCAAATATTTCTTTGGAAATTCATCCAAATATTATAATAAGTCGTTTTTAAGTATAAGTATCAGTAAGCTTTAAATATCAGACAATTTAATATAATTCATACCCTGATCCTTTTGGCCATTAAAAAGGTTTTTGAAGTCGAAAGAAATTGGAGCTGTTGCTTCGTTTTTCTGTTTGTAAGATTTAAAGGAGAGATATGATTTGTTGTCATCTCCAACCACAGTTTCCAAATCAAAATCGAGGATGATATTGTATGACCCTGAAAAATAGTAATTATTATATATTCTGAAATACGACCAACCAGAACTTTTAGGAGTCGCGCTGTTTTTGGAGGGTAGGGCCTAGATAGTTGCCCGCTTGTGTAACACAAGACTACGTGGCCGTTCACGGGGCTAACATTAATCTGTCAATGAAAATATATACACACGTACAGTAGAATTATATATATATATATATATATATATATAATTCTATATAAGCTATCCTATCTTTTAAGTTAGATCAAACTGCATACGGTTTGCAAATTTGATTGAAATCAGTTTAGTAGTTTAGGAGTCCATAGCGGACCACCAACGTGACGCGTAATTTATATATATTAAGATTATAATCACGATTTGACATTTTTATAGACAATGTGACAATCCATTGTTAGTATTCAAATAACTAATTCTGTACTATCACCATTACTTACTCTAAATATTAACAATTTCATATAATTCACCCATGCATTGCAAGTTTTATCAGGTACTAAAAAGCTAAAAGCGAAACGCCTGCGTAAAAATGTTACATTTTATTCTTTAAAATCCATGGTAATTCGTAAATAATATCACTCTCGCCACGATGGTCCAACGAGTTGTGTACCTGGCTGGTATCAAACAGTAAGGTAAGTGCAATTTGACATCTGTATATATGTTTCTATTTATCGTAATATCACTTATTACGTGAAGACATTACAGAATTTTCATAGAATTTATACACACGTAAACCATTTAACATTATGTAAAACTTTCATCAAAGGATCTATAAGTGATATTGACTTAATTTTCATGTTGATGTTATTTTTAGGTAATTTTCATATTCACCGGCAGAGATTTTGAAGTCTCCACTTCCCTCAATCGGTAAAGTGATGAGACGTCCAGAGATTTCGTATTTGCCAGTTGTTTCAAGATTCGGACAGTCAAGCTCCTCGTGTAATGTAAGTGCCTCTAAGTTAATTCTGGAAATAGGAATAAAATATGCTGGAGTTTTTCTGCTAAAATTTGTTCGAGCATTATGAAGAGGCATGCGATACATGTGTTTGATATAATCAAAAAGATATGAAACTACGTATAGTTAGTATTGACCCTTGCTTTCTTAAGGTGCCCTATATAGCATATAGCATAGAGACGGTTCTAAAATATTTATTGCTTGTGTATATTAAGCTAAGTAGTTATACAGTCACAAGACATATTTCCTAATCTTTAAACGGAAACACCCACGCGTGTTCTCATGAAATATGCTGACGGACTGTCTAGCTCCCAGTCTCGATTATTAGATATTAAGTTAGTCTTAAGCTAATCACCAATGTAACCGGTTGATTAAATATTAATTAAAAATAAAATTTTATTCTTTTTAAAAACGCTCCAGCGCGACCTCGCGTTTTGACTGGCGCAGCCGGTAGGATTTTCACATCCCGCGAGTATATAACTAAATTGAAAATACTCAAATCGATTTTCATAGTTCTTGAAATACCGTGGACTGTCTAATAGCAGAGTGAAAATCCGCGAATCAAATAAATAAGTCAAATAGAAGAGCATTAAAATAAAATCCGGTGCAGTGTGTGATTAGTGACTCAGGAAGAATGGAATTGGGCTGGCGGTGAGTAAACCTTTTCACTTCCCGCTAAAAATTTCATTTTATTCCACATATTATATATTATTACATTATCTGATTTTGTTTCGTACCAAATCTACGAATAAAATTGTACTCAGAGTGTAATTAGATTAAGAACTGTAGTTTTAAAATTATATTGCACAAGAATAGGCAATATAATATAGATTAAATATATAGATAGATAAAACAAAATTATATTGCACAAGAATAGGCAATATAATATAGGTTAAATATAGAGATAGATAAAAAATTATATTATTAATTAGTACGGATTTATTGCAAATTCAAAATTATATAAGTAATTTAAAGAAGTGTTAGTGATTATATTGTATTCTTATATATAAAAATTAAAGATTAAAAATGTCAATGGAAACATTTAAATTTGTACCAAGGGAGGTTTTGTCCTTGATTCCCAAATATGATGGGACAGAAAACTTACTAAATTTATTTATTGCAAAGAGTGAATATGTGATAAAAGAATTTAGAGTCGAAGGTAATACCGCCCAAAATTTATACTTATTTCATGCAATAACTAGTCGCTTAGTGGGTAAAGCGGCAACGCTATTAAGTGAAAATCAAAATATTACATCATGGGATCATTTTAAAGATATATTGACTCAACATTTCGGCGACCCGCGTTCAGAAGAATGTATAGCAATAGAATTAGAATCATTAAAAATTAAATCTGGAGAATCATATATAGAGTTCTGTCAAAGAATACAAAGTGTTAAAAGTTCCCTAACCTCAAAGGTTAATAGGTTAACCGATGAGAGTATTAAAGCAGCCAAATTAATCATTTATAATAATACGGCTCTTAATGTATTCCTTTATAATTTATCTGAAGATCTTTTGCGTATCGTTCGCCTAAAGGGCTGTACTAATTTAGAGAGTGCATTAAGTGTTGTTACTGAAGAGGTTAATTTTCATTATCAATATTCTATTAAAAATAAATTGTGGAAGAATAGTGCATCCCCTCAACAAAATAATTTCAAACCTGGAATTTCTCCTCAAAATAATTTAGCATCAAATGTGCCTCCACAGAATAACTTTAATTACGGGATTCCCCCACAAAATAATTTAAAATTCGGAATGCCCCCACAAAATCACGTTAAGTTTGGAATGCCCACACAGAATAACTTTAAATTCGGGATACCACCACATAACAACTTTAAATTCGGGATACCACCACAGAACAACTTTAAATTCGGGATACCACCACAGAATAACTTTAAATTTGGAATGCCCCCGCAAAATAATTATCGGTTTGGAATTTCGCCTCAAAATAATAGTCGATTCGGTATACCTCAACAAAACTATAAATTTGGTTACCAGCCACAGCAGGGTCCTAGGTTCGATATACCACATCAAAACGAGAATCCACAACCAGTTAACACAGACGTTTCTATGCGAACTGCGCCGATAAGACAAAATATGATTAATGACTCTGAATATTATTACGAACCAAACTATTACAACGACTATAGCGATTATGATAACTATGAATCAAACGAAACAACCGTGTGTGAAAATTTTAATTTGTTAGAAAATCAAGAAAATTCTAAAGATAACAAGGAAATAGATTCGCAGCAAGTAAATTTTCAGGGAGAAGCCTCGAATCATATACCGAAATAATAAATCTTAACTATTGTGATAGCATTTTAAAATTACCACACATATTAATTCCGGAACTAAACGCAAAATTTCTTATAGACACTGGTAGTAGTCGTTCGTTTATCAGTCCCTCTAAAGTTAATGAATTTCTTAAAGAATATAAAAGCTATGAACCATTTACAGTGGTTAGCACTCATGCTCGAAGTACACATAACGAAGTAGTATACATCCCTTTGCCGTATATTTTTAATAGCCCTTTAATGCATAAATTTTATGTATATGATGTAGATGCTAGATATCATGGTTTAATTGGCTCAGATTTATTAAAGGAATTAGAAGCTAGCATTGATATGAAAAATCAAATACTGTATACAACTGGTTCTGCCATACCTATATTATATAGTCCTCCATACGAAGTTATAATTGAACCCAGAACAGAATCAAAATTTAAAACCCCTACTAACCTACAAAATAGAGATGACATAGTAGAACAGGACAATTTTAGTAATGGCGTTCGTATGCCAAATGCTATGGTTACATGTGAAAACATCTTTGCAACCACCGTAATACAAAATACATCCGAGAAACTATTTAAAATTACTTTGAAAGAACCTATAAAAGTCTCAGTTTTAAAAAATAATGAAATTTCTAAAAGTAATTTTATAAATGAAACTTTAACAAATGATAATGTTTTAAAAGAAAATTTGTCCAAGCTTCGTTTAGATCATATGAATAGTGAGGAACGTAACATAATCTCTAAACAATGTTACGAGTTTCGTGATAATATATTTTATTCTGATAAAATTCCTTTATCATTCACCAATCAGATTAAACACAAAATTAGAACAGTTAACGAAGACCCCATTTATATTAGACCATATAGACATCCTGCTTCTCAAAACCAAGAGATAGAAAAACAGATAAATAAACTCTTAGAAGATAACGTCATAAAAAAATCATTTTTCCCTTATAGTGCAACGGTTCATTTGGCACCAAAAATAAAACATTTCCGGTCTTATTTATATGGTATAAAGAAATCAAATACTAAACTAACACGTTGGAAATTTCAAAAATGGAAAGAAAAATTCAAACGCGGACTCATCATCTAGAAAAAGAGTTAACACGCGACGTAGTAAGGATAAGGCTCGTTATCATAAAAGCTCGAGTATCGAGTTCAATTCATAGAAACGTTGTTCCAGTGATAACTCTTAAACGAAAAAACTAAGTTACATACTAAAGATTTGAAACGCCCTTCACAGGTTGTTACTCCTGCTGGTACATCTGATCCCAAGCCAGGCCCTTCAACTGCAAAAGATTACTAGAAACCCAGGCCTCCTACCCATTAAAGAAGGTCAAGCAGTAGTAGCTTACGACAGATGGACCGTGATAAAGATTTTAGATTTTAAAGCTATCAACAACTAACTAAAACTAAATATAAATAACTTTTTAACGCTTAAAACCGAAGTACAAATTGTTTCGACACTAGCCTATTCAATTTGCACTTCCAAGAAGTACAGTTACAAACTAGTTTCATAATGAATATAACAGTGGAAAAATATAAACAATTAATTCCGACTTCAAAATCTAAACGTGGTTTATTGAATCCTATTGGAACATTCATTAAAGCAATAACTGGCAATCTTGATAATGAAGATGCTATCAGATATGAAGATTTAATTAATAAATTAAAAACTAGACAGGACGCTATTAGTAATAAAATAACCATAGTCTCCGAAATGATGAGTTTTGTAACAAAAATTATTAATGTAACAAGGAATAATTTCATTCAAATTAATGAACGTTTTGAGGACATAGATCTCAGGTTAAACAATTCTAAAATGCTACAAATGAGCAATGAAATTATTCATTTTTATAATATTTTTACCCATAACTTTCAAACTATTTACTCAAGACTAAATGAAATTGAAACAGCTCTCGCTTTTGCTAGGATTAAAATATTACATCAATCTATTATTGATACTAAGGAATTACTGTCAATTTTAAAAGAAATAGAATCTATGTATAATTTAGTATTTCCAGTGAATATTGAAAATATTGTAAAAATTGAACTGAATATTGAGATGGAAGCGTATATCAAACAAAATCAGATAAAGTTTAATATGCACATACCCTTAATTAAAAATGAACTTTATAATTATTATAAATTAATATCTTTACCAGTGCATAGTAATAGTAATAATATATCTAACATTATCCTTCCTAAGTATCCCTATGTCCTAGTGAAAGGGTTGAAAGTCGAGCCGCTCTCACAACCATGCCAAGAAATAGATGAAAACCGATTTTTATGTCCTGAATTTGAAACTGCACCGATATTGAAGGACGAATGTATTACTACACTAATGAATTTTTCCCCCAACACATCTTCATGTCGTCCTGTGCCCGTTCTAATCGAAGATGTCAAGATCTATTTAGTACAACAAAATCATTGGATAATATTTTCTAGAATAGAAACCATTATATCTAAAATGTGTGACAACGACGTTTCACATGAGCCATTAATGGGCACTTACCTGTTAACCCTAGATGATGATTGTTCGATAAGAATCAAGGATTTCAACTTGAAAAGAAACGAACACCAGGGACACGATATCGCGTTTACCCGATTCCCAATTGTAAACCTACCGTTAATCTCCAGCGAAATTAAGTCACAGAACAAGCATCTGAATTTAGATGGAATTGACCTTGGAGACGTTCAACTCTTAAACCTTTTGGTGAAAAATAGTGTTCCTACAAGTGTTAGTGAAAGTGAATTAAATCAATGGTTCTTTGGTATAATTAATATAGTAATAAGTTTTTTACTCATGACATGTGTCATTATATTAGCATTTAAAAATAGAATTAAGAAAATTATGTTTCAATCTAAACAGAATATTCGAGATCATCCAAACCCTGAGGATAATCTCGATTCTAAGGAGAGAGGAGTTATACAGTCACAAGACATATTTCCTAATCTTTAAACGGAAACACCCACGCGTGTTCTCATGAAATATGCTGACGGACTGTCTAGCTCCCAGTCTCGATTATTAGATATTAAGTTAGTCTTAAGCTAATCACCAATGTAACCGGTTGATTAAATATTAATTAAAAATAAAATTTTATTCTTTTTAAAAACGCTCCAGCGCGACCTCGCGTTTTGACTAAGTAGTAAATATTTATTGCTTGTGTATAGTAAGTAGAGCAGACAAATTCTTACAATGTTTATTAAATCAAATAGCGTAATATAAATACAAATACGTATAAAAATAAAAATCGTATGATGAATCTGCGTTTTAATGGTTACAAACATATACTTGTTTTATTTATGTTTTGGCAATTTATATTAATTTGTTTTATATAACAGGTGGCAAATGGGCAGGAGGCCCATAGACACTCATGTTGCCAGCCTTTTAAAAATTGGTACTCTCTTTTTTGAAAGACCCTAAGTTGAATTACAAAAACTGCCTTAATAGTGGGGAACCCAAGAGGGGATTTCGGGATTTAGTACAGCGTGGCAGATAAATATACAGGGAGAGGCCTTGTACCTGGTTAGGTGCCTCTACCAAATATAAGCCCCATATATATGGCGGGCGTCAAGGATCAGATAAGTAAACAAAACTTTACAGACTTTCTCGAGCGCGTCAGATTAAGTTAAGGTGAGTTAATTTCATGCTAAGAAGTGTATATTTCACTAATCTGACAATTTTCAAGTAACGTAAAGAAAGAGAGGGCTGCATAGCTGTAAAAAAAACGTCATCTCGACATTCTCGAGCGTGGCTGATTTTTTTTATTTTTAAAGAGATAATTCAAGGGTGACGAAAAATATATAAGTCATCTCTAAAGTGTATTTTGTGGTGAAACAACTTTGCAAAAATAAAAAAAAATTACATTATATATATCAGAGAAATGTATAAATATATTAGAATATCTTCGAAGTAAATCGGTTCTTCCGCTTTAAACTTTTTGCTATTTTCAGAGATTATCAATCAATTAAGTTCAATTATTAATTTTTTTTTGTAATTATCAGATTAGGCGAATCCCTCCAGATAATCGTCAGATTATGAGACATCACGTCTAGGACATAAAGATGAGCCATAATATATATATCTGACGCGCTGAGTACGTCAAAATGGTGATTTTTTGGGACATTCTTTTAATGACCACGAGTTTGCGTAACATCCAAATTGTCAGATTATTAGATTAGACCTTTTTTTAGGTTACCTTAGAAAATGTGATGCGCTTGATTATTTTTTTCATTTTCAACACTGACGTACGACCACCCCACCATCCAAACAATCAGATTAACATACGTACATTATTAAAGATACGTAGGACATGGATGCTATCAAAATCTGACGCGCTCGAGTATGTCCATGACACAGATTTTTTCTTACATTTTTGAAAATCTATAGCCGCTCCCCCCGGTGATGAAAAGGTATACATTATATAACATTTATTTCTTATTATTATCTAAACTTCGCAACCTAAAATGTCTCTATGACGTTCGAGTAAATCCCCATTTAGCATCGTGGGCTCCCCTACTACGAGTATAAGAAACGCTCTGTTGTGGAATGAAGGACGTTGACAGATGGAATTTAGTATTCTGCCTTGACGTCTTATCGTGAAACTCATCTGCAGGTATTAAACGTTAATATATAAGTATATATATATACATTTTAAAATAAGTATAAATCACTTACTTCACATTTTTCACAACACATTTCTTGAATCCCGTAGTGATTGGGGAAATAAACTTAAATTTAATATCGGGCATGTCGCCCTCAATTAGGTCAAGTTTCAGGGGATCAGATGATTCGACCCCAAGGGCTTTGTTTTCAGAGAAGATCTCAGGCAGGGCTTTGTTAACGGACTTCTCAAAACAGACATTGTCGTTACGATGGCATGGCGCTAATAATTCTGTAAAAAATGGAATACTTACATAATTATGATTGTTAAAATATTTGGCTTGGTGTAAGGACACCCATCGTTATGAGACAAAACTATTTGATACATATACGCCATATTCTACAAAAAAATTATGTAGTAGCCTGTGTTACAAAGCTTGATTTAGTTTTATAAAATATAGTTCTATAAGACCCTACCTATTATTTTTTATTATAGCCTCTTTATTTCTATAATGAATAATATATTAAACATGCACGTGATATGATTAATTATTACATAATATGGGCATGCATTATAAAACATTCTTATAATAATCCTTATATTCCAATCATCTATATATATAACTAGCTGATCCGGCAAACGCCGTTTTGCCATGTCATTATAATTATCATTTATGGTTATTGTGCCTCACGCGGACTTTTTTGTAGATATTAATAAGATCTACAATTACTTAGAACATTTTATGGTTCTATCTTTAATAGTTTAGGCAGGGTACGCAAAATAAGTAACTTTTTTTGTTGATTTTTTACACCTTGTGTCCGAAAAACCCTAATATCTTACGGAACCCTATTTTTGTTCAAAATTGAATATAGCCTATATTACTCGTGGATAATGTAGCTTTCGAATGGTGAAAGAATTTTTAAAATCGGTCCAGTAGTTTGTGAGCCTATTCATTACAATCAAACAAACAAACAAAGTTTTCCTCTTTATAATATTAGTGTAGAAAATGAAACCCGTTTTCCGTTGTCACGACATAACATGAAAACGGCTTGACCGATTAGTCTGATTTTTTTTTTATAATATACCTTGAAGTACGAGGATGGTTCTTACGGAGAGAAAAATTAAAAAACATTGAGTGATAAAGTCTAAAAACAACACTTTTCTATATTCCCATACAAAATATTCGTAATAATACTTAAGTCAATTTGAACTTTAATACCAAAGCATAAAGTTCAAGTGTAAGTGGAGGGGTTCCGGGAAGGTTAATTTTTATTTTTTGACATAATGTAATTGTTGTCTTATCAATTTTTTTATCTTACTAGCAGGACGGGTGTCCCGAATAGCAGAATAAGTATTTCAAACAAATAAAGAATCGACTGTTAGGCGGTACGATGTTCGCCAGGCTAGCTAGTAATTAATAATTTCAATGTATATAAATTTTAAATGATAAATAAATTTAAAAAGAAATAATCACGTATACTCGGACGTAATAATGTTTTTACGTTTTTACACTATTTTGAGAGACCTGTCAATTTATATGAAAGTATAAGTTTACCTAAAAATATGAATAAATTCGACCTTTGTTAATCAAAATATTTCGTACTATGGCTTGCTTACTTTCGTCCCTATTTAAAACTAAATCGCAATAATCTATTGTACCTATTTAAATTCTTATTTTTAACAAAATTCAAATGTTGGCGTAAGATGGCTTGACGAATATGTGCTAATTTCGAAGGATTCAACTTGTGGCTCTGTTACTGAAGTTACATGTACTGATCCAGGTTTCGATTCCCGGGATACACTAATATACAGTTTTGTAACGGACATGCTAATCCATTTTTAACAGGACAGTATTGTATAAGAACACACTTATACAACAAAGATTACGTACGCGGTAAAATTACGGGAGTAAACATTAAGAGTTACCATTCCACACCTTATCCTTCAATTCCTTAGACTTAATCCATTAAATTCAAATTCAAAGGCTTAACGTGAAAATGCTACAAGTCTAATAAAAAAGTCAACATAAGGTAGTTAAAATAAAACTTACGACTTTGAGCGACACTAGCGCACAGTGTCATTAAAGCTATTATTTCAAAAATCGAAAACATATTTGAATTTATCACGAGTATACTAATGCAGATGTAGCACTGTAGTGTTCACAATACAGTCCTTCGTTGCATTTATATGAAATCTTTCGCGGTGATAATAAGTATTAACATTTATATTGCATATAAATGCTTAAAAAAATATAATGTTTATAATGGGGCTTCTAAACGGGCCATGTTTTACTGCAATTGATGGCTGCACTGTTGGCAACTAATTGCCCGGCCATTACAAAAATATTTTAATGCAGCTGATGGCCGAACAATCTATGGCTGGGCAATGTGTTGCAATATGTCTGCAATAGTATGGCCCATGATGCAGACTCCTAAACAGGCTACACAAACCGGCAACAATGGCTGACGAAATCACACTTGTCGCAGCAGCTTATATTGTTTTAAAGAAACAGAAAAAGAAGAGATTGTGGATTCGACCTTACTTAAATAGGCGTGAAACTGTAGACAATTTGAGTTTAGAAATAAGCCTTGATAATAAATTATTCAAGAACTTTACTAGAATGTCAAAAGCACTCATTTTTACGTAGTAACCTAACGTCAAAATGCAGCTGATCGCAAAACACAGAATATAGCAACAGGCACACTTCACTCATAGCAAACTTCATGTCGCGTAGAAAAGGATACAATGTGCCATAACAAAGAGAGTGACTGAAACAACAATAGAACTGGCTGTGCAATATTGCAGTTGAATTCGATAGCCTAGCGATCGTCCGGCAAACCATCGGGGCAACATCGGCCATATGTGGCTTTACAAAACATTTGGCTATATGGCCGGGACATTACTGCAATATTGCATAGTGTGGCTGCTATTGTTTGCAATGTTGCCGGGCCACAGTGTTGCAGCCATCAATTGCAACAAAACATGACCCGCTTAGAAGCGCCAAAGTAAAATGTCTTGGGAAGTTGAGTGATGCATATGATATTATGTATTATCTAATTCAGCGTTGAAGGGAAAACTAGTTTTCGTTGACAAGATAGTCAGTAAAATTGAAACTCCTAATATAGTCTTGTGTACTGTACATTTCAAAATGTAAAAGTTAATAGACAACTTAAACATATATACTAATTAAATAATCGTTTATATAAACTTTCATAGTTTAAGACCCAGTTACTAAGAAGTATTACGAAAACTTAACAATTCATTTATATTATATTCTTTAATATATAAACAATTTATTATTATAACATCTCTTGCTCTTATCATGCTATGCTAACCTTTACCCTAAATGTTTATGAGAAAAAAAATGTTGAACTCACTGTCTGTGTTTTTATATAGGTACAAAATTGTGTTTCATAGGTTATCACATTAAAATGATAACGCACAAGAGCTCAACGATATTAAACGATTTTCAAAATTTTGAATTAAATCATTGTATGTACCATACAGATACCATATGTTAGTTCTCATTGATAATTTTAACAAGCAACGATGCCATTTTGTGTATATATTTTGTCAGAATAGCGTATCTGCGAAAAGTAAGGAAATATCTTTCTATCACTTGCCCTGCCTTACTTACCTACTGACCCTTTACTCAAATTATAGCTGTGACCGAAACTGATTAAGTATGTAATTTGTACAAGCGCAGATCTATTATGCGCGCGTATTAAGTTTAACTCTAACGTATAAAGAAGTTGTGATTTGTAAAAATGATTTAATAAGTGATGTGATAATATGGCTTAAAGAACTTAGGAATAGAAGAACCAATTAACAATAGGTACAAACAAATGTAAATTAATATTTGCTAGCAACAAATAGAATTTTCTTAGACATCACTAAAAGTAAACCGTTAAGTGAAGTGCCGAAAAAACAGCACTACGTTTCTTACCTTAATATTGTATTTCATTTTATTTCAAAGACGCTTACATTTTAGTTAACAAGAACTCGTACGTCATAAAGTAATAATTTCCATACACAAAATAACCGTCGTGCATGTACGACGGTTATTTTGTGTATGGACATAGATTGACTCATTTGTTATGATAGGTTATACTATTTATTATAACAAATTTTGAACAATGAACAAAACTCTTTGTTGTCGACGACAGCTCTAGTTCATAGCTTGCCGCTTCGTGCTTTGCACTTTACACCTCAAAATGTAAGATCAAAACTACCATATTATGATGCTACAAATTGTTTTTACATAAGGTTTAATTGTGAGTTAACCCAATTAATCAAACCAAATTTATTACAAAGATAAATTAATCGTAGGCTACACATTAGGTATAGTTGAGATTTATTGAAATAATAGCGGACCCGATATACGGTGTCCTGCATGATTTCAAGCGATTAGTATATTAAACAAAGTACGATAGTACCTACCGACTGTAGCGCCATCTGCTGGGCTGATGATTTATGACTATTGTTTAAATAATCGATCCATGCCATCGTAAAATACTATTGCTAATGATTACGTTTGAATCTCCTTAACAGACAGACACGTATCTGCATCCGTTTCATTGATATTTCCAGTAGGTGATATTTTTTAAACGTAAGATTTTTGAAAGGTTTTTTTTTCAGGCATTCTGTTTCTACCGGGAATCGAACCCTGGACCTCTTTAATCAAGATTTTATTAAATTATATCACCATAATAGACCAATATATTTTGCGGTCTAATATATTTGGTATATATTTGTAAAATTACAAATTGACGAACCGAATAACATTGCAATTAGGAAAAACCAGAGCCTAAGTAAATCAATGCCTTATTTTTAACATGTCGAAGAGATAGTCCTATCAAGCACGAATTTCCAAGTTTCGTATTAACTATTGGAGATTTGCTCCCCCGTTTGTGGCATAATGTTAGATTGTACATTCCTTGTATCTAGACAAGAATTTAGACTACTATATAAGTTATAAAAAACTGTTCAGGCTATTTATCTGTACGACTGTACATATGTTTAACTCTACTACGCTGGTCCGCACTATTATTCTCTAGTTCCAGAAAAATTCTGATTATTCTAAAATATAACAATTCAATTTGTTTTTTTATATTCGATTGCAGGCATGTTAATTTCCTCACGATGTTTTTCTTCAACGTATTACATACTAAATGTACATGAGAATATTATGCCCCCTTATTACATTTATAAACTTTCGGTTAATATACTACTTCAACACGTAACAGATAAGTACCAGTGATAGATATATAATACTTTATTATCAAAGTAAAAATAGAAACTATATGTTTAAAACAAAAGTCTTTTTCATATGAGCTCTTTAAGCTCAAAGCACAAAACAGGTACTATTATAGCTACTGATAGCCGAAGAATATTTTGTCATTCATGTGGAAAAAACACGAGAGTGAAACAAATCATTTAATATCTATTTGATGCTTACAGGGGGCCTACCATGAACTTTCTTAAAACAATCCTTTTGAGATGCAGCGGAGTTTAGGTACCTAAAGTCAATAGCATTTTTTCGTACCATGACCGCCTATAAGCTGAAACGTATTAGCATCGCAAGACCGAATGAAAGAACGATAATTTTGTTTATGGTTTCTGAGTACGTTTAGAAATTTAACTTTCAAACTTACTTCGACAGATGTTTCTATGAAAATAAATAAAATATAAAATTATTTTAAATATATCAACGATCACAATATGCTATTATGTCTTAATATATATATTTATTTTATATAAAACTATTCTTTTGACATATTTGAAACGGAAAGTTCTCTGGTGCTATGACAGTTGACACTTATTATTTTTAAACGTTTCTTTCAAATTTTGATAGGAGCTTTCAATATTTTCGTGTTTACAAAATTTCGGTTTTATAAATATTTTTACAAATTGTTTAACTTATAAAATAATGGTATGGGGTAAGTATTGTTCACAAATTTGTTTATTAAAAATAAATACCCATAACGAAGTGAATTACTGATATAAAACCCTTTGCAAAAGATATTACAAATCAACTTATTACTCTAAAATCATAAGTAAATATAATAAAAATTAATTCCTTCAAATTGTACAAACTCAATTTATACGTTAACTAATTCATATAATATAAATAATTATATACTTTCTTTACAGGAAAGCCCCTCTTCATCTACCAATACGGCTGGTCACAGCGGGGGATAATGACTACAACCTCCCATCTCCACTACAAAACTTCGATGTATGCACTAACAATGTAAAATCTTTTCTATCAATTGAAAGATTATTATTATGACGAACCACCAAACTATTCCAATAAAGGTTAATAACAGTACATTACAATATGTTTAAAACTATGTTTACCTGGGTCAACAAGTATCTTTCTCAAAGACAAGACACGACGATGAGGTTAAAAGACGAGTCAACATAACCTGGAATAAATCCTGGAGCAATAAAGAAACCCTTAAATCAGAATTTTAATACTTAAGAAAAAAAATTATGGACTCATATTTAATACCTTGTCTTACATATGGCTTCCAGACATGGATTTACAATAACTACACCAAAAACAAAATACAAGTGTGCCAGAGAACGATGGAAAGGAGTCTACTAAACATACAAAGACAAAATCTGAAGAGAAATACAGAAATAAGGAAAACAACAGAATGATTAAGTAACGATTTAATGATACTTTATAATGATTTATAAAAATGAATTTTGTTTTTGATTCTTATTAATTTATTTATCATTTCAAACTTATATACATTGAAATTATTAATTATGATTGGAATATATATATATATATATATTATTTAAAGATTATAAATAATAATATTGTATTTTTTAATGCATGCACATATTATGTAATAATTAATTAGATGATATACTTGTTTAATATGTTATTCATTTTGGAAATAAAGAGGCTATAATAATAATAATAATTTTCTTTACTGCTTAACCTGACAAAATTGCTAAATTGAGACTATATGAATAAATGTTTATAACCAATTGAACATTGCCTGAAGACATCTTTTTCTATCTTGATGGAGTCATCCTAACTAAATAAATACTGTTGTCTGTTATTATAATATTTTTAAATGGCTTATTATTTACACATTATAAATTTAATAATACCTATGTTTTTTTAAACAACAAAAAGCAGAGGAGAATAATACAATTCATGAACATAGTGAGGAAAAATTTAATTATAATAAATATCTGCTAGTAATATGGCATTCTTATTTATTGTAAAATATGATATTATATTATATTGGGGGATTATGTTTTTGTTAGACATGCATAAATAATTATTTGAATATTATTGAACAATGTGCAATTATTTGTAGGTACACTGAAATCTTCAAAGAATCAAAGTCAATAATCTATAGTAAATTATAAACTCAATATCTACGAAGTCGGTAGTCGGAAGGGCATTGCCGTCTTATTTCTCATCTCCGTCTATATTTTAATAATTTATTTATAATAACACTCTAAACTCAAAATACCCCAAAATATCGTAAATATAAATATTATTATTTTTTTCCTATATTAGCCATAGTAGATAAATCTTATTATTTTAACTTTATTAACAAATTTTTAATTCAAAATATTGAATTTTATAGGTTCTAAACTATTATTTGGACATTTCGATACAAAAAAGGTGAACAAAAAGTAACTTTTTTAGAATCGCTTATTCTGTCATAGTTGGAAGGCGCGACTGTCAAATTTCGGTTCAGCCGAGCGGTCATGGTACGGATTTTCATACAAATTGAACGAACGAAATCTGATAACCGCTAAGGTCACGTGGGAACATAAACTGTCTCGTTTTTTCGATGTCATGGTACGAATTAGCGATGCATCTCAGTTGTAGGTTGTCAATAGGCTCGCAATAAGAGTTCATGGTAGGCCCCCAGTACATGACAAAGAGAGTGATATATTATTAGATTATGTCCTACTAATGTATGTGTTATGTGTATTCATTTGTTACATACTAATTTATATAACAAATTTATAGTATTTTTACTTTAACAACCTACGGTGATATGAACATTTGATCAAGGGGTTCAGTCATTAAGTATTTGTTGCCGTTAGAAATGATTTTCTTCATGTTTTCGTTCCAAATAGGTTCCTGCAGGAGATCGGAGACCTGCTTCCAGTTCTGGTTAGCATATGTGAGAACTTTGTCCGCTGAAATTATTAAGTAATATATACAACGCCAAAAAGCCAATATTAGCATACATTATTAGCATTTAATTTTTTCCAAAAAAATTAATGTTATAAAAAGAAAGAAACCATATAAACAACACACTTGCTGGCACAAAAAGTATTATTTAAATATATCGTAAAAACCAAAGGAAAAAGAAAGGTTTTACTTATTAAAAAAATTAAAATTAGTAAATATAATAATTCTTTGATAATTTTACTAGAAGTATCAGTAAGCTTTAAATATCAGAAAATAATAGAAAGAAAAATTTCATGTAATTCTTACCCATATCCTTTTGTCCATTAAAAAGGTTTTTGAAGTCGAAAGAAATTGGAGCTGTTGCTTCGTTTTTCTGTTTGTAAGATTTCAAGGAGAGATATGATTTGTTGTCATCTCCAACCACAGTTTCCAAATCAAAATCGATGATGATTTTGTATGTCCCTGAAAAATAGTAATTTAAAATTATGAAATACGACCAGCCAGAACTTTTAAGAGTCCTAGTTTGTGGCGATGTTTTAAGATGTTTGTGTAACCCAAACCCAGGTGGGCGTTTGCGGAACTAACATTAACTTGTCAATGAAAATAAATAAAAAATAATAATTTGACATTTTATAGGATTGGCAATGTGACAATCCACTGTTACTATTGAAATAACTTTTAATAAGTTGAACACGAGAATTCTGTACTATCTACATTACTTACTTTATTTATATATATATATATATATATATCATATCATTATTTCATATAATTAATCATATAATTCACCCATGCATTGCAAGTTTTATTAAGTCAAAAATGTTAATTATTCTTTTGAATTCCTAAAAAATATTACTATCGTCACGATAACCCAAAGAGTTGTGTACCTGGCTGGTATCAAACAATAAGGTAAGTGAAATTTGACATCAATATACATTTTTCTATTTACAATAATATCACTTATTCCATGAACACATTACAGACTTTCAAAGAATTTATACACACTTGAACCATTTCATATTATGTAAAACATTTATTACAGAAACTATTAGTGATATTGACTTGTATTATTCTTAGGTAATTTTTTTATTGTAATATTCACCGGAAGAGATTTTGAAGTCTCCCTTTCCCTCAATTGGTAAAGTGATGAGACGTCCAGAGATTTCGTATTTTCCAGTTGTTTCTAGATTCGGACAGTCAAGCTCGCTGTGTAATGTAAGCGCATCTAAGTTCATTCTGGAAATAAGAATAAAATAGGCTGGAGCTTTTCTGCTAAAATGTGTTCGAGCATTGTGAAGATGCATGCGATACGTGTTTGATATTGTTACGAGCTAGGGGATCGGTTAGAAACGCCGTAGAGCTCATCAAGGGTTTATTTTTAAATAAATAAATTTGTTAACACTAAGAAGCCGCAAATTACGCGTATAAATACACTAATTGCAACACACAAAATCGGTCACTAAATACTTCAATTACGCGCACGTCTCACAATACTTTATCACTTTTCTTCACTATTCGCGCTTTATCTCTAAGATGTTAATCTCTTGTAATCGCACTCGAAGCTGAATTGATTGGTTGCGTTTCGGCTCGCTTATATGTTCCTGGGAATAATCTTGAACGATATTCGAGAACTTTCTAGGCAGGAGTGGAACTAAGTAGCTGGTCTATCCTTATAGCACAATTCTCGAACGTGCCTTTATCTCTTTCGCACATTACTCCGACTTTGTCGTACGGCGTTCCAGAATGTTCCCTATGGCTTCGAGAAGGTTCCGATATTTCCTCTCTTTCGCGTATCATTCCGTCCTTTTCTCACACCTAGAAAGTTCAGTCTTGGATATTCCTTTATCAAAGGGGTATAACCAGTCCTGAAAATGCCTGAAACCTGTCTCACGACTACACTTGTTCTGAAACGGACATAAATCCACATTTCAGTTTGCCGAATACGTCTCTAACTTGTGGTAAAATTCAGAAATATTTCATTCAATCCGTCTTTGTAACAAAATAATCAAAAAGATATGGAACTTTTAAGTACTGACCCATGCTAATGCTTACTTAAGCTTCCTTAGATTCTAATAATGGATTAGTAAAATCATTACGAAAAAACAATTTTAGAAATGATACTTTGATCTGATGAAGCCACGATAGCATATATCATAGAGAAGGTTCTAAAATATTTATTGCTTAGTATACTTAGCTGGACTGGACCTACTGGAAAGAGATGTATAGATGAAAAGATGGACAGATGACATTTTAGAACTAGCAGGGGAAAACTGGATGAATGTTGCCCAAGACAAAGAGAAATGGAAAAATATGGAGGAGGCATTTACCCTAAAAGGGGCCATACAAAAACTAGACCACTAAAAAATTAAAATAAATCTAACTTAAATTTTGTTTAAAACTCATACTAACTTAACTAATACTATTTTCTAAGGAATGTAATCTAACCAATTGTTGTATGTATTAATAAAGCTTTAATAATAATAATAATACTAAGCTAGAGTTCAGATAAATTCTTACAATGTTTGTTAAAGCAAATGGCTTAAATCGTAAGATGAATTTATGCGTTTTATAAGTTTCCCCTTAACCAATTAACCATGCCTTAGATTGATATACAAACATATACTTGTTTTATTTATGTTTTGGCAATTTAAATTAATTTGTTTTTAAATAACAGGAGGCAAACGGGCAGGAGACCCATGGACACTCATATTGCCAGAAGGCTCGCAAGTGCGTTGCCAGCCTTTTTACTTCAGAGGGCAGCTGGTTCCACATAATAGCGGTGCCCGGCAAAAACTGCCTTAAGAAACGCTTAGTTGTGGAACGACGGACTTCGAGGTGATACGGATGGCATTTTGTATTCTGCCTTGACGTCTTATCATGAAACTTAGCTGCAGGTATAAAGTATAAATCACTTACTTCACATTTTTCAAAACACATTTCTTGAATCCCGTAGTAATTGGAGAGAATAATTTAAATTTAATATCGGACATGTCTCCCTCAATCAGGTCAATTTTCAAGGGATCACAAGATTCCACCCCAAGGGTTTTGTTTTCAGACAAGAACTGAGGCAAGGCATTGTTAACGGACTTCTCAAAACAGACCATGTCGTTAAGATGGCATGGCGCTATTAATTCTGTAAAAAAAATAGAATATATAATTATGATTATTAAAAATATTTGCCTTTGTGTAAGGACACCGGTGTTTATGAGACTAAACTATTTGAAACATATGAGAAAAAAATATTGTAATACAAGCACATTTAGTTTTATATAAAATCTCCTATACTCGGACTTAATAATGTGTACATTTTGTTTTTACGTTTTTACAGTATTTTGAGAGACCAGTCAATTTGTAACTCAAATTATATGAATGTATAATAAGTTTTTACCTAGAAATATGAATAAATTCGACCTTTTTTAATCAAAATATTTAGTTTTTTGGGTTAAAACTAAATCGTAATCATCTATTATTTTAATATATTGTATTAAAATACTTATTTAAGATAATTTAATATTTGGAGAGTTACCATTCCACACGTTAGTTATCCTTCAATTCCTTAGACTTAATCCATTAAATTCAAATTCAAAGGCTTATCGTGAAAATGCTACAAGTCTTATAAGAAAGTCAATAAAGGTATTAAAATAAAACTTACGACTTTGAGCGACACTAGCGCACAGTGTTGTTAAAGCTAATATTTCAAAAATCGAAAACATATTGGAATTTATCACAAGTATACTAATGCAGATGCAGCACTGTAGTGTTCACAATACAGAACTTCGTCGAATTTATATTAAATTTTTCGCGATGATAATAAGTTATTAACTTTTATTATTGTTGCATATAAATGCAAGAAAAATATAATATTTATATGTAAAATCTTAAATGACGCATTTATGTATTATTTATGCGAGGGAAATAATAGTTTTAGTCTTGTATACTGTACATTTTAAAATGTAATAATTCATAGACAATTTAATCATATATTTTAGTGAAATGTTAAGATTTGCGTTTATGGATTGAAGTAAAAAATTATAGTTAAATAGACGTTCTTTGATTTTTCATAGTTTGTCTAGTTATTAAGAAGTATTATGAAAACTTAACAAATAATTTATATTATTTTCTTTAATATAAAAATAATTTTCACAATAACTTATGCTTATGCAAAACTACCATAACTGACCATTCATCTGTGTTTTTAATACAATGTGCTTCATAGGTAATCACATAAATGTTAACGCACAATATCTCGACGATATTAAACGATTATCAAAATTTGAATAAAATCTGTTAAGCCGTTTGGTCACAATAATGTTCTTTTGTTTTTCTACAAATACTTTGTTAAATAATATTTAATATTATTAAACAAAGTACGATAGTACCGACTGCAGCGCCATCTGCTGGGCTGATGATTTATGACTATTGTTTAAATAATCGATCCATGCCATCGTAAAATACTATTGCTAATGATTACGTTTGAATCTCCTTAACAGACAGACACGTATCTGCGTCCGTTTCATTGATATTTCCAGTAGGTGATATTTTTATACGCAGGATTTTTGATAGGTAATCAGCATTCTGTTTTTACCGGGAATCGAACCCTGAACCTCCTTAATCAAGGTTTTATTAAATAATCTTACCACAATAGACAAATATATTTTGCCGATTATGTTTGGTATAATTTGTAATATTCCAAATTACCGAACCGAATAACATTGCAATTAGGAAAAACCAGACCCCAAGTTAAGCAATGCCTAATTTTTAACATGTCGAAGAGAGAATCCTATCAAGCACGAATTTCCAAGTTTCGTATTAACTATTGGAGATTTGTTCCCCCGTTTGTGGCATAAAGTTAGATTGTACATTCCTTGTATCGAGATAAGAATTTAGACAACTAAATAAGTTATAATTTTTTTTTTTTTTGAGAATGGAATCTCGCTGTTGGCCTTTAGGGCCTTTACAGCTCAGCTCGGGCTGGTTGGCGAGCGTAGCTCGGCCAGAATGGCGTTTTTCCCGCGACTAGCGCAAGGGCGTCTCCTGTGAAACTCGAACCTCGGCTTGGGCCGTCGCGGGGTGGTCAATCGCCTGAAGGGCAGGACGGAAACTCACTGGAGTGAGCGAAGTGCGAAGTAGAGGTCCTCGCCTTCCCCGGTGAAGGCGGTTTTTAACCCTAATCTGTGTCTGAATACTTGATTGTTATTTTTGGCCACGCGGGCGGCTTTTAATTTAATGTGTTAGCTACGATAATTGGATCATCCGAATCCTTTAGTGTGTAAGTGTACCTGGGCCTCCTAAGAGCCTTATGTGTCGGGAAGGGGTAATATGGTCGTAACTATTGCGGTGTACCGGATTCTACAAATTGCCGCACGGACTTAAGGAGCAGGGCGTGCTCGGTTATTTCCTCCACCTTGGTGGACGCAGTTTTGGCGGACTTAAAGGCCTCCGCGAATGCGACGAGTGCGTCTAAGTCTATAGCGTCTATTACGCTGAACGCAAGATTAAAAGCGTCGCGGACGCTGCCTGACTCCTCAGTTGCCTTCATGGGAGGGCTGAGGGCTTTAGTGGGAGGGCTCGCATTTAATGTGGGCCTCTCTTTTAAGATAGGGATTGGCGCAGGGACCTGGGAAGGCGCTGCGGTTGCCGATTTTGATGGCAGAGGCGGGAAGGCTTCTGCCGTGAGTTGGGGAGGGCCCTCCGTAACGGAGGGCTTGGCCCATGGACTAATACCGGGAGGCGGGGCCGGCACGTATGAGGGCTTTGCTCCCGTGCCACGACGGGCCGCGTCGCGACCCACCATGCGCCAAGACGGCGGCCTATGCGCCTTGGGGGCTCTAGGACAACCGCGATAATTCGCAGGGTGCCCATGTTGCCCGCAAAGCACACACGCCGGCGGCTCAGCGCACGGGAGTGTCCGCTTACAGTCCGAGGTGCCATGGTCGCCTAAACACTTGACGCACCGCGCCCTCGCAAAGCAGTTTCGGGCTGCGTGCCCGTAGAGTTGGCAGCGATGACACTGCCGTGTAAAAGAGTGTTTGAGGGGAGTTTCAACCCTCAACCCCGAGAGCTTACAGCACTCCCGAAGGTTAAAAATCTTTTTCCCACTCGGAGTAGGGTCTAAGACTACAAGTACCATATCGTACTCTTCTTTGGTGGAGCGGTTTAGCATACGGAATACATCCCTTACGGGGTATCCCTGCTCGGTCAGATTTATTTGGACAACCCCGGAGTCTATTTCCTTCGGGATGCCCTTGATAACTACCCTAAGGACGCGCTCCTCGGGCAAGAGGAAAGTGTGACCTCCGATACCTTCGGAACGAAGGTAAGAGGTAAGGAACCGGTGGTGCTCAGGTGTGGACACCTGTATGCAAATGTTATCCCTCAAAGTTCGGGCTTTATAACTGATCGACTTTGAGTCGAAAAGCTTGGAAAGGGTGGGCCATACGCCCTTGTCCCTAACATAAACGGGCGGGGGGGTTTTGATGCGGTCCGCGGGGGCGGAGGGCGCAGGTTTGTCCGATTTGTCAATAAAAAAATAAGTACCAATGATAGACATATAATAGTATATTATTAAAGTTAAAATATAAATAATATGTTTAAAACTACGGTCTTAAATATGGTCATATGAGCTCTTCATGCTAAAACCTCAAAAGAGCTACTATTATAGATACTGATAGCCGAAGAATATTTTGTCATTCATGTAGATTATGTAGGTTATAAATGCTAGTAATGTATGTGTACTCATTTGTTACATACTAATATATGTAACAAATGTATTTTTACTTTAACAACCTAAGGTGATATGAACATTTGATCAAGGGGTTCAGTCATTAAGTATTTGTTGGAGCTAGAGAGGATTGTCTTCATGTTGTTGTACCAAATAGGTTCCTGCAGGAGATCGGAGACCTGCTTCCAGTTCTGGTTAGCATATGTGAGGACTTTGTCCGCTGAAATTGTTAAGTAATATATATAACGCCATAAAGCCCAATATTAGCATGCATTATTAGCATTTTAGTTTTTCAAAAAAAAAATAATGGTTAATAAAGGAAGATACCATAATATACATATATAACACACTTGCTGGCACGAAAAGTTTTATTTCGATATATCGTAAAAACCAAACGTAAAAAACAGGTTTAACTTATTAAAGGAAACGAGATCTTAGTAAATAGAAACTTCTTAAGAAATTCATCCAATTATTTTATAATTTGGAAACTAAAGTTGTTTTTGAGTTTATGTATTAGTAAGCTTTAAATATCAGAAAATAATAGAAAGGAAAATGTAATGTAATTCATACCCTGATCCTTTTGTCCATTAAAAAGGTTTTTGAAGTCGAAAGAAATTGGAGCTGTTGCTTCGCTTTTCTGTTTGAAAGATTTGATAGTGAGATATACTTTGTTATCATCTCCAACCACATTTTCCAAATCAAGATCGAGGATGATATGGTATGACTCTGAAAAATAGTAATCAATATTATGAAATACAACCAGACAGAACTTTTAAGAGTCCAACTTTTTGGCGATGTTTTTAGAGGGTAGGGCCTACTTGTGTAACCATAACCCAGGTAGCCGTTTACGGGACTAACATTAACTTGTCAATAGGCGGATCCACACAGAGCGAGCAGCCTCAAGCCAAAAATGCCTCGCGAGGAAACTTATCGCGAGGCGGCCGCGCGCGGTAAGTCCTCGGCCGAGGCAAGCGTGCGTGTTATATATTAAGATTTTCATATAATTTACCCATGCATGGCAAGTTTTATCAGGTACTAATAAGTTAAAAGCGAAACGCCTTCGTAAAAATGTTAATTATTCTTTAAAATCCCTTCTAAATAATATTACTATCGCCACGATAGAGCAAAGAGTTGTGTACCTGGCTGGTATCGAACAATAAGGTAAGTGAAACTTGACATCAATATACATTTTCCAAAGTTGTAAAATAAAATCACTTATTACATGAACACATTACAGACTTTTCATAGAACTTATACATACGTGAACTATTTCATATTATGTAAAACTTTTATCCACGGAACTATTAGTTATATTGAATCATATTATTATTAGGTAATTTTCATATTGTAATATTCACCGGCAGCGATTTTGAAGTCTCCATTTCCCTCAATTGGTAAAGTCATGAGACGTCCAGAGATTTCGTATTTGCCAGTTGTTTCTAGATTCGGACAGTCAAGCTCCTCGTGTAACGTAAGTGCATCTAAGTTCATTCTGGAAATAAGAATAAAATAGAGTGGAGTATTTCTGCTAAAATGTGTTCGAGCATTGTGAAGGTGCATGCGATACATGTGTTTGATATAGTCAAAAATAAATGAAACTATTAAGTATTGACCCATGCTAATGCTTTCTTAAGATGCCCTAGTTTCTAATAATGGATTAATAAAAATAGCATATGGCATAGAGACGGTTCTAAAATATTTATTGCTATAACCAGCTAGAGTTCAGACAAATTCTTACAATGTTTGTTAAATCAAATGGCTAAAATCGTAAGATGAATGTACCTATGCGTTTTATAAGTTTCCCCCTTGACCGTGCCTAAGATTGTACCATGCCTAATACATAATATACTTGTCGTATTTATTTTTGGTAATTTATAGTATTTTTTGTTTACTGTAGAATGGTACCTTAATTTTGTTTTATAACTGACTTACTTCACATTCTTGATAACACACTGCTTGTATCCGGTAGTGATTGTAGAAAAAAGTTTAAATTTAATGTCGGGCATGTCGCCTTCAATCAGGTCTACTTTCAAGGGATCAGATGATTCAACTCCAAGGGTTTTGTTTTCAGAGAAGACCTGAGGCAGGGCTTTGTTAAGGGTCGCCTCAAAACAGGCCATGTCGTTACGAGGGCATGGCGCAAACATTTCTGTAAAAAATGGAATAATTATGATTGTTAAAATATTTGCCTTGGTGTAAGGTAACCGTTGGGTAAGAGACTATTTCAAACACAGTATTTTGTCAATTTTTAACTCAAATTATAGGAAAGTTTAATATGTTTTTATGTAGAAATATGAATAAATTCGACATTTGTTAATCAAATTATCTCGTATTTTCGAAAATATTTAAATATAAATCGTAATAATCTATTATGTTAATCTATTGTATTGAAATTCTTATTTTAAGAAAATTCAAATGATGGCATAATATAGCTTGATGAATATGTGTTAATTTCTAAGGATGAAACTCATGGCTTTATTGGTGAAGCCTCATATTGATCCTGGTTTCGATTCCCGGGATACACTAATCGCTATAGTTTTGTAATGGACTTTCTTCTACATTTCTAACAGAACAGTATTATATAAGAATAACCTTATACTTCTAAGATTTTAAAAGAGTACCGAGAGTTTTTTACGCCGTCTTTTTCTCTCGGCCTACACCCTCTGTCTTCTTTGCCGATGAGTAGGAATGCCTAAAAATTCAAATTTGATGACGTGGAATAAGTGATACATGTATATTATGTTCCATAATAAACATATTTTATTTTATTTTTTTAATATATACTCCTAAAATTACGGCAGTAAACGAGAGTTAGCATTCCACAACTTATCCTTCAATTCCTTAGACTTAATCCACTAAAATCAAATTCAAAGGCTTAACATGAAAATGCTACAAGTCTTATAAAAGTCAATATAAGGTATTAAAATAAAACTTACCACTTTGAGCGACACTAGCGCACAGTGTCGTTAAAGCTAATATTTCAAAAATCGAAAACATAATGGAATTTATGACAAGTATACTAATGCAGATGTTGCACTGTAGTGTTCGCAATACAGTACTTCGTTGCATTTATATGAAATCTTTTGCGGTGATAATAAGTATTAAAATTTATATTGCATATAAATGCAAGAAAAATATAATAATTGTAAGAAAAATCTTTTGAGAAGTTGAATGACGCATATTTTACCTAATTAAGTGTTGAAGATAAATAGTTTCAGTTGTCAAGTCAGTGAAATGAATTCAAGCTCCTAGTCTTGTATACTGCCCTGCGATTCTGTAACTCACTTTTCGAACTCACACAGCGGTTTTCGGATCGCCGGTCGCTCTCAAATCAGTCGTGAAGCAGTCATTTTATGATTTGGCATTCTGAAAAGGTGGAAGCTTGTAGTTTATTGTTTATTAGAATGCCAAATCATAAAATGACTGCTTCACGACTGATTTCAGAGCGACCGCCGATGCGAAAACCGCTGAGTGAGTTAGAAAAGTGAGTTACAGAATCGCAGGGCAGCACATTTTTAAATCTAACAATTCATTGAGGCAACTAAATCATACATTTTTGTGAAATATTTAGATTTGCGTTTATGGTTTGAAGTAAAAAATAATAGTTAAATAATAACTATTATTATTCATAGTTTGTCTAGTTATTAGGAAGCATTATAAAAACTTAACAATTAATTTATATTATTTTTCTTAATTATTGTAATAATTATAAATTTATTTAATTTAATTTTAAATATTATTACGATTTTAATATCCTCTATTAAGCTGAAATTATGTGTGTGTATTCTGTCTCATCATTTCATCATTTACGAATTCGAAATTCGAATAGCGAAAGAAATATTTTATTACCGAGAATGCCAACGCAGACATAACTACGGTAGGATATAAAAAAAATAGGAATCTACTATTTAAAAATAAGTCGGGTTTTCCTTCCTGACGCTATAACTCCAGAACGCACGAACCGATTTCCACGATTTTGCATTCGTTGGAAAGGTCTCGAGCTCCGTGAGGTTTATAGCAAAGAAAATTCAGGAAAAAAATCAACAGAAAAGCGGGATCACCAAACGAAATGTTACATAAAAAGAAGCCATCTGGTGGCGAAACGGAGTTCGCCGAGTTTGCTAGTATGTAATATAATAGCAATTTAAAAAGTATTTATTATGTTAACCAATTTAAATCAAACAATTAGATACATATGTAATATAATAGCAATTTAAAAAGTATTTATTATGTTAACCAATTTAAATCAAACAATTAGATACAAGGGTATCTTTGAGACGCCTAAAGCTTGGAAGGTACGGGAATCGTAAAACATTCGATAAATACGCAAGATTTGTTTTTTTATAAATAAAACTGTAATACGTTGCGCATATTTTTTTATTGTTTTAATTAAAAATAAATTAATTGATGAGAGATAACAGAAGATTAAGATACCCTGGACCAGTTGCAAGTATCAATGAATCATCCTATACTTCCTTAATAACTAAATTAATATTAAGAAAAAAATCAAAAATTCAACAATCATTTAATCATATGGGCATTGTACACTTATGACTTGTCAGCTAAGAAATACATGATATTAATTTTTCTAATTTTACATTTAGTGCCAGTTCTCAAATCAAGGGCGTAGAACGGAAGAGAAGAACTGGCAATAAACTCTCCGCCACTCTTTTTAATCGCCATGTTTTTTTTTAAGGGAGTATAAATTAAAAACTTATATATATATATATATATTATTTTAATTCCAATTATGAATTAAATCAATTACCTTAAAAACATTGTTGATTATTAAATCAACAATGTATTTATGGTATTTAATAGGATAAGGATTAATGATTTATCGGTTAATATCGCTTCGAAAATTACCCATTATTTGTCGTAAAAAGTAAATGACAAAAAATTTTATGTGGGATATCCATAAGAGATATACCATCGCTGAGTTTTCTGTAGAACTTTTCAATGTGTACAATACTTAGTACATTTGATAAATTTGTAGGGTTCAGCCTGCATTTGCAATAAAAGCGGAAAAAAATTAATTATTTACGACATCATATTAGAAATCTCAAAAAAAACAGTATTTCTTTACTATTTAATGAATGTTATTATACATATAAACCTTTCTCTCCAATCACTCTATCTAATAAAACCGCATTAAAATCAGTTGCGTAGTTTTAAAGATTTAAGCATACATAGGGATATATGGACAGAGAAATAGACTTTGTTTTATACTATGTAGAGATGATATTCGGTTGATATGCTACTTCTAATAATATAATCGTAATTATATATTATAGGTGTGTAATATATAAGTACCAATGATAGATATATAACAGTTTTTTATTAAAGTCAAAATATAAATAATATGTTTAAAACTACGGTCATTTTCATATGATAGCCGAATAACATTTTGCCATTTATGTAGGAAAAACCCAAGAGTGATACATAGGTTATATATGCTACGAATGTATGTACACATCTACATATATTAGTATGTAATAGTATTTTTACTTTCACAAATTATGAATATAAGAAAAGTTTATCAAGGGGTTCAGTCATGAGGTATTTGTTGACATTAGAAATGATTATCTTCATGTTATTGTTCCATATAGGTTCCTGCAGGAGACCGGAGACCTGCTTCCAGTTCTGGTTAGCAAAAGTGAGGGCATCGTTCGCTGAAATCGTTAAGTAATATATACAACGCCACAAAGTTAGAATTAGCATGCACCCTAACTTAAATTACTTCTTTACAAATATATATTTTCAAAAATTGTAATGTTAAATAAATAAAGATACCATATATATGTTAACGTAAAATTGTAAACACCGTTAGATTGTAATCTATCTCGCGAGATTATAAACTGTCGAAAGATTGTGAACCTCAGCTTACTGCTTACAATTTAACGTATTATTATTCGGTAGATTGTACTACACTAACTTAGTTATCATTCAAACTTCTTTGGTCAATTACAGATTAATTTTACTTTCCAACAATTTCATATAACTACCGAATAATTATACGTTAAATTGTAAGCAGTTCGTTGAGGTTCACAATCTTTCGACAGTTTATAATCTCGCAAGATAGATTACAATCTAACGGTGTTTACAATTTTACGGTGACATATATAACATGCTTGCTGGCATAAAAAGTTTTATTTGAATATATCGTAAAAAGCTTTGGTTTTTCCGAAAAAAGGTTTAATTTATTAAAGGCAACGAGATCACTTTACTTTCACCACTTTTCTTTTCTAGTACATCACTTTTCTAGTAAATCGAATAATTCTTAAGAAATTAATCCAATTATTATATTTTGGAAACCTAAGTTGTTTTTGAGTTCATGTATCAGTAAGTTTTAAATATCAGAAAAAAATAGAAAGACATTAATGTAATTCATACCCAGATCCTTTTGTCCATTAAAAAGGTGTTTGAAGTCAAAAGAAATTGGAGCTGTTGCTTCGTTTTTCAGTTTAAAAGATTTGATGGAGAGATATGCTTTGTTGTCATCTCCAACCACAGTTTCCAAATCACCATCGATAATGATATTGTATGATCCTGAAAAACAGAACTTTAATAATATGAAATACGACCAGCCAGTACTTTTATGAGTCTTTATGGCGAGGTTTTTAAAGTGTAGGGACAGTTGCCTGTTTGTGTAACTCAAACCCAGGCGGCCGTTTACTTGACTAACATTAAATCGTCAATGAAAATTAATATAAAAGAATATTTTGACTCCTGCAGATATAATGAGATCTCTCAGAGTTCGTGAAGACTCGCGAACACATAGATATGTTAAATCAATATCGCGACGGAGTTTTACAGTTAATTACAATCATAGTTTGACATTTTATAGGATTTGGCAGTGTGACAAAGCACTGTTAAAATTGAAACAAATTTTAATAATGTGAACGCGACAATTCTGTATTATTTACTTTATATATAAACAGATACTAATAAGTTAAAAGCGAAACGCCTGCGTAAAAATGTTAATTATTCTTTAAAATCCCTGGTAAATAATATTACAATCGCCACGATAGTGCAAAGAGTTGTGTACCTGGCTGGTATCAAACAATAAGGTAAGTGAAATTTGTCATCAATATACATTTTTCAGAGTATTTTTAAATTAAATTAATATGATGAAAATTTTACAGACTTTTCACATAATTTATACACACGTGAACCATTTTATATTATGTAAAACTTTCATCAAAGAAACTATAAGTCATATTGACTTATATTATTCTTGGGTAATTTTCATATAATATTCACCGGCAGAAATTTTAAAGTCTCCCTTTCCCTCAATTGGTAAAGTGATGAGACGTCCAGAGATGTCGTATTTGCCAGTTGTTTCTAGATTCGGACAGTCAAGCACCAGGTGCATTGTAAGAGTATCTAAGTTTATTCTGGAAATAAGAAGAAAACAGGCTAGAGTTTTTTGCTAATATGAGTTCGAGCATTGTGAAGATGCCTGCGATACATGTAATCAAAGCGTGTTTTATGTAATCAAAAAGATATATAAGATATAAGATGCCCTAGATTCCAGAAGGCTCGCACGTGCGTTGCTGGCCTTTTAAAAATTGGTACGCTCTTTTCTTGAACGGCCCTAAGTCGAATTGGTTCGGCACTACCTCGGTGGGCAGCTGGTTCCACATAATAGTGGTGTGGGGTAAAAACTGCATTAAGAAACGGTCAGTTCTAGAACGAGGGATGTCGAGGTAATACGGATGGTATTCTGCCTTGATGATAAAACTCACCTGCAGGTACAGATACCGGCAAAATTCTTGAGTTAATGCCCAAGGGAGTGGGGGAAAGTTTGCGCATTGTACGGAACGCGCGGGACACAAACGACAACTGATTTACCAACCACGCGATCGACACGCCACTCCAGTGATACCTAAAAATCGCTTCTACGCAGACAAGGACATTTGTTCAAGATGTTTGCCGATATCTATATTAAACATTAATAATACATATATATACATTTAGAATCTAAATATAAATCACTTACTTCACATTTTTCGCAACACACTTCTTGAATCCGGTAGTGATTGGAGAGAAAAATTTAAATTTAATACCGGACATGTCTCCCTCAATCATGTCAACTTTCAAGGGATCAGATGATTCGACCCCAAGGGCTTTGTTTTCAGACATGAGCTGAGGCAGGGCATTGTTAATGGACGTCTCAAAACAGGCCAAGTCGTTAAGATGGCATGGCGATAATATTTCTGTTTAAAAAATAAAAAATAAAAAATAAAATTAATTTCTGTTCAAAAAAAATTTTGGCTTGGTGTAAGGACACTAGTGGTTATAAGACAAAACTATTTGAAACATAGACGCCAAATGCTACGAAAAAAATATTGTCAAAGAAGCATAATTTAGTTTAAACAAACTCCCCCATTACTCGGACGTAATAATGTACATATAACCTTAATCTTGTTTAAAAAACTAATACATTTAGTATTTATAGTATTGTGAGAGAGCTGCCAATTTGTAACTCAAATAAAGTTTTTTTTGTTTGAATAAACTCGGACATTTGTTAATAAAAACATTTCGTATTTTGGTTTACGTCCCTATTTAATACTAAATCTTAATATAGACTATTGAATTATAATTCTAATTTTAAGATAATGCACATATGACACATAAAACTCGTGGCTTTGTTGGTGAAGCTTTATATTGGACCAGGTTTCGATTCCCGGGATTCACTAATCGCTATAGTTTTGTAATTCTAGCACAACAGTTTAATATAATAATACTCTTATACATCACATATTATGTACGCATAAAAATTACGTGAGTAAACATTTAAAGTTACCTTATCCTTCAATTCTTTAGACTTAATCCACTTAAATCAAATTCAAAGGCTTAACGTGAAAATGCTACAAGTCTTATAAAAAAGTCAACATAAGGTATTAAAAATAAAACTTACGACTTTGAGCGACACTAGCGCACAGTGTAGTTAAAGCTAATATTTCAAAAATCGAAAACATAATTGAATTTATAACAAGTATACTTATACAGATGTAGGACTGTAGTGTTCACAATACAGTACTTCGTCGAATTTATATTAAATCTTTTATGGTTATAATAAGTAATTAACTTTAATTATGTTTGCTCATAAATGCCATAAAAATGATGTTGATTTGTATAATCTTTTTTTTTGGGAAGTTGAGCACATATATTATATATTATCTAATTCAAAGTTGAAGGGAAAAAATTGTTTTGGTTGTCAAGTTATTTAATGAAACGAATTCAAGCTCCTAATATAGTCTGGTATACTGTACATTTTAAAATCTAACAATTCATTGATAAATTATATTACTTTTGTAAAATGTTTATATTTGTTTTTATGGTTAGAAATAAAAAAATAAAGTTAAATAATCGTTCTTTGTCTTCATAGTTCATAGTTTGTCCAATTATTAAGAAGTATTAAAAAAAAACATTTATATTATTTTTCTTGAATATAGAATTTTTATTAGATTTGAATAACCTCTATTAAGCTGTAATTATGAGTGTGTTGAATTTTAAACGGGTTTACAAATTATTTCTGATTTACCAATTCGAATCAAATATATTATCACCGAGAATGACAACCCAGACTTAACTACGGCAGGATATAAAAATTAAATAGGAATATGTAATATAATAGCAAATTAAAAAGTATTAATTATGTTTACCAATTTAAATAATTCGGAAAAAAAATATACAAGGGTATCTTTGAGACCCCTAAGGCCGTTTCTCCACTGCTCCGGTCCGGCATACGTTAATTACCGATCCGATTTAGAAACTCACAACAGTACTTACGTGCTTCTCCACTACTCCGGCATCCGGTTTTTAACGATCCGATAACTTGCTAGATCGGAAGGCGGTGTTTTATCGGTCCAAGCATATCCAAGAGGTTATAAATTATTATTCATAGGTTTATTTATTTATAGTTATATTATATCATTAAGTATTAGTGAACTATTTATTTAGTAGATTATAATATGTCAAGATAGACAATATAAAAAAAGTAATAAACTAGCCAGGCAATAAAATATTTAGAATTTAGAACGTTTTATTAATAAAATAAAGTATATGGGTTTTAGTAAATATCAGTGTTACATGATAAATATACAAGTATCGGTTATTGTCGGATCGGATATAGTGGAGAAGCGCAATCCAGCTTTCCGATATTTTTTTAATGACTCATTCCGGCTTCCGACTCCGGACCGGAGCAGTGCAGAAAGGGCCTAACGCTTGGATGCTACGGGAATCGTAAAACTTTCGATAAATACGCATTCATTGCTTGATTTTTTAACAAATAAAACTGTAATACATTGCTCATATTTTTTTTATTAAAAACTTTTTTTTTACGAGGGATAAGAGAAGATTAAGATACCCTGGACCAGTTGCAAGTATCAATTTATCATTTGATCATAGTTCTTTGAATAAGTCATCGAAAATGCTAAATTATGCAGTAAATATTTCCCCCAGTGGTGCAGTTTTTAGGTGTTTGTTGAAATGGATAACTAGTTGCTTTAAATGCGCGTACCACACCGGATCCTGCACCAGATTAGCTACTTCCTTCCAGTTCTCGTTCGCGAATTTGTGAACCGCGTCAGCTGAAATACAAATATCTTGATATAAATACGTAGTTTTACGAATACTAAGTATTCTCATACTCATACGCAACTTCGCTAATTAATCAATACATATATTCATGTTAAGGAAGTAAAAAACTTATATCTATGGCGAACTAATTTTGATTCCAATACTGAGTTTTAGCTGTTATGTATATTGTTAGGTCAACGCCTATCATTTATGTGTTAAAAAGTGTCAACCTTTTAGGTCTGGGCCTCAGGTTTGAGTATCTGTTTTGTGATCATTTGCCTTTTGTTGAATACGCACATAGACGGACATTCTATTGGGGTATAGTCGGGGACGGAGCCTGCGACCTCAGGAATGAGAGTCGCATGCATAACCACTGGGGCAACACTGATTTTTAGTCTTATAAAACATAATCCCATACTTTATGTCGTTAGTTTATTATTTCTTCGGCGTTAAATCGGCGTTTGGCGATAATTACACTTTATTAAGAATAAAATAAAGTAATTTAATTAATTAAAGGTACAATATGTATCTGCAATGAATGATAGTAAAAATTCTATATAAAAACAAATTAAATATATAAAAATAAATCCCAAATTTAGATCTGGTGTACGTAGACAAAAAAGATTTAATTACGTATAATGGATATTCTCAAACACTAAATTATGCCTTTCTCATAAATAAGTAAGTAATAAAGTTAAACTACCTTGGTTTTCGGAAAAAATATTATATTATCTTTAATTACTTCCACTTTTATTATATTATATAATTTATGACTATTGTTATAATAAGTATACCTATTCCATCGTAAAATGCTGTCCGTTTCATTGATATTTCTACTAACGTTTTTGTACGTATACTTTTTTATAAGTAATCAGCATTCTGCTTCTACCGGGAATCGAACCCTGGACCTCCTTAAATACAAGTCAAGGAAAAAAAATATAATACACATAATTTGATTTTGTTGAATTATCTTACCATACCTATATTTGGTATAATTTGTGAGTAAGAGAGGAATCTCCGCCTTTTTATGAATGGAAAATTACAAATTACCGAACCGAAAAGCTTTGCAATTAGGAAAAACCCTAAAGTTAAAGTATGATTGCGACTTTGGCGAATTTTATTGTTGAATGGTAAGAACAGCCGAGGAACCTTACCCTACCTTCCAGGAAACCCTAGTTTACTATTGTTAAGTACAAATAAGCAGCGTCGCTCTTCCATAACGCCACATGGGAAGGACTTCATAGATGTGTGGTGCAGGGGAAGGGAACAGAATGAGGTGGACTGATCAAATCAAGAATGCGCTAACCCATCCTCTCCATAAATGCACAAGAAAGGCAGCATTACGTTATAATTGGCGCAGGGTTGTCAGAAAAGAGTTACTCCAAAGAGTCAACCACGACCGATTTCTCGTACAGCCTACTTATTGAGAAGATGAAGAAAGCAGACCGCAGACCTTGGTAAATAAGTGAATGCCGTATTTTTTACATGTCGATGAGTTCTATCAAGCACAAATTTGGTTATGTTGTTTTGAATATCATTTACGTTTAAATATTTCTTTACACAACATTAAAAAAAATATATCGTATTAATTCTATTTTATAACGCATTAATTATGTGTATATAGATCATTTTAGTTAAAAACCAAAGGTATAAAAAAAGTTCAAATACTTACACAAATCTTTTTGTCCGTTAAATAGATTTTTAAAATCGAATACTACAGGTTCAATTGCTTCGTTCTTAAGCTTACTGTTTTTAATTGCGAAATATGTTTTGCCGTTTTTATCTCGCACTTCTTTCAATTCAGCATTGACAGCTATTGAATATCTTCCTGAAAGATTATTGAACGTTATTTTCAGAGATTTCATAACTAATTCGGCATTTATGTCTTTTTTCATGATCTAATATTTAAAATTCTCGTGTCACAGTTTTCGTTGCCATACTCCTCCGAAACGGCTTGACCGATTTTGATGAATTTTTTTGTCCTTATCCGGTATCTATGAGAATCGGCCAACATCTATTTTTCATCCCCCTAAATGTTAGGGGTAGTCCACCCCTAAATTTATTGTTTTATTTTTTAGACAAAATTTTAAATTTCTATTTTTTTATGATACAGCATTAAAAAAATACATACAACCCCTAACTTTCACCCCTCTACGATCAACCCCTATTTTTTATTATAAATGATATACATAGCAAATCAACGTTTGCCGGATCAGCTAGTATAAAATATAAAATCGTCATATTTCAAGATAACAAAAAAATACTATATCTTTTACATTCATTAAATTGTGTGAATTTATTACGGTATCATAGAAAAGTAGTTCGAGTATTTGTATGGACCCTGAAGCATTCCGTAGAAAACATATTTGGAACAATAAGCATGCTGTGTTTGCATCTTAAAGGGTGTAATTAGTTTTGGATTTTTGTTTGTATCAAAATGATCGATTTTATTGTAATGACCGTTGGCAAACCTATTCAAATAATGCATTAAACTTAACGGAAATTAAACGAAATTTCATTTACCAACGACGCATTCGAGTACGAGCCATAGGTATCGTAAATTTCTTGTACAGATTTGTACTTTTAATAAATTAGGATAGAGAAATTGACCAGGTCTTATAATAGTTGTAATGATACCTGTGGTAAGTCGATATTCTCCCTTCCCTTCAACGGGCAAAACAATGAGGCGACCTGATACTTCATATTTGCCTGTAGAGTCGAATCCTGGACAGTCCAACTCAAAATACAGGGTAAGGCTGTTGAGATTTGACCTGAAAATAGACAGAAATATTTATGAAAAAAAAAGGGTTTATAACCTTTATGATATGTTTTTACTAATCGTTGTAATACAATTTAATGATAAAGAATAAATTAAATTTCCTTATCATTAATACCTGGAGTTTCTGGGATAGTTTTTTTAAAAAGAATTAATCAAAGTATAGATATGAGATATATCAAATTAAAAAAAAATATTGGTTGTTTGTAAAGTAGGTTTACGATCGAGATGTTTACGTGATAACGTCTTATTGGTGATAAAAGTTAGTCCATTCGTTTGTATGCCGCTAGAGTGAGAGAGACGGGAGATCGGTCCGTCTCTCTCTCGTTATACCTGCGATCGCGCTCGTGAGGTTTTGGTGTGACACAAGTTTCTGAACATGTCACCCGACTAAGCGATCGCGCTCGTGAGGTTTTGGTGTGACACAAGTTTCTGAACATGTCACCCGACTAAGCGATCGCGCTCGTGAGGTTTTGGTGTGACACAAGTTTCTGAACATGTCACCCGACTAAAACGATTTTAAAGACGTTATCACGTCAAAAACTAAAATTAAATATGTAATTTCAGTTATTTGTTTTGAAAGAGAATCAATCAATTCACAAAAATAAACCCGTATTAGTATAAATATAACGATTCATTTATTTAAATATAACTACACAAATATGTATCAAACTCACTTTACATTCGTAATTGAACAATCCTTATAACCTTTGACTGTCGAGCCGAATAATTTATACTTTAATATCGACAGGTTTCCATCAATCAAATCGATGTGTAGAGGGTCTGATGGCCCAATGCCTAAAGTTCTATCCTCAGATAAAAGCTTGGGGAATGCATTAGCAAAAGCTGCATCAAAACATTTTGAATCGTTGGTTTTGCAGGGTGAAAAAAGAGCTGAAACATAATTGTAAAATAGAATATGCTAATCGCTTTTCTCTAATAGCAGCGTTGGCCTAGTGGCTTCAGCGTGCGTCTCTCATCCCTGAGGTCGTAGAAGGCGCATTTAACATTCGCTCGAACAGTGAAGGTAAACATCGTGAGGAAACCGGCTTGCATTAGACCCAAAAAGTCAACGGCGTGAGTCAGGCACAGAATACTGATAACCTACTTGCCTATTTGATTGCCTTCATGAAACAGATATAGAAATCTGAGGCCCAGACCGAAAAAGGTCGTAGCGCCATCGGTTTTTTTTTTATTCTTTAATAGAATATCTTCAACCCAGACAAGATCAGCCTTTGAGCCAATATTATAAATATGTTTGTTTTATAAATAATTTGCAAATGCGAGCCTCCATTCTGTGCTCATCCCCGGGGTATGGGACTACATATTAAAGTCCTTTATACATCGTTTAAATAAATACAATATAAATCCTTACCACAGCGACCAATATTCGCACAAACCGCAAAAAATACTAATATTTTAAATGGTAATAACATGTTGCCTTTTGTAACTGACCACAACCGAGCACACTGTCCGAAGGAATTCTTATGAAGCTAAGGAAAATCTGTTCGGTTTATAAGTTGTGTTTTAAAAATACTAAAGCACTAAGAAACTATTATGTTGGTTCCGTACAAAATGTAAAAACAATAAAATGTGAAAAACACGCATTAATAAATCAAAAAAAAATCTACTAAATATAATAAAAACCCTTTTTTACAATTAAAGTAAATCTAGTGAATTTAAAAAAATATTTTGCATACATTGCATACACATATTAATTGCCTGGCAGTAAATTAACTAAAAAAAAAAAGGGTCATTTCAATAATTTCTTATTATGCATTGGAAAAAATTACGTTAACTGCGTAATTTGTTGTAAGTATAAAACGAAGCATTAATTATAGCAATCAATACTAATAATACAATAATTAGAAGTCAAGGATATTCTGTAACTCACTGTTTTTAACGTAAATAACAAGATTTTCAAAGCAACAATGTTGGTTATGGACAAATATGAAAGCCGTGTTTTAACTTTATAGCGATGTTACATGTGATACATACAAAATGTGTATGGATGCGCGAAATTGCGCAATAGTTTTCAAACAAGATTGTTCCAATATTTTCTTACGACTGTGAAGTAAAATAAGTTTTATTTAGATCTCAATAGTCTTAGTAATATTACCCCTTTTACATTCCACATTAGGTACACATAACTGGAGCCGAGACGTTGTAGTTTGTTTATTAGGATATATGTATGATTATAAATTGTTTTACAAAACGCAATATTTTATTAAATTGAAGTTGAAGTAATAAATAAATAGGTTCAATTTGGTTTTGATTACTGTTATGTTTTTTTAAGACAATAACTAATTAACATACATACATTGTCAAAAAGAGAGATGTTTTAAGATAAAAAGATTTATGAGTTATTTTCGGATTACTCCCAAATGCATAAGAACTACGAAAAAAAACAAAAGAGCTCTTAAAGTTTTATTTTAATGTAGACTTGACTCTAAGCATTTCAGAAGCTACTCACAATCATGGTACTAATCCTTATCCATAATAAATATGTAATTTTGTATAAATTAGGTATTTCATTTTTGGGCGAAATTGCACTAAAAATATTTGATTTCAATAATAATTCATAAGGTCCAACATAACCACACGCGCATTACTATGGCATACTTTCTCATTAAGCCTAATAAATTGCGATGAAAAATAAAGTTTTCCAATAAACTTATACAAATAAGTCTTGCGTCCGTAAGATAAAACTTCTAACAAAATGGATTGGGAATCTCATTTAAGATTTGTTTGACAGACGTTATCGCTGAAACTTTTTGCGATATTTTAATTTTAATTAAATCTTTTTCCTTCAGAAAATTGATATTTGAAAAAACTTTTTAATGAGTCGCAAAAAATTTAAATGTATCTTATGTAACTCTTGGTGGCCGGTTTGCAGCCGTTTCGTGAATTTAGCGAGGAGTAGATCAAAATCTATAGATGAATTAAATTTAAATCTTTAGCGGAAAGCTATGGGTCGAACGCAAAATTCGCGCTTTCAAAATTGGAGGGTTTATCCAGTGATAACACTGTTCTTTTGAAATTTCAGACTTAAATATTGAAACTACTGTAGTGTAAAACTTTAGAGGAAAGCTATGGTTTCCACACATGATCATCATATACACATATGAACATCGGAAGCTTACTACTGACCTAACATTTTTCTTCTAATATTTTAATCTTTAATACCCTTATTGTTTTTGACGCCATCTGTGATTTGAACCCTTAACTACTATATGTTGAATTGTACGTAGCATAACTTGAACTTCGTTATTAGTATAGTACCATTTTAGTACATCTCGAGGTTTCAGGATATATGCAGGATATATTTAATTTATGTTCTTTCCTTATATTTTCTTATGTGATTCATGAACCTTAACATTAGTTTTTATATTTTTATTTTAAATTCTAGTTTAGTAATTGTATAATTCTATTGTTCTTGTAATTTTACTACCTACCTCTTTTCTTAACCCTTGCAGGGTTACCTGCAAGAGATCGGTTGTTGGCCCGTTACCTTCCTATACTTATGTACGCACCTGTTTTACTATGTACTATTAATGTAACGTTTTATAAAATAAATAAATTGGTCAGTAAATCTGTCGATTGCGTGCTTGTTGCCTTGTTATACGAAGCAGCGTTGGTGGACCATACTCATTTCCACCATTTTATTCCACACATAATGTATTTACGAATAATTGTTTATTCACGACACTTTAATCCATAAATTTTGTAGCGCGATATCAGTGGTAACAAGATTTCACCATATTAATTGCAGATTTAATTTCAACAGGCTTACAAAGAATTTATTATAAAATCCGGGATCCCATTAAGTCTACAAAAAGTGTAGTGAGTGTGTGGCCTGCGCTTGCACATATTGTTTGGCAATCCCAGTGGGTTGTACCATTTTATTGTACAAAGTACAAAAAATGTGGGAACTGTGTGAAATTTATTTAGGGATGTGATAAGTCGATTGTAATTTTTTAAAAGTTATTTTTTACTTATACAATTATCTCGCGCGATTATGAGCAGTGTTGGCCTAGTGGTTTCAACGAGCGACTATCATTCCTGGGTCGTAGGTTCAATCCCAATCACGAATGGATTTTCTGTCTATGTGCGCAATAAACATTCACTGATTGATGACCTACTTCACCTATTAGACATGATCACGGGACAAATATAGAAATCTGGGGCCCTGCCTAAAAGGTTGTATGTTGCGCCATTGGACTTCGCGTCGCGTTCTTCATTTCAGAAGGTCGTGATCTATTTCATCTTTCTTTATTCCCCCCTATCTTCAGTCAGCCTCAGTGTCTGTGTAAGACGAAAACCTTAAGGACCTTAAGGACCTTAACATAGTCGGTACAGAGAGTAGGGGATTGGCCTCGGGGTCTCATGCCTTCCACTTTACCGGTCACTACAACCTTCTCTATGTTTTTGGGACTGCCTGCTATATGTCAGAAGAAGTTTAGGATCTTTTTGAAACATACTAAATAAAGAAATAATTGGAAGAAGCTAATGGTATATTTACCTATATATAAAATTATTTTAGGCAAATGAATTGGAAGATCCCTTTACTGTGGAAAGTTGCTTGAAATATATAGTTAGTATTTTATGATGATATACGTATATGTATTGTGTAAATGTAGAGCTTACCAGGTAACTACAGTTGCGTTGCGTTTACTGCGTAATGATAAATTTCGAAAGTTCAAAGTCGTGTAAAAAATACAACTACATACATTAAGTTTGGTTATTAGACAAAGTAATTAATCCTTTGTGTGATGGAGAACCAATAATGGCGAAATGACAAATATATGTTTATAAAGATAACCATCGAACTGGTTTAAGATAATAGCGGGGCTGGTTATGGGCAAAAAAGGATATTAATCTTTTTTATAGTCAAGTCAAGTGAAAAAAATAAATAATTGTAATTGAACTATAATCACGACCTTTTTATAGCTGGGTTTTCGTCTTTTAAAAATAATTAGTTAAATCTATCGACAACGCAACCCACCACTAAACCAAACCTGTCTAGAACATATCGCATCCATTCCCTGACAGAATAATGATGCGCCCACGGTCCTCCATTCAGGCCCACATTGACAAAAGCGTGGCAAATGGCCATTATTATTAACATTGCAACCTCTATTAATATGATAGACTTCGGCAGGCGTTTATCGACTATGCTATTAAAGTTTAATGTTTCGTACTGTAGAGTAGTTCGTATGTCGATAATATTTTAATATGCAATGGTATGGTATGGTATGGTTTGGGGACTCGTTTTCCGCACTTAGACGCTCACTGGGTCCGTTGTACGTGAGCCCTGGCTACCTAAGCCAGCCTAACTCCTTCCAAAAGCACAGAAGCTTCCTGGGCACTTCGCAGGCTTCACGGAGCGACCTCACTGTTCCGAGGATTTCTGCATCGCCTGCCTCGCATTCCAGGACTACGTGGGTGACTGTTTCCTCAGCGTTGAAACAGCCTCTGCACATGGGGCTGTCTGTCGCGCCTAGGACATAAAGGTGTTTATTAAGGAGGCAATGGCCCGTGATTGTCCCTATCATTATTTTGAGGTTATTTCTGGTTAGATTTAAAAGTTGTTTAGTCATTTTTGTGTTAGCCACTGGCAGAACCATTTTGGATTGCCTGCAGTCCACACTTGATGACCAACGTTGGTGCTGGAGTTCCTCAGATCTCTGGCGAATCCATGTTCGCACTTGCGAGAAGGGCAAGGGTAGGAGCGGATACGGGCCAGCCGGCAACATTTCCGAGCCTCTCCTCCTTTAATATGCAATTTATATAACCCTTTATTGCTTACTGTATGTAAAAATGGTGGTTATTGTTAGACAAGTAGGCGATCAGTTTGTGCATGAGGACGTGGCAAATTTTTGTGAGTTTGGATACGTGCAAATGTTTAGTTTATACCTAAGACATATTATTTTGACAAATAGGTACTTCAAATCAAAGCAAATCAAGATTTATATATTCATATTGGTATTGTACACGTTTGAACGTCAATATTTAAAAAGAGGAAGGACTAAATTTACATTTACTATCAGTTCCCAGATCAAAGGCGTAGAAGAACTGGCAAGATATTCTCTGACATATTTTTTGATCTTAATCAATTTCGCGCGTTTTATTGCAAAGCCCAGTATATCTTGTGTTAACTATTGTACCTGTATTTACTAAAATTGTCATATATATTTTTTAAAGACCAGGGGTCAAACGGCAGTAGGCTTTCAGACACTCACATTGTCAGAAAGCTCACAAGTGCGGGGCAGGTCTTCGTTTCTTAAAGGACTCTAAGTCGAATTGGTTTGGAAATAATTCAGTGGGTAGCTGGTTCCACTTAGTGGTGGTGCTATATATAGATATCGCTAATGATAACTAATCATTACTGTAGTAGCAATCCTTAACATCGAAACTAAATACCTAATAAATACTAATTATTTAGCTACTAAAAATCCGGAATAAAAATGCTTAACATATAAAAGATTCGTCTGTTATTAAAAAAAATTGCTATGATTATAGCTATAGACAATACACACTACTGTTGGCGTCCCTACGCAACACGAGACCTACGCGATAATTTTAAGTTCTTTATCTCATTAAAATGTAGACTTTACTCGCTAAAAGTTATAGTTACATACATTGAGGTGAAACTTATTTAAGCCTCTTTAATTTACCAGTATAACTTATTTTTTCACTTTAATAACTTGTGGATCAAATCAAACGTTTAGTTTGTCAAAAGTGAACATCAACTCGCAAATCACTTTTTCACCCTCAATTGTGCGAATGCTATAAATAAAACACGCCTACTTCTAAATTGTTCCGGATACAATTGCTCAACGTTTTTGTCAATATTTTTCTTTTAATACATGTAGAGAATAAAAGGGGCTGCTTGATTTAACTACGTATTATTATTACAATTTTTTTCCAATAGAGAGTAAGATTTATAAAGGAAGTATTTGTTATTTTCTTGATTATATTAATATTATTCATGATTTCGTATGAAAATCTAAAGGTTACCATGCTTGAGCAGTGTTGGCCTAACGACTTAAATGTGCGACTCTCATGCCTGAGATCGTAGGTTCGAACCCTGACGGTGTACCAATGGGCTCCCTGTCTATGTGCGCATTTACTATTAACGCGAACGGTGAAGAAAACATCGTGCTGAAACCGGCTTGCCTTAGACCCAAAAAGTCCACCGCGTGTGACAGGCGTCTCACCCATTAGACAAATGATTTTTTACCATACTTAAACGTAAAAAAAATAATTACTTTTAATTATAATTACTTTAGTAATTACTTCAAACAATTTGCAGTTTTAATACAATTCTCGTGATGAGTTTTATTTCAGCTGCGTATGTTACTGTTATTACACAACAAGGAAGTTAATGGTATTTTTAACTATTTCAGGGTAAACAGAAAAGAAATATTACACTGTTAAGAAACTTAAAACTCTTTTAAACTCTTAAAAGAATTACGGAGTTGACATAAAGTACAAATATATATAATGACCCACGTAGATAGTGAATAATCATATGGGCAAATAGAATAACAATATCCCTAAGAATACATTTGAAAGGAAGTTTATTTAAGAGTCCTTGAAAAAATCGCGGGGACCCAAAGCTTTCTGCAGTGATTAATCCAAGCGATAAGCGGTACAAAGGCTTACAAATGTGTGCCGAACAGATTCCAGATCTAAAGAGGATAAAGTCACTTTTAAGGCAGAAAAATGTTTTTTGTTGGAGTTATCTACGATCTTTGTGGTGTTGTGTGCACGTGTTTTGACTAGAGATTATATTGTACAGGCGCTCTATGTAGCCAATTGCTTACATTGCGATGCTATCTTGTTCGCCGCATCTGCGGTTATGAGGCAAAACGTCAAATGAAGAAATTGTTTAGCTCTTTATAATAGGAGTCTAATGAGGTGATTTTGTATTTACAAACCATTTATTACAATAATAGTTTTCTGCATGTTTTACAGAACATTTTTTAAATTGTACTTTAAAAAAGTTTTAATAGGTTGTTTACTAACAAAGGCACAGACTAGGTACTACTCCTATAACGAAAATATATCAATAAGTAGATGTTAAAGACAGCCGATTTAGTTAGGGTTATAGTGGATTTTTCGATTTCTGTTTGACCACGATAAATCTGTCAGTTGCTAATATCAATGGCGAGCTTATTATAGAAACGGTTTTGATCTACTTCTTACTCCTTTTAATCTAATAATCATTTTCTTTGCCTATCTTAAGACCACATTTTTTATATTAAAATGGATTTTGCGGTCTATACTAAATCTAAATATCATGACAGTCGACGTTAGATTTAGTGATAAAACAAGTTAAACCATGACCTCCGCGAACCTTAACATACCTTTCCTGGAATATGTTTCTATAGGGCATCGTGTGTGGTGTTAAACGTCATTGGACAGTGATTATAACCCAAAAACTTAGTGAGCGTTATAAAATTCCCAAGATTTAGTCACGACGTCATTACACGGTATGTCCTTACGGCCTCAAAGCCTTTGATGCTATGAATTAATGACTCAGGTCAACCGTAATAAAATGTTTATAGTTGACATTGAATGTTTAAAATTTACATTTACTGTACTTCATGACATTTAAGTCATTATTTATTGCAGATTATGAGGACATTAAAATCTTTATTCACTTCTAAAATAAGTATAATTTGACACAATGTACAGCGCAGATAATTATGCAACTGTCTATGTACAAATCACCGGCTGTGCAGCAATGGACTTTCTGTCTATGTTCGCATTTGTTATTCGCCCGAACGATAAAAATATCATGAGGAATCCAGCTTGCAGCTTTGAAACCAGCCAGCAGCTTAGACCCAAAAAGTCGACGGTGTACAACTACTTTACACTATTTAAAGAGGCTATCGCTAAGTTTGAAGTTACAAATCGGAGGAGGAAGGTTGGTGAATGCTGGACGATTTGGTGAGTTGGAACGTTTACATGGAATGCCTAGTTATCATATTATTTACGTACATTTATCTAAAACCAATATAATTAAGAGCGCTTCTATGTGGATATTTTTACATTAAATACTAGCTGATCCGGCAAACGTCGTTTTACCATGTATATCATTTATAATAAAAAATAGGGGTTGAAAAGTAAGGGGGTGAAAATTAGGGGTTGTATGTATTTTTTAATGCTGTATCATATTTTTTTTATATCTATATACCTATTAAAGTATAAGGGGGATGAAAAATAGATGTTGTCCGATTCTCAGACATACCAAATATGCATACAAAATTTCATGAGAATCGGTCAAGCCGTTTCGGAGGAGTTTAACTACAAACACCGCGACACGAGAATTTTTTATATTAGATAGTATATAATTACTTAAGAAAGACATTTAGTAAAACAATGTGGTTGACAAGTAAAGTATAACGTTTTAAACGAAGAAAGACTGTGTCGAATGACATTCGCAGCTAAAAGTGGAAAAACAAATGCAAATAAAGCACAAAAGACATAAAAAACAAATGACTGTAAAAAATGTACGTTATAATAGCGAAATCCACACATCAAGGAAGCGATTAAAGCTGTCATTGCAAATCTAACATTCCATCTGTATAAGACTAAGTAAATAAGGATTCTCAAGACTCTTTTGTTATTAAATAAACAATTTTTGCTTGAAAAGCAACTCATTGTGCTGAGCCGTGCGAGTGACAGAGTATAAACAGTCCCCCGGTGCCTATTGTGGAAACTAAGACAGTCCTTTAATCCGATGGAAACAATTTCGCACGAATTGTTGCGCTTTGTAGACGTTGTTTGGACTTGTTCAATCGCTTGTTCAATATTGAGGACAAGCCGCTTTCAGGATATTAAGTGATTAATGTATATAATTTTGAAAATTTGGTAATAATATATAAGTCGCAGATACAACGCGATTAATAATTGCAAATTGGTGTCACTACCGTCGTCCGACATTATCACTTAATATTTAAACAAAGTCAATGGTCACATCCGGCGCAGTCGCCGATCAGAGAGCAACTCTTAGTTCTTACTCTACTCAAGTACTCAACGATCGATTCTACGCACTACTGACAAATTGACTTTGATACATTGACATTTTACAACCCGTAAGATGTCTATGATATTCCGTTGTGTTGCCATTCCAATAAAACAAATGACATCGTGTTCTTTAATAACATAATCTCTGACATATATTTGGAATGTAAGAAATTTATTTCGCCTCATTATGCCATTATTACAAAGAGCAAAACGATAGGTGACCAGCCTTCATAAGTCTATAGATTTTTGTATTCGATGGTCAAAAATTTTAGACTGAGTAGGCACGACTTTACATTAGACAGTCTCACGCTTAAGCTAAAACATTATCAAAATAATCATAACATATTTGTCCCTGTATTAAGACCTCAACACAGATCTAATTACAATGAATGAATCGTATTCGATGCACGTACGAGAATTAATTGCAGATGCGTCTGGTTGGTTCATTAGAGAGCACAATTGTGTTGCACAGATAGACAAACACATAGCATATTAACTGTATGTACGTTTTATTAACAATTGTATTTACTTGGGGTGTTCAATATTTGTTTGTGTTCTTCAAAGCAATCTAGAGCTAAAAGAGTTTTGTCTTTAGAATACAAAATAGGCTATTTCAACATTTTAGTAGGTACTAACTAATACGTATCATATATTTATTGGTATTCGTGTGACTTTTGTAAGAGTGATGCCTTAGTGGCTTCAGCTCCCAAACTAGAGATTGAGTCACGGCTAATCTAAAGGATTTTACTTCTTTGTGCGCAATTAGCACGTACTCCTACGATGAATGTACATACGGAAATCAGCATGTCTTCTACTATATGGGTCAGGCACAGAAGTCACTTACTAGTCTATAAAATAATATTAATGGTCAAAATAAAATTTAAAAAAAGGGGGGGGGGATCTTATGCACACGCGTTAGTTATAGTTCTTTGGCGTAACAAGATAAAAATCTTTTCAAAAATTTTATTCTACGATTGTAAAAATCACGACACTAACAATGGAAAAAACTAAAATGATGACTATAGCTAACTTCATGGTGTCGGTTTTTTGTGACGGTGTGCGCGCGCATCGTAAAAAAACTCATCTTTACTCTCATCATTCCCTAACGCGCAAGAGTTCAAAAACGCAATGCGCCCAGACCCGATTATTACTTTTAATAAATATATAATGAACACATGAACAAGTTTCTAAGGTAGGAAATTTGTGTTAATTAATTGATGTTTCTTTATTAGATCGAAAGTTGCACTCAATAACTTACACGCTTATCTACAGTTGTTTTGTTCTATCATTTTATTACACAAGTTACGACTGCTCGTAATAAGTCTACGCAACATTGTTTTGCTTTAAGAAGTTTCTGATTAGTTTCAAGATTATGTTTTCCTTATTCCTTAGTAACTTATTACTGTAAAGATCTTTTGAATCGCATTTCCAACATTGGTTCATATCTGAATGATGTTGACTTTTGGAGTAATAAAATATATGTCGTAACTTTATTGTGAATGTGTTCTTTGAACAATCACTCGGTGAAGACTATACACATTTTAATTAATCCATAAAGCTTTTTATAAATTTGAGGAATACTTAAATGATCCTTGGGATTGATTTGCTCCAGTTCAAACAATTTGTATGACAATACTTGGCGATTAAAAAGAGTGGCGGGAAGTTTCTTGCCAGTTCTTCTTACCCGCTCTACGTCCTTGACTTGCGAAATGGTAGTAAATGTTAATTTACAATTAATTTAACTTCTTTCTGACAATTCATATGTGTACTTGTTTGCCTACATGAATAAAGATATTTTGAGTTTGAGTTTATAAGTGGGTAAGCGGCGTTACAAAGAACGTAATCAAAATGAAGTACTACCTGCACTATTTCCCATCGAGATGATCCGTCACTCGGGTTCATTGTTTGAAGGCGCGGCCCGAATATTGTCACAATGGACTGGCGAGCCTGAGGGACAAAGAGCGTTATAATTAATGACTGAGACCACGAAATGTCGTCGTCTCGTGCCCGAGAGATGGCATATCAATGGTGTGGAGTATTTGTTATTTTCTTTATTTTTTAACAGTCTTTTTTTATTTAAGAAATGTCAACTTTCAAATTCTGTTAATAATTCTGAAATCATAAAAATAGTATTACTAGTAGCTTGGCTGTTGCAGACATTTATTTATTTAAAAAAAACACACTCGGGGCCTGCCGCGGTACAGCTATAACATAGCAATTTTATCAATTTATGCAATGATAATTATTTATGTATATTTTCTTTGATATTAATTCAATCTACCACTCTAACAGACTCAGACTAACACGCCTATATACTATATAGTCTGTCTTACTACAACACGTACCGGCTGCACCGGCCGCGCTTACGCTACGTCACCGATCTCGTCAGAGAGATGTGAATGCGCAGTATGCGTTCTGTCCTACTCTAACGCACCTGCGCTACGTCACCGATTACGCCAGACCGATGTGAGACGCAATATGCGTCTATATTACGTAATCGTGTGTTAGGTTATTTTCGTTACGGAATTTCATGACTCGGTGGCCGCGCTCAAAGCCCGCGATAAAATCTATACAATAGCTTAAAAAATACAAAAACATGTCCAATAATATGTAATAATTAACACTAAAGTGACCAAAAATCAACACAGAGATGCACTAAGTCCAGTATTTTTTAATAATAATAGAAAACACTAATAATGGTAACATTGAATTTGTAATCTGTCCTTTGAGTGTAATGATTTTTAAACAGTCTTTAAATAACACATATAAAATTCGACTGCAGACTCCATAACTTCGTTGTTCATTATAATCCCACACCAACGTTTATATCGTTAGATTGAGATAAAACTAAAACAATAATCCTTTTCATTACATCTAGAGATCTCTCTACGGCCTTATTTCGGGTCTTCATGAATAGAGTAAGGGTCGAACTAAGAATCTTTTGTATCAAATTATATGAGAGTAATGAATTATATCTTATACAAAGTTAATTAGTACCCATTTTAAAACATTTGAAGATTTATACTTCGCGATAATTACGAAGAACATCAAAACTTATTTGCTACAAAACAGTTTTCAAAGGTAGTCTGAAATTGTAGCCTTTTGATCGCTATTTACGCCGCGGCTTCTTAATAAACTAAAGGTGTTTAATTGGCCGACAAACTGCTCGCAAAGCAATTACGTCGCGGCTGGCACCGGCGCGGGCGTCAATCTAGGGTAGTTCCCGCTCGGTTTAATGGCTAGAATATGATTTGAACTTAACGGTAATTTACTGAAGGGCTAATGAGGATCACCCCTATGGTAATCAAACTGTCATGCACAGGCTGCTAATTAGGTTTACTTTTGTCTACTGTCTAACTGAAATTGGTTTCGGGCTCGCAAAATAGTATTCAATTTTTTTTAATGCACTTATTCTTCTTTGTCATACGTTTAAACAAACTAAATAAACTGATGTTTCTCGTTGTATATTCAAAAAGGACTTTCTTCAATCTATTGAGATACATGATTCAATGAAGTTTTGAACTTGTAGTCGAAATTTATGGCATTGTAAAGTTAAGGTCAGACACAAATCCTTTGGCGTAAACCCACGCGTTCCTTAGATAAAATACAACCTTAAAACCCGAATAAATGAATTTTAGAAACCGTATATATCCTCACTTTATATTGCTAATTTAAAATAATAAATGTTAAAAAAGTTTGAAGCTTTCTCTTTTTATATTTCTTTACTCTTGTTCACCTAATAGACAAGCTTAAAACGGCATTTTAAGAATACTACTAAACTACTCCTAAAAACGAAAACTACTCCTCTGAACACTACTCTATTTATAGACTCTATAAAAGAGGCTCTTTTTCATTGATGCTGCTAGCTATGCATTTTAGAAGTACCTACCATAATGTGCATTGCAAGATTATACTTTACGTTTTATGTTCTTCAAACAAGATGAGAGGGGCATTGGTACTGGATAACTCAATAGAACATAAGCTGATGAATAAGAAAAATCACATGTGTAGTGCTTCTACAAATACAATAATGATAATTTAGTCAAGTATTAAATAATACTCACACACACTTTAAGTACATTGATTTTAAATCATGTATAAAATGAGATATAAAATTATATTTATATATCTAAATGAACATATATTATCGTTCTCTTTCATAATGATAATGTAATGGTAAACAAATAGGAAATTTTTTCCTTTGTAAACCACTTAAGATCGTTTTTATGTGTCGCTAAAGCATCGATAAACACAGCAATCCTTATTTCGCGTAGTACCAAGACGGAACAGCTTCATAGCGTTGTGGTAAACTAACACCGTGCTAAGCAATCGGTTGCATTGTTCACGCCCCTCGCCGCAGCAGCCTTCAGCTTCGATTAGTTCTACGCCGCACTCAGATAATTGCACTGACTTTTATTGCGAAACTTTCAAAAGATTTCATGCCTGACGTTGGAAATTTCAATTGATGTAGTCGAGCGCTCTTCGCTTTTCTTTATGAGTACTTGTTATATTTTCTTATCAATTGTTAAGTCTTATTGTTATTGTGGACCTTAATAAAGTTTATATATACCTATGAATTAATTAGTCAATTGATTTGTGAGGAATATTGAAGAAATATTTTTAGCTGTTCATAATGTAATTTTTCTTTCACCAAAACCATTTTCTATAAATTAATGTATGAGAGCATCTTGAATATTCAAACCCCGGCTAGCATTGACCCATTGATTTTTCTTTTGAAGAAACTCATCGTAAAGGGACAATAACCAAACTGACCGAATCTTAGACCTAAAAATCGATCAGACCAACCAACTTGAAACGCTGACCACTTGGCATTACCAACATAACAACTTGCATATCTTCTGCAGTCGCGCTCTTTTCTAAAGATCGTGTTAGTGGCGCCGAACAACGTCCTCCAGTCTCCCCTGTATTCGGCAAGCCTCTATGCCTTGCTAATGGTAGGGCTTGTAAGGGCCTTCAGTCCAGTCCAGCGTGTAGGGGATAACCCTCAAGGTCGACCCTCCCCCTCCACTCTCCCAGTCACGATAAGTTTTCTCGTAAGAAATACATAGTTTTTCCCTTAAGAGATAAACTTAGGATCCATTTTAACTTGCTAATACAAATCGTCAATTAAATTGATGTAGACATGCGAGACCGTGCGTCAGAGCAGTAGTGGCTTCAGCGTGCGACTCTCATCATTGAGGTCGTAGGTTCGATCCCTAGGTGTGCACCAATGGACTGTCTATGTGCGCATTTAACACTCTGAAAAGCCCAAGAAATCGACGGCATGTATCAGGCAGTGAAGCTTGATAACCTACTTGCCTATTAGAAAAAACAAACGTCACAGATGCAGAAATGTAAGACCTAGACCTCAAAAGATTGTAACACCTCTGGATTACTTTTTTTTTCAATTGTGAGACCATAATATTATATAAACAACTCTGATAAAATAATTGTTAATCACCCGCATGATACGCATGATATAGCACATGATAAAAGTTATTTAGGTGGATTTAATACTATAATATTGGGCTCACTTTATTCCTGCTTCTCGGAAAGCCTAACCTGGATATTGAGGGAAAATATAAATATTAATTAAGATATTCCAGTTCAATGGGTATATAGGTGATACTTGAAATACATAACTGATTTATGAGGTTGTAAATTACAATGCGCGGTCACGTTGATAATGCTTGGTCACGTAATTATTTCTCGTATAATATCCGTTTATGAAGGGAAATTATTTGTAAAATTGGATTTACGAGGGCTTGGCAAGACATAAAATTTAAATGTGTTTATTACTCTGAGGAGTGTTGACTTACTTGGTGGCGTGTTCTCAACACTCAAGGTTGTATGTTCGAATCGCACCAATATCTTCAGTCAGGCACAGACGTCTGATTGCCAATGTCCGAAACAAATTCGGAAAGGTCAGGCCGAGACGGAGGGTCATAGCGCCACTGATTTTTAATAAAAGATAAAATAAAATAAGATAAAATAATATAATTTGTATATGTATATTCTAAAATTATCCTGACTATTACATGACTATTGTCCGAGTTAAAAAAAAATCAAGCTTCCGAGTTCATTTAAATCCGTTCATGTCTTACGATTACTAATAGAATTTTAAAAAAAATTATTGTTAATAATAATCGTCTAATAATATCTTTAATAGCCTTCATCACAATGGGAACCTGAAGAATTAATATTTAAGAGGCGAGTGTGTTCGTTTTTTATATTTAAAACACCTCCTTATAACGACAATTTACTAAACTCTATTAAGTGCAATTTTACATCAGTAATATCTTTAAAACAATAATTTTGTATATATCGCTTGAGGCTATTCTAAAAATATGCACTGCCTTTGTCCTCGCTAAAGAGGCAGTTAGCAGCGAAAAAGAGTTTTGTCAACATAATTATACCATTTTAAAGCACTTTGCAGTTTACTGCGAATTATCGCCACGAAGGTGCTGATTCTACTTTAGCCGTAAAATAACTATTTACGACTCGTAATTAGTCAGGTAAATGCTAGTATTTTACTGCCTGTAAATGTTTATAAAATATACTCTAAGAATGCTATAAAGTATTACATATACCAGGGTCGGATGAAAACGGCCGTTTTGACATTTCAAGTAATAAATTATGAGGTTTTAACATATCTTTAATTTTAATCTTCACATATATCCGAAAAAATATGCAGAGGTCCTCCAAATTATACGATATTTTTTTATGACAGGAGGCAAACGCTGGCGGGTCGACATCTTGTATAAAGTGTTAACCGCCGCCCATGGACACATGAAACGCCGTGGGGGTTGTGTGTGTGCCATCTTTGTGGGAATGGCACGCTCTTTTCTCAAAGACTTAAGTCGTATCTTTTCGGAAATACCTCTGCTCTACCTTTAAAGAATCAATCAAAGATATTAATACATACTTAATTATAATTAATGTAATTCGAGAGACATTTTATCGTTTTATAATTTTTGAGAGAGGTAATAATCAGAAATGACTTCCTGGCACTGGACCGTGTCTACAAAAATATGTATTGTTTCTCAGAGCATGGTTCAACATTAATGTCTGATTGTTTCAACAAGGAATACGCTAACTGCTGTACGCTGCTCAATAAAGAGTTGTTGCCTGGAAGAGATCGCTCGATAGCGATAAGGCCGCCAGTTGCCCTCCTTTTTGTATAATTGTTTTAACTGTACTGCATTTATGTATTAGTGCAACGAAGAGTTAATAAAATAAATCAGTGGAGCTAAAATCTCTTTAAATCTGGGCCTCAGATTTCTGAAGCTGTTTCATGATCATCCTGTGCCTGACACACGCAGTCGACTTTTTGGGTCTCAGACATGTCGGTTTCCTCACGATTTTTTCCTTCACCGTTCGAGCGAATGTTAAATGCGCACAAAGAAAGAAAGTCCATTGGTGCACAGCCGGGGATCGAACCTACGACCTCAGAGATAAGAGTCGCACGCTGAATCCACTAGGCCAGCACTGCTCAATCATTAAAATTAATATAATATATTTATCATTATTAAAACATATGCCAAAAAGGCCACCTTAGCTTGGTGCTTATAACAAGGCAATACAAACTTAACACTGTGGTTGGTCGTTATGTATTGACGTATATCAAATCGAGATACGGTTATAGGTACAGGATAAATATGACTTGTTATTTTATGATTTACTTTCGATATCGCTTGTATTAAATTGGTTGGCAATTTTATATGACAGTTTTCCTTTGGTAATTGCTTATAAATTTTCTAAAGGTGCTATTTGTATTAAAAATATGCTAGCGTGCGCTTCATTTATTTGCGATGTTTATTATGTTTCAGTTGTTTTAATATAAATTTAAGTTGATTTTAATTAATGTTTAAGAGCTGGGTTTTTTTATTACTGGATGAACCGGTGAACTGCGTATCACCTACATATATTTAACATAAATGAAACACATTACTGATGGCAATGTAAAAAGGAATCTTTATCTATAAATCATCTTTTCATTTTTTATTTCTAAAAAGACAAAGACATCAATCATTGATCCAGCTAGGAACTGTTTTTGTTGAAAAAATCAATTGTCATTAGTATTTCGCTTACTTATTATTTATTTTTCACATCGTTTACACCTTCCCTGAACTTCTAAAAATTTTTAAGATTCATAATAAGCCAAATGGGTCCAGACATTCTCGAATTTTAGCGAGACAAACGGATAAGGAACAAAAAGTCGAATATTTTTAAATACAATATATTTAATTAATCAAAGTATGAACCATTGTTTTCTATGCACTTTTGCCGTCTCATAGGTAGTTCATTGATCCCTTTACTAAAAAAACCAGTCGGACGGGAATCAATAATATCTGTGAAGGCGATTTGGACTGCCCCATCAGAGTTAAATTTTTTCCCTTGCAAATTTCTAATAAAATGGTTATTTGTTGGAGCAAGGTCCGGGAAGTACGGAGGATGTCTTAGACATTCCAATTGAAGCTCTTCGAATTTGGTAGCCGTCTGTTGTGCAGTGTGTGGTCTAGCGTTGTCGTGAAGTAGCAGTGGCGTGAAGCGATTGACCAGCCTAGGTTGTTTAGCCGCTAGCTTTTCCATGATAGTTTACAATTGCTGACAATAGACATCAGCTGTGATAGTCTGGCCAGATTTGAGAAAACTGCAATGAACAATTCCGGCACTAGTCCACCAAACGCTTACAAGTAACTTTTTTGGGGTTAATTTTCGCTTGGGGCAGGATTTGGCTGGCTGGCCAGGATCCAACCATTGCGCTGAGCGCTTTCGATTATCGTAAAGAATCCATTTTTCATCACTGGTAATGATTCGGTTTAAAATACCTTCATTATTGTGCCGGTTCAGTAATCGACGCGCGTTTGCCGGTTTGCTTCAGTCAATTCGTGAGGTACCCATCTTTCAAGCTTTTTATTCTTCCCAATTTGCTTCAAGTGAATTAAAACAATTTTATCACGAACACCGCAGCCTGCAGCTAACTCGGACGAGGTTTGGTTTGATGCGCTTCATTATGGGTCTCAGGCCGTCCATGCGGCTTGTTCTGCAGGTGGAAATTCAAGCATCCTTAAAAACCTCAATTTAGTAATTTCAGATTTTTCTAGCTCAGACGCACCAAACTCTGTCTTTTTACGTTAAACTCAAAAACTATTGCATTCATTTTTATGAGGATATAAATAACTCACTAATGAGAAAGCTTGTCAACAGCAAATTGACAACAAATTGTCAAAGTTTACGGGTTTTTATTATCTGAATATAATATTAACAGACATACAGTACAATTGTAACTTTTTTAATAATAGAAATATATTGTATAAATCAATACGAAAACAATTCCAAATTCAATTAAACCTACCAAGATTATTGTAAAAGTATCGAGAATTTCCAATAATCGGCAGATGTCAACAAAGACGGCAAACTTCCGAAAGAGTTGGAAAGTAATATGGAGTTAAGTCAATAAGGGGTATTTGATACACTTGTAAACTAATAACCCCACCCTATATTCGCTGTATTAAAACAATAGAGGGTGGATTTTGTTTCATTATTGAGAGATATAAATTTTCTTCATCTATGCTTGAAAGTTTTTTTCGTGGGGAATTGCGTTACGTATCAGCCATTGAAATCACGACCCCCTACGGCCATGAATGATGTTGAATGGACACCAAGGGCCATACTCACATCGGACCGTGCTTGTAACTACTACTCTCTCAATTTTATTGAGAGTAGCGTCCTCGCATGCTGGGCAATACTTTAGAGTGCGGAGCGTGATCCACAACGCCGGCGTGATAATGGTAGCAGGTTGGTGCCTCCTCTGCAAATAGCTGCCGAAGCAGCCGGGTCCGTGTCAGTGGTCCAACGACCTGGTGCAGCTGGCCGGCGGCACTTGGAAACAAGCCCAAGAAAGGCAACTTTGGAATGGGTCCAACCCTGGAGAGACCTATCTTAACGGCTTTAATAAAGGTTTCAAAAACTAGAGTTAACAAGTCAAGATTTTTAATAAAATTATTGAAATGTAAAATTCTTGGAAATAAAACATTTTGTATTAATTTCATTAAATAAGATTCGTTATTACAACCAAAAATTTACATTTTAATTGATATTTAATCCGACAATGAGTCAGTGTATTAATTTAGCACGACATACATAATGTATTTTAAAATGTAGTCTCGCATTCAACCATAACAGTTATCTTTAATTGAGTAGTCCTCATCATAGACCATACATATTTTTGTACATCTAATGTTGCCAGTAAATTTCTAACGCCCGCGCCAGTCATATTAATCGTCTAGTTGTCTATATTATTATTTCCTTCTTCTCAAAAACAAACAATAGTTCACGGATGACGGGACAGCGCGTAATTATTTACGATCCGACACGCGATCGAGTACCACTAAAGACTATGACGTGAAATCTCATTTCCTGTGCCATTGTCAATGAAAGTAAACAAAGGAATCCTGGAATAATCTAACTGCTCATTTTGTAAATTTTATTTATGTAGTAAATCGGGTATGAAATTTCTTCTTTTACGTTGTAAACATGGTTACAATTAAATGAGTACTGAAGTTAATTAATATTTAATTAACGTGGATACCATATTATAAAACTATTATTTAATTATCCGTAAATTATCGATAAAGCGAAAAGACTTGTATTAAAAGAGAATAAACTGTAATAAGGAAGTCCACAATTTTTTGTAGGCTGAATAACTATTAAAGAGAAACAAGAATGTAACGTAGAATAAAATATTTAAATCGAACTTATTCGCTTACAAAGACTGGCTGTTAAGATTCCATTATTTTAAAAACATAAATAATTTAAATTTCGAATGTCCAGCCTCGCGTGATTCGCTCGCGTGTCGTCGGCCTCAAATTAAAACCGAGCCGATAAGACACGGGCTCTCACGACAGAGGCGTCTCTTTTAATTACGCACCCTACACCTCCTCACTTATCTACCCCTTCGAATTTCAAATTATTTAAAAAGTAATTATATTTCTTTGTTGTCTTTGTCATTGAAAAATTAATTTTACATTTAGAAGGCTTGTAATCAAATATTTTCAACGTTAAATTGTTTAGAATACATTTTAATTCAAAGACGAATTAATGGATGGCTTCAAATTATTTTTTATTAAAAGGCTAGAATAATTAATTAAATGTCTCCAAATTGGTTTTGGATAATTTTATTATATTACTATTTTTTATATTATGATAGTAGATAAAGTCTTAAATCTGTGATACAGTTTTCTTACGTAAAAATAACAAATTTAGTTCATTTGTTATTTTTACGTTACGCTTACCGAGGTCAATATATTTTAATCTATGATAAATTATATTTCAGAGTGCGACTCCCATCCCTGAGGACGTAGGTTCGATCCCCGGCTCTGCACCAATGGACAGTCTCTCTATTTGCGCATTTATCATTCGCTCGAACGGTGAAGGAAAACATCGTGAGGAAACCGACATGTCTTAGACCCAAAAAGTCAGGTGTGTCAGGCACATAAGGCTGCTCACCTACTTGCCTATTAGATTTAAAAATGATCATGAAACAGATTCAGAAATCTGAGGCCCAGACCTAAAAAGGTTGTAAGCGCCACAGATTTTTTATATTTCAGAGCAAATCTTGTTATTAAAAAATCTATATTATTTCATCGAGTATAACATAGTTTCGAGTAAGCGAAGTCGCCCCAACGGCTAGAGTTAATAAAATGAGCAGCATTGATAAACTCAAAAGATCGCGTGAGTGATTCAGACACTCTGGGAGTCGGTGTGTCAACTTTAATTGGGCCACAGCTCTTGTTACGATGGAGACGAGATTGCTCCTTATTTATGTGGGGTCACGAAATACGAAAATATAAAAAACATACTCGTAAGTAGTTAATGCAATTAGGATTATAATGACTTCATGGTTAGGGAAATTCCTTGACAAATTAAGAGATGAAAATACCAAACAAGCATATCAGCAGGCTTACCGCCATCCATGGACACTCGCACTGCCAGAAGGCTCGCAAGCGCGCTGTCGGCCTTTTAAGAGTTGGTACGCTCTCTTCTTGAAGGACCCTAAGGTGAATTGGTTTGGAAATACTTCAGTGGGCAGCTGGTTCCACATAGTGGTGGTGCGCGGCAAAAACTGCCTTAAGAATCGCTCAGTTGTGGAACGACGACGCACAATTTCTTTTATCAATAAGTATCAAGATGAAGTATGTACTTAGGGTACATACCTCAATATATCCTGGACTCGAACTTAATAACGGAGAAAGCCACATAATTGTCAGTCGTATAACGGAACAATTAATACAATGGGAATAGTTAGACTGATAATAATGTATACTTTCAGTACAAACACAAATAGTTCACAGCACGCACAAACGAAATAAGGGCGTAATTAATAATAAAATTGTCAAATATCGAAACAGGTATAAGTGCGTCTAACCAAATGATATAACAATGCAAAAGAGAATGCGAAATCAAAGATGAACATCGGCCGTGTCAAAAACTATACTACCATCCAAAAAAGAAAAGTTTTGAATAATATATGTCTATATTATTATATAATATCACATATTAACATATCTGAAGTTGGCATATAAAATGTAACGATCTAATTTCATGCCGCTTGCTCCGTTCAACGGTCGATTACGGAACAGAAAATTGCATCATCAATTTCTTTAAGATCGTCTCTGGAAGCTTATATTCCTTACTTTTAATTTCTTTAAAGAGTAAGCGTCTGAAATAAGGTTTCATTTAGACAAACTTTGTCTATTATTCATATAAATTACATTTAAATTTATTTATTTTTATTAAGGTAGCTAACAGCTTTCATAAAAATTACAAAACAAATGTAACAAAGAATTGCCATGAGCGGCCTACCCTTTGTATGTATGTGTTTATGTGTGCGTTTGTGTTTGTTAGAGAGTATGTGTGAGTATTTACTTAATAAATTATTTTTGTAGGAGGCCTTTGGTGTATTCAAAAATATAATACTTTGTATGTTTGTAACGAATAAAATCCCTCTGGACCGATTCCAGTAATTTCACCAGAATGCTACATATAATTTAGTTATTTCCAAAATATTTCAATGAAAGTCCAGCCGTGCGAGTCAGAACAGGCTGCTGTTCTACTTTTAGGCTAAATCGAGGCATATTTGTTACTACCTTAAAGACTATTAGAAAAAATACAGTTAAAAAAAAGAATTTGTTTAATTGGAGAGTTTCTTTAATCAAGAAAACAATCCTTTTATAGATAAAAAATCTTATATACCAACTAAAATATATATATGTACCTATATTAAATGTTTAGACATGAGGTCCGTTGATTTATAATTGAAATAACTATTTAATTTTACCTGATTGTCTTTATATAGATATAAAAAGTTGAAATGTCAATAAAAGATAATAACCGGAAAATTAGCCGTTGATTGAATTTTTATGATTCTATCATAATCAAGGCTGATTAACCGTCAATAACAATGTTGTTATAAGGCAATCAGTTAAACAAATAACTCTTTGATAAATGAACAAAAACATAGTATAGTATTGCACATTGAAAATACAGTTTAACAGGGCACTGCATCTATAAAAGCGAACTCGTGACGACAATAACAATTAGAGTTTAATTGTCTTGGATATTGCTTACAAGTAACATCTCAGGTACATTTATTCATTACTCGTTTTTTTAACACTACATACATGATAGCGTCATTAAGTACTGTCTGCAATAGTTGGTAAGGATAAGGTCGAAAAAAGATTTTTTAAGTTTTGACAATGTATACTGTGCTTTTAACTGTCATGGCTGATGGCGTCATTCGTTCAATCACTTTCCCTGTGCAAAGCTAAGCTTAAATTTCCGTGTCATCGTTTCAAAAATATCCTAAAAAAACAGTGTTTTTGAATACTTCTAGTAAACACAATAAAAGGTATTAAACAATCTATTTTACTCCCATAATCCCAACCCATCCCACTTCCATTCTTTTCCTTTCATATTTCATATACTAACCGAAAAAACATTTTAGTGTAACAACCATTTTGATATGTCGATATTTATTTGAAATACTATGCATACGCGCATTTTGGTAGTATATTAGTTAACACAACTATCTCCAGACAGCGCTAGTGGGCTACAATCTCGAGTATTGAGTCTTTATCCTATATATTATAATGTACTATGCCTATGGTCGAAATTAATTTAAAATATAAAAATATTTAAAACTCTATCGAAGAAACATATTGGTATATAGTTTGATTTAATCGATCACTAAACGATTCAATTTTTCTAAATGATTTTAATGGTTAGTGATACTCAGAGAAATGTTCATATTATACCATTGAGATTTGAGACACAATACTGGTAAGAAGCAGCGAAGCTTATTTTTAAACAACTTCAATCCACCGAAGGAGGCTGCAATTCGATGTTTATTTTGTGTGTATGTTCAAGCACAGCTCCTTGTCAGTGTACCGATCTGGTTGATTAAGTGTGTGTCAAATGATTGGAATTTCCAGGAAATAGGTCCTACCAATTTCCTAAAAATCTTCTAATGGTATTTTCATACCCCTTTTATATGATAACACTTTATACGTTTAATAACTAATACGTCAATCAATACAAATACTTAATATTGTTATTTAATACTTTTCGTGAATTTTGGAGTTAAATATTATTTTTTTGTTGAGAATAAATTTATGACAAAACAAAAAATTCATTAATATTCAAAATCAAAATTATTAGGCAGTAAGTAATACACTTTGGAGTATCATTTCGCGTTAGCTAATCAGATCAATGTACATGCAAATCCTCGCATGATGAAACAGGGCCGGAAGACATTAATCATAACAGCGGATCTTGGGGTGCTGTATCAACATGTCGCACTCGTTATACTGCCACTTCATATAGTATAGGATTATTCATTAACATTTTTAATGACGTTTAAATATCTTGTCCCTTGCATTGCATAATATAGGTGCATTTCTGCATCCATTCCACAGTTAGAACTGAGATGTTAAGTCATCAACTGACCATTTTTCTTTAAGTTCCAGAAGTAAGAGCCAATGTTTTACATATAATAATAATAATGTTTTAAACATGTACCACCGCATAGCTGTAGTCTAGTTTTCCATAGCACTTGGCCATAGTGTGGCGACTTTTTTTTTCGTAGGGAAATGCGAATACCCTCCCGCGGTACGGTTGCCTGGTGGTGAAGGATTATGTGGGAGTCGCTGCTGTGTACACTCACTAAAACCCTACGGCGCCACCAGCAATCGCCCGAGGCAGGGCACGATAACAGCGTTAGAACAACTTTGTCACAACCTTATTTTGTTTCAAATAAAGTTTATATCCATTATTTTTATTCAGTTTAGTTTTTTTTAATTTAAAATATTACTATTTTTAAAAGTCTTCTTATTTTAAATCATGCAACATAAAATCGTGAGCCATCTGAAGATTCCTTAGAGAGTAAACGCGTCATTAGCACAGTAGACCTACCTTACCTACATCGAAGTTTGTCATTCACGCGCCGTCATTCATCGCTTTGTACAGGACAAAAATAATAAAAGTTCATTAGCTTCTACTAATGTGATGATGCTCTGCTGAGTGCTTGCTATATTTTTACTCGTACACTGCTGCACTAAATATCCAAATGTTATTCTTAAGTACCTAATAGCGTAAAACTGTTGATATAAAAATAACTTTTAATACCAATAATAAGTTTGCTGTCCAGGTCCAGTGACGTAACAAGAGATATTATGTTCTATGGATGAATGGGAAGTCTCCATTATGCATTGGGCTAGCGTGGCGACTACAGAGCACATACCATTCCCTCTCGCCTAAGAGAGGAGGCCTATGGCCATTAGTGGGACATATACAACGTGTAATTCAGTACGCTAAAAATCTCGAAGTTTATTAAAATTAAACTGAGTACAACGTGACGATTTTTACTGATTTGGCCCCATCAAATTAATTTGCCACGGGCCCCAGATGGTATACTTACCAGTGGACAGGTCTTGCAATATATGAAACTGAAGGCCGACTCTACTGCTATAAATATATAACATAGAATTATTCAGTTTCTTTAATATAATTCTAGTTTAATATTATTACTTGCTTTAATCATTCCTAAAAATGGGTAAATTCAAGCAGAAACAATAGGCCGCATTTCACTTAACATCAGGATTACGTTCAAGTTCAAACGTCTGCTCAGTTCTGTATAAAAAAAACTATTCAACAGTAATTTATAAAATATCATTGTTTGTTTTCTTTAAAGTGTGTCTTTCTTAGTTATATAAACTTTTGTCTTTTTCTGTCTAGTTTACGATGCTATAACAAGCATAGAGGCGCGTGCCTAAAACGTGGTAGTCGTGACGTGCGTATCGGACCCAACGATCTGATAAACAAAATATGACCTAAAATAGCTACGTACGTCTAATGGCATGTAATTGTCGCAGAGATCTGGGTGGCAGCTCCATTAAGTTTCTCTTTGTATTTACCATACAATAAACTATGTATTTGGGAGAAATTTTTGGTATTATTTAATTGATGTTCAATTTAGCAAGCAATCTTCTTCCTTCAAACAGCTTATACAATACAGTTTACCTTTTCGTAAAGATTGTTAATGAATTGATGTTATGTTTGATAAATTGATGATCATTCCCGCCATTGAATATTCTCCATTTTTCAAATAAAAAATACAAAAGAAAAAATACGTTTCTATCAGGATATTAAAAACATATTTTATATATTTCTTGTTCTCATTTCGACCATCGCAATATAGCGAGAACCTATTTATTTTTATGTACAGCTTAGATTATACATCTAATATATAAAATTCTTCTGTCACGGGGTGCGTAACCGAACTCCTCCGAAACGGCTCGACCGATTCTCATGAAATTTTGTGTGCTTATTGGGTATGCCTGAGAATCGGACAACATCTATTTTTCATCTCCCTAAATGTTAGGGGTAGTCCACCCCTAAATTTTTTATTTTTATTTTTTAGACAAAATTTTTAATTTCTATTTTTTTATGATACAACATTAAAAAATACATACAATCCCTAACTTTCACCCCTCTACGATCAAGCCCTATTTTTTTATTATAAATGATATACATGGCGAAACGACGTTTGCCGGATCAGCTAGTGTTATAACCAGCGGCACGTAAGTCTAGCGCTGGCCGATACGTGGAGGGGATTGCTGCGCATGTGTACTGTCGCGCGGGGGACAAAATGCGACTGGAGAGCCAATCGACGCTCTTCATTCCGCTAGCCCCCCTCAGGTACCTTATTTTTTACTTCTGCGCAATAACGGTCAGCGCTAGAGTTTCGTGCTGCTACTTATACATGGATCTAAAATATTATCTTAATGCAAAAATCGTTTTTGTTCACTCAGATATTTCGATAATAATAAAAACAAAGGCGTGTGGTTGTAATTAATTTAAAGCGTACGTGTGGTGGAAAGATTTGAGTTTTGATAGAAGGAGACGTGACCTAAACGGCATGACTCATGCACTAGTGTTATTTATTTAATACAATTTTGAACAAATTCATATTTGAACAAATTAGTTAACATTTTGTTGTTGATTACTGATTTTATAGTATGACAAAAGCGGCCGTTGGTAATATTTTTAGGTGCATGTTGTGGTATATTTTCGTTTTTATTTCAGTTTTTTATTCGAGCTGGATGGACGCTTTTAGTGTAAGGGGAGTACTAAAACCTATAAAATACAACAATAATATTGTATATACGTTTCGTTTAAAAAAAATCTCAAGACATTTTTATTACACTGAAAATATAATCTCCCAGCTATCTTCATCTTTCTTTAAATTATTTATGTTTATTTTATAATTGCCGATTTATTTACTGTATATGATCGGACTACATAGTCTTGGGCATAAGAATTCACAATTCCGATATCATCCTAAACTACTAAAAATGCTAATAAAAAGCGTCAAATTAATAAATTTATCCAGCATTCCTGCGTTTCTGTTTATAAAAAATGAACCCGTATTCAATTTCCATATTCAGCAAATCATCGTAATAACTTTAAACTATGCACCCCATTGTTACGTTGACAAATTCAGCTTCCAAAAGCTTCCAGTATATAAAAATGATTCAATTAATCAAACAGACGCGGCATGACGCGAAGATTTTCACGAATCGAGGACATTATTACTCTTCCCTTGTAAGAACTCATTGGAAGGCGTATTTCAATTTCACCTAATGCAAATTTAATACGACCCCTGAAGCTCTCGAAGGGTACAAAATCGAGTTTCTTTGTTTACCCTCTTTATTCCCTAACGTCTGTTTTGTAAAAAAATACACGTGATTGCTGCTTGCGACCTAATTACCATTCTTTGGGGCAGTGTTAAATCGTCAGCTATTAATCTTGATTAATTAAAACGACGCTCCCTGAAACTAAACTAATTGTTTACATAAATATAGTTTTAATGTTTGCGTGGAGTAGAATTGTGATAGATTTTCTTGTGAATTTATATATTATTAAATAGAATAACCGTGTATTTGGTTTTTTTATTCATTATTCTTATATATCAAGTTCTTCAGCTCTCCGTTGGCTCACTTGTTAAGGTCTTAACAAATCTCGCTTCATCAACGTTCATGACATTCCATACTCGTTATGGGTACTTTTGATCTGTTCCTCTCTAGTACGTCCTGGATTTTGACCAGGTATGTATGGAAAGTCTCTCAACTCAACCTCAGCATACATTTTCTATGCTTAATAAATATAAAGTCAAACCCGTTTACGCCGACATCGTTTAGAACATATACCGGTTGTATTGACCAAAATAAAAGGTCCCGGCTGAATTCTATTGTATAACCAGCGGCACGTAAGTCTAGCGCTGGCCGATACGTGGAGGGGATTGCTGCGCATGTGTACTGTCGCGCGGGGGACAAAATGCGACTGGAGAGCCAATCGACGCTCTTCATTCCGCTAGCCGCTAGCAGGTACCTTATTTTTTACTTCTGCGCAATAACGGTCAGCGCTAGAGTTTCGTGCCGCTACTTATATGTACTATTAGGTTCTTAATAACAATGTCATCAGCTGTTACGACTATCGGTGTTTACGACTAAATATGAGTAGTTGGATGTCGTTGTAACAGATTTTTACTGTAATATTAATATTGTATCAAGATGGTTTATACAGTAAGTTGTTCTAAGTTAGATATTCGGATAACATGAATATTCTATATATTGCCGCACTGACCAGCTTGCGTATGAATTTTAAGTATTTATTTTATATTGAAATTATTTTGATTTTTTAATATTGAGCTTACAGTACGCTTTGTGCGTAGGTATAGCTTTAAAAAAGGGCTAGTGGTTATCTATACCATCAACACATTCGCGACATAGGGTACGTAATGAAAAAAAACCTTCAAAGCAACTAAAAATAAATCAATGGTAATTTAAGTACCAGATATTGTAGCAGCGCAGAAACTTGTATTAGTTGGTACACAATAGCCAGGCATTATGACGTTATTTATTTGTATACGGCGTATGTAATCTCTTTGTAAGGCTATAGTCGAAACAGGAAACACTACCGAAGATACGAGGACGCTGCTAAGTGCTAAATATGTGTGGAGAGAGTTTTTTATTCATTGGGTAATATCCTTTTAGTAAAGTGTCTACGGGTACCTGGAGAGATCGCTTAATTGCGATACAGCCGCCTGTTGCACGATGTCATGGTTTTATTTTTATTATATAATTTGTGAATCGTTTTTGTATTGTGATAAAGTGTGAATAAAAGTTACTATCGTAATTGTTAAAAAAACCAAGCAGCATAATTCTCTAGGCAAACATAAAACAACAATCCAATGATTTATAATTATGATACATATTTTGACATTTCAACGTCTAATTCATATAATATAAGTAAAATGAATAATAATCAGAAAGGTATATTTTGTCTGTCATTCAAAACTGTAATTTAACGGAAATTGTAGAACCAAACTTTTTGTTAACTGAGTTATGGAGACGGTTTTATAAAATAAAAGTTATAAGTAAATAAAGTCTCAAATATAGTTTTAATCTAAAAAACTACTATAACTGAGAAAATATTTTTTTTTTTGTTAATAAATCCACGGTGTAAATTTAGAATAGTACAATAGGTATCTATTGCTTAATAACTGTAAGTTCAATACAAATAAGTAACAATATTATTTATACGGAAAACCAACCAGTAAACAACCCTTTGTTCTCCATTGAAACGTTGCTCAATGCTATGTTTATTTACTTTAATATCCAATTTGCATAAAAGTTATTAACATCGCTTCCGAAACACACAATGAAGCTCTCAATTATTCCGTGTTTAAATTCATAACTAGATAAAGTTGAGTTTCATCCGAAAACTTCTCTATACAAATTTAGCTTACCCTCAAACCAAACTGGGATCCTATCTGCATTGTCAAGCTCTTATTGCTAGTATATAATGATGTCAACACATTACGCCTGTGCTTGGGTATGTAATAGACTCCTGCAATGTTTATTTGATACTTGCGCACTAAAACATTGTTTGATTTTATTTGTGTCTGCCTTTAACACTGTGGATGAATGTAATACAATTAAGTGATATCAATTTATTTTTGTAATTACCAAGATTCTATCCTGTTTAAGCCTATTTCCTTTCTGTGGTTTGCTGGCATGTGTAATGTGAAGAGTTCTTGCTTTGTATTAAAGAGAAAAAAGAAACTTTAAAATAAATTTAATCTTCATAGAAATATCATAATAATTAATTCTTATAATAAATTATTCTCTTAATGTAGATATGTTGCAATTTCTAACAATCACTGCTCAGACTATTATTTGAAACGCCATATTTTTCTAACGAACAAAACTTTTTTAATTTTGATTTCTGTTATTCAGAAAACGAATAAGACTTAACTATTTAACGGTAGGATAAATCTGACTTAAAATATCATATTTTTATTAAAATACATTTTCTTTTTTGCTATTTTTGCAGTCTATTATGACGTAAGCGTAATTAGAACTCAAATTAACTGATAAATATTTATAAACTTATTATACACGTTTTTACTGTCTCGCTTTTTCCATTCAAAAAGTTCCAAAATCCCGACAAAGCAAAAAACCTGGCATCGCTGAGTTGAATCAATGTTTATCGGATTCTTTAAAGTACGTGCATAAGTTTACCTATTAATTTTTTTTATGTAAGTACTGAGATGTTTATGTACACATTCGTGGATTTGGAAATTAAATTATATCATCAAATAATTACTTACCAGAAATCAACACGTGATAATTCTGTTTATCGTATATTTTAATAGTAAGTTTAAAATTTCAAGGTTTCGTGAATTCTACCAAATTCCTGATAGTGATAACCATATCAGAACTTCATCAAATTCCATGAACTATATTCACGTTGTAATGTTTCTGGGAATTTTTCGATCACAAAAAACAAAATAGTAACACCAAATGTTGTAGTGATAGCATACCTTTGTACTAAAGCATTCTTTGGCTCATTACATTTTTTATTTTACCAATTGTCAAAAGGGACGCGTCCTTTATGACTCATAGAGACAGCTAAGATAGCGCTCGATTAGGCCAAGAATTCACATGTAAAACGCATCCCTAGCGCGAACTTAACAAAATTTAGATTTAAAGATTCATTAATAGATCACTTACATGAGAAAAAAAAAAGTAAAAATAGGTAGGTATATCATGCCACCATCGTACGCATTTACCACTGAGAGCGTTCAGAGGAGTTGGTCGGATTAATACCTAGCAGCTGAGTTTCATCATCGGAAGTCGAGGCCGAATTCGAAATTCCATCCGTATCATAGTCCGTAATTCCATCCGTACCAGTTTTTGCCGCGCACCTCCGCTATATGGTAACATCCTCAACAAGGCATCCCTAGCTCCAAGAAAAGAGCGTAGCAATTCTTAAAGGCAACGTACTTGTGAGCTCTAAAGCAGCGCTATCACTTAACCACAGGTGAGTCTGCGCCTTGCCCTGTTTTATAATCCAAATCCCCGCAGACATATTTGGTCTGCTTGGTGAACAAGTCCATTTCCCGTATCTTAGGAGGTAGGCTGTTGTAAAGACTCGCTCCGAAATAAGTTGTGCTTCGACTTTATTCAGTTCTAATAGTATATTGTTTTTTTTTATATTAAGATTCATGTTGTGTATTTCTGCGAACTGGTAGTAAATTTAAATTTAGAATCAATTTAACATATTTTTTGTTGATATGTGAACTTACATATTATATGAATAAAGTTATTTTAAGTTTGAGTTTGAAAGGCTTAATAGTAATTTGATGTCAATATAAAGCTTAATAAAAAAGGAGTTTTATTCATGTAATTTGTACAGTTTAAAGTGGTTTAAGCTTACTAGTTGACGCGCTAACCCATACCTTTATAAAATATAATAAATGTGATTTTATTGATTTCAAATTTCGTCAAGTATTCATAAGCCAGTACAATGATCTCATTTTCTGAAAGCTAAAAACTATTTTAATTGTGTATTCTATCATTTATTGCAACGCCCACGGAGCGCTGCCCAAGTACTACGATACTACAAGTTTCTCACTATACTATTACGTTAGATATTCTATTACGTATTGTTCGTGCTAAGAAATGGTTTAAAGAAAACACCGGCCTAATCCTTCTAAAGACGGCTCAGCCAGGATTACGGCTTAGAACGGGTCGGCTAGCACGAGTGATTCATCCTGCGGTCGAAAAACAATAGCTTTTTCATAGAAGTGCTAATTGAAGGTCAGATAAGCTATTCCCAAAATATCGTAACACCGGATGCAAGGTTAACAATTTGAAATTCGAATTATCAACTTTCAAGAATATAGTTAATGTTTATCAGTGTGAGAAACTTGACTATTTGTTTTTTTTACATATCCTTAAATGCTTGGGTCTAATGAGTTTCTATATATAACTCTTGGAACTTTACTTGTCGTAATGTCTTCAGCTATTACAAATTTTATCAATAATATACGGTAACAGAAATTTAGTTCGAATTATATTCAGCCGTCAGTTTAAGAATAACTATGAAGTTTATGTGTTGCTTTTAAACATATGTACTGCATACTAAATCCAGTGGGGCTACAACCCTATACATTTTAGTCTCAGAGAGCATCCGTTTCTTTGATAATTTTTGTTTCATAGTCGGTGATCAGCCTTTTGTCTGACACAAGTCGTCGGCTTTTGGATTTTAGAATTGAGACGTACGTCCTGCACATCCGTGAATCGTACCAACGACCTAAGGGACAGCTGCACGCTGAAGTCTAGGGCAATACTGCTTCATACGAAACAATACAGCTTTATACTGAATTCTTTCTAATGCAGTGATTACATAATTTAGTATAATAAATTAGGAAGTCGCAAGTTTTCTTGAAAGTGTCTCGTTCTGCGGTTTCGTACATTAATACGATTAATGGCACCTTAACACGAGACTGCGACATCGACTCCCCAATTAGTAACCTAATTTAAGCAGTTCAAATTAAAGGAATTGCTTTATTGTGTTTATGTTTTATCGAGTTAATAAAACATTGCCGCCTTTTGGATGCCGCTATTTCACTTATATTACGAATTTAAGCATTTTTTTCATTATTAATTATGCTTAAATTCATAACGTTAGTTTTCGTTACTATTTACAAATATAATATATAAGTTGATGGCTGATCAGCTATTTGTAGCAATATTTTTGTCTAAGATAAAGGGCAAACGATGACGTTAAGTGATGGATTTACATTTCTTGCCAGAAAGTCTAAGTCTTTGCCTAAGTCGAATTAGTTTGAAAATACATAAATGGCAGCTGGTTCTACATAGCAGTGGTGCGCTGTAAAAAGTGTCTTAAAAACGCTCAGTTGTCAAGCTCAAGGTGATGGTGGGGTTTTTATATTTGGATCACAGGGTGTACAAGCCATGCAGTACCAGTTAACCAGTAAGCCACAAAGGCTGAGATACTATAACAAGGAAAAATAACAATCCAATTAGGCTTATCAAATATATTAGATAATTTGAGTTACATAAATGATAGTAAAAGAAAATCATCGTGCATTTCATTTTACACTGGCCATCAAACTTGCCTTAATCTCTAAATAAACATCCTTCATGTACTGAGATATGTCGAGTTATATAAAATTATTATTACAATTATATTACATTATTTTTTTAAACATTTTTTGTAGATATTGATATGTTCTTTAATATTATGGACCATTTTTTGTTCTATCATAATAGTTTTCGCAGCGCATGCGACGAAAGATATTGAATATGCATTTTTTTTCCTTGGGTAACATGATTGTAGTTTTAGTAGGGATCCATACTTTTTTAGCATGCAAATGGTGAAAGAACTTTTAAAATCGATCCAGTACTTTTTGAGCCATTTCGTTACAAACATACTTACATACAAATCTTTTCTCTAGCTACGATTTTGAATATCAGCAAGCTAACATAAATATATATTTCCGCAGTCTTAAATATTACGTAACCCTTTGTGTCCACTTATGGTGTACAAATCCCCTGGAACAATGTATCCCACATTTTCATATAAGCCGTATTTGGGAAGCCCTCTTGGATCATCTACTATTGAGCGTTTGTTTATATTAAGAGCTTTATCTTTACATATAAAATATAATGTTTTCTAAGTCGAATTGTAAATATGTAGCATACAAACTCAAGTGATTAACCCTCAAACTAAAAATTTTAGTTTTCTGTTAAATTATCTCCAATTTAGCATTATTGAAAAAGTTACACTGAAAATGAATAGGTACATTAAATATATAGTTCACGTCCAATAATAGATAATGGCATCGATAGCTATGCGTTAAATTATATTAACTAACCAGTTTGCATAATAATACTCGTTTAACACACTATAACCTAGACTTTTATCAAATTGATAATAATTGTGCCGTTCAGGTGATTATTTATAAGCGATCACTCATATATAAACCCCAGAATCACATCAAAAACACTATCTAATACTGAATTTAGAGACGTTTTAAAATGCTGGCAACAGCCTTAAACATACGTTGTAAGTTTAGTACCTACAGATGCCAGTAAGAAAACATAATTTAAAAAAATAAAAATCTAATAAGTATAAAAAATTATTGTGTCACAATGTTCGTTCCCATACTCCTCCGAAACGGCTAGACCGATTCTTATCAATTTTTTAATGCATATTCAGTAAGTTTGAGAATCGGCTACTATCTATCTTTCAAACCCCTTAATTTTTTTAGAATTTTTTTATTTTTTTTTATTTTTTTATGATACAAAAATACATATAATCCCTAATTTTCACCCCTCTACGATCAACCGATTTTTTATTATAGTTTAAAGTTATTTATATTGAACTAACATTATTTTTCTAGAAATATACACATGGCAAAAGAACGTTTGCCGGGTCAGCTAGTAACACAACTGTTATGTATATAAATCTAAATAAATGAATAGAATAAAAGACGTAGGCAACGTACAGCTGTTATAAAAAAACAGGACAACATATGCGCAATATTTAAGTTAACATAATAGTATTATAGATTTAAATGTTTCAGGATAATACCGAGATAGAAATATCAAAGAATGAGTGAGGAGTTTTGAAACCCCTAGTCTCTTTCGAATCTGGAAGCATCTTGATAGCTTTTATGAGCACATTGAAGTGATTTATGTAAATGTTATACAGCAGATACCCGTGTTTCCTCAGAAAGACATTTCTCGAATGGGATGATTGACTCTAAAGTGTTATATTGACATTCACATAATTATATTTGCTTTAAAGTAGATATGGATGTAAGAACGTTTTTATGCAAAAAAATAATAATAAAGCAATTGGTTTGCTAAGACGGTTCTCGTCTTTTTTATTGGTTTGAAATTTGAATATTTATGGATGGACAGCAAAGCAAGATAGTGGACGCGCACAACGGAATATGTATGAAAGAGTACTTTTCAATTCTTTGTGATAAAATAATGATTGAAAAAATTATTTAAATCTAATATATAAAATTCTCGTGTCGCGGTGTTTGTAGTTAAACTCCTCCAAAACGGCTAGACCGATTCTCATAAAATTTTGTGTGCAAATAGGGTATGTCTGAGTATTGGGTAACATCTATTTTTCATCTCCCTAAATGTTACGAGTAGTGCACACCTAGTTTTTTTTTTAAATTTTTAAATAAATTTTTATTTTTTTTATGATACAACATTTAAAATACATACAACCCCTAATTTTCACCACTCTACGGTCAACCCCTATTTTTTATTATAAATGATATACATGGCAAAGCGACGTTTGCCGGATCAGCTTGTAAAAGTATAAATTCAGTAGATCTATTATTAAGTTTCGATAGAAGAAAAAAGCTAACGCCATCTGTTGACAAGTAGCAGCAAATAGTCAATGTTAACAGAAAACAAAATTATCCTAGTGTCAACTTCTGCATGTACACATTAAAGATCTTATACTTAGTGCTTATTTAAAAAATGGGATAAAGCAATAAAATAATTAACTGTTATTAACATGATTTAAGGCAAAATGAATAATGATTTATTGTTTTGTTACTACATATTACATAATTACTGTTTCTTATTTTCTTGAATTTTATAATGGAATAGCAAAATACAAAGTCAAACTCATATTTATAAGTTTACAGGTATGATAGATTTATAGTCTATTATAATTTATTTGAATTTGATTTTTTATATGTATAATGTTAGCACTTTATTAGTTGGATATTACTGAATTGAAGAATCGAATCGACGATTAAATCACAACTTAAAACGCTTGAAAATATAATAATTACTTGCAATGTATTTGTTTTGTAAACATTTTATTGTCTTAATTCATCTGTTGCTATGAGTGGGCAAAAAAGTCCTTTCTGTTTAGTAGCACGAAAGATTGGAGTCAACGCAAACTCATTGTTCAATGCAGGTAAAATCAGATATAAAAAAACGAGTCACAATACTCGCATCGCGACGACAATAAAAAACCGCTTGGCTACTTCTCACTAGATGGCAGAACATGTCCGTTAAGTATGAGCTTTTGCGGGGGGCGGGGTGAAGAGCTTCCTTGCCCGTTCTCCGTAGTACTTCGAAGTGCTAAGCGCTTTGCTCGACAGTCACAACGCAATCGCGCCAAAGTGTGGTCGCGTCACTCAGCGTATTAAACTCGCGTACACGCTATTAATATTTAATAACACAAAACTGTCAACTATCAACCTCATACGTATAAATAATATTTTAAATAATAAGAACTGTTCTTGAACAAGAAAATGGACTTCAGTGAAGTGAATTGTTATTAAGTTTTAATTTTTGCTTCCACGGACTTAGTTTCGGAAATGGTGGTATCGACCCACGGGGAGTGTTTATGAGACGTTCTGCAGTGGAAGAAAATATCTGTGGTAATGAATAGTGTTGCGGTTGTGCTGTGTGCGCTACTGCACCTGGGCTGGGCAATATTTCCTCATGGATCTGACAAGTGTCTTCGAGTGAACGACAGAGGCTCTGAAGGTAGTGCGTTGTGCAAAATACGGACTCTTGAATCAGATGGAACCAGTATTACTACAGTTTCTTCAGACGTGTATCGCCTAGCTATCGAATGCAATCATCTTTTATTATTCGAAAGCACGCTAAGGGCACATTATTTTAGTTCTGTAGCTGGTCTCACAGAATTGTCAATTAGCAACTGCAAATTACTCCAGATACCGAATAATACGTTCCACGATATAAAAAAGCTTAGAAAACTGAAGATTCGTTCGAAAAACTTTGAGTGGAGTCCTACCAAGAATTTGGAGCTATCTTTAAACTCGTTCAATGGATTATCGGAATTGCAGGCGCTGGATCTCGCTCAAAATAACATAAAGTTTGTTCCTTCCGGCGTATTCTGTTCTCTAGAAAACTTGAGCACTCTGAACTTGACGCACAATAGAATAAGGACTATCGGCCAGATTGGATTTGGCCAAGGGTGTGGATTAAATCTGCTTAACTTGGATTTAAGCCACAATGAAATAAAATCACTGCCTGCCGATTCTGAACTTTTAAAACTAAGAAGTTTGCAACATTTATATTTACAACACAATAATATAACAGACATATCTAGTGAAGCTTTTGATGGCCTTGTGTCAATGAGGGTTTTGAACATATCACACAATCGTTTATATACCATACCCGAGGGGATTTTTGCAAATGCTCGAGAGCTCAGGGAGATCTATTTGAATGACAACTCCCTGTTTGAACTTGCAAGAGGGATTTTTAATCGCCTCGAACAGCTGATTTTTTTGGACTTATCAAGCAATCAACTTACCAGCAATCATGTTGATGATGGAACATTTCTCGGTCTGATTCGTCTAATAGTTTTGAATTTATCTAACAATGCGTTAACGAGGATTGATGGGAAAACTTTCAAAGATTTGTTTGTTCTACAAATATTAAACTTGAAAAATAATTCAATTGGATACATTGAGGACAACGCGTTTTTACCTTTATATAACTTACATACATTAAACTTGGCTGAAAACCGGCTTCATACCATCGATGAAAACTTATTTAATGGATTATTTGTTCTTGGCAAATTAACATTGAATAATAATTTGCTTGTCAATATTGATCGAAAAGCTTTTAAGAACTGCTCGGATCTCAAAGAACTGGATTTAAGCTCAAATCAACTACTTGATGTTCCTAATGCGTTATGGGAACTGCCTTTCTTAAAAACCTTGGATTTAGGTGAGAATCAAATATCGGACTTCAGGAATGGGTCTTTTAAGAACCTTAACCAATTAACTGGATTACGTCTTATCGATAATCAGATTGGTAATTTGAGCGTCGGTATGTTCTGGGATTTACCAAACTTGCAAGTGCTAAACATAGCGAAAAATAAAATCCAAGCCATAGAAAGGGGCACATTTACCCGTAATGGCCAATTAGAGGCTATAAGATTGGATGGAAATTTTTTAACAGACATCAACGGTGTATTTTCAACACTTTCCAGCTTGTTGTGGCTTAACTTATCTGAAAATCATCTTGTGTGGTTTGACTATGCGTTCGTTCCTAGCAAATTAAAGTGGTTAGACGTTCATGGTAATTTTATAGAACACTTGGGAAACTATTATAAACTACAAAATGAAATCCGCATAAAAACTTTAGATGTTAGTCATAATCGTATAGTGGAAATCTCACCTATGGCAATACCTAATAGTGTAGAATTGTTGTTTATAAATAATAACTACTTAAATAGTATTCATGTGAATACGTTTTTTGACAAGAAGAATTTGACTCGCGTGGATATGTATGCGAATGAACTAGTGCATTTAGAATTAAATAGTTTACGTTTATCAACAGTGCCCGTAAACAGAACGCTACCAGAGTTTTATGTCGGCGGTAATCCGTTTCAGTGCGATTGTACAATGGAGTGGCTACCTATAATAAATAATATGACTGCTATGAGACAGTACCCGCGAGTGATGGACTTAGAAAATGTTATGTGCAAAATGACAAATACTCGTAGTGGCACCCATATACCACTACCTAATCTTAAGACATCGGACTTTTTGTGTGAGTATGAAACACATTGTTTTGCAATCTGTCATTGTTGTGACTACGATGCTTGTGACTGTGAAATGACTTGTCCTCAAAATTGTACCTGCTACCATGATCCGTTATGGAATACTAATGTCGTCGATTGTTCAGGGCAATCGTCTATGGAGATACCTCAAAAAATACCTATGGACGCAACCGAGGTATTTTTGGATGGTAATAATATTAAAGAATTACAAAACCACGTATTTATCGGTAGGCAAAAGATGAGATCTCTGTATGTTAATAATAGTAATGTAGATAGCATACAAAACAGAACGTTTGGAGGACTGACCGCTTTAGAAATATTGCATTTGGGTAATAACAAACTTAAGGAACTCAAAGGCTATGAGTTCCAACAATTAAATAGTTTAAAAGAATTATTTTTGCAAAATAACTTGATAAGTCATATCGCAAACATATCGTTTTTGTCTTTGAAATCCTTAGAAATGTTACGACTAGATGGTAATAGATTAGTAGACTTTGATGTATGGTCTTTTAGTAATAGTCCTCATTTAAAAGCATTGTCATTAGGAAATAATCTATGGTCTTGCAAATGTAGATTTTTACAAGAACTAACGTCTTATTTAGCTGAAAATGCACAAAAAATTGTAGATATAACTGATGTATGGTGCTGGAATGGTGACGCACGCCCACCTCAGAAAAAAGAGCTTAATTTGAACGGCACTGCCTGCAGCGACTATTACGCTGATAATAACTCAGCTATTGGAAGTATGTTAGTCTCTAATTATGTTCCTATGATGGTATCAACTCTCACTGGATTCATGTTAATATTGTTAGCCCTTGTGGTTCTGTTCCTATTTAGAGATTCACTCCGGGTCTGGTTATACACCAATTGTGGCATTCGAGTATTCGCACTTAACGGGACATTTGAAGAAAGTGAAAAACTTTATGATGCATATGTGTGCTACAGCCCTAAAGACGAAGAATTTGTTGTACAGTCACTGGCAACTGAATTGGAAAATGGAAATCCATCGTACCATCTATGTCTTCATTATAGAGATATACCTCACCACGGCGCACAATACATGCAATGTGCGCCGCCGGTGGTCGAAGCGGCGGAAGCATCTAAACGAGTAATACTGGTGCTAACAAGAAACTTTATGCAAACAGAATGGTCTCGGTACGAATTCCGACAAGGGCTGCACGAAGCACTAAAAGGATGCATTTATAAATTAGTACTAATAGAAGAATGTTCTGTTATTGCGGATGCAATGTGTGACCCCGATTTACGTCCATACCTAAAAACAGGGACGCGCTTGAGATGGGGACAAAAGAGATTTTGGGAGCGACTCAGGTATATAATGCCCGATGCGACGCACCCTCATCACAAAACACGACCGCACAATTATAGAAAAAATATCAATACGTATACTTTAGATTCATCTGTACCTGGTAGTGGGAATAGAACCCTACAATTTCCTAATAAATCGCCTGTAATAAGTGGTCCTGTACAAGATGCTTCTGCCCCTCCCGAGTATAGTACTGAAGTGAGACAGTCTCCCTCAGCAATAAGACAATCGCAGGGAGTAGCATATGGTCCTGATGGAAGACCAATATCAGATCATATTTATTCATCAATAGATTCTGACTATTCGTCTTTGGAACACGGCATGGCGCCGGGAAGAAGACGAGACCATAGACAATGGCCCCCTCCGCCCCCCTTAGTTGATACAGGCAATGCCGTTCAAGCTTACCTAGTCTAGGGTTTACGTCCCCTTCCAGTCATTGTAAATATGTAATTAGATATTTAAACTTTCTGTAAATATTGTAATTATTAGAAGTAAGTGCTAAACCAAAATTTATTTAAGTGATCTTATTATTGCCTATTTGTTATTCTGTGCATAGGTTTCGTAATAAATTTATAAAGACTGCTGTAGCATATTGTAATATTGTAAATAGCAAAACCAAGTGATGATATTACGTGAAATATAATTGCGTTATTTATACATTAAAATAAATTGATGATGATTTATAAAACAGTATTTTATTCACAACCTTATCGTACTTAACTTTTATTAGGTTAGGTAAATTATAAAATCATACTTTTTGAGAAAATATTTAAAATTGAATATTAAAAGCAGACGGAAAATGATAAACTGCTCAAATATAATAATTATTGTGAGTTGAATTAAATTATTGACTGACTAAATAAAAATTTATCAGTGATTTCTTTTTTTTATATATTTATGAATAAAAAATATATACAATCTTATATTTATATATATACAGGTCTTTTATTTGAAGGCTATTTTTTAACAACTGTGTGGCTCAGTACAATCCTTTATTGATCTCACGATATCTTAATACAATAATCCTTACGAATTTATGTCAAAAAAGGGTATTTTAATGCTTAACTTTGTATATAGCTATCTTATACTGATACATTTTCGCCCACATTGCAAATCATTGCTCATCCAAAAGTGTAGTTACCATAATCGGAAATTCAATTTGGCTCCAATCCAGGCTCTATCATCCTACTAAATTGGTATTTATTTAGTTCTTAGAAGTTTCATATGGCTCTAGTCTTTATTAATGTTTTGGTAGCTCTATAGAACATTGTTAAAATGGCAAAACTTACCTACGTACTTAAACATATTATATGGATAGTTTAATTCGTATCTAGTAGGAGAAGCCATAGACACGAACAAATTAAAATTAAGTAACAGTTTAAACTATGCATGTTTACCAGACTATATCACATTTTGTACATGAATTAAAAGCAATACTGAATTCCTTATTTTATTAATCAGTGTTTAATAATAACGTGTTTTAGTCTAAATGTTTTATTTGCGTAACTAATACAAAAACTATCCGACTTCCAATGGCAATATGTCTTCGAATAAAACAAAGTAGAGCGATAAATTAATTAGTATCAAATCATGTCACAGTTTTTCCACGAAATTGTATCGTTCAAATTTCTTGTTACCAAAGCATACCACGGCGATGTCGCAAGTTGTATTATGTAAAAAGTGCGTCAAATCGCGAGCCTAGTCAATAAAGTGGAACAAAGGGACTTTTTACTGATCTCCCGTGTTCTCGGCGGTATTACTTCTCAATTTCTTTAATCGGTGATTGATTTTAAATGGCCTTTACAGCTTCCAAATAATTTTGGTATTCTTTACATTGTTATGTTTACTAGTAACTTGTTTGCGTTGCATTCTGTCTTTGTATTCCAGTAATTTTCTATAAAACACCGTGTTTTGTTATTACGAATATACAAGCTTTAAATATGTTACTCAAGGATTTATTCTATTAGCTATGCCCACAGATATATTAATTCGAATTTCTCAAGATAAAGCTTTTTGTTCTTAATGTTAAAATAAATTTCAATTATTTCGCTTTAACCCTAGAAAGATAATCATATTTTGTAATACGGAAAAGATAATCATGCGTAAAATTTACGCAAGAATTTGAATTAGTTGTAGGTCTAGGTTTAATAGTTTATTTTAATGAATTGTATGTTATTATATATACACATATATTAGAATTATTAATACTGCAGATAATTTTTTAAACTCCTTTATTTTTACTTAAAAAAAAAGAAAACTTTAAACGTAGTCCGCTACTTCACTGTCGGTGTCCTCACACGGAAGCTCGTCATCACTTTGCATAAGAGCGGCCAGGATTTCGTGTTCGTTTAAATTGATACTCCCCATTGTGATATATATTTGCCTCAATATCTTTAAAAATGAAATTATAATATTAGTTATGATATAAAGTATTAAAACAGTACTAAAACTGTCATATAAGCCAAAATCATAAAAGTCACGATAAAGATAATCATGCGTAATTTTGACTCACGCGGTCGTTATATTTCAAAATCGGTGGCACCTACCTTATTGACACTTACGTCACACGGCAGCTCCCAACGACGAATGAAATGTCCTAAACGCACAGCTATGGATTCGCACTAATTAGAAAGATAGAGCAATTATTCGAAAACGCATGCGTAAATTTTACGCAGACTATCTTTCCAGGGTTAATTAAGTATTATTTTCATAAAACTGTCTCTGCGTTTCGTATGATTCAAATTTTATTTAATTCATTTTTTTATCGGGAATTAACTTAGAAGATTTTTTTATCTACTGATGTAAATCAAAGGATTAGCGATGACATAAACAGGAATAGATACTTTTCTCAACCGGACGCGGTATCCGTTGATACACGTGACCGGAGTCGGCTATTCGGCTAAGCTTGCTTATTATTCTATACCCAACCTTTATAAGGCCTGACTAACAATGAAGGAATATGACTGTTATGTCTAATTGTGAACTTTTGTTTTTTAAATACCAACTTGTTGTACGCGTATATTGGACTATAGATTAGAGATAAACAATAATCATTAACGGATATCATATTTGTTTGCATTTACACTTTGTTACCATAATATATAAACCCCTACTTATGAAAAACAAAAAAAAAGCTAGTTACACTAGTTATTAGGCAACAGGCGGCCTTATCGCTAAAAAGCGATTTCTTCCAGGCAATCCTAATATGGAAAAATAAAAAAGAATGACCAACAGCGGGTAAAGTAAAGAAATGATAATTGATTAACAAAAATCACTAAAAAAAACATGAACTATAACTAAAATTAAGTAAAGTAAAATCTAAAGAAAATATATAAATAATGTATACTTAAACGAAAATGTAAAAGGTAGTCCAAACTTTAATTGAGTCACAATTAATATATATAAGTACAGTCAAAACCGTTTATAACGACATCGTTTACAACGACCTATCGGTTATTACAACCAGATTGTATGATGTAGTAGCTAATTACGAGGCAGAAGAAAATTTATCAAAAAGAAGATTTTTAAATAAATTTAAAGACTGAGCTCGTTTGATATTTATTGGTAAGGAAGTTCTATTGGTAGCGATCTATTATTACAAAATATAGTTTGTTTTGGTAGAGGATTTGCGCTGACACTAAAAAAAAAACTTAAAAATAGATAATATATTATTATAATAACAACTAGGTACCAAATGGTATATACAGACAAATAAATTTATGCATAATAAAGATTTAACATAAACAACTATACAACCTTTTTAGTTAATAAGAGATTTTTAAATCAATTCGAATTGTATCAAAAACACTCTAAGTAGTAACCAGACACAATGCTGTGATTTTTTCGTTCCAAATAATTTTAAAGCTAAACACGTGTCGAACCAATTTTGACATCTGCTTCTTCGTGAGTCGCCGCGAATTGATTTTTTGCGCTGATAAAATAAAATTAAGATGGCTGCTACCACATGTATTAGATGTTAGGAATAAAATAATACAAGTTAAAATAATATAAATAATTAAGGTGACGAGCCATGGCGTAGAATTTTCTTATTCGGTTAACCGAAACGAATGATGTTCACAGTACATAAATTATTCTAATAATTACAATGAATAAATGTGTTGTTTTTTAAGAAGATAACTTGTAGTAATAAATTTTTGTGAAAATTCAAAATGTCTGCCAAGGTCATTGACTCTCTCAAAGTTCTCATTGCAAATTTTCTTTTACGAAATACTCTAAGTATAACGAATCCTTGCAATCTCCAATTAAACAAGCGTTAATAAAGTCGGTTTGTTTAGCCAATCATTAATTTTCAGTGCGACAGGCAATTTCAAATGTTTGCAATAAATTACGAATGTCGAAGTTTGTCCACCAAAGCAAATAAACCGGTGCACTGAGAACGGTAGAAAGTGTCAATTATTCAGAACTAGTTATAAACTTATTACATGGGAACAACACGTTGTTTAAGAGTCTTAGTGCAATGGTTAAAAAGCGATTCTTAACCCTGTCGTGGCTTCGGGCCTCGGCTGTGCACTTATGATTTTTCTTCATTTGTGTGAAACATTGTGATCTCTAAAACTGATAAAATATCTTTATTACACATACATAATCATTCAAACATGTTATCTGATTTTTGTATCTAGGCTGTACCTACTAGATTATTATTTCATACTTTTAAAGCGGGATCTCTACTGGCAGGTGATTCCACAAAGAGTTGGTGAGCGTCAGAAAGTGCCTTGCGCTGTGTTGTGGAACAACAAGGCGTCGATTTCGCATTCTGCCTCGATATAGTCCGTACAATTCTTCAGAGCACTCCCCATGATAAATGCGGTAAAAAATGCTGAGGGAACAAATATCTCTACGCAAAGCCGAATGATCAAGCCAATCGGAAATACAGCCGAAGATATACAGCCTCTTTCTTTCTTCGGTAAATGAACTAAAGCATAAATAATTTTTCACTTACCTATAGCTACCCAATCAAACTTTATCTGTAGAATATTAGTAGGTACAGATGTATAGATTTAGTACTAATTCAAACCTTCGATTGCATTCTTTACTTAGAACTCCGATTGCACAGAAAATCGGTAAGCCATTGTTAACTCAATGCTAATGATGTTAATCTAAATGCATTTACGCCTTCACAGTAAATCCAATTTTTGGTATGTTAACAATTTGTTTCTCACTTAATCTCACTTAGCTTTTTATACAGTTTTCTTTAAACAGTCCAAAAGTTGGTAAATGAATCTATATCAATAGATAGCTATATGAATTATTATCTATTAAATTACTCAGATTTAGATATACTAAATTCAGTTCCTTTCAGCTAGAGTTTGTCTTCATTAGTATTTAAAAATGTATCCAAACCACATGTAAAATATTTGTCAAAGTAAAAAGTTATGCATGTATCGAAAGCCACATAAAAATTTGATGAACAGCTGTCTTGTAAAGTCCCAACAGGGTATAAGATAGTGAGTAAGCATTCGTTATGTGCGTTAGCCAAAGCTAAAATATAATTCGGACATATATTTTTTTTATATAGAACAGGGGCGAACTGGCTAGAGGCTCATCTGATGTTCAGTGATACCGCCACCCATGGACACTCAATGCTAGAGGGCTCGCAAGAGCGTTGCAGGACTTTTAAAAATTGGTACGCTCTTTTCTTGATGGACCCTAAGTCGAATTGGTTCGGAAAAAATATATAAATCCACTATTTTAATTTAAACCATGGCTCAGTAGTCGATGGGATTCTTGTATTATTGTTATACATATTGTCCTGTGTTCAGTGTAAATGGTTTCAAGTTAATCACCTATCCATAGAGACAATGTCTGTGGCCTCATTGTAAGTTTATGGATATTTCGTTACAATAGAACTCTCTATTATATTTAAATTACTACTGTCTGCTCCGATTTCCTTAAATTACTTCAATTTTTTGCGGTACATTTATGATGATTTTGAGACACTTTCGAACATTAGTTCGCGTGTGCTACGGTATGTTTTTGTGCACAATTTTTAAGGCTTTCACTCTGCGGTTGAAATTAAACGATCTGACCACTAATGTAATTCATGCGCATTACCTTTTAGATTTAAATGCATACAATAAAATCATTCGTTTGATTCATCGACATATCAAACTAGGTGTATTTTAAAATGAAATTAATGGATGTATTGTCCTCAAACCTTTCCTTCCTAATACTTAACCATATATTAAACAAAATATTAAAATGTCAAAATAAATGTAATAACCGTAATCAGTTTACTTAAGTAGTACCTAAGAAAAAATAAAAAGTATTCTGTTATCGATACGGGTTTCATGACACGCAGTGTTAAAATGGTCACGTGACCAGGTTACATACTATTTCGGGAAGTTCATATTCCGATATCGGATCACGCCTGCTTCATACTTGTGGCCGGTGCTCTATGCCCGTCATTGCAAGACCTATAATATTATTTATTTACAAATCAATGTGTTCGTCAAATTTGGTTTAATAATTGTATTAGGATATGAACTCATAACCGTGCCGATCAAGCATCAAAGCACGTAGGTGGGATATAGATGAATCGAAAGCTCTTTGAAGCTCAATCATATAATAAGCTCAATAAGCATAATCAAATTACATTAAGTTTTTACTCCACTACATCCGAGTCATTGCGCGTAAAAGCAGTAATAGCATGACGGTCATCTTCCCATTACTTTCTAGTCTTACAATTTTTTACTTTCATTAAGTAATTGTGTGACCTGACGTTCGCTTAAAGAATTCTCAGCCATTCAATCGTAAAGAAATTCGTATGTTGTTTTCTAAATTAGCGAGACGTTTGAGGAAACTTGAACAATAGTCTAATAATAATAGAAATGGTATTTTAATGTGGAAATAACCATGTACCAATTGGTATACCAAATATCTGTTTCATGATCATTTGTCAATCTAGTAGGCGAGTAGGTGATCAGCCTCCTGTTTATGACACACGCTATCGATGTTCTGAGTCTAAGGCAAGTCGGTTTCCTCACGATGTTTTCCTTCACCCTTCGAGCGAATGTTAAATGCGCACATAGACATAAAAGTCCATTGGTACACAGCCGGGGGTCGAACCTACGACCTCAAGGCTGATAGTCGCACGCTGAAGCCAACATTGCACTCAGCAATACCTATCGGTTTAAAGTCAGATTCTGCGACACATTGGAATTAACCTTAGTGGCATACTTCGTATTTCGAATATACATGCAAACCATACTTTTAATATTTGATTTGATTCATATACCTAAAAATTTCTGTGTATTGTTTTGGAATCTACGGCCCTTTTTGGGCCTTTTAATTTAGCTAAACTTACAATTATAATAATAAATTTTATTTGCCCATAATGGGGCTATATAAGTCATGTGGTAACATGTCACCAACCTTCCATCGCCGAGAGAAAATATACAAAAAACATGACTACATACTACGCTAAAACTAAAGTAATAAAGAAAATAAAACTAAAGCAGGGCTAACCAGCCATGGGTGTGTGAATATGTATAAGGATGTGTGCATTAAACTCAACTTTTAAAGTCAACTATGATTTTTAAATACATACTAATTATTTATTTAAAAAACAGAAGCATTACAACGCTTAGATATACGTATATATTTCCTTACGAATGTAGTATAGCCGGGGTTTAAACGCACCTCAGGGTTAGGAGTGGTGAATATACTCACAACATTACATTATCAAACCCACATTAATATTGGTTGTAACTTGTAACATAGTATTGACAGTCGCTAATGTGCGAATCGCAATAATATCACTAGACAAACAGCACATAATACACAATATCCGCAATGACAGTACGAGCATTTCCGGCGAGGAAATTGAATTCATGATAGTTTGATGAAATGGTATATCGTATTTACCTATAGTTTATTACTTAACTAACAGATATCTGGAAAAGCCTTGTTGGATTAAAGCTCTATTTATAAATTATACAATCGGAAATAACTGTTTGCGACGACGGTGTTTTGAGTATTCGCTTCAATGAAGAACTTTTTATAAGATCCTTGACAAGTTCTTGATCTAAAATCATGGTTGGGTCTCACCAAATGGTGGGCGACAGAATCCCATGGTCCTTACTGAATTCACAACCTGGTAGCAAGAGAAAACCCGGATTAGCCATAGACCGAGGGATGATGTGTGATGGAGTGGTCAAGGACCTCGAAACAGTAGGTGTTTAAAGTTGGACATAAGAAGCACAAGATAGGTTGCGATGACGAAATATAATTGTGGAGGCTAATGTCTGGTCCACAAGGGGACAATCCATGGATGATGATGATGATAATGGGAAACTTATAGTGGGCCCCAATCGTAAATTTTATTAACTGAAATCTATCGCCCGTTTTTGCTAAATTCTTTGGTTACACAGGTAGGCTATCAAAGGTCAGCTATTGTCTATCATATGGTGAAAATTACTGAAATTCTGCCTCATATCGGTACAAGACAGATGAAGATGTAATTTCTTATGAATTTTCGTAATGGTTGTTCCTTTGTAAGAGGTAACTGTTTTTTACTTGTCTATATCTAGTTTTATAACGAAATATGATACATTTCACGGATTTTATCGCGTCACGGCTTTAAAACTATTGAGTCATAGGCTGGAAAGTATGTTTGTTAAGCCGCTTCACAGATCATGGTTCATTTGAAATTAATGCCATGATCGAATAGTAATTATGTAATAAAATTGTCAGTATTTCTTCTAGACTGTTTTCTTTTATTATAATCTCTCTGTGGATAAATTATTATTTATAAAAATTTCATTTTGTGTACATCTAACACTAAATTATTATATAGTTTAGTGTTAGAGGTACACACTACACAAAATGAAAACCGAAAATAGTATTCACTGTCTTTATTGTCAGCAGTGTCTTACATGGCGGTTTTAGGGCGACTCCTGGGACGTCCTCGATCTTGCACCTCACTACGTGGTGGTGCTGATGGTGCTCCGGCCATGGCTGCGATTTCGCCGGTTCTGCTGCTCTCTATTATCTCGTCGGTGATGGCTGCTAAATTTTCTATTGCCTGGTCCTGGCACGCGGCTATAACTGCCTTGGTGAGTCGGTGAGTCGCCCCGCCCTATTTTGATTTTCACTTTTGTTCACTTTGATTCACGTCGGGAGGTCACGACAAGAGTTAGTTAGAATACATTTTCTTTTAACAAATTTTCATGTAAGAAAATGGCACTTTCATTTAATTCACAATCAGATGAATTCATTCGCACAAAGAAGCCGCATCGTCCAATATATTTTTTGTTTTCAATTCACTTAACATGATGTATAAATTTCGACTTTTTGCTACCTAAGACAATTGACCATAAAATCGTACGTGACACAAAAAGAGAAAGCGGCCGTCCATTCTAATATTTCTTAGAACATTATGTCTTATTTAAGTTAGGAAAAAAATTGTAAAGAAATACCAATAAATCCCGACCCTACTTAAGACAAAAGATTGTATAGCTTCTGAATGCGTTTGCGTTGTAAACGTTTCTTTATTGCCACTGTTACTCTTTTATAAAAACACTCTTTCAAGGAGGACGGTAGCTGTTTTGAAACTTGCTATTGTGTTTTTATTGATGTTTTCAATTAAACAACTATGAGCAACGATGAACGAATTTCTCGGTCGAAATCAGGGTAATTAAGATGTAGGATTGTGTTTAAGTGTAACGGTAGATTTTCAAGGATGCTTATTCGAAATAACTTAATATGTAAGTTATAATACTACATTGCAGCATTAATTATACTTACTGTATGTTTTCATACAGTTTTGACAAAAAGTAAATATTTACTATTCCCTAGACCCGGAAATTAATTTATGCAATAATATTTATCTAAAAAAGTTATTAACAAAATTACTCTTCCTATCAAATTGTGTTAACGCTGTGATAAAAACAGAAAGATACTAAATAGTTGTAGCTAAGGTTATTAAAGTTATGTAAAAATAAATAAACCGAAAATTCTGCTGCGGGATGGTGTCGCTGATAATCAGAAATCCACGATCACCTGAGGAAAAAAATTTAATAAATTGCGAGGTTTATTTACATTCGCCTTTTTACAACGTAAATATTAAGTGTAAATAATATTTTATTAATTTCATATTTCGGATCCAAATCATAAATTTTTACATTACTTTAGTGCTTTCGAATGAGTCTGTTTCGAACTTAGCCTAGTAGTAAAACAAACGAATTTCAAACTAAAGTAGTGGCCGTTCTTGGCAAATTTCTCTTTCAATGTGGGTATTGCTTGTATCTTAAAAGAAAATGTTTCTTTTGAGATGATCCTTAATACGATTTCTAATTTTGCGTATTAGGCCTGATTTTAATTTAAAAAGGACAGGTTTGAGGTCCTGTCACTTTCAGGTGTATTGGTTTTAAACAATAACAACTTCTGAAACAAGGACATATTGAAAACGTGCCCTTTTTTATATGCAACTAACAAACGCGATACTGTCGTTGTTTAGCAAAAGAGGAAGAAATGCTTGGATTGAAAACTAAAAATAAATATGATAAATTATATAAAGTATATGAAACCTATGATTCTCCTTATACATACATGTGCAATTAAAACTTTAATAATAATAAAGGTTTCATGCAGTTGTTGGTAATTGACGCTTAATTACACAAGTCTATGAGAACTTTTAATGCGAAATATCTATGTAATAAACAATGTTAAGGGTTTATAATTTTTCAGAAAAACCACCTCTGGCTTCCGTTGCAATTTCACACCCGTCAAAAGAATTTCAGACATTCAAAACAACTTCAAAGATAGCGCTGATAATTACAGCACATACGAAGTTGCTCGTTTTTTGTTATGTACTGAACCCTTACTAGTGGTTTTCTCGATCGAGTTATAACTCAACGAGTATATTCTTAAAATTCTCATATAGAAATTTAATATATTGATTGAACAGCTTTGAAAAATCCTTTGAAAAGATATTAAAGATGACAAATCAATAGATTTATGAATCTACTTCGTTCCAAACTCAAAATTGCTATGTTTTAAAAACTTTTATATTTAGTTAGAATAATATTCATATTTGTGAATCTAAAAGTAAGGAAATATTTGAAGCAGTCTTTTATAGCTTTATTACACACATACACAAAGAGCGTAAGTGTTATTATTGACGCCACAACAAATAAAATTCAATTTATGACATTATTCATACTAATAAAATAGGTACATATATATCTTGTAGAGTAATATAAATTTAGTTAACGATCCATTGCACAACACAAACACTTGTGAATATAAGTAAATTCCTTTGCTATAATTCGAAATTCAAAATTAAATTTACGATGTTTTTTATATTTTCAAAAATATACACGTGACATTTTCGTATACATAACCAAACGAAATAAAAAATAAAGATAGTAGTGGTTCTGTCGGCATTACAGATGTGGAATCAGCAGACCAAAGCCGATCCAAAGCATAGACATGGGGTTTTATTGCGCGGTAACTTTGTAATGTTCTGTTTATGTCAAAATGTTTTCTCCCCTTCCGGTATAACAGAATAAAATTTACCCTTTGCACAATAGTAACCGAAAAAGGTCAAACTTTGTAGCACATTTTTGGACCACATAATATAACTTTCCAACTGTGCTATTTAATTTAAACTAGTTTAATTCTTAGTGATAACATTTTATTTCATTTATTCAGTCCAATTACAAAGTTTTAGTAGTTTTACATGCCTTTGAGACCTTTATTATTCTACAGCATAATTCTAAGGACAAGCAAGAATTTCGATATACACTTGTCTAATACATACAACGTTGCATAGAAATATAGAAGGCAATAAAAGCACGAAATTTTACTAGGAGTATTCGATCCCTGTGGCAATAAGAACCACTAGGTTTTAGCCGTCGACTCTTTAACGTCTATTCTAAAACGTAATAAAACATATTTACAACCATCTGCTACCAGACTGCACATTTACATATAAAACAAAACTGTGAACAATACGATTATAAAAATATGGTAATAGCGCTATCTATTCATAGTTCATTTGAAAAGTTTTAGGCAATTTTGTCCCGGAGCTGCCGTAAATCATCGTCTCTTCTGTTGTGCTACCGAACTCGGACTTTTCGTTTTATGATTCTTTTGTTTAAAACTTTTATTGGCCGAACCGTTCCGGAAACTAATTCAGAAGTTCGGATAACCTTCGAAAAAACGTCTCAATTTTACGATTTTCGCACTTTGTTTAAATCGTTTATCGATAGGTACTGGGAGAAATACTTCGGCTGGATTACTTTAATTCGGATTAATTTTAGCAAAAGTAATTAGAGTGGAAATCTGAATCGGATTCATTCGAAGCTCTTTTGTCGCGACTTCGAAAGAAAATGATTACATCAGTTTAAAGGTACATTTAAATATATTTAAAGGAAGAACTGGTGTGAAGTAAAATCATGAATGCTAACTAATAAGTATCGCCAAATAGCGAGGAAATGCTACTAGCATTAAAGGTACAGTACCACAAAAACTATTTTTTTATATTTATATTAGTTTTCGATTAAGGAAGCGTTCAAGTATTACGTCACGCAATTTTTGGAGATTATTGAACCCCCCCCCCATGTAACGCGCCGTAACGTTTTTCTGTACCCAAGTATGGTAAAACATTTCGTGACGTAGTGACTCTTTATACGTAAAAGTTACCATTATGTGGTGTAAAGTACTGGAAAGTCGAAAATAATATTAACAATAACGCGTAACCCAATCCCCGTTCCGTATCGTAACGTTTTACAAACGTTACGTTTACGTCTCTTTCCGAAGATTGGAACCAGATTAACCTTACTATATTCTCATGACGTCGGTATTCCCGTAATATTGTATTGTGTATTGTGTGTCGGCGAAGTACGTAGATTTCTTCTAATAAAAGTACATACGCACACGATACGGTGGGTGAAACAACCACGAAGTCTTACAAAGTTACGTGATTATTACCAAAGATTTTTTTGTTCTTTTTATTTACAAAGAAGGTAAATAAAACATTAGCACATAAAAAATACAAGATTTAATGCGAGAAGGATTAGGGGAGCAACTATGATATTATGGAAATGTTCTACGAGTATATATCATGTGATACCTCTGTACATATATCACATTTTGATGAAGTGTAATAATAATTACTCTATTCTTAATAGCCAGCTTGTGTACAAATTGCTTCCTAAATTTTAAATGACTTTCAAGTCATTAGGCCAAATCATGTTAAGAGTGAGGTTTAATGTAATTATACTACATTATGACTGTAATATAATAAAAAAAAGTTTCTTCGCTTCATTTATTTTTATATGTAATCTGTAGGTACATTTTAAAATATCGATGTTTATATAAACCTATAACATTAATGTTTTGTCCTAATCACTCTAGATTCCCTTTGAAAATAGACAAACGTGAGCCAGAAAAGAAGAAATACATATCTTCTAAATCTTTATATTTTATAGAAATACGTTATTCCATCAAATGAATTTTAAAGTATCTTTACATTGAATGCTTATAGTTAATAGTCCGTCTTCCGGCTACTAATAGTGAATAAAGGAAATTACTAACATCCATGCCCACGCATACATATTAACGGTAGCACTTTTCTATTTGAAATCTTAAGGCGTCTTTATCCGAGTGTCATAATATAACTTATAAATTCAACGTTACAATAATGCTTAATATTATCTGCGTTTGTATAAAAACTTTAACGTTCAGTTCGGGAAATAAATATCTATTGTTTACAAACTATATACAGGTAGACACTTTAAATCCTTTTCGCAAATAAACAAAATCAATGATTTAAACACAACGAGGGGAGAATCGAATCTTCCTCATAAGTACAAGTGAAGCTTTAAGTAAATTCAATTAAAAAATCAGTGGCGCTACAACCGTTTTCTGCTCTGGGCCTCAGAATTTTGTGTCTGTTTCATGATCGTTTGTCAATCTAATAGGTAAGTATGTGATCAGCCTCCTGTGCCTGACACACGCCGTCGACTTTTTGGGTCTAAGACAAGCCGATTTCCTCTCGAGGTTTTCCTTCACCATTCAAGCGAATGTTAAATGCGCACATAGACAGAAAGTCTATTGGTGCACAGCCGGGGATCGAACCGACGACCTTAAGGACGAGAGTCACACGTTGAGGCCAACACTGCTCATTAAATAAATTCAATAGTTATATAAAAAACAACCGCTGCCATATTTCATAATAAGAAGTAATCAATAGTTAACGGAATTAAACGATAGTAGGTACGCATTCATTATTGAAAATTTCAACATATTAAGATATTAATTTACCGAAAAATAACCATTCACTAATATGACAGCTAAATTGCAATTTCAAAACATTTTCTCACAAATAAAACGGTATATAAATTGAAAACACGTCAATCACAGCTAATCAAGTTTCGAATTGTTACCGAATACCTTGACGCGTATTGGTGTTTATTTCAATGGATTGACAAGTATTAATCATTTGTGACTTACCGTTAGGTGGCCCATGATTACTGTGAATGCCTTACGAATAGTTCAGCAATGGGTCCTTCACAACTTTTTAGTTTTATAAAACAACATTTTTGAAGTTATACTTCTTTAGGCGCGTTATGAAAATTTTATGAGAGTGAAATTTTACGATGCGCTCGCACCGTGACACAAAATTATCAGTATCGACGCCGAGCGTGCGCGAGCGAGATGGGAATAAGACAATCTACAAGTAAAAAGAAATAGAATATGCGTGACTTTGAATGACCATAATGACGTTTGTAGTACCTTTTAAACAAATAAAGGAGTTTTAATTATTTTTTCAAAGAAATTTAGCAATGCTTTTTCACAAAGACCTATTGTTATTTAGTTAAAAGCTTATGAAGTTATTAAATTGAATTAATAATATAACAAATAATAATTATTATTCATATTAATTAATAATTGACAAATATACTAAATATTAAATATTTTTAAATTATTAACGCTAAATATTTATTATTAATTATTTAATATTTAAAAAAAATGGTGCGTGTACTTATGTACGCGCGTAAGAAGTTATACTTCTTTGGCTTTCTTTTATTTTTTTTAAATATTAAATAATTAATAATAGATATTTAGCGTTAATAATTTAACAATATTTAATATTTAGTATATTATTCAATTATTAATTAATATTAATAACAATTATTATTTATTATTTTATTATATTATTAATTTAATTTATTAACTAGGTATGTTTCATAACCTTTTAACTAAGTAACAATAGGTCTTTGTGAAAAAGCATTGCTAAATTTCTTTGAAAAAATAATTAAAACTGCTTTATTTGTTTAAAAGGTACTACAAATGTCATTATGGTCATACGTCACGCATATTCTATTTCTTTTTACTTGTCTTATTCCCATCTCGCTCGCGCACGCTCGGCGCCCATACTGAATTTTGTGTCATAGGTGCGCGCGCAACGTAAAATTTCACTCTCATAAATTTCCATAACGCGCCTAAAGAAGTATAACTTCAAAAAATTAAGAAAGCCAAAGAAGTATAACTTCTTACGCGCGTACATAAGTACATGCACCATTTTTTTTATGGAATTCAAAACTTATAATGCATTACGGTCGTACAAAAATAGTTTAAATATAATTATTAAATTGATTATTAAGATTTCGCTGGTAACGGCACTTCCTTCATCTTTGTGTGTAAGATAATTACCGTCTTTCTAAAATATTACATAAAATAAGTGACAATACAACCTTTTTAGGTCTAGGCCTCAGATTTTTGCATCTGTTTCATAATCATAATAGGCAAGTAGATGATCAGTCTCGAGTGCTCGCCGTCGACTTTTTGGGTCTAAGGCAAGCCAGTTTCGTCGTGATCTTTTCCTTCACACGGTGAATGAAAAGATGATGCCACTAGGCCAACACTACTCGTGCAAAATATAATATAGTGTTGATAGATAATTTAGTATTGCTTGTTTCAAATTTGGTTTGTAACAGATCAACAATTTACGATTCGTCCAAAAAACCATCCGTTAACCCATAGGTGAACGTTAAACTTTATTAATCATCGCTTACGAAATGGTTATTTAATGTGAAAAAAATAGAACTATATTTTTCTAAGTTCTGCTTGTGAGTGTCTTAATTACCGGTTTACTATGATTTATTAACATCGGAATAATTTTGAACTCGGAATGAATGTCTTGGAACAGGTTGGCCCGCGGCGTTACGGTGTTGGGAATTAGGGCATAGAAAAATAAAACTTTGACAGTTTAAAAACGAATCGATGTTTACACCTTGAACGGCAATTAAATGTGGCATTTGGATAAAAAAATATGGATTTCGTTTTGATTCGAGAGGGAAAGGATAGGGGTATAAGCCGGAAGTCTTAAAAGATGTGTTGATTAGTAAAAAAGAAATTCAACCGGAAGGATAATTTTCTATTGGTTAATACTTACTTATACATGTTGGAATCAATGGGTAGAAAAATTTAAACCCCTTCAGTTATAGTTTCTCATAGAATATTACCTACTCATTATACTTATTATATATAATACATGTATTTTAGTATAATTTCCAATTTTCGTATCAAAATTATAATATAATATTGTTCTTGGTATACGTTAGTACTACAGATAAGCAAATTGCGTAAGAATTAAGTAGGATATTGTTGACTTAATTAATAATTATCTGAAGACTTGATTGCAGTCTGTCGATGACCATAAAGTAAAGAATTTAAAAAAATAAGTCTATAAAAAAGTATTTATATTTTATACCATATCTACATTTTTATTCTTTGTTAGCGCATCACATGCGCATGAGACCACTTCTAACTTATAAATAATACTATAATAATAAGAAATTATCCTCGAGCATGTCAGTAATTTTGCTTCTTGCATAGCTTATTACAGTGCTAGACCTATTTTCATATTCAAGATTTCGAATCATTATTGATCACTACTTGTAAAAGAAAATTGCTTCGAACCTGTTCTAATCAAATTGAATATCGTGTTTCTAGCTTTGTGCTATTAGAATTGAAAGTTAAAAATATTTAGAATATAATTTTTGGAAGTAATGTTATGGCCTGTAATGACTGCGAATCCATGGGTCCCGGGTTCGATCCCCGGCTGAGACAAACATCGACGTGATGAGCATTTGGTGTTGTGCTTAGATCTTGGGTGTTTAAATATGTATTCATATGTGTATCTATCTATGATATGTATGTATATCCGTTGCCTAGTACCCATAACACAAGCTTCACCAGCTTAGCATGGGACTAGGTCAATTGGTATGAATTGTCCAATTAAAAAAAAAAGTTACTACGATTTATAAATTTACGTTCGAAATTGAATTGTCTGATGTAGTCTGCATACTTATAATTATGTAAATTAGTGTGAAGTGAATTCTGGCAAATTTTTAATAAATTATTTAAAAGATATGTACATGGCCAAACAACGTGGTCGTAAAGACAAGAAGTTTTTAAATTAAATATAGTGTAAAAACCGAATACAACCTCTTCCTGCCGAAATTACGGCTTGAATCCTTCCGAACATGCTTTACACGATGTATGTATAATGTTGTTAATAACTTTTTGAGGAATACGTTCCCATGTTTGATGTTTTGTGAAGCGGGTTGCACTGATATTACTCGTCTCCTTAGAACATCCCAGACCAGCTCAATTGGATTGAGAACAGGTCTTCGAGGTCGCCAATTTTAACAACGGATCCCGACTTCCAGCATATACGCTTCCCCATCAGAAGACGAACACATTCCACTTAACTCAAGATCCTTGCGTGCGGTGTGCGCAATGCATTTCCCCAAGTAAAAAAAAATAAAGCGTTTGAACGCACCACTTCAAGTTTGATAAGCACTATAACCTATGCCTACACACTCCTAACGCTACAAACGTAAAGATTATAAATGTTGCTATTAATAAATGAAAAATACTGCATTGTCATAAATTTTTATTATGTTTTTAATAGGCAATAATAATTCTACTTTAACAGCTTCCATTTAATGAGTGATCTGGATAATTAAACCATAATGGAGAGTCAGACAGACATATTTATTTATAGTATTAATAACGATGTTCTATATAAGACAAATTAAACAGGAGTACAGAATGAGGGTTGGATTTTAAAAATCAGACCAGTGTTTGGAATGGTTGACGAATAAGTAAATATAAACAAGTGGCGCCTTTTTAGGTCTGGGCCTCAGATTCGGCCTTCTGTGCCTGACACACATCGTTAACTTTTGGGGTCTAAGTCAAGCCGGTCATCTCACGTGTTTTCCTTCATCGTTCGAGCGAATGTTAAATGCGCTCATAGACAGCCTCCTTTGATGCCGGGGATCGAACCTATGATTTTAAGAATGAGAGTTGCACGCTGAAGCCACTAGACCAACATTATTATAAGACGGTTAAGTAAGTAGAAATATATTAGTGTATATGCATAGTAAAAGGCGCATTTACTACTAGCCAAAAAGCTTCTGCATTCATATGATATAAAATATGTCAACATTCAACAATCTATGAAACACGAATTTTTTTGTCCCAGCGGCGGAATCCCTTAACATCACATGAGCCTCCATTTACATACCAAGGCCAAGTTACATAATATGAATGTGTCATACACGGCTTCTGAAGACAATAAATTCTGATAAGTACACAATACACCAGCTGGGCTCAGCGAATAAATTACGAACAAAGAAAGCACTAAGATCGCTCATAATTAAGAGGAATAAACAATTGACGATTGTTTCGTTAGGAATGAAGCGCGTATAAAATGTTATGGAATAAGAATATTATCAGGTATACTCGTTTTTTATGCTCTGTATCAGGCAAGGAGACCAATTCCAGTAGGCACCGTTACACATAGTATTCAGTATGTGTCATATTGTATTTTCATATATATTTTAACACGTCAATTTATATACGTGATAATCGAGCATCGATTTTGTGGAATTAGTAAATCTATATCTAAAAAGCCTTACGTAAGCGACGGAATAAATTTTCATGTAACAAAAAATTCCTTTTGTACTCTGTATTGTTCATACATGAAGCATACCTCATATTCATGTATCATACAATATGACGTCAGGATCGCACAAGTGGATGATATTTATTGAACAGAAGAATGCTAAGACAATGCTCATAAGCCGGAGTTATCGTTAATTACGGACTTGGTCACGTGACGCGCTGTTCTAATGAACGCTATGTGATCGTGTAACAGATATTTAATCCAACCTAATGATACAGCCTCTGATTTAAATACGTAAATATTTTTTTAGCCCGTTGGATTTGGTATTGGGTATAGCACCACTGTGTCCATTGTAGTGCAAAGTCAAAAATAATTTATTCATATAGGTAACACAATGTACACTTACGAACATCAAAATAGAAATATACATTAAATGCTTCGAATTTTACATTTAGAACGGAAGAGAAGCACTCTCCGCCACTCTTTTTAATCGCCAAGTTTTTTGTTTTACACAACGTTTGTAAGGAGCTGAAACCATTACACCAATTCCACATGACTTCTTAGGTAATAAAATAATTATAAAGAAAGATTGGTCCTCTATCAGCAGGAGGCATGGTGAAATAGGAGCACGCACTTACATTCTCGTGGGAACAACACGCAAATACATAGTCGAAATAACTAACATCACTGCATACACGAATTCAAGTACGTGTCAAACCAGAAGTCCTTTAAAAAAGAGAGGGTGGTTCTTAAGAGGTAGGTAAGCTTTCTGGCTGTGTGAAGGCAGTGGTACCACTTACATCAGGTGAGCGGGATGCCTGTTCTATAAAAAATACCTAAGGAGCCCAGGCGTACAATCTAATTGCTGAGGCGCAAGGCACTTCTAACATTGAAATATGGATAAAGAAACAAATTATAACTATAATATCCGCTCCAAAGGAGATTCAAATCGCTTAGCAGATAGTCTAAACCACTATTTGAAAACTAGAATTTTGGCTAACATACAATTTTGAAAATAAAACTATATAACATTTAAGTCTAATACATACAAATCTGAACGTACACAGCTTTAAGCTGTTAATACATATGTATTACGCCTCTACCGAGAACCGTAAAAGCTGGTAGTAAACCCAAGCACGATCAGCAAGCCATAAAATCGCAAACCAATTGTTTTATACGGCGACCACCGCTAACGATACAATTATAGTAAAATTCAATTGTTTCATTTATGTTCTTATGTAAAGCGAATGTATTCTTGCTTCTCACGTTTAAGTTAAGACTTAGATTACCATTTTGATGAAAAACTATTATAAATAAAATCAGTGGCGCAACCTATCAAGTTCAGAGCCACAGATTTTTGTATCTGTTTTATGATTATTCGTTAATCTAATAGGCAAGTAGTGCCACATACTTTTCTTGGACGACAGCTGAAATTGGTACTACCGTCGACAATAAATAATTTCTACCAACATTTATTAAAAATCCAACTAAAATGTATTTATTTTTATGATTATTAATCAAAGTTTTAATTATGGAACGGTTTCGGTTGCTAGGTATCTTAAAAGATATTATATTAATAGTATAGGTAACATAATATCATATCCGTTGTTCCTAAGTTTGTGTCACAACTCACAATTATATAAGCCTAGAACTGTATTTTCTAGATACTATTATACATTGTTTTATTAAGACATTTCAATAAATTCAAGTTGCATTACTTCAAATTATTCCCCTTGTAATGGTAAATTGTTATATACTGGTTATCTAAATCTCTTACCGACTGTGCCTGACACACGCCGTCGACTATTTAGGTCTAAGGCAAGCCGGTTTCCTCACGATTGATTCTTTATCGTTAGAGCGAAGATTAAATGCTCACATAGAAAGAAAGTCCATTGGTGCACAGCCGGGGATCGAACCTACGATATAAAAATATGGGGTACCTCACACATGCTGTCATTTTAGTATTAAGTATTAACCACTAATATTCTTGTAAAATTGTCTTCTTCCTACGCCAGTGAATTCTATTCATAAACTACGTTAGGCCAATGTTCCAGCGACTTTAGCGTGGAAAATCATATTCTTAACCCTAGTGGTTAAGAATATGAAAAGTATATGCACTTCGTGGTGGTTGTAAAATCATTAAATTTTATTTATTTACAACAACTAGAATACAGTTTTAATTTCCATCAATAATAACTAAATTTATAGCTTGTTATGATTTGTATACGGACTGAAATAAAAACAGCTTTATGCTTGAATTTGTGTGGTCTGAGCCACGTGCAGTATGAAGAATATGTAGTAAAACATACAGGTAAACAAAAAATAAGTTGGCCTAAATTAAACATTCAGAAGTATCTCATAGCTTACGATAGAAATATTTTTTCATTGTCATTTAGTCAAATATGAATATAGAATTTAATTTAGAACTATTTATCAAAAATATGTTTTATTAAATTCTTGTAACATTAAGCTGATGGTGACTGTTGCAGAAACTATGGAATGCAAAAAGAACCAACAAGTCCATTATCAACGGACTAAAGGTTACTACTGTCAATCATCATTTACAAATGGGTGCTTAGCTACTACCAGTAGGTATGATAAGGAAGTGTGAGGGCAGAAGAAGTCGGGGTCGATCACCTACCTACTAGTTTGATTGAATAAGGAGGAAGAGGATAGCAGTGACAGAAGCAAGCTGATGTACCGCTTTGGACATTACAAGGCAGCCAAGACTTTCAGTTATGAAGACTACGATACATCAGGATGGCTAGTAATCAAAAGTGTGAACAGATCTTGTTTTATTCGTCTAGTTTGTATGTGAACTACTGTAGTTCATAAACTGTGGCCATATTATAATTGCTAAACGGTATTGATTACCAAATGTCAAAGAATGTGAAATGGTTGCATTTTTAAGCAGTTTTAAGAACTGCCCTGTTCTTGGAAGAAGTAACAATAAAGAATTACTTGGTACAACCAAGCCAAACACATCAAAGCAAAGTGTGTGTTATGGTCTATCACCATCGATAGTCCATAGTACTTTCTGTTTTCTCTAAATAACTGTCAAACTAAACTAAAACTGTGGCGCCCATAGGCCTGCCTAGGTTCACTGGCAAAATATATCACCCACTATTTTTTACAGATTTTTTTTTTAATTTCAATGAAATCTTTCTGCCTCCATTTCCTATGGAAAGTATTACATACTTAGACTAGTTAACTCGTAGTTATAATATATTTTTCATAAGAGTTTAAATTGCCTATACAGTATGCGCATTCAACGTCTCATGCTTGGGGCTTTTATATACTCTATCAATTTTAAATCAACAGCTCACTAACGATGTTCCTAGTAGGCACTAGAAAACAGATAACATTTAAATATTCAGTAATTTTGTAATTACAGGAAGCATAGTAAAGGATTTGAAAAAAACAAAATGAAATATATACCTATGTATAAGTATTCGCCTGTTTTGGCAGAGCAGTGAGCCTAGTGGCTTCAGCGTGCGACTTTCATCCCTGAGGTCGTAGGTTCCCCAGCTGTGCACCAATGGACTTCCTTTCCACTTAACATTCGCTCGAACGGTGAAGGAAAACATCGTGAAGAGACCGACATGTCTTGGACCCAAAAAGTCGACGGCGTGTGTCAGGCGCTGGAGGCTGATCACTTGCCTATAAGATCGAAACATGATCATGAAACAGATTCAGAAATCTGAGGCCGAGAACTAAAGAGGTTGTAGCGCCACTATTTATTTATTTTTAAAAGTATTCGGCACGCTGCGTACCCATGGAAAATATAATTACTTTCCATTGATTTACAAAGCATACTTGTCTACACTAATATTATAAAGAGGAAAACTTTGTTTGTTTGTTTGTTTGTTTGATTGTAATGAATAGGCTCATAAACTACTGGACCGATTTTAAAAATTCTTTCACCATTCGAAAGCTACATTATCCACGAGTAATATAGGCTATATTTTAATTTTGAACAAAAATAGGGATCCGTAAGATATTAGGGTTTTTCGGACACAAGGTGTAAAATATCAACCAAAAAAGTTTCTTATTTTGCGTACCCTGCCTAAACTATTAAAGATAAAACCATAAAATGTTCTAAGTAATTGTAGATCTTATAAATATCTACAAAAAAGTCCGCGACACACTATACCTATCTAAATGATAAACATGGCAAAATGACGTTTGCCGGATCAGCTAGTCTTAAATAATAGTCTATAAAACACACTTAACCCTACATGTCTTATTCAACCCAAAGAAGAATGAAGAAACCTCGATAAAGAAGTAAAAATAATCTTAAAACCCTTCAAAATATTTTTACGATATATTTGTTTCACCGCCTATTTCTACTCTCACTGTACAGTTTTATCAATAAAGCCCCGGGCACTGCTTGATTGCAAATACAGAGTTCTAATCGCAATGGTTGCCTCTGTAATGCCTTCATCGAACACTTGCAGGTCCAGTTTTCTAGTGATTAAACAATCTTATAATTTTAGCCGCGGGTTATGTATCTCATAGCATATGAAATTATGAGATCAATTGTAACTGTGTACACTAAGACTTCTGAAGTATAGTTTAGTCAATATTTGTACTTCCTACAACTGACTTTGTAGTTAACGCACACAAATACGGGGTGCTAGATTCAAAACCAAATTTCTGATCTTGAAATAATAATCAATCAAGTTAGAATTTGTAAAACAAATAAATTTATTTTAGGATGTAGTACATCTCTGACCATATCATTGCGCAGTCTCTCATAATAGGCCTACAATATAATCTTATGATTTCTGGCAGTATGTCCATGAATAATAACTTCACATTAGATGACCTTTCGTATACCCGTGTTTGTAATTTCATGTGCGACTCGGTACTGTACCCTACCATCTAAAACCACACGGCACCTTTCCTTGCAATTTGAAAGGGTCGGGTAACAACGAGGCGTTATCGCCGCGCCGCGTTCAGTGATGGTGAGCGATTATCGTCACTGGGTGTTTTATAAAACTCACCATTATTCTGTTTGCCCTGATAAACATATTATACAGAATCCATCAGCTGAGACGTTATACGTCAAACAAAACTTACATCTGAAATCTCTTGTATATTTTTTGAAGACGATTTATATATTGGCTTTACTACAGATTTAAGTATCGCATCTAAGTACGGTAGGCAATTACGTGTAGTGCAGTACGATAGTATCGCTATTTACATCATTGCCACCGGCGATGAACCGATTAAGTATATAAACATTACAGAGGTTTAAACTTATGTAGTAAACAAATAATACTTCTTTGATCTGATTCTTAGCTAATGGGCATGGCTGAGGAAACATTATTCAAGGGTTAAAACTTGTTTAATTAGCAATTTCATAATTGTTTAAGTGTGTTACATAACACAGAACTCGTTAATCGCGCGAACTTTATGGCTGTTAAAAAATATTTTATTATAGAAAATCTGTGGTAAAAAAATCTGCTAATATTGGCGAGAAATAATACAATTTTATTACAAAAATAACAGGCAAGTGCGCTAAAGATAAACAATTAAATATTAAGAGTAGTAGTAATAGAAGTGTATTTCTTATAAGTATAATGTACACAAAAAGAATCTTTAATAAACATACAACCAAGTTCTTACGCCCTTAAAAATAATAAATACACTCATTTATCGTCTTAGCGTCAGTGACAGCTGCTTATGATAATGTCGTCATATTCTGACAGTAGGCCGGAGGTACTTTGTAAACGCCCACCACTCATTTCACGTACTTATGTGCTTAATATGTATTTTGTATGTATTTAATGAGATATATCGTTAAAGTTTTTTGCGTTTATACAAATGGAGACAAACTTCAGCCATGTTTGGGACTTAATTTATAATTAACAGTACGTGGAACCTGGTGATGGCATTCCCGGTAAAATTTTGTTCAAAGTAGGAACGCGTGCCAACTAAGTCTATCAAAAAGAAACAGAACCAAAAATTATTCATCCCCATACCGCAATAGGACTTCACAACTACAAAACTATGGTATTGCTGTATTCTGTGGCCAAAATTTTAATCTGAAGTATAAATTGTTCTGGATGAAAATTTATGAAATTAAGAAATATATCATAAAAGTTTGGACTTGGTATGGCAAAAAACATTTAACCAGTCACTAATTAAAACGGCCGTCAATAAAGTATAAAAACTTCTTCATAAATGTCTGCATTTTAAGACCTATTGAATATGAATCGAGTCTTTACGAATTGTGGTGGTCATTTTGGTAATGCCGGAGCGTACGTGATGCGTTGGGTGGCACGGCACGCGAACACGGCAACGCCTCCTGCGAAACAATACAAAGATTAATACCCAGATACTTTCAAATTAAATATTTAAATTTTGTGTTAAGATAAGGGTTTGAATTATCTAGTAATAAATCTCACTTGCTCGACCCGTTTGCATGGATTTAAAACTCTTACGATGTTGCTTTTAACTACGCGTAATTGTCTAAATTAAAAAATATCTGACACGCATTCACTTAGACCCGAAAGTTCAAATTCGTAGAGTTCAATTCATTCGTTCTATCATTTTAAGTGCAGGCACTGATGGCAGGTAGCGTTACCATTATAGTTTTAGGTATACAGAATCCTAAAAACAACAAATCCTAAATATAACAAAAAAATCGACGGGTTGCCGGCAGAACTGAAAAGTTGAATATTAACGTTGTGCATTTTAATATTTTGGAATGGTAAGGGAATAATATCGTACACAAACATGACAATTTATATTGCATTAAATACGCCGCGCCAGCTGCCTTCTATCCATCCGACTACGAATTTCCGATCAGGTCACGTGTCCTGACGCGAGTTTAACATGCTGTTTCAAACTTCTAACGTATCTGATTTATAATCTCTAATGACCTTGGTCAGTCGCGCAACGTGCGCTCGCGCAGAGCCTAATCTACATAATGATTCTTGTGCTCATTGGTGACTATTAACCTCCCGTAATTAATGTCCAGAGGGGCTTAATTAGTATGTGGGCCGGCCGTCAAGGTATATGAACTTTTTATCCTTTGCGCTTTTTTGGTAATTAGTTTTAAGTTCATAATTATAAATCGTATCATAAATATATACAGTGCTGTAACATTATAGTATTACAATACTGGCCATGTGTTTGAGTCCATTGAGCAGTTGTCACAGAAATGTGACCCGTCAATAGAGGACAGTACTTACAATACCAAAAAAATATCTATAGAACCCGTTTGAAGCGAAAGGGTTAGAAATCCGGTTCACACAGCACCAACAATATTTTGACATTATAAAGGGACTTTTTGTCCATCCTTTAAAAAGGTTATAGGTTAGTATGAATAAAATATAATCCATAGACGATATTAGTTTTGAATTCAAACACCTGAATGTCTGCCTGATCGCATAGTCAGATCCTGATCCGACCGGATTCGGGAAAATACATAAAACATTCCGAGGAATCAATAACTTGAAAGAAATTTAAAAAAATTAATGTATATAAAGTTTTATTATATTAATAGCTGGCCTGGCGAACATCGTACCGCCTAACAGTCGATTCTTTATTTTTTATTAATACTTATTCTGCTATTCGGGACACCGGTCTAGCTAGTAAGATAAAAAAAAGAAAGTTGATAATACAACAAATACATTATGTCAAAAAATAAAAATTTACCTTCCCGGAACCCCTCCACTAACACTTGAACTTTATAATATGGTATTAAAGTTCAAATGGCCTTTAAATATTATTACGAATATTTTGTATGGGAATATAGAAAAGTGTTTTTTTAGACTTTTTCACTCAATTTGTTTTAATTTTTCTCTCCGTAAGAACCATCCTCGTACTTCAAGGAATATTATAAAAGAAGAATCAGACAAATCGGTCAAGCCGTTTTCATGTTATGTCGTGACAACGGAAAACGGGTTTCATTTTTATATAAATAGATAAGTTTGTAGTAGTGTATTTTTTTTACAGATATGAATAATTTTAATTATTTCGCGACGCAAGTACCAGGACAGTAGTCTCAAAGGAGAGCTCTCAGCACTGCAATGTAATCTTTTTTAACAATTGAGCATTTAAATCCGGAATCGTCGGCAGTAACCGAAGTGGGTCGCCTCAAGTGTCACCTTTGATAACATAAAGGAGCTGCAGTTCAAAGGTGGAATTTCTTAGACGTCTTTCGTTTTAGTTCATTTTCACGTTCCTGGAATTGCCACAGTTTTAAAATGTTTCACAGGTCGAATATTCAAATTTAAATATGTTTTTCATAAACTGCGTGGTTTTGAGAAATTTAGTATAGTTATCATATACATAGGTTTTAGCTAATAAATAATTACCTAAATATTTTTCGACGTTATTAAATTTAATTTACTTATTAAATCCACCTCATCCTGGCTCCTAGAAAGAATACTGTAGATTTTCATTTGTTTTGACCCTTATTAAAAATCATATTTATAATTCAAGTGATAAATTATGTAACATTATGATAAATGAAAGATGCAATCGTCCTTAGCAGTCCTTAATGTAATGTGGCCATACAAAGATATAGACGATATAACATAGTGTGTTAAAAGTATATATAGTAAAATAGAACGCCTTTTATTTAGAGTCACAGAACAATATCAGTCAGTGTCATTTGTGAAGCTGTCCCAGTTAATTCTTGTGAACACGCTTTTAATTAACGCACAAAGACTTGATGATGGACATAAATTTGTCAATTGTTTATGTCTTGTACATAACATTAATGTTAGTTAGCTATAATTTATTTAAGTATTGCGATTCTCTGTAAATAAATTGTTTAAGCATTGGTCAGGCCTAACCCGAAGGTTGTGTGTTTTATTCGAAACAATTAGGCAATAGTCATTATGTAGAAACGTCTCCAAAGATGCCTTATTGTACGAGTTATTTACAAGGGAAAATATATGTAAATACATGTACATAACTACTAACTGTCCTAATGATTTTAAAGTACAACTATGCCGTGTTTTGGAAAAGTACGAAATGTTTGGACTGGTGCAAATTTATCTAAGATTTATACATTTCTAAGTATCTGGAAATGCATGTACCAGGTGTACTGACAATATGGCTTTATTAAATATGTTACATGTTCAATGTACTACAAGTGCAAACAGTACAACAATTTACGTATTTCCTTCTTTATCGCAAATGCGATAGTAAATCTTAAACCATTAGAAATTGGAACTATTTTCCTCTGGTATAATATTCTTTGTATCTTACATTACACAGGTTGACTTAAACAGGGTTCACGAAAAGAGATTAGTGATTTATTTTATTAAAATTTTATTTATTTAGGAAATTGGTATGAAAAGTGTAGGAACTACGTTTAAACAGAAAGTATTTACAATAACTGATATATCAGACAATGTGATTAGGTCTTATACTTCATATAAGTGTACTATATTATGTAATTCGTAATTTCTACGAATCGTAGTTTGTTCAAGAGAAATAGAACCTGTCCAGCGAATGCTAATGAAATATCGACTCGTAGAAATTACGAATATTTTAAATACAGCCCTGCGATTCTTTAACTCACTTTTCGAAGTCACACAGCGGTTTTCGCATCGGCGGTCGCTCTCAAATCAGTCGTGAAGCAGTCAGTTTATGATTTGGCATTCTGAAAAGGTGGAAGTTTATTGTTTATTAGAATACAGAATTTAAGCGATTTTGATAATTTGTTAGTAATAACATTTAGAATTTATTTTTATTCTTATTTAAGCAGAGACATTAATATTACAGTTTAATAAACAAATATAGATTTTCAGTCCCCCAAGTTGTTTACAATGACTCAATGTAGAAGAAGGGGAAAATATAGAGATATACGTCAATAAGATAAAATGCCAGGTTTTGGCAGCCAACGGCAAGCAATTGTTTTCCATACAATTTTCTAACTACACGAATTCTATTCGGACGATGTTTCTGCTTCCCTTCAGTTCCAAATGCTATTACGTCTACCTAATGATTGTTCGCGCTAACGCTCAAGAAAGTGTACTGAGCATGGGACACCCCTTATCTATATAGATATAAGTAATATTTGTTGAGTACACAAATGTAAAACCTATGCAAACATAATATTAATTCTTCACGGGAAATGAGATGAAACGTGGGTCAACACAGTACCTCAGTTTGCGTGTTGTAAAAGAATATTTATAGGAATTTAGTCTTTAAATTAACGACTTAAGAGTTTGTTGAATAAGTTGAGATGATTGCGAGAAGTATAAAGGATTTAAGCGTAGAGGTCTTAATGAAATTTTTGGATTCTCTGTAATCTATCTGGTGTGAACTTTTGTTAAAAGGACGTATGAATAACGAATGGTGTATAAAGATGAGATTTTGAGGATTTTACTGTATGCAATATTATAACATTACTAGCTGAGCCGGCAAACGTTGTTTTGCCATGTATATTATTTCTAGGAAACATTTTTAGTTCAAAATAACTATCTACCATAAAAAAATTGGGATTGATCGTAGAAGGTTGACAATTAAGGGTTGTACTCGTAGCATACATACGTTTCATAAAAAAATAAAAATTATAAAATAAACATTTTGGGGACCACACTAAACATTTAGGGGTTTGAAAGATAGATAGTAGCCGATTCTAAGACTTACTGAATATGCATAAAATCGACACGAGAATTTTATATATTAGAAGATTACGCATAATATGAATAACTAATAAACCCATTAGTACTCTCGTTAAACAATCTAGTGGCGGTACAGCCTTTCTTCGGCTTTATTTGGGTCCCGGCCTCAGATGTATCTGGTTCATGATCATTTGTGTTTCTAATTGGCAAGTAGGTGTTCAGCCTTCTGTGCCTGACACAAGCCTTTTTGGGTCTAAGGCATGGCGAGTGTCAAATTCGCACGTAGATCGAAAGTCATGCTTGCTGAAATGATCTGATAATTTTTATTTTGTTTTATAGGGTAGTATAAAACAATATTAATACACCGTACCATGAATCTAAAAAGCTTTGCTACTATATAAAAAGCTAAAGACAAGTTGTAACTTAATAGCGTACTAACAATTGTTTCTTAAGAGGAAGAGAGTTAACAGGACTTCAGAGACCTAATCTTAATGATTACTCAAGTATTCAGAGAACGCTATTGCCGAAATAGGCTCAAAAAATCGGAGAATTAAATTTCTATTTCGTTAACAGACATGTGATTCTTCAAACCAAAAATAAAATACAATTACGACAAGCTATTTATAAAATACCTGTAATTACTAACCAATTCCGTACCATAGACTATGGAATATAGGTTGCGCCGCTTTCTTTGTCGGCAAACAGTTCCGGTTTGTAATTTAATAATGTCAAAACGCCTACAAACGTTTTTGAGATGCCCACGTAATGTCTCAGACAGATAAAATTGTACTAAATACAAGAATATCACAAAAGGCTGATATTTAATTTGGAACAATAAAAACGCTTGTAAATTTTATTAAAAATCAATTTGGTGTCTTAATATATTCCATAACTATACAGTGTCTCCAAAAAGCTTTTTAAATTGTATTTTGGAGGGAAAGGATAAAGGCACACTAGAAACAAAGTATTATACTTAATACTCTTAGGGTAAGATTCAGTTGGAACTAAGCGCTAACTGACATTATTTTTGGTTTTTTGGCTAAGTTTTGACTCAAAATTTTAGCCTAAGACCAAATTTATAGCTATTGAGTCTTTTTTCCTAATATCCTCAGTGTCAATTTATACTACCGCTATATGTTTGTATAATGTATATATATATATATATATATGTTATTTATTTCACGATTGATTTTATGAATTAATTTGTTTGAATGTCTTGAATAATATTCAAACACAGTGTACTTACAACACAAATGTTATATATGAAAGAATAATAGTCGTTAATACTCATTTGATTTGCAAAGGAATAGATTAAGAAACAACAATCAAGAGACAAATAAAATAAACTCCGACTATGAACATTTTATTTAGTTTCGTAAAATTTTAAAGTCAAAGTCTAACACCTATAAAAATTAAATGAGGGTACCAGTTTAAGCGCTACAATGCCAAACTTAATACAGTTGGGTTAAAAGTACAAAGAAATGTACAGTGTTTTTTATTTCATTTAAGAACAAACCCAACACCAAATGTATGTTAATTCTCCTTTTCCAATTAACAAAATTTTTATTCGATGTAACTTCGGATTATAGAGGTTTAATTAAATTGAAATTAATCCGAAACTGAATAGACAATTGAGTTTTATAGACGTCGCTTACTGTCATTATGTTGTTATAAAATTTGGGAACTCGGGTCTTAAAAGGGATGGCTAATGTCAGGTTGCCATGCTTTTTATAGACCCTTTTAATTTCCAAAGAATTTAGCCTTTTAATATAACATGGGACTTGCCTATATATGTATTTAAGTGAGTGAGTTAATTTAGTGTTACAGATTTATTGTAGAGTAAACGTAAAATTTACATGTGGTTTCGTTGCAAATCATTCTTTATAAAACAAATGGTTCTTCTAAACTTTCTGATCTGTAACCGTCATAATAGTTTTTTATGAAGAAATTGAGTCCAAGATTCTTATAATTTTACAATTACGGTGTTATTTATTTCTTATGAAACCAATACACTCCGTGTGAACGACCAAACTACCAAAAGTTATGGGGGACCTCTTCAATGACACAACCCCTGACAAAATCAATTGAACTTCTGATTCATAAAGGGTTTTAAAAGTTATTCATAACTCACATATAATCCCTTTAATATAAAATATAGCTTAGTATTTAGCATAACAATAAAATAATTCGGTAATTCGAAATTGTTATCTCTTCGCAAGCAAATGTTAATTTTGTTTTAATCGCTGTTATAACAAAACGGTCCTGAGAAAATTCTATTAACAAAAAATGTTTAAATATAGGTCCGACCGTATCATTGGGCTCGAACAGGTAAGCGATTCTATTAAAAACAAAGAAAATTAGGATCATTATGATAATTATAGTACAAACACTGACGGCGCCAATTTAAAATTAGTTGACTTTTTAATTTCTTAACTATTATTGATTTAATTGGTCTACCTTTTCCCCCATAGTTTTATACTAATATTACCTATATGACAATTAGAATGGAGATATTGGTGAGTAAGCCATACTTTAGACTTGAATAATCTAAATTATATCATGAGTTTGAAGCCCGGGTACCGATGCATCGACAGGACTGGAATTTCAGGTCATCTGATGGAACTTAAGACTTGCTGCAACATTAATTGATTGCACGTGGATAAGAAGGGACCATAGATGTTTCTCGTTTCGTGTGTTAAAAAAGATTTTTTCTTTGTTTTCTGTTTATAAAAAAAAAATATTAATAGGAATTTAAGTTTAAAAATGTCCCTTTCTTATCTTATAACTATAATTAATAACATTATTTTATATTACATTTATCTCTATCTGTACTATTGTGTGTACCACCAGTCAGATAGATCAGTGATTGAAATAAAACATTGTAATAATACTAATAAAGTGTTTATGAATAAAATGGAGAAATTTATGTTTTACCGGAGTGTCTTAATAGTAGTTTTTTTTTTATAATAATGTTTATCTTTAAATAATGAATCATCCCCTTACAATGGCATTGTGGACAAGGGTCAAAGATTTAATCACGTCACCTTTAAATCTACGCCTGTCACACGTTGAAATGACGGTAGGATAACTTGAGCTAATCCTGTACGGACAGATTTCAGTGAGAAAATGTCATGTGATTAATATTCAGTGATGTGGGGAAAAAGATACCGATTCGTAAGGCCACCTGCGCTTTGGAATTTTATAAATAAAAATGTTTCATAGCGAATGATCTTTGCAACAAAATACTAAATTATCGAATGCTTCTGTATTATACATTAGATCGGTTTCCAGTGTGTCAGGACGGAAAAATCGTTGTTTTAGGTATCAATAATTTTTACCGATGAAATTACTGGTTCACCGAGAAATGGACCCAGGATTGGCCCCAATAAGCCGATTACGATAGCTATAAGTAGGTGAAATTTATTTTATTTCTTTTAAAGCACACTTTGTATTACTTTGTAACCATTTAAATAAAATATGTTAACTGAATGCAACGACTTCTGAGTATTCTATATTCATATTTTCACAAGGGAATAGGAAATAATCGGAATATCTTCACATCGGTTCGTCCACCGTTAATACGATTAAGCGAAACATTCTCAGTAAGCCATATTCGCAAATATGAAAAAATAATACCCACCTATAAACGGAAAGCTCTATACAGAATCAGTTCTGAATGAAAATATCGGTACCGGCAAATATCATAGCCATATTTAGCACATAACAAGTACTATGAGAAAACTCTGGACTGCTATATCATAAAACTGACATTGTTGATTCGAACGAGTTTGATGTAACAAGAACTGATCAATTTACCGTTTATTTATTATAGCCTAGCTGACATCAGGAAGATATAGTTGGCGACTAAGTTTTTGCAGTCTCTGAGAACCTAGGATATTAAACTGTTTTTTCTGTTTGTTTTCCTTTTAAAGTTAATTTGATTTAACGCGATACAGTACAATTAAGTGTTCTCTCTACAAAAATAATTTTAATATATATAAATTACGTTTTACGTTGTTTGTCCGCTATGGACTCCTAAACTACCGAACCGATATCAATCAAATTTGCACACCGTGTGATATAACTTAAAAGATAGGATAGCTTACATCTCAATTTATACCCGCAATATTATTGCAAATATTTGTTTATTATTTAATACAATTCTTACAGATGGCGCTGTGTTAAAAGTACCAACGTTTCACATAAGCTATCTACCTTTCACATAAGTTCTCCTACCGTTTCCCTTGAATAGTTTACTACTATGTAATATAACAAATACCTTAGCCACAGCAACGCTTGGCCGGTCTGCTAGTAATAATATAAAGTATCTGATATTTTGCAACGCTTTCTTATAAACAACAGGAAGGAGGTAACCTAAAATTAAAGACATGGACACTCACGCTGTCAGAAGGTTTGCTTAAATTGTGTGTATTAAGCAGATTGTATTTATTTCCTAATGAAATGAGCAATGTATAGTAAAATACTTAATTGCAGTCAACGCAAATAGCTCTATAAAATTGATTCTCGTATAAAATGGGTCGTAAAGAACGTACAGCTCTCGTTATAAAATAGTAGACTATTACAAAGACGTATGACCACTCAACCGTTGTGAAGTCTTCATTTTCTAGTCCAGAAAGCGTCTGTAACGAATCCGCAGTGGACGCAATCTACAGAGTTAAAACAAACAATTACTTGGCTTTATTTGAAAAGGAGCAAAAAGCAGAGCAATCAAATCGTTGCAGTAGAAGCAAAAAACCCCCGATCGGTTCCGAGTGCGGCCGGAGCCCGTGTAATACGGAAGCGGCCGGCTTGCCCAACCGAACTTTTGATGGATTTGGTGAAAATAATTAATTTTGAAAACGGAAGCCGAACCGCTATTTTTTAAGAGAATTGGAATCTTCCGGTGCATATTGGGCAATATGATTTCAGATCAGTCTTTTGACTGCTTTACTTTTAAAATAATTAAAATGTTTGAAGAAGAGTGAAATATTAGCACATATACATTTTTGCGTGTACGTCTGCATAGTATGACTACCTTACATGATATGTCATACATATCTGCATAGCTAATCTAATCTATAAGGAAAGTATTATTATAACTATGTGTCATAATTTTTTGTATTAATTCTATCAATTATTCCTGTCTGATGCGAAACACCGTTTCGAATTCAAGTTCACACACAAAGGAATGCATGTCTAATCCTAGGCAAGAAGACACTATTTCTTACTATAAAAAAACTATAGATTTTCATAAATAATAGAAGATCTGTGAACGTATAAATGATTCGCTTCACCCAACCAGCTGTAAGCACGGCTCTGAATCGCGCGATTTGATACGCGCCTCCATCAACTCACCTTTGTCAAAAGCTCGTAATAAAGTTTAGCAGATGTGATTTTCTAAACAAGACACTAACAAATGGAAGCCGGTTGTGAGCTGTTATATCTTAAGAAAATTACCGACGGTCGAGGCAGACAATTTTCTCTTTTATCACTGATGATTAATGTACGTAATACACGGTCTTCGGTTACCTTAGGCACGAGTTTATTACACTGATTCCACTTTTTACTTGCCTTCACGTCTGTTGACTATAAACATTAAACGCAACACGATTTAATTTCGTCGCAAAATGACTACAAATCGACGACAAAATTCTAAACTAAAAACTGTGATGGACAAGAAAATGCCATGTTGTTCGACAAATTTAAAATTCGAACGCAAACCTCGTCGGTATGTGATTTATTCACTGTGTGACAAAAACAATATCGACCGTTTGCGTTATCGCTACACGATCGCTATCAAGCAAATTTTTTAATCGCGAATCTCTTGTTTAGCAACATACGTCGAATTCTGATGTCCGACAGGATTTTGAGACGGGAAAGAAACGGTCGCGCATCATTAAAGCCTATTGTAGCGATTTTAAAATTTTAAAAAGGGAACACGTCAAATGTAAAACAATTCGATACGCGTTTGAATTTGTTGTTCTGATTTCAATTCAATTTCTTAGGCGGGCTGTTCGCGTGAATTGGGTCGCGTAAACGGGTCCGCCTTTTGGGACCAAAACGTTATTTTTTCTACAGATTGCGCGTGCTTTGATCTTTGAAATGTGTGTGTTAAGTATTTTCTACGCCTTGTGTCGGCGCTGTGTGTGTCTTGTTGGTAACGAGCCTTCGTAAAGGGACTCAGCGGGATGTTAAAATGAACAAGCTTAAGCGATGCGTCGCGCTGTTTTCATTTCGTTTATGAATATTCTTATAAGCGAAACAAAATCAATTAAGAGATCTCACACACCCTCTGATCGAAAAATTGTTTATTATTTAACTCTGCGTTGCCTTTTGTTTTATTGCTTTATTATGAAACACGAGGCAATTAGCCCAAAAGTCATATAATACGATGCATATTCATGGAAGTATAGGTTTTTATGAACGAAAGGTTAAAAAAATATGTCGAGTAAAACTGTAATGATGGATAGTATCTTTAGGCTGTCTATTAAATGATTGCTGGAGAGAATCGGCTATAAATGATGAAGTTGATTGATCGATATCTACTGGTTAGGCTTAATGTGTTAATCGAATTTAATTATTGTGAACAATGTTTGGATGGATAATTTTTATGATGGAACGAATTTATGAAAGATTGGCATATTCTTTTTTAACGGAAAACGATAGGATCTCTATATAATTTAACTATATTTATTTATAATTAAATTCTCTTTTTATATTTTTATATGAATAGGATTTTTTTAAATAATAGTTCTCGTTTACGCATTTATATTAAAAAACTATTTTAAATGTTTCAATTAAATTTGTTCTATTTTAAATTTATATTAAATGTTTTTGAAAGCCTCTTCTCGATAGTCATAACAATAACATAATTCCGTACAATAATAATCATAAATACTTTGCACTTTTATAAAATAAAGATTGGTCTAAATAATTCATACCTACCATTAAAATATTCATACGCTGACGCAAAGCTCTTAGTAAATCCGTAGAATTTTATATCTTCATAGAATTTTAGCCATTACATTCCAGAGGCATAAAGATAGAGCTATCTTGAGTGTTCGTAATGGATGCTAGAGTTACGACCTGCTAACTCTGTAGGTACTATGAGATATTGTTCTATTTTAGCAAAGTAGCTTTTGAAGAAGCAGATAAACTTCGTAAGTGGCATTGGGCAGTACGTTGTGAGAATTCATTTCAGACTTGAGTAGACTATAATTGTCTGATTTCTATAAATATAAAAAAAAATCAGAGATTATTTCTCTCTTATGAAGTGATGTATAAAGCATATTTTGAACTATATCTCTGGCACTGGGTATTTTGTTACTTGATTTTTATCTTTGAAATCTGTATTTAACTTGCAACATACACACCGGGTCAGTTAAAAAAACCTCTACAACCTCTTTAGGTCTAGGCCTCACATTTCTGAATCTGTTTCATGATCATTTTTTAAATTTAATAGGCAAGTAGGTGATCAGCCTCCACCTGACACACACCGTTGACTTTTTGGGCCTAAGACATGTCGGTTTCCTCACGATGTTTTCCTTGACCGTTCGAGCAAATGTTAAATGCGCACATAAAAGAAAGTCCATAAGTGCACAGCCGGGGATCGAACCTACGACCTCAGGTATGAGAGCCGCACGCTAAAGCCACTAGGCCAACACTGCTTCGGGTCAGTTAAACCTAGGTTTAAATCCTTTCAAAATCCTTTAAAAAATTATTTACGCTTGAGCAACAGTGACCGATGTATCTATTGTGCTATATTAGTAACCAATTAATTCTTTAGTGAATATATAAATTGCTTAAAATGATTACAGTTTCGTTAAGGATTCTTTCATTATGTAGAACATTACTCTTAAATGCTTGAAGTATGTACAAGTATGTTAAACCCAATATAAACATCAAGGCACGTCAAATTAATTTAATTAATTACTCTCAAAAACCATTAACAAGTTTGTACCTTTATCTTGTATCTTGCATTCATTATGATCATAAGCATTACCGCATATAGGGTTACCGAAAATATATTAAATCCCCATAAGTTCAGAGTATGGGGCAGAGATGTCTAGTTCATAGAACTAGAATTCCGGTTTTTCATTGAAATAATCGTCTGTGGACGTAACACTAAATTTATTGTTATGTAACGAAAAGGTTCGGATACATTATATAATAAAAACTATATAAAAAGAAAGAAGTAAGCAGAATAATTATTGCCTACTTAATAAAAACGATTAGTAAAGCAGAATTTATTTTTATTTAATTATAAGTTCTAAAACAATGTGTATGCATAAAATTATACAACTATGATGAAAATTAGAACATAAGCAAGCTAGCACGCAACCACAAAATAAAATAAAAACAATCACTAAATAGATACATAAACCTTATGAAACCCATGCTATTCTAGAATAAGGTTTATTAGAACTATACATTTTATTGTATTTAATTTTATTTATTGACGCGTTCAAAAACTTTAGAAAAAGTGTTTAGAATATAAATTGTTTCTGCCCATGCTTTTTATGCTACATTTGAAACGAAAATATTTATTTAAAAGATAAATTGCATTGAGAAATTCTGACACAAATATCCAATTAAATTTAATATCCAACCTGCTGGTAACCCTTACGAGTATTTGACTACTACAACAAATTACAATCCCTGTACGCCGGTAAATTACGGGAACATCATATATTCCAATTACCGAGGTACAAAAAACATTCCTTGCTCTTAGGATAATATTTCATTATCCTCACTGAATGGTCACTATTGGATACCAAAATACAATTCTTTGTACCGCGTGAGGTCTCCCTTTTCGGCTCAGGTGACACTGCGGCGTTACTAATTTGGGTTCGTATTCTTAAACGTTATTGTATAAAAAGATCGAATAAATTTAGACGATTAGATCCGCTTGTAACTAGTGAATTTTGAAATTATTTAACTACCTAGCGGAATTTTATAATTTTTTGATTCATTACGATAGAACCAACGCTTATTAATATACATATCAACTAAAATAGAAAAACTTTAGAGGCGTCAAGGGACACCCGGATGGAACTAAATTCCTTTCGATTAATTTATATGTTAATAATTGGTATCATAACAGTATGATAGATTTTCTCGACACCAATCTTACGACGAAAAAAAAGCCAACATGACGAGGTGTTCCCAGGAGGTCACCCATCCAAGTACTGACCTCGCCCGACGTTGCTTAACTTCGGTGATCGGACGAGAACCGGTGTATTACAATAGCAAATAGCAAAAAAGTGTCGTGACAACTTTTCGTAAGAATTTTTTCCGTCTAGCCCCCTTTCACAACGCGCGATAAGGAACTTCGTTCCAATAAGTAAAATAAAACATTGTTAACTTAAAACATTGTTATTTATGATATATATAAAATAACGTAAATCGGTAGCGCTACAACCTGTTTAGGTCAGGGCCTCAGATTTCTGAATCTGTTTCATGATTATTTTTCAATCTAATAGGCAAGTAGGTGATCAGCCTCCAGTGCCTTATCCACGCCGTCGACTTATTGGGTCTAAGACATGTCGGCTTCCTCACGATGTTCTCCTTCACCGTACGAGCAAGTGTTAAATGCGCACAAGAAAGAAAGTCCATTGGTGCACAGCCGGGGATCGAACCTACGACCTCAGGGATGAGAGTCACTCGCTGAACTAGGCCAACACTGCTCTTAACTTTTTTTTTTTAATATAATTGATTCTCTATATTGCTATACCATACATACTGGGAAGTAACAAACTCCTGAAATGCAGTTCCATGGCAATTAATTATTATTATAAGTTGTATTCATAATGCTAAGTCCCAAATTGTTATTTTTATTAAGTAACGGTAAATTCAAATTTTTGCGTATTAATATATTATTAAATAAATACTCTATTCCAACATAGATCTCATATGTCGGTATATATAAACACTTATCTCGCTTAGTGCTAACAGCTCACACGCTGTGCGATAATTTTTCCGCCTTAGTCAAGCACGTTCACAAAGGATGCACCGTTACAAAATGTCAAAAGCGAAAAAATTAATGACGACAGCCTTTTATTTAACACCATTGTCTAGTATGGAGTTGCTTTGTCTATTATAGATCGCATAATAGCTGTGTTTAGCGTCAAACCTATTGTAATACTCACGAAAACAGATAGAGAATGGAAACGTCGCGTGGCGCACACCATGACATCCGACACGATTTTTCTCGGCTCGTTTTGTGAATAAGGGAAAGGATACGTTGAACGAATGCTAAATAGCGTAAATACGCATTATGTAAGTCAACTGTATCTTATTGTCTATGACTGAGTCTATTATTGGCTATAGTCAACGTTATAAGTTGCGTTAAGAAATATGACCTCGATATTATTTTATACGAAACGAAAAAGATAATATATGAACCTTACAAACTGATAGTTTCTTAAGGAAATTTTGCTCCGGACCACCACGATGTGTAACCAGCTGCCCACTAAAGTATTTCCGAACCAAAAATAATAAAAAAGGCTGGCAACGCACTTGCGAGCCTCCTGGCAATGTGAGTGGCCATGGGCGCCGGTATCACTTATCATCAGATGAGCCACCTGCCCGTTTGCCTCCTTACAAACGTTACATATAGATCTATCGTAGTTATGATATAACAATAAGAAGCACAGGTACTCCGTAACTTCCAATGGCGATTTTTAGTTTGCGACATTAGCGCTATGGATGTTGAGAGAAATGTATCAGAAATTTATTCTTATAATAAAGAACCAACAGTGCTAATTCTACTGGTTATGGTTGTATAATTATGATCGTAAACAGATACGGCGATTTCCAAGCTATTAAATCATAATTAGTCCCACAAACATTTCGATAAGGATAGCGTGTATCACCTGGCAATGTTCCTATTTGTGTTATTATAGCACCCACGTGACAAATAGCGAGCCAACCATAAACCATATTTCAAATTTCTATAACACCGAATTATCACCTCATTTCCATAAGTCGCCATTTATTAAGTCATACGTTAATAAAACGTTATCAATATATTGCTAATAAAGAAACAAGTCTGGCATTAACTTAATTTTAATACTGTCACCTTATAAATCTCTTGATTTTATGGCGAAGCAATAAACTACGAGAATTAGTTCAATGGCGGTTGAGTTATAAGAGAGATGCGTGAGACTGAACTGGTTTGTAAGAGGAAGTGCGTGCATTGATGAACGTTGACGTTATATCATTAGATCTAAATAGCTTATTTACTTTGCATTACCGCTTATAATTATCACTTTATGGAAGCTAAGATCCCATATTCCGGATTAAGTAAGAACTAATATTAATTATATTTAACTCTATCAAGTACGGGGACAAGAAAAGTTTTAATTAAGAATATATTCATTTATTATTGAATTTATTCGCTATATTAATAGTCAATTTGACTTCTCCTTTTTTGGGGTGAAAGCCAGGTCAATAAATCTATGTTATTAGATTCTTCGATATAAACATAAATATAAAGTTAAAAACGATGTGAAGTTTGCATTTGTACGAAGCCGTACAAACATATAACACATACAAAAGAGTTAAAGTGGAAATGCCCTTTACATTGCCCGCATTTGTGATAGCAGATGGGTGAAGAAGGCCCTTACTTGGTATAACCCAGTGGGAAGAAGAAAGAGACGACGTCCACCAGAAACTTGAAAAGATGGGATGAAATGGATAGCGGGGCAGAATTGGAAAATTGTCCCGAGGAATAGACTATAGAGACAAGTGGAATAATTTGGAGGCCTTCACTCCGTCTTAGGTCGAGTACTAGTGTAGAACATAATGTCATGGACTTAGTGTAGCGTAGAACTCGAATAAAGGCTATTTTTATTTTATTGATATTATGGCTCCAAAATCTCTAGTTACAATCTACTCTAGAGCACGGCCAAAAATGGTTTAAATCTCCGTTTATTGGCGGCAAACAACTATACTTAAAGTCATTATTTAATAGTTAACGGTTACGTAAGGCGTAACTGACTTCCAATTGAAAGCTAAAAAAGTCATTAAAGGGTAGTAAAGATTGTACTCGTATTAGCCGGTAGTTGTTAATTAGTAGCTAAACAGGCATTACATTTTATAATGGAATTGCACACATATATATTAATTTAGCATTATAGATAATATAGTGAATGTAAGTACAGTTAGTCTAACATTAAAACAAATTGGCTATCTTATCGAATAAATTTCCAAAACTTAAAATTTATTAACTAACCGTAAATCCCAATAAAGACAATAGTGTCTAATATAAAAGAAATAAAAATGATAAGGGAATCGAGAAACTTATTAAAAGTGCCATAAATAAAACGTAAAAGCAAATTTTGGCATCGGTAGATAAGAAATCATTCTATTAATGACTAAGCCGGAATTATAGAAAACTGGTATTCAGAAATAGATTAATTTAAATGAGTTCATACGAACCTTCTTAGTATTGTTAACGTTCCTATAAAATAGGGACATAAATTATATTCTGACTTCAGTACATTCTTAATCGAATCTCAAATGCAAATTTCGCGCTAGATTTTTTAACTGAATATTCTGGGAATGTCTTTTAGACAATCGTCAATCGACACGCGGAGTATTTCGCTTGGGCTTGTAACAGGAAATCGTTATATTAGCATAATGCATATACTTGGTAAAGAAATGAAAACCATAATAGCCTCTTCCCTACTTTCTATATTAATTTAGATGATTCATATATTCAAATTTCTTATGTTTTTTATTTTTATTATTGCTTAAACATTATAAAAAAATAAAAGTATGGAATAAAGCAAAGGCGGTTTGCCTTGATACAAACCAAGTTCTTTAAATTCCGTTAGTCAAGTTAAAAAAATACAATCAATACAAAAAACGAAACGAAAACATTACAACTAACGGAGAAACATTTTTATACCTTATACATCTATCTTAAGTTTATGAAGCCAAGCAATCACATTCCATAAATACCTTTTATTAATTAATGTAAGTAGAATATACATATGAACTTTTAATTACATTTAACTTTAAATATTAAATATTGCTCTAAAAATGATTTGAATGAATGAATTGTACCTTAGTGGCCTGCCTTTTCCGGGATCAAACGGACCGGAAGGTTTTTTTACCGACTTAATCACTTTGCCATGGAATGTCTTAAATATTTTCTTTATGTTAGGTAAGGTTTTTAGGCACTTGAAACGTCGATACTGTTTTTTAGGTTAGAATTTTTTTTTTAAATGTGTATTACTCACGAAAAGCAAAAATAATATTAAACCCATTTTTGTTAACTGTTTATGCTAGAAGACGGAAGTGTAACTACTCAAGTGGTTGAACCCAGAGTGCTAAATGGGTATCTTAAATACTTCCTGTGGATAAGATAAAAGTTAGTTCAGTCTAAGATTCTTTGTTCGAGTTAAAATGTAAAAATGTTATCTATTCGTTGCATTGTTCATCTTTGTGAAAAGTGAAAAATTTTAATACGTCTGGGAGTCTGTGCATCAGCTGTGTAATCCGATAAGCGAATTCTTTGTATAAAACTACAGATAATATCTATTTAAATGTGCTTTGAAATAAATTCAAACCAATTCCTTTATAACGTTAAGAATATCAACATATAGGAGTATATTAGGCATTAGTAATAATATTATTTTTACCGACGCAAAATCGATTACCATATGAAAGAAAATATAAAAAAAAATTCCGGTACCGGGAATCGAACCCGAGCCTCCTGGGTGAGAGCCAGGTATCCTAGCCACTAGACCATACCGGAGATTACTACTTAGGTCAAATACTGCATCCTATAATAGGATAGGTTAAGTACATTTTTCTACTCAAAAATATATTATAAGTTTTTATTCAATTTGAAGATGTAAAGTTATATAATTCCAAATATTTTCCTTACACAGACACCAACGGAATGAAAACGCCAAAAAAACGGTATAAATCAGAGATATTTATCAATAGAGAATGGCAATAATATGACAGCTATTAGATTTCATTTCGCCTCAGTTAAGAAAAATTTCTTCAAAATGTAAATTTTATTATTTAATATAGCATGATTATCGTTTTAAGCTACTTGCCGCTGAACATAGGCGTGCATATAATTGTTCAAAGACGTTCTTGTGCAAGGTGCATGCCCACCCACGATGTATAGACTATTGTTCGAGAGCCGTATTCGAAAACGTGACTCAAACCAAATCTCAAGCCAAAATTCCAGGGTTGCCTAGAACACATACAGAATTTGATCTCCTTATTATCTAGATGTCTTGATCGTTCATGCAACGAAGTTTAAAATAAATAATCTTGCCTTGATGTTTGACATGCAATTCGGACACAACCAAGCGCATTTGTATGAGATGCTTTTTCACTAATTAACTGTTGCCCTCGACCCATTTCACTACTGTCATATGACATCATAGCTCATTCAAGTATTTAACTGCCTCAATGACATCTTGAGAACAAATTATATGCGTTGAATCATCTCCTTACGAACGTTTACGATTATTATTTAATAAAGTAGAAATACTTTATAATTTATTCATTATATTTTGGTTAAGTTTAAATATATTTACAAACTTTTGAGGTAAAACACCAGGCTTTTAAGCTCGGTGCCTCGAGAGCAGAGGTACCTTTATTTAAGTATTTTATTATATTCTGAGTTGTAACATATTAAAATACTTAAATAAACAGAAAACGGTAATACTTAACTAACTATACAAGTATATTAAAGCTATTTATTGTTTTTAGTCTCCAAACAACAACACAAAATATTGGCCTAAAAGTCTCTTTAAACTTTAAAAAATCGTGCACGGGTACATATTTCGCAACATCTCCTTTGAATACTTCAATACCAGTGATTATATTGCGATATATAATATCTTACTATTTTTTAAATGAATAAACATAACTAAATATTTTTTATAATCACTAATAATTACTAATAAATAAATAATCTCGTGACCAAAAGATTAACAAGTTCTAAAAATGAAAAGGTTGAGACTTAGCATTTGAATTAGCACACAAATTCCTTCCACTATTACAAAAATGCAGTCACTGTAATTGGCACACGCTCATAAAATTCAATCACAGAATATAATCCAGCCGCTTAGAGTTACGAAATATTTATGAGCCATAATGAATTAATATAAACACATGCCATAAGACGATGCCAGACGGTGTGTCAATCACTTGAAGAACCTATCTACATTAACCATATGCTTGGGCGTGAATAACCACACTATTGTACTACTATTATTACCGTTTTAAGTCGGGGTTTCCGTTGTCTAAGTTCCTAGGTTCCATTAAAAATAAAACACTTTAACCTATATAAGCAACCTAGATCAATAGTTATACAGTTTAATCTGTTTGCCTGACAAATATTTCGTTATAGGCCGATTAGTTAATCAGCGTCTAAGCGTTCGTCCAACCAGGCTCCAGAAGATAAACCACTCCATATATGGAAATTGTATTTGATAATTCAAAACTCGCGTTAAACGTTAATTAATCAATAAAGCTTTTTTATAAATTTGACGATTATTTAAATGATTCCTAATCTTTGGGATTGACTTGTTCCAGTTCAAACAATTTGTATGACGGAAAACTTGGTGATTAAAGAGAGTGGCGAAGAGTACCTTGTCAGTTCTTCTTGCCCGCTCAACGCCCTTGACTTGCGACTAGTAAATGTTAGTTTAGAATCAATTTTACATATTTTCTGTTGACGTTCATTAGTGTACTAGGTTACCTATATGAATAAAGTTATTTGAGTTTTAGTTTGAGCCTTGTGTCATATGCCGTCAATTTCTTCGCCGAGTCTAGGACATGCCGGCTTCTTCGCGATTTTTCCGTTTAAGCTCGTAATAAAATAAATTGGTGCATCACCACTTCTAAAAAATCTAGGAAGACGCAAAACAGTCCACTATTCCAACTAAGATAGTGATCGTCCCTCTCAGAGTCCATGCGAAGAACCAGACACAAGACAAGACAGTAATAATCTTGATACTCATATAGGTAACACATTCTACACTTATGATCGTCAAAAAAAGAAATATATATGAGCATTTCATAACTAACTTTACATTTAGTGCCAGTTCTCAAATCAAGGACGTAGAACGGAAGAGAAGAACTGGCAATAAACTCTCCACCACTCTTTTTAATCGCCATGTTTTTTTTTACACAACATTTGTAAGGAGCTGCAACCAATACACCATGTTCCACATTATAATTAAATTAATATAACTACTATACAATTTTTGTCAATTTAAATTGAGGCGTCGCAAAAAAACATTAGCTCGCATAACTGTCACGATGTTCCTGTATTCGCACACTATTACAAGTTATCATGTCATGGAGTTCTTTGGTTGAAACAATGCATTTACCTTTGTAAGTGTAAGATATAAGCTAGTATAAGTCTGAGATGTGTTGAGAGAATGAGGTCACTATGACTATTCAACGAGTAGGACAAACATTGTGTAAAACCGAGTTATAATGTATCCCGTGTCCTATTTTTACATTTGCTAAATAGGCTCCTATGAACATTTATTTATTGGATTTTATGACAGTAAAGACTTCCTTATTTATAAGACCGATTTCTAGCCATTATTTTAAAATAAATACAATTTTTTATTAAAATCTAATATATAAAATTCTCGTGTCACAATCTTCGCTCCCATACTCCTCCGAAACGGCTCGACTGATTCTTATGATTTTTTTATGCATATTCAGTAGGTAAGTCTGAGAATCCCAAAATATTTTTTTATTTTTTAGACAATTGTTTTTGTTAGTTTATTTTTTATGGTACAGCATGCAAAAATACATACAACCCCAAATATTCACTCCTCTACGATAAACCACATTTTTTTTACTATAGTAGATAGTTATTTCTATTGAACTAAAAAAATAGAAAATATACATGGCAAAACAACGTTTGTCGGGTCAGCTAGTAAGCTTATAAAATCAACAAGAATTACGATATACGATTACTTGGAGAGCATCATGAAAAATATATTCGCAATCACTGCTTGTAAACTATAGCGCTAATGACCTATATTTTAAAGTCAAGTGGTTGACATTAAAGCCTACATATGGCGCATTAGTTTGCGGTTTATTGTACTTAACGTTTACACTATCATTAACTGGATATTAGGTGCTAAGTAAATTATATGGATTAGGTGCCGACTGTGAGTCAATATTAGTCAAATTATAGATGAGGACACATTAGCGTCTTCACTTCACCATATGGCGGGTAATAACGTATGTTGTAATATTTGATAGAAAATGAGGGCAGAAGGGAGCTGTATTAGTGGTTAAAGCATACGACTCACATCTCTATGGTAATGCGTTCAAATCCCGGCTTTGCATCGTATGAATTTTATTTCTATGTGCGTATTTAAAGTGTAAAGGTACGTCGAGAGGCAACTTTAGTGTTTAAGATGGGTGCGAGAGGTGCTCTAGATCTAACTTCCGCCACAAATAGGCTGGGCCGAGGATGATGTCAACAATTATATAAATTTCGATAGAAATATCGAAAGACTGAGTCTACAAGGAGATGCTATTTTTAGAGTTAAGCTTAAAGTACACGAACGTTATGTTGTTCGATTATGTTCGTATGCGATAAATGATGACCGAATTTTTTTCGTAACTGTGTCCGTCATAGGTGAATCTTCTTGTCTATAAAACAAAATTGAACTATAAATATGAAAGCTGATAGATTGTATTAAACTTGTTAATTGAAATAATATTTGACTAGTTTGTGTCGAAGGTTTTCTGATAAAAACTATTCACCATAAGAGATTTAGAAAGTAACTTAGGCTCTGATTGAAACAGAATACACTGTTACGGGCCACTGTCTCCTTAACAAACATCCCTTCGTCCTAGGCGCGATTGACAATTTCTTGTTGTTTCAGCGCAGAGTAATCAGTCACCCACATAGTCCTGAAATGCGTTGCTGTGGCTTCCCAACGAACAGAAATCTTCACAGCAGTTAGTTTGCTCCATGAAGCCTGCGAATTGCCCAGGAAACTTCTGAGGTTTTGAAAGCAGCTAGGCTGGCTTAATTAGACAGGACTTTACGCACAACGGACCATAAGGGCGTGAGCTGCAAAAACAAGGTCGACATTACATACATACAGAATACGACAAAACATCAAATTCGTAATATTCATTTTCTTGATTCAAATGCCCTAGTTTGATTAAAGAATTATTTAATAGTCATGATTCGTCTGAGAGATAACAACGGATTTTAAAAAACTGGACATAATTTACGTAACGAAGTAGCTTTTGGAAGAATAATTGCTTTTTAATGCCGATAAAATAAAATCCGGTAATTTTTATTTCAATATAGATTATCGAGTAGACACTTGATCAATAAATCAGAGAGGATATCACGTAATGGACACCGCCCATGCCCTCCCAATGGACACAACCTTTTTCGGTTTACCAATTATCTACGTGTTCTTCTGACTTTATTTTATTCGTTTATATATATTATGACTTGTGTTAGTTATACTAATCTATCGACTATGAAAATGCCTAGGTTCTTAACATACTCTGTACTTTATTGATGTCATCTAAGGTCACTTGTCAAATATCTACGTGCTATTTAGCTCGACGTCATCTGCATTCCGAAGTTACATTAAATACAGTCAGTTTATAATAAACATAATTATCTCAAATGGTCTTTGGATCTTTTAATTATTTGTAATCCACACTGCCAGCAATACATTAATGTCGCTTCTGTAAGTCGATTATTTGAGCTGGGTACCAATGATTTTCTTTTCATTTGTTTATTGCTTAAAGACAAATGGTCAATAGAACTGATAAATCAATCCCTTACGAGTGAATATATTATAACCAATATACTTATCATTACCATACAGTTTTTTATATTTTAAGCAGGACAGGATAAAACTATAGATATAGTTATATGTATTGGCAATTCATACAACATCATTAAAGTAATCGAGAATTGACAATTAAAATTTATTGCCAGTTCTTCTCTTCCGTTCTACGCTCTTGATTTGAGAACTGGCAGTAAATGTGAAATTATAAGCATTTAATGTATATTTATTTTTTCACATTCATAAGTGTACAACTATATGAATAAATGATTTTTGATTTTTGACTTTTTAAGATAATTTTAATATCTGTGCTAATAAATTAAATAATAATAATAAGGGTAGTCGACACATAATAAAAGTTCAGCACAATTGATGAGAACTGATAAGTGACGTGGAATAAGTGATACATGTATCTTATGTTCCATGATAAACATTTTTTTTTTAACAATTAAACATGAATGATAAAACAGTACCTACTGTAATTCCGTTAATGTTGACATACTAATAAAAAATCTTTTGTGCTCCTAATTTAACTTTTTATTTAATAAAGAAAAATACTTCTAGCATAATTTTTTATAATAACTTTTCCTCGTTCCTTGCAATATTTAATTGTGTTAATTAAAACGGTGGGAGCAATTCTTTTCATAGCACAACTCTGTGTTGTTCAACTACGCAGAACATACTTGAATCCCGTTGCGGTACTTATCTGACCGTAATGTTTTAATGATAACACGTTTATTAAATTCCAAGAATGTTTTGTTACAATTACGGATTTAGTTTAAGATTCTATATAACGGTACAAAATTATATGTCAAATAAATATGCGACGAATTGAAACTCCCGCTTCTAAGTTTAATAATCAGTAAATACGACTGTATGATGAAAAGTAAGATATTGTCTGTTAGGGAAGGATGGTGTACTACCCACGAGAATGTAAGTGCGTGCTCCTATTTCACCATGCCTCCTCCTGATACCTCTATCAGGAGGAGGCATGCCAAATCTTTGTTTTAAATTTATTGTATTATTATTTATTACTTAAGATGTCATGTGGAACATGGTGTAATGGTTGCAGCTCCTTACAAACGTTGTGTAAAACAAAAAACTTGGCGATTAAAAAGATGGGCGGAGAGTTTATTGCCAGTAAATGTAAAATTAGAAGCATTTAATGTATATTTCATTTTTCACGATCATAAGTGTACATTGTGTTACCTATATGAATAAATCATTTTTGACTTTTGAGTATTCCTTTAACATAAAGAGAAGGTCCTTGACTAGTTGAACGTCTAGCCGGTCGACCAGGCTGATGTCAATATATTTTGGCAAATTTGTCGTATCACGAATTGAGTTCGGTGGCGGTTGTTATATGGAGATGTTTAAATAAAACTCTTTGTTTGAAGCTGGGTAACACTGGTAAAATATGAGCTTATAACTAACACTAAATTAGGGGTAGATGGGTTGCGACACTAACAAAAACAAACTTGGCTTATCTAAGGGTTCATAAATCTAAACGACACTTATGTTATTGCACATTATTACATTGTTATTGGACATTATTACTATTTTATTATTAACGAGAATATTAAAATACAATTTATAATTGTGGTAAGAACTAATGGGCTCATATTGGCTTCAAGTGTTCGGTGATTGTCTACATTTGTTTACGCTTCTAGTAACTAAAACATATATATATAATATGTAACTAAAGTTAAGTTACATAACTCATGGCTCCACCTTTAAAGAGCCCCAATTTTTTTTCAATCGTTCTTTACGACTTGTATGTATTAGATACTCCAAGTATTAGGAGGCGCATGGACCCCTTGAAAAATCAAACAAAACTCATGATATTACATGCATGACGTAAAAATGTCTAAGTTCCTAGTGGGTCCCAATGGGACCAGTCTACATACAAGTCGTAACGAACGATAAGAAAAAGGTTAGGTTAGGTTAAAGCCAAAATTTGTACTTAATTTCATTCATTTCACAAATCATGATATTTTCATTAATTTCTATATGGTTAAAGAGCATGCCGCCATCAAATTATTGCACGGTACACCATTGCCGACTGATGAAAATATGTAGAAAAAAATTTGGAGCTGTTTTAAGTGGAGCCGTGATTCTACAAATTTACCTATGTTTTTTATATGAAGATACGGAAATAGCTCGATTCAGGATATGACGATCTATCTGTCAATATGTTCTAAACCAAAATAATCCAATCGAATTCAATCCATAAAATAAAATTCGATAAAAACACTGCATAATATAACATTTCAAATACGGCATACCTATTTAAATATGTAAAGGAATTATCATGGTTTCGATATGGTCTAACTTGAGGCATTAGCTAAGTATGAGGTCTACAATCGTGGGTGGTTTGCTTCGAGCACTAGTGTATGGTACACACAACCTTATTAAGGCATAGAGATTATCCGTACCGATTTAAGCGCATTTGCAACTCGACTATCATATCGGGTTTGTTTTATGACTCTATATAAATGGTCTTTGTATTCGGTTTAATAACCGGCTAGGAAAACGTTAAGATAACGTTTTTCTCCCTATTAAGAATAGTTTCGCGTATACGTTAATATGAAAGATCTAGCAACACTGTGTTAATAGTTTTCTTATGTTCCACTGGTTGAGCCATGGTTTTAATACATGCGCATTGCACATTATTATTAAATACGCAAGTGGTGATTTTTTTTCAGAGAAGCTATTTTAACTGATATGTACTATGTTTAATATAATATAAATTAAAAAAAAATATTCGTTAATATTGTAGATGAATACATGTTATAACGTTTGGTTTGGTTGTGTTATTTAGCCTGTTTTAGCTCAGTAAATTAAAGTCAATACAGAAATATACTTTTAGTTGGAACCGCGAAATTAGCCCGTTTAACTGGAAATGCTTTCTTCACACTTCTGGATGAAAACGGAGGTAAAGAGAAGTGACGAAAAGAGGTCAAAGCATAGCTTAAAATGTATAGAATAATATTACAGCGTTGTTTGACTAAAATCTAACCTTTGACACAATGAAACGACTTGTTTCTATCACCCTATAACGTGACTGAGTTATGACACGACATCGATACTGACAACTATGTAAAACGGCTATAACTTATTGTATAAGAGTTGGTCTCTATATTTCATACACCATTTTATACAATAGGTACTCACTACCCTTTAAAGTAAAAGCTTACAAAAAAAATTACAGATTTGCCGTAACTGTCTATAGGCACTGTTCGGTTTTGAGACTTTAATTGCATGTTGTGAATAATCTTATCAAAAATAAAAGCATCAGAATATTTTATTTTAATAACGAGATTTTTTAATAGAAAACGGGCAGGAGGCTAACCTTACGTTAAGTGATACTGCCGCCCATGGTCACTCAATGCCAGAGAGGTCGCGGGTGCGTAGCCGGCCTTTTAAGAACTAGTGCTCTCTTTTCTTAAAGGACCTTAAGTCGTATTGGTTCGTAAATACTTCAGTGGGCAGATGGTTCCACATAGTGGTGGTGCGCGGCAAATACTGCCTTGTTTAGTACTGAGTTGTGACTTGCTCTTAGTTAATAACTTGTAAGTTTCAGCGTGTGAGCGATACATACTGCTACTGCTACCACAGACTGCAGGAATATATGCACATCTACAATAGTTACATGTATATAGTTTATACAGAAGTAGTACAGATAATGTAGGATTGCCTAACTTAGATAAATATTGTTGGGTGGCTGTTTGGAAGTCTCAATTTATTGGAATTTCATTTTTTTATACTTTGTGGTATAACAATCAAACAAACATTATTGCTATTTAATCTGTAATAGCTGCTTTCTAGATAATAAAGTCTATTAAAGTTAGACTGTCTAGATACTGTGTGATTTCTAATATCTATACCGATTTCGACGTTTGTATATGTACTTCCGATGTTATGTGGAGCTGATGTTGCAACCGTGCGTAGTACCAAAACTCAAAGTCGGGATTTTAATCGCTATTGAAACTATAAAAACAAATTATTGTGATACGGCATTTACTATTTTAAATATTAGTTAATGTTTGCGACTCTTTTCGTATTTTACAGACCATTGCTGTCTTGTTAGCGTGAATATAATGTAGATTTCGTTGAGTGGCTCTTAGTCTAAACGCCAAAACTTTGACCTTAGCCGAAACAAAAGACACTTCATAAATGGATTACCAGAACAATCAAACTCTGTTCTGTACACTCTCACTTGACAAAACTGTTCAAAACAAAGACGGTCAGATTAAAACTACGCGTCACTGTAGACACGTTTTTGTAACTTGATTATAATAATTATTTCACGTAATATATCCAAATTGTATTAGTATTATTTTTTATTTATTGTTTACAGTTCGTTGCAAGAATTACAATACAATTAAATATTAGGGATTACAACTGTCGGCCTTAAGGCTTATGAGCGATCTCCTTCAGGCAACCAGTATAAGGGGGGGAAAAGGTGATCGCAAGTAGCAAAGCTACATAAGATATACAATTAGTTAGACATAAATAATGCTTTGTCTAAATTAATTATTTAAAAATGTAAGCAATTTTAGATTGAAAAAATATCAATGGCGCTACAACTTTTTTAGATCCGGGCCCCAGATTTCTGTATCTGTTTCATGATTTTTTGTTAATCTAATAGGCAAGTAGATGATCAGCCTTCTGTGCCTGACGCACACTCTCGACTTTTCGGGTCTAAGGCAAGCCGGTTTCCTCACGATGTTTTCCTTCGCCGTTCAAGCGAATGTTAATGCGCACATAGGCAGAAAGTCCATTGGTGCACAGACGGGGATCGAACCTACGACCTCAGGGATGAGAGCCGCACGCTGGAGCCACTAGACCAACACTGCCCATAAAAATCTTTATTATATTCTAAATCTTTATCAGAGTGCACGAGCAGAGTTGGCCGTGCGACCCTTATCCCTGACGTAGGTTAGGAATGCAAACATCGTAAGGCAACCTCCATAATGCCTTTGACACTTGAACTTGGTGTAAGTAGTGTGTGTGTGTTATGAGGTAATAATGGTGGAAGAAACAAGAAGCTGGTCAGTGATGTCTATGGTTCCAATAATTTTCTTTCATGACACAAGCGGTTAATTTTGAATGAAGCGATAACACTTGCAACGCCGGCTAGCGGGTGGGTTGCCGAACTTTCAGGGAATGGTGTGCTCCTTTCTTGAAGGCCAGTATGTCGCATTGATTTGGAAATACCTCTACTGGCAGCTGGTTCCACCAAGAGAAGGTGCGCGGTTGAAAGTCCCTTAAAAAGCGCTGTGTTGTGGAACGCCAGGCGTCGAGATAGGGAGAATGGAATTTAAATAATAAAATGTCTGATCCGCATGTGTACCTAATGGTAAGTTATGCAACTTTCGTTCTACACGACTGTAGTGTTATATAAAAGTATTCTATGTTTTAACCCAAAGCGATGCCAATTATCGTAAGGTAGACACGCTAGCGTTCGAGTCAATTTCGTGCTTTCGTCGCTGTTTATGAACGCCTCAAACCATTTATCTATGCAACGTACTGCTTCCTTCACTGCACGTTCTTTGATCATATTTATCGCATACATCAGGTACTGGCCGCACTGGAATATGGCTCGCATATTGGTTTAACTTTAAATTTTGCGATTTTTAGCGCTTCAAAAATTTAAATGATAGAACTATGAGCTACTTTTAATAGAGATAGTATGTTGTGTGGTTTTAATTCTTATGTAATTATTTTTGGCGAAATTTTCGGGTTATGTCCCTTTATTATTCCTCCTTTGATCACAACCTCATGCGGTTAAAACCCGCGGCGATTTAGTCACAGTGCGGTTTTAGCGTTATTTGTGGCATCTCATTAAATACGTAACCAGAACTGTTTTATCTAATCTAGATGCCCTGACGGTTTGATAACGTTTTGTAACACCCGCTTTGAATGGATTTCTATGATATCTATAATCTGTTAATAAATTTGTTCGATAAGTACGGGCTACTGGCAGGGTACTTTGTATTAATGGGGATAAATCTATAATATTTATTACCCTGGCTTTCTATTTTGTATCAACTTTACTGTGTTAATTTATTTATAAATACTTTTTAAGAATATTTTTACGACTAGCTCACTCATCAGTCTTTATTTAATCTAAGTAGTATGTGTGTTTTGGATAAGCTTATAAGCTAAACAATTATGTAGCACGGAAGGATAAAGACACAAGGAAGAAGTGGCTATTTGATACCTTCGTTCCTTGCATCTTTGTAGCTTGTTTCATGGGTAAAAATTCTTAATTTAAAAAAAATGTAAAATCATTTAATAATATAGGTAACACATTGTAGCACTTATGACTTGTCAGTAATGAGATACATATTAATGCTTCTAATTTTACATTTAGTGCCAGTTCTCAAATCAAGGGCGTAGAACGGAAGACAAGAACTGGCAATAAACTTTCCGCCACTCTTTTTAATCGCCACGTTTTATTTTTTTTAATTGTTACATTACATTTTTTATAATTGTTATAAATTATACAGAGCAAATGATGATATTAGTTTAACAAATGTTTGACGTTCAATATAGGTTATATTCAGTCTCAGTTCAGACATTCATAAGTCACGACCCGAAGGCTCCAGTCCCTATCTCAACAGTAATTAGTATAAATCTATGTTTTAGGTAATTAAGACGCTGAACGAGGGCGAGTCCAAACAACGTAAAGGAATTTCTATGAGAAAATCAGGTAGTATAAAAGTATTGGCGTGTTGCAAGTGATTGACAACTAATAGGCTTCGATAAGGGGACAAAAACTAATGTAGTACGCGTCATGAGAGTCACAAATTGGAGCTTTTAATGTCTTTATAAGTGCAGTCTGACATAAAGTTAATGAAACGGCCATTTTATTGATCTACCTGCGGTGTGACACGAACCCGGCCGCATCTAACCCGATATTATGTTTTTCATCAAATTATTTTCCGTCCCTTTTTAACTTGTTGAATAATAATGAAAGAGAAGGATAAAAGAGTTGTAAAGCCGAGCATTAGGACATTTCATTTGTAGAGAGACCCCCATCATTTGATAAGCCGGTGCGGCGTTTTAGCGTTAATCCATTAGGAAACAGAATGTTTTTTGAGACTTTTTTGTTTGACTCATCCTTGAGAATTTTGGATAAGTTAAAAAAATAAATAGCTACTTTGTTATTACAAAAAGTTCATGATGCGGAAAAATTAAGAACACCAACAGGATACACAGTAAACACTTCAAGTAACTTTACGATACTTTACTTTACGAACTTCATTGCTAAAATTCTTTCACACAATTTTAATTCACACAACTAAAACCACTCACGCTTCAGTTTTATTTTGATTTTTTAGACTGAAGTATTTCTGAACTAATTTAACTTCTTCAAGAAAAAAGCGTACCAATTCTTAAAAGGCCGGCAACGCACTCGCGAGCCCTTTGATGAGCCTTCTGCTCATTTGCCCCTGTTCTAAAAAAAATTGAGTTTTGTCATAGTATGTAGTCATGTTTTTGTATATTTTCTGTCCGCGATGGAAGGTTGGTGACCTGTTACTACACTACTATATGCACACAATAGATGTATATAGATGGTACACAATACCTACAGCATGAAACTCGTAAAATGCAATATTGGGAAAAGGAAAATAACTAACTTAACTTACTTAAGTATTTCAATATAGTTTAAACAATTTCTCGAATAATATTGCTTTGGTAATACGTCAATAATTAATCTCCCTTATTTTTGATATACTTAGTCACAGTTACTTAATAATACTACATATTTCCATAATTTCAATAATATATTTATAGTTCAACAAGCTGTCGCCACCCGCATTCTGGACAATTGACGCAATCATCGTCAATGAGATTTTGGGGTGAGTAAAATAGGATAATTGCATTGGCCACAGCCAAATTATTGTTATAGTAACTATTCAATGATAATCACATCCACTGCGGGAAAAGGTGCTAATAAATATTTAAAGTACTGCGCCAAGTCAATTTTATTAATTGCAAATACGTGTATTTTACTAAAAAACGAGTTGGTGATACCTCTATGTAGTTTTTAGTTGGTCACAAAAAAAGGATTTCAAATACGAAATAAAATATATGATTGTAATTTATCAAGGATTGTAATATAAATAATACTTAGTTTCTGTTACGACGATAACTCGACCTAAGCTTAAAATGACTTTAAATTAAAACAATTAGGCGACATTTTTTTTAGTTTATTCAAAATGTTTTGGGCCTTATTGCAGATCTTCCATCTGACCCTGCGCTGCAACTGCAAATGAACAATAAATTTATTTACATAGTTAAATCGATTGTCTATCGTAAAATAAAACAAAGAACTGGTGAGAAAGCTTTCATTCTAAATTTAAAACTTTTGTTTCCACCGATATTTTAATTAGCCTAAAAATAAAACGGGCTAAGAATTTGACATGTAGGGGAGGTCTTACATGGGGTAACTATAAATCAGGCACATGTGCATGTTGATAACAAATCTTTATCGTGTGACAGTGTTGCCATAAATCAAAAAGCTGTGAAAAGGTCAGTTATGATAAAAGTTTAACTTCACTTGTGTTTGACGTTACATTACTGTATAAGAATTTATAACAATGAAGTTGTAACTTCATTATTATAATTCAAAACTGTTATTTATTACTTTGATTTGTCTCTATCTCTGTCATTAAAATCGAAAGATCTTCTCTGCCAATCGCATTAGGACTCACGGCACACACTTTTAGCATGTCTGCTTCATATTTTCGGTATATTCGTGGAGTAACCAAATAATTATTAACAAAATAGTTGCTTATTTGATAGTAATGATAATCCAAGGGAGCAGAATGTATTTGTTGCCAGCCCCAAATGTAGATACGTTATTGTCTCGTAAGATTTATTTACCACAACACTGTAATCTCATTCCTTGTGGGCGGAAACGTATTTGTTCAAAACGTGGAACGCTCCCTCTTAGGAGGACGATATATCTATATATCCTTTTAGTCAAGAAAAGGTGTCTTTATTTAGTAACAACAGTTCCATGATAATTAAACAACGGTTATACGATAATTTTTGTCGCGTTCATTTGTTTTTAAAGTGACATAAGTGTGATAAGGATAAAACATTTATATCATATAAGCTTTCATAATAAAGAGAGATTGCGATGCTCCCGGTGGTCATACGTTCAAATCCCGGCTTTGCATAATGGATTTTTCTAGGTAGCAGAGTTAAGAATTGTTCGTACTGTGAAGGATAAATCGTGAGAAAACTGATGTCTTAAAACATATTCAGGCATTTAACCACTGTTTCTTGAAACAATAATGGTCCAAATATAAAAGATGTACCACTTTATATCTCATTTCGTTTCCCTTTTTGATGCCACATAGATTTGATTAAACTTGATAAACTCGGAAAGCCGATAAGGGAAAATATGTTAATTCCGTACTGGTATAACCTACTAAGTGATTGGGTTTTGATGCGAACCCGTGTTCGGAATTTGAAGACACCGGACGGTTGAGATCGGTCCAATGTTTACAAATTGCTATTGGGTAAACAACATTTTAGTCATAGATAACCTGCAGCTTTTATAAAAATGTAAGAATGCCGATCACAGATCTCATCCCTCTGAAAGCTTTAGACGTAGTGATAACTATAATTCCGGAGCCTGAAACTTACTTAGTTATATTGTATGTATAGTAAAATACAATAACACAATAAAATTGAATAACGTATGATCATTTGAATGGCTTAAGTTAGTTATCGTTTCTTACGTTTTCTTACGATAGGAGATCAGCCTCCTGTGCCTGACACACGCCGTCGTCTTTTTGAGTCTCAGGTAAGCCGGTTTCCTCATGATGGATGGTCATCGTTCGAGCGAGTTAAATAGGCACATAGAAAGAAAGTCCATTGGAGCAGGAATCGAATCTACGACATCTGGGATGAGAGTCGCACGCTGAAGCCACTAGGCAATTCGCACACTAAGTTTCATAAGGAAAATATATAATGAATTAGAATAGTATAGTTCACGTGGTGTGGTTTTGACATTCAAGCAAATTATTATCGATTTACATCGAACACTATTTGAAATAAGCTAAGAAAATTCAGGTCAAATTCTACAGATGCAAAGTATTGCCCGAATGACTTTCTCACAATATGGCGCCTCTAATTTCCATCTTTATGAAATATTACGGATAACGTTTAAGAGCCGTTTCATAAAATTAAAATTTTATTAAAAAATAAGGAGTCTTCAATTAATTTCTTAAATGTTGCAAATTAAGGTTGATGAAAACGTATTAAGTGCTTAATTTTCTTATTAAGCATATAGCTAATTACTCAGTTCGTACTTTGAAAAAATGATAAAATGTATTGGAAAAGCGTTGGAAAAATGTTAATTAACTTTCGAACTAATTTCGTCTGTAATGAAGTTAAAACATCTCAATATCGGCCCAATATTAAAGCGGTGAAATAATTAGAATAAGGATTTATAGACGGCATTGAACGTTATTTAAGGGTGCGCCTTGGTGATATTTAAGGAGCGGTTCCGTGTCTCATCAATATCAATACAATTTTAATAGATTGTTGAAAGTGATAAATTTACACCAATTTATATTTATAAATTCGGAGGTAGAAATACCCGATGGAATCTTAATAAGTTTTTTGAAGCCAGTGAATTTGTTATTAACATTTATTTACATAGACATAGACATAGCATTATTAGACACACACACAGAAACACACAAGATTTTTTTTTATTTTAAAGAACGAGGAACGTTTTATGTGTAATTTGTGTGTGTCTATCAATGCTATGTCTATGTAAATAAATGTTAATAACAAATTCACTGGCTTCAATTTCAATTGTTGTAATTGGCCCTGGCTCAGCATTATGCTGAGGAGCAGACTGTTCCACAGCAGCTAGTTTGCGCCTCAGTCGCGAAAAAGAAAAATAATATAATAACACTTTTACTTAGCAGAAAAAAATTTATAATATTAGTAAAAGTTAAGAGTTGTTTCACTAAACATATTTCTACCGGCATGTAGGTTTGTGGGCCTCCTAACATTACATATATATATAGGTACTTAGCTAGGCGCCTCAAAAAATGGGGCGGGAATCGAACCCAAGCATTTAGTTATCAATGCGGGGCACAAGACACTTAAGTCGATCTTATTATATATTTAGCCATTGATAGAAAGTGATTTAAATTATATTTACTTTGGCCCATTGAATATTTTATCAGCACCGTAGATCATCGACCGATGTTTTTTATGTTTTGTGTGGCGTGAAGATAATCAATGTGTATATTTACTTAACATTTAACAGCTTTTAAGCGTTATTACATAAATGTTTTTATAGGTAACATTATTTCATATGAAATATAATTATAGTACCTAAAATAAATTTTTATACAAATTTTATAGTAGGTGTTTAAATTAAATAAATCTCAAACAAACTCAATCTCGTAAATAAACTTAACATAGTAATCATCACATGTAAAGGAACGCAAAACATAACCAAGTAAGGCCGGTTATAATTTTCTATACTTAAAACTAATAAAAAATACACTTTACACACACTTTACACAATAATATAAATAAATAAAATAAAAATATCTTCAATTATCTGGCAGCATTGCACCTTGCAGTATGCGTACATTTTTCAATAACTATTGGGCATTTGGTTAAACATGAATTACGCATTCCCTTACTTACAAAGATTAGTGCCTGGAAGGCCTTGTCCTTTTAAGTCGTCAAAAGAGGTCAAATTTAAATGTTATGACAGAATTGTCTTTAAATGTGTTATAAAAGGATCCTAAAATTATCATTAAAATACACGTAGTATTCTTAAAATATCATAAAAGAATTTCACTATTTTGATATTTTTCGAGGAATTCTTTGCCGGAAGTACTGAATCAGATTCCGATATTTCAAAATACTTTTGTTGCTTTCCACATTTCCTGATATCCACTAAGCTTGTGTGGATACGAATTCCGTGTATATTTTTGTATGTAAAACATTTTTGATAACTTTTACTTATTCTTGAGTAAATTTAGTTCAGGTGAAGACACGCTCACATAAGAATAAACCTAAACAATGTTATTATTTCGATACCTCCTAAGTATACTGAGTCATCTAACAAATTTAGGTATTTTGTTTTTTTTATACAAAAGTACATAATAAACCATGATATTAATGTTTGTGTTATTTTTTTTTTAAAAAGACCTACAATTACCGAGATAATTTCACGTATACTAAATCAATTTCAACATCAGTTAAAATCGTACATTGTATACTGATCCAAATAACATTGTATCAGTATTCGCGGGGCGTGAGGAGGGACGCATTGATACAAGTTTATTATGGCTCAGTATACGATAAATGACGGCGAGGGCGCGATTTTTTTTTAATTTTCTCAATAATAAGGTGAATGATACAATTAGCAATATCTCAGGAATCGGTGATATAATGCAAAACAGGGATGAATATGGTAAGTTACATTGATATACTTTATTTATGTTACATATAGCGTGATTTTGCCATTTTTGTTTGAAAATTGTTACACGTCCCTTAGTACGTCGTATACTGATACAACTATATTTACACCTGTTTACAACGAACAAACTTAATAAAAAAGACACTTGACTTATCTGGCAATAATAATGTACTAATTCAATTTTTGATATATTTGTTTTAATTGTGGTATAATATATTTTTTTATGTGTTATAAATTTGATAACATGATATTGGCACGTTTAATATAAAAATATGAATTCTTGCGTTTTTAATTGTTGTTTGTTTTAGAGTCTCCATTGCCACCGGATGCAAATTTTATGGAAGAGGAGCTATCAATACTTGATGATATTGATTAGAATGATAGCAAGGAAGTATCGCAGAATATCCCTTCTAATCCTTACATATTATTCCTAGATTATATTCTTTGCTCTTCGCCTTGGGTATCGAATGTTGATAACTGAGATCGATCGCAATCAGTCATAGAGAACACTCCAGGTAATTCGCCCATCCAGAATAGTAATATAGAAAATTATTGTGATATTACTCCAGTACCATCGCCGTATAATTCTTTTGACTCATCTCCTGTTAATTTCTGACATTAATGATATCACATACTCACCGTCCAATAACGCCAAAAGCGCATTTCCATTGCGAAAAAAGATAAAGAAAGGCTAAGAGTTTTCAAAAAAAATGTAAGGATAAGGAGAGGAAATATAAGCTTAATAGAGGATTGGAATATTTCAGTAGAAACGGAAGAGTACATGCTACGAGAATTATGAAAACTTCTTGCCCCTCAACTTGTCGGACAAAATGCAGTGAGAAATTAACAGAATGTTTTGGATTATTGGACCACTCAAGACAATGGGTTTTTTGGCAAGATATGCTGTAAAAGCTGGAAAAAAAGAGAAAAATATTGTCGACAAAAATATCGGTTTGCAAAACTAAGTTCTTGAGAACCATTTCTATTATTTTTAATTTTGCTTATACAGATTTAAAAAAGTCCGATCAAGGTAATGGATTTATTAAATCAGATCAGCGTGGTTTTTGGATGAACATATAATCCATCCGATAACGTTCACAGTGTTATAGATCACGTTGAAGCATTTTCTCCTGTAGAGTCACATTACACTCGCCAAAAATCAAGTAAAAATTATCTGGAGGGCTTTTTATCCTTCCCAAAACTGTTCATGAATCGAATGGTTTATGGACTACCGTGAGACAATATCGAGATATCTATATATAGGTTTTATAAACCCAAAAAAGATTTTTGTGAACAATGTCACATTTATGAACATACAAGCAAGTTCTACAGACAGATAAAGAAAAGCATGAAGAGCATTTAAAAGAAGAGAGAAAGCTAGAAAAATGAAAATAAAAGATAAAAAATCAGCGTTACAAAATAAGGAAATCCTTACATCAGCATCTGAACTTCTGAAAAGTGTTTTAATGTATGTACTTTGTACCTCACGGGAGCGTGAGTACTTTTTATTATAACCGGAAACATTATTTGTATAATTTCACGATATTCATTGTGGGATCTCGCCAAGGTGATTGCTTTTGATGGTATCAACAGACAGCAAAGAGAGGTGCAATTGAAATCTCCAGCTATCATTTTAAGTTTATAGAAGATACGGGTGGTGAAGGTGTCAAAGATTACCGGTTTTAGTCAGACAACTGTGGAGGCCAAAATAGAAATAGGATTTATTTCTTAATGTATATGTTAAATAGTTTAAAGTGTAGTATATCTATTAGCCATTGCTTTCTAATAGTGGGTTATTCACAAAGTGAAGGCGACAGTATGCACGCTTTAATTGAAAGACAGACAAAGATAAAAAGCTTTATATGCCTGATCAATGATATACAGCTTTTAGATACATACACAGTTATTGAAGTGTCTCAGGATTTAATAAAGGACTTCAAATCAAAGTCAAAACTTATAAACAACTGGACAACTACTAATAATGGATCTATCTATCTATCTAAATAACTCTAATGGAGCAGATGACAGTGATTCAGACTGATTTTTGATTCGTTCAACCTTTAATTATTTTTATTTATTTTGTTAAACCTTATAGCAATTTTTTGAGCGTTAGAATTTCCTAGATTTTTAGATATTTATATTATTCATATCTATTATTTTTATTAATATTGTTTAACGTAAGTTACCATTTTTAGTTCCTATTATTTTTATTGATGTTTGTTACTTTTCAATAAACTTTAATGAAACTACTTAGTACTACAAAAAAGGGTCCTACTTAGTATAAACGAAAAATACATTGTGATTCTTTAAATGTGTTGTTTTGTTAATGACTACTTCTTCCTAACCTTTATTAATTTCGTGAGGTACTCGAAATACCTAAAATGAGTAATTAAATTTATTATATTAGTCCAGTATAAGTTGAGGTTTTAACTACTAACATAGGTAAGTACTTTCCTAGTATAATGAGTCAAGTGATGTAATTTCAACATTTTATTATTAAGTGGGACGAAAAAAATCGAATATAACCAAAAGTAGTATGATATTAATAAAATGATTATCATATTTCGTAATACTTTCAAGTAAGCCATGGATTTTCATGTACAACGTACATGAATATAACTGGTAGTTAAACCATTTTACTATTCAGTCCCGCCCGTGTATAATGAGTCATGTACATAAAATATCATTTAAAAACAAAATTCAGCAAAATCATGTTATACCAAAGGAAGAGCTTTCAATCTTTATTGAAAAAACATTTAATTTATTCCGAATTAGTTTGATTTCATTAAAATATAAACAATTTGCCTTCAAATGGCTCTCCTATAAAATTACTAAAATGTCAGTTGACTCAGTATACTTAGGAGGTATCGATTTCTGCAATACTATAATAGTGATATTGTCATATAATTCGCATTATCGCCTGGTTCTTAGTAAACGCTGATTTAGTTAATCAAAGGTCTTGATTTTATAGGTCAAGAACAAAATCAAATAGTAACAGATGAAATTCACCTGAGCCTTATAATTTTGAATAATCCGAACGACAAAATTATTAAATTAAAAAAAAGATTTAATCAATGCCGTAAAACATAATAGATTAATACAGTTTTTATTTGTATCCATGTATTCTCTCCGTCCACATTCTCGGTAAAATTAACTCGATTGGAATGACGAAAGACGGTATATTAATCACTGGCTGTTCTAACAAATTGTTGGTTCTTGCCTCGAGGTTTGGTGAGCACATTGGGGGACGTCTTAAGATCCCTTTGATATATATCGCGACTAACGTATACGGAAATGTTTTATTTGAGAAATACAACGCTTTGTTGACAATTTTGCATTTCTTGATAAAGGAAATAAAATAGATGAGACTCTAGGATACAATTACAATATATAAGTCGTGTTGTTAATACATATTACACTAATTGAATGAAATTATAATATGCAGTAAACATTCGTTCACTAGTAAAATGAATCTATCTTTTTCGTTCTCACAACTATATGCACCGGCAAATTCTGCGCTCCAGAATCTGGAGCCATCTGGAGTCCAGATGCTACCCAGCTACTGAATATTATTAAATAATATTCGCCTTTATGAATATCATAAGCTCTAATACCAATTTAACATCAAACTAAATCATGCTATTTAACACATAAAGTTAATATAGCTAGCTCATACAATCAAAAGTCTATAGATGTAATCTTAGGCCGAAAAAGTTACCAAAATAATATTCGGCACCCGGAATATAGAATTTTATTGGAACGTATTTGGTTTGGTTGGAATGAACGTACAATAAATATAAAACTTATAGAGCCTTAGCCATCGCTTAGGGCTGCCCACAAGCGGATTATGGCCATTACTCATTCCTACCGTCTAGAACCCTTTAGGCAACTGAATGCGTATTTTTCTGCTTATTTTTACTTAAGTGGAGGCTCGGAGGTATAAATGTTTCATTTGTGGGATTAGAATTTGGATTATGACTCGGTGAAGGTTTATGTTTTAATTAAAGCTCGAGTGAGCTTATTTTTAGATATCGACGTTTCGTACGGCTTATTATATACGCTTTTGACGTTTTTATATATATTTAAAATTAAGGAATTCAGGAAACTTACTTATTTATTCTTGAAAATACACATAGGTACTGTATTGTAAAATACTAAGGTAATACGATAATGTCGAAATAAAATAAAGTATAAGAAAATATATATATCTTAATGTATAGGATATACAATATGGCTACTATAAAATAGAGTGCATAGGCTTGAATACAATATAGGCAGAGTTAAAGAGTTTTTAAAATATATAATGTGTGTATGCCACGAAGCTCGGCTCTGCTAAACATTTAAAGCTATTTAGCAAATATTAATTTATTTTTTTAATAATATGGTGCTATCAAGTTATATTTATACATTTATAATATAACCAGCTACCTGTCTTGCCTTTTCACGTATATTTTTATTTTAAAGTATATTAGTATTTACTCAGAGAGTACTTAGAAATAACATGGCATTTGTGAAAGAGTTTTTAAATCGGTTCTGTAGTTTTTGAACTTTCTTCAGTCTCTAAATCGATTATAAGATTCACAATTTTAATGCAATAAAATTCAACGAGATATATTTATAAGTAGATACATAAAGTAGACATATAAAGCGATGTTATAATGCCTTAGGCAGTTGTCAAACTTGAATATAGATATTGTATATAGACAGTCATTTATCGTATTGTGACTTATGAAATAAAACCATTCCATATAAATTATGCGCAGGATAACGCGATCGGTTGTTATTTATAGTTTTAATTAAAACTGTTTCATTCTTGAACAGAATCTTAATTTATTTATACATCTGAGTTATATTTCATGAATATATTAAATAATAAATTCCTTAATTACTTTTTTTTCGAATGGTCGACCGTCAAATTTTTTATAGATCGCTTGGTTCTTACTTAAATTCCTTTTTACTAGATTTCTAGTTAACTATTAACAATGTCTCAATAATGCTGTTTTTATCTTTTTTACAAACGTATCAAGCACGGATAATTTTTATCGAAATTTAATTCAAAAAGTATCTCCGCTTGATTATATGCACATTTATAGTAGCCATTGAGGCCGCGAACACATTTCTAATTTATTTATTCTGAATATTTCTTTCCAGGCAAGTGTACCTGTGATATAACACCCAATTGACATTGAGATATACCTACCATTTTTTATATAATTGAAGTACACAAGTACCTTTAAACATTAGCGCAACGTAAGCTGTAATGTGGTAATCTCAATCACAAAGAAAACAGTGCTCATTACAGAAGTCAGAAAGGGTTTTATTTCATTTCTTCGTGTACTAAACTGGATCGACTAAAGCGTTTATTTGATCTTTGTTGTTTGAAATGAAATGGGGAAAACGCGGATAAGTTCTCTTTTCAACCACGTTCCTGTATTGTATGAAATTTTGTTTGATGTTGTATTGCTTTTTATTGAGAGTGAAAATAATATAAACTGACTTTTTTATATTTTGTTTCCATATGAATAATGTTATGTATAACGAATATATTGCTATTTTTCTTCTTATTTAAATAAATAATTTATTACAATTTAATTTTACTTTGTCGCTATGGCGTGAATATGTATGTTTTATTCTTACACGACTTTGCATTTGACAATTTTGGTTTATATTTATTTCTTCAGGTTCGACTACAACCTTCACACCAACCACGAACGACTCTACGGTTGCTATTTCTAACGGATTTATGTGCGGTGTGTAGTAGTAAATTTAATATTTTTAGACAACACAAGCCGTCGCAATATATCTGTCACATTCTATTTGAAAACCGCTAATATTCTATTGTCAAAATTAATCGGTAAGATTATACAAGCTGCGTTCCAATTATATACGAGCACGCGTCTTTATGCCTGTAATATCATTTTTATAAATTATGACGTAATAGCAAAAAAAATTTCTCTATCATCCAATTTAGATGAATAAACGAATAAACGTTTTTCCGTGCTTACTTAGTCTACGTGTAAAAACAACGAAAACCTGTTTAGGTATTGAGATTAGACTGAAAAAAAATAAAAACAAAAATTCCCAATACTGTTTTCTAGTCATCCACAATAATTATTGATATATTTATTTAATCATCCGACATACTGTTTCTCCTAATATATAATATAATTTTCACGATTCCCGACGCAAAATTACAACATAATCTTATAACGAAATGTAAATACTCTCTTTGTTCAAATTCCATCATTCGCAACAGAAAATCTATTTGTGTGGCTTAAACAAAAGTATGGCAATGAATTTACGATGTTTATTCTACTCAAAGACGCTACAAAGGCCTGTCATTTAAGGTCTCTTTATTCGGAGGAAAGCAAACAATTGGCAACTTTGACAGGCGTTTCGAAATCACAAAAAGGATTAGCTATACAATATTAAGCGTCTCGATATTATTTTACGTGACGAAGTGCTATGAGCATCGAGTCTGTTTTTTTCAATTTCGGAATGTTTTTTTAGCTGCGAATGGATGAATGGTAAATGGTTAGGGTTGTAGATGTAACTGGCTTTTAAATTTGTATATTTAAAACTTTAAATGCCTAAGCAATAACGTACGTTCGGCAAATAAATTTTTAAACATGGCAGACCCAAAATATTATTAAGTATAATAGACACATTTCCAGTGTAAAGTTAGGACTTGAGATAGAGTGTATCTGTATTAGACCTTAGAGTATGACTATCTTATATAAAAAACTATACGATTTGTGACGTAAAAGCTTTCTCTTATAAAATATTAGCTTTATTTTACTATACATTTTAACCAACAATTTTATCACAATTTGTATCCCATTCAGTAAATGTACAACTCATTTCTTGAAACGTCTTTTATTTACACCGTTCGTCCGTGGAAAAACATAGACCTTTTTAAATCAAGCGTTGTACACTAAAGAGTGCTTAGCTTAAGGTTTTGAATTTTTGAGGAAATATCTAAAGTCAACCTTAACATCTTCGAAATAAGGTGTAATTTTAAGGCATGTAATTTAATATGAATAACATCGACTGTTGGAGCGAAAGTGTGATAAGTTAGACTACGTAAATCCACGCATAGCATTTTGACAATTATGTGCATACAAATAGGTATTTAATTCTTTGACAGTATTTAAGTGGAGGAGGGTGAATATTGTGTTTACCTATGTTTGTCTTTGAAGATTTCAAACAAGGTAACATCTCAAAACACTAGTGACTATTTGCTTAAGAAATAACTGTTTTGATAGAAATGCACTTCTATTTTTACTAAAGTTTTAGTGAAAAACTCTTTATAGTGAAGAGTTCTTTCACTTGTGTAAGTGCAAAAGTGGGTTTATTTGTGGTAACTACGCTAATCTGATTTTCGTGAAACACAAGAAGTATTATAATATAATTCAACAACAGTAGAAAATATGACTCCAGCCCTGCGATTCTTTAACTCACTTTTCGAACTCACACAGCGGTTTTCGCATCGGCGGTCGCTCTCAAATCAGTCGTAAAGCAGTCATTTTATAATTTGGCATTCTGAAAAGGTGGGAGCTAGTAGTTTATTGTTTATCAGAATGCCAAATCATAAAACTGACTGATTCTTCTTCTGAGACTTCACGACTGATTTGAGACGATTTTTGACTGATGCGAAAGCCGCTGTGTGAGTTCGAAAAGTGAGTTACAGAATCGCAAGGCAGCAGACTTAAATATGCACTAGAATTCTGTTATAATAAACTTTGACACCCTTCTTAATAAGAACAAAATACGTCTAATTGCACTCCTAATAAAGTAGCTTAATATGTTGTCTCTTTCTATCAAACTCATTTTACGCTTCGATAAAAAGACATAGTTTGTTTGAAAATGGGGCTTAAAATCTAGTGGAATGTTATATCAAACCAGAATTGTATGTATATCTATTATGTACTCTGTAAGAATTGATACCTTTAAACTTCATTCAGGATTTTCCAGTTGAGTTAGCTTTTAAAAGTGTAAAAGTACAGTGTACAAGGTTATAAAATATTTTATGCATGAATGGGTAGAATATTCAGCTCGTAGATAAATTAAGAGCAGCCATGTTTCATATTTTCAGGGACAATTTTTGATATAGTGAGCGAAAAATCAGTTAATACGATGTTTTTAAAAGCAAACGAAATGCTGTTTTATAATTTATGCCGAATTTATCTTGAACAGGCGTTCGACTCTTAATCCTGGAGTCGTGCGTCCGGTCCCGGGTCTGCTGTTTCAATCTATTTGCAATGATTTTTGAGATATCAAAATCACTTATTCATATAGGTAACACAATGTTGTGTACATGTATGAACGTCAAAAAAAGGAATACATATTAAATGCTTCTAATTTTACATTTTCTAATCCATACATTAAACTAAACCTTTGACTAATCAAAGAAAAGTTATGCCTCTCTTAAAATCAATATTATAGAATCATGAAATATAATTAAATAAATAAAAAAATATAGTATGGTCTTTTATTGACATAACCTTTGCACATTTAAAGAAAACACTTTTTAACCGGATTGAAGTTATCTATTATTATAAATTCACCGTGACCACGCACGCTGTAAAGCACGCGAAACGTCGGTTAAATTAAAAATATGTAAAATAATTGTAAATTTATAATAATACATAACTTCTATACGGTTAAAAAGTGATTTCTAAAAAAAAATTATATCTTTTCAAAGAAACATATATTTTTGTATTGTTAGCGCATTTCAAAGTTAATAAAGGAAATTCTAATATAAGCATATACCATTTCGAAACAATACTCGCGTTCGATATAACAGGAATCTACAGAATTCAAATAAAATATGATAATAGTCCTAGACTTGGAAAATAAACAGATTTCACGACAGATAATGTAAATTGCCTACCTTTGGTATGAACTTTTGTCCCTCATAAATCAAAGATATTAACCGGGACAGCGGCACCTCTTTCGAGCTCCATTATAAATCAGCAACCTATACTACCTTTGCATATGACGTCATAATAAATCTTCACGAATAAAAATAACACTCAACTTCTACTTCATTCAATTTATGACTCGGACGAAGCCTTATTTTTAACGCCAACGAAGCAGCGCGACAACCTAAAATATATAGATTTTCGTTCATCAAATTTTACAAGAATGATGATATTACGATTTCTTTAGCATCATCAGTGTATATAAAAAGTTTTTAATACTATAATGAGTTATTTGTTATCAGTTAGAAGTATTCTCGACGTGTTATATATTTTTAATTTCATTAGAGATCAGATAATGCTGTTTAAATAAATAATCATTAAAAAAAACGTGTGTGTACTTTATGTACACGCGTTAGAAGTTATACTTCATTGGCGTAAGAAGATAAAAATCTTTTCAAAAATGTTATTTTCGCCTTATTCTACGTTTGTTGAAAAAAGGACGCTAACAATAATAATAATTTACTCTCATCATTTTTCCTAACGCGCTAAAAGAAGTATAACTTGAAAAAAAACTAAAATGTTAACTATAGTTAACTTCAGGGTGTCGGTTTTTTGTGACGGTATGGGCGCGCATCGTAAAAATTTACTCTCATAATTTTTCCCTAGAAGTAATAAATGAAGTATAACTTCAAGAATCTCAATTTTATAATAGGTTCGTATTCTGTAGGTTGTTTATCATTGATCTTTTTTTCTCAAATCTTTAAATAAATAAACTTAGAAAATTTGTTTTCGAAGTTGAGTTAAGAACATTGCCAGTATAAACCTTTTTAAAACTAACAATTTCTCACTACAATGCATTTCTTGTCTTATAAGCAATATTTTTTTGGACATTTGAACTAAACGTTGGCTTTGTGAGAAATATCGTGAATCTGCTTTCACTTAGCACGTGCTAAGCGTGATTGAAACGATCTATCGACTTTCATTTTCAGATAAACTTTTCTCCTTTCATAAAGAGATCCATATAGAGATATTTCATAAAATTCACTTTCGATTTCACGCTTTATAACAAAGACTTGGGTCACTTGGGCGAAGATTGCCAAACTAAGGTTGCCAATGTTACAAAATTATTTAATAAAACATTTATTTTACTTTGATGCCCATCAAGTTTTTTTAACTTAACCAAAGACACCTAAAAATATTCACTAACAAGTTTATTAATATACATATTATATTAGTTTATTTATAGTTATTAATATATTAAACTTAATTTTTTGTCTTATAAATTAACTATCAAATAGGTTAATGATGTTTTGTATTTCCAAGGATTCTTTCGCTAATTGATACTTATATACATATTTGAGTTTTATTATTACAAAATTGGCTACAAGATGTCATGATAGTGTAATGGTAGCTCCTATCAAACAAAACTATGCGTTCTCGGGTATTTTACACCCTGGATTTGAGAGTAGGCCATTAATTTAAATTTAGAAGAATTTGATTTTTAACTTTTTATTGACGTGTAAACTATACTGTGTTACTGATATTAATAAATAATATTTTGATTTCTAATAAATAAATTGACAGCCCTGTTGATCCAAACATCTTGATAGTAGTTGTATTCAGCAAATATTACTTTTTTTATCGTGACTTGGCACACAATGATTATTGTTTTAACTCGGGATCTGGGATTTTAAGTATCTTAAAGTAAATTAATTTTAGATTTTATCTTTAACTCTTTTAGGGTCATTGAAGTGCTTAAGAGCTTGATGGTAAGTTCATCAAGATAAACTATATTTTAATGCATTAGAAAATGTAAAATATATATTAAATTATTTATAGTTATGTTGATGTAATTACCATTTTTTTTCTTTTACCCACTTTATTTTGGTTGCACGGTTATATAACATCACGTATAATATTTTTTTTATACCAAACAAATCACAAATAGAATTAGCAATGAAAAATTAAACGCGCTATTCAATCAAGAAAACTTTTCTGAATATATATTATAATATTTGTATTAAAAAAAAGTTACCATGTATGGACGGCATCGTAAAATTATGAAACACATTCCTATAAATTTATAAATTAATTGTTATTATTATATATTAAAATATCTATGTTTAACCTGGGTCCGAACTTCAGCGTAGACAGTCGCACCCTTAACCGCTAGACTAACACCGAATCGTTACTATTAGCTAAATAAATAGTTAATAGAAGCATTTTCTTGAGCTGAAACGATTTTCTTTTCAACAAAACGACGCTATTCAAAGACCATTTGTGTTAATCCCCAGGCGACTGAGCGTTTCTACGAATGAAAATAGGTCCCTTTTTCCAACCTTGAAGGGTTTTTCAACTCGGCTTGAGCTGAATAGAGTTTATATAGTATACCTAGAATTTATGGAAGTAATTAATTTTGTGCTTTTCCTTATTAATTAAGTTTTACGAAGCGTAAACATCTGCGTATGTAGAGCGTGTTTAGTTTTTCAATGTTATGTTTATATTTCTCTATTGTAGAGAGCTAATTATACCTTTTAGCCATAATAATAAACTAATGTAGGTAAATAAATAAAAAAGCCTTTAATTTCCTACTGTAATGAATTATTGACTGTTATGATTATGATTGGGTTGTGTGGAAGAAACTGCTTTTAGCACAAAGACTGTCCATTTAGGTACTTCCTTTGTTTCTCTCTTCGTAAAAAAAGTGTTATTATTATTATTATGATTTATACAAAAACTACAAACAATTTGTTACTTTAATTTAATGATAAGTTCTATTAAATGGTTGGCTACATTATTACTAGAAACTCCCTTCATGTACCTGACATTTCTCCTCCGAGGAATACTCTTTAATTTTTCCCTTGCATAACCAGTGTGGGCAAGAAAGCATAAAAGAACGTCATCCTTTTATTTTCATTTAATGATTTAAAAAATATATAGTAAGCTTCTAAATAATCTTCAAATCGCCTACATTTTAACACATGTAATAGTTTTTTAAGTATGCACTGTATGTACTTCATACAAATTTTTCTACAGTTTAAGAAACCGCCTTCCATGCCTAGCCTAATACATTAGTATTCAGGGAAACCCAAAACTGTGGATAATGTTAACCACAAAACCACAGTGATTTATGATGAATCTAAACAGTTTTAGTCAATATTGGTTACATTCTAATTGAAATTAGTATATAATGATTTGTATAAGATTAAGGTAAAGTATTTACAATCTTAATGTACATAATGATAATTAAAATAAATTTAAAAATAAATGATTAAAACATTTAAATTACACATGTGGAATGTCACTTTAGTATCGTAGATTATCTAGGCTAAACCGAAGCCGTACAGTGGTTAAATTAAGACTAATCTGAAAGGTCGTTGGCAAAACACAAAGGAGTAAAGGGCACATTCAACATTAAAAAATTTCCATACGGATTAGGCTTAGTGGTTTTGTGTTTTTATTGCTCTAACTCAAACTCAAAATATCGTTATTCAAGTGGGTAACCAAGTACACTTTTGAATCGTCAAGTTAAATTAATCGTAAATTTACATTAACTACCAGTTCGCAAGTCAAGGGCGTAGAGCGGGTAAGAAGAACTGGCAAGAAACTTTCCGCCACTCTTTTTAATCGCCAAGTATTGTCATACAAATTGTTTGAACTGGAGCAAATCAATCCCAAGGATTAGGATCATTTAAGTAGTCCTCAAATTTATAAAAAGCTTTGTTGATTAATTTTCGTTTAACGAGGGCTTTGAATTTATTTAGTGATAATTCTCTAATTTCGCTTGGACGCTTGCTAGTATGCGGTACATTAATTATGTATTTATATAGTATAGAAGATTTTGCAATCTTATGATGCATTTGAATGCCCCGTGCATCATATTTCTTGCACTTACTTGATGTTTGGTTTGATAGAAGCCCTTATATTATTTAGTGGAATTCAATAAAATGGTGTAAAAGACAAAATAAGCAAGAAAAATATTGGTAAAGTCAAATAACATTTTCAGATTCCGGCTCACAAATCTATCTGTGTAATTAATAGTTTTATATCACGAATAACACATAGACATACTGTATTAACACTAAAAGCGTAAAAAAATATTATTTTGACAATATTGATGTAGAAAATCAATAAGCCACATACATTACAGATAACATTGTCGATATTTGCGCGTAACGCAGATAAATAGCCCGAAAGCCTTCGCTACATTGCCTTTCGTAACGACCTTTTCAAATCGGCTTATGGTTAAAATAAGTTACTTCAGGTGACTGAGTTTATTGAAATAGATTTTTATCTTAATAAAAGGCAAGTATATGATTTATGTAATGAAGAGTTCGGAGTACGTACACATCGTGAGAAAATTGTCGTAGACCCAGAAATAAATATGTTAGGTACAAAAAGCAGATCACGGATTTTATTTATGTTGATTTTCTTTAAACATAAGGAACTGCCCGCTGAAATCTTTGACTCCAACTGCGAATTGATTGGACTGTCATAAAAGTAAAAAAATCTCGCAACAGTAGGTTTTATAAAGATTTTTAGAAAAATAAGGGACGCTGTTGCAGCATTCCTTACCAAATTTATTTCCAACGCACAAATATACATAATTTACAATATTCTTAACCTTACATAGTAATGATAATAATATTGATAAAAAATTGATAAACAGAAAATTAAAAAAAAAGTTTTGTCCTTGTGGCAGTGTATCTTTAACTCTGGGGTCACCTATCTATCTACCAGGCGCCTACTTAAATCTTTAATTAGCTCTGCAGTTGAACCCCACGGCCGTCTCTACTCTAACGGGAAAAAAAACAAAGTGGGAGGAAAGACAGACGACGTTTATTATTTTCCGTCTGCTCTGCGGCCGGTCCAGCTTTTGTCCGAGGGAGGTGAGACGGAACTAACGTGTCCACACAAGTAGCATCCCATACCAATTATCCCTTTAATTATTTGTTATACACCACACATAGATCTCTTATATAGCATTCGTAATAGTGCTTATATTACTATTACATTCACAAGTAGAGTACTATATAATCTATAGTTATATATATCAATGTCAAGTACATAATGTCATTATAGTCCTTTTGTCTTTGACACGCCCTCACTATTTGATTTATAGATTGTTCGTTGACTTGTCTCCGGCTTATTAATGAATTTATTTAACGCTAATGAACAAGTAACGTTCGGGACAAGTGAAAACAATTTATCTGCGCCTAAAGGATATTTTGAGGATATGATGACTTTTAAGTTTTGGTATTTTAATTAATATAATAATTTAATATTTCAATCAGTGGTGCCAGAACCTTTTTAGGTCAGATTTTTGTATCTGTTTCACTATCATTTGTCAATCTAATGGGCACGTAGGTGATCAGCCTCATGTCCTGAAATGCGCCGTCGACTTATTGGGTCTAAGGCAAGCTGGTTTTCTTACGATGTTTTCCGTCACCTTTCCAGCGAATTTTAAATGCCCACATAGAAAGAAAGTCCATTGGTGCTCAGCCGAGGATTGAAAGTACGACCTCAGAGAGTTTAATATATTAGTGTCAGTCAAAAGCTTACTTAAAGTAATTTTAATTTAAAGCTTTCTGCGATATCGTTAAAATTATTGATATTTATTTTTCCCCGGCCTCGAACCTCATACCCTCAGCGTACATGCTTTTTTAAACAGACTGCGTAGTATTGTTTTATGCTAGGAAATAAAAACACACCAGAAAAATTAGCAAAAGACGTCGCAAAATTAAGTTTTTTAACATTATTTATTCTCGTTTGAAATTAATCAAATTCAAACAAGTTCAAGTCCCAATTCCCAATCTTGTTGGAAAGCAAACAACATCTTGTTAGCAGAGAGCTATTCTTCGATGACAGATACAAAGTGCACTTTATCTTCAAAGTCCTCATTAACTCGTCAATAATTAATAACTCCAATTTCCTCTGCAGTTCGCTTCATAACATTTGATTGATTTCCCTGCCACAGATTTGAAAGTGGACCTTCATAATGAGCTTTTGTCTATGGTTATTAAAACTAAGCCATATGAATTTTTTAAAGTAAAACTTCATATAATATTTTACAAAAATGGTAAAGCAATGCCGCCCTGTATTTTTAAATTTTAAATTCTCGTCTTTTATTTAAAACTCAACATCAATAAAACACACGGTGACTACGCTTCATATTGCAACGATGCATTCGAAGCTTTTTTAATACCACAGATTACTCACAAACAGTGTTTAAAATCCATATTATCTTTGTATCAACGGAGTTTAATTGTGCTAAGATCCGTGTCTAATAAATAGCGACAGGGTTAAGCTTCGAACTAGGAGACCATTAACTGTAGATTTACAGCGAAGAAAAATCTAGTTTAATCCAGTTAATTACACCGAGTCGCATGGAAAATTCTATAAATTGTGTGGTTGTAGTTTAATGGATACTTTTTAAAAATGGCTCATAATAGTTTAGAAAGATAACTAGGAAATTTATACTGAATACCAAGAAAGAGCGTTCTAAGTTTATATATACCAGCGACGCACTTACGAGCCTTTTTTTGTGTAGAAATGTAAAAAAAAATTAACGAGGCATAAAACAAAGAGAGGACGGAAATACTATAATTGCCCGTAATTTAATTCGAAACCCAGATAAGGTTCAATCCAACCGGTATACTTAAAATGTAGACCATAACATAAAGGGTCACATAATCTCGAGGTCAAACAAATAACAGTAGCATGATAATCACAAAATGCGGTTAGAAGAAATGAAACTGAGTTGATTTTAGAGTACATCAAATTCAAGATTACGTCGATTTTTATAAAACGATTCTCAGTTCCTATCCTTATGAAATTGTGATTATGTATTATATTAGAAGTGATTTTTATAGAAATTTTACTGTTGCCTTAAATGATTGCAGTTTATCTAAGACTTTGTGTTGTGCCTAAGCGTCTCTTGCTGGATTCGGACTTAGCAAATATAGTTAACCAAACGTTAAGTTGTTGAATACCTGATTATATCATTTTCATCATAATTCCAATGCATGGCATGCGGAACAAGCTGATACAATTATGTAAAACAAACTTAGCGATTAAAAGTTGCGAGAGTTTCATGCTACTTCAGGGCGGATCTGATGGGTCAAAGTCAGTAGAAAACCTAAAACTAACCTAACTATCTTTACGTCTAGTAATAAAAAATATTTGTATAATAGCATAACTGTAAATTCGTTATACTGTTTCAGGGCCTTTTTACTAATGCTTTCAGAGCTTAATTAACTCTCAAGTGAATAGCTCCTACGGAATAGCTGAACTACGTAACCGGTTTTGAAACTGAGTTTTTTTGTTTTATCCATTCATGAGTCAGTACCTTTAAATCAGTAATGTAACTAGATGAAAGTTTTTACGCCGCAAATTTTCACGGAAGATTTTAATAGAATTTAATATTTGGCAAGAAAATAAAATGTGTTTTATTTTTATTGGAAAGCAATTAATATATAATCAGTATATAATCGAAATCTTTTAATTACAGCCGTTTATTCTTTTTGTGCTTGTCCGAGGAAGATGGGACGGTCGGTGGTATGGGATGTTACGTTTGCCCCGGGATCCAAGGGATCAATGACATCCCATCCGGTCGCTTGCCATGGTCTTTTTCGATGCCTGTTGGCACCAAAACGGCTGCAACATTGACGAAGGAGCGGCGTATAGTGTCGTTGAGCGAGGCGAGAAAAACAACCTACACTCTTTTGGCAATTAAAGCCATGGTGTCCAAGTCTACTTAGCCACAGGGACACTTATGATGGCAATGCGAAGTGATAGTGTTAAAAGAAAAATAAAAAGTAGTAAAACTTAGTTACTTTAAAACAATTTTTATCGAAGCTTTATACATAAATTGCTAATATTTATTTGTTACTTCTTTGAGCAATGTAATGTGCTTTTATGACAGCGAAATAGACAACCCTGCATAGTAATTGAATTTTTGGCGCTGCTCTTAGATTTAGAGTTCATTTCACGTCATAGTAACTTATAGTCTCACGAACATCTGGCACAATTTTAAATTGGATCTTTCATCCCTATATAACGTACGACTTAAAAACGGTCCATTGTTTGACTTTTTAATATAATAGGGTAAAGTTGGACCTTTGGTTAAATTATTTTCTTATTTTAACATTTAATTTTATTTCATATACAATACACCTTTACACAAGACTTTACTAACACTGCTAACTTTTACCAATATTATTATTATTTTATTTTTTTCTACTAAGTATTATTACATTCCTTTACTTTCTTTTTTTTGCGACTGAGGCGAAAACTAGCTGCTGTGGTCTCTGGCAGAATGACCAGCGCTGTGGTGCAGTCTGCTCCTCAGCATAATGCTGAGCCAGGGCCAATTACAGCCACAGCAGACACACGCATTACACATTTGAAAAAAATTATATCTCTAATTATATATATTTTGTTTTTCTTTCATTATTGTTATTGTGTGTGTGTTTTTGTTAGTAATAAATATGCTTATATAAGTTTAAAAAGGCAAGTACGTTATTTATTCGTTGAGCTTTTTTTAAACATTTAAATTTCACTTACACAAACCACACCTCATATCTCAAACAGTCATTTTATTAATATAGCCGCGCAAATTCTATTTTCAAGATAACGAAAATACCATATTTCTGGTTAGACATCAAAGCAAATTGAACTCCTTTTTTGTCGGTGCTTCCTGATTGCGTCTATTAATTAAAAGCGTGAATATTATGAGTGAATGGGTCTTAATGAATGTCTATTCTACGAAGTAGGTCGGAGGCGAAGTAATTGCGAAGTGGTTGCCCAGATAGGTTGCCGCACTTACTTCATTGTTTCGATAATTACTGCAACTATGGAACGGTAACGCATTCAGGACTGCACTTAATGAAGTAAAAATCCAGTTATTGTTATGCCACACATTTTATGGAATTTATTTACGGAGAGCTGCCATACTCAGAGTTTATACTTTAGCCAGTAAAAATGTAAAAAGTTCACCATAGATAGAAAGCTATAAGGTTTCAGTTTCATCATCGGATGTCAAGGCAGAATACAAAATACCATCCGTATCACCTCGATGTCCGTCGTTCCACAAGCGTTTCTTAATGCAGTTTTCAGTTAGCTCATTGAAGTATTTACGAACCAATTCGACTTAGGGTCCTTCAAGAAAAGAGCGTACCAATTCTTAAAGGGCCGGCAACGCACTTACGAGGCTTGGCAATGTCCATGAGCGGCGGAATCACTTAACATTGGGTGTCTCCTACCCATTGTTAAATTATATCAAATATAAAAGTTTCATTGCCCTAACCTTCCTTAAATTAGTCACTATTTATTTCTTTATTCTATTTCTATATAAATTCGCTCCAGTTACCGATTCAGTTGTAAAATATGTGTGTATGTATTTTCAATAAGAAAAAAGCTTAGTATATAGCTTTCTGATAAGTATTTGATTATGATTCAATAAGAGTCTTTCTAAAAACCGGATCTTCTATCGGAAAGTACTACAATCTAAATAATAGCGTTACGATAAAAGACATCTGAAATGACCACTTATTTCGATTGCCGGCCTCATTACCACAATATAGATTCATCTTAAGCCTATAGAAAGTCTACGATTAGGGACACCCACGTTTATCAATAATCCATTATGCCTATACCAAACAATACTATCTTGGGCCGGCATGATGAATAGCAGTCTGGGTACATTAGGAATGTCAATAAATAAAAAGTAAATAGATGCTCATCGCGAAGGAAATTTGAGATTATTTTGCTGCTATAGTCCGGTTCATAAGTGATTAGTCATTCAGTATGAGTAATAACTCTTCAAGTGAGCCGTGTTGGCCTAGTGTCTTCAACCTGCAACTCTCATCCCTGAGGTTGTAGGTTCGTTTCCCGGCTGGGCACCAATGGACTTTCTTTCTATGTGCGCATTTAACATTCGCTGGAACGGTTAACGTCGTGAGGAAACCAGCTTGCCTGGCTGGAGGAGGCTGATCACCTTCTTGCCTATTTGATTGAAAAATGATCATGAAACAGATTCAAAAATCCGAGGGCCAGGCCTAAAGACATTGCTCCACTGACTTTTATTTTATTATATTCTTTAACGTAACGTTAAAATATATTCAATTTAAAAAAAAATGATTTTTTGATAAGTGAAATCAAGCTGATTTTTATAAGAAGAGAAATTATATTTTGGAAATGGAAATAGAACGTAGAAATGATTAATTATTATGTACCTAATTTTTTCAATATAATCTACGCCCCATTCAGACATGTGTCTACCATTGAATTGCGTAAATAGGATGATTGGAAAGTTCAAAAGTTCTGAATGATTAAAAAAAACTTCAAGCAATTCCGAACGCGACTTTAAACTAATTGCTAAGTTCTAACTTTTCCACACAACTGTACAGAAACCAAAGCTATTAAACACGCGATAAACAACAATATCTCATTGATAATTAAAAAAATGATACGTCTAAAGTAATGAAGTGTACTTCACTTGAAACCGGTAGCGGAGATAAGTGGCGAGTAATGGTACTTGTTCATTCCTATCTCGTTATGGCTTGAGTAAAACAAAATAGAAAAAATGTGTATACACAAGCACAAAAGTGCAAACTATTGAAGCATTGTATATATTTACATATTTAATCCATGTACCTTAATATATTTGGAAAATAATTAATTATTGATCCAAATTGTACAACATTTATACATCCATTGTGACCAGTTGCTAGGTCTTGCCTTAAGTAAAATTACTGAACAGCACAAAAATCACATACATCTCTGACATTTATTAAGCGAAATGGGTGAACACCTTATCATTTATCTATTATTATTTAGCTTCTATGTAAAGATATAAATTAAGAATATCTAGGCACTCAATTTTACGTGTAAATTTTTAGAATTTTCTCGCCTGCAGGTAGATAAGCTATAACAATGCGCGCATATCTAACCGCTTTATGGATGACTTCGGGGCTTATCGAATAAAAATCTCTGTATGAAGAATGTTACCTACCCTCGAGAGACGTTAAGATGTTATCCGGTAATCTTCAGTGGGACCTTGCCACAATGGGGTTGAATAATGGTACTTTTTGGGATTTTATTACTAGACGCAACGTGACAGATTGATTGTCAAGTGTTCGTTTTGTTCCATTTTTAAAAATTAAAAAAGGTGAACTTATGAGCATAAGGGACGTATGGTATAAATTATTAGATTATTGAGGAATACATTGTTTGCGTTTAAGGTACTTTTACTAGCTAAAACTAATTTAGTTTTTTTTTTCTTTACTTAATTCTACTGTATAAAAGTTTGATGATTTTAAAGTAAAAATACTTTAACGCATAAAACGATAATTTTACAGTTGATTTTGTATGCTATACAGCATAGGTTGACAGCTTTATAACGGAGTTACACAATTGTACATTTTTAATACTTAAATGTCGTTTAACTCTTACACATTAACTCTTAAATGATTTATTAAAGTACGTGTTTTTTTTTTAAAGACAATTCACACCAATTGACCTAGTCCCATGCTAAGCTGGTGAAGCTTGTGTTATAGGTACTAGGCAACGGATATACATACATATTATAGATAGACATGTAAATACATATTTAAACACCCAAGACCTAAGCACAACACCAAATGCTCATCACATCGATGTTCGTCTCAGCCGGGGATCGAACCCGGGACCCATGGATTCGCCCATGGAGTCACGGGTACTAACCACTAGACCAATGAGTCGTCAAACACCATTCTATCACCATCTACGTTATACAATCAGAGGCATATGTAAACAGTGACTTAAAAGTCTCTAATGGGATGACTTATAGATATTTAAATAACTTTTTTGATACCACACACGGTTCCGCGTCCGTGGCTAATTTAGGTAGCATTGTGCACCTCTGAGTAACTCTATAAGATTATCAAAACCCGTTGGGAGTTACTCATAAATCATAACTTTCCTTCTAAATAAACAGATAAATTGAACTCTATTCACTTGTTATATAGACCAAAATACAATTTAAATCTATTTTTACATCGTAGATAAAATGACAAGCGAAGTTAATATTCCGTTTGATCGAACCAATTGTTAGTATTGTTACTGACGGTTTCGAGACGGAAAAATGTTTGTAATTGTACAGGACATGCATCAATCAATTTAAGCTTAGTGATTTATCGTTTTCAAATGCAGTCAAATGTTATTTAAGATACAATAATGTTATAGAAATAAGGAGATTTCATCGGAATCATTTAAAGTAATATCAGATTACAACGTACTATATCTAATACTAATAGTGACAATACATTATTTTAACTAAAACTAATGTCTTTGATATACTAATAAAGCTTGCTAATCGTTACTTTTTATATAATTCTAATAATTTATATAATATTTTTGAAGAACTATGATATTTTTATACAGAAAAATTATATATATTGATGAACTTAAATTTTCTACTTAACAAGTGAAGCTCACATAAATTTAACACCCAAGCATAAATCTTAGTATTATATTTCATCGAAGATGTTGTGACAAGATTGGTAACAATTAAACATGTGGCATCATTTCTATTCAAACCACACGAGCGGAGATTTCTGATAAGTTATCCGCAACTTGGCCTTATCTTTTTATTGCAACGCAGGCGGTGCAAGTAAATTGCTCCCCGTTTATTATAACCGGGGGAATTAGAGCCGCATTCAAACACTGTCCTATTGAGACCTCGGAAGGGAACCGAATCTGATAAGGCAGATCGGCGATAGTCCCCTTTTTCTTTTCGCGACACCTTTGTCATGACAAAGGCCGTGTTTGGTAGGACCGTGGCATCTGAATGGGCTGTGTATAACGTCCTGCCTGAGGCTTACATCCCGCGAGATCGATCTCAGATATTCTGCTCAAAGATTTATTAATCTCGCCGTTGGAACAATGAGGCCTTTTAGGCACCTGGTATTTTTTAAGTATACTCGATATGGTCGGTTTTGCTCGACGAGAGCTTGCGGCTACATAAGTGCTGATTCGAGTGCATTTCAATTGTTTGACCGGTGGTTCAGAACATGGGTCTTTATTGTGTGCGTATATATTTTAATTAGCCTTACATGAAACTTTTATAAAGAATTCTACACCAATTGAAATTCTTTGATTGCATTCAAAAAGTCCTAAGGTAACAGAAATATAAAAACTAAATAAAGTAATAAAAAGTGATGGAGGTACACATTTAAATTGTGTTTGTAAAATAATATCTATATCTGTAGAATTATCAATCTAAATGTCTTTATAACACGATGTAACTTTATAGTTTTTATTTCAAAATATAAATTCATTAACATTCTGACGTGGCCTTAGATTTGATAAAGAAAGATGTCCTCTCTTAAGTTTCAAGTTTCATATTACACGTTTAATTTGTCCAGATCGCGTGCGATAGGACGGCTTGGTATAAAATATAATAGCTCGTAAATTATCTTTTTATCAAGGGATTCTTCCACGTTTGCTGAAACTAAATGCTGTTTTAGTTTAGTTATCTCACGTACATTGTGTTAATAAGTGAAGCGGTTCTTAGGATCTCAGCTAAAAGTTTGTAAGATTATTATATCGTTCTTAGAAATGTTCAACTTAATAGAACAGCATTTTTAATTATAAAATAGTCCTGTATGGCGTTCTTGATTTATTAAATGTGTTTAGGAGGTTGGGAATCAGATTCCCTGTATAGTGCGAATAAAGAATAAAGAAAAGATACAAAAATGTATCTACCTCATATTGCTGATACAAACGAACTGAACTGAACACATGGTTTCGTACTTTGGTTACTGCGTAGTTGCAACGAAAACATAGAAAAGCTTATCGTGATTAGCAACACTAAAGCCAAAATTGTTGCGTGGACATTAGCAAATGAGATGGACTGATCAAGTCAAATACTTACTCGTTGTCCTCCTGTACACAGTTGTAAAAGAAGCCCAGGATCGAAATTAGTGGAGCTAACCACTGACCACAGCTGATCACGATCCTCAAACACGAGTTACCTACCAAGAGAGATTGCTGATACGAAACTTTTGTTTAATTATATCTTTAACCCATATATAGCCCATTTAAACTTACAAACAGTTAGTCTTTAACCTAATGTAATGTCCACTCAAATGTTTTAAAGAATGTTCTTATAATCCTGGCACTAATGATCAGTGTTCACTAGCAGTTAAGCTTTTCAGTTTTATTTACACTACCATCAGTTACTGGGAAAAATATTTTAAATAAATAAAATCAATCAGTGCCACTACAGCCTCTTTTGGTCTGGGCCTCAGATTTCTGAATCTGTTTCATGATCATTTGTTAATCTAGGCAAGTAGGTGATCAGCCTCCAGTGCCTCACACACGTCGTCGACTTTTTGGGTCTCAGACATGTCGATTTCCCCACGATGTTTTCCTTCACCGTTCGAGCGAATGTTAAATACGCACCTAGCAAGGAAATCCATTGGTGCACAGCCGGGGATCGAACATACGACATCGCAAGAGTCGCACGCTGAAGCCACTAGGTCAACACTAGGTCAACACTGCTGAAAAATATTTTAACCTATGTAAATATGAAAAACATCTAAGAATTTTTAATCGTAAAGTTGAACTTCTTCAACAAACTAGCAAATTTGATTGAATTTACCTGTTGTACGAATAGCGTCGTCCCATTGAAACGAATACTCAAAATTAAATTTCATTTAAACCCTATACAACCGAATTGATAAATAGAGCCATCGGAACATGTTAAACAGATAACAATATAGTCAGCTGCGAATGGTATCATAGAATGATAAAGACCCGCATTTTGCCAAATAAACCGCGGCAGGGTGCCGTCATAATATTTTACTGTTCATGACTGTATCGCGACATTATTTTTTGCCTTTGCGGTCGATAAATTTAAGTATACGTGACGTGTCTGCAAGAAAAAGTTGGGCGTGTGTTAACAAATCAAATTCTTATGAAAAAAGATAGGGCTGCATCAACGAAAGTGGATTTTTATTTTAAGGTATTATATGTAGATGTGTGTTTATACAATCCTAAGCTATATGTCTTATGACAAGTTTTTCCTTTTGTCCTTGAGTAATCAAGTTATGTATCTATTTCTACATATTAACTTGAACATTATCTCATAAATCAGCGTTAACTTAAATTGAATACAGCTTATTCAATTCAGGATCGACAAAATAGTAAACAAATTACCAAGAATATACGAGTACCTAACGTGATTCAAGCTCACAATCATTCATCAAAAGCGTTCATTAAATTTGTAGGCAGTTACTAAGTAAGTGTCACAGTGAACATCATCAATTTTGTATTATCTTTTCTATTAGGCTGGCTACCGTCGTATAATCTCTAGAAGTCATAAACGATATGGATAGAATAAGTGTTCTTGGTAACATTATATTTTAATGGCAATGAGGACTTTGTTGCTGAGAGGCATAAGTTGCTTTAGTAGAAAGTGCCATAGTTATTGATTAAATGTGTTTTTGTATAATTTTAGTAACATGTGAATTTTAAGATCTACATTTTTTATGTCCATTTCTTCATTTTCCTAGATCCCTGGGTGACGAAAAGGACATTCAGAATATACCCAATTTGTAGCTCTATTTCCTTCGCCACTGCGATAATGTTTTTTATTTAACAACATTAACGGTGTGTTAAGCGTACTTTACAAAGGAACCTTAATGATAGGCGTATCAAATCAAAATCTTTTTTGAAGTTATACTTCTAGTGAAATTTTACGATGCGCGCGCACCGTGACACAAAATTAACTGAATGAAGTTGGCCACGGAAGATACTACGGCATTGGACATAATTTAAAAAGAACATTCGAATAATTATAGAATTTATGTTTCACTCAATGTAAGAGAATAATAATAAATATTTATTTATTTAATTTTACAAATGTAAACTGAACTTTATTGACTATAATGACTCCTTTTCCAGTCTTTGATTATTTAATTGTGATTAATTATTTGCATGCAATCAAAACCTATTTTTAATAATGTTATTTGGCATTATAACTTCTTACGAGCGTACATAAGTACACGCACCCTTTTTTCATATAGGTAACACAATGTACACTTATGAACGTCAAAAAAGAAATACATATTTCTTTTAATTTTATTTACTTCTAATTTTACATTTACTGCCAGTTCTCAAAGTATGTAAGTAGACTAGCACTATACAGAGTTGCAATAAATTCTCTGTGATAATATGTTTAGGTACTATACGTGAACGTTTGTTTAAAATACCATAAATTTATATCGTATTTTGATCACTCCTCGTTCGGACAAAGCAACTCGAAAGCTATAGGAAAAAACATCTTGTGTTACTTCAGATCCTTTATATTTGTGCATCAAACCGCCCAAAGAAGTTTATTGTTGTGGAATGATATGATGTCTTTATGTTCAGCTATTGTATTATCTATCTTGATCTTTTTATTTAATGGTCAGAACCACATTGCATTGTTCAAGCGCATTGGAAACAAATATTTTGAACATTTTGACATTTACGACCATTTTCTCGTAATTCGATATAAGCAACGGAATTTAATATCCTCGCTACTAGTTTTAAAAGAATATTGTTATGCTTGCATTGAATATTTATCAAACGATGAATAGAAATGTAACGAACTCTGTTAACTTTAGCGCAGATTTGTATTGATCCTGAAAATTGTTAGAATTCAATTTTAACTCTAACACTTTATTGAACAGAATGGAGTATTTTATAGCCGTGCATGTTTTTATAAAAAAAAATATTTGACGCGCGCTTTTATTTCATATTTTTTAACAGCACAGCCAGTTAGCTGGCAGAATCGGTACTAAAGCGTGTCAAAAGGAAGGAGCATAGGAGAATGATTTTTTCATTATTACATTATCATAACACATAAAATTTCAATAATACTTTATCATTCTTGCTTTAACGGATTATTATTAAGTAATTCCCATAGCTCCAAGAAGCCAAAAATCAGTTGGATCGGTCATAAAAATAATTTACTATTAGAGGTAATATTTTGATGATCAATTCTGAGGAAATTTTGAAACAATTCCACTTAAGGTCCTTCAAGAAAAGAGCGTACCTAAAAGGCCGGCAACGCACTTGCAAGCCTTCTGGCAATGTGAATGGGCGGCGGTGGTATCACTTAAAATCAGATGAGCCACCTGCCCGTTTGCCCCTTGTTACATCAATATATGTTATTCATACACACTTCGCATATTACTCAAACAAATACATTTAAATATAGAAACCTCAAAGTCTTTGGAGTGAAACGATAAGCATATTATAAAGGAAAGGGTACTAAAAGGGTTAAGCTTATGAGTGAACGTATTAAATAAATTTGAAATCTGCCGTTAAATTTTCCTATTTCAGGGAAACGTGCGGTTCGCAAATCTTTGGTAAGCATTTGCGGTTGGGCGCAAGCGGACAATCTGTCAAAGCGTGATGGAAATATGGGCCGAGAGATGGTAAAGTAATAAAACAGCATCTATTACTTAGAACATTTTAAATAAGTTGTATTACACGATTCAAGGTTTCTCAATAAGCTTTAAAGTCTCAATTTTGTTTGGAATTAAATTAACGAAACTGAACTTAAAGTACAACTGTCATCATGTGCATTTTGTACCGTAGTTTACGTTAATGCACCTATTGACTGGATCTTAATTTAACCCATAATGCTTAGATTCTTGACTTTAACATTACAGATAGTTTGGTTTAAGGATATACAGGAATAATGTAGCTTAAATATTGTTAAAGCATATATTGTAACGCATCAACGAAGTTCACGAACACCTTTTAATGAGAACTATCCAAGAGGAAATCCGGAAACTGGCAGCTAAATACAAAGAGCGGTTAAGCTGTCACCCGAATAAACTTGCTCGTCGACTCACCAATACACAGTATGTGAGTCGACTAAAACGTCACTATATTCTAGAGCTAGAAGACCGACAGTAGCTCTAGACAGAATATGAGTAGATGCTTCCAACGGGAAGTCACTCCACATGACATCACCACAGAAAAAATAGCCTCATAGCCTTAGGGCTGATTGCAAATAACCGCAGAAAAAAATATACGCATTGTATCTGGAGGGTTCAGCACTTCACGTGAACCAAGTAAACCTTATAAACAAAAAACTTAATGATAGTTTCTATGTATAAAACGCTTTTTAAACTTTTTTCGTGAATTCGGCTTCTACTACTATATAGCTATTAGATTTTACGTCAAGTAAGTTATTGTATATTATTCCAGGTGCGTGAAGAAGTATAAATATATATACGTAATGGCCCTTTTCCATTGTATATTATTAAAGTAAATAACAAATATAAAGTAATTTGGTAAGGATTTTTTAAGTTTATAACGAACTAAATTTATTTAAAAAAATAATGTTCAGCCGAAACAGACCTCTTCTTTTAGTATAAAACACAACAATATTACAGCAAGCTAATTTACTTGTGCCACTTAGATTAGTTAATAAAATGAATTCTAATCTACAATTCGACTTAAATTACACCCATTCAATCGTTATCATTTTTATGTCTAAGTTGAAATTTCGTTTGAACGAATTTGACTATTTCGTCGGACATTCTTAATTATCATTAATGTTACGCGGTTGAAGCAGTATTTAAGATACCGGAGAAACGTATAAGCTATTTATATTTATGAGTAGAGTGATTTTATCTTTGTAATTTATGAATTAACGATAAAGTTCATAACCTAATTCTAATTAAGACGTGTGGTGGTCTTTGGTACATTAAATTTACCGAGATTTTCAAACATACTAGTTTTATTAAATTTAGAATTTTAATTAACTAAATCCTGAAATAGTTTTGACGTTATAAGAAAAAGTTTTGGGACATCTTGCTGATTTTTTGTTAATAAATAACAGTAAAATCTGTTCAATGAACGAGGTAACTTGACGATACGATGTTGTAAAGAAAGTGTAGTAGGGATTTGTCTATACCTACTGATATTATAAAGAGGAAAGATATTAATTTATGAATGATATTAACGAAACTTTAAAATAGGACATATTTTAGTTAGTAGTATTATTTGAGTATTGAATAATTTCTTTTTTAGATCGACTGCATATTAAACAAATATTTTATTATAATTTCAGGTGTTTAGATTCCCTACAATTTTCTAATAAGAAATGGGTCATGTATACATGGTACTCAAATAAATATTAAATCATTTAAAGTCGGCCTATTACTCGCAAAATGTAAGTATATATTTGTACCATTCCTGGGTCAAGGGGATGCATAACATTTAACTAGCATAAAATATATATTACGTGATTTCAAGTCACGTGCAACAAAAAAAATATGCAATACATTTAAATTCTATTAAAAAATCTGTGGCACTACCTTTTTTATGTCTGGACTCCGATTTCTGATACTGTTTTATGATCATTTTGTGAATCTAATAGGTAAGTAGGTGATCAGCCTCTTGTGCCTGACACACGCCGGCGACTTTTTGGGTCTAAGGCAAGCTGGTACGAGCGAATGCTAAATGCGCACAGAAGGAAAGTCCATTGGTGCACAGACAGGGATCGAACCTACGATCTCAGAGGTGAGAATCGCACGCCGAAGCTACTAAGCCAACACTTCTGCTAAATACTATTAGTGTTATAAAATGCTAATCTCAAGAGTGTCAGCGATCGACTTACCTCTCGTGGTTAACTCCGACGATTTAGGTAATCGCCACGCTTATAAAACTAAGAAAAACCGCGTGAGAAAAATATACAGCCTTGGTTTGTATGTTTGTAAGTATTAGCCAAATACCATATCCTCATAAGTACTATCGCGTTACAAATCCCCGCCAGAAGCGGAGAGTACAAATTATTCCTCCCACATACTTGTAAGTGCGTCTGAATCAATCAAACAACATTCGTCCCGCCCTTTATGCAGCTGCATCATTTTGACCACTGTAATCAAGTTTTATTATCTGTTAAATCTTTAGCGTTAAATATATTCATGTATGCAAAATATTAAAACGTTCCCATGGTTTTACAAAACCTAACCAAAGCTTATCCACTAGCTCATGATGGAGAGAATTTAAGTATTTCGGTGGCTTTATATAGTTTAGAAATTAAGATACAATTTTCATATGTTAATGCTGAAGAGTGCACCAGTTTTTGATAATGCACGCGATTCGCAACCCGTTCAGAATCGGACGAGTTGTCCACAAATAATGAACAGAATTCAGGCTCCAAAATTCTAAATCTAAATAATATGAATAGGTACGATGTACCCCATTGGATGACAGTCCGGCGTGCCCGTGAGAAGACGAGGTTTATGTGCCCCATATTGTCTTGCAGTGCCTGAGCATGCTTGAAGCGAACTGAACTGGGGCTTGGGCGACACAACGTTGAAGCCAGAAGTCATTCGTATCATCTTTGCTTTGCTTTGACAGCGACGAATACTCACATAATTTTGTATAAACATAGCAAAGGATTGTATAGATAGGAATACAGAATAAGAAGGAATAAGAAGCACCAACTCAAACTAGGCTAATATTGTAAATATATAATATACTGTGTATATTGTATAATTGTTAAAATGTTATCGTGAAATGAACAATGATAGTAATACAAATAAAGTATGTAATTAGTACAAAGAAAAATATACCTCTGCAGAATTTGTATTAAAACATAAAAATCCTTGTCTTTCAATATATGAGATTAGATATTTCATGGCACGGGGGGTAGGCCGAGTAGTTAATATATACCTATATATGTATATATAAAAATGCGTTTGAAATGGATTCTTAGCACAGCTAAAAACCGATAAGTACTGTGTCAAAATTGATTATGAGATTGATGAATATACTTCAAATAGGCAGCACCCTTTTTTCTATTTATAGCTAATTTGTCCTTAATAATGTTTAAATTATTATAAAGAACATAACTAGTGTTACTCATTAAATTACTTAAAATCGCAATAAGCATTTTAATTCAGAGCATTTCTGAATAGTGCGCACTTCAAACAGGTAGCAACTTAGATAATTAAAATTTAATGCAAAATTTGAGTGTTAAGTACTAACCTAAAAAGCTCTAGAGACAGTCGTAATTAAACAAGGTGCAATTATAACTTTAGTACTTGTAGGTCTAAACCTGTCTCTGAACGCTTCTGCTTGATCCTTTGATTAAAAGGGATGTCTCCTCTTAATTGCAATAAATTAAGTACTTGAGCCTACGGGTGGAGTCATAATTTAAGAATATAATTTTAACAGTAACGTACTTGCAAACTTAAACACCTTAGTAATAAATATAGAATGTATGCAAGATGTTGTTTAGGTTTCGTCTTCGTATGCTAATTCCACTTTTTTTTTAAATGTAATATGAGGCAAACGGACAGGAGGCTCACCTGATGTTAAGTGATACCGCCGCCCATGGACACTCACAATGCCAGAAGGCTCGCAAGCGCGTTGCCGGCCTTTCAAGAATTGGTACGCTCTTTTCTTGAAGGACCCTAAGTCGAATTGGTTCGGAAATACTTCTGATATTATTGTTGATGAACTATGCCAATACCTTTGGTATTTGATAATATATTTATTAAAAATACCTTTAAACATGTATGAGATTCTATTTCTATTAAATCTGCATACATACATGTTTTATTATAGGCTAGTAACGGTTTTATGTTGTGTTGTAGCCATAAATAACAAAAGAACCATAATGGCTAACCAAGTTATAAATATTCATAAAGTATATTAATAATACCAAATACCTACGCAGAAATATAAAGTGTAAAAATTTCAACTCGGAAAAAAAAATCTTCTACATTCATTCCTTAATTCTATTTTTAAAAATTATTTTCGAACAAGGAATTCTTTTTACAAAAAAACGTAGTTCCGCGTTGTTCAAAGAGACAGTTTAAGACCTTCCCTACTTAGCCTAGTTCTAACACAAGAACAGCTGTAGCACTCATAGTCATTGTTCTCTTGGGATCGGATCCTACTATTGTCTCATCAATTGCTCCTATTTATAGGACATCGTCATGCCAATGTTGTGTTATTTGCTCTGAGGTATAAGCTGCTAGCGAGTTTTTGAATATATTTATTGTGATATACGCTATATTATGGTGATATAATACGTATTAAAAAAGTGGCAGATAAAGTCAAGGTAAGTATATAATCGTATGAACAAATACTAACTCCCCATAATATAACGTATATCGTGTTATAAGATTAACTAAATAAAATACTAAACACATATGTGGAGAAACTTTAAATATACTAATTATTAATATTCATTTTATTTGTTACATAGTGAAATCGCTTATTGTTAACACTGGTTAGCTAAAGGTATAAAGAAAGTGTAATTGTATGTTTGACGTCGTAACATGGTATAGGACGCTCGCCAGACATGGGTGGGTCCACGAAGATTTGTAGGTGACAAGTGGAATAAAGTACGGCATTCTTAACATTGTACTTATGTAAGATAACAGATTTGAATAGATGTATTTATACATATGCTAGAATACGAAACTATGCTAGATAAAAACAATAAACGATTTGATATGATTGTATTAGTGTATAAAAGATGAAAGCATGAGCAGTGTTGGCTTAGTGGTTTCAGTCTCATCCCTGAGTTCGTAGGTTCAATCCCCGTGCACTAATGAACTTTATTTCTATATACGCATTTAACATTCGCTCGAACGGTGAAGGAAAACATTGTGAGGAAACCGGCTAGCCTTAGACCCAAAAAGTCAACGGCGTGCGTCAGGCACAGAAGGCTGATCACCTACTTGTCTATTAGATTACCAAATGATCATGAAACAGATACAGAAATCTTTACTTTAATACAATTTTTTTATAAAAGATGAAAGCGAGTGGTGTGTATTGTATGAACTTATTTCGGAGTATTTTTAATAAAATATTTATTTATTTTCACATAATTATTCTGCCTTAACAGTTTCTACTAATGCGATTACTACACAATAATACCTACACCGGTAATCGTACATTTAAAAAGCATTCTGCACAAAATATAACAGCGGGTATAAAAACAGGCCAAAATTTACTTTCCTTTGCGGAAGTTAGTAACTATATAAGACGGTATGTTGAAGGCAATTTTATTAAACAGAGATAAACGAAATAGAACTTGACTTCTTGGTCAAGGATTTCAATGTTTTCGTAAATGCCGCTTGCCGTAAATAACGCTCGGTTAAAAATGACTACAATTAGACTTTTTAAGAAACGATTAATACAGGCAATTCTTTTTATAATAAACAAAGAATTTCATATTATAAAATTCGAATTACAGTGTTTCTATCAAAGAAAGCGGCTTACCTGACTTGAGGCAATTTCGCTGTCCACTGATTCTGTAAAGAGAAATAAGCCACAGCATTTGTACCACACTTGTGTGACGCTATGCCGAACTAACCTACTTGAAACGCAACCTCTTATATGAAACGCTTTAAGAATAAAGCGAACTTCTGGTTTAAAATTAAAACAAAGAGGATTTGTTTTTGCTTGCACCATTACTGTAACATTGCAACATCGAAGTTGACCGGCAAAGAAAAACATGGTGAGGACATACGATTACCCCGTAAATCAAATCCAATACATTTTTGACATACTACAGCTATATTAAGCGCTAAGTATCTGTATCATACCGTATCTTCTTTTTTATGTAATAAGAGGCAAAGGGGCCGTTCGAGTATTACGTAAGGAGATTTTTCCGCCCCCCCTTTCCTTTTGTCAGCAAAAGTAATCCATGAACGTACGAGTATTATATTTTTGTAGGTAGCATAGACATTAGACAATGTGTGGATAATATGTGCAAATAAGTAAATAATTACTGTTGACGTTAGTGCTTACGTACTTAATACATGAACGGCCCCAAATAGGCAGGTGGCTCATCTGATTAAGTGATACCGCGGGCAACACTCACATTGCCAGAAGGCTCGCAAGTGCGTTACCGGCCTTTTATGTATTGGTACGTCCACAGCAGTTAATTGCGAGCTCACCAGGATATAAAAATCACTATATATATAAAACAAAATGAGGGAACCTAATGTTAGAGATCTCAAGGGTGTAGCACTAATTTACTTACACAAGGTTTTGGCTAGTCTAACATTTCAGTGGTAATGAATACCCGTTTATGCTGAAGCTTCATAAGCTTTAAACGTAAAACAATTATGTACTAACACTATACACGTTATTTCCCTACGGTATTCCTTTTGCTTTGTATTCATAATTGCGCTGCAAAGACAAAAGTGATTTGGTTTTGGAAGCATACAAGTAAACCATCAACTTTATGTAATATTCAAAATTCTTCAGAAAATCTTGACTGTGCAGACAATTATCTTTTGGATTAAAAATAACTTATTATCTAGATCAATAGATGATATCGTATCCTATCTGATAAAAAACAATATTTATAGTAGCCTTATAACATCCAGGTCTTTGAAGACCACATAAATATCAAGTACCTACAAAATATTACAAAAAACAATTACAAGACACTGGTTACTGTGGCTACTTTGCTGGAATAATCAATATTGAAAAAGTTATAATGATAGAAAGAAAAAGAAATACTGGTAAATACTTTATCTTAAACAAAGTTTATTTATTTTTATTTTTTTTTTACTTTAGCTTTTACGTTTAAAATTTTAACTGGGATAAATAATTCTATAATGTTTTAAACACACGTTATAAGTTTGGTTATGCGGTTGTTACTAGCGCGACGTATAAATAGTTGCGTTTTTTGCATAGTGCCCATACGTATATATTAGAAATGTGAATGAAATTGATAAAGTTACAAATAACAGTTCAGTGAAGAAGTTAACAAATAAGATTTGTTGTCAAACACATGTATTAGTTTCAACTTCTATGACTAAACTCGGGCATACAAAAAAGTACACAAAGACTTCCATTATCATTCCACGCTTTTAATTATAACACCCATGATAAGAATCTCTTTGTTAAAGGGATGATAGCCACAATAAGTCAATGACTTTCAATTTTCAACAGCTATTAAAACAATTTAGTAGTTGTATTGATGCGAGGCGTAGACAAACCCGACGGTGGCGCCCCGTTGCGAAAAATAATAAAGTTTATTATTTCAAAAATGAAGCTATCACATTACAAACATATGGTTGATGTTTTTTATTGGAAATTAAAGTTATTGTATTATTTTAATGGTCTCCGTAGATTAATTTAAGACTTTTTGAAGGTTTGCAAATGGTGTGTTTTTTATCGCGTTTTTATCGCACGCAACAATTAAAAAAGGTGAATTTAATTATAAAAACGAATATCAAAATTTCATTTAGTTTTACTAAAGTAAATGGTAATTTAAATCACGACATTCGTTCATGTGACGGCGACCTTCGCTATCTTTTATAATCTCTCAAATATAAAATATAAAGTCAACATTGTTCTGGCATCTACATTAAATATTTTAAACCACTTAAATTCTCACCTAAATCCTTAAGTGTTAAGTAAAGTCAAAACAAAAATAGAATTGGTTGAAACAATATCAAGAAACGAAAACACGCAACGCCTACAATAACGAAGTTTAAAAATAAAACACTGTCACAATGTAAGCAATGACCAGCAAACTACACTACAAATACCAGTACAAAATAGGGTTTGTTTTCGACATAATTCTTTCAACCACTGTGGTAGGTTCTTGTGTATAAATAATATGTAAATCTAAGGTTTCTAAGCTAAGTTAGTCTGTATATCCACAATTATTTTTCATGTATTTTAGTTTAGTTTGGTTTTGTTCCTGTTTAGTTTTTCTTAATAACTATATGTAATATGTATTTTTGCACTTTTTGCCTACCTTTACTAGTTTAATACATTTTTTTTCTTTTCTCACAGTGGAGATCGCTCCAAAGCGATAAGGCCGCCAGTTGCCGTCCTTTACATTTAATTGTGTTAAATTTTTCTATTGTAATGCAACGAAATGTAAATAAATAAATATATTGTAACTTTAAACAAAATTAACTTTAAAAATAGTATTTTTATTAAATTTATATGTAGACACTAGTAATTTCATTCATCAACTATCTTTCAGCTGCTAAAACAGCTTGTTATGAGGCAGTGACTAAAACTTGTTTTTTAAAACTAACAAACTTTATTTAAAATTATGTTTACAATAAACTAACGTTGGAGTTGGAATATGGAATAGAAGTGCCTTTGAAAGGATCGGGATTTGGTACTTAAAGGTTTGGGTAGGAGTAGGGATACATTAGGGGAACAAACAATGTCATTAGGTACTTAACTATAACTTATCACTACATAAACAAATGGTTAAGCTTATACAAGGCAAAAATAACAGTTGAAAGTTTAATAGTATAGTGGGGACCACATAACACCTCCCCCCTTAAAATAAAGGTTGCGCCTGTTGGCGTGAACTTTTTGAAGAAGTTTGTTGGGCGTCCTCTTCTTCGTCGTCTGAGCTGATGCAAGCCGTCGTCGTCGTCGTCGTATTGTATGTAGACAATGGGATTTCTATTTGTTGTCGTCTTCGGGATTGGTCGAAGCAATTATTAAATATTTGAATGCATCCTTGTTCGTGAGAGTTTCTTCTTGGGTAAAAGTATTTGAAGAGGTTGCAACAATTGCAAAACTTGTAAAGAGTATAAATAAGAAGGACTGATCCAAGTGATAAACTCATTAGAGTGAAATTGTATGGATGTTCTTGAATGATATATTTATCTTGATTTAGTATTTTAGAGTGATGTTTGATCTCGTCTTTAATAGTAATGAGAGAGTCTAAGGAAACATCGTTAATTTGGATAGGTACGAGTCCTGGATTATAAAGATCTGGAGTTCCTTCGATGCAGTTATTTTCCACGTCGACAGTAACAATGGGATAACTTATGTTTTTCGATTTCGAGTCTTCAGCGATGAGTGTAACCATTGGTGTATAAAATTTGCATGCAGGTTGTAGCAGAATTATTCCGTGTCCAAATATTTCGCCATGTGTAGTTTTTCCGTTGCATTCCATAGCATATGTAATTTTCTTCGAAAGTATGAAAATCCATTTGTTATTTTTTAATGGATGAAATGTGTTGAAATGCGCAGAGAATGTGGATACCTCGCAGTTTTGAGGTATGTCTTTAGAATTCGTCAGCAAGATGGAGACTTCGCAGATTGGTCGTGCGTTTGAGTTGAAGATTGTGACCTTACTGCATACATGAAGGTTTGGAGAGAATTCATGACACTTATCCACGGAGTTCGTCGTCAGGTAGCGTTGACTGTTTTTGCTCATAGCAAGATACATGTGCTCAGGTAGGATTGTGGAATATAAGGAGGACTCAGGATGTTTTATAGGAATTGAAATTAAATGGTATAAGGTAAATATGTCATTTTTGACTAAAGGAAAATTTAATATATATATAATTTTGTTCATATAAATATATGATGTAATTGTGGCAGAGTTTAAAATTTTATGAATGTTTTGAAGACTCACGGTTGCCACTAGGTTACCTGATGTTCTAGCATGACTTGATGCTAATAATTCTTTGTAAAGACTTACTGACGATATGACCGAAGGATGAACTGCTCCCGATTTAATAAATAAAATGCTCGCAACGATATCATCAATTTGTTTTTCTAGAGACGTGACGAGTTCTAGAATTTGTATAGAAACAGTTGAGATCTGTTCAGAATTCTAATTAGAATTAAACCTATTTGTAACTATTTTCTTTATAATTATATAAATTTTGTATAGTATAATGCAAAATAAAATTTTTATTATAGAACATATGATAAAACTAAAATAAGGATTATTCATGTGTGTATAAAACGAATGTATATAATTAGGATTCTCCTCTCCGTCGGATATAGTATTGGGAAATGCCATAGCAATTGGTAAACTGAAATAGAATTAAAATTGGTTTGTAAAAAAAATCTAGTAACGATAATTATTCTAAATAATTTATGATTCGTGCGATGGTCTTAAACGATTTGCATGCACTATTTGGTTTCTTCCATTCTTTCTGATAATGTAATTTTCATTGAATCCTATTCTGACAATAAGATAAGGACCTTCCCATTTCGAATCTAAGTTATTAGGGTTGGGCACCTTGAGCATTACGTAATCGCCTACGTTATACTTAGCGATGTTTCTAATATTTTTATCATAACGTTCTTTAGCTTTTTCCTTCATCGCTTGTAAGTTACGTAAAGCAACGTCACGAGAAACTTTGAGTCGTTCATTAAGATCATGTATATAATCACAGGTTGTATATTCGTTTAATTCTTTTAGAGAGTAGAGTGATCGAGGTTTATACCCAAAAAGTAATTCATGAGGCGTGAAACCCAATGATTGATTAACGGCTGTGTTATGACATATAACTGCGAAAGGAATTATTTGATCCCAATTGCAATTATTTCTCTTATGATACGATCGTATATGATCTCTAAGAGTAGCATGGAAACGTTCTATAGAACCATTACTTTGAGGGTGGTAAGCTGTGCTCAATGTATGATTTGAACCTAACAATTTCATTAATTGTTTTATGATGCTATTTACAAATTCTGTTCCTTGATCTGAGTGAAATCGTTTGGGAACGCCGTAATGTTGACAGAAGATTAATAGAGTCTTTGCTACGGTAATTGCTTGTTTATCTACAATAGGATAAGCTTGTACAAACCTTGTTAAATCATCTTGTAAGGTTAAGATGTACTTATTAGAGTCATGGGTTACTTCTGAATAAGAAACTAAGTCGATAGAGACACGTTCAAAAGGTTCAGTGGATGATGAAGTTATTACCATTGGAGCTTTATAAGTTTTTCTTTGTATCTTACTCCGTTGGCAAATTTGACATTTGTCAATGTAATTTTTAATAGTGTCGGTCATACCTTTCCAAAAATACTCTGATCTTATTTTTCGTGTGGTTTCAACTATACCACGGTGACCCGACAAAGGGTCATCATGAAAAGATTTTAAAATAGAAGGAATATCTTCAGGATTAGGAGTCTTCACTTTGTTTTCACAGATAGTAATCTTACAATTATAAATGTCTGCTAAATAAGATGTAATATGTAGTTGTTCATTGCCTTTTAATTTACAAGTTGCGTCATCTTTTAAGTCAGGTACGTAAAGTGATTTCAAATCGTTATTCTGTAAACAGCTAAGAAGTGACTTAAAATAACTTTCAGAATCCCAAGGATCGAAATATAAGGGTCGAGAATAGTTAAAGTAAATGTTTTGTTTTTTGTTGGAAACCAATAAGTCAGTTTCGTAGAGTGCTTTAGACTTTTTTAGAAATGATTCCACTTGAGAACACATTGAAATAGCTTCGTTGTAAAGATTGTTCTTATCGGAAATGTCACAAGAAATAGCAATAAATATGTCTTTATGTCGTTCGTCTAACAGCTTATCTGGTGAAATATGTAGATTTGGAGTGTCGAAACTATAATCTGAAATTTCTGTAAAGTGTTGATAGTTTAATTGTAAATAGTCGTCGTGAGAATCGATTTCGTTCTTATCAGTATTTTTGTCACAAGTTAAGTCAATAGTATTTGTGTTAAGAATTGAGGGCCTAGAGAGTGCGTCGGCATTAGTATTATTTTTACCAGCTTTATAAATTACTTCGTATTCATATTCTTCGAGTTTGAGACGCCAGCGAACGAGACGACTACCAGGGTCTTTTATAGAGAAAAGCCATGTTAATGGTTTATGATCGGTAACGATCTTGAACTTTCTACCAAATAAATAGGGACGAAAATGCTTAACAGCCCAAACTATGGCTAATAATTCACGTTCAATGGTGGAATAATTTGATTCTGCTTTGTTGAGAGTACGTGATGCATACGCAATAGGTAGATCTTTACCTATTTGTCCTTGCGATAAAACAGCGCCAATCGCATGAAGAGAAGCGTCTGTTGTTAAAATAAATTCTTTAGTAAAATCAGGATATTGTAAAATAGGAGGATTGGTAAGGAGACGTTTGCATTCTTCAAAGGCTGATTGTTGAGTTTCACCCCAAACAAAAGGAACATCTTTCTTAAGGAGACTAGTTAAAGGTTTTGTTAGACTACTAAAATTAGAAATGAAACGGCGATAATAGCCGGTTAGGCCAAGGAAAGACTTGATGTCTTTGCATGATTTGGGAACTGGAAAATTATCGACTGCGTGAACTTTATCAGGATTAGGTTTTACACCTTCGCTAGAAATTATATGCCCTAGATAGGCTACTTCTTTCCTAAGGAATTCACACTTATCTGGTTGAACTTTTAAGCCATTTTTCCTAAGTCGATTGAAGACTTCGTATAGCTTTTGTTCGTGTTCTTGTAAACTAGAGGCGAAGACTACTATGTCGTCTAAAAAACAAAGCAACGTTCACCTTGTAATCCATAGAGTACGCTATCCATAGCACGTTGAAAAGTTGCTGGAGCATTCTTTAATCCAAATGGCATTCTTAAAAATTCATAATGTCCATACGGAGTATTAAAGGCAGTTTTAGGAATATCGTTTGATTCGAGTTCGATTTGGTGGAATCCAGAGGCGAGATCTAAAGTAGTGAAGTAAACAGAATGTCCTAACTTGTCGAGTATATCTGTAATGTTAGGTAAAGGATAACTATCACCTATGGTTATATCATTCAGTTTACGATAATCAATAACGACGCGCCATTTTTGTTTGCCGGAGGCGTCTACTTTTTTAGGGACTACCCAGATAGGACTACTCCATGGTGAAGTACTCGGACGTATTATATTTTCATTTAACATTTTATCGACCTGGGTTTTTACTTCTTGTTGATGTATATGTGGAAACCTATATGTTTTCGTATTAATTGGAATATTTGATGTGGTAGGAATAGTATGCTTAGTATGGTTTGTAAATGTCAGTTTGTCACCTTCTGTATAAAATATGTCAGAATATTCAATTACGATTTTATTTAGGGAGTTTGATTCTTCTTTGTTTAAATGGTCGCCTCTAATGAGGGACCAAACTTTGCTCTGACGATCTGTTTGGGAAATACAATTAAAATTATTTATCTCATGTTGAGTTTGTTCATTAGTATGTTTGTCAAAGTCAAAAATAGTAACAGGGATGGAAGGAGTGCTAATAATCTTATCTTGTTTGTCTAAATTAATGCAAGTTATAAGAAAAGAGTTGTTTGTGACGGTCACTAATGAGCGTGGAATAATAATGCCATTATCTAATGTATGTTTTTCAACGATTGCTTCGCCAGAATTCATAGAATTTGTTGTACATCTAATTACTGTTTCCGATCGTTTGTTAATTACTTGTTTTTCGAGGGATATAGTATTGTTCTGTGAATTTAAATCTTGTAGTTTTTCATGTAAATAAAATAAGTCATAACTTTTGACGCCAATTGTTAAGATTTTCGATTGTACTTCAATTTTACAGTCATATTCAGTCATAAAGTCATTACCTAAAATACCGTCAGCTTTTATGTTAAGGTTTGCAACATGAAATTTATGTTTAGGTAAATTGTCAAGGGAAATATTTGCCGTTCCTAAGGTCAGCATCTGAGATTGACAACTGGAAATACCTTGAATAGAAACTATATTTAATTCGTTAATGCAAGCTAAACCTATTTTATCTTTACGTATGACAGATATACCAGCACCGGTATCAATTAAAAGAGTCACAGGTTTATTATCTATGTAAAATGTAGCATGTAAGAGATTTTCTGGAGGTATATCATTTAAAGCAGAGATTGAAAAAGATTTAATATTCTTGTTGTTTGATTTCGACTTACGTTTATTTTTTTTATAATGGTATTTTGAATTCGATTTAGTAGTAGTATGAGATACAGCGATATTTTGAGATACAGTGGGGTTAGAAGATACAGTGCGATTTTTAGATTCAGAGGATTTTGGAGATTCGTCGTGCTTATAAGAAATAGTAGAATTAGTATTATGACCAAAGGTTTGGGACTGGCTACCCTGTTTGTAGGTCTGTATAAAGCTAGCTTCAAAATCTGTCTGTGTGCAAGCTTCTTTGCATTGCCTCCGATAGGCTGGTTTATTATGCAAGGATGCAGACACAGTGCTTTGTAACACTCGACTTGATTTTGGAATTTGAGGAAGCATTGAATAGTCTAAAGAGCTGGGTTCATCGAGTAAGAGCTGGTAGCGATTTCCAACGGGTCGCTCATTTCGTTGGTCGCTTCTAAGTTTAAATGGCGGATTGGTGCAGGGAGAGCGCGTTGTTTATTTTGCTCGTTGTATGCTCTCTTGCGACATTCGTTTATTGAATGCCCAATATTTTTACAATAAGCACATGTCTTTGGAGAAAATCTAGGATTAGGAGGCCTGAATGGAATATTTGGGTTTCGAATAGATTGGTAATTATTTTGATATGCATTACTCCTAATTGCTGGCCTAGGAGTTGCAACTGGTCTAAATAAAGATTGCCTAGCTTTGTTCATAGCCCTAATTTGATCTTCTTGCATTGCAAAACGACCTGCTTCTCTCAAGGTATCGAAACCTTTTGTTCTGAGCATTATACCCATGTCTGTAGAGAGACCGTTGAGGAATATGCTTAAGGCGGTTTCCTCGGTGGTTGCTACACGTCCGTCTAATGTTGAATCGCAAATTTCTGAGTGTAGTTTTTCTAAGATTTTGCAACGACAAAGATCTACTCTATGATAGAATTGGGTTAAGGACTCATCATGTCTCTGGAAAATCGATTGAAGTTCTAAATTCAAATGTTGAATTGTCTTGGTATTCGCGAATCTCTCAATAAGAAATCTCTTTAGTTCATCCCACGTCTCGTAAGTTTTACACCGAACTTCTGAGGCCGCGATGCCTTTAATATTATTTAGAGCACAAGTTAACAAAGTCTCCCGTTCAAACGGAGATGACAGTTTAAACACAGTATCACAGGACCTAATGTAACCGTAAATTTCATCGTGATTGTTTGTGTCGAATATAGGAATTAGATTTATAAGAGTTTGAATATTAACTGGTGATGCCTTCATTATGCTTTCGGTCTTTAATGACATGATTATGATTAAAATGTAGAATGCGTGTGTAGTTAAATATGAATAATGTAATTAAATGAAATATGAGATATAGTAATACACGATAATATATTATATAAAACACACAGAATATGGAAATATAGGAAAAGAATGAGCCACAAGTAAAATGCCACTTACCACAGTAACACGAACCACAAGAGCATAGTATCGGCGAAAACTATTAAAAGCCTAAGGCTACCGTACTAGGCGATGCTAGTCCTTTGTACGTTTTTGCTTCGTCTTACTACACAAGTAGATCCTACCGACTGCGCCAAAATTGTTATGAGGCAGTGACTAAAACTTGTTTTTAAAACTAACAAACTTTATTTAAAATTATGTTTACAATAAACTAACGTTGGAGTTGGAATATGGAATAGAAGTGCCTTTGAAAGGATCGGGATTTGGTACTTAAAGGTTTGGGTAGGAGTAGGGATACATTAGGGGAACAAACAATGTCATTAGGTACTTAACTATAACTTATCACTACATAAACAAATGGTTAAGCTTATACAAGGCAAAAATAACAGTTGAAAGTTTAATAGTATAGTGGGGACCACATAACAAGCTGATAGTTAAACAAATATACTATGTTTTTATCCGTCTATTACCCTGTACCCTTTATTATATAAATCTAGTAAGGATACTAACCTAACCAAATAAGAGTTTGATGATATAGAATATGAATCAGTAGGTCTAAACAGGATCAAAACTGTTTATAACATATAGTAACTTCTTAAATTTGCCTTATTTCTATACAATTTAAATATCCTAAACTCTTCCGCGGTACGATGTTAACACACTTCTATAACAACTTTGCCACACTAGTGCAAGTATCGCATATAATATATAGGTAAAGCCTCAACCAGCGTATTGTTTGACCCTCAATATAAGGATTACGAGCCCACCCGCGCCCATTAGTACGTGCTCGATCAAAAAGAAGTAAAAAACAATTTCTGTTACGAAAAAGTCACGTAAGCGTTTTGATTGTGGAAAAAATCCAGTTACAGTTATTATGGCGATTTTCCTTATGAGATCTCTAACCGAGAAATGTTTAGTGGACAGTCTGAGGAGATTTAGAAAAAATATACCCGCTCTCCGATCCTCTTGAAGACATTTCGAAAAAGTAATCTATTCCGATAAGCCAACAAGGAGGCTGCTCATTTTTATTTTGTCCATTCCCTAAGGCTTAAAGTAAAGTAAAGGTTCGGTTTATAGTATAGGCGAAAGCGATTTATTAGATTTTTTTAACATATGTAGATAGTATAATAAAAAGACATATCAAGAAAGGTATTCTTGAATGTCTTTGCTAATATCTTTAAGGTTTGTAGTTTGTAATTATGAGTTCTCGTTTAAGTACTTAACGGCTTAAAATTTCGGCCAAAATACTGAGATATGTATTTGTATTCTTTTATCTTTCTTATGCAGAAATCAGACAACGTGAAAAATTCTGGGCCACGTATTGCGCCATAACCGCTACCACCTTCTTCAATTAATATTGGGTAAAATCCAGGGTAAACGGCGTGTTGGTAGAAGGAAAACATCATGCCTTCGTAACGTTAGTGATTGGAGTTCCTGCATCTGGCATAGGACAAGACACGCTTCATGAGATTGACGGCCAACCTTCAGTAACGGACAGGCACCAAAAAAAGATTCGTATAAAATATATTTATTAATCGACGACAGTGAAAGGGGTAATGAGTTTGACCTATACGTATGTTTTAGGAATCGAATAATTTGTAATATTTATTTAGGCTTCCAAGGCATGTGTGCAAAATTAGAATTGTAGTAAGTACTACTACTGTGTAAGTACCTACTTAGAATTGTATAGTATAGCTAATATAAATTATGCTGACAGGTGTTTGTATAGGTTTAATTTATTTACACTACTACTAATTATAAAATGGTTTTCCGGTCTAATCAAATAGAACGTACCGAGAGCATTATCAATAGACCCGACCGACCCGATAAATTTTAGTGAAAATAGTTGAATAACGTGTTAATATTTATTTTTCTTTATATAAGTACACAGCTACTGTTTTTACCTACTTAATCATAATCAATACGCCTTCTCTTATAACTTAAATCCCAAACCCAGAGGCATGACGATGCATTTGCCTCCTTCATAGCCTTAATCTTCGTACGATGCAGCTACGATAACGCTTCTGTAGCGCTGCATACCTATTGGGAATGCATATGTATACACATTAATTTTATTTAAATTATCATGTTCAATAGTATACAGCGTAGCTTTGTTCCTAGTACAGATTTCGCGCATATGCATAAAATATATAAAGCAATCAATTTATTACATAAAGGTATGTGTAATTTTTATTTTAATATTTCGTTTATGTACAATTTCTTTATTAAAATTATTTCTCTTCATTGTTGTAATTTTATTTTAATGAGGCAAACGGGCAGAGGCTCACCTGATGTTAAGTGATACGATGGACACTCACATTGCCAGAAGGGTCGCAAGTGCGTTGCCGACCTTTTAAGAATTGGTACGATCTTTTCTTGTTATATAAAACAAAACGTTTAACTAAAATAACTTCTTACATCTATATATATAAAAATGAAACCCGTTTTCCGTTGTCACGACATAACATGAAAACGGCTTGACCGATTTGTCTGATTTTTTTTTGTTGTGTTTGTAATTGTCAGGAGAAGGTTCTTATAAAAGAAAAAAATTGCGCGGAAAATTAGAAAATTTAAGAATAATTAACCACCATACAATTCGAACTTTTTGATGTAAAATGCAGATGTAGATGCAAATATCGTCAAAGAGGATGCAAGAAAAATGAATATCGTTTAAAATAAATGCTTCGATCGGAGTTATTATATTGATAATATAATAATATGCGAGCCAGAAAAACAAACAAAGAATGTTGTATAACATAAAGCATTAGAATAATAAACACTTTGTTTCTGAAATATTTTTTAATTAATTATAGATACCAATTTGAAATCAATATTCATAGTTAAGACAGGACAACGTCTGTCGGGTCCGCTAGTTATATTATAAATATATATGAATTATAACATAACTTAAAATTTTGTGACTTGGAAAAGGAATATAAGTACTTTGCATCTAAAAGCTATCAACTAAAATCGGTTTTAAACAAAGTGATATAAAATTCTAAGCATTTCAACGGAAACATTTGTCACCCTGTTAAATATTTAAAATGATCAGATGGCATAAGTTAAAATTCAATGGATTCCGAGGCGACCCTTTGCCTTTAAATTAGGGTGAAATGACCCATTTAATAACAAATTAGATCTTGCTGCATTAATGAGAATCGATAGACAAATTCTGATATTTTATTTAAATTCTGTTCTTTTTGTGGCAATAAAAAGTAACCTTGTTGTTACCATGTTGAGACAGTATAAAATGACCTAGTTTTTAAGAATGATTAGGTGAGCTGACTTTTTAAATGAATGCTGACAAAATATGTTATATATACATATTTTTCATACATATTTATAAATTTAAGTTAAGGACTAAAATAGTACGTTAAAGACAGAAGGGGAAACTTTTTAGTATATTTATGAAAAATAAGGCTTTGCTTCGTTTCGTTCGATGTTGTATATTTTTTTAAGATATAACACTGGCCATAAACCCAGCTTTTTAAAATTCGAACACATGGTTTCCTTAAACCACAGATACGCGTAAAAATATGGTAAACAGCTGTGATAAGTCGGAATACCACACAATACTTTGTTCTATAATCTACAGGAATCGTGGCCTGCATTATATTCTGTACCTTGCATAGATAACAACTGCTACCTTAAACAGCTAATCAGACTGAACTGGATTTAATGCTCGCATAACTCGTGAGGTTAACATTTTTTGTTTTGTGGATAAATTATCTGCGCTCGGGTAGCTTTGCATTTGTATAATCAGTTTAGTAATTTAATTTAGATTTTAGTGTTTACTTTGCGATTCATGTTATTGGCATAATTTATTACTACGCCTATTAATTTATCTATCAAATAAATAAAACGTGAATTACTGGTATAATCGGTACTGGTATAATAATACTAAATCGATATTTGTAGTGCAAAAGCGGGCTATAAGAGCGATCTGTGGGTTGTCCCCACGGGAGTCGGTCCGAAGCAAATTTAAGGAATTACATATTTTGACTCTGGCAAGTCAATACATTTATGAGAATATTTTGTATGTGCGGAAAAATATAGATATCTTTAAAAAGAATAGTAGCTTCCATAATTATAGTACTCGTAATAAAGACAAAATTAGCGCACCAACCAGAAGGGTGCATAAAACGAGTAATTCTTTCATAGGCAATTGTATACGTTTTTTCAACAAAATCCCTAGTGAGATACAAGCGTTGTCAATAAATAAATTTAAATCGTACATTAAAGTAAAACTGCTTGCTAAGGCTTATTATAATATAAATGAATATTTAAACGATCCTAGTGCTTGGATATGAGTTGCTCCAGTATATATTATAGGTAACACGACTGAATCTCTCGGCTGCATCTCCAGACTCTGGGGCGATCATCAACATCCACGACTGTTTTAATGTAAAGTGGGAACAAACCGTGATCCATGTGGTATCCAATTATTTCAGTATTATTATTATTTTCTTATGTTTACATGTCTAGTAAACTTTATATAACATAGATAATCAAATAGTTATCTACAGAGACCAATGCAAGAAAATCCTATAAATTGCATATTCCAGTAGTAGAAAATATCGGGCGTAGGTGTTTCGTTCGTATAACACATTACTATCTGATTTAGCTTTTAATTATTACTGGGGGATATCAGTACGTCGATCAAGTTGCGGCATTACCGCCCACTTCCTGCAACTTGCTGTGCTAATGTGGCCTTTGTTTTAATGGCATAGAATTCGGAAAATAATAAGAAAATAGGAATTGGAGATTTATTACCTAATTTTGCTGTATTATTTTACAGTGGGTATTAGTATTTTGATAGAGAATAATGAAAATTGTTGAACTATTTTCAATATTTTGTTGTTCACGTAGTTGCAATTGAAGTGTCTATATGTATGTTTTTCATATAAATGTTAAATTAACATTCGCCTCTTTTAGTGGCAAAAGTCCTAATAACTTAACCTTAAGAGATACTCTAAACATGTTTGCTGGAACTATTTCGTATTTTGCCCGAGTATAATAAGTCTCTTTTTGTCTTCATTAAGTTGAAGTTAAATTTAAAGCAAATTTCGTTATAAAATACTATTTATATTTACATTAAAACGTTCTGCAAGGCCAGCTATCTAAATGAGTAAGCTTTTAAAGCTTACCAAAACATTACAAAGCAAAATGCAAAAGCTCGAAATTCGAAACATTTAAATACAATGAAATCAAATATATATTCTCACGCTTCACTTTATCTTAATTTTAAAAAGAAGAGGATCTCACGTACAATATTCTGAGAAGGTAGCCAATAGGCTGGCTATCTTCAGATCTTGGCGTATTTAGGAGGGGTTTTAATATGAGTGGCATATAAACATTTGTTAAGTGTGTAATTTACACCAACCTACCTGGTTTGTTTTATCAGATAAATGTTAAGCTAAGTTGCAAACAATTTAAAAATACATTTATTTGATTCAAAAATGGAGATTTTTGAAGTACATTTTAAATTGTTTGATATGCAAAATAATATATTGATTTTAAAGTGTTTAAAGTACAAGGTCTGATCGCTAATAAGCGGTCTCTTCTTATATTCTTAAAGGTAAAAATCAAGAAGATCTACATTATCAATAAGCGAAAACATTGAGGCAGTTTAATTATAAACGACCAATAATCATATTTTTTATAAAAACGCACAATACTTATAAATTTATAAATTGAGAACGTAACCATTAACAAATATTAACCAAAAATAAATTTATATCGAAATAATAATGCGTCTAACATAACCTGAGACAAACTAAGCAGTGACTAACCAAAAAATATGACGATCGGCCGAGTAAAATTTCATTAAATTAGAATGAGGTATTTCGAACAATTTGAATAGCAAAAAAATCGTAAAAATAATTCAGCAGCTGACTACAAAATTATGCACCGAGTGATTTCAAAGTCCTGACCGGATCGTGTGAACAAGATAACAGTATAAACAAAAGGCACTGGCGAAGACAAAGTTTCGGCTAGTTACCGGATTTCATGAAAGAACTACAAATAGCCTTTTGGAATTCTAAACCTAGGAAAGTTCTAGTTCTGTCACATAGTTTTCGTTAGATTTAAGTCGGAGAATAGTTTATTTACAATGTATTGTTGATCGCTGTTTAAAAGTTGAAGTTTGATAACAAATTTAGTCTGTTAATTATATAAATTATTGATCATATTAAATAAACAACTTTTAATAAAATCCTTTATTAAATTGAAAATAAGTTTAAATTGTCTCTCGCATTTCTCGCAAAAATCTGCAACAGAGCAGTTTTTTTTCTCTTACAAAATAACTCTATCAATTTAATGTTAGTGTACAAAAAGTATTTCTTCCCGCTTTTATCATTTATATTCAATGTAACGTTATTTTTCAGACAAATAATAAACCTACCAAAATATTCTAACAGAATAAAGTTTAACAACGGTATCGCATTTCGATGATTTAAACCGATCTGTAATCAGAAGACACGTTATCCAAAACATGCAAACACGTTTCAGTATCCTCGCTATCACAAAATCCGATCGAATCTCATTGATATCATAAAATACGCAGCCGAAAATTGTATTCGCTGACAGAATATTAATTTAAAGTTATTGCCACCCGCGCCCCCTGCTGGGGGACGCGAGAAATACAAATGCATTTCAATAAAGTGAATTTTAACAATAATATTAACGAGATAATTAAATGGCTTTAATTGTTATATATTGGTGTTGGGTCGTGGTTTCGTCCGTGTAAAAGTCGATAGTTTATTATAAAATACATTGTGTCTAATTTTATTTTAGGAACACCTCAATTTTGGAATGTGAATTTTTATTGTGACTACGTGCGCTCTTAACCTAACACAACAGCGTAATACGCGAATTCATTTCTTTTGTTTTACATTTGAAACAGTTATTTTTACCTATGTATTGTATACAAATTATTTATTTATTTATTAACACTTCGTTGCATATACATTAATATAGTACAATTGACATAATTAAATAAAAAGGAGAGCAACTGGCGGCCTTATCGCTTTCGAGCGATCTCTTCCAGGCAACCACTGTGAGAAAAGAAAAAAAAATAAAGTATTAAATTACGTACTTAGTATTTATTGGCTATATTAGGTCTCGATTCTAGTTAGTATGATATAACTCTCAGGGATTATTAGAAAAATTCTTATTCGACATTTCATTTTTCCCGGGCAACACAACGTATCTTCCAGTATTATATTAAAAAACTTTACCATCACAAGCTTAAAGCAAATACCTGGCAAAATATGTATACCTCGCACATGGCGCATACATTTTATAACTGGGTCAGCCATGAAGTTGGTCATTAGTCGAACAAAGACAGCTAGTTAAGAAATTGTGCTATTGTGACGGACCCGCGAACAATGGTACACAATTTTCCGACTTTTCTGAATAAGAATGAGACGTCTGCGAATACAACCTTGACTTTTTACATAAATAAAAGCTTGTAAAAGCTCTATTTAGAAATAGATGTGATGCAGCATCGAACATGATCTTCTCCGGCCGTGGTAGAGGTGTTGTGGTGAATTTGTGTATCGTGTTATGCTTGTGGTGACAACGATGTTGGGTTCGATTTCCGGGTTTGATTTTTTGGAGTTAAAAGGCAGATACGCTACTTTGCTTTTAAAATAATATACTTTAAACAGTCGTATATACCCTATATGTTATGTGGTAAATAGAAACCTTTCTAAAATTTATAATCGCTTAGTTGCCAATATAAACTCATGACGTTTTTTGAAGTTATATTCTAAAAAACAAGCTTAGAAACTTGAACCTTTAAACCTTTATAACAAATAAAAAAACCACATTCTGATCAAAACTTACGTCAACAAATATAAATACTACAAATCTATATATCAAACAATTCATAAAATAAATAACATAAGTTAGGATTAATTTTTCTTAGTCAAAAATGAGTGGAATATGCATATTTCCATAACATGTAATTCAACACCCACTCACAATTTTAAATTCTTATTTATGAATTCGATTTGCTTATACAACTTTGATAAACATCAAAAAGCTGATGGATTAAGATTCTTAAACAAATTAGTCATAAATATTGGCTAATAATGACGATAGATACGTTGGAAATGTGATTATTTAGAAATTAACAGTTATTTAAATTATAACTAGCCGAATTTATGATTATTGACATTTTTTGGCACCGCTAAAAGCCAAAGGCAAATTCGGTTTCGTATGCCTATATCCAAATACTTTCAGTACAAATTTATAACGAAATTGCATTGTTCTAATTACACATCAACGCATTGTATATAAATTTAAACATTGGATTTCGTATTAGAACCACAAAACTGTATTTTAAGGCTAAAAATGGCACATGAAATTTTGTCTTTTAAATGTCTTACTCTAATTTAAAAATCATCTACAAATAATTCACAGTAAAACATTTTCACCTTGGAATTTGTCGATCATTTAAATTATTATTAGAAAATAATATAAGAGCCAATCTGAAAGAAACAGGCCCCTCCGTCTAATTCTATTCGAGCAGAAATTTTGTATTATGGCTTCCAATAACGGAAAAAGGTGGCGAAACAAAATATCCGATCACAATTGCGGCCACAGAATAATTATTTTTGTTAACAGACTTTACTACTAATATACAAAAATTACGACATAATTATTGAAATTGTTTTTAAAACACAACTGACGTTCGCAAGCTTCAAAATTATTATGCTTTAGCATTAATCTATATATATAAAAATGAAACCCGTTTTCCGTTGTCATGACATAACATGAAAACGGCTTGACTGATTTGGCCAATTCTTTTTTTATAATATTCTTTGAAGTACAAGGACGGAGAGAAAAATTAAAAAAATTGAGTGAAAAAGTCTAAAAACAACACTTTTCTATATTCCCTATACACATACATAATATTCGTAATAATACTTAAAAGTCAATTTGAACTTTAATACCATATCATAAAGTTCAAATGTTAGTGGAGGGGTTCCGGGAAGATACATTTTTATTGTTTGACATAATGTATTTGTTGTCTTATCAACTTTATTTTTTTATTTTAGCTAGACCGGTGTCCCGAATAGCAGAATAAGTATTTAAAAAAAATAAAGAATCGACTGTTAGGCGGTATGATGTTCGCCAGGCCAGCTAGTTATGAATACTTTCTCATGATTTTATGATGTTATTGAGAGTTGACTAAATGTACTGTAAAGTATACAACCGCTCAATGAAGAAATTACGCTCCAAAACTGCCTTATAATTTGCTAACATTGCTTTGTCTTTTACATATCTACGAAATACTCTGTGACCGCCTTTGTCATTATCAGTGCGCCGACAAAAGCGTGCGCGCATTGGAGCGACTTAATGACGCTGCATCTCCATTGATACGGGCGTGGACGCACGATTTAGTTCTACGGACTATTTGCCAACAAGTGATATACTGCCGGACGCTTTGACTTTTGTTTTAGAACGATTTTCCTTTCATTGATCTACGCTCTGGCGCTACTTTTATCGAGCGAATGGTGTAATGTTTTATGTTCCGTTCTTACTGTGATAGAACGTTTCCGATCAAAGTTCTTACGTGACTGGGTAGTATTCTATAAACATTGTTGAAAGTGTATTTATATCAATGAAACGTGAACGTTACAAAATCTGCATGTAATTAATTGTATGTAAAATATATGGCTTATTACTGTTATTAAAATTAGTTTCAATTGTGTTTTAGGTATAAAATACGAGGACTAAATGTAAGAAAGTCTTAAGTCAAAGTTATCAATTGTGTATAGTATATAGTATTTAATAAAATATATTTGTTGGATAAGAGTTTATTTAGTTAGGGATGAATGAAACCCCGTAGACGAATTACTATAAGCTTTATTATATACATTATACATAGTACATACAATAATAGAACACAAAATATAACAACTTTATCTCCCTTTAAAGATATACTTTTTAAAAGTTGCGACATAAATTTTACTGATATCCAAAATGTAAGATGCGCAAATATTACTCGTCAGCGGTTTTACTGTCAATCAACGATTCCCTAATTTTGCGTTGTCACCGTATTTGCTCAGTCTCGTCCATAAAGAGTCTCGTTTTTGTGATGAACGAACTCGAGTATCGAAACTTTTTGTGATTCTGCCAAGTTTTTACTCAACCCAGATCCGTTTTTACCGACTCTCGAACGACAAACGCTCATATATTTGAGAAGACCAGTGTCCGGCGACGTAATTGATTGAATTCCTTGTAAATAGGCCCTGTTTTGTCTTCGAGTTTTTCTATCATCTTAAATTGAAGTGCAGCGCGTAGTTTTTGTTCTTGTAAAAAATGAACTGAAAACAGTCATGAAATACATCAGCTTAATATCGTCGTATACAGTGGAGGTTTATAAAGAAAGCTAACGAGGTGATACAAAAAGTTGCGTTCTCCTTTTGAAGGAAATCTACCGTGCGAGTTATTTCATTGCGTTGAGGTACATCGATCGTGTATTGTTTTTATAGAATTGAATTTATCTTTTTGTTCTGCCATTTCGTTACTGTTTGTTACCTGATGGTACTCTATATTATTTAAACACTGGTTGACTTTCGTTAAATGCATGCTTTCTCTACAATATTAATCACGTGTTTACTACCTCAAAAGATCTTGTTAAATTTCGGCCTTGACGGTATTATTGAATACGTTTTTTTATTGTTTAATTATATTAGAAAATATTTTCCAGAGTTAGTTAATAAAATTACTTGTTTCACCAATTATAAATGTTCGGTGTACGTGCTACGTAATGGAACACTATTAAATAAATTCAATAAAATTACCGATTCCGATAAATTATCGCCATAACTCACTCACGTTGCTCACCACTCACGCCTTCTTTGCATTTGTTGATTGCTTTACTTATCGATACATCCTTTGATAAATGATTCTTCGTAATCAAAACGATTCTATCATATCTGAGAACATCTGAATGATTGGATTGGAAATTTACTATTGACTTATAATTTCGCCGAGTTTGTGTTTAAATATTCAAATGTGTATTTTTCCTTCCTTTTGTCCACGATGTAGTAAAACACAGATGTACAAAGTGCAGTTGTAGGCCCTGTCACTAAATTATGCTTCGTTTACAGAAATAAAAATAAAAAAAAATAGTTCATATAGGTATAATATATAGAATATCCTAGCTTATATATACTCTGTCATCAATTAAAACACATATAAAGTCATGAGGAATTATTTTCGCAATTGTATATTGTAATAATATGGATATTATTATTGATTACATTCTCAAGAACATTCTAGAAGTATTGCGTTTAGCGCTTTACAATTAAAATAAAACCGCAGTCTGCATTGAACAAACCGAATAGATGAATATCACAATTTTAATAAAACAGATGGAAAACGGCTTCCATATCCGGCGCTGGTCGTTTTTGCTCGAAAAAATTCGAGCCCCTCGGAAATTCAATGATAATAGAAACAACAGAAAGAAGGGTTACCGCGTTTTTATTTGAGGATCCTTTTGAATGCGTTTTTAAAAGTCGAATTGCTTGTGATAATCGGCATACGGTTTGACGCTTATGCAACTTTTTTGCTGTCTTTTTGACAGACTTTATTGCTTGCCAAATGTTCGGATATTATGAACTAGGATAATAAATGTACAACTTTTTAAATACAAATAAATTGAATGTGTAGTACGGTCATGATCGCTCGTCTTTTTTTTAATTTTTAGTACAGATACCGGCAAACTTCTTGAGTATTAAACAAGGGAATTGCGCAGGGCGACACAAAAAATCACTGATTTACCAATCACGCGATCGACACGTCACTCCCGCCGCCGCGCAACACCGTCCGCCGCCCAGTGATACCTAAAAATCGTTTTTGCGCAGGCAGGGACATTTGTTCAAGATGTTTGCCGGTATCTATAACGTAATGATAAGGTATATGATAGATAGTTTTAAGAAATTTTACACTGATTCTTTTGGAACATTAACTCATCAAAAATGAACTCATTGAACCTTCATAAAATTTTTATTACAAGGCAAAATAATCTATCACGTATCAATATTACACGTACTAAAGCGCCGCTCTGTGCTTTCTCAGCGATAATACACTCGTAAATTCCAATCTTAATACGTTTTGTATATATATTATAGGCTTTTTACGCTAGAAAGGGTTGAAAGAATATAAAAAGGTCTGTGCCCTGGTGTTTGGAACCATGAATTTTATTACGTCGACGTATAGGGTGAACAATTTTAAGCAAAGATTATAAAATTAATCATAGTGTATATTTAAAATACTATTAAAAGGGTTCTTATAATTTAAAATAACATTTGTACAATATACATTTCTCTAAATTAAGGCTATAAAGAAAATGTCATAAAATTTTGTTTTTTTTAATATTATTATCCACATGTGGTCATGGTGTCAACATGAAGTTACTGTCATTATTTTTACATTGCGAGGATGCGCATAGTTTTATATTCTATGGAAAATTATTATTTTACTTATCTGTGGTTGCAAGCATTTGCTGTGCTCTAGTCTATAGTCATGTTTTTACTTCTACCATAGGTATTGTTTGAAAATTATTCGACATTATTTTTTTTTTTTATGTTACAAGAGACAAACGGGCAGGAGGCTCACCTGATGTTAAGTGATAACACCGCTCATGGACACTCGCACTACCACAAGTCGCAAGCGCGCTGCCGGCCTTTTAAGAAAGTGTACGCGCTTTTCTTGAAGGACTCTAAGTCGAATTGATTTGGAAATACTTCTGCAGCTGGTTCCACAAAGTGTAGTAGAAATTGCCTTAAGAAACGCTCAGTTGTAGAACGAAAATCAAAATTCTTTAAACATTTCTACGTATATTCTATTCTTTCTTGATATCTTATTAGAATCTAAACGACGCACGAGTGTTTATTAGTAACACATTAGTAGTAATACAGAAATTTAAAACTTTAAATAATAAATTAATTAATTAACATAGCATTCAGTCAAAATATTTAAATAATGTTTTCAATGTAAATTAAATAGGTCGACAGCTCTTTACGTTAAATAATTATGAAGGAAATAATTTCTCAATACGGTAAGCATTGGAGATCCGATTTATATCCGTAATAACCGATCAATATATTATGGAAATAATGCAATTTATTTAGATATCGGTTTCCGTAATTATATTTAAGAACGTTTACTAAATTAGAATTAGTTTAGTTCTAATTCAAAACGTCAGGTTCATCTGCAGGTACGTTTTTTAAACCTTGCAGTCTACATGTCATTACACATTAGGATTAGCATTACACGTGGAAATAGAATTCATTAGATTAGCTTTGTCAAAACCACATATAATTAGATATCGTAATTGTTGACCAGTGAAACGTGCAACGTCACCCTGACGCTTTAAGCATGGTAATACTACAAAATACACTAATGACGTCATCACCCATTTGTAACACAGCAAACAATCTTCTAGCCCCACTTAAAATGTATTACTTGCCCTAAAACCCACTAATGCCAATGTACTGATTTTATAGATTTCTATATACTTTCCTTATTTTTGAAGTCGCTGATCAAGATTGCACGAAAAGTCTGCGATAGGCTCAATCTCTATTACCCACATACCACTTATAACGAATGTCTAATTCAGCCTTAAATATTTAACCCAAAATTATGGACCAATTTCGCATTGAAATACGCCAATCGTACTGGCTCGTAACTAGTAGTCACTGCGCTGCTTAATCTATGTCAATTTAGGCACGGCCGTTGCGTGACAAGAGCGAACATCACGCACACTGTCAAATGATAACTCCACGTCTATCAATTTTCAGAATACTTAAAGTTTATTACGTACGTAGATAAGCTCCAATAGAATTAGTAACAAAAGTATAAAGCTAATACCAAGCTTCGTGTTCGAACACGGATCATTCGGGCTATAAATGTTTTATAGCGTTATGATTCATTTGTTTTATTGTATGACAAGCGTTTTGAAACTTTTATGAGTGTCGTTTAACGGAAAGGTAAGAGTATGAAATCATTTTTAAATTCTAACGCTTTTTAACATTTCAGTTCTTTTTGAAAAATCGTTTTAACGATATTTTTGATCAAGTCTGGATATCCTGGAAACATAATGGAAAAGTCAACAGTTAAGTCACTTCATCTACTACCAATGCGATCTTAATTTCTAAGACATTCTAATTTTCATAAATAGATTTTTTTGGTGTGAACAAGAACTAGATAAACACTTTATCCTTAAGTTAATATCAACTCTGTTAAATATTTAACCTTAAAACACTATCAAAACCAAGCGATTTAACGACATAAGCACCAACATTTTGTAATTTTTAAAAACATTCGTTTCAAGTTAACCATTATCATGTAACTCATGAATAACCAGTAGATATCCGCAAAAAGCACACACATCAGTATTCGAGGGAGTATTTAATAGCCCCGAAGGGCAATATGTCCACATCATCTTTATTAATGTGAGCAAATTAAAGCCTGTTTAATGCTGGGAGTAGCCGATTTTTCTCTTTCAATCTGCAAATTAATACAACGAACACTACTTAAGCCGAAAAGGAGGGACCATTATTTTAAATTCGTTAAATAGATGAGTGTAAATACGTTGTTCAACGAATTTTACTTTGTTAAAAATTTTGGAGGATAATGAAATAAATAAAATCCCTTGTTCATAAAAACTAAATGAGATTGCTCTCTTAGACCTAAAGTCAAGTTTCTTTATGTCAAATAAAGTTTACGTTATGATAAATAAAGACAGATAGACTAAAATTAATTTTCTTCTGTCTAATTATATGGATAGGAATGAGTCTGATAGACCTACTTGTGTGTTCCAGAATCAAAAAGTGTTTGAAAATGGGTTAAAATTAGGGATAATATGTATCCCTATCATATAATGTAGTTCCTTCAGTTCAAACCGAAAAAAAGTGTTTGCTTGGAAGAGATCGCTTGAAAGCGATAAGGCCACATGTCCTTTTCATTTAATTATGTCAGTTGTATTATATTTCTGTATGCAACGAAGTGTTAATAAAATAAATAATAAATTAATTAATTTTTTCAAAACGAATATATTCACTTCATATTATAAACTTGTAAGGTTTAGGCTTATCTATTAAACATTATAAGGAAGATACTGGTGTATTATAACAATTAATTTCATAATTATAAAATACTACAGTAAATAATATGCCAAGTTATTGCGTACAATTACCAATTCTGTGCTTTAATTTAAAAAAGTTTTCGTTCGTTCTTTTTAAAACTGGTTCGAAATTTAATGAAATTCAGTGACATTGGTTTGTTTTTTATTTTTGTCTGTTAAATAATTAGTTTGGCGTGAAAGTCGGGGTTGCCAGTTGCATTTGACAGGTGGCGCGCGATATAATTGTAGCCGAGGGCTGTTTCAGTGTTTAAAGACAAAATGTGGAACGAATAATGCCGCCCTTTTCTCAATTAAAAAGCAGAAGATCGTTATCGCTTTTAAATTCATAAACTTTGTATTTGATGGCGAGTGAAAAACACATAGAACATAATTCTTTTCAATATAATTCTTTCATTATTGCATATTCTCGTGACAAGATAGTCTTAGTTTAAACTTGTAAAACGTCGAGAATTATTTGATATTGCTATTAACAATTTATTATTAAACGTGTTTAACATCATCAATGGTTATACAGCCAATTAAGTGAGGGCCAGCGGTGAATCCAAAAAAAATAAACAAAATGTATTTAAATTACTTTAATTAATCACTAATATAATAATTAAAACTTAACTAAATATAACTATTGAATCGGCCCGATATTAGGTATCCGATCACAAGCTCTTGATCTCTGTTGTCCATTTCCTTTTGAAACGGTGTTGCGTAAGAGGGGTACAGGTATTTGGTTATGCGGGGCAAAAAAATTGCATCATAAGCAACCCTGAGTTTTAATTTTTGATTCAAAATTTTAGGCAAAGGCCTCAAATCAGTACATCAAATAGATGTATTAGGGTTGTCTGGAAGAAATCGCTTGTTAGCGATAAGTTGCCTTATAACTTATGTAACCTGCTTTTTTTATATCTACGTTGTATAAGGTAATAAAGTGTAAATAAATTTCTAAGGACTAACATACTACATCGAAGTCAACCTAAAAATCAAACAAAATCTTATAAAATACAACATTTTTACAGCTTTCCCTTATTAATTTCATTCACATAATGACATTTTAATAAGAAAAAAGAAAATTGGGTCGTTTAAACGACTTTACGTGCCCTGTCACGAACATTACCAATTATTCATTAGAGCTAAAGAATTTGACCTTTTCGTTTATCAAATTGATAAATACGCACTCTATTTAATGTATTATCGCCTTTAAAGACTAGTCGTACGATTTTATCGAGAAATGACAGATGGAAAATATGGTCAGTTGTAATTTTCGTAATTGATAAATTGCAATGATAAATTTCTGAAAATTTCGAATAACATCTTAAGTCAAAATCTTCCAGAAAGTATGTTTACTATTTTGCTAAAATAACAGTTAGTTAATAAACTTCGAGTCTTAGCTCTAATATTCGTGTCATATATGAGTGAACACTGAAATTGTTACAAAAACTTACGTTCCTTCTGTAATTGTTGCAAAATTCAAATACTTTTTTTATATTTTTTTATGCATTTGGATCAAACGTCGACTGTCCTTAAAGAAAAGAGGGTACCAATTCCTAAAAGGCCGGCAACGCATTCTCTCTCGCGAGTCCTCTGCGAGTATCTATGGGCGGCGGACGGTATCACGTTGACCGCTGACCGTTTGCCTAAAATCTGTGCTCTTATATCGGTGAAACGTGGATCACTAATGACATCTCTCACCGGCTCCAAGTCTGATGTTTATTTAGTACATTAAGGTATTCACAGTTTAAAAAAACTTTTTTTTACTCTAAGAAGCAGTACTACAATCTACAATCGCATAAAAACACACATACCATGTTATGAAACTTAATATTTGTTTACGTGAATCAGAAAGCCTTCAAGAGACACAAAGACTCATTGAAATTTGCAAAGAATACTCTATTCGCTGTTAGTAGTGGCCTTATTCTCGTATTCTAACAAAGATCAATAAATGAAATAGCGTCAAAATTGATTTTTATTTAATGATTGACATGGTAATTTTTAAAATTGAAACTTGTATGATAAAGTAAAATTGAATCATAAATAGCATTTTATCAAATCTTCAAACACACAAATAGCCGCGGGTTGACACTCTCCTATTATGGGGGACGCGAAATGTCGACTTTTTTATAATTTAAAATTCTAAGCATATTCAAAGCGGGATTTTCATGAAAAGAAAATATAGCTATTTAATACATTACTGTTCTTAGCTATTTTGTCAGTAACAAATTTAAAAACATTTCGTACAATACGTGTGAATGAATATACCGACATTCGAAAGCTTTCGAAAGCGACTTCGAGTATCACCACGATTTCACGACAAACGCGAATAAGTCTACAGGTAGTGAGCTTATGCGGTTTCATCGCATGCAGGAAATTCGTATGAATCTGTCGGGTTCGTTTCATGTGTCGCTATTTTTTGCATTCCCACGCTCGTGATGAGGGGTTAAGACTGGCGTGATTGTTCATTACGTTTTTTATCCGCGTGAATGAAAATATTTTGACGGCTCTATCACGATATACGACACCTGTCAATGTTCAATATTAAAATTATATAAAACAAATGAAGATTTTGTTTTATTTCGCAATGTGAAAATAAATTAGATATTTCTAGAATTGTGCTGTATTTTATGTCAATTTAAACATCTCAATTTCCGAATCGTATTTCGATATTTACGTTTTTTTGCCACCGGTTCCAAAACAAGACAACTAATTGTCGTTCATTAATCTCTAATTACCAATTTAACGAAGCTTGGGCAACGAAACACCTTTAGGTCCCCGTTTAAATTATTTAAATCTTTACCAAAAAGCTTAGGTACCCGTTAACGAATGAAGGACTTTGAGTATAGCTTCCATCATATTAAAAATATATCTCTACTCAGTTGACTATAATGAATGAAATATCAGATTGCGTTCACTGAATGAAGGTAATTTTCTCAGAGAATCATAAAGAATTTTTGCAAAAAGTGATAATTAAATTACTTGAACGAAAATAAACAGATGGCTAACGGTGATTTATTACAGGTGAATAATCTTGTTTCATATTACAAAATCCGGTCTCGGGAAAATATTATTTAATTTACAAGGAAGATGAGTTATGGAGACACGAGAGCTATTTGAATATAACGCCTACGGGTAATTTCAGTATAACAAAATGGAAACTGAAATATTAATATGTAAAATAAATCAATTATGTATATTAAATATGTTCAATTAAAATTATTCGTACATTCCTTTCAATGCAAGAAGATTGGACCCTGAATCACTAAGCAGTGCCATCAGCTTTCGCTTAGGAGTTTTCATATGTACCCATAAGTGTCCCTATGGCTTTGAAGTAAGTAGTGCCGTAGTAGTATGTGCCCTGGGTTCCATTACCAAAAGGCTGCAGGTCGTTTTTCTAGCCATGTTGCGCTGAACGACATCACCGCTTGATATGGGATGCTACTTGCGTGTTCCGTCTCACTTTCGAACAAAAGCTGGTACAGGCTCTTGGGCCGTGGGTACTAAAGATTTAAGCAGGCGCCTGGAAGATAGTACCAGTGACTTCAGAGTTGGTACTTTCCTCGCATACCGAATAAGTATCGCAATACAGCGAGGAAACCTTGCCAGTATCAATACTGGTATCTTTAATGCCAAAGGGACCAAACTTTTAAAATAAATTTTAGTTTTTGATTTATACATTGTTATTCTTAATATTCATTTTTATTTATACTATGTAGGCTAAGAATATTGTAATAATCTTTATTTGAGTGTTATTAAATATATTTTACATTTAAATAGTATTCAAAAATCATATCAAAAATTGGTCTTCGCCCGGCTGAGATGTTGCTGATATAACAACTCCATGCAGAGGGACTTTCGTGAGCTCCAAGTGGTTGCTTACATTACATTCATTCATTACATATTTTACATTCACCAACCAGATGGACCGATGAAGTGAAAGACTCATCGTCCTCAAAACTATACACTATCATAAGAGATGCGCTGGACAAAACCGACGGAAACAGATAGTTCGCTCTAGGTGCTTCGTTGCTGACCAAGATGCTTATACATCAGCTGCCGATTAAAAAGAAAGAGAATATATAGAAGTCCCATAAGTGGGGCACAAGCGTACATAAATATTAACAACTTTGCATGTGGCCAAAAATGCAGACAATAGGAGATAAGTATTTAAAACCTTACTAACAGAGTTATAAAAATAGGAAGTTCAAAGGAATCCTAAGTTAATAGTAGTAAACTTTAATAATAATAATAATAACATGTATATTATTCAAATTTTTATTATAGATACAAATTTATTCAACCAGTTCACTGCTTGGTACATTACGGAAGAAATTTTTAACTGCTTCGACAATCACGTTGATACCATCGTGAATGATAGGAGAGCCGACTTCCAGAATAATTTCATTTCCGCTCTCTTCTATCACTGGTATTGCTGCTTGGGCTGAAAGAAGTATATGATTTTAATTAATTAGTCATTTAAAAGAAAAAACTTATCACACGATATTCAAAATATATCGGTGAAGTCTAATTTCACTTTAAGGTTGGTTATTAGAATCTGTATTTTAGTTTTGAATGATGAATTCGATGTGATGCCAACATTATTTATACAAAACAAGTTTATATGTATAGACGTCTTAATATAATGGGTTTTTTACGTCCCCAAACATTGTTCATGAAACATAATTATAATCAAAATGCAAAACAGAAAATTGAAGCTGTAGAAGAATCACACGTGACACGCGCACCACCACAGTGGTACAGTTAGTAGCTTAGGGTGCAGGTTAACTTAGCTATTTAACGTACTCACCAAGTACTTCATTTCCATTGAATAGATTTTCGAATACTACTTTGCTCTTCCCTTTAAGTTGATATGACATATCCCACTTCTTGACATCCCAATATTTAACGCCATTTTTCTCAATATCAACAATGTCCAGAACGATACTGAACTCAGCGTTGTCTGAAAACAAAGATTTGTTTGTTAGCTTTTAAAATTTATTTTAATTTCGTACGGGCAACTAAGTAATCCGCAGTATTGGCCTAGTGGCTTTATCGTGCGACTCTCATTCCTGAGGTCGTAGGTCCGATCCCCGGCTGTGCACCAATGGACTTTCTTTCTATGCGCATATAACATTCGCTCGAACGGTGAAGGAAAATATCGTGAGGAAACCGACATGTCTTACACCCAAAAAGTCGACGGCGTGTGTCCGGCACTGGAGGTTGATCACCTACTTGCCTATTAGATTGAAAAATTAAATAACTATTTTTTTGGAGCTAGTTACAGAAGTTTCAAATATCCTCTACCAATATAAGCTGTACTAACATTATGATATAAAACTTACTAAGGGTAACATGAAGAGGTCCTTTTCCTTCAATAGGCAGGATCAGCAATTTTCCTTTCATTACATAGTTTCCTTCCAATTGACCCGAGCATTGGAGTTTCAGGAATACTTTTGACTGCTCCTTATCGTATCTGATATATAAATACGATTCATAATTTATAAAATAGTTTATTATATTCTTAATTGTTATACAATTCACAGTTATGATACAAAAAACTTTTGAAAAACTTAGACAAGTACAAAGTACGTAGTAGGCCAATAGTATCTTTAGTCCAACATACAGACATGACACGTCAAAATTTAAATTTCGTGTACCCTCGAAATAACCATCCCGCCATTCCATCCCTCCTTCCAGAACGGGTTAGATCAACGCTCACCGATTTTCTGATTAATCTACGTTTGGATAGGCCAGGAGGTTCATTCGACGGTTAGCTGCCGCCTAAGTCTTACCGCTGCCAACAACTTTAAAATCACTTACATTTGTATAAATTTTATTACTATATTTTTCTTTATATACCAATGTATCAGTGAGTAGACTTGGTAAGCTTTTGTGAATAAAATTAAATACATCCGTTTTACTTAAATGAGACCAAAGAGTTTAAGTAAGATGACATCTTACTTGACTTTTTTAGGAGTACAACTCTTTAACCCGCTGATGGTGTAGTCAGAAACCACGAGGTTCAAATTAGGTGAACTCGCGTCAGTTTTCTTTATATTTATCGGGTCCAAGGTGTGCACACCAAATTCAGGGATTCCAGCTATAAAGCTCGGTATCGCGGCCTGCGCTGACTCTTTGGCGCATTTCGTATCGCCCGCCTTGCACCTTTTAACGTAACCTGGAAATAGTAAGGCAACATAAATCATTATAACAAGCGACTTTTGGCTGGCCAATTCTTTGAATATTTTGGAAATAAATTTTTTGGGAGTAAATTTTTAGGCTACCCTAAAATTAGTATTAAAATCGGTCCAGTAGTATTTGAGTTCAAACATCAAATTCTTTCTTCTTTATCTTATTAGTCTAGGGTTCGCAACGTTCACACGTGGTGGTAACACGTGGTTTTGATTTTGATTTTTATGTTGTCTTCGTTTTTTTCAAGAACTGATGTAATATATTATATATGTATGACTGTATGTATTGCATATTATGTAGTGCAAGAGCTTTGCACTGTTCGTGACAACTATAATTATTATGTATTGATTAATATGAGAACCTAATTATGGTAAGTACATAAATAGTTATATGATGGTACGATCAAGATCTGAGGTAAATAACTCTTAATAACGAATTTAATAATGAGACAGGAGACACACGAGCTGGCAGGGCGCTTAAATTTAAGTGTTCACCGCCGCCCATGGGCAATTGGAGGTTTGCTATTGCATGCCGACCTTAAAAGTTCTACTAACTACCTACCTACCTACTATCTTTAAAATACTGTTCTTCTAAAGGCCCTTAACTCGTTATAGTTCGTTAATAACTGCAATAGCTATTGGTTCCATTAAGTGGAGGCCTATGGCAAGAAGTATCTTAAAAAGTGCGCTGTCGTGGAATACCACACGTCAAGGTGGAACGGGTGGAGTCTTGCAAAATTCAATATCGAGAATATTGTCATGGACAAAATCAAATTATTAATTTTGTAATTGCGCCATCTATGCTTAGCAATAGATAACTTAACACATATCGACATTTTTTGTTTCTACTTTTTGTAAAATCTCAAGGCCGATATTAAATTCTGCCAATTGGTTTTAATTAGTATTGGTTTCATTTCATTATCGATTCCAATGAATCGCTATTAAAGGGCAACACCTACGTATTGAGGGACATACAGAGAGGCACTGAGCACAGTAGGTATAATTTATAAGTCCTTAAGAATTATTTTACTATGAAATCTCTTATACACTTTATAAGATATAAAATATTGATTTATGATTGTTAAGACATTGGACAGCAATCAACTTTTAGTAAATGTGTATTTAATAAGATTCATTGTTTTACTTTTTCAGATTATGATAATTTTCGTCTGTTTACGATTTACAGAATAATACTATTCCAGCTAGCTAACTTGTTACCTTTAGTTTTTTTTCCACGTGTTGTGTTTCCTATGCTGTGTTACTGTTGTGTTACTAACTAAAAAAAACATCTAAAATCGATAAAAGATGTTCGTAACGATACATGGGTCAATTCCATAATGTAGGTAAAGTAGATATATAAGGAGTTCCATTAAATATATTTTTGCTATGTGCGCAGTTTCTATAAACAATAACAAACTTTACTGATATGTTGCCACGACAGCTTTGTGCCTTTTTGTTTTATTTTATAGGTTCAATCCAAAGAGCAAATCCAATTTATTATTGCATTATACTGCAAACTTTAATGACATATTCAAGTCGTATTTTGACGACCCTTTTTTCCATTAAAATATCTTAATAATTACAAAAAAAATAATGGCATAGGACACTGCTGGAAGTTTCTCGTTTCGGAGGCCGATTACGCCGATACGATTTTCGGGCGTTTTTTAGTGCTTCTTAGCAATCGTGATCTGAGAGAGAATGCCATGTCAAGACCGATTTATTTTACATATAATATCATCTATCACCGATAAATGAAGGGAGCTACAACCACTGCGGGGATTGGGATAGATAAAAGATTATGATAACTGTATATATAAATATATAATAAAGAATAATGATCTGTAATTACAATTACATAAGCCTTGTGATTGCTTGAGACCGTGCATCGCATGACAGATTGATTTATAAAAACATTTACTATAATTATACCAATAATTACTTAATTGGAGCAATTTAGCGGTAAAACCTCTAGAATGAATTATATCTAATTATATACCTAAACTGTTTTCCCATCTATGATGTCCTACGGGGAAGTAAATAATAATGATTTTATTTGTCTAGTTATTAATGATATCTTCATTACGTCACTACACGTTTGATTTTTAATTTGTATACGCGAAGGCAACAAAAACGTATACCTTCCTTCCTCTTATCTAGCAGTTTAATATTAACATTTAATGCTGAAAAAAAAGTATAATCGATCGATCAAAAGATATTTGTTTATTTGACATTTTTTAATTTATTAGACATTTTAAAATTTAAAATTTGCACCGCATAATGTTATTATAGAGTATTAAAGTTAGGTGTAATTTAAACATATCCTGCAGAACGACCTATTTAATTAGTTTTTTGATATAACTTATTTATAAGGTAACACAGTATACCCCCTTATAAACGATTAAAATGATAGTTTAAATAGAGTGCCAGGTCTGAAATCAAGGGCGAAGAACGTACGAGGAGAACAAGCAATAAATTATTTTATTGTGTCAAATATATGGATTATTAGTATTGTTTCTTTAGATATTAATTACGTATATTTATATTTAATAAAAATATTACATAATACTGTTATTATTATTTGCACCATTAAGTGGTTTTCTAAAACCTGTCGTATATGTGAGATAACTTTATCCAGTTTAAATTAAGTTTAGTTCATTTATTGTATAAAGTTAAAATTATTCAAATTATAACAAACAGAGCTACCAATAAATTGACCAATATATTTTACCTCTATTACCTGTACCATAAATTAAGTCATCAGATAAAATGCTATTAATACCCTTCAAGTAATTAAAGTTCATAAAATATTATCAAAGATATGTTAACATGAGCATACATTGTAAAAAACTTTATTTTAAGTTTAACACATTTACACACGCTTTTGCCAAAGATTGCAACCCTAACATTGTATTTGTCGACATTAAGAAGCTCTGAGTCATACAACCTTATAAACAAGATTCTTAATGTAGCTTGTTTAATAACAATATTTTTAATAAATATTAATTATATTCACGTGGATTCGATTTAAAATAACGGAAAAAATTAAGTTTCGACCATAAAACAAAACTTGAAATGTAAAAGAGTACATAAAAATTGCCCTTTAAGATTGTTTAATTAATCAGAACATCTGCAACGTAAATATCTTTTTATCATTCTATTTGATATTATGAACAAATTAATTAAGTGTTGTTTAGCCCAGTATAACTTAGAATTACTGAATTAATACATTACGTTATCTTTCTAAAATCAAAGTTTAAAAATTCTTAATTATTTCTAAATATCTATCTACAAACACATAAAAGCACAAATACATTTAAATTGATTATAATTAATGCAAAAACAATCTTTGAACTCTGTCATATTGCTTATATTACGACTAAACTCTATGGTCCTTGGTTAAGTACTAGGAACACAGGAACAACAAATCAATCATTGTTATTCCTTTTAAATTAATTTGGACTAAAAATAATAAAAAATATATATACCTCCATGCACGAAGGCAGCACACGCCAAAAGGATCACCAAATATTTTACCATACTGAAATTACTTTAATTAAATCCAGTGAATAAGTTTTCTTGACTGATGTATTTTATTACAATACCTGGCTTTTATAACTGCCGGCGGAGTTTTTTACAAAGAAATCAAGTTTTATACGCGCGACTAGTTTCGCCCGGCACTTTGGCTATTTTTAAAATAATAAATTTGTGGTGCGTTCAAATAGGTATATAGTCTACAATAGATGTACATACCCCTTGAATTACGGGTAAAGGCTTGTTACGAGGTTATTATCTTATATATAAAATTCTCGTGTCACAATGTTAGTCTGCATACTCCTCCGAAACGGCTTGACCGATTCCTCTGAAATTTGGTAAGCATATTGGGTAGGTCTGAGAATCGGCTAACATCTATTTTTCACACCCCTAAATAATAAGGGTGGTCCACCCCTCAATTTTTTTTTTATTTTTTAGACAAAATTTTTAATTTCTATTTTTTTATGATACAGCATTAAAAAATACATACAATCCCTAACTTTCACCTCTCTACGATCAACCCCTATTTTTTTATTAATAATGATATACATGGCGAAACGACGTTTGCCGGATCAGCTAGTATTTATATATAATTTACTAGCTGACCTGGCAAACGTCGTTTTGCCATGTATATCATTTATAATAAAAAATAGAGGTTGATCGTAGAGGTGTGAAAATTAGGGGTTGTATGTATTTGTAAATCATTTTTATTATTTTTATCATAAAAAAAAAATTAGGGGTGGACTATTTCGGGGAATGAAAAATAGATGTTGTCCGATTCTCAGACATACCCAATATGCACACAAAATTTCATGAGAATCGGTCAAGTCGGAGGAGTTAAACTACAAACACTGCGACACGAGAATTTTATATATTAGATTTAACATTTAGCGACAATTTGGTATTAATACATTTTTAAAAATTGGTATTAATAGATATTTCTTAAAATCTTTCAAGGTTTTATTATTGTCTCATTGCATTATCATCAAAGTTATAATTCCATTAATATTGCAATATTCATTATTATATCTTATCTGAAAAAATATTATAATTACTATTTAAATATATTCTTAAATATATAACAATGGCGCAACAACCTTTTAGGTCTGGGCCTCAGATTTCTGTATTTGGTCCGTGATCATTTCTAATAGGCAAGTAGGAGATCAACCTTCTTTCAGGCACAGACTGTCGACTATTTGAATATAAGGAATGCCGAATAAAATGTTATCCTTCACCGTACGAGCGAATGTTAAATGCGCACATAGATAGATTGGTGCACAGCCGGGGATCGAACCTACGAACCGAGGGTTGAGTCGCACGCTGAAACCACTAGGCCAACTCTGCTTTATATTATTACAAAATAAAGTAAAGTTCTTTAAAATATTATATTAAATTATATTTATATATTTAATATTATATTTTTAATAATCTACTTATAAATTGGCTTTTTTACGAGTTATCACCGCAAAAACGAAAAACTCTGTAGAGTTTTTTAGTTTGTTAATGTCAGTTGGACTCGTTCTAGAACACCTATTACCTGTCTAAATAACGACCTTAGTGTATCTGTCAATTACACATTTTTTTTTCAACTGGATATAATATTCTCTCTATAAATATACTAGTTTGTCAATTTATAGAGAAGAAATGAAATTAATATCTTTTAAATAATGATGTTCATTTTTATACGCATGCCTATTTTTATGCGGCTGATAGTGCGGATTTTTATAATTGATCGATCTAAATGTACCACTTTCTTGCAAACAAATGATTTGTTATATATTTAACTATAAAAAATCTAAATTTAACAAAATATAATACTACCCAAGCTGATCACAAACACGCGCGATCTGTAGTAAATTTAAAAAGGTTATTTAATTGTTGACAATTGTTTCAACCTTAATGGAAATATATTAATCTCCCATAAATAAAATTACTAGTAAAATAATATACATATGTATTATTTATACAATGTTTTTTTAATTTGATTTAGCTCCAAATTTCAAGGTTACCCCAATGCGGCAAGCACACTTATCTTAAATTAAGTATAAAGAAATATTAAACAAAATTTCGCATTAATAATTTAATAACATTAAATATTCTCAAAAGAAACCAGTATGATTTGACGTCTACGTTTTTTGCCACTTCGAGATTTCTTACTAAATTATTATCTAATTAATGCTAATTTGATTGAGATTCAATGATTTTTATATTTCTTATGGATTAATAAAATTCTGATACAAGCTGATTATTTCAGTTAATCGTTGAAAGTACTCCATGGCTTAAACCAGGTATAGGTTTCGTATACATAAAACTATAAGTGGATTAATTGACAACTCAAACGTATCAACTTTCCATACAATTATTGTACTGTAAATTTTATCAGCGATCGGTCATAAGTATCCATAACCGACGAGTATGAATGGAAGTGAATGAATCAAAAAGGTATGTTAGGACCTTAGCGAGTGGAGATCCGTGATCTCTACCTACCCATTTTGTATAGATTGCTAGATAGATAGACAGATTATGTTAGTATGTAAGTTTGTTTTCATATAAAATCTGTACCATTTGATTATAAGTGTTGTGCCTGCTAAGGGCTAACTATATGAAATGGATATGATTATTATTTGTACTGTAGCTCGTCTGTACGAGATCTGTAAGCCTTATTCAAATCGGTTTACGTTAAGTAACGTGGACTTTCGCCTTTGTGGTTCGCCTTATTTGATCGATGTATATAACAGGCTTTATACTACAAACATAGGTATTTATCTACTCGTCTGTAGTGGTGTTCTGTGACCTAAGAGAACAAGAGATCTGTCAGTCAAACCTGACCGTCCGCGCTCACCTTCTATCATTCTACTTAGTTTATTCACAATAATAATTTAGGCTCCAGCCAAATGGAAATTTTATACGTTTTTTCATTGGTTTTATTTTCTTTTTTGCATGCTAGCATTAGCGGCCGAGATTATGTCGTCAGCGTTTGCTTTTTACGCTCTTATTATTTTTTTAAAACCTCTTAAAGATTTTACAAGTTAAAAATATAAATGAGGTTTTATTAATATCAATAATATATCATATGGATTTGCGTAATGTTGATAATTACTTTACAGATATAACCAACTATTTTTTTATAATTCTTTAGTGCATGCTGAGTCTGAGTTATATATTTATTAGATGTACTGTATATGCAAATTACAGATACATCGCTCGATACAGTTGTTTGGCTGATAATTAATTCCTATTCTATTTATTCGAGCAGGGTTGCTTCTAGTGGCTTAAGCCTGCCTGTAGCCCTAAGGTATGTTCGAGAACCCAAAAGTCTACAACGTGTGCAGGGTGATTACCTACTTGACGCCAGAACCCATGTAGGGCCACTGGATTATGAAAATAGGAGTACTTTTCAACAAAGAGAACAATTCTTCAGAAAATGTGGAGCTGCCAGATAAGAAAGCAGAGGCATTTAGCCCTAACTCTTAAAAAGTCACGTGTATAAATTTGACCACTGCCGTAATTTTAGTTTGTGAGATATAGTATTTTGAGTGGATTTATGGATTAAAAAGGAATTTCGTGTGTTAAAAAAGCATTGTGTTTTTAAAGAATAAAATACTATTGAGTCCACAGCTTCGTTTGATAAATATGATTGGGATTTACCAGGAATATGTGTTGAGATGTGGTTTGCTCAGTTTAAACGGGGTGAAATGAGTTCCGAGGACAATCCATGCTGTGAACGTCCCAAAGAGGTTGTTACCGATGACAACATTAAAAAAGTCCACGAAATGATTTTGGATAACCGAAATGTGAAGTTGATTAAACATAGACCCTTATGATGTCAAAGAAATGTGTTGGACATATGCTAGACGAATGTTTGGATATACGAAAGCTCTGTTCACAATCGATCAAAAACAACAAGGCATTGATGATTCTGAGCAGTGTTTGAAGCTATTCAACCGTACTAAATCCGAATATTTTGGAAAGATTTGGTACCCAGCTTTTTCCTGTTTTCAGAGAATTGAGAATGCTCGCTGGATAGAATTTTTGCGCTCATGGAAAGGTAACCGTCGAAACTTAAGCTTATTTTGAGACTAAAACAAATCGTACTATAAAAATGATATCGAAAAAGTTATATGATCGCTATAATCGTTGGATCGCTCTCGAAAGTTAATATTGAATAATCAAATAAAATTCTATGAGAAATAAGATTTTTTTCTATATTAGGCTACGAACTTTTCAAAAATCAATTAAAAAATCCGTACAAAAATTAAACTATACGCAAAAATAATCATTAAAAATGGTTTTTAATTAAATAACGTATTCTGATTTAACATGATCTTAAAGACCCAGACCAATTACGTTGTTAGGCATTAATCTATACCATCAATATCAATTTTATATTATTAAAAACATATTATAACTGGTTTTATAATATAAATTATAGTTCTGAACCTATATTGCTACAGAGGAAATTTGTTACCATTTTATAATTAAAAAAAATATACTTTAATTAATAACGTACAATCTTATTATAGACATAATAAAGTTGTTGCTTACAATAAAGCCTTACATATATATTTACATTTACATTTAACGAAAGACATTAAAATTAAAAAGGACAGCTTTAGTTGCATATGTATGACATTATTCTTTTTTCCTAATATAAGCACAGTTTCATAGTTCATAGATTTCTTGTCTTTTTTTAAATTGTCCACAATAATATAACAAATTTGTGAAAAATGTTAGGCTTATTAGGTCATAACCTATTTCTGATATTTTAAATCTGTTATCTTAAATAAATTAATTATTTAAAGCGGAAATTATAACAATTTTTGTTTTGCCGGAAATCGAACACAGAACTTCCGCGTTATTGTAGAGGTTATGTCCTTTACTAATTTAAAATCATGTTTTTAACAAAAGTCTAAAGAATAATTGCTAATAATAAAGTGATTTCCGGCTTATATCCTTAACTCTATAAAACAATGTTTTTAACCGACAAGAGGTGTATAGATCTACGTGTATTTCTTGCCTACCGTTTAGAAGTACGTACCTAAATAAAAAAGCTCTAATACCAGAATGAATAACAATGAAGCAAGTTATACAAAAATTCACGCAAGCTCGAAGGGCATCGAAGCTAATAAAGAAAGTGCTATATTAGGTTCTCAAAATAAGGGCTCCCACAAACGTACTATGTTCCCAACTGACGTTTATAGGTCATAAAACGGGATAATGTGTTGGAGTGAGCGTATTTTGGTACAAATTTAGACCGGAGGCGCCGCGTCTATTTGCTATGACCAAATGTGTAGCAATGATGGTTTAGGGGGTTTTATTGTATCCGATACGGTTATGACAATATATCAGGAAAATTACATGTGAAAACAGATTTATTGAGAATGGTAGTACTTCTGTCATTTATTTGTGACGGTAACGTATAGTGATTATTTAACGTTGTCTTTCGATTGTATACTTTAGTATATTAATATACAATGTAACAAAAATATATAGATATTGCCAATGAGAGGTTTCCATATTTCATGCATTTATGTATCTATTTTAAAATAAAAATTAATCAGTGGCGCTACAACCTCCTTAGGTCTGGGCCTCAGATTTTGAAACAGCTTCATGATCATTATTCAATCCAATAGGCAAGTAGGTGATCAGCCTCCTGTGCCTGACACACGCCGTCAGCTTTTTGGGTCTAAGTTTGTCGGTTTCCTCACGAGTTTGTCCTTCACAGTTCGAGCGAATGTTAAATGTGCACATAGAAAGATAGTCCATTGGAGCACGGCTGTAGATCGAACCTACGACCTCAGGGATGACAGTCTATAATTATATAATTTTCTTTTATTTTTTTTCATTTATATTACTTTTTTTTTATCGAACCCGGGATTCATGGATTCGCAGTCAGAGGTACTAACCACTAGACCAATGAGTCGTCAATTATGTATCTATTTCAGAGACGATTTTTCTTTAATTTGCCTTGATATTATGAATAAGATATGTCGGTTCTTCACGATGTCCTTCACCGTAGAAGCAAGTTTCAATTGCGCATAAGAAATAAAATCCACACAAACACATACATTATACGAACACACATACACAAACTTTATAAAAAGAAAGAAGAACACATTTCTTAGATTAAAAAACACTAATTAAATACAATCACTTAAATCAAAGATAGGCCCAACGCAACTTTAAGTTGCGGTCATCCGCAACACTAATTTTCAGCGGCACAAACAACAATTAAAATACAATTATTCAAAATACATAATTAGAAAATCACACGAATCACAGCTCCACTGCAATTACGATAACGTTTGTAAATTTAAATATAGAACGATGACTCAAACTGTCAAAGTAAAATTTAATACAAAAGATCACATAAAATTTCCAACATAGTAATAAACAATTTGTATTCATATTAAGGTGGTTTAAGGTAGCAGTTCGCATGCCAATAAAATTTATTCGTGTCATTTGTATACTTTACAACTACACGAATGTAAAGGCAACTCACTATAATTGGCTTTTAACAAATAGGTGTTGATGCGTGAAGTGCTATTGACACAGCTGTTTTACGGTAATACAAAATAGCTGGGAACTATAAAATAGACTTTAAAATTCCCGTTTATGAGGTCTTACATAATAATTATATTTGTATCCTTAGACCTTAGATGTAGGAATGCGATTCATACAAACAGAATTTCGTATAAAGATATAGATTTCGTATAAGTTTTTGCCGTGTACCACCACTATGTGGAACCTGGTGCCCGCTGACTTATGGTCCTTCAAGAAAAGAGCTTACAAATTCTTGAAAGGCCGGCAACGCACTTGCGAGCCTTCTGGCAGTGTGTTCATGGGCGGCGGTATCACTTAACATCAGGTGAGCCTCCTGCCCGTTTGCCTCCTATTACATAAAAAAAAAAGAAAAAAAAAGAAAAAAAAAGATATTCTTTAAAAAGCACAAGTAGGGTAGTGGATATTTTCAATACCCTCATAGATTTGTAAAGCATTGCTTGAGAGCTAAGATAAAGAAGGCTATATTATCTATGTAATATTTCTATAGTACTAATTTAGTGATATTAAATAAAAAGATTAGTTAGATTACTTTTAGTCTATTATACCAACCATAAACAGTAGCTCATAGTGGGCAGCAATTTACAACAATAAATAAAACTAAACTGTTCTCCACGACTTATTACTTTTGGTTTAGATATTCCACCGACATGATGACCTGTTTAAAGTTTCAATATACATAAATCATATTGAAACTAAATTCATATTCTATCATATCATGTAGTAAATTTGACTTACAAACCAGAATCCAAAAATATTATGTTATAAATAGCAATAATATAACATTTGTATTTTATATTTCACTAGCTGGCCTGGCGAACATCGTACAGCCTAACAGTTGATTCTTTATTTTTTGTAAATACTTATTCTGCTATTCGGGACACCGGTCTAGCTAGTAAGATAAAAAAAAAAGTTGATAAGACAACAAATACATTATGTCAAAAAATAAAAATTTACCTTCCGTTCCCTCCACTAACACTTGTACTTTATGATATGGTATTAAAGTTCAAATTGACTTTTAAGTATTATTACGAATATAGAAAAGTGTTGTTTTTAGACTTTTTCACTCAATTTTTTTAATTTTTCTCTCGTAAGAACCATCCTCGTACTTCAAGGAATATTATAAAGAAAGAATTGGCCAAATTGGTCCAAGCATTGTTGAGTTATACGCTTACCAACACATTTTGCGATTCATTTTTATATTATAGATTAACGAAAGAAGGTGGAATGATTAGGTTTGCTTATCTGCAAGATATTATAAAAATAGATACATAATTGAAAACATATTTACTTTTTATATAATATCATAAGGGGAAACTCGTGAAAATATACGGTTTTATTATAAAGTTCCAAGAAGTATCTCATTCTAGGTATTGCGAGTGGCCAAAGTGCGCTCGGAGTGGAAAACTTTTGAAATAGCCTCACGTATGAATTTTACGTTTCTTTGCTATCTTCATACGAAACTTAATGCGAGATAAGTGAGGTCAGGTATGAAAAATTGCTTATTCGTGCACATTTTTTTAGCATTAAATAATACTTAGATTAGAGATAGATATTTATTTCCAACACACACAACGTAACCTACATAGTAATAATAATACAAATCAAAAATTAATTAATTTAACATTTAAAAAGTTTGGTCCCTGTGGCAGTATACCTTTAACACGGACACCATTTCCTCACTGTATTGCGAGAAATGCTGTATAAAGTCTAAAAATGAAATTTGGAAGCACTGGTTTTTTAACAAAATTTAATAGTTATACAAGTGTATCCACATATAGGATTATTTTTAAAATAAAAAAAAAATTATTACCGTTACGGATCACTACTTTCAAACTGTATAAGTTACTATCTATATATTCTAAAATATAAGACAGTTACGGTGAACACAAAAAATCACAAAAATAAAAAAGAAATATTACACAAATTGAGAAGTAAAGAATTTTTTATTTTAAGATACTTTTTCACCTAATGCTTGCAATGTTTTCAAATTGAACTACAGAATCATATATTAATATAGAAGAGGTTGACAAAATACATAGTTTTTATTAATTAAATCTGTAGTAATTAGAGTCATTATGTTCTCAATGAACAGGCGCCAATGTGAACCAATCAACAGGCATTGTTACAAGTAATGTGCCATCTAAGTACACATTTAGATATAATCAGTGCATTGTTTAAATTAATCTATTGTTTAACAATTCATTCACCCACACTTGGTTTGGTTTCTTAATGTCTCTGTTTGAATGTTGGCTATATTAAGAGGGTAGACCTGAAAAATATTTTGAAACTGGTAGAGGATGACGGGCGAAGTTGAATTCAATTTCGATTCAATAATCTTTAAACTAATGTTTAAGTATCGTTTATAACCCTCGATCTTACTGTAGATTCCCTGGATCATTTTTCTTTCGAGGCAAGTGGATAAACTCACATCGACTTTAGCGTCTTAAAAATGCTGATTTCCTCGCAATATTTTTCCTATATCATTAATTTCTCACCTTGAAGACCAAATTGAAGCGGGCATACACGAGCCCAGGCTTGAAATGCACTTATTTGGCCTCTATTCTTATACTGCTATATATATATTATTTTACATAATAAACTGAACTTTCTTAAAATATTGCATATTTATGACACAAAATCTTATATTTTATACTGTTTACGTGCACTGAAGTATCATATTCTAAAGCAATTCAAGTTTCATTAAAGATACTAAAAATAACATAATGTATGCAAGTCTGTATCTGAAGGTCCATCTTCAGCCAAGATGGCATTAAAGGCAATTATATAGCACATACATAATTCTCATTTCATCGTAAAGATACTATCGGTGGCGTGAGACTCTTTATAGTCAATTTAATTGCTTAAACACAACATTTTGTAAATAATCAAATCAAGATTTGGGCCCGTAATGAGTGTTGGGGTGTAATAAATTTTGTTCCTCTTAATATATTGTGTTCTTATCCGTTTTGTATTTTTTTTAATACTAGAAATAGTATGTAAAGTTATATTTATTAGAATATCACATTATATTCATAATAACAAAGTCAACTTGTGGTTCGGTTAGGTTACACAGTTGTTTTGAAGTTTTTTTGAAAAACACTGGCTTATTTGCACGTAATACGTTGTAAGAACACTTCTGAAGTTTAGAAAGTATATATAAAAAAATATTAATGAAAGACACGGAGCAATTATGTGTTCACATATGAGGAGATAAACTTGTTATAAAATTCATTAAATAATAAAAAGAATTTAAAAAAGTGGCGCTACAACATTTAAGGTCTGTGCCTCAGATTCCTATATCATGTCATTTATTTTTCTTAAGAGGCTTCTGTGCCTGACACACGATGTCGTTTTTTGCCCTTATTTTCATTATAACTTGAACGTTCGGTCATCAAAACCAGTACAAAATAAATATGCCTAAAAGATAATAATCGTAATAGATAAGTCATCATTCAACTTCAGAGATCAATCATACGCACTTCCTTTGACCATTTCAGCATTCAATTAATTCAATATGAAAATGGTATTGACGCATTAATGATCATAATAGTTCTTGAGTTAATTTCTTCAAGTGTCAGTAGTACAAAATAGGTGTGGGCGATTGGGATTAAATGGATACATTTGTTAATAGGCTTTTAATGTACCATTGTTTTGGTAATTGAACAATTTTTATTTTGCTAGTTTATAGTCCAGATAACTACTTGAATTCACAGAATTTGTGAGAATTTTGGAGTTTCGTCAAATGAATAGATCGTAATTATAATAATAATAAGCCTTTGTTTATCATATAAAAATATTGATATAAAGAATTTTATTACTCTAAGTTGCGGCCACTATCCGGGAGAAGGCTTTTTTCCACCCTATTTTTTTAAAGATCGCACTTGCTTGACTAAATCACTGGTGAAGTAAAAGTTTACGTGCCTTCTAGAAGAATCTAGGTTTTATCCCAGAAACTAATTGATTGATTTGTAGACAGAAAACGCTGATCTTCAAATTGCCTAAAAATACCAAGGATATGGATATGTTTTGAAATGGCGGTTTTATGCTCTATTTGGGGATTATGGAACTTTTTATTGCAACGATGTTTTTTTATCACTGACTCAAATGATTTCAAAAAGTAACGAGATTTAAAACACGTTATATTTACCCCACTCTCCTTCCAAACGAATAATGAATGACGGTGAAAAATCAATGGGAACTCACCGTCAAAGTGAGTACACGAAACTTAATCTAATAATTGATTATACTATTGAAACAATAAAGTGATTAGGTGAACAGTATGTAAGACAATGAGTTATTATATGTTATAGATTACCATTGTAATCGATAAGTTTATCTGACGGCACAGTTCACTGACCCAGCGCGACTTTCATTTGTTATTTGATCGGTCTATTGTAAAATTCATTTAGGCTTAATCGGTTTTAAAATATCGGTTTTTGTTTCGGTATTTTTCAATGGAATATGAATATGCATAAAAGTATAATTAAAATTGCGTTAAAGAGTCTGTACTTGATAAGGTTTATCTTCAACTTTAAAATTATCTTTGGATTTTAGAGAATAGAAATAGAATTGATTATTTTAAACAAATTCTGTATAAATTGTACCTGGATAACTTGGTATAAATTTAAAGTAAATTTAATGACATAATGATAACGTACAACAAAAACTGTGATACTGTTCGATAAAAACCGGTTTTCAAAACCAATTTGAACACACCGGTATAAGTGAATTCTCCTCTGAATAGTTATGACAAACGATGAAATGTAAGATGTTTCGACAGATTAGAGATATAGAACCTACCCGTTACACCGTTGATGGGTAGCGTTAAAATATTCTAGATTTTTATCCTTATCTACTGAATGACAGTCGGTAATTGATTTCAGAGACAATAAAGAAAAGCACTTATTAAGCATTACGCACAATAAAAGAAATTTACAATAAATGTATAACTATTATCTACATTTTATGGTTTTGGCATTAGCAACTAACATTCTCAAAATATCTTTATGAGAACGAAAGCACAAAAACTCTCTTCAGTCGGTAGCTCTATCTGTTTCCACCAGTTTCTGTCCAGCGCCTCAACATTTTAAATTTATCTTCTAATATGCGAAGAGAAGTGTTGGGCTGGTGGCTTCAGCGTTCGACCCTTATTCTTGAGGTCGTGGGTTTAAGCTCCGCTTGAGCACCTTTGGACTTTCAGTTTATGTGTGCATTTAACACCTGACCCTGACCTTGACTACGCAGATGACTAATGTTCACAGCCACGTAGATATGCAAGCCATGAATGACCTGGAGTGCGAGGCATCTAAAGCGGGACTCAAAATAAATACGTATATATGTTGAATAACCAGGCAATGCGTACTGAAGGGAGGAATCAAAATGCTCTGACGCGCCCATGACGATTGCAGATATTTACCTACCTGGAAGTGTCGTGTCAGAGTCCGGTGGAATCGATAGGATATTTCCTCTCAGACTATTGGAACGGTGCTGGGAAACGTCAATCAGGCACTAGATGGACATTTTGCGAAGAGAGCCCAACCACATCACCAAACAGGCACTAGATTGAACTCCCCAAGGAGAAAGAATACGTGGCCGTCCTAAACAACCTGTCAACAGTTCTAAAAACTGGCAACTCTCAGTTGTGGCCGAGGTATGAGCTGTTGGGTTGACGTGGTCCGAAGTTAATTACTCGACTCAAGAAACAACGCAATGGCGATGGGATCTAGGGAATATAAAAAGACGAATCAAATGAGTCATATGGTTAAGGAAATCTAGGAAACAGGCACAGAAAGCTGATCTTCTACTTGCCTAGTAAAAAGTAATGATCACGAACACTTACAGAAATCTGAAGCCCAAATCTTATTTTTTTATACGCGAAATATATGATTTCGTTTTTTGCCTAGCCGAAGTTTAAAGACAGATAATGACGTAAGAACAAGAAACGTTAAAGGCTTATAGTTGTACAGCTGTAATGGCAGATTAATAATTATATATCTTATGAAACTCATCTAGGATAATGTCTACTTAAGTATTTTAATAAACCTTTAAATTTATTACATTATTTTCATAAATCGAAGTTTTTAGTTTTCATCTAACAGCGTGAGTCTGCCATGTCATATTAACAGGTAACTAATTGTTATTTTGAATAGTACCTACTGAAATGTAGCAATATAAGCGTCAAATAGTATCGCGTGTTATATTTACAATATATAACGATTTATTTATCAAAGACAAGTGACTTGTTTAGATTTATGGTAATATTGGGAATAAGTACGCTGAACGAACGATTCTACTACAAAAACACGGCAAATGTACGTGTAAAATTTGCATTTTAATCAAAAATAAATACAAAACGCATATCCTTAAGCGGGAAAAATATATTAGTATTAGGCCCAGTCAATTTGTACGACGCTAAGCGGATTACTCAGCCAGCGCAGCAATAAATTGAGGAATCTTTATAATTTTTAGACGGCCATAAATTGAATATAGTTAAATGCAACATCGACGTGTTCCAAACGTTATTCCATAAAGTCGTTAAACCTCGTTTTAAATGAGTACTGGTTATACTTATCATATTTAGTTTGTACCAATATATGGCTTGTTACATTATATTATGGGTCATAATAGCGTGGTGTAAAAGTATAATATAATTTGGGCAACGTAAACATGGAATAGTTATGTCGTATAAGTTTAGTGGTTGACCATAATCCGTAGTGCCTATGGGTATAAGGTTTTAATGAACGATAATTTTGGATTCCCCTCGTTATTATAGTTTTCTGCTTTAAGATGTCTGCTGTTTATATAATATATAAATATAGAAAGTAATCCGCATAGCTTATAATATAGGTTGGTGGACTCAGTTTCCGCACTTAGACTCATAATTAATCCGTTGTGCGTACACCGCATAGCTTGTTTAAGTAGTTTGTTTTACGTTTTATCTCGAGGTTAAGCTACTGTATAAGAAAAAAATTAAGGAATGTATCTGATATGTGTTCTAACATTAATTCAATAGATTTCTTATTATTTTTAGCACCCGTCATGTTTCGCTGTATTGCGATACTTATTCGTTGAGCGAGGAAAGCACCAGCTCTAGGGTCACCGGTACTAACTACCTGGCGGCAACTTAAATCTTTAATTAGCACTTGAAGCCCACGGCTTGGGCAATCTACTCCAAAGGGAATTTTAAATTTTTTTATTAAATTTTAAACCGAATTTAATAATTTAGTTTACTATTTTTTATTAACGTGATAGCTCTCTTATTTTTTTAAACCAAGTCAATACTGGTGCACACAACTTGCTAGAAAGAGACGAATGTAAGCAAAAACTTTGTGTGTCCCATATGAAAGAAGAAGTATCTTAAGAAAGCGTACCATTATATATATTAAAATTAATATTAGACATAATTAAATAATGTTAACTCCTTGTTCATTAAGTCTTAGCATGATAAGAGGGACCAATCCTCCATAAAGAATAGGTATTACACAATCTCATTATCGTAACTTAACAATATGTTTAAACAACTTTGAATAAAACATTGGTTGCGTGATGTGTTCTTCAATATCACGGTAATAAACTCACATGCAGTCACTAATAGTTTTTAAAAAACATTTAAACGATACGACACGATAGAAATATCCAAATGTTATAAGCAAGAATAGTATTTTACATACACACTATAATAACCTTTTAAAAAATTATAATGATTGCTTATCAAATACAATTTTTTTAGGAATCCGATAATTGTAGATTCATTCCTATATTATCTGTACCACAAATAACAGTTCGGTAATCGGTGGCCATCGATAAACAATTTATACTAAAATAATAAGGTTTGAGTACATAACTCGTCACGATGGATCGTTACCAAAAAGAAAGGCAAACTATTGCAAGTCGTCAGGTTTTGGACAAATTGTATTAATTTGAACAAAGAGAAGTTACACTGATGCTGATACTGAACCAAAAAATGTGACGATCGGCCTGGTAAAAATATTTTGGGTCACCCTCATCAAAATGTATTAAATTAAAATAACGTATTTCGTACATTACCTACCTTTGTATTAATTCCTTTACCTTATTTGGGGTTTAATTCGATTAAAAAGATAAATGCGTGATAAAATATTTCATTCATATCAGTAAAATCGCGTAACTCAAAAATATTTGTTAGTAATCGTATCGTCGACTTAAATATTCCTTTTTAATAGTTTAAAAATGTGTAATGCTCAGTCGCTTCCCGTGGCGCGCAGCTTCGCGCCCGCACCATACACTGTTTATAGCTTAATCTCCAACATGCTATATGTATAAATAAACCATTTGAAAACTAAAAAATACTCTTAAATACAACTCACAGAACTAATACAGTTTTATTTTTGTTTAACACCGCGGATACTGTTTCAATTTATTAAGTTGATTGCGGACACATTATGTATAAGAATCCATCCATCATATTTCGAACTATCTAATATTGAAATTCCAAAGAGCTTCTGAAATAAACACAAAAATGTCAGATATTCGAATGTCATTAAAACTTGTCTCAATTCGTCTTAAAACTAATATTAATCCCCACTTCTTAAAACGCATCAAACGCAAGTGACGATCCAAAAAGACTGTGAGTCGACAACTTATGATAGCCACATTAATTTTACTGAAACATTTCCCCAATTAAACCTCTATCGCGTTGAGACAAGGATTATAATCGGCTGAGATGCTATAAAACAAATGAAAGTCGATGTCTGTTTCCTTAAAGATGTCACTCATTCAAAGTTTAACGATCGCCCTAATAGCGTTTTTAAGCGTTCCCGAAATCCTTGAGACGTGACTCGACCGTCAACAAATTTAAAAATGAAACTTACTCTAGTTATTAATACACTTCACTATTTCCTTTTGAACTTTACAATATTAAGTTAAAAGAGCTCAATTTGTCTGCATGTTGTGATAATAAATTCAATTGGTCACATTTGTCTGATTCTTTGATGTTGAATGTGACTTGTTATGATGAGAAGTTGTTGTCGTTTAATATTTAGGTAAAGGATAGATGGTATTTTAAACTATAATCTAATTCATAAATAAAACTATTAACATTCTTGAGATAGCATAATTAATTGGAAGACTTTTAGTAATAGTCACATTAATATGAACATTTTTAACAAACTATAAATTTTACTATGAAAAATAATAGGTGCCTGAGAGCAATTCGTTATAATTAAGACATATTGTTGACGCTCACTTAAAATGGAATATTTATTTTTGTACCTATATATCCAGTTTTAGGATATCAAACAAAGCTTTATAAGCTAGCTATAAGGATATCAAGCAAATATTTTAAAAATTATCAGCCAAACAGACTCCGAAATGTATCTACCCCAGGTCTCATTTGGGAGATTTCAAACAAATACATCCGAATATATCCGCTGTAAATTTTATTGGTATGTACAACGTGTGGTCGACGATTACTAGAACAACATTGTACAAATGTTATTTTAGAGAGAAAACAGTACAGTCAAGACATAAAGTCACAGAAGTATGTACTACAATAACGCTTCAGTTTTATTGTTGCTTCATGCGTTATGACCTCTTAAAAATAAATGTCCCAGTTTTACTGCTTACTGTGTATTTAGATATATGAGAAGTCTCTGTATACTAATTATAATCTAGTGGCGCTACGGTCTTGACCTCAGAATTCATCAGTTTCTTGGTCTTTTGCTTTTGTTTTTATGTGCACTTATAATCGTCAATAAAGAAATACTTATTAATTGCTTCTAATTTTACATTTACTGCCAGTTCTCAAATCAAGGGCGTAAAACGTATGAGAAAAACTGGCAATAAACTCTCCGCCACTCTTTGTAATCGCCTAGTTTTTTGTTTCACACAATGTTTGTAAGGAGCTGCAACCGTTACACCATGTTCCATTAAATCTAATTTAAATAGTTAACCTGCCTTCTATTCCTAATGTATGCCAATTATTTTGACTCTAATGACCTGGATAAGATAATACGGTCTTTGAAACCATGGTTACGATGTCCTACGTAAGATAGGTACTATGTTACCATTCGCAGCCTATAGGTTCTTAAAAAACGTTTATTTTAATAAATTAACATGACAAAATACTTATTCGCGCTTAGTCTAGACTCAGAATCCCTAATTTATCAAAATCATCTCTAACAATAGAGTACCAATTCCAGACGATTGGAATCGGAGATTTACAGAATAGCCCTGCAGTTTATTAAACAAAAACGAAGTTAAAGGGTGAGTAGTTGCAATAAAATTTCTTAAAATAGATCTCGGGGGAAATATTTTTGTCGCGACTTGAGAGTGACTTCCCTGAGTGGAAATAAAGTTTTTCATTATAATCGTTGTTACTCCACTTTTTACATTTCCCGACGGAAAGCAAAAACTACGCTATGTGCTCCTAACTTTTTACGAGCAAAATCTGTTTACTTAATGGATATTTTATTTTCTAGATTTCTAAATGGAATAGAGCGTTGTATTCATATTGCTTCGTGTATTTTTAATACTACTGCAAATTGGTTTGAACAATTTGTTTTTATTTGTGAGATTCACTAAACATTTTGTAATTACTGCAACTGAAAGTATTATGACTGTCTAATTATGTAAATACAACTTCAAAAGTAATTAACTATAAAATTGTATTTTTCAGCTTAATTCCTAACTAAAGGTAGTTGCAGAATATTTTTACGTCAGATAGTTGGAAATGTATTAGTTTATTTTACCTATGTATATATTTTATATCGAAATTCATCAACATATGTCTACTTACGAACTTATGTTTACCGCAACGTAAAACTTTAATATAACTATGTTACAAGCGGCCTGCCCGGCTTGGGACAGTTGGACATTTATGTTTTAAAATCTATTGAAAATAAATATAGTCTATGGTATTCTGGGATAATAGCATTCTAATTCGAACATAATTTTTGAAATCAGTTCAGCCTTACTCATATGATTTACATATAATTACTTGCTTCTTATAATAACAGAATAGTTTTATTATTATATAAAAAAGAACTTCCCAAATACTTTTATTGTAAAACATAGTCGGGAATTAGTGGAATTAATTTATTTTTAATAAACGTTGTAGCGTGTACCGTTGTATATGAAAACATAAAGTAAAACTTTAGGGTAATAACTAAACGGGTATAAAGCGGGCAAAAGTAGCAACTCAATTTCAAAGGTAATCCTTTCAATTGAAGAGTTTGATGTGAACTTTACTGGTGAGCAAATGAACAAAATTGGATTTGATTTCCGACTCGGCTACCGTTTTGTGATTCCACAGTCACGAGTCTTTCTGTCGGCTCATACGTGTTATGTTAAGGAGAAGCTATACACAGCTTAATAACACAGATTTTTTATCGACAAGTTTCTATGGCTCAGTTGGCAATGTCTAACATTAATTGAGTAATTAATACATGGGCTTCACATTTAGTTCAAAGCTTTGATTGTATTTAAATAAATCTTCTTCACAACATTTCAAGTGCTTTTTAGTAAATGTTGACAGCAAGTAATTTAAAATTATATTCCTGTTATCTGTTAAATGAGTTTTATTAAAAACTTATCTCGCGCAAGCCAAAGACATTTTTAGTTAAAGTTAATAAGACGAAGTATTACATATTTTATGTTCTTAATTTAACTTCTTAGGCAGATAGGTGGGTAATCCCTTACTTAAGTATAAGTAAGATTATGAGTTCTGTGACGAAAATCTATAGTTATACTACAAGCATTTGTTGGAAAGGAGAGATAGTTTAAAATACAGTTGTGGAATTAAAACAAGCCATACCAAAACGTATGCTTAGTAATGCTTCTAATTAAATAATTTTAAATAAGTTGGCCTTAACAAAGTTAATCCTCTAGCCGTATGTATAGTAAAAAATTAAACCTAACTGCTCGATGCTTTGGACGCGATAAAAGAAATCGTGAGCAAAGGATTCGGTCGAATCTCTCTGTGAAATGAAGCGGCCCCTTAATTAAAATTTCGATTAACGAAATCTTATTATCGACGGATAACTGGGTTAATGCATCTGATTCATTGTTTACACGATTGTTCTTTAATCATTGCGTTGTTTGTTTTATCAGCATTGTATTAAGAGGAATAGTGTTTGCTTGAGAAAATTCATTCAACGGAAAATCTTACAAATTGAATATTATGTTTCAAAAATGCAAAAGATATTTTCGATTTATTAATTATTTTTTTTACTATTTAATAAATTAACTATGACTTTATTTTAGCGTATTATTTCTTACCGAAGTCATGGGTTCCATTCTCGACAAAAATATAAGTGTAAAATAGAAGGTATGCAAGGTAAACAAATTATTTAATAGAGAGCTAAAAGTTCACATGTATGGGTGGATAATATGGTATTAAAAAAATATATTATAAAGAATTTAAATTGACACAGCCCTGAGTGAATAAAAAAGCAATACGAATACATCTGAGCAACAAATCTCACGTTTTGTCGTAAATGCTTAAAAGTCACGTCGCCATTGCAATTAAACTGTTTCTTAGTCTATCAGAGATTCTTATAAGAATATATTACCGGCGCCATAATTAAGGACCTCCGGAGGTCTCTATTACTCGTTTAATAACAGCATGATAATGTTAATAAATTTACATTTATTTTAATAAGTGTCTATTAGTATAAATCCTCGTGATATAAAGAAGAATTCATATACGTTGTCTCGGGTCTTTTATGAGAAAGACACCTATTGTATGTGTTTACAACAATCATTTGGGGATAACAGAATTTGAAAAAAGTACATACAATTATCAGCAGTATTATCCTAGTGGCTTCAGTATGCGACTCTCATGCCTGGGGTCGTAGGATCGATCCTCCTGGCTGTGTACCAATGGACCTTTTTTCTATGTGCACACTTAACATTCGCTCGAAAGGTGAAAGAAAACAACGTGCGGAAATCGGCTTGCCTTAGACCCAAAAAGTCGACGGCGTGTTTCAGGCACAGAAGATGTTCACACCTCAAGTGATGCCACCGCCCTTGTCAGAAGGATTGCAAGTGCGTTGCCTTTTAAGAATTGGAATGCTATTTTCTTGAAGGACCCTAAGTCGAATTGGTTCGGATATACGTCTGTATGCAGCTAGTTCCATATTATATATCTAATACACTCGGCGTCAAAAAAATCGCACCTCTCTTAAAATTCGTGTCAAGCGATTATAACTTCTAAGTTTCATTTGTTTACGGAAAATCAAAAACCACAAATAGCCAGCACTTTTATTAAAAAGTAGCGATGTACGCGTTTGGAGGCTCACTAATTGTACCACACTGGACGCGTATTAAACGAGGGGGTAAAAGTCAATTATGGGTTATTCGCTAGCCAGACCTCACAGAGGTCACTCCTGAAGAGCTTCGACAAGAAAAAACCCAGTGAAAATGGATACCATGGCAAAGCAGCAGCTCAAGTGGTGGCCCTACTGCGAATCGGACTACGGCAGGTTGAAATTGCTCGGCAACTGAAAATCAGCCGATTTCGAGTGCAACGGGTATACCAACGGTTCCAAGAGACTGGAGGTTACATCAGGAGACATGCATCCGGGAGAAGTCGCTGCACTACCGTCAGAGGTGATCGCTTCATTGTGTCGACGTCTTTGCGGAACCGCTTCTCCAACGCTGTGGAGCTGCAGCAGCGGCTTTGAGCTACTCGAAGGACAGCTCACAGCGTCTCCACTATCAGAAGAAGGCTGTGAGAGAAGAATTTGCTACCCCGGAGACCTGCTACAGGCCCCCAATTGACTGCCAGCCACCGAACGAAAAGGAAGCGATTTTACGAAACGCACGTGCCGTGGACTTTCGACCAGTGGAGGAATGTCCTGTTCTCCGACGAAACCCGAGTGTGCCTATATACAAACAACATGCGTAAGAGAGTCTACAGGCGACCAGGGGAGAGTTTCACACCAGCTTGCACAGTGAAAACCGTCGGTTATGGAGGAGGATCCTGCATGTTCTAGGGCGGCATTTCTATCGACGGCAAGACAGACCTTGTGTGCGTCTCCAGAGCTGGAGATGGTCGCGGTCAGGGGTCTCTGACTGCCCACCGGTATATCACCGAGGTTTTGGAGGAGGATGTGGTCCCATGTGCAGGTTTTGTCGGCGCCAACTTCGAGTTCATGCACGACAACGCCCGGTGCCACATAGCCTTGATTGTAAAGGACTACCTACGTCGAGTTAGCATCAAGGTTATGGACTGGCCAGCAAGAAGCCCCGACCTCAATCCTATCAAGCACCTCTGGGACGAGCTAAAACGGAGAGTTCGGGCCCGTAATCCAGCTCCTGCCACTCTCGATGAGCTTCGAGATGCCGTCATCGAGGAGTGGGACAACATTCCCCAGGAACACGTCGTGACGCTCATCAGGTCCATGACTGACCGCTTGGAAGCTGGTCGGAGGGCTAGAGGAGGCAACACTAGGTTTTAAGACTAATTTTTAAGGATTGTCATTGTTTATTTTTAATTTTTGTATTGTTCCTTTTATTTGTAATTTTTATCAGAATACACATTGTTTCACATTTTCCCAGAATTTTCTTTTTTTATGGGGGTTGTGGCCAATTTCCTACTGTTTTCAAATAAAGGATTTCATTAGCTTTCAAATAATACTAATAATGATAGGGTACAGGAAGGATCTTCGGAGTTATAATCGCTTGACACGAATTTTAGGAAAGGTGCGATTTTTTTGACGCCGAGTGTATATAAAATTCTCGTGTCACAATGTTCGTTCGCATACTCCTCCGTAACGGCTCGACCGATTCTTATGAAATTTTTTATACGTATTCAGTAAGTCTGAGAATCGGACAGCATCTCTGTTTCATCCCCATTAATGTTAAGGGTGGTCCCACTCCTAAATTCAAATTTTTAATTTTTAGACAAAACTTATTGTTTGTATTTTTTTATGATACAACATACAAAAAATACATATAACCCTTAATTGTCACCCCTCTACGATCAACCTCTATTTTTTATTATAGTAGATAGTTTTTATTTATTGAACTAAAAAACTGTTTCCTAGAAATAATATATATATGGCAACATAACGTTTGCCGGGTCAGCTAGTATTATATATATATTCCATAATGGTGGTGCGCGGCAAAACTGCCTTAAGAAACGCTCAGTCAGATACGGATGGTATTTCGTATTCTACCTTGATGTCCGATGATGAAACTCATCTGCAGGTATTAGTCCGGACACCTCCTCAGAACACTATAGAGACCCACATCTCTACGCATAAAATGGTCGAGATTGGTACAATATTCGAAGAAAAGCCTTTTCAATCCTATGCATCAATTCCGCTATATGCGCGAGAAGTGACAAATCACATTCTCTATTCGGCAAAACTGTATTGAATAGCTGTACTGTAAGAAACTATATTATAGTTTTAGCGTCATCAATTTACAATATCAAATGTACAGTTAAGTTAATCCAAAAGCCGAATGTGTGTTGGTTAGTAATCTTGTCGTGCGTTCGAGTCCCTAGTATATACTATACTTGCCTGTAAATAGTAAGTGAAAGAAATCATTTATCATGGTGTTGGGACTGGCATGTGTCCACAAAAATCAATGTAGAAGAAATCTGAGGCCAATGAGGAGAATAATGCACGTTTCTGACTTCTTCGGCGATATAAAACATGTTAAAAATATTACAACTTTATTATAACAGTGAATGATTTGATTACCTTTGCTACAGATACCGGCAAACTTCTTAAGCATTAAACAAGGGAGTGGGGGAAAATTTGCGCATCGTACACACAAATGTCAACTGATTTACCAATCACGCGATCACTACCGCCCGCCGCAAGTGATACCTAAAAATCACTTCTGCCCAAGGACAGTTGTTCAAGATGTTTGCCGGTATCTGTACTATTTCTGCAAAGACATCGAAGCCATGATACTTGTCTATATGGTCTTAAGTCTACGTTCATTGTGTGCAGTATATCAAAAATACAGGAAAGCAAAACTACAAGCACAACAATTACCTTCAATAAAATAGAGATTCAAGACTTATGATTTTATATCAAAGCTGTAGTAGTCTACTTTTATGATTTATGATTTCATTCAGTTTTCTATATTAATGAACCTTTAACGTCACATTTCTTTGATACATTCTCATAATTTATCACGAGTGCTTGTTTATTTTGGCGTGTTTACTAAACTCGTATTTACTTTGAAAACTGGAACAAATACGACGGAAGCTAGGCTTGGGCAAGCTTCGTTAAAGAAATATTATTTTGACTTTAATGTAAAAATATTTATATCCTTATGATATAACTATTGTTTGTGTAAAAATAATCTGTTTTATTTTCCAATAAAAATAAGGTATTTCATTTTAATTATTTCGGTAAACAAATTACTAAAGTTTTTGTTGAAAGAAAATATTAATATTAATTGTAATACGCATAATAACCTTACTACAGCTTGCTTAGCTTAGAAATAATGTTAATATTTCAAATAATATACATACTTTCGTCAATAATACATTTTAATTATTTTACCAGTTACAAACGCGTTGTATTATTATTTACATTGTCTTAAAAGTAACCACAGTAGGTTAGTTTAATGTTTGATAACTGAATTAACCACACGTTGTCATGGCAACGGTCGTCGTAACCATGGTTACGATGATTTTCCATCGACCCTTTTTCTTCATGATTACCTACTAACGCGTATAAAAAGGCCATTATTGTACTTGCTCAAAAGCAAGCATACAATATTATTCGACCATGCTTACAAATCTCTCTCATACAACCAACTCTGGTAATTAAACTTCCGATAGCTATTGCGATAACGTCGCAATAATACGCAATTGCATAAAGATCTTTCAGTATTCGCTGATGTAGCTTTGGGATGGCGCGGTTTGGAAGCTTAAAATCGAGGCGCGGGAAGCACAAAGCAATCGGACATTCAAAGTAACCAAAAATCGGATTACTTATGTCATTAAACGTATACTTTTAATCGTTACATTGATTGATACAGACAAGAACGTTGCGTCATGAACGCATTCAGTAAATCCAGTGCACTTGTCATTTAATCCGATTAGGAATTAAACTCGAATGCAAACCAGTCCTGTTATACGGCTTGTCAAATTTAATACCATTTTACTAATACTATTTCTAAAACGACTGTAGATTAACAATTTTATATCGGAATTAGACGTCTTGATAAGGAATGTTGATGCTTGAATGAGTTAGACGGAAATAAAGTTTACGCTATTTTAGGTTTAATCACCTCTATCTTTAAAAACTCAATGTCTTTCTATATTTAATAAACTATTATTTTTACATGTTGGTTTTCTGAAACAATTCGATGGGATGCAGAAAAATACCAGCACAATGTTCCATTGGCGATTAAAAAGAGTAGGGAAGAGTTTATTGCCAGTTCTTCTCTTCCGTTCTACGCCATTGATTTGAGAACTGGCAGTAAATGTAAAATTAGAAGCATTAATAGTTTATTTATTTTTTGACGTTCATAAGTTTACATTGTGTTACCTTTATGAATAAATGATTTTTGACTTTGTCATTGACCATACCGTAAAACATGGTAAAAATAATCTTTTTCAATGAGGTATTCACTATGTAAAAAAATAGCAAGAATGGGGCTTCGTTTCGCAACACGTGTAAATTGTCAATATACTAATTAGCTAACAACTTGGAACTTTTGAATTAGACAGATTTAAGGGAAATTTAATTTTTATACAACCATACAATCAATACAAAATGTCGCTAAACTTTTATTAGATTATATCAATACTTAAATTAATGTTTGATCTACATAACTACATCTAAAAGCGTTAGTTGTTTGTTTAATTAAAACGATATACACGATACATGTTACAACCTATTTACCAAGTCACCTGTATTTCGGAGTATTAGATTTCACGTATCTAATTACTAACATTAATGGAACGGAGGCGTCAACTAATAAGCAATGATTTACAGTTATGACACTTTTTGTTCAACGTTGCGGTTGAATGATTAATAAGGTTTAATTTTTTTTACATAATGGTCAAACAGTGTTGGCCTAGTGAGCGTGATTCAGTGTGGCCGTGCGTGCGTACTTGCTCATATGGTGAACATGAACATCGTGAGGAATACGGTTTTTCAGAAAAAAATCGTGTCACAGATCGCTGATATACAGAAATATAATCGTGAAAATAAATATAGAAATCTGACAGCAAGATCAAGGGGTTGTAGCGGCACTTGTTTACGTATACGCACTTCAGTGAACAGCAAGTGCCCTGTAAACACTTAAGGTCAATTTCAAAGTCAAGACTAGTTGCTAGACTACTTTCGTATATCAAAACGAATTGACTTTTCGGAATCTGGAAGTTCGCAGTTTTGACTCCAAAACTTACCCTAATAATGCTTACTATTTTAACTTGTTATCATTGGGACTAGAGAAGAATAATACATTTTTGCCGTTTTATTATTTACTATTTTTTTTTAATTTCTTTAAACACGAACGTTTACAGCTTTAAATTGAGTAAATTATAAGACGTCGTAGTATGGTTATTTCACCATGTTTATTACGTAACCACGGATTTCTCCAAATGAAGCTATTATAATGTTATTTATTTACTTTCGTTTCATTCTAGAAATAACAACGCTTTCATTATAGGCAAATGGTAGCCAACCTCGAGTACTGACACTATAGAGGACTAAGCATGAACTTTACGATAGTTTATCAAGTATTTGTATACGAGATTCAGTTTTAGGTAGCTCAAGTGTGTCGACTACGACTACGATAGGCCATAGTATTCGCAGATTAAGAAACTATAATGAAACCTGACTATATTGGGATGACAAGCATCCAACACAGGCTATATTATTCTATCAACCGTTTTTCGTTATCTCTAAATGGAGTAAAATAACTGTTGAAAAGATTACAGTACCCATTGTAAGAGAATATTGAATTTTATTTACGCGAGCACTTAAATAAAAATAATAATAAGGTAGGTGATCAGCCTCCTGTGCCTGACACACGCCGTCAACTTTTTGGGTCTAAGATTGTCGGTTTCCTCACGAGTTTGTCCTTCACCGTTCGAGATAGTGTTGCGCACATAGAAATAAAGCCCATTGGTGCACAGCCGAGGATCAAACCTACGACCTCAAGGATGAGATTCGCACGCTGAAGCCACTACTGCGCCTCGCCACGCCAACACTGCTCGTGGTATAAATAAAAATAGGTAAAGTAGTATAATTAAATCTGGAGTATTAAGAGAATGTACTTCTAGGAAAAGACATATTCAGTTTGTTTGAAACCGCCCTTTATCCAAGTTACGCTTATTAATAAGTGTAAGTGCAACGGATCATAATATACTATATCCGGTTTTGTTAGAAATTCCTGGTAATACATACAGACAAGCGCTGTATCAGCGTCATCCATTTTCTTAATAACCCAACGGAGATTTCAAAGGACAACGGAGAAGTTTACAAGCGAGGACTTAACGCAATTTGACAACATTTATATTGTCAAGATAACTCCAATATCTTCATCGAACTAAGCTAAAGTGCACTTTGTCAACGATAATTCTCAAAGCTTTCAATTTATACACACTGTATTGTAAATGACCCGATAATATATATTGAATGTGATCTTTATTTCTAACATATATTAATTAGTTTTACGTAACAATAAGAAATGTTTGTGTTAAGTCCTTCAGCACTCTTTAACCATATTTTAAACCGAAAGCTTACTTTCGTATAGTAATCAAACCATACATTGAATATATTTATCAAAAAGTACTGTATATATTTTTATCCATTTGAAAAGCCATATATTTATATATAGCTTATACATTTTATATTGTAACTGTGTCCATGCAAAGGAATTTTCGGTCAACAATTGAAAATAATTCGTATTTTTTCAAACTTCGAACCTATTCCATTATCTAAAAAATTGTCGGAGACAGATTTCGAAACAGTTTTTTTATGTCACTACATATTTAAATTATCATTGGATCAAAAGATACATCTGTTTTAGCGGAAGTGTGATAGGAAACAAGAAAGTGACCACCGTGAACGAGAAAAAAGCTTCGGTGTCGGGACCGGCCACCGTGGCAGATGGTAGATATCAAAATAACACGCCAATAAGCAGGGATTTATATAAAAAACTTTAACATGGGAAAACGCTAAACCTGATGCCTCACACGTTGGTTTTTAGTCACGAGACTGGAAGATACATTAATTAGGCTCTTGTTAATTAATGTATAATTTATAGGAAATTTAAAAATAAAAACCTATTTTGCTAACAGTACAATGGAGCTTTTTTGTGCTTTGCACTTTTTTAACATTCCTGAGGAATGAGCCCGGAGTAACTATTTTGAAATTTGTAGATTTTTTTATTACAAAATAAAAATGTTAAGTGTTTAATTTAGCTTTTTGATAAACGAGTAAGGTATGTTATCCATAGTCCTCCTCTCACACTTTGAAATCAATTTTCCTTTAGTTTTTATTATTAAATTTTTTGGTTTGATATTTTTTTATATCTTCGTATGTTTGTTATGTTTGCCTATAAGTGCTTGTCACATTAATTAATGTGTTTTATTTTTCTTGTGCCAACGTATCAGTGTTTTGAGCATTGTAAAGCATTGAATTTTCAAACTTACTACTATATTATATAGATGGTCATAATTAAAAACATACAACATACATACAAATAGAGTAATTTTATTTTTATGTGCATCATGAGCATATCCCACATACCTTCACACCGCAAAATTTATCTCTTAATTAAACATATTGATTATTTTTTATTGATTGTTCTCTTTGTTAACTTTTGAACCTTTTTGTAGGTAAATATTAGGATTACGAAATAAAGAAATAAATAATCTTTTATTCGACTCGACGTCTTGTATATGAATAAAGCTAAACAAAATAATAGTAATTCTTCTAATTGCCTAATTGGAAATTAGCATTCGATACTACACAAGCGCACAACACTACGACCGCGGTATAATTTATATCACCTATCATAAATTATTTGAACCACATTAACCAACACAGCTAAAATAGTTAACAAAACATTTTGCTTCATTTCAAATTTCATGATTCATCTCTCTATTTTTGGCAGACCGGACAGTAAAAAGCAGGTTAAATTGTGTTAGTAATAGATACTTTTTTATTAAATTTGTTGAGGGTAATGCATAATTTGACACGGCAATAGGCAATATGCCGTGGTATGCAATAGGTAGCATTTATTCATTAATTTATTTGTTTGGTGCACTCAACGTGCGATTTAAGATTTGCCCAAAATTTGCATATTTGTTGGCTTGTCACCAGAATGACCAAGGGGTCCAACATTAAGCAACTGTTTTATCAAAACATTCTCACAAATTAAGAATTCAAATTTTAAATACTTTATTAATTTGAATCAAGATAGTTGGTCTTATATTGTATAGCATATTTTATTAGGAAAAAAATAATTTAGATATGCGTACCCAGTTTGAGTAGGAGTAAGTTGGAGATTCATACACTCATCTTTCCTCGTTTGATGAATTGATTTTATTGCTGGAGGGTGGATGTCAGGTGGGATAGTGTACCAGTGCAGTCAACAACGCCGGCTCCAATTTCAAGGCCGTGGCAACAGCATTTGCGCATAGTACTAGTAGTGACGTCTCAACAACCAAACAACTGTTGTTTATTGTCGAGGCCCTGATCATATCGAAGGTATCTTGGTTAATTTAAGCATTACGTGTTATGCAATCATCATATTATACTTTGCCGTAATAGAACTGCCCTGCGATTCTGTAACTCACTTTTAATAACCTTTTCAGAATGCCAAATCATAAAATGACTGCTTCACGACTGATTTGAGAGCGACCGCCGATGCGAAAACCGCTATGTGAGTTCGAAAAGTGAGTTACAGAATCGCAAGGCTGCTTAGCCTATACCAGCTACACCGAAACAGGGAGTGGTCGAATCCAATAAAAATACGTAATCATTTGATGGTGGTGTGCAAGTGTATTGTTTCTTCTTCCTGGTTCTTCTGTTACTTCTGGTTACATTTCAAGTTGCCATACGGGATCCGATGGCATTAATTACGGCGGGCAACAACATCCAGGGGCGGGGGCCACTTAAAATCTCATAATAGAACTCGTAACCTTTGATAAATAACAACTACCCAGAGGTGAGGTTTATTATGGTTCATGCGCATCTCGTGTTTATGGCTTAAATGCAGTTTTTATATGTGCCAAAATTTGCAAAAACGTCAAAATTAAGTCAATACCAATCTTCTTCCGATGTTATCTTTTTATTTGCAAAGTTTTTTGACATTGACATAAGTTTATATGAATTATATTAAAAAAAACTAACGGTACGTACATTGTGGATTCTTTTCTTAAACTACCAGCTAGGTATATATACATTTTATGGATGTTAAAGTAAAAACTAGATAGATAAACTAAATAAATATGTGGGTCATAAACAAATGCAGTATGAAAAAAATAAAAAGAAGTTATTATAAGAAAAATAATCATGGTAAAAATATTATCAGAGATCAAAGCCTTAATTTGTACTAATAACTAGAGATTTTAATTATTAACTATCCACAGAATAGACAACAAAATCAACAGAAAAGATAAAATGTGTATTTTGGCTAATAATAATCTGGTTGTATTATACTACTTCACATTAAAAATGACATAAAAAAATAAACCGTCTAGTTTAAAAAAAAATATCCTCAGAAGAGATTTCTTTTCAGTCGACTTTTAATTAAATATATTTAATATATATATTATATATAGACGCCTAGTTTTATTTGCTGAAATGTAATCGAGCATAAACAAAAAAATAATAACATTCGCCTATTAATTAGCTTTAATCTTCGGTCAAGTATTTGACCTGTTTAAGGCTAGTAGTTACGTTTTAATTTGTTCTTAAACTATATTTTGCGTGTCGCCTCCACTCGTATGTACAACTTATTTGCATAATATGATATAATATTTAATAAACTTTGTGAAATAGATATAAGGAATTACACACAACTAGACTGTATAGTCAAAAGTCAAAAATCATTTAATCATATAGGTAACACAATGTACACTTATGAACGTCAAAAAAGAAATGTATATGAAATGCTTCTAACTTTATACTTAGTGCCAGTTCTCAAATCAAGGGCGTAGAACGGAAGAGAAGAACTGGTTATAAACTCTCCGCGACTCTTTTTAATCGCTATCTTTCTTTTACACAACGTGTGTAAGTAGCTGCAACCATTACACCATGTTTCACATGAAATGTTAAGTAATAGAGAAATTTGTTAATTTATTAAATTTAATGTAATTCCATGAAAGTACGCGCTACGCAAGTCTTCAAGCATCGCGCTGAGCACGTAGATATCGTGAGGGTGGCAGTTATTAATTTATTATAAATAACTGCTACCGGTGACCCCAGAGCTGGTGCTTTCCTCGCTCAACGAATAAGTATCGCAATACAGCGTGGAAATGCTGCCAGCGTTAAACTGCCAGAAGGACCAAACTTTTTAAATTTGTTTTAATTATTTATTAATTTTTAATTATTGTAGTTTGAGAAAATTGTAAATACTGTTATTTCTTTGTTATGATTACTATAATTTTTTTTTGTATTTAAGATCCCGGAGGCATGCCTTATTGTCTGAGTGGAGCTGATCTGATCTAAGTGGAGGAACTGTCCTCCGCCAGCAGTAATCGAATCCGCTTATGATCACCAGGTCGCACCAAACCATGATATGAGATTATGAGAGGTTTGAGACGCAGTGTTCCCAAACATGTCCCAAATGAGTTGAATTCACAAAGATGAATGTACCTAAGTTGTTTTAATTTTTCTAATGGAAAAAAATAGTTATTATAGTACTTTAAGTTAGTATCTAAGTTAGTCTATCTATTATAACTTTTCTTTATTATCTATGCTGTACATAAATAAATACATATAAAATAAATCATATAAATCATTGGGCTATGCTATACTGAAGAAGACAAACAAAGTTTGTTAAAAGTAATAAGAATACTGTACAAATGTTTTTTATTCCATAGAAACCTATGCAGCCCCAGGAACTAAATGTTTTGTCTGTGACTGTTTAACCGTTTTGAAAGTAAAATATTTATTCAAAGCTAAACAGTGACTTGTAAAAATAACTTCATAAATACAAGTCAAAGACAACATTCCTCGTAGCAATTTTATGATGTTCCTCATTTTTATATAAAATAATTTTTGCTTTGCGTGTTTTTCTAGACCTGACATCGATTCATCGGCTTTAAAAGCCACGGATTGCTGAACTCTATAGTTCCAATAATATATACGTTTAAAAAAACTTTGGTATCATAGTTATTATACTCATATAGCTTCACATTAATACTAATTTATTATTATAATTACATATCTGGAAAAAAAATCAAGCAAAAAAATTTCGATGTATCAGACGTTAATTTAAAGAACGCACTAAAATATTTCTGAACATAAAACTGCAGATAATTATCAATCCAGGTATATTTTGAACATTCAGTGTCAATTACATTAAACGAAGCGCGCTCCGTAAAACGTCGCACTGTTAATTGAGTTTCACGTCACTCAAGATAATCCTTTAACGGTATCGGAATATCGAATTTACACCTTAATACTCCTTAACGAGTAAAAGAGAAATGCGCTTTTTATATGTTGGAAACATTTGAAAATACCTGAACATCAAGATTGTATCTTTTAATTTGTAAAGTATTTTACGGTGCGTACAGACTATATAACATAACATGTTATACAACATTGCTATACAACATGTTATACAACATTGCTATAAAACATGTTTCAGATAATGTGGACACTGAATGTTATAATAACATGTTAACCCAGCATCTACGTTTTTTTGTTTTTCTTTTGTTATTTAAAATGGTTATATAACATTGTTATATTGCATTGTTATTCTAATGTGTACAGTATTGTTTTATGTTATAATGTTGAATAACAAGGTTACATAATGTCGACGTGTTATCAAACACAAGTTATATAATATGTTACATAGTCTGTACGCACCCTTAGCAATAATTGATTGACCTAAGTTTATATAATTACTAAATTAAAGGATGTGTGGATTTTTTTTTGTACAGCCACCAGCGATATAAATTTTATAGAGTTTTGATTGAAAGGTAGATAAAGAAGTAAACATTTGCTGGAATGTTATTAAGCATAAAAATAATAATATAAAGAACTTTTTTATATTATTATTTTTTTTTATATTAATTGTTTATTTATTATATTAAATGCTATTCCAGGTAAAATTCGGCTACGAGCTCTATTGCCATTGTCAGTGATCACAAAGGTGTTGAAGCAGTTATAGTTAAAATCAGGGAAACTCATATTTTATTTTAATTTGATTAGGCTACTAACGAATATATATAAGTTCTACAATAGTAGCGAGTGAGAGGCGACTCAACTCCTTGTTTTTTTTGGAAGGACGGAATTCGGAAGATTCTGCTGATTTCAAACCAATTGTTTAAGGGACCGCAATTTTTATATTCTGTAAGTGGTACTATTTTGTATCTGACCATTTGTCAGTTTGTATATTTAAGTTTATAAACATGTCTATATTAGTTTTCATATTGGTAGCTATAATATATATATTATATACGTTTAAGGCTAATAATATAGGTACGACCTATTCCGTTTAAAACACGCCCATACAGTATGTTTTTGAAAGTAGAATTAGTTTTAAAAATAGAACTCAAAACAATTCTTGGAAGATTCAACGCTACAAGTGAGCATGACGAAGCATATTCTTTATCCCACACGTATTACATTGATTACACATTTTAATTACCTATTGATAGTGCCCATTTGAAAAAACCGTTAAAACTTAAATGAGGTCGTGTTTGTTAGAACTAATTCGCGCGGTCTCTCACAGTAAAGCCGTGTAACGTGTAATTATTGTACACTTCTTTCAACGTCGCTTATCGCTACAATTTATCTAGTATATCTGCTTCAGTTGTGCTGTTTGTATGATAATGGCTAATGTACAGTTACTGACACAAGTGTTTTGGAGTTCGCATATTAAGGAATATAAAAATTATCTTGATTCCTCCAAAAGTTTCTTTTGAATTTTGTACGCATGTGTACCAATAAGCTGAGTTCTTTTTTTAAATTAACGCAATTTAAATCGATTTCTAAATAAAATATTTTTTAAATTAAACCATTAATTTTACCATACGAACTATCTTATATACAAAATTACTATGTGTATATATGACTTGTATTTTTTTTATTCCTAATCTACAATATCTGGATTATCCAGTGACACTACAACCCCTTATGGGCATTGGCCTCAGATTGCATCCGATTCTCTGATCATTTTTATTCATAGACAAGTAGGTGATCAGCCTTCTGTCTGACACATGTATGACATGTTTTCCTTCACCATAGGAACGAGTGTCAGGTGCGCACATCACCGACCTCGAGAATGTGGCCATTTACCAACCAGATGGCCCCATCAAGTGAAAGACTCATCGTCCTCAAAACTGTAAACTGAAAGGTTTCTTAGCTGACCACGCCACCCAGACATGAGTGACTGAAGAGAGAGATGGAAATATCGTTTCAAACTTGTAAATAAACGTTAATTTTATTTGCACTTATAATCGCCATTGTACCTTATAATTGCTGCTTTCTAAGTGGACACCTATGAAACGTTGACTACAGTTGTGTACACAGCCTATTATTAATACGGCACTTACGTCTGAATTGCGCTTTACGCATTTATTATAATATGTTTTTAATAGCTCTACTTAAATCTATATGATAAAAATCAGTTCATTTACAACCGTATTTATTTTGGATATAATTTTAAGGTATTTAATCGATTTATAGGGGGAACTATGGATCACACATTTTTGAGTCTTTTATAGAACGAGGCAAATGGGCAGAAGGCTCTGATGTTGTGATATCGCCGCCCATGGACACTCTGGAAGGCTCGCGAGTGCGTTTTCGGCCTTTTAAGAATTGGTACGCTCAATTTTTGAAGGATTCTGATGTAGCAATCATTTTTCTTATAAGTGGGTCATCAGCCCTCTCTGACGTCGATTTCTGGTTAAGATATCCCGCGATGAAACACGATGTGTCTATGCCGTACGAATAATTTTGAATTTATACATAGAAAGAAAAACACATCAAACACTTACCTACGTTATGACTTTAAGTAATAGTTCAAAGTTATCAGCTCCAAAATTATTACTAACTATCAATTTTTATCTTATGTCATAGGCCCATAAAATCTGTTTATAATTTAGCAATTTCAACAGACAATTACGTCGACTTTCTATTGCAAATGTCAAAATGTAACAAGTAAGAATCACGACATACTCTCACTTCTCGCCATTATCTTATTCCGAGATTACGACCAGTGGTCTATAATTTGACAAATAGAGAATGAGATGCATTAGTGAGCATTTCCTTCGTAATGTTGTACGCCGGGGTATAATTTAGCGGTCCGGTCGCAAAGACGGGTTGCGTTCTGCAATATTAATGTTTGGTATTATAAAAAGTTCATTTCATTTCAATTTGATCTCGCTTGCATAAATATAGGTTTCGTTGATTTGTTTTTTATTGTCCTTAAGGTCCTCAATTACAAATGTTACAATCGAAAACAAATGAATGTAGTCATTAGGTGTGATTGAAAACGCAATGAGATGTGTGATATAGTCATCTTATGTATAATTAATTCAACATTACTCCTTTCGTCCTTGTCTTTTATCTAAAAAACATTATAAACTTACAAGTAACTAGAAGAATGAAGCTTCATTAATTTTAGATGGTATTGTATATTTTGCTTAATTTTCTTTCGCATTTTATCTACGTATGTAAAGTATATGTCGTTATGTAAATCTTTTTTACGCTCATTACTAATAAAAACTCACTTAACGATATTAAAAAAAGGATATGTTATGTTTATGACGCAATAATTAACCTAACTATTATATACTTTTATTAAATATATAATTAATAATAAAGCCACTATACTGTAGTTTTCTTTACTATTTGGCTATACTTAAGATGCAGTATACCCTTTCAGGTATGTTAGTTGTTATGTTACACGAAATAGCGTGACACGTTTATATGCGGTATTTTGAAGTACATTTACAAAAACAAAGGAAACGAGCTTTAGGCTTTTATGGTCATCAAGAATAAGCCATAAAGCAAAAAGCCTGCTAACATTGTACAGCCTTCTATCATCGCATAAAGATCATAAACGTTTCATGTCCCAATAAAATACAATTTGTGAGGCGAGATCCTGATCTTAAAACTACAAGAAATGTTTATGGATGTCGTAAATAGCGCTAAGTCGATAGTTTATGGTGAACTTGGTTATGGTTTTATCTGTTTTGTTAGATAAGGATTAACTTAGCTCTGTATTTTGTATCGCCGTTGCATTCTACAATCTCACTATGACATAGTATTTATTGTTGCTCGTAATGGTTTATGGGGTGTGGATGGTGGAGAAGTTATGGTATTTCAATGATAATGTCTATATTTTGTAACATTTGAGAATATTTAAATGAAATTGTAAAGTATGTCGTTTATAAGTAATCATAACAATGAAATATACAGTAATTTCAATTTTCTTAACTACATAGGAATACTAAAAGTGATTAAAAATCAATAAAAATAAAATTAGTGGCAGTGTAACTTAAGCTGATACTTATTCGATGAGCGAGGAGAACACCAGCTCTGGGGTCACCGATGCTATCTATCAGACGCCAAATTAAATAATTAATTAGCCCCTGTGCACTTGAACAAAGTGTAAATTATATATTTTATTGTTCAAACCTCATAATGTACCTCACTTCAAGAGTAAAGTCTACCCTGGAAGTGAGTAACTAATGTTATAAGAATTAAAAACATAATAAAATTTTGAAAAATGTTTTCATTAGCATTTTTATTTATCACCCAAAGCTATTTATAAAAAAATATTTTGCAAAAAGCAAACGTACACAGCAATGGAATTTAAACTTAATTTTCTAACGTTAGAGTCGTAACTTCCTTTCACGCGGTTTGCAGGACGACTCAATAACCGTAAAACAAACATTAGGAGGTGTAATCAAAATATAATTATATTTATTTGTGACGATGGCTGTGGATTCGGTTCCGGCACTAATGGCCGCCCGGCAGGTGGCGCGGATGGCCGACGGAAAACAAAAACAGCCGAGTATTTTGTTGCAATAACGGAGTTCTGTATAAATAAATACACTAGCTGTCGACCGCAAATGTGTGTAATATTAAACCTTATTAATGCATATAAAGATAATTGATTTTTATTACAACATTGTCTTATTACAAAAGTTAGTGTATAATTTAAAAAAAATATTGTTGACAACAAGAAGTATTGATATTTCACATAAAATTAGCGATTTAGATTTTTGAAGATTTAGAATAAGATACAGCATTAAGTGATACCAAAGCTTTGAGAAGTTTGATAAAACTTCCTATTCAGCTTTATTTAATACGAAAGGTACGGTTACTCAAGGGTATTGGTCTAGCAGTATAAGAGTGTTTCCATTTTTAAATAAATCTCTTTAATACTTATACTAATTTGTCAATTTATAGTTCGACAAAAGAAATCTTTATTGTGTTAACGTTTCGTCAAGAAATAGTATTTTATCTGAACTGAGTTCAAACATCGTTTTTTCGTTTGAAAAATAAAACTAAAAGTAACATATACTCTAGAATCAGAATTACTCGTGTATATGATATTGTGTAGGTACTTTAATAAATATATAAATAAACAATAGTTTAGATTCAAGTTGTTATTGTTTTGACGATCGAAGGAACCCTAATAAGAGTGCTCACTCACCGGCGACCGACCAATTTGACATCGAGTTGCCGCCAACGGTGTCACCTGCACGAACCTTATTAATTTATCCTGTAACATAATTGGGGAGATATTGTTAAGAACTCATACTTTCTGCTGCAATTTTCTATTTATTTAACGTCATAGAACCACGGAAAGCTATGTAGTTAAAAAAATATTATTGAATACTTTTACAATTATTTAAGTTATAAAACTGCCCTAACGTGCGCTTGTATGGAGCTTCTCTTCTTCAAGGCAGTTTTTGCCGCGCACCACCACTTTGTGGAACCAGCTGCCCACTGAAGTATTTCCGAACCAATTCGACTTAGGGTTCTTCAAGAAAAGAGCGTACCAATTCTTGAAAGGCCGGCAACGCACTCGCGAGCCCTCTGGCATTGAGAGTGTCCATGGACGGCGGTATCACTTAACATCAGGTGAGCCTCCTGTCCGTTTGCCGCCTGTTCTATAAAAAAAAAAAGCTACTTTAAGCTGTGAAGAAAATATGTAACGTTGAATATTACACCATTTACTGAGCAGTTTTTAATATTTTAAATGTTAGTTGTATTTGTTTTGTTTTCCTATTATAGACACATACAGCATCGTTTACGTCATATGGGTGTATTTAATAAACTTTACAATTTATTAAACTTTACTTGATAGGGTACCTAACATTAATAGTTAACAAATTACATAGGTTAACGGACCTTTTTTATTGTCCGTTGAGTGACCTGGCAAAAGTTCTATTATTTGTTAGTGCCTATAGTAGTTAGTTAATTTCATGTATTTTTTATTATGTAATTTTGTTTTTCTTAATTAATTTTGTATGTTTGCTTTTTTTTGTTTTGTCTGTAAATTTTATTCACTTTTTGTTCACTCTTGTCAATTTAAGGTCGCCTGTTAGGGCAGGTGTTTTTATAAATAAATAAATAAAATAATTGTATATTCTAAAAGAACTTAACAAAAAATACCGCTGATTATATGTCATATATATATATATATATAATATATAATAATAACTTTTCAGGTGTAATATTTATATTAACTCGCCGTTATATTAATTATGAATGATTCGCCAATTATAAGGTAAAGTATTCAAGATGAAATTCTGTAAATAAATTCCAGACAAACTTGTGAATTGTTCATTTGAAGGCAGTTTTAATCTATTGGGAAATCACTGGGGCTTTGAAATGCTCGTCCAATTACAATCGCCACTGATGTGTAAAGTAATTTGTCTTATTTCAAATTAGGTAAATCACTTTTATCGGAATTTATAAATGGAGTTATAGATTTGTTTGAGATAACCGGCATGGCTTAGACCGAATATCGACGCGTCAGGCACAGAAAGTTGGTTACACTAGCGAAATGTGGAATCGACTCCCGGGGGGGTCTTCCCTCAGAGGAACGACCTCCAAATGTTTAAAAGGCCTACTCCTCCCTCAAAGGCCGGCAACGCACTCACTAAAAATGGGTGTCTATGGGCTGCGTAGACTGCCCTTTTTGGTCGTCCCGGAAGCTCGTTTGCCCCCCTATTATATAAAAAAAACATTGCAAAAAAAATATTCACGAAACAGATACGAAAATCTGACCAAGGGGTTGTAGCGTATCATGGTTTCAATATTTTTGTTAATGTATTTCTTTATATATATAGTCTGGCCTAACCAATATATATGTAGTACATATAATTATTTTTTTAAGTAGGCTCGTACGGGACGCCCAAAAAGGGCAGTCGTCGCAGCCCATGGATACCCATTTTAGCTGGTGCGTTGCCGGCCTTTGAGGGAGCAGCATTTTCCTTTTTTAAAGTAATACGTTATTTATATTTTGATTTTTTTTGGTTTTTCGATAGAAGCAGATTAGAATACTAAATCCAATTTTTAAAGCTACTATTTAAAAAAATATATAGCACGAAATCAGTAGAATATTCTAAAATATGTGTTGCAGAATTAAAGACCATATCATCAATACAACACTCCAATGAAACTGGCTCTTTATCAAAATGCTAATGTAATATTCTGGACATTCGAATCATATCTATGATAATATTGGACTCACAAACATATTGCTCCCTTGACGCAGTCAAGATCATCAAAGCTAGACAAATTGAAATGCCGATGACGTTTTGAATTTTAATCCCCAGACGTATTTCCCCTGGCTATGTATGCTATTGACATTTAAAGACTCCTGTCTCTATCTTAATGAGAAAAAGTGAGGGGAATGAGAGTTATGGGAAGTTTCCCTCGTAGGTGAACACGACCCCGAAGTCGCAAGTCCCCTAATAAGCCGGTGTCTCACCTTGGGGTGCAATTGGTGGTGATCATAGAGTATGTAAAAATAGATACGTAATGTAAATTAATTGTTATAATTCTTTACATATAAATTGTTATAAGTCTAAACATAATATCAAATGCATTAACGCGATTGGGCTAATTTCAATATTTCACACACTTATATTTGTATAACTTGTTTGTTTCTTGTTTGTGTAGCTATAAATAAATAAATTTAGACAAAGACGTAGACAAAAAATGTATTACTAACGAAACACACAAAAAATAACACTAAAAAGATAGGAAGATACCAACAAATAATAATAATAAGGTACATTTTAAGTGTGTAATGTGTGAGTGTTGTGGTTGCTTGCGTTGCGTGGTTGCTCAGCCAGGTGTTCAGCATATTGCTGTGGAGCAGACGTCTTCCACAGCGCTGGTCATTCTGTGCAGTATGCATATAGTGAAATTACCTCTAATTTTTACACTAAATTCGACTTAGTGTCCTTCAAGATAAGAGCATAGCAACGCACTAGCGAGTCTTCAAACATCAAATTAGCCTCCTGCCCGTTTCAAACAAAATAAACCAACGAATTAAATTACCAAGACACATCGCGATTCGTTACACCAATTACTATCAATGCTTCATCACTATGTTTGGTTCACATTCTCCCATTTCATGAAAAATCTATAAAAGCGGTTTTGGAGTTGCCACATCTTTGTTAATCTAGTCTTTGATAGATGCGGGTCAAGTGATGAATGCGAGGGTGACCGTGACGCCCAGTATCCGGGGTCATCAACAAGTTGCAAATTATTATCACTATGGTAACGTAAGGTGAATTTATAGAACAATTACTACGTCCTTATTCGTTCTCAAAAACATTAATATTTTTAAGGCATCTGAAATAGACGGATGTCGAAGTAGACATGGGAAGAAATTGGCCATGCCAAAAATTATTTGCTACTTAATATATTGTAATAATGTGTTATTTAATAACTACAAATAATATAAGAATTGACTACAATGATATGACTGATAATGTATGTAACTTCTATGTAAAATTCCTTTTAAGACAAATTTTCACGCTATTATGTGTGGCAGTATGCGAACTTTAGATTGTACCACCATAACATTTTTGTATTCTGGCAAATAAATAATTATTATTATTTTAAGCGTTATTTTGAATTCCTACGATATCCTGTTCGTTTGCATACAGTAATTTATTCAGGCGGAAAGAATCTATCTCCTCTAGGACCACACACTGTTCGTCGTTATTCGATGGCTATTAGGGAAATATTTGCGTTAAAACTATGTCTAAATCAATACATCAAACAGTCCTGATAGGAAGCTCAAATCACAATCTCAACTATCGACTATGTCAAAGTTCAAGGTCTTAAATGAAGATTTAAATTTGAGTGATGTTCTAGGATACAGAGTGATTTCAAAAAGAGGTAATGATATGATATTTTATTAATAATGGCAACGTTTAACACAATTTTGATGATTTAACTCATTTTACTCTATCACACTTTAGTAAAATTGGTGTGAACTGAATTTGGAAAACAATGAAATTGCATAGGAACTTGGCAACTTCAAATTGCGCTAAGTGGTTTATTTTTTATAGTTAAAGATGATAAACTATGATCGAAATAATTTAATAATCGTGGTTGTGCAAATGACATACATACAACAGTATCAAACAAATAATAGAACATAATATCATAGTAATGGATTATTCATTTATAAGCTAACCATTACACAAAATCTATAAGAAATTACTATAAATTGTACATAAAATTTAATAAGTTAAAAAAATGTCAAGAAAATGTAACATTTATGAAAAAAGAACAAAAACCCATTCGAATATAAAATTGTATAGCATACATACAAAGTAGGTTAAGGTTAGCCTACGTACTGTCGTGTGTTTTAGATGTATTTTTATTTATTCTAAGCATAACAGTCAATACAAAAAAATACCAGGCAATCAACGCATCTAAAGTGTCAGCTGAACAATTTGATCGAAATGATCCCCCATAGAATTTCCTGCAACAGTGATATTAGATATAGATTTGAATTTATCGGAATCGCTTCGGCGTTGTCAAAGCGATCTTGCGATGCTATCAAAAAATTATATCTCAAGTTATCGTCATAGCGAGATGGTGTTTGTCTCCATAGTACTCAACGGCGAGACTTTTTTTTTTTTTAATATAAGTGAAATTCTAACAAAAATATGCTAGTGAATGTAAAAGTTCAAACTTAGCTTTTAATTTTTTATGGTTGTATTTAAATCGTAAATTTCTAATGGTATATCAAATAACGGATATAAATATAAAAAAGTTGTACATCGTGTTGATGCACTCGATGGACATAGACATAGACATAACATTTATTACTAAAGAAACACACGAATAATAATAATCAAAAAAGAAAAATAACAAAAAATTATGGAAAGAGAAAAAAAAGGAATAAGGTACATTTTAAGTGTGTAATGTGAGTGTGTCGTGGTTGACAATTACTACATAAACGAGGACAAATAATACAATGTATATATAGATTATATATATAACAATTATGTATGAACTTGCATATATAAATCCTTCATCGTGATAGTATGGAAACAAATAAGCAAAGGGATGCAGAAGCGTCGGCATACTATATTCTAACGTTATTTCACGGCTTGTATGTCACGCCTGCACGTTTCATTGTTGTCTACAATAGTGATTGCGTCGTGGGAAATCGGCCGTATGAGGGGATGATTCGACGCAAATATATTGGAAAATCATGTTCGATTTTCAAAAGATTTTAAAAGTTTGCCAGGTTTATTTGACAAGTATTTTTTTTTATAGAACGGAGGGCAAACGGGCAGGAGGCTCACCTGATGTTAAGGGATACCGCCGCCCATGGACACTCTCAATGCCACAGGGCTCGCGAGTGCGTTGCCGGCCTTTTATGAATTGATACGCTCTTTTCTTGAAGGACCCTAAGTCGAATTCAGTTTGTTATCCACTGTATACAATAGCTAACAATAAAAAAACAGTGGCTTTACAACCTCTAAATCTTGGTTTCAAGATTTTTTTTGTATGCGTTTCTGTTGTTTCTCTTGTTAGACCCACCAAAGCATGGTGGCTTCCTCGTGAAAGCCATTGGTGCACAGCCGGAAACTTTACCTATGACCTCAGGGATGACACGTTGAAGCCACAAAGTCAACACGGTTCGTGTATAAAAGCTACATATTATATATATTATATAAAAAAAACTAGCTGACCTGGCTAACTTCGTTCCGCCCTACCACTTATAATATCGTTGTTACTTTAATTTAACTTATTTTAGGATTTCATTAATGTTAAGTATTACATTAATACAACTTTTTTTCAAATACAGAAATGTTTTATTGCTTGCCATTGCGAAAGAAGAATGGTACATAGTTTTACACATTAGGCATCTTCTCTCTAGCGTCAATATGACGAAACTGCATGTTAAGCACTTTCTGATATCCAACATCTTTTGATCAGGATCAAAGCATGGTTATGCATCTCCTCATTCACCTCAAGATCGGAATTTCTTGAAATGACACGAATTCGACGTATAATGATGCGTAGTTTTGTCAACAGATGGCACCATATGGTTTTTGCATTCGTAAAATTAATTTATTTATTTATTGTTATTCGATAACTTGTCCGATATTTTATTGCTTATTCTGCTATTCGGGACGGAAACAAATCCAACAAATCAAAAACCATGACAATCGGTCCAGCCGTTCTCGAGTTATAAGTGTTGTAACAAACACGACTTTCTTTTATATATATAGAAGATTAACAAGGTATATTCCACTATATGCAACAATGACGGACATAATAGTGACACACATGCGAAACAATTAAAAACACATTAACAAAAGCTATGTAATAGGAGTGAACGAAATTAGCTTTTTGCTTTAAACAACTCAATAAAGTGTATAACATTAATAACACTTTGCTCTACCTTCAGCAAAACATAGTAAAAAACGAAAAACTATAATGCTATGTGTTGTCTTTGATAGTAAATGTAGCTTACGAGAGCTTTGAAGATAGTTTGAGGGTTGCTTAATTCCCATAATACCGTATCCACGAGTCCAATTAACCATTTGATTGACATATTAGCACATCAGCGGCTGATGAGATCAATTGCGATCCAATATCGGATAATCTGTTATAACTAACGATTTACTAATGTTTCAGAAGATGAAAATTTAAGTCTCTAAACTCATATATAACAATATAAAAAAAAGCAGTGGCGCTACAACCTCTTTAGGTCTGGGCCTAAAATTTCTGAATCTGTTTCATGATCATTTTTTAAATCAGTAGGCAAGTAGGTGATCAGCCTCCAGTGCCTGACACACGCTGTCGACTTTTTTTTGGGTCTAAGACATGCCGGTTTCCTCACGATGTTTCCTTCACCGTTCGAGCGAATGTTAAATAAGCACATAGAAAGAAAGTCCATTGGTGCACAGCCGGGGATCAAACCTACGACCTCAGGGATGAGAGTCGCACGCTGAAGCCACTAGGCCAAAACTGCTTCATAAACTCATATATACAAAACAAAAATATTTACGTAAATGTTTCCTTTCGATCAATTCCGGCTGCTCTGGAAGAAGTTGCTTCTAGCAGTAAAACTGCCCTTTTACATCCTACGCCAACTTTTTATTATTGTGTAAAATGTTTATTATTAACTAGAAAAAAGCCTTAAAAAATAAACAAATAGAATAAAACCACTCAAAGATACAATTCATATCAAAGTAATAAAAAAGTTATCAGCAAACAGATACCGCAATCAAATTTTCTTGTACGACTGAGAAAGTTCAGGGTAATATTATTCGAGCCAGTACCGAATTGGAGGCTTTACAATAAGCCCCTTTAACTATCCGTGCCTCTAGGATCTGGAATCAAATAAACTTTTATTAAACGAAAGTTACTGTATAGGGATGTTTTTATTACTGTCGATAGTGAAGGTTTAACGAGATACCTATGGCTGTATAAACCAATTTTCTGAAATTGCTATTAAATATTTTAGCTTTACTAATCACTGTATGAAATGTATTGGCATGTAGTAGGTACATTTATTTTCAACGTTAAGTATATTCAAGAATTGGAAAATATTTCAGAAATCCTAATATACTCGTAAATATAGCTTAAATGGTTTGGGTCTGTTAGCGCTCGGGCGTAAAATAAATTATTGAATATATTTTTTTTATAGAACAGAAGGAAAACTTGTTCGAGTTTTACCGGATTTCTTTTTGGCTTTTAATATTGTGAAAAATCATAATGTTATTACTACAACTACCAGTAAGAATACAAAAAAACAAATGAATTAATTAGTGCTCAGCCGAGGATCGAACACGTGACAAATAATAATATGAAATTTAATAATAATAATAAAAACTTTATTCATGACAAAAGGGTTGTGACTTGTGACAAAATGCATATATCGCTAAACCCACATTAGGGATTCCCTGTGTTGTGTAACTAGATATATACCATTCCGTGGTACATGGTACATGTTTAAAACAGTTTAAAAAAAAGTAGTTTTAGTAAATTGTAAACAATCATTAAAACATCTAAAGCTAGGAAGCAGTTATAGAAACAATTATTTCTGATTATATTTTTAAGAGAAATATACAAATGTTGTATTGTCATTAATTCCCGAACGCACTAACCATTTGTAAACAATCAGACAATGCAGCTGACGGCTCTCATAGAACATTATATTTATGTTTGTATCGCTCACTCTACTGTAAATTATTATAATGTACGCATATTTCGGAGTTCGTTAAATATTAACCGTGTATATTTTAAGTTGATGTGTTTTCGTTACCGGTTGCAAATTTTTCGGATGTGTGGGTTTGTTATAAAGGTAATATAGAAATTTTCTGGAGTAAAATATTTTAATTTAACCGAATATATTAAAAATATGTATAGAGAGAATTCAGATATAAAGAAACATATTTTCACTGTAATGTTGATCTAATATAGATTTAATTCTAGGTGATAGTTTTATGTTGTTTTAGTATGTAATGCAATCCAGTGAAATTGTCTACACGTACTTCAAGGTCCTTAGATTATTAAATTAATAGAATTAAACGTTTTGAAACAATTTTGACATTTCAATGGAATTTTACATAATTGTAAAAAAAATCCGATTTACGATACTATACGATACTATTACAATATTATATTTTTCTTTCTTGGTCAAAATACGTTGACTGTATGTCTTGTTAGTATGATATATAAACTAAATCCTAAACGAAAATCCTATTTAAATATGTCGGAACGTAAGCACAATACAATACTTATAAATTGAGGACGCTCTCCTATGTTGAAATACATACTCACCGATAGTATTACTATTAAACAAATGAGTGTTTGAACATTGTGCTACTATTACTGTAATTACAACAGATTACGCGAACAATTGTACATTTTATTACCGGAGTTTGACCAAAATGCCATTAATGAACCCGAAAATTGACAAACATGAGAGCAATCAGTGAATGTTACGATCGGAATTGCACATGACGTATTTATAAATGCGAAACTTAAACACACTACGTGACGTTATAAACAATAGTTTATAAAACTACCACAGACTAATGTAATGGAACATCACTGTTGTAGAAATGTGACCCCGCAATTATTGTACAGGGATTCTGCTGTACCTTTACTACGACTAATTTAGTTAAGTGATTCCAAAAATAATTTTCATTTCTAGTCCCTACGAAAAGAAAAAAAAAGCCAACATCACGAGGTGTTTCCAGGCGGTCACCCATCCAAGTACTATGGTGATCGGACGAGAATTTAGAGAGAAGCGATTTGCTATTGTAATACCCGGTGTATTACAATAGCAAATAGCAAAAATGTGTCGTTACAACTTTTCGTCTCAATTTTTTTCCGTCTAGCCCTCTTTCGCAATAAGGAACTTCGTTACAAAAAAACGAAGTCCTTTAACATCTGCACCTATGAACTACTAAATGAAAAAAGTACGATTATAATATATCAACTGTTTACCATTTTGTTCATTTCAACTCTACAAGTGTACAATATAACAATACAATGATTACAACCACAATGAACTGTCGCACCGAATCTCGCGTAGCATTTGAACGACACATCTCGAGCCCCGCGTTATTTAGTATCGTTTAAGTGATGAGCTTTGAGCGATCATTCAACTAACGTTATGCACATCGTTGTGCTTTGAAGACTCGCGAGCACTAGACATACATCAATATATTTTTAAGCATTTGGATACTGTAATAGATTAAGTGGTTTCGAAAAAATTTACCAAATATATAATTTGTTATACAATATGTATAATAAAAGATCATTAAATGTTGTAAATCTAAAAGTGATATGTTTTCTATACAGGCCATCAATCCAACATCTTTAAACTCATAAAAAGCCTCTTTCCAATTTTCACTCCAGTAGTACTTGGTTTCTGTTATTTCCCAGAAAGTTGCGGAACGACAAATTCGAATTTTAATTTCAATTCTTGAAATAATTAGGAAAAGGATCAACAGGCTGGAGCCTCATCTGATGTTAATTGATGTGCCGCCCATGAACACTCTCTTGCCAGGGCTCGCGAGTGTTGATGCTTTGAATATCATGCTATCAGTCTTAAATACGTGATTCCAAGTTCATGGAACACGATTCCAATCGATTAGCTTAAAACAAAAAAACATCCACTTCGTTTTATCGAAATTAAATAAAATACATGTCAAATCACTCGACTCTTCGGTGTCTTTATCCCGTTCTAAATATTTATAACTTTTAAAAATCTTTTTGTAACGCTGCAGCGTTTAACTTATACAGCCGAGGAATTAGCATCGGTAACCTCGACGGTAATATGAACCGGCGTACATATGGTCTTTATTTCATTTCGTTCAGCGGGGGTTGACAATAACATTAAATTTATGTCATATTCTCATACCCTTGGCACCAAGTTCAATGTTGACGTTTATATCAAATAAAAATAATACAGGATGTTATAGTCGTAACATATTTTTGGGACTAGATTAAATTTCTGAATTTATTTATTTATTAAATGGGGAGTGACTATGTTATTGATTGACCATTTATTATTGTCGAGTTGGTATTGAGACGATTTTAAAATAATTATATTAACTTATATATACAGGACATGACCAATACATAGACTACAATTATAAATATTTGTATGAGTGCCTTGTTTCTTTAGTTCCTTAAGATGGGGCACTGACGATACGACTGTACACTTGCCAGGTTATAACCAACCTTATTTTTAAAATTTCACTCCGGGAATTGAACCCTTACGTCACGATCTTTATAAAACTACTCCACGAGGTACACAGATTTTGAACACCCTGTATTTCAGATCAATCGCCCTAAACAAAGGTTAATCATTCCATAGTGTCCAGTTACTATTATTGATGTGCCAACTGGCGAATACTGTATAAAATCAATAAAATTATATTGAATGTATGTATTTATTTAGGATTGTTCGCAAACAACTCGTCTAGTTTAATATGTATATTTGCATTTTTTTTAATAGAACCTCGCTGTTGGGCTTAAGAGCACACAAGACAATATATATACAGTACCGCATTTTAACGAACGAGCGCATATGGCGCTATTTAAAAAGTATTTTGATTATTCTATTACTTGATTAAAAATAAATGTTAAAACAAAATATCATCACTTCCAGAAAAGAAAAACCCAATATACTTACTGATATCATAATCTTTAAATTGTTAGACTTCAGAATTTAGACTCATTTTAGTCTTCGTGTGAATAGCATTAATATTAGTAAGTTAATATCTCAATCTGCGATGAAAACAAAGAATGCCGTAGCCAATAAGTTATTTTTGTTATCCAGTGGAAAGCAAATCGCTCCCGCAAATCGTATCAGTGATTCGATCGACTCGCTCCAAAGGAATAAAATCAATTTGAGCGCGATGATCGAGATATCGAATACCGTTCTTCATTAACTCGATTTTATCAAAAGATTTTAATAATAATTGGAACTTCACTCGGCCTTTGACACGTTTATCAAGATTTTCTCGAATCTCCTTTGGAATAAGTTTGATTGAAATCGTGACAATTCATGGTAGAGTAGGTAATGCTAAATCATTAAGGTTAATTAAAAATGTACATTTTTCTGTGTGTCAGAGGTCAAATTAGGCAAATTACAGCGTAATCTTTACGGTATTGTGTTTTATAAAGATAATTAAAATTATAGACATACCTTCATTCAAAAAAACTAAATTATTCTAACTTCTGTCAAATTGTGTTTATACTTAAATGAAAAGAGACAGAGTGCTTTAGTTAAAAGAGTGGAATGAAACCGATTTAGTCTATTAAACTTTTATTAAAAAAAATTTATCTTCCTTACATTGTTGATAAATCAAAATTACAAAACCTACACATTTATTAATTTTAATAGTTTATTATTATGTTTTTTTTTTAAGACAATTCACACCAATAGACGTAATCGTAGACTGGTGAAGCTTGTATTATGGGTACTAGGCAACGGATATACATACATATTATAGATAGATAGCCATATAAATACAATATGTTAAACACCCAAGACCTAAGCACAACACCAAATGCTCATTACATCGATATTCGTCTCACCTGGGAGCCATGGATTCGCAGTCCGGGGTACTTACCATTAGAGCATACATCCAATCCATATGATCCATACTACAATTGTTTAGTTATAAATATCATTGTTTAGATCCATACAACAATAATTGTTTACCTAGTTAAAAATATCATTGTTTAGTTTACATTTCTTAGTAAAAGTACTAGCTGTCATAAGCTGTTATAAATTGAAGGTTAGTTTTGTCACTGTTCTAGTATTTGTATTCGTATGGCCCCGTTTAGGGTAAACGCCTCCTACATATTTTTCCATTACTCTTTGTCTTGAGCAACAGTTTTCCCCGTTAGTTCTGTTACGTCATCTGTCCATATTTTCTTTTGTCGTCCTATACATCTCTTTCCAGTAGGTCCAGTCCATTTTGATATTTCAAGAGTCCATCTTTTATCCCGCGTTCTAGATATATCTAAATTCATTTAAATTTTAGTTTTATCATATATGATCTGCCCATTAAACACTTAAAACCTATACATATCTAATAATAAATCTATATCAAAAACATTTAAAACAATCGTATCTTTAATCTCGCACATAACGTGTTTAGTTAATGTAAAAAAACTTTCAACAATATGTATTGAATTTACAATTAAATGAAGCGTTCGATGTCGCTCTATTGGAGCCCAATTATAAATACTATGTGACTCAAATAAAACTTAACAACCGTATAACTAAGCGTATCCAAACAATGTCCCATCTCGCTATCTATGCCACTTATCTGATTCACACAAACAATCGCCGTACTTTGCATTTATTGTTTTAAAATCGACTAAGACCATTACGATGCGCGCTCGCGATCTTATCTACTAAATGTTTCCGAGATGAAACCGATGAATATCAACGATTTTTATCGATTTTCGCATAATTATAGACCGCGTATTGCTTCTTGGAAGGCACGTAAGTACTTAATAATTATGTGAATTATACATTGACGAATGTCGTGTCTTTAAAGTTGATGGCTTTAACACATTTTGAAATGCCCTAGGCAAATAAGTAATGGTGAAATTTTCACACCGCAATCAAAATGTAACTTTTTAACGGACCCAAATGCCGAGTTACATTTATTTAAATATCACATAATTATCTGGAGGCATGGAATTTTTTGTTCCCGAATGACTTTAATACATGTACTTTTTATGTACATATAGAGCAATATAATAATTTATTCATAAATGCTGATACTAAATTCACACGCTATAGATTTTTAGGCACGCTCCCGCCGCCCGGCCGGTACGGCAATCGCTACGTCCCACAATTTTTAAATATGTATTACAGATTTAAAAATTGTGAGATTCGAAAATATTCCCTTAAATCATATGCTGTAGGGGCCATATAGATCTATATTAAATCAACAATGTATTTAAGGTATTTAACTGGATAAGGGTTAATGCTGTATTGGTTAAAATCGCTTAGAAATTTAGCCATTATTTGTCGTAAAAAGTGAAAAAAAATATTATTGTGGGATATCCATAAGAGATAGACATATACCATCGCGGAATTTTCTGTAGACCTTTTCAATGTGTACAATACTTAGGACATTATTTTGATAAATCTCATAGGGAATGAATTTTTTTACATCACATTAGAAACCTCAAAAATAACAGTATTTCTCCACAATTTGATGGATGTTATTATGTATATAAACCTTCCTCTTCAATCACTCTATCTTCTTAAATTAACCGCATCAAAATCCGTTGCGTAGTTTTAAAGATTTAAGCATACATATAGACAGAGAAAGCAATTTTGTTTTATACTATGTAGTAAACCTACATGGGTTTATTCGAAATATTTAGTCTGGATTAAAATCTACACCCTAAAACAATTTTGCAAGCAAACAAAACTGATCCATTTTTCATATTTAAACTAAATATGAAACTACTCCCGTGCGATAAAACAGTTCAGTTCGGTAAAAGTTCAGTAAACAGTAAGTTCAGTTAGATATTTTTTAATTTTGCTTCATAAACCTTAGGTGTCGTAAAGGGTAGCCGATTGACGTGCCTCGCATCCAAAACTCTGCCATTAGCGCACTTTTCTTTTGAGATGCTAATCGCATTTTTTTCTTCATAAAATCTCTTCATTGAATTTTTGAGCGGCACTTGTGGCTGAGTTTTATTTTCTCCCTTGAATACCAAATTTGATCTGGATACGACACCTATAATAAAAATTGGTTAATAATTTTACTTTTATCTAGAACAAAGACATGATTCGTACAATAATAACAACGCATGTAAATTTTAAGCGTTGTAGTAGTATTTGTAAATTTAAATTAAACTTATTTGACAGCTATTAACACGAATTATTTACATAATCAGAAGACTGCCACGTCAAGTTAACCAATCGATATTATCAATTAATATGTCTGTTGAGATTTTGCTTTACATCATCTATTCCATTATTTTATTAGATATCAAAGATAGTATTTAAGTTATGAATTATTTGGAGTGTTTAATTAAAAGGAAAAATATTAAAATCAATACACTACATACTACTTCTCATTGGATCAAATTTCATAACATTAATATTTCAATTTTCATATAGGTAAAAGCATGATTGTGAGGCCATTGTCTGTTCTCACCCCTATTTCTGTTGTCACATAATGTCAGTATCGGGGGCTTATAGCCCCTGACAGACAAGTGCACTTGCTACATGTTATCCAGATATGCTGCGAATTTACGCTACTTTGAATGACGACTAATTCCATTGTCACTGCTTTGGCATATGGGTGACATGATGGGGGTGGCTAGGCGAGGATTGCTTATATTTAAAGCAGTGATTATTTGGCTTGTTCTTTTATTGCCGAAATGGCGGGGCAGATGCCATGTTAAGTGTTTCGTGTAATGATTGGTTAGAGGTTGTTGGAAATTTAAATTTATTGATTTGAAAATAGTTAAAAATATAGTATAGTTTTTTATTAGTAGCAATGTTTTATTCAAGGCCCTAATGGGGTATATAGATATTCTGCATCTGCTTCATTGATCTCTTACTAAAACGTGAATAGCTCTCTATCCAGGAGGATCTATCTAGGGTCGACAGGGTTTTATGGATGTGGATGTGCATTAACCACGAAATTTAAAATAATACCTATTCGATGTCGTTTTCCATTTCTTAGATAAATTTATTTAATTCGATGAATAAATACGATAAAACTTTATCTATTTTTCGGCAATTTTATAACAAAACGATCCATCGAAAGTGTCATTTTCACAAAGCCCTGTCCGAACATCGAGGGCAATTGAAATTTTGAAATTACGAAAGGACTGTCGTCCATAAAGCGGCAAACAAAAACACAATTAGCACGGGCTGGGGCGAATACAATAGCGGTCGAGTACGGGTCCACATTCAGCCGCTTTACCCTAATTTGTTATTACTGTCAGATTCTAGCGGGCTTGCGGTTGTCTTATGCTAATAAACGAGTACTTATGTTTTGTAGAAGATTTAGTAAGAGGCCTTTTAACGAGTGACCGCGTGCGTTAATATGAATAAGATAATGTATTAATTCAAAACTCGCTTTAGTCACCCCTACTCATGATATCTTTAAACAGTATTTAATTAGGAAAAGCACACGCGCGCAGAAACGCTTACAAGACTATATTGTCATTTAAAATAAAATAAATCAGTCTACAACCTCTTTAGGTCATGGCCTCAGATTTCTGAATCTGTTCCATGATCATTTTTAAATCAAATAGGCAAGTAGGTGATCAGCCTCCTCCTGACACACGCCGTCGACTTTTTGGGTCTAAGACATGTCGGTTTCCTCACGATATTTTCCTTCACCATTCGAGCAAATGTTAAATGCGCAAATAGAAAGAAATTCCATTGGTGCACAGCCGGGGATCGAACCTACGATCTCAGGTATGAGAGTCGCACGCTGAAGCCACTAGGCCAACACTGCTCTGTTCTGCATATTGTCATATACAAAATTTATTTTTCAAAAGATTTTTATAGATATTGACTAGGAAATTTGTCTCCCAGTTATGGAGCGACGAACGTCGATATTATCCGAGGACCATAATATAAATTCAAGTTCTGAAGATTGAATTCATGAAAATAGGTACATAAATGAAAAGTATTCTCTTTGAGTAGTCGGATAATACATTAACCATAATGTAAACAATCTACTACAAAACAATAAGATGGAACTATTATTCAAACGCCTGGAAGCAAGTCAAAATACGGACAGCCATAGTACTCTATGTAATGTAGCTTGGCCTGTGTCATGCTCCTTCCTCCAGATGCTTCTGCCTTAGTATTAAAGGAGTGTGAGTCGCGGGTGTTTTTTATTAATAAAAAAAAAGGGTGCGTGTACTTATGTACGCGCGTAAGAAGTTATACTTCTTTGGCATTATTAAAAATAGTTTTTGATTGCATGCAAATAATTAATTACAATTAAATAATCAAAGACTGGAAAAGGAGTCAATAAAGTCAATAAAGTTCAGTTTACATTTGAAAAATTAAATAAATAAATATTTATTATTATTCTCTTACATTAAACAAATAAAACCCTATTTATCTTTAAAACATTTTTATTTCATTATACTATTTATTTTTAAGTGACTCTAATGTCTTCATCAGGATTTCGGTTTGTAATTTTAAATTAATCATTACTTGGTTGTGCATCTACGAGGCTTCTCCAAAACTAAAACTACTACTTGCTTTCTGCAACAAATAAGAGAATATTAATTTAAGCTCTGTCCATGCAAAACTTAAAAAATTGTATAATTCATATTATAAAATTTTTAACACATTTATATTAATAATATAATTATATAAATGTGTTAATAATATAATTTGTAGCACATGCTACAGACCTGGATAGCAAATTTCTTTTATTCTATTTAGAGATAGAGATAATTTAAATATAATACCGGTGTCTTCCTTGTAGGTTTCTTTTGAGTTGTTTGGGGATTCTTGTTGTTCAGTTCGACATGATTTTCTTTAACCTTTCTTTAATCCTACAAAATAATGAAATTGTTAAGTTATGTTGTCACTGTTGTGCACACCTTTGTTTGGCATTTTTAGTTTTCAAGTTATGTCAAAACTGATTTATTACCTTGTCATTGTTGGCTTTATTTGCTTTTGGGATAGCAATTGTTTCCAAAATGATTTTATTTGTAATATCCTGAAATATATAAATAACATCTATTAATTTAAGTATCATGGTGAGTGGTCCGCACTCAGGTATTAAGGTGTATTATACCCACTGTCCATTATAAGTGGGAATGGGCTCACATCTGGCTGGACAGAGTTTCGGTACTACAAGAGCAACATGGATGTTTTGAGGTATTACAATATCTCTAACTACCCTGTAGGGGAATAAAGTATGTGCCTATGCTTGAGAGGTTGAACCTTGAACATCACCATCATATTTATAATTAACATTCCTACCTCGACACCATCACAATCAAATTCATTGAAATCTACTTCAAACCGTTGCGGTATCATCTCTGCCATATCCATTGTGTCTGGAGAAGGTGATGGTGGCTTTGTTCCACCTCCAGTTTTTGATGTTTCACGGCGATAAGATGACAACTCTTTTTTTGTATTCAATTTAGTGCACTTCCACTGATTCATCAATTGTTTTTTGTCTCTTGTCCTTATATTTGCTAGATTAAATCTGAAAAATTACATGTTTTGATTAAATAATGTAATCATTTTTTTGAGATACAGGTACTTATTAAAATGTTTACTTCTCTGTTATATCGCTCCAAGCCTTCATTTTCTCCTTATTAGTATTCGTGCTTAATTCTTTGTTCTCAATTATTGATATATAGGGTCGTAGAATATTTCTAAAAAGTTGCTGTAACAAACGCAATAAACAAAAGCAATGAATAATGGTTCATGTTTCAGTTTTAATCAACAATAATACTCGATAATACATACGGATAGTTAACCTCAATTGTATTAAAGCACTAAGGAAGTTTGGCACAGTTTTTTCACAAATATTTTATCATATTAATTAGTATTGATTTAGATATTCAATTTAAATCACTTCTGATTATAATTCAGACGCACATAGTTATCATAAAAATCAAAAGATACGGCTGAAAAAGATAAAACATGCAAATATAGGGGCTCTGAATATGATTTTGTCCCATTCGGTATCGAGACCCTTGGACCGTGTGGTCCTAGCGCTATAAGGCTTTTTAAGGAAATAGCAAAAAGGTTAGTCGACATCACAGGAGACTGAAGAGCTGGCAGCTACCTCGGACAAAGTTTTAGTCTAGCTATTCTAAGGGGGAAAGCTGACTCTTCGAAACCTTGCCTCCTTTTAATATATTTAAAGGTTAGTTATTGTTTTTCTGTTGTTTATTATATTTCATTTACAATTAGTTTATTGTTTTATATGTTATAAGTGTAATTAATATAAATTAATTAAAAAAAATAATGTATTTTATATAGTCCACATTCAGTACTTAGTACGTAGGATGTTGGATGATGACGTTGGAATTGTTGATACAGATGACTCAGGATGAATATTCACTTGAATGCAAAAGCAATCCCGGAACCTCTCTAGCTGAACTCCAGCCTAGGATCTACTGGTGGGTTTAGTGGGTATTGTCCACCGACTAGGACACATATACCATATCGTTTCTGAGTAGCACAGATTTTGTATATTATATACCTTACGAAGAGAAAATTGAATGTAAATAAATTCATTTTCACCGGATAAAAAACTCATAATGAAAAATATTTAATAAAAGTTTCATAGAAGCGTCCCATACAACCTCATACGACCTCAGTCAGACAAATTGGGTTAGTTATATGCTTTCCAATCCAATGCAACATTGATTTGTGATGATTTTCAGTCCTTAATCTGATTAATTCCACCTCTACGGTGAAAACTTCAAAGCGTATATATAGAAGTGGATAGAGAGGATTTGACGGCTGTTTTTATAGTTACATAACATTACACATACACGTCTTTATTACTAGGTATATAAGTTAAGGCAGAGGTGAGTCGTCTGGCACTTCTTTAGTCGCGCTCTTCTTTCTCCCCAGTCATAGGCAAGCTACTGGAAAGCCTCTGGTGCCCTCCACTCTGCCAGTCACAATAAGTTTTTCTAAATGTGTAGACCTCTGGAAATAAAGTGTCCAAAAAACTCATCCGTTGGTGTCGAAAGATGATTTGTCATCTGTAACCGTCTTAGGACACGTTTGTTTTCTTACACGAGTAATTTGTAGTTACATAAGGGGTTTTTGTATATCATTTTAATTTCTCCATGGTATAAAAATAAAAATTAAATCACCCGGACCGCCTCGATTCCTGAAGAAACAAACGTGGTCAGAAATTAGTATTTAAAAACTCCTAAAATAGACAGAGATGTGAATGCCCATTAAGGTTGTACGTGACATTGGTACGATTTAAAATTTAAATCAATACAACACAAGTTAAATTATCTTAAAGGCCAAGCTACAACCTACAAACTGTACTAGTTCAGGCTCGCAAACCATTTGCCAACATAATGTTCTTGATAAGCGCAGTTCTTGGGAAAACAATATTAATCTCTCAGCGATCCATCTTTTATCGCTTTAGCCCGTGTGTACGTCGCTGATGTTCAATAAATCAAACGCAAACTCGTTATTAAGCTGTGTGCAGTTACTATGTTTTATATAGAATTGATTTGTATTTTTAGCAATGGTTACAACTGGCAAATGATAACGCTTTTTTAGAATAAATTATCTCTTTACTGAGACATCATTTAACATTAATGTAATTTAACATTCCGATCTAGCCTTACTTGAGATTAATAAGTAATTTAAGCTTACCCAATTTACTAATAAGCATAAGAAAGTGTTCAACTTACAGTCTCTATTAAGGGATCTCTGATCTTGTGTACTAATTTTTCACGTACCACTGTTTAGTACTTAAGACTAACGCGCACTAATAGTTCACTAATTCATATGATTTGTCCTTTTTAATCTTCTCACTCACCCGTTGCAATTGAATATGCCCGACATTCATGTGATCAAACTAAATTTAAAAGTTACAAATTGTCTACTTAATAGTTTTTCAAATAATATACAAATTTGACTAAAATAGAATAAATGATGAATATTTTGTACGATTGATGTGATTTTACAGAAGTCCCATATGGTGGTTCTCTCATATACATAAATATGATATTTCTTTAGAACTTCTTTAGTGATAATCTTTCTGTGCGTAATATACTTCTTTTTTATTCTGTGGTCTATACTATTTTTCCTTTGCATGTAAGTATTATTTCCATATAAAGAATAATCCATTGCTGCACAGTCAGGACTCAAAGGCACCGTCTTCACGGTTGACTCACTCAAAGATTAGACTAATTCAGGTGGATTAGGATTTAATTAAAGTTCTGTGAATGTTTTTTCATTACGTTACTGTGCAAAAATCAGACATGTAAACATTTAAATTAAATTAATACTACTTTAATTATCACACATTACAGTGATTTGGGTAAAATTATGGAATGTTATAATTTAGGGGAATTGAATTTCGTCTGAATGAAATAATTAAATTAAGGAAAATATTATAGATAATAAAAGTGTTTAGTTCGTCGCAACATGACAAACAGTTAGCAGTACATAATCCTTCTAAAATAAATATATAATGTATACATATAATACACAATTAACACATACATTATTAATAATTACAACGGATAATTGTTTTTAACTATCATAGGTCAACTCAAAGGTTCATAATTGAGAACGTAAAAAAAATATTTATTTCTAAATTTCCTGCCAGTTCTCAAATGCATCCTGCACTATAGTACAGTACAATTGACAAGAAGAACTGGCAATACGCTCTCCAAGATTTTTTTACAAAAGGTAAGTACACCATGCTCCACATTCACGTTCATTACATATTCTAGTACCACTAGTCACGATCACGAAGGCTAAAATGGTCTTAAATCGTTCGATTCTATGACGCTGTTTAGCATACTCGCGTGTGTTTTGGCCTTAAAGGAGAAAAACCCAAGGTTTCATCCCAAATACGATAAACAACACATTTTATTGAAATTGAGAGTTCACAATCAGCTTTAAAAAGATATCGCGTACTAAATCACGCCATGATTTGATATCACTAAGTAACCACAGAGTAGAATATAACAGATAAAACTAAATGTTGCAAAGTGATCAATAATTATAGGTATGGCCTAAAATTATTAATTGTGAAAATTTAACAAAATCGTCAGATTTTATATTAAGTTTAATATAATAATAACACTTTATTCATGACAGAAATATGGCTGTGAAAAAATTTATCAAACGCCACACACATATTTTTACATTCTTACATATCAAGTATTTCTAATGTAAAAGTAATATTAAGCAGTTATCTAAATATACGTCTGATATTAAATACTCTATGCTAAGATAAGATGAGACAATACAAATGTCAGCGGATGATAGGTCGCCGCCCGATTTGTCGGCTCATATCTTGAACAATAAATTTAGGTTAGTGTTAACCCTGGATCATTTTTGATAAACAGTATCAGGAAATAAAGAAATATTTTTTCGTTTTATTTACTACAAGCGTATATCTTTCGCTCTCAAATTTATATTCATTGTAGTGTTGTTCAAAATTATTTGACTGAATCTTTACAAACATTATTGGAGTTAAAAGAGATATTAATTCAACAAATCTCTTAATCTTAAGGGAGCTTATAAGGAAGTTAAATTTTGTTAAAATTTAACTTCCTTATAAGCTCTTTTTAGTTAAAATTTGATCAAATAAATAAAGGAAATAGAAAGAATTTGGAATAATTAAGGCAAACATATATAGATAGAATGTATAATGTAACAAGACAGGTCACGGGGAAACAGACCCAACCAATAGCTTTCTTCACTACAATGAAGCTGTAGCTTTTGTTGAGCAATACTTATCCAGTGTTAAATGTGTTCGCACTGAATTATTAACAAATAAATAATAATTCATCATATATTCCGCCGACAATCCTTTGATTTCGTAGCTCAATAAAACAATAATACGTTTAAATTACACATGAACCCACAACAATGAAATATGAATATGTAATTAACTTACTATACATAAAATCGTATCTCACAATAGGCTTTTCAATGTTTTTGCGAATCAATAATGCAGTCAGTAAATCATGAGGGTCAGACAACATTTGCATATGCGACAAAGAACAAAGGATGTCGATACGGTATCAGCGATGTCGCGGCGACGAAGCTTTTATCTCCTTGTATATATTGTTTTTATGCAAAATTTATCTAGAGATCACTGTGGCGCGGCCTTAATTTATGGAATTTACCGATCACTGTGTCACCGCCTTAATTTATGATAAAGTGTGGTGGTGTTTTAATAAAATTTATATGACCTTGATATCTCGTAGATATATTTATCAAAACAAAAACCAATCAGCTGGGGCAATGTAGACTCAATAGTTATTTTTTATGATTCATCAGATATCCACGTATTATTGAAATATATTTTTAGACAGAGTGAATAAATAAAGTAAATTTACATGAACAATATTTCAACATTATTATTTTCTAAGCGTGAAACATAAACTTAATAGTCTAGGAAGGCGTCTACCGTTTTGAAAAAAATCTAATAAGGCATGCGCCAGGACACTGCTTTGCATTTATAAGTAATTTTATAAACTTCTTAGTAAACAATTTAAATATTATTCTTTTATCAAAAGCGACGTTTATAGACAAAACTTCTCACGTAGTTATGGCCCTTTAATTGAATATTAAATAACACCTTTGTTTATTGAGTTTACACATTGGAGTTTGACTTAATTTAAGTGCAAAGTTTTAATTTTTTGACAGTTGAAAGTTTGACACGCATCGCACTCTCATTCTTAAAAAACCTTTTCTATGGGAAAACAATGCACTTTTGTATGCGGTTTTCGTTTCATTTCTCAAAATATTTGTTACTGTAGTACGAGTATATGTTGGGCTATGGCGCTACTGTCTGTGACTCACTCAATCAACAGGCAAAAGGCAAAATACAAAATACCATCCGAATCACCTCGACAACCGTCGTTCCACAACTGAGCGTTTTCTAAGGCAGTTTTTGCCGCGCACCACCACTATGTGGAACCAGCTACTCACTGAATTCTTTAAAGGCCGGCAACGCACTTGCGAGCCTTCTGGCAATGTGAGCCATGGGCGGCGTAGCTCCTGCCCGTTGGCTTCCTATTACATAAAAAAAAAATATTTTCCCCTCACTCCGTTATAGGTACATATAAATGTAATAAAACAAACCAAGAATAAATAAGTATATAAGATTGTTTTTATAAAAATATCTTGTATTCGGTGCCCATATTCAAATACTGAAGGAAACGATCCGTCAAGCGACGGCAATAAACATCATGCGATACATCACAATGATCACAACTGCAGGATAACTTGAAATTGAATAGCGTTGCGTTGATCGATCATGTGTATCTAAGCGTGGCCATATTCAATTTATACAAAGTTTTATGATCGAAAGGTTTAAATATATACAGTTTTAGTACGATACTTTTCAGTTTTTTGAAGGATTATCGCGTTTGCATACTAACAAGCATTTGTAGTAGTATGATGGTGAACTAAATTTACAGTATGAGAGCGTTCAAGTATTACGTAACAAATTGGGGGGGGGGGAGTAATTACTCGTTATTACTAATATTATTTTCGACTTACACCACATAATAGTAACTGAAGAGTCACTAGGTGGTCACGAAACGTTTTACTATACTTGGGTACAGTACTGAAAAACGTTACGTTAATGCGAGTAACATGGGAGAGGGGGGGTCAATGATCTCCAAAAATTGCGTTACGTAAAACTTGAACGCGTGAACGCTTCTAGAAGTGGATAAAGATTCCTGTGCTATTTCCCGACAATTGCTGGCTTTAGTTGTGGGTGGTCTTCCTCCACTCTGTCGATCCAAGGGTCAGTATTCTATATAATATGTTTTTATATTGTTTGAGTACCTATTTTCCATTCCACACTCATTAATATCAAATAGTCGTATAAATTTATCTAGTTTTAGTTTGGCGAATATTTGGGAGGATAATACCCCTAATTTTTAAAGTAAATGAAATTAATTATTTCGTAGGTTTGAACCCCGGCTGTGCACCAATGGACTTTCTTTCTATGTGCGCATTTAACATTTGCTCGAACGGTGAAGGAAAACATCGTGAGGAAACCGACATGTCTTACACCCAAAAAGTCGACGGCGTGTATCAGGCACTGGATGACCTACTTGCCTATTAGATTTTAAAATGATCATGAAACAGATTCAGAAATCTGAGGACAAGACCTAAAGAGGTTGTAGCGTGTAGTTTCATATTAATTCAACAAAAATAATCAACAACTCAAGACATTTGCAAGAGGACGCGTGGCAAAAAGTGAAATAAAATCGAACGATACTTCAATCGTATAATTAATATGTAAATAAGTCCATTCAAGTCGTATGTAGACAATAAAAAGGTATATTGATCTCATTAAAATTGAATGCATTTACAGCCAACGGCTTCAGAACAAAGGAAACACGATTTTTATATCGACAAGACGGATCATTGCAAATTGAATATTTATACGGTAATAACACTGTTGTAGGTCAATTAACGTATTGTTATAATATAACGTAGAAACAACTTTGTTCGTAATCCAAAGAAAAATTATCATTATTAGCTGATTTTTCAAGGCAGTTTTTGCCGCGCATCACCACTTTGTGGAACCGGCTGCCCACTGAAGTATTTCCGAACCAATTCAACTTATGGTCCTTCAAGAAAAGAGCGTACCAATTCTTTAAAGGCCGGCAACGCACTCTGGCATTGAGAGTCTCCACTTACCATGCATGAGCCTCCTGCCCGTTTGCCCCCTGTTCTATAAAAAAAAAGATAGCGAAATAATCCCCAATTCTTGCCATCCGAATTAATTATATTATAAATAAGTTTTGGTATTGGCTGATATATTTATATACCAATTACAATTGGTTACAAAGACCAATTAATAAATATATAGCATCATACTTGAAAATATTATTTTTTACAAATTGCTAAGACATGACATGTTCACATTTTATCTCTATAGAAATTCAAAATCGATTATTATAAATCACAGCCTGCCGCATTTAAATAAGAAATATAGCTACCACATTATGTTTTAATCAAATCAATAGCGAAGTGTCGCATCTGATATCAGAGAACCCTTATAAATAAGCTCTATCAGCCCCATTCCATAGAAATGGTCGCACAATATGTCATAATTATTTAATTAATGCAGGCTTGAATGGGTTATCAGGGGCCCCATAACTCAGCCCACCTACACGGATTGAATATTTGAGAGGTGCTGTGAAAACACCGACTGATTTTAATGTCGTTTTGATATATGCGAAAATTTTAGTATGCATTAAAAGTTTCTGCTGTGACATTCTTCTTCTAAATGAATATAAATTAAAAAGATGGTATACAATAATGCTTTTGTGCCAATACTAAAGTGCATTGTAGCTACAGACGTGCCAATAGGTTATTTGTTGACACACACCGTATGTAGAGTATATAGGCATGAATTAGCACGAAGTTCTGTGTTGTCGTCACTTGACCACTAAACTCCGAGTCCGAGTTCTCTTTTGTTACATACCTATGGCCAATTTTTCTGTACTGAGAAGCTTAGGCAATAAAAGCACCCGGCCAGCGCTTATAAGCATTTGAGATGTGTTGCTATCGTCACATGCACCAAAAACTCATTTGTCTTTTGCAAGACACCAAATGGAAAGAAGAAGTGACTCTTGTGTCTTACGCTTAGGGTTGGGTCCAATCGACAATATATCCCTACAGATAAAAGGTTATCAATGAAGCATACGCACCTATGCCCCCTGCATCATAGGGTGTGCCTGTTGCCCTAATAAGGGCACGATTCTTCGTTGGGGTAGATTAAAAAGTTACCTATACCGTCTAGAGCAGCGTCTAATTTATGAATCCCAACCAAATCATTTAGTACGACTTCCAACTGAAAGCCACAATAACGTGCATGAATTCTCAAAGACAAATAAGTATGAGGAAAGTCTCTACAGTATTTAAATTGTTAAAGTGTTACAAATCTAGATTCCTTAGCCCACATTAATCTTGTGTAATTGCAAAGAATCTGATTTCATCACGGGACTCAACTGGTTTAATAGCGATTTAAAACTTTGATTACTGGATAATTACTCCATTTTATTCACAGATTAACGATTCATTCGATTTACATGCAAGTGGTCATCGCAATTTAAAGTGTTATCCACGAAACGAAATTAAACATATGTATTACGTGTACATAGTTGAATGAATTTTAAAGGGTTTAATGTTACTTACATATAGTGGATATTATGTATGCGTATTAATTATAGGCAGCGGCACGTAAGTCTAGCGCTGGCCGATACGTGGAGGGGATTGCTGTGTACTACTGTCGCGCGGGGTACGGAATGCGACTGGAGAGCCAATCGACGCTCTTCATTCCGCTAGCCCCCCTCAGGTACCTTATTTTTTACTTCTGCACAATAACGGTCAGCGCTAGAGTTTCGTGCCGCTACTTGTACATAATAAATAATAATATGGCCTTGTAGATTTTTTATTTTAGTGCATAGGGTAAGTATTTTAAGAGTGAGAAGTATGTGCTTGGTCTAAGGCAGTGAATCTAACAAAACGAACTAAAATATTCTCCTCTGCATGGTCTAAAAATATATCTTATCTTAATATAGTTAACTTATTAACCCTAACCAAATGTAACTATTACACGACGACTATGAGTGCGGCTGTAATTAATTGTCTGATTAAACTAAATTTGTCTAAGTGACACTAGATTTAAGGTGCATTACATATTATAATGCCTTTTGATGTTTTTGTTTTTTGTCTCTTAACTTAGTAATACAAAGGGAACTTGCCAGATTTTCTCTATATTTCCGTATCACAGAATCCGTAAGATGTTATTAGAGCATGGTACTAGCGCCATCTGTTTCAAGCCGTTGTATTTATTGAAAAGCTTTAAAACCAAAGTGAATATCGTAAATGAGGATACATGCACAATTAATTGGTGACACGCCGTTGTTAATCACTCCCACCGGTGCCAATTAATCCACCGTGTACCACGATTTGTTTTTAATGAACTGTTGAATTGCGTGGCGCAGTGCATAAAACAGAAATCTTTACAAGATCTTATATAGATATGTAGGAAAGAGAATCAAATGCTTTTTTGGTTTATTTCTTGTTTTTGTACTGGTTTTGTGATGTAAGACAACACATGACTGAACTTTCCTTTACATAATTCTTGAAATCATTATTTATACGTACTTTTAATTGTTTAGTTTTTGATGATGAATATTAAACACTAAAAAAAATCAGTGGCGCTACAACCTCTTTTAGGTCTTGGCCTCAGATTTCTGAATCTGTTTCATGATCATTTTTAAATCTAATAGGCAAGAAGATGATCAGCCTCCAGTGCCTGACACACGCCGACGACTATTTGGGTCTAAGGCAATCCGGTTTCCTCACGATGTTTTCCTTCGCCGTTCGAACAAATGTTAAAATGCGAACATAGAAAGAAAGTCCATTGGTGCACAGCCGGGAATCGAACCTACGACCTCTGGTATGAGAATCGCACACTGAAGCTACCAGGCCAACACTGCTCCTTTTTTAACACTTCACAATCTTTAAGAAAATTTTGAATGATATGATTTTCTTCAACTATGGTTAGATTCCGTGGCGGATTTGGTACAACTCTTGATTTATTTATTGCATTTAACCTAGGGAGTTTCGTTCCTGGCAAAATAATTATCTTGAAAGAATAACAAAGGACAAGAAAATTATCAAGAATAACAAAAATTATGCGATAAAATAATTGGATTTCATTACATAAATTTTAAAGCATTAGCTAAATTACAAAGATCGCCCACAACTAATGACTTCCTAATTTTTCTTGGTTTTATAGTTTTGGGGTTTTGTGAACATAACTCCTGACGTAATTCCTACTACTTTTAGTGAACGTAAACAAACCGGCTTATCCTAAACTACTTATTTAAGTTACTTTAGTTCGCTGGAGTTTTTAATTAGGTTATGAAACTTCCGTAGTTTTATGCACAGGTAATTAAAAATTCTTTAAACTTATTACTATTGTTGAATATTCTTGGTTGAAAATGTTTTCATATTAAAATCTTGTTTAATTTTAAAACGTACTTTTACTACAGGTTAAATAGGATACTAAAGAAAAAAAAAGGGTGCGCGTACTTAATATGTACGCGCGTAAGAAGTTATACTTCTTTGCCATTATTAAAAATAGTTTTGACTGCATGGAAATATTTAATTACAATTAAATAATCAAAGACTGGAAAAGGAGTCATTATAGTCAATAAAGTTCAGTTTATATTTGAAAAATTAAATAAATAAATATTTATTATTATTCTCTTACATTAAGTGTAACATAAATTTTATTATTATTCGAATGTTGTTTTTAAATTATGTCCAATGCCGTAGCATCTTCCGTGGGCAACTTCATTCTGTTAATTTTTTGTCACGGTGCGCGCGCATCGTTAAATTTCACTCTCATCAATTTTTCATAACGCGCCTAAAGAAGTATAACTTCAAAAATCATTTAAATGTAGCTGAATAACCTAGTTTGGTTGATGAACTTTCGTACAAAGATGAACATAATTGTATTAAATAAATGTTGCTAACGCCATCAATGTCGGCGGAGTGACTTATTATTTTTGCACGGTATTCTAAATGCGAGGATAGATAGCCCCTATTTGCTGTCGTTAATTTCTCTAAGAATCCCTCCACCGTATGCGACAAGTTACTCTCAATTGTTTTATGTGCCTCGTACGAACACGAATTACCTTCATAATTCGCCAATGTTTCGGGTTTTATCTATGACACTAATTATGAGGATATTGATATTTTCCACCAAACCAAATAGGAATTATTTGAAGAGGCGGGAAACTTTGACTTTGTTTAGCAGTAGTACGTAGTTTATCAATGTAATCTGTTTTGGGTTTGTATATTATTAAAGTGTTTTGTTTTATAATATGTATGTCAGCTGTAAGATTACTTATAAATAAATGCATTTTCCAAGAAATTATTAAACTTACTTTTCAAAATCCATACACTTCTTGCTAATTTTGAAAAATATTACGAAAGCGAGCTAAACAGCGAGTTAGGAATATGTTAGATGTCCAGTAACCGAAGAAACACATTTCGGTGTCAGTTATATTGATTATACATATTTATTTGATCAGTATTCACTGTCACGCTATTATCCAAGGCCTAAGATTTGGTGAATTCCTTGGTATAGTTCTCCATCGCACGAAATAATTTTGTGCTTGCATATATAAAAAAAATAAAAAAAATACGCTTGAGGCGCAAGAACCGCATATTGAAGCTCAAAAGACTCAACACTTGGCGCTAAGTATGTTTACCATATGTCAAACGTTTTAAATTTTGACCAGAGCCGTGTTTGCTTGCCTAGTGGCTTCAGCGTGCGACTCTAATCCCTGAGATGTCTTAGGTTCGATACCGGTAGTGCATCAATGGACTTTCTTTCTATATGCGCATTTAACATTCGCTCGAATGGTGAAGGAAAACATCGTGAGGAACCCGGATTGCCTAAGACCCAAATAGGCGACGGCGTGTGTCAGACACAGTGGGTATATAACCTGCTTGCCTATTAGATTGACAAATGATCATGAAACAGATACAGATCTGAGGCCTAAACCTAAAATTTTGACCAACATAGTTCGCATTTCGTCTCTGAATTCGCCTTTAAAGCTACTCAAGTGATCCAATACGAGTATCAATATGACAATTAATGTCTCAAGATACGTTTCACTTCATTATATTTTCGTAATCTTGCATAATATTCTTCCTTGGCGTAGTTTTCGCTGACGATGCGGTCTCGAAATTGGTTCGTGTTATCTTCATCATTACATCTCAATCCGACCCTCCATCACGATTTTAATTTCTTTTCCACCTATTTTCGCTTGTTTTTCACTCAATTAATCGCATTTTCTTGTGCAGCGTAAGAACTTTGGCTGAATTATGCTTTTAGGATTTTTTCATTTGGAATTCATTGCATTGTGTTCGTTATTACTAGTTTTAAAAATTAATACTTAATTAATGATGGAGATTTATAACTAGATTCATATTCTATATATATGATAAAATGGTTTATAATTAGTTTTAACAAGTAATTTCAAATGAAATTGTTTCAGCTATTAAAAGATTATAAGTATTAAAAAGGTATATTCAATTTATTTTATTGTGTTAACATACCTACAAATTATTCCTCGTTATTGTAAGCAAAATTTCTATGATTGATATAATGTGTGGTATTACTCAATAAAAAGTATATTTACATGCATATAAGTCTATGTATCTATATATTTATAGTTGTATATAAACAGGACTGACTATGTAATCATTTAGATCAAAGATCTATTCAGATCTGGACTATAAAGAGTACAAAACAAGTAACACATCCCTTCTAGGCAATTACACCAAGTTGAAGCAACTCGGCAATCTAGATAAGCTGCCATTTTTCATTTTGTTAGCTCTGTTGGTACTAAGATATTCTTAAGGACACGACATAATTCATACACTATCGCAATGTAGATCGCTATTTTACTAAATGAACGCCCGATGTTGTGGACATAATTTAATAAACAAAGCAGGTATGGACCGACGTTTTAATACCACCCTCGCCATTGGATCAAAGGCCTATTCGCGTTGCAAAACCGCAGATTATAAAATCGTGTCATACAGTCGTTTAATAAAATGTTTAATTTTAATATAACAGCTAATGTATCAGGTTGTAGTAAGGTGATTTCGTTAAAGGTATATTTTTATTTATTTATTAACACTACGTTGCATACAGAATTGTTATGAAATGTATTATACAACTGACAATATTAAATGAAATAGAGAGCAACTGTCTTATCCCTTCCAGGCAACACTGTGAGATTTTTTAAAATTAGATAAGGTCAGCAAGATGTGTTAAAATATATAATACAGATAGTTATTTAGACAAAACTAATGGAACAAAACACAGCAATTAAAACGTATGTAAACAGTGATCAGGGTTTTTATATTAGGTAGTTCAGTTATTTTGGAGATACGGTTTATGCTCTTCATTTGACCTAAAGGGAGAATCCTAGGCTAGTCTAACCACTGACTGGAACGTAAAGTCTATAGTTGAGTTGTTTTATATACCTATTCATATCGGTTAGTTAGCGCGTTTTAAGTTATGACGTAATTGATAACAAATAAAAACGTGCTTAAGACATACCGTATGGATCCCGAAAAAACTTAATATTTCCAACAACATAGGGTAACATAAACATATTTAAAATTGTGTAATTAATCTTATAAATACTGTTTACGTTTACGGGGCTTAGAAATTACATACCTATGCTAGTAGCGTATATGAAAATTCTTTCCCCCTTAATTGCGATTAGATTTTAATTCATTTTATATCAAATCATGTCTCGTTTTAACTAAACTATAGGAACAAAATCGTTACGTTAATTAAATTATTCACACTTATCATTAAACACATCCATGTCATTTGAATTAAAAACAATTCGTCAAAGTTTTATACGGAATAACACTTCCGATAGTAATCATAACTGGTTCTTTGCGATAGCATTGTAAGCTACTTCTAAGTTATGTGCTCCTGGTAGCCCGTTGTTATCGTTAAACGAATGCTATCAGCCGTGAAGCTATTAATAGAGAATGCTATCAGATGGCTTGTCTGAATAATTTATCTGCGTATGTGGCTTAAAAATTATGTATCGCAGTGTTACTTCAGTTTTCATAAGCTTAAAGAAAGCTTTACATTTTTTTTATATATCCGAGGTGGAAATGCATTTGCGCATCCCCTGAACGCGGGTATGTGGGACTCGACCCACGCCAAAATCTCTGCTACTCAGAGACTGGGTGAGCAATACCCACTAAAACCACCTCGAGTAGTTCCTACAAAGCCGCGTTACAGAGGCTCCGGGGTCGCTGTCGCATTCACGATTTTGCGTGTCATCCTTGCGCAGGGGCATGCTAATCTTCTCTGTATCGTTCCAATTTTAGTATATGTACTGCCGAAGCGAGTACGAATACAAAGAAAGCTTTACCAAGGGATTGATAGTCTCTCGTTAAAAAAGCACTTTTCAATTCAGGGTATAAATAAGGATTTGAGTACCTTAAGACTTCTTTCTTCTTCTTCTTTGATAATAGTAGATCAAGCCAGAAAGCTTCCATGTGTCACTTGCAACATTCCTGGCATCAGTATAGTTGACCGCTTTATATATCTCGGATCTCAAATCTCTAATGACGTCAGCTCTGTCCCCGAAATAAAAAAGCGAATCGACATCGCTAAACATGACATGAAACGTTTATACAACATCTGGAAGAAAAGAGGAATTTGTATAAAACCAAAATATTACTGATACGGGCTCTAGTATTCCCTATCTTCCTGTATAGCGTAGAAACGTTGACGATCTTGGCTCGAGAAAGCGAAAGGATTTTGCTTTGTGGTGCTGGGGGTGAATGATAAGAATACCGTGGACTGCGAAGCGCACCAATACATCGATCCTGACCCAACTCCACATACGGACTCGCCTGTCTACCATATGTCGAATTGTATCTTATTTCGGCCATAGAATTCGCAGAGGCGATGAGAACCTGGAGAAATAGATCGTGGTTTGTAACACAGAAGGCAAAAGATCACGCGGCCGTTCACCAACCAGATGGACTGATCAAGTGAAAGACTCATCGTCCTCAAAACTATACACAGGACAGAAACCGGTAGAAACAGATTATCCACTCTTCCATGCTCACCATCGACGTAGAGACATAGGCTTCCGACAGAAGAGAGACTTTTCAGTACCTAATCTATAGTACCATTACGTATGCGTTTTTAATATGTTTAAGTAATGAAATATAATATGACCATTTAACCTGTGTAAGTAAAATAAAAAATAAAAAAATATTTTATATATAGTATATATATACCACTAATCCAATCAAACAGTGGTGCTAACTCTTGGTACGTCATCTGTTTCATGATCATTTTTTCTCTAATAAGCAGCCTAAGGCAAGCGGGTTTCCTAGCGATGTGTTTCTTCATCGTACAAGGGAGTGTTCAATGTGCACATAGAAAGTAAATTGGTGCACAGCCGGGGTTACGAACACAGGAATAAAAGTTTAGCCAGTAGTTTCTCCTCACAAATCTAATAAGCAAAATAAAAATATAATAAACCGAATTGGTTAAAAGTAGAAAAAACATATTAACATAAGGAAACTCTATTAAATCATATAATTTTAAACGATCGTCTTTTAACATTCATTACTAATCTAACAGCATGACAAATGACTGACGTCTTGGATCAGATGCATATCGAACGGGAAAGTATAAACATTTACATTATACGCGCAGGCGCAGCTCAATTTTAGACTTATCTAGCTTTCTTTGTTTTCTTGACAGGTGCATTAGTGATATCACACAACAATTAAATGCATCGTGCGCTGCATCATCGTGAGTGGGTAGTCTAGGCTAGGAGTCCGTTCTGTTAATAATAAAATTGACAAATTCTGTATGTAATACGTTCGTTAGTTTTTGAAAAATGGTTTGGGCCCTCTAAAAATCAGTGTTGCTGTTGACAGCAACTTAAAGCAGAGTTAGGACCTTTTTGAATTTAAGTGTGTGTTACTTTAATCAATATCTAATAAATATCTTTCAACATATATTTATATGACACAATGTAAAAAAAGCTTAGTGCAATACGGAAATATTAAAAACATAACCGTACAGTATATTATGAAAAGGTGAAACGACTCATGCATTCATGCACGCACGATCGTACAAGAAAAGCTTGCCAATGCTTGATAGGGCGACACAAAAAGTACTGCCTATAATAAAGTTAATATTTCTCCGTTCATCTCCTAAACTATAATCGATAAGCGTACTCTATCGCACGTCTCGCATCAAGGGGTCGATTTGATTAAGGAATTCCTTTGTTTCAAAATATTGTTTACCGCCGAGACCGTGGGCGACTGTCCTTTGAGCGTTATCAAATTTTGAAATGCCCAATTGCCGATACCTTATCAATTTTACTAAGGTGTCATGTTCGCAGTATATTCTACATTACGTCATAATACTATCTTTTGTATATCGTCATGGGATTCGATATACCTCAAACATTTTTGAGGTATATCGAATCCCTTGTCAGTTATATGTACTTTTTTGTTATGAGTCAGTATGACTTTCCTGTGGAAAGGAAGCCTGGTTATGCATATCACAGGTTCTTACCTAGCTTGGAAACCAGCCACCCAATATCTTCTTAATTGAAATCGTATTGTTTGTTTCAAGATTATGGGAGAAATTAATTTGGAAACTGGATGTAAATGTAGATTTACCATAAATATCTTCAGTGTACATAGTTACAAAGATTATTAAATTTTTATTTAAAACATTCATTGTCTAAGAATTATAATATATTGAGGGTAGGAAATAAAAGGTAGGGATTTGTTGTTCTTTTTTTTAATTTGCCTCCTTTTACATAAGTAACCCATAATAAATATATGTGAAAAAAAGCAATCTTGCTGTCTACTGCTGTAAAGGCATTCTCTCTCTCTCTCTTCAGTTGGAAGCTCATGACTGAGCGTCGTGGTCAGCAATTAAACATCTGGAGCGGAACATCTGTTCCCACCGGTTTCTGGCCAGTGCCTGTCTATTACAGCATACAGTTTTGAGGATGACGAGTCCTTCACTGAATCGATCCATCTCTTTGGTGAACGGCTACTCTTGCCTTTTGTGTTTCCAACCACGATCAGTTTCACCAAGTTCTCATCGCTTCTGAGCATTGTGATGTCTTCTTCTCCTTCTTCGTAGTTTTTATATTCTACTTGGTGTCTCCACACCACTCTCTTGCCATCACTTCTCCCTACCATTACCAGATTGTCGAGACTATTCGGTTCTCATCTGGTAATGAGCACCCATTTGTAAATGATAGTGTCAACTAGTCTTGTCAACTGGCAAGTCTGGTGATATTTAGTTAGTTGAGACTGTATCTATTGGTTCTTTTTGCAGTTCATAATATTCTTCTCCAACACCACATCTAGATGCCTATATATTTTATCGGTCCAGCATGAATTGACCAGGACTCTGATCCGTACAAAAACATGGAAAATACGTTCAGATGAGTTCTGATGACCCTGCTCTTGGTCTTCGACACGTTTCTGTTTTGACATATTCTGGTCAGTTTGCTCATTGTTGCTGTAGCCATCTGTGTTAACTTACGGATTTCCCCATCACATCCTCCCTGGTTACTTATGTATGGAGTGTTATGTAAAGTCACAAAACGTCTTAAATATGTCCAAGCTTGCCTGATATATTATCTTCTTGCATTCGTCTTCCACTTAAACGTCATCTACAGATATCTTTTTGTACATATAAAATGATGAAAGAATTATAATGTTAATACATATATTATTTTCAGCTGATACTAAATTAATAACATACGAGATGCTGTGAACCAAAAAAGCTTAATCGGTTACTTCGTTATTAAAAAACGTTTACCAAATAGTAAATTGTAATTCAAGTCATGAAAGCAACGAAATAACGACTAACTAATTCCTCAATTAAATAATTGTTAGAGCATATACAGTGTATAGTTTTATACGGCTAAAGGTACTTAATAACAGGATAAATTATTAAGCAGTTGAAATGGAGTGAAAACTGCGTAACGTAATATTGTGTAAATTGCATAGTCCATTTAGTTTTGGCTATTGTATGCCTAAACTATATTAGCGTTCAGTTTCCGCACTTACGGCTGAATATTTATTTTATTAAATATAAAATCGGTAGACATATGGTATCGCGGAGTTTTTGTAGTTATTGGTGTATTTTATAAAACGTAAAACATCAATATACTCTATTGTCAATAATTTACGCAGCATAATTGCAAGGCTTTGCTTACATTATCGTAGTATTCATACGGATCTGTCACTTTTTGTAAGAACATACTCTATAGCCTAGGCATTTAATGGTGAAAGATATTTGTTGTCCAGTAGTTTTGGAGCTTATGCAAAGCAATAAAGAATTTCATGTTTTCTCTTTATAAAATAAGTGTAGATCTATGCTTACGTAAAAAGTCAGATTTGCTACTTGTAAGTACTTTCATGAAAACATATGTTTTATATGTATACTTTATAATAAACTGCTCGTACTACATTCATACTAACTACTATTTCTATCACATATGTTTTATTCACGTTGCGTTCATTTTATTTTCACCTACCTACTGCGTTGACCATACTGTGCCTGGCTTATAAAGTAATTTAGATTATAAATCTCTTACGAGAAGGCCGTATTCGCCCGGGGTCATTTGGCTCGCTCAAATTCGTCTATTAAAAGAACATATTTTCACGCATCCAATGTTTAGGTTAAAACCAATTTACTAAACAAAATTAAACTTTAATATAATTCGAACAAATTTATTTAGTGATTTCCAATACTTCGAGATTGGACGACGTAAATATTGCTTTTTACTTTTAAATAAAATTGGGTGGATCATATTTACTATATTTAAAATATAATATATATAATAATATTTACATACTACCAATGCGAGAGAGATGGAGTCAGGTAGGCCACCTCTACCTGACTCCATCTCTCTCTGTCTTGAGCAATTTTCTCCCAATCTTCTAACCAACTTCTTCAAGCTTGTCAGCCCAACGTGCAAGAAAGCCCTTTCTTTTCCCTGCTGTCCCTTTCCAGCTAGTTCCCCTGTTTGTCCATCTGCCATTGTTCATGAGATAATATAATATAAGATAAATACTTTTAATTAATTTATTATTTATTTCGGTAAAAGAAACGTACCTACCTAAAACATATACTGTGTGCAAGGAAACACCAGCGTCAGAGTATCTGGTAGGTACCAGCCCTGCGATTCTGTAACTCACTTTTCGAACTCACACAGCGGTTTTCGCATCGGCGGTCGCTCTCAAATCACCGCTGTGTGAGTTCGAAAAGTGAGTTACAGAATCGCAGGGCAGCGCCGGAATTCTGCAACTTTCAATTAGTACATGTGTATGGCCCATCTCACCTCAAATTGCGTACATTATCACTATCGCCTGATTTCTCAAAAACGTTAAATCATTTGTTAATCTTTTTCACTCTCACGTTCAATCATATAAAAAATAAATCAAGATTACACAAACAATTTTCTAACTAAAAGATAAATAGTCTGTTATAACATTACTAAGTACTTTAGATAATGTGATTTCTATTTGGGAGACGCCATTTAAAATTTAAATATGAATTATATCTTGGGCACAATGGAACTCATTCTTAAGTAATTGTTAAGAGACGTCTGTTCGCCACTGTACCATAAAGGTCATCTGGTTAGAATTTGATGTGTGTGGCCTAAGCTTTATAGTCTAGGAGATGACTTTTCTACTAAGTTTTTTTGTGTATTAATAAATTTTGTGTCGTACCACTGTTTGGTACACATTTTTGTGATTTACTGATTTTTAATAGGTGCAGCAAGTTTGCCATCGGAATATTTTTTGATTCTTCAAGAACCAATAAAGAAGTTACAATAGTATATAAACGTGATTATTTGATGACGTGACAGGATTTTAATAAGAGTCTAATCGTAATACTGATTAATACGTCAATAACACTATTTCAAAAGTCTAATTATTTTATTAATCTTAATGCGTAAAAATTAACAAAAATCTCAACTTTCATAGAAACTATCAACCTATTTAAACTCTTACCCAAAAAGTTCAAACACAACTCCGCGATCACAAATTTAGTTAAATATTTTATTTATTACAATAGTCGTATTTATTTGATCTCTCCTCATAAATATGTACAGTTAAGAATGTTTAGACGTTACCGACGTTATTTACGCTAAGCTGACAATCTATTCACCTTTTATAACTGTTCGTAAAGTGACTTTATTTAGACGTACAAATCCTTCGGGGTTACGTGATCAGGAGTTCAATTCGGGATCTCGAATACACTTTGTAGTCGTCATTTTTGAATTTCGAATATATGACACTGCTCTGTGGAACTGCCTATCTCTAGATGTTATACAACCTTTTTGCTTATTTCTTATTTTGAATTTAATACAGTCTACACACTATTAAAAGATAAAAACATCGGAATGCAAAATATAGTTTCGTTTTAAATTTAGAACACAGTAGATGTTTAGTAAATTGTCAATATTAGGTAATACACCACGTCCATACCTCGTTCGAGCGTGGGTACACAAATGGTAGTACATACGAGACATTGAATCATACGCAATTACAGCTTATTGTCCCTTTGTACTATTTACTTGAGGATGCATTGTACGCAAAATGCATTCTGTCGATTCACGATACGCACAATTTAAAACGGTTCCTTTGAGGTCATTTATGTAAGTTTATGTTCTTTTTGTATTCCTAATTGTGGCTCTTGTATGGCATACAATTGTCATAAATTTACAGAATTATGCAAAACGAACTAAATCAATGGTAACAAAGGTAGGTTAAACCAAATTTGAACTAACTATTGAGTTGGTATTACCAGTTAATTTCCACAATGTTTGACTTTCTTTTTGGAGTCTATGAAGCGACATATTATATTATTATTTATTTTTAAATGCAAGTAGATCAAATGCAGCAATCGAACCTATGGCAACCAAGTTATATCCCCAGGACATTAACAACTAAACCACGCAAGTATTTTTATTATTCTTATAATTTATATAAAAAATTAGACATAGACATAGACATAACATTTATTACGAACGAAAAAACACACACATAAACACACAAAATAACAATACTTAAAGAAAAAAATAAAATAAGACATCAAAAACAATAAAATTTAAAATAAAAATAAAAAAAAATCCCTTTTGCCATTCGGTTCGCTTCCAGTGAGCAATGTGTGTGTACTGTGGTTGTAATTGGCCCTGGATCAGCATTATGCTGAGGAGCAAAAAGTTCCACAGCGCTGGTCATACTGCCAGAGACCACAGCAGCTAGTTTGCGCCTCTAATAAAATAAAATAAATAATAATAATACCAAGTAGAAAATAATAATAATAATATTAAAGTTAGAAGTGTGAGTAATGAAGATCGTGTGTACCGGTGTATAATAAATAAAATAAAATTAAAAGTTAAAATAAGAACTAGGAGAATTAGGAACTAAAAGCGCCAAAACTCCAAACTCAATCTCACAAGCCAAGTAAAACATTTGGGAAATTGCGTGCGAATTAAGCCTCTAAGCAAACATCTTAATGCTTTACTCAAGCAGGCACACAATATTAAGCAAATCCGTCAAATAATCCAGTGGAAGCCGACAAGTCACTGTCAACACTCGACATATGCGATTTCGTATGTATTTACATTTTCGCAAAGTAAATTTCTCTTGCACGTAAGCCTGAGCATCGAAAATAGGGATTTATCAAGTCTAATCTGTTCAAGTTTGGCCCACTTATGGTTTTGCCTGTAAACGAGCGTCTAACGTATCAATCAGAATTATACATTATATATTACAATGAATACGAATGCAAATGTTTGAGAATAATTACTGTTTCTAATAAATCAGTGCAATACAACCTTTTTAGGTCTGGGCCTCATATTTCTGTATCCGTTTCACGATAATTTGTTAATCGAATAAGCAAGCAAGTGATCAGCCTCCTGTGCCTGACACGCCGTCGAAGTTTTTGGTCTAAGGCAAGTCGGTTTCCTCACTATGTTTCCGTTCGAGCAAATTTTAAATGCACACAATTTCAGAATGCCAAATCATAAAATGACTGCTTCACGACTGATTTGAGAGCGACCGCCGATGCGAAAACCGCTGTGTGAGTTTGAAAAGTGAGTTACAGAATCGCAGGCCAGCACAAGTTATATATATTCAAATAATAGTTTAATTTGTGTCTTTATATGATTTTTAGAAATTATTAATTATTTTAATTATGTTTAAAAAACACTCGTAATTTTGACAACATGCAATATTGGGATCTTTATCTTAAAACAGCTCGCATATTTCACCAAAAAACCGCCGAAAGGTAAAAATATTTCACATTCATGATTGCGTGATGACGAGCACGCAAACTTTTGATTTATTCTAACGCAATTAAAAACGCCTTTTATACGAGAAATGATCGATCAGCGTTAACTGTTAGGTGGTAAACAGAGAATCTTTTTTAACTGACTTTAAATAAGAGTTAATATTATTTGAATTACATTATTTAAATATAGCCTTACTGTTGTATTTCAAGCACATTTGTTGTGCTTCCTTTCGTAAGTGTAGGTTTCCACTACCTTCCCGGAAATTTAATTATCGATTATTTGGGAACGTTTATTAGAGAACATGAAAATCATTTATGTAGTTTTTGAGATGTGAGTCCATGCATTTCCCAAACAGTTCGAGAGAATATCGCGTTCAATCATACAAGAACTATTCGCTGCAAATCCGAAACAGTTGATTTCTCGATCATCCAGATTGAACCACTGACGTCAGAGCTACATATACACAAAAAAAATAGCCTACCTTCTTTAGTTACTTTTAAAGATAATTGTATAATAATGTCGTACTGCTCTATTCATAAGCGGTACCTTAGGAATCTAAAAAGTATCTTATAAGCATATAAACAGAAATTCGGATTTTAATATTATAAGCCAAATAATATTCCAACACTTCAAAGAGTTATTGAAATTACTTATGACCTGAATAATTGCAGCATAAAATTGCATTGTTTACGTGGATTCAGCTGTTGGAGTTAAATCAGCGAGATTTTATGACTAGCAATCCGTTATATGACTGCTAACTGGAGCTCGGAAACCACATAATGATGTTTAGATTTTATAAACGACTGTTTTAAGACAACTTGCTTAACTATCTTGAATACGCGCCAAGTAGAATGGTTCCAAATTCAAATAGTTTGAGAAAATATTCGCCCAGCATAAACATGACACAAAATAGAAATACGTGTTGTCTTCTAATGAAACGTATTGGTGCATTTTATATTAGTCTCAGATACTTTTATTAGTAATAATAATAAAATATACAGTCTTTACAATTTTCTTAACCTACATAGTAATATTAAAATTAATAACAACAGAATTAAAACAAATTTAAAAAGTTAGGTCCTTGTGGCAGTGTAGCTTTATCGCTGGCAGCGTTTCCTCGCTGCATTGCGATACTTATTGATTGAGCGAGAAAAGCACCAGCTCTAGGGTCACTGCAACTATCTTCCAGGCCAACTTAAGTCTTTAATTAACGTCTGTGCACTTGAACCCCACGGCCTAAGAGTCTCTACACTTTATATTAATTAGTTAGTAATTAAGTCAATTGTAATTTGAACTGTGTTAGCCTAGTTGCTGGGCGCGCGGTTCTTAGCCATAAAATCTTATAAACCAATCTTCAAAACCAACCTAGTCTCTTTTTGTGCGCAAATTAATAATTACCGATAGAGCAAAATTAAGTGTAACGAAAAGCTTACTAATAAACAGTTATATTATTATTAAAAGTAAATTATATTCGAATTTCATATGAAAATCCTCATTTTTGTTTTGATCTCACAACTGTTGACTCAAGAATAGCCCCGAATTAACACTAATAATACATAAAATATACCAAAATTTTAAATATCGAGCGATAACAAAAAGTGCTTAACAATAAAACCATGCTTGTATTAATAAAGAGTACAAGTGCCACTTGAAATATTTATTTCTCTTTATTCCGCAGGGACTGAAACAAAAAATTGAAAGTAATCGAATAGTGCTCCCGGGGGAAGATTAAATGTATCTCGCATTATTGCCATACCCACTGCGCTGTGATAGTTTTTAATAAAGCTTGAGGCATGTGTAGTATTTGCTATCTTATTTGTTATATATAACACTAAAGTGTTTGTTTGTTCAAATGTCCGTTCAACAGTGACGGTCTAAGGTGTAAACATAACGATCAACTTTTCTGTTTGTTTAAAAGATAACTTCGATATGCTTTCTTATAACGTCAAACAATTAATCTTTCGCCAGAAATTTTGGCATTATCAAAGCCCAAATAAGGTTTGTACCAGACCTATGTATAAAATTAGTACTGTAAGTAATCTTTAATCTTCTCATGGAAGGACGTTAACACACGCGTAAAATTCCATTTTATTTGACTGACAACATCAATTAGCGGTTGACGGGCGGTGTTGCATTACAAAGGGATCACTAACTTATGCCTTGTGAGCTTATAGTAATGGCCTATTAATATTAAAGTAGGAATTTGTTTAAACGATTTTTTCTTACATTTTGGTAAGTGCAAGTGTCGAATTATGTTCGATATTTAAATTCATTAAAGTTTTTAATTTAAAGGGAATTTGTTGGATTATGAAGAAGGACATATATACATGGCAATTTACTTTACACAGTATAAAAGACACTTTAGTTATGAATCTGAAGTTAATATTGAACGGATTAAAACACTGTCATGGCAATTTTATATTTGTCTTTGAAACTGGTATAGCAACTTAACATGTAGAAGAAAAACACTTCCAATTCCTTTTCCTCTCCGTCCTAACGCAATTATTTAAACTTGCACGACTGAAGATTTTCCTACCATTATTGGTAATTATTATAATTACTTGAAAACGTGTCACTGTGTTTCTAATATCAAAGAATATATCGAGTTCTCAAATCGTATTCTTTAAAAATTTCAAATTTCAAATAAAGAACTACCAAATAACAAGTACAAGATACAGAATCAAGTACCGCAGCTGGACATCGCGAACCAATCTAATCTGAGCACCAACGGCTTATATCTTTCGATTTGTATTAAATCAGAAGTTTAATTGTGCGAGAAATGAAGGGATTAAACAACTGATCCCAAAGAAACTTCTGAACAAGACTGCTTCTTTGGTATTTGATTTCTTTTGGTTCAAACTTTCCAATTAAAATCACTCCTATCTTGGATGTGACGTTGTTTACTTTTTGTTCAGTCTTGATTGGTTTCAAATTGGATTTAGTTATGTTAGATCTTTATTAATGAACGTTGTTTCAGGATACTGTTCTTTATGAATCAACTCAAACATTTAAAATACTTTTTTTCAATGGTTTTTTTGAACTTGAGATATATTTCTTATATCTTTAGCATACGCGAGTGACCAGAGTAAGAAAGTAGACATTCAAATCTACGCGTAAGTAGATGGCATTGACAATTAAGCATTGTTTATTGTAATCATAATATTGTTTAGTTGTTAGCTTTGTAATAAAATTAAGATTGTAAAAGTTCTTTGTATGTATTGGAATGTAATTATTAAATTTACGAATTTAAATTTTAGTTGTTAAGAGATATACATTATTAGTAGCAAGTACTCCTATATGATTTTGGTTCATCTTAAATCACATTTGTACTTTATTATTCCCAATATAGGACTTGTATCGGTAGCCATGTAATAATTAAAAAAATACAACTTAAAATGATCATGATATAAAATATTATCTCTCTGACCGGTTTGCAAAACGTCAAGTTATGTAAGGAATTCGCGCTTAAATGAACTGTTTTTTTTTAATTACTGTATTTGATAAACAAAGAACTCTAGCTCTTTAACAAAAAACATTAAACGTTTGCTGGAATTTTCTTTAAATCGCATAGTTTTTGAAACGACTGAAGAGTGTACGGGAAAAGTTGTTGATTAATTAAACAAAGGCTTTATAATATAGATGAAGTTAAATAGAAAAGTGTTGTTGCTTTAACAAGACATTTAAAACAAAATACCATCCGTATCACCTCGACGTCCGTCGTTCCACAATTGACCGTTTCTTAAGGCAATTTTTTAAGTATTTCCGAACCAACTCGACTTAGGGTCCTACAAGCAAAGAGTGTACCATTTCTTAAAAGGCCGGCAACACACTTGCAAGCATTCTGGCAACTGGTCCATGGGCGGCGGTATTACTTAATATCAGCCATCATGTGAGCCTTCAGCCCGTTTGCCTCCTGTTACAAAAAAAAACGACGGGTTGCACTCCGGGAGTGCCGGCAGAAGTGAATACTTGAATATTAACGTTGTGCATTTTTGATATTTTGGAATGTTTAGGAAATAATTTTGCACGAATTATCAGTATAAAAGTACTATCATTTATGTGGTAGAATAAAATATTTATTTATTGCGCTATCGTACACAAACCTGACAATGTATATTACATTAAATGCGCCGCGCCAGCTGTCTACTCTCCATCCGTCTTACGAATTTTCGATCAGGTCACGTGTCCTGACGCGAGTTTAATTTTTTTTACTTATTCCAAAAAAGTGTACAACGCTGCTAAAGAAGTTTTCACTTAAAAAACTATACTATACAGCTTTATGTAGAACGTATAGTAAATTTAAAACCTAATTTCAAAGTGAGACCATAATCGGTTCAGTAAAATCGCTAACTGCTGGCAAAAATCGCCCATTTTATTATAGCTATAAACAATTTAAACCATGTTTACGTGTTTTGAAAGCTGAACTAATAAGGACATTAAAATTATACGACTTACTCCGCACAAAGGCGTAACAACGGATGTTTTTAACGTAGCACCCCATAATTTTGTTAAACCCTAGCTTTTTCATAACGCGAATTTTATTAGACATCGTAATTCGTAAGCGACTTGTCACCGCATAAATTTAACCATAAAATATCCTTGAACAGCCAATCAACTAATCGCGTACAAAATAACTCCCAGCACGTATGTAGCATTGAGAATAGATAAATTTACCACCCTTGGTATAAACTAAAATAGCCACTATGTTTATGCATTTAAATGTCATATTAGCTATATCCAGACCATAATGTACGTGATCTTCAAATCATGTAATAAAACTTTACGATACATTTTATTTAATATCGACACCGATAAAATCAAAGAAAGGCTGAATTAACAGTATTCTATTTATTGGATGTGATTAAATTTTACCGTCCATAAATGTTCAATGTTTGGGTCCGCTTATTATTGAGTAGGCCAGAAGCAGTCCTTTGTTATATTAAGCAAGATTAATGTTCGTTTCCCTAAAGACGAAACTTCTAAATATTTTGAAATTACGAAGAGATTAGGCACTTTATTACTTAAATTTCGAATAATTTCTATGATTTTTATAGCAAGCTAACGCTTAATAATGCTTTAATTGCGCAAAGCATTTAACTTTTGGGTATTTGGGATTAACTTTTTTTTTTTTACGTAATAGGAGGCAAACGGGCAGGAGGCTCACCTGATGTTAAGTGATACCGCCGCCCATGGACACTCACAATGCCAGAAGGCTCGCAAGTGCGTTGCCGGCCTTTCAGGAATTGGTACGCTCTTTTCTTGAAGGACCCTAAGTCGAATTTTATTGTAAGTAAAAATCGGGTTCGTCTATGCATTAGTAAAGACCTAGTAGGTCTAGTGATTAACAAGTTCGATTAACACAGCATGAGATCACGGGTTCAAATGCCGGATTGACGAAAAATATCTACAATGATATTATTTATAACTGGAACAGAGCAGTGTTGGCTTCAGAGTCCGACTCTCATCCCTGAGGTCGTATGTTCGATCCCCGGCTGTGCACCAATGGACTTTCTTTCTATGTTCGTATTTAACATTCGCTTGAACGGTGAACGAAAACATCGTGAGGAATCCAACCCAAAAAAAGTTCGACGGCGTGTGTTAGGCACTGGAGGCTGATCATCTACTTGCCTATTCGATTTAAAAATGATCATGCAACAGATCCAGAAATCTGTGACCCAGACCTTAAGAGGTTGTAGCGCAACTGATTTATTTTTATTTATTATTTATAACTAGGAAATATTGAATTGTTTGTTTGTCTGAATTTAATAGGCTCCAAAACTACTTGAGGATTTTCATAATTAGAATCAAACATTATCTCTGATAAACATAGAATATATATTGGAAAACAAATGTTCAGCCGTGCGAAGCTTTTAGGAAACTTAACACCATGGTGAATGTATAAACAAACCAATACATTCCTTCATCATAACTATTACATAACTTTTACCATTAAAACTTATAAAATTACACACTCAACATCCGTATAAAAGAAAAAAAAAACAAAATGTAAACACGACGTACAACAATGCAGCTAAACGCAGCATAACGCACGCGTGTCAAATTGATAATACCACGCAACAAACGGAATTTAGTGCGTTTAATTACACGTTTCAACAGACATCTCAATTTAGGAAATATGTGTATTAGCGTAGATTTTTGTTCGGTCAAAGGCCAGCCCTGCGATTCTGTAACTCACTTTTCAAACTCACACAGCGGTTTTCGCAGCGGCGGTCGCTCTCAAATCAGTCGTGAAGCAGTCATTTTATGATTTGGCATTCTGAAAAGGTGGGAGCTTGTAGTTTATTGTTTATCAGAATGCCAAATCATAAAATGACTGCTTCACGACTGATTTCAGAGCGACCGCCGATGCGAAAACCGGTGTGTGAGATCGAAAAGTGAGTTACAGAATCGCAGGCCAGGACAAAGCCGTAGTCTTGTCAGTTTAACTTGAATATGTTATAATTTAAACCTTGTAAAAGGATTTTACTGTTAGAGTAAGGAGAGTATTATGCTTATATAGAACTAGCCGTTTCTCGCCCGCTTTGCTGGGCGAATTAAAATAGGAAATAAATAAAATTTTATGTTTCATTATAATTTTTTTTCATATTTTTATTATTCTTCTTTTTAACTTCCCGCTAAGAAAATTAAAATTTTTCGTAAATCAAGTTTTTAACAGATGTTCACGTTTTGAGGTTCTAGGAAGCCTCCCCGAATGTTTCCGCGGTGAAGTCCGTATGTATAAATTTTCATAAAAGTAAAACAGCAATAAAAAAATGAAGGAACGTTGGAATTTAAAAAAATAAATAGCCATAAAGGAAAAATTTCGCATCGAACGGCAGTAGTTTCATGTCGATACGATCAGTGGTTTAGGCGTGAAGGAGCCTCAAAGGAAGACCGTTTGTCTTTTATATATATATAGATAGATAGCCAAAAAACAAACATTGTTCGCCCAATACGTTTTCTACTTCAGCCCTCTGAAGTAGAGAAAGGGCCTTTCATCTTTAACCACTTTCTTAAAACAATATTGGCACTAACGACTAAACTTTATACATTTAATAACAGTCTTAAACAAAATCTCAACCTATGCTGAAACGGAAATATTGTGCAACAATAGTTAACTAATTATCAAATATATAAATAAGTGTTTTGTAGAAATTATTATGTACCGTTAAGAAATGGAAGAGACTTGATGCCCACAATACAGGGAATCCTAGTGCACTTTCTTCATAACTAAATGTCCTTTTACTATAATGAAGGTTTTTCTTTTCTTTCTTTCTTTGTCAAAGTATATTAGTACTTTTACCAAAAAAAACAAGCAAGGTTATTGATCTCTGAAGAATAAACAGCCGCTATCAACTTTATTCACTTAGCCATAAAAATACCTACTTAACCATATAATTACCAAATTTCGTTCGCTACTTTGCATTTAATGAAGCCATACATTTACTTGAAATATTCAAATTAGATCCAAAAATCACAGATCGTGGCAAGATAATAAAATAGATGTTTTAAATATTATTTCGTCGCACTTGTACTTTTTAATTGAGACATAATTTTCGTTAATGTACACATTTGTACGGTTTCATTAAAAACGGACGTATTCAAATTAAGGTTTAATTTAGTAGGTTTAAAAAGCGGTTACATTTTTATTTGGCAAGAGCGACATAAAGTGTTTTAAAGGAATTTATTTTAAATATATTTAAAGTTTTTATGTACGTGATTCATTATTTTTTATTCTTGGAGAAACATCTTATCGCCACCGGTTTTAAGGTGTGTATTTAAAAATAAACTCATTTCATTATAATTATTTCAGACATTTATTAAGTAATAAATTCATGAATAACGTTTAAAAATGTTTTATATAAGGTAAGGGTATCGCTAGTGGGAAGGGCAAGGCGCCATTAGAAAGTAGGTACAGAAGATGGGAAAATTATGATTTATGAGATATGTAAACATAACTGAACTCTCTAGCAACTCCCTTGGAACATATATATTAATATATTATTGCTAAGCGCATTATAATGACTTTTTGGTAAAATCGTTTATTATTAAAAACATAAATATGTTATATTGTCAGCGCGTTCTATGCGTAGGAATGATATAAAAATGTCTTCACACATTGAATACCAAACACTTCGATTAACGTGCAACGGTAGCTTTTATACTATAAATTGATTCTTCAAATATGCATACATTATTATGCTTTTAAATTTACACTATGTGATAATGATTTTAAACAAAAATTACTTCCGTAGAAACTACTGTTTCTTTTCAATAGTTGCACAACTCAGAAATGTTTATGTTATAGGAACGTATAATATTAAGTGATGTTAAATATGTTAGAGTGTTCCTTAGAGGCATTAGGGTTCCTAGTTTAGTACATAACGAATACTGATAGTCTCCACGAAAAAGGGTTCCGAATTTTATTTGTAACAAAACAAAACACTATCAATATATTGAATAATAAATTTAATTATCGTAATATTCAATTCATTTGGACTATATTATATAATTGTTTTACGTACTAAATATTGCGTTTCATATATACATATTCGTTACATATTCTTCACGATAAATAGTGGTAACTATATTAACTAATACTTAGATTATAAAAAAAAATCAGTGGCGCTACAACCTCTTTTAGGTCATGGCCTCAGATTTCTGAATCTGTTTCATTATCATTTTTAAATCTAATAGGCAAGTATGTGATCAGCCTTCAGTGCCTGACACACGCCGTCGACTTTTTGGGTCTAAGACATGTCGGTTTCCTCACGATGTTTTCCTTCACCGTTCGAGTGAATGTAAAATGCGCACATAGAAAGCAAGTCCATCGGTACACAGTCGGGGATCGAACCTACGACCTCAGGGAAGAGAGTCGCACGCTGAAGCCACTTGGCCAACAATGCTCCACTTAGATTATAATCGACGTTAAATGTTAAATAATAAGCAGAAATAACGTAAATAACTGTGTAATTATGTTTTTTCATTTATAATAGTAACGTCATGTTGTTCCTTCTTATAATATTGATTGACAAATCAATAAAATTTCAGCTACATTTTAATATCAAATTCAGCGTAACAAAATAATATAACAAGTTTTTACGACTTCAATTTATGTACTGTAGTTGTCAGCTTTTTGCTAGCTCATATTTAAATAGTTTTTGCTGTCAAAATATTTCGATTCATTACACGGGTACAATGATTTTGTTGAATATTTTTTATTAATTGACTGAATAAAAAGCCGGACAGGCATCGGGTGTTAAACAATATTTTGGTATTCTATAGTCACCGTCATTCATGGTCAATGAACGCGAGCATTGAAATGAAATTGATGGATCGTTCCTTCGTTAACAGTTGTACAGCTTATTAGTTAGATAGATAGAAAGAGTTTCTGTTACTACAAATTTGGGGTTTTAATCTAATAATAAACATATTATCCGTATAAAATAGAGCTATAAAGTTTCATCTGACTATTGTAATAAATGGCGCTAAAATGCATTTTGGTTTTATTCACAGATTATTCGTCTCTAAACTGATAAATTTTCCTTAATACCAAACGGGCAAGTGCTAATTGTGCACGTAGGTAGCAAAATTCTTTCGTTTACAAGGAATTGGTCTTGCGAATCGAAAGCTTTACGCTAAAACGCTTTCTTACCAGTACCAGTACTATTTTATTTATTAAATTGTTCTTATAGAAGATACTTCATTTTACCAGACAAAACGAATTTCAGTGTTTAGAGACTTACTTCCAATAAAAATTACCGCACGCAAACATACAGAAAAGCTAATATAATATTTAAGTACAGTGTCAAATAATGACAAAGACCTCCACGTGTTTTCTACTCATAGGAGAGGTCATGGGCTCTCATGAGTGATGTTGGCGCGAGTCGCCTTTGACTTTTAGCCGTTCAGACGTCACTCCAACACTCTGCTTGTTACTACTTATAGTGCATGCATTTTACTGAATTAGCGTGTTCGTTTTCGATTATATTATATTTCGTTAACGGTTTACATACTTTGTGGCATTCGTGATTAGTAAGCGAGACATCAAGTTGAAATTTTGTCAGCTATTAACACATATTTAACACACTATTGACAATTATACCATATATTGACGCGAAGATAGTACTTGCCAGTTGAATATTGCCAAAACGAGTCTTATTAAATGCCTAGTACTAGTGTAAATCAACGTACATATTATTGGAAAATATTAATGGAGATATATATCATAGACTACAGGCAATACAATTAATATTTTAAATAAAAAGGTTATAATGAATTGTCATATTGATAATAATTTGTTATCATTAAAATGCGCCATTTTGTAATTGTATGCGCTCATTTGGACCTTAACTTAAATTTAAAAAAGTCGATCTTGCTTTAAGCTATTAACATATTCTACATATTTTTTAGCTTGTTTTTCCTAATTGCTTATGTTTGTTTTAATTCCATGTATGAATTTTTTATTGGTTACACATTCTCGTCGATTTAGGGACACCTGTGTCATTGTGTTTTTTTCTGCTTGAGCAAATGGCGCAGGGTAATAGTATTTTTTGACGTTGTTTGTTTTTATTGTAAATAAGTAAATAAATATTAAAAAATAACTGGATGAGATGAAAGTAAATATTATAATAAAAAATACATATTTTGTAAAAACCAGACTATAAATAGAGCTCCATCACCCGTCGCGTAGATGATGCCGGGCATAATGATTCATTAAATCTCGCGTCGAGATTGCCTTTTTGTAATTGACCGATGATATGCGCCGCATCAGCTCCTACAATAAGGCACCGACGATGTAACCCCTCATTTACCTTCATGTATTTAGCAATATATGAAATACATATGAGTGTTTTTATTACATGTGTGACTATATAACTTGGGCCTCAAGCTCACCCTTGAGGTTGCACACCCTAACATGATATCAAATATCTCTATTTTATAGAACAGGCAAACGGGCAGGAGCAATGCCTTTAAGCCTCTCCTCACCGGAGCCAGAGCTAGACGGGAGATAGGGGGTCTGGACACGAAGTTACTTAGCCCAGATATCAAGCGTTGACAGCAGGGCGATTCGAATACTTAATGGATCCTACACTGCGCTGCAGAAAGCATAGAGAAACCACTGCACTATTTTGCGTAGAAATTGGTGGTGCCTCCCTCCAATTGCCGAAGACAGGTGGGAATGGAGCATTATATTTAAAACCAACACTAATATTATAATAATTCATTACTAGCCTAGTGGCTAGCATTGTCAAACTCAGATATTTCAAAGAAACATTTAAATGTCAATTTACTTTGGAACTGCGATGTTTAACACCCTTGGGCATTGACAGTTGGTCGTGCTCCTGCTCTCGTAATATGAGAATGTTGGAGAGCCTGTTGTAAGAAGTTGTAAGAACAACCTGTAATAGCAATAAGTACCATTACACTTAAAATACCATATAATGATAAAATCCCATAACGTCATTTTATTTATAGGCAAGCAATTACAATACAAATTCATAAGTGACACAGTTACTTAATTCTGAAGGGAAAATCTATAAAATTAGCAATGACTGTAAATGGATCCTTATGATCAAGCGAAATCATAATTAGCGAATGTTCGAATTTTAAAGTTCGCGGAATTGAGGTAAGACCTACAACGCACTAGCGGCTGGCCGCAATGCGGTGTGCCGCTGCGGCGGGCCGCACATCGATTATTATATGAAACCGCACGATAACAACGCACTGACTTGCGGTCAACCGTCAACCGCTCCGGTTGATCTGGAGCTCCGGCGAGCCGCACCGGTTGAATGATGCGGCGCGCCGCGTCCCCTCCACGCACTCGGCGCGGTTAGCCGTCCTACCTACGTCATCACATATAATTATTTAACAAAGGTAAACACAATATTGTAAACCTATTTTAAAAGAGTAAAAAATAAAAAAATAAAATATGTTTATTATGGAACATAAGATACGTGTATCACTTATTCCACGTCATTAAATTTGAATTTGTAATATTTCAAGAAGCACTGACGAGTGACGATTGCGGCAGACCGCAATAGGACCGCAATAGGGACGGTTAGCCGGAATACGGCAGGCCGCTACGGCGGACCGTATATACCGCGGCCCACCGCAGCGGCACACCGCATTGCGGCCAGCCGCTAGTGCGTTGTAGGCCTAAAAGTTATGCTCAGTGAACGAAATTCATCGATTCGCTCATTAAATATTTGACACAATTTTCGTTCATTTCGTAGATTTTTTACTATACTACATAAATAGTCATGCTTTAGAACATGAACACATGAACATTTTTATTTGTAAGCATTAATAATTAGAAACTAAGCAAAAGCCATTTGATGTGCATTTTAATTATTAACCAAATCAATTTTCAATTTTTTTTATAAGGTATTTCTATATCCCACTACGCAAAATCTTATCAGATTACCAATCGTTGTAAGCAATACAAGGTCTTGTCACTACTGAAATATGGAAGCATGTTTACGAAAATCACACAGTTAATTTGTTTGAGCTTCCATATTGTCTGATTACGATACGCTGTGGGTCGATTTAAAAATAAACCCCGTCCCTAACAGATGTCATTTGTCAGGGTTTCGCTTACATGTCAAGTACTTTACGATTTAAAGACGTGGGATTTTGTAGCTGCACTGAGAGTTCTTTTTTAATTTTGTTTTACACCATGTTTGGAATATTGTAAAAAATTTTGTATTCGAATTTGAAATATTATCCAAATAATCTAATTCCTGAACTTGAAGAATAGGAATATTATGTGCAGGGATTTTTTAATATGATATCACTTTTCGACCCAATTAACTCGTTCTTGCGCTAGTTTGTACGACGTTCTATGTGTACAAACATAGAACGTCCTACAAATATACACATAATAAATACTGTGCAAAGCGTCTATTTGACTCTTATTATTTCTTTGTTAAATAAGACATTTACACTGTATTTAAATTTTAAATTTTCAGACAACCTGCAATAAAGTTCAGTATCGTGGACCGATTATGTAGATAACTTATAATCTTCACCATAGTTAGTGATCATTGCAACGGACGGCGTAAATTGTCGCCCAAGGGATGGTACTTCCAGTGGTAATATATTCGATAGTACAGGAATATAGGCTTAATTTATTGAGAAATAGAAGTCAAAATCTCTTGAACAAAATTTACATATGTAGCTGAAAATTGAACCAGTATACCGAAATGCAACACGAAGTGTTTGTCATAAGTGATTAGTGACCATAAACGTTGAGTGCTTCGTTTTATTAACCGAATTAAAAAAATAAATTGGTTAACAATTATATGCGTTACTTTGTATGCCCACGCCAAATGTAATAATTATAATCTATAACCGTTAATTATTGGGTCGTCAAAATCTGCGAAAGGAAAGGGTTTTTTAAACACTCAAAAATTTATTTGCTCTAAATTTTGTTAATAATTATTTCTCACTAAATTAATTTCTCATCATACGATATAAAAATAGTAATACAAATATTTTGAGTATTAAAAACGCCTTTTATTTAACTTCTGTGCAGACTGCTGTATTCTTTATAACTCTCAGACAAGTCGCCTATTGCATTCCGCGATTATATTTATATGCGTTTACTTGTGTTCAATGATGTGTACAAAAATATATATTAGTAATTAGTATTGTATTAATTTGATCCTCCAAAATAAGTGCAATACACGAAACAAGTGCGTGATCAAATAGGTTTCGAGTTATTGTATTGGTTGGGTATTACAATGCCATAAACGATTCTCGTACACAACAAAAAACTATGAAAAGACGCAGGTCCTTATTATTTTTATTAAGGGGATCACTTACAGCTCTGAATGTTCTTTTCATATATCTTCAAACACGCATTTGTTTAAAAGGAAGGGCTTTATCATAAATATTGAATTCATATTGTATGAGTTTTGTATAAAGCAGTTTCACTGGGCGTAATATATCGCGGCAGGTGCAACTTAAATTCGCACGTTTTAATATTTTTCAATTTATTTAAATTATCCACAAAATACGATGTTGCAATGTTTTACTAAAATTTATGGCTTTAAATGTTTTCTTTATACTTTTATTCAATAAACTGTATGTACAGTTTTGCAAAAACAAATAGGTTACCATCATTTCGCAAGAGGTGTTAAAATGGCTAAGAATTTAGTAAAGATTTTCAATAAATGCGACAAAATTAGAAGCTAAAATATATTTCACGGGAGCATAAGCCCGGTAATAAATGTAATTGGATAGTTCGTCTCTAATCTAAATTAATTAGTAGTAATAAAGTATTTTATTGTATTTATCTAAATCAAGATGAAACTTTAGTAAGAGTTCAAGAAGGGGTACAATCAATATTTAATAATTTTAACAGCCCTATTAGGTTCAAATAAATGTGTTTGTATCCTACTATTCACTAATTATATGATATCAAAGCAAAAAAGGTAATTTTGAATACAGACACAACATTACATCATTATAGCTAAGTATTAAAAAATACCGTAAAGTAAAAAGGTGTATTGTAAAGACATAATTGGCCGTTCTCATAAACAATGCTCGGTGCTACCGCCGCGGGCAAAGAACAAATGAAGCATGCTCTCACGTACGATAAAACCAGTTTTGAAAACCCCAGAGAACGTTCTAAAACATTTCTTAACCCCGAAAATAGAGAGAAGGGAAGGTCTACTTAAACTGGTCAGATGTCCGCTACACAATAAAATTCTACGTACGGTGAAAATTTTACGTGTTTTAATTTAAGAAAATTGAACGACAGTGTCCTTTACTTCGCAGTTTTCTTTAATAAAACTTAGAAATTATTGTGTTTCTGTGCTTTTGCCCCCGGCGAAGAACTTATTTTTGTTCTGTAAGAAGTTATTTTATTTTAGCTGACTGTTTACGATTGTTTAGTATTTATAAATTTAATAAGAACAGAAATGCAATTCAATAAAAAGTAGGAAATTGTTTATTTACACTGTTTGTGGAATAACATCGCCTTTGTGCCGCACTTGTTTTTGTGAATACTGTATATTTTCAACGCTAAACAACCAAGTAATCCCGAGACTTGCTAGTGAGTCAAAGAAAAGCCTGCACAAGATACGTCGAATATTTATTGCATTAATAGTTAGTTTACTTAACATTCAGATATACGAGTAAGTTACCCTATGTTCTATTATTATTACAAAAAAACTTTGTTACTCATGGCTGGCGTTTAGTGACCATTTGATACATCACTATATTATTATTCGGCCTGTGTTGTCGACTATGACTTAACAAAATAAATATTTCCCATAACTTTTAGAATATTTTTTTTCATTCCAACTAGGTTGGCAAAAACCTGGATAGCATAAACTGAGCTCAGTACAGAAATTCCTAATTTGGTACAGTAATTCTCACTAACCTGAATCGCCAGCCTGGAATATACTTTTCGACTTAGAATATTAGTAGTACTGAAATTCTTATTATATCCGGTTGTATAAAATACGGTCTACTAAACTATAAAGTCAAAAATATACTGAGTTAACAAAAATGTCACCCTTTTCTTTTTCGATAATGTTTGATCCTACCTGAAGTTTTAATCTATGTCCATCTAAGTTACTTATACGCCTCCCTGAGGTCTCATATACAGTGTCTATTTAATCTCTTCGTGCAAAATATCGCATCATGTTTATTAATGTTGTTTTTTATTGCTACTACTTGTAGGCAATTTATTCATGGCTTTAGTTTTTATGGCAATTTTTCATATGTCGCGCGGGAAAGTTTTACGTTCATAAGTAATGAGTTTTTGTTTATAGTGTGACACAGTTGCTAGTAGCTGTAGCGTGATCTTTAAAATATTAGTTATTATTAATATTAGATATAATTATTAATTGTAGCATGGTAAAATTAAAGATATATATGATGATAAGCTCTAATGCGCGTTGCGAGAGTACTCGTCAGTCTAGTTCGGTAGAACGTAGAAAATGGACGTGGAAGGCTATTATTTTGTGGTTATATTATAAAGAAAAATATAGAAAAAGAAAACGTACAAATTGGGTTCATCCAATTTTGAAAAATAGATCCAGTTTGTTATAAATATAATTACGAAAATTAACAAAATTTCATGCGATCGCGACGAAAGCGCGCGCTCAACTTAACAGTATACGGACATGACATTAATATCAAAGCGCATTATTACATTATTATCATTTTTTAACTGCTTTCTTTTATTAGGGGTTACTGGAATGGAGTGTATATTGCAACGAAGGTTTTAAGCTTAACACTTATACCGTAGATGCCCAGGTTGAATAAATAAGAAATACGAGAGCGAGCATTTCCATCTCGGATATCAACAAAAGCCTAGATAAGAGATCGCTGTAAAGCGTTGAAGTCGTAACATCATAAAAAAATTTGTTTGTTTTGAGGCTTGCAAATTTTGATATGCAATAAAGCGTGAATTGTTTAAAAATCCAGACACACTGTATTCAAACCTTGAGAACATTTATCCAAGTAACTTAATCAGCATAAACTAAAATTCATTGAATATATTATTCACCTGATATTATGCAAATACCAATGATATGACTGCTACAACCGCAGGTTAGAGATACAATATCTCGAATAATGAACATACAGATGTCTAGAGCATGTAACAAGTACGTTAATTAATTGTGAACTGAACTGTATTCATCAAAACTATATCGGAAATTAGTTACTTAGTAGCTTCATTCGTTTTCCACTTGCATAATTTGTTAAGTGCATCCCGTAGCTTGTTCTTGGTTTCCTTGAAAAAAAAAAATATTTTGAGGCTGATGCTCATATTATATAACTCTACCCAGCCTTTGGCAAGCTTGGACTATGCTTCATGATTGTGAAATATATCAGGATCGGATAGATCATAATTATTTTAGTAATCATCTTCTTGGTCTGTCTATTATATTGAAATTCAGGATTAACATCAAATATGTAAAGAAATCTAATATAATAAACTCCTGAATTGTTCAGCAGCACAAATGTATTCACAAAGTTCTTCAAACGTAATAGTAGTGTGTCCCGAATTCATAGGGAACGTTGCGCTATGATTAGCTTATTGTAATCGACTACCGTTTGACAAGGCCGTTGGAACTAGCACAATTGAAAGATTGCCGAAGTATTTATTCATTACTGGTCGTAGATCTTAGAATTGACAAAGAATATTAATAGAAGGATATGCAAACAATACCTAGTTGATTGTTAAACTGATTTCATTATAATCTACTAGAAGGTCGTGATGTGTTCGATGAATCTTTGGTTGAAGGTGACGTAAAGCTTATATCTTGTGTCCTTGCCGTGAGATGGTTGTATCAGAGTTTATAAACAAGAAAGTCGTTCTTACGCGTACACGTCGAAATCATAAGCACATTTTGCATATACGAGTTTAAAGTATTGTTCAAATAAATTAAATCATTGAGTTTTATATGCAAAACCATTCGTTCAAATACACGTTTAAAGTAAATATGATGATAAAATTTCACAAAACTAACTAAATATTTTTTTCCGGATGTGATCGGAGCATAACCACACTGAAGTCATGTAGCAAAATGAGAAACGGTGACATAAAATTAACATAAATATGTAATATTTAATTATTTTCGTATTTAAAAGCTGGTTTAAAAACTAAAAATCACTACTATTGACCGCATTTCAATTTCATTACTGTGAGCCGGATACAAAAAATACAAGTCTAGAATTATAGGACATTTCTTGAATCAGCCAACTGTGAGCTTAAAGACAAAGTTAATAACAACCTGCGAACTATTTTTTTCTCACAATATTGCAACTTAGTAGCTAATAATACTTATTCAATTGTACTTATGTCATTTTAAACGGAATTTCCAGGAAAATAATTTTGTGTAATTTTACATAAATTATGTCACTTAAAGCTGTGAAGTATCATTACTTCCCAATTGCATGAGGCAGACTTAACATAGCATATTTTGTTTTTTTTTTTTAAATAAATAATATTCGTAACGTGACGTAGAATAGACATCTGTTGAAGTAGAAATGGGAAGAAATTGGCTGTGCTAAAATGAATCTGGAATTGTATAGGAAAAACACTTTTTGTATGGCAATCAAGGTTTATAATAATTTACTAAAAACAGTAAAACATCTTCCGATAAAAGTTTTTAAAAATTAACTTAATGTAGTACTTTTGGAAACATCATAATTAATACTAATCGATAACGTAATAATATGATATTTTATCACAATGAATAATATAAAAAATTGACTATGACTATAATGTATGTAACTTCTATATAAAATTCCTTTTTAAGACAAATTTGCACGCCGTTATGTGTGCCAGAATATGCGAACTTTAGATTGTATTACCATAACATTTTTGTGCCATATTGCTAATAATGTATTATTATTATTTTAAAATAAAGCGCACTTTATGCACTATGAGCTTCTGCGCGCAGCTTCATCTGAGTGGAATCGTGTGTATTGGCGATTTTTGCGACCTCTTCAATAATAATTGTTATATTTCTGTCAATTTCATAAAAACATACACCTACCCTACGGTACATTACGTGATTTTGAGAACGAACGGTACCATTCCTTACCAGTTTGATTCCCGATGAGTCCATTATCCCTGAGAATCTAGTTTAGAAGAGATACGTATTGCCTAGCGGCGAGAAGGCAGGTATTTTATATTCACTTAATATGTCGTTATTAAGAGGGTTTCTACATAAATATTTTTTTCTTACACATGTATTATGGCAAAAATCCTTGTAGAAAACACCTCAAACAAAAAAAAATATGTTGTATATAAATTTTATTTTACATTTACAAATTGGAGCATGTATTAATAGATTATTTGTGAAAAGTTACAAAGGAATGTGACCGCTGTGACGGTTTGTTTAGCGACCACAATGCACCGCACTAACGAGTTGAGCGTCTGAATAAAACATCGCCGACTGTATGGCTCAAATTAGGAGATTAGCGGAAATATTTAATATGCTATTGTTCCCATATTAAGTGAGACTGCGACTAGCTCTTACTAGATCAAGATATAAATAATGATGCTGCTCATAATAATGAAGCTTAGATTTAAAATAATTTAAATTCTAATTAATTTAGTACACATGACATGTATCTGAGAAGTTAGAGGCTGAATTAATGTTCTCGTTAAGAGGTGTTTTGAAGTAATTTACTTGGAAAATTGTATAAAAGTTTGGTCGCTTAGCAAAATATTGTTTATTTGGTAGCTAGTATTATATACTTACACAGTCCGTTATAGTTCGTAGTCCGTAGTGGTTGTGCTGTCCAAAGTGATTTGTCCTACACAAGCGTGAACCTTTAAATTGGTCAGAATTAACTAGAATTTATTTACAAAAAACAACGTAAGCCCGCTTGAATAAGATGTAAATAACTTAATAATTTTTATAACATTTGACATTATGAGCATTACATTCTACAAATAATTGATTGATATATATTTGTATATACAACAATACAATATACAAATATCTTGAACACTATAATATTATACCTTGGACCAAACAGCTAAACTAAAACGTTTCACTTTGCACAATAGACTCGGTTTGGCTGTAACCTAAATATCGGATTGTGCTACCACAAGCGCTCTACGGAAATGTCGTTGTTTATTCGACGGAATAGAATATTTAACGCCGCGTGCGCCGGTGCAATGTTCCCTCAGTAATTACTTGATTAGGCAGACAGCTTGTCTTATTAGAGCTTGTAATTTGACAGGATATTATGTAGACAAGACCTTGTTCTATTATTACTAGGATATCGTGAATGTTTCCTGTATACTTAGGTTTAAGAATTTGTTATGAATCTATTTTAAAAATCAGTGTCTTTTTTACATACGCAGAGGAGAAAGTTAGGACCACAAATGAATTAGAAATAGGAAATAGAAAAGATTACTCACACAATAGGATACGTTTATAAGAAATAATTCCGTATAAACTATAATGGTTACACTAGAAAAAAAGGGTGCGTGTACTTATTTACGCGCGTAAGAAGTTATACGTCTTTGGCATTATTCAAAATAGTTTTTGATTGCATGCAAATAATTAATTACAATTAAATATTCAAAGACTGGAAAAGGAGTCATTATAGTCAATAAAGTTTAGTTTACATTTGAAAAATTAAATAAATAAATATTTATTATTATTCTCTTACATTAAGTGTAACATAAATTCTATTATTATTCGAATGTTGTTTTTAAATTATGTCCAATGCCGTAGCATCTGCCGTGGGCAACTTCATTCTGTTAATTTAGGGTCACGGTGCGCGCGCATCGTAAAATTTCACTCTCATCAATTTTTCATAACGCGCCTAAAGGAGTATAACTTCAAAAATCTTGTAAAGGTTTTTTTGTAAAAAGAGAAATTATTATAATTGCCAAACGTTATAATGCTAGTTGCATGTGATTGCTACTTCCATTAATTATAATACAATTAACTTGATAAAATGACTCAAAAGAACGTCCATGATTGTACTAACGATTATAAAATCAGAATGCAGCAGGAAATTGCAAGGCCTTATTACTGTCAATTACACTATGAAGTCTATATTTCTACATACATTTAAGCAGGCATTAAATAAATTACAACGACATCTGCCAATAAAAAATTAAAGCGCGACGTATTCAACATTCTACGTTCTATTTTTGTCGACACCTGGTTCAACTTGTCTAGAGTTTTTGTTTAATAACCTTAATGTCATGGAATAAATTGGCAATTATGGTGGCGGCTGTCTCAGTGCGATGGATTTTGTAAACATTTTTAGTTCTTGCAGAATGGATTTTAAAGAAACTTATTATATTAGTCACAAAAAATACAAGATTTTTTATACGCATTTGTATTTTTTTAACAAATTTGGTCTGCCTATGATAAAAAGAGACGAAAAGTTTAGTTGCGATAAAGTTTTAAGACATCGTTATATCTACGGGTAAAAATAAGTCGGGTTTTCCTTCCTGACGCTATAACTCCAGAACGCACGAACCGATTTCCACGGGTTTGCATTCGTTGGAAAGGTCTCGGGCTCCGTGAGGTTTATAGCAAAGAAAATTCAGGAAAAATATCAACAGAAAAGCGGGATCACCAAACGAAATGTTACATAAAACGAAGCCATCTGGTGGCGAAACGGAGTTCGCCAAGTTTGCTGGTATGGTATAAAATTTTGAGATTACTAAAAATGTACGCTAATATTAAGCTGAAAAGCTTGTTACAAATAAAAACAAGTAACAATAATTATTTTGGATGCATTGCGCAGTTATCGCCAAAAACCAATCTCTTCCTTCTAAGCTTTTTGAACAATAACATATTGCCGCTGTTCGATACGAAAATCACTGTGAACTTTTCTTCAAACATGTCTAATTTAAAATCGCAGTCAAATATAAGGACAGACATAGAATTTCCTTTCTTTGTGCTCGGTCCGTCATTAGTCATCAGCAGGTGGCGGATAAAAGATTTCTACCTATAATTACTTCGTACTTGTATAAAAAGTTGTCGTGTCCTCGATGACCCTTATTGTTTTTGCATTGAGTGGCAATTTAAATCGGCCCAGCTAGTTTTCTTTGAGCCCGCATCGCTTTATCGGTTTTTACTTATCTTTATTAAACGTTCATCAATAACAGTTTATCTCTGAGGTATGCGAGTATTTATATTTGTTCTAACATGTTTGCACCGGTTTAACCATGGTTTAAAAATATTTTATTATGTAGGTCCAAAGGTTCGTTCTGCGGGCGTTCTTTTGTTTTTTGTAACTCTATATCACTTCTGATCATTTATAGACAAGTAGGTAGCACGTTCTAACGAACCAAACAATTATAGAAACCCGGACATCGAATCCAATAGCTCTGGGTTATACCATGTGCATTAGGTACCAACTAAGTCACGAAGGCGTTCAAAGCATGCACATTTAATAAACATGATAAGAGGAATTTTATAAAACATTAATATGCTAAAAATTGTAAATGAGAACATCTATCTTGGTACTGCTTTCATAACATGAAATTTTATTTATTTCAAATAACAAAAGGTAATTAATGCAATAAAAAAATATTCAAAATAGTTTTTGATTGCATTTATAATTGTAGGCAGTGGTGCAATAAATTAGCACTACAGTCAACGTTCAACTAAAAAACGTAAACCAGTATAAACCCAACAAAGTGCCAGGGATGTCATAAAATATATTTTCCGATAGTCAAATTGCAGCATCGGCGTAGCCCACAAATCTTTTCCGATAAATTTTGTGCAAACCCTACTATTTATACTCGCTTCGTTATCACCCCATTAAGTCACTACGATCTCGCACTAGTCCTTGCATTTAGGCTTGATATACGTATCGCGTTTAGTAAGTTATGATTCCGGCGCTCGATAGTGTACTTTATCGTGTCAATAATTTGTCTGCTACCACTTTAGATTTAATAAGCTCTTATCTACGCTACGAGCTATTTTGCTTCTAGTTTAATGGAAGGTTGTTTTACGGGTGCATTCTGAAATCAATAGAATAAATAGTTTAAATATTTAGACATACACTACCTACTGAATATCGAATTACTTGTCAATTTACTCAACCGACAACAATTAGTTTATAAGGACAGGTTTTAAAAACAATATAAAAAAACGGGTTTCATTATTTTCAATACTTACCACCTCTACTGGTAGTGTAGTACATACTCTGTGTTCTTAATAAAAATACAAAAATGGGCACATTTGGATGTGATGGAAGCATACCGAAGCCGCTCTAGATAAGGATCTGCTACTGTAAGCTAATTGTCGAGGAGTGGCTCAGGATGGGGACCACTGGAAGTTTATCCATTCGGAGGCCAAGTCATAGTTTAGGCCGAAGATCCAACAGTTAGGAGTGAGCGTGAGTGAGTGAGTATTTTGACAGTTAGTAACTATATACTTTTCTTTGACTTAAAATCAAATACTTAAACTCTTCAAACAGGTTGTGTACACTTTGACTAGATCACCCCTAATGTAAGTTAATATATCTAAAATATTAGAAAGAAAAAAATCGAAAAACCAATGGTAATGGTAAGGGCGGTAGCGGTTGCCCAGACACGCCCGTTTAAAATGCATTCCGTGAATTATACTCTGAATGTGGTGACTAGCGAAATGTTGGTTCACCCCAGATATGAATGCACCTGATTTCCATCATAATTCCATTAAATGAACGAAAATTCACTGAGAGAAATGACCTTTAACTTTATAGTACTCTGTTACCTTTAGATTATAACAGTTTATGACGGGTAGGAGATATAAATATACATAAACAAACAATATTGTTGCATTTCATACAGACGCTATACTCTAAAAAAAAGAAAAATCTTATATTTTGCAAATCAAATTACAATAAAAGAAACTAAAAGAAATGTTGTCAAAATAAGCTATTAGAATGTGTGTGCGACAATGAGCTCACGTCTTCGTAAATCGTCTCACATCACATAATATTGTAAGAATTTATAACGATACATTTAAAAAAAAATAAACGATTTCTTAGAACGATAACGTTTTTTTGATACACGAACCGATTAAAAAAAAAAAAAACTAGCACTCCGGGAGTGCCGGCAGAAGTGAAAACTTCAATATTAACGTTGCGTTTAATTATAAGTATAAAAGTACTATCATTTATGAGGTAGAATACAATGTTTATTTATTGCGCTATCGTACACAAATATGACAATTTATATGTTGTTATTTATAATATTATATCGTTATTTATATATTACATTAAATTTTATCTCTCAGAAAAATCAACTTCCATCCATAATTTCGACGACTTTTACACCATCGTTATTATCAGAATCATCATCGCAAATTTTTACAACTGATACAATTGGTTTATGATAACTGAAGTAAGAACAAACAGTTTTGATTCGAACCTATTTAAGTGTCTAATAAAGACCGCATCAATAGTAGTTTTGTATTTCGTTGTGCTAAAATTGCGATCATTTGACATAGTTAAACCAAATTCATTATTTAAAAATTCAATTAATGATTGATTTTTATCGTCTGCAAAGTTTATATTGAAATCTAAACTTAAAATCATTGGCAATTTATCAAAGCTTTTTCCAATTTCTTTTTGAAGCAATGCAGATGCGTCATGAGAATAAATAAATAAATTTTCGTACAAGTTTCATTAATAGATTCACTTTGTTCGATTTCCATAATTTAAACAATTCACATATACGAATACACAACAGTGTATTTACTACACAACAGTCAAGCAATCAGCTGTCACCATCCTTGGATACGCGTGGGACGCTGTACATAAACACACACGGTCATTCGCGCAAGCGCCCTGTGCCGCCTAAACAGAGCAACACACTCAGGCACGGTAGAAAGAGTGGGAGATACTAGTTCCTCTCCCTTCCCCTCGATCTTACGCTTTTTCGATCAGCATCACGTGACCCTGACGCTAGTTTGAAAGTTTTTACCCATACAAAAAAGTGCTCAGCGCCGCTAAAGAAGTTTTCACTTCAAAATTCAAACATTAGACCCCGTTTTTCGCGTTTTAAGCTTTGGTCACTATAACTATGCTTTTAAAGGCCATAAGATACAAATCTTTCTAATTATATGTCTAACATGTAATCAAAATTTACCGCTAATATAATATTGAAGTAAAATTTGAGTTCTATAAAAATATTTAAAAAAACCTTTGCTTTTTAAAAAAAAAGCGGTCTGGAGGCTCACCGGATGTTAAGTAACACTGCCCAAAGGCTCGCGAGTGCATTGCCTTGTAGGAGACGGTACGCTCTTTCTGGAGAACTCTAAATCGAATTGGCTCGGAAATACTTCAGGAAAGGAAGGAGAAAGCAAAACCCCTTAGGAAGTCCTCAATTGTAGACCGATGGACCTTGAGACGGTATGTGTGGTATTTTCTATGGTCTTAACGTTAGTATATTTTATAATTAAAATTTACTACAGTAGCACGTAGCTGTCTCAGTTAAAGTAATCACATGATTTTCGTTTGCCTTGAATTATATCAATTACCAATCAATTACTATCAAATCAGTTCAATATCGTTATTCGTTACACAATCGCTTGCTGCGTGCCCTAACACGATTTTATATGGTAACTGAATCATAGGCTCACCTTACACTAAAGCTGAAATATTAAAAACAATTAAACATTTTCGTTAGCGCTGAGAAATTAATGTTGTATTAAAATTTGTTCTTTTATCCTTTCATAGTATACGTAAAGGCCAGACTTTTTTTTTTAAAACAACAGGGGGGCAAACGGGCCTGGAGGCTCATCTTGTATTAAGTGACACTGCCGATGAACACTCAATGCCTGGTCCGCTCTTTTCTAGACCCTATCGCATTGGTTCGGAATCCCTACATATACATATTGACATATAGCTGTGAAATATAAATATCAATGCTATGAGAACATCAAGTTGCATCACAAGCTTAACCGGTAATCGAACTCATAACCCTTGGTTAACGCACATGTTTTAACGGAGGTGGAAAATCTTCGGAACAATTATTTGAGTAATTCATTGAACGCCTATCGTTAATAACAAAAGTGAGTGGTTCAATCTGAAGTCGCCATTTTATTTGTCACGTCTTGTTTGACACCGGTGCTATTATATAAAAGAGTTGTACAATCATTTATAGTTATAGTTTAGAATAATTTAATGGTTGTTGCAAGATGTTAAAGGTCACATTATTAACGCCCATAGAAGATCAATCGTTTTGATTTAGGACTGGTTGATAGTTCTTCATTGAATATTTCGACTGCTCCTTGAATATTGGATTTTTAAAGTTATGCTTCTTTTGGCACGTTAGGGACAAATGATAAGAGTAATTTTTTACAATGCGCACGCCAACCGTCACAAAAAACCGACACAATGAAGTTAGCTGTAGTTAACATTTTAGATTATGAAGTTATACTCATTTTGGCGCGTTAGGGAAATATGATAAGGGTAAATTTTTCCATTGTTAGTGTCGTTTTTTATACAAACGTTGAATAAAATTTTTGAAAGATTTTTATCTTGGTACGCCAAACTTCTAACGCGTACATACGTACACACACTTTTTTTTATACCAAAGCTGTAACGAAGAGAACTACATCAAAATGCGACTGGTGGAAGTGAAAATTGTTTGAAATTAAATCTTACATAGAATTACAATAATTGGAGGTAATTAAAATAATTCTCCTTTTGTACACTCAGATTTAAAATAATCTTCCGTTTGCTGTATAAAAAATCGATGAGCATCTGTCAATACTCATAAATCGGTATACTGTAGTTTTTCTAACGAGAGTTCGCGAAAACATTCAATAGCATGTTCACAATCAGCCCGCGTCTTTTCACTAATTCGAAGTGCAGCTGTGCACTTTTCATAAATAATAACTGGTCGACATGAAATGCCGTCTCAAAGGTTATTCAATGCTTAATTAATTGATGCAAGGGTTGTTGCGGCTTTCATTTATATTCTTTACTCATCGGTACTAATTTCCATCTATTGTATGAACTTGATAGAATTTAAGATTTCACAAATGATCTGAATTACATTAGGGTCTCGTGTTTGTTGCAAAACGTGTTGTTTTTTTTTCCTCTTAGCGACACGTGTTATGGCTTCAAAGACGAGAACTAAATTCGCAGTTAAGGAAAACCATCTCAAGAACAATTCACTAATTAACTCAAGTGGTGGAAAGGCAAAAAAGATTTCATTGAAACGTGTCATGATTTTTTATAAGAAGTCTTAATGGGATAAAAAATATTTTAGTAGAATATGAAACTGTTATTACTTATAACAACTTCAAGCCTAGAAAACATGTCACAACTCAAACATCACTTCTTCTAAATCAGTTACAAATAGTTGAAAGCCGAACTCCACATCTGCACTGTTATAATGCATCATTTGATAGCGATAGAAAATCAACATCACCGTACTGCGGTCTTTATACTGCGTGATGGCAAGGTTGGTATATCGGCGCTGAGTACCATATCGCTAATAGCAGTAACATCCTAAAAATCAAAAAGATTTACAAAATACGAATTTACCGCATCCAGGTGAAAAGTCAGATCACAGGCACACTACGAACTAACTTACGCCTTACGACTCAGTTTTCGTACTTAGACTCATAATTAGTCCATTGTGCGTAAAGCTGGCTAATTAGGCAAGCCTAACTCCTTGCAGAAGTACAGAAGTCTCCTAGGCAATTCACAGGCTTCACGGAGCGAACTAACTGCTCCAAAGATGCACGTTGCTTAGTCACAGCCTCGCATTCCAGGGCTATGCATGGGCATGCCAGGGCACGGGTGACGGATTCCTCTGCACTGAAACAGACTCTGCACATGGGGCTGTCTTTCGCGGCTAGGACAAAAAGATGTTCATTAAGGAGACATTGGCCCGTAATTTTCCCTATCATTGTTTTGAGATTAGTTCTATTTTAGCTTAGAAGCCGCTTTGTCAATTGCGCGCTAACTCCTGGCAGAGCCATTTTGGACTGTTTGCAGTCCGCACTTCGCGACCATCGCTGATGTTGGAGTTCAGCGGATCTCTGGCGAATCCAGGTTCGTCCAGGTAGCGCGAAGGGCAAGGGGGGAATGAAAACGGGCCAGCAGGCATCATTTCGGAGCCTCTTCTCGCATGCTCGTCGGCAGCTGCGTAGTGTACAGATAAAACATGGACCACTTAAGCCACCCGCTGGCACCACTTGGAAACCCACAAACGCAATGGGCTAAAACATAAAGGTTTCTGTGGAGAAATGGATAGGGGATGGAAATAACAGATCAAAATGGAAAGTTCAGGAGGAGGCCTTTCCCCAAAAGGGGCCATACGCAGAACACATAGTAATGGAAATAACAATGAGTAAAGTAGACTACTATAATAACAAAACTAGGACTCATCTGATTTGAAATTTTTGTAGTATGGAATTAAAGTGGCTTTATTATTATTATTCTCATGGCAGTAACAGAGCCCTCCTTTACTTTTTTCATTAGTTGCTTCACCAATATTCTTTGTCTGTCTACATTGAAGTAATATGGTTATTTTAAATAGATAAGCCATCAGCTATATTCCCAAGTGCTTTTATATAAAATCATGAATCACGATACTGAAGTGCTTAAGTTCTAAGAAGTTAAGAAAATTGAGATATTCTGGTATAGTTTGTTTATTAAACATAATGGATTGAGATCTTGACTTCAAGTCGAAGTTCAAACCTGATAATTGAGTGGTACAGTTAAAGTTTGTAAACTCGATAATTTAATTTGAACCAATAATTTATATATTATCTTTGATTATGTAAGTATATTAGATATTAAATATGTATATGTACATCTCAGTAGCACAGAATATGCAGTGTGATGTATTAGCGTGGCACCACAACCTTATTTTTTTTTTTATGGAGGCTAACGGGCAGGAGTCTCATCTGATATTCAGAGATAGCGCCGCCCATGAACACACACAGTGCCAGAAGGCTCACAAGTGCGTTGCCGGCCTTTTAAGAATTGGTACGCACTTTTCATTATCAATTATCATCTTAATAACACTAACAAAAATTGAACACGACCTTAGAGACATGAGTCACAGCTCTAATTGATCTGTAAAAAATCTACTATAACAATATATTTAACACAATTAATTTACAGAGCTGCGCGGGACACACCCAAGATATTTGACTCCACGAACATTGTGATGTAGCAGTGTTCCCTCTAGGCGTCGTACTTCCTGTCTCACTGAACTAGGTGCCAGATAAACCGGAAGTTGGGTAAAGTTGCGCAATGTTGGCCAAAGGAAGTTTGAAGCAAATTTCGCTAAAAGGTGCACTTCTAAACGGTACAAGTTTTAATTGCAAATTTATTGCATGTTTTGGGCTTACGTGACATTTTTATTGAGATTAATTTTAAACGTTTTACATAATACTAAAATGAAAAGTTTAATTACTTCCAAAATTATTGCGTGCGTCTACACCAAATTAAGTAAGCTGTCTAGTTCTAATAACCGACATTGTCTATAGAATAAATCAGAGGAGATGCTTACGAGTATATTTCTGATATCACTATAGGGGCTGTACAAGTATTACATATTAAGCAGGAATTTATGAAAATGCATTTCGTTTTCAAACATAGACAAAACATAGATAATATGTATATTTAAATACCATCCGTATCACCTCGACGTCCGTCGTTCCACAACAGAGCGTTTTCTAAGGCAGTTTTTGCCGCGCACCACCACTATGTGGAACCAGCTGCCCACAGAAGTATTTCCGAACCAATTCGACTTAGAAGAAAAGAGCGTACCAATTCTTGAAAGGCCGGCAACGCACTTGCGAGCCTTCTGGCATTGTGAGTGTCCATGGGCGGCGGTATCACTTAACATCAGGTGAGCCTCCTGCCCGTTTGCCTCCTATTACATAAAAAAAAATGTATAAAAAAGTAAATAATTACTGTTGACGTAATCACCAAATAATAAAATCAAAGACCACACTCCCTTCTATAGTGCTTACGTTATACTTGAGCGGACCCAGCCTTATTTAAAAAAAAAACAAATTTAACTAAATAAATATGAAAGTCCCGCTAAAGACTACGACACATATTTGAGGTGACCATTACAAAGACATTCCCTGTAGAAAGTCTTTGGATTAAGTTACTTTGAACTATTACACTCTTCCTCTTTCCTGGTATAGTTTGTATCTGGTACCGCTTACCGCTCTAGTTCTCAAGCTTTGTCGCGGATTGTCTTTGTGACTCTATCTACATTGAGTATGCGGTATGAGGTGTAGGCGAAAGCGGCTTTCATATCCGATTAATAAAGTTCTTATAAAAGGGTATAAATTCGACCAAAGTTTAAAAGTATACTTTTATTTGATTTTTTATAATTACTGAATTTCGACTTTGTGTTTGCGTGTTGTTCCCATGAGAATGTAAGTGCGTGCTCTTATTTCACCATGCCTCCTGCTGATAGAGGACAAATCTTTGTTTTTAATTTATGTTATTATTATTAATTACTTAAAATGGCACATGGGACATTGTGTAATGGTTGCAGCTCCTTACAAATATTTTGTACAAAAAAATGGCGATTAAAAAGAGTGGCGGTGAGTTTATTGCCAGTTCTTCTCTCCCGTTCTACGCCCTTGATTTGAAAACTGGTAGTAAATGTAAAATTAGAAGCATTAATATGTATTTCTTTACTGACATGTCATAAGCGTACATTATGTATTAACTTAATATTGTATTAATACCTAATTTAATTCATAGTAAATGTGGTAATATACCTACAAGAGTTGGGTCTATCCTAATGTCTAGTCTATAAGTATCACTAGTAAATTAAAATATTAATAAAATTAAACTTATAAACATAAACTCATAATATTTAAATAATATACATTGAAATAAATAACTTAACTTAACATAAACTAAAATATGTTACCGATGTGATTAAATGATTTTTTACTTTACTTTACTTTACGAAGTTCTTTTTATCCAAATACTTGAATTAATTTTCCTTAATAACAACTACATTCAAGACAAGTTTTACTGGTCAAAATTCACATTATAAACTTGTACAGGAAACATTTGTGAACATAAACGCTGAGACATTATCACTTGTAGCAAACACCTTATTCCTATGCACTATTATTTCACGTCCTTGCTTTCACATTCAGAACACGGCCCATATAGTTTTAATGAGCCAATATTAAGTCAGGGTCTGATTGTTGATAAAGAACTTGAACCTCTAATTACAATCGAACGGGTGACAGATATAATCTTTTATTTATCGTATCTTACTATTTGTTTCATACAATTGAGTCTATTTCGTAACATTGTTCTAAATTAGGTAACTGTCGCAATGACTTGAAATGTTTGATTATAATCTTGCATTCAGATAACTTTAGTTTTGTCTTTTACTTTCCATCTATTTAGCAACTCTAGCCTCGCAATACACTACTTAAACGCAGAAATCAATGAAAAACATATTTCAGTGCTGTATGATAATAACACATATTTATCTTGATCGTAAATTCTCGCTGCATTTATAAGTAGTTTACCTTTATATTATCTATTAATTATATTTAAGTAATCTTAGGTATCCTTCCTTATTTTGAAAATTATAACATTACTAAAGCTTTGTGACACTAAACTCACTGTGACTGGTGTCAAAGACAATTAATATTCAACCTGCTATCATTATAGAAATCAATAAATCGAAATACTGGCTATTGTGGAATGGTACCACCGATCGACAGAAAACTTTATATTAAGAAAAATATAATAATATAAATATAATATTTTAGCTAAGAAAATTCAAAATTCAATCATTGCGAAGATCTGTTCTTACATTATTCGCGTAAACAATTTAGACTAAATAAGATTTTGTAACTTTCATAATTCCGATCCAAATTACGAATTGCCAAGCTAATATTACACTAGGTAAAGAATATTATATCGTATTATATGAAACAGCATTTCTACTATATAAGAACAACATTTAAAGAAATCTTGACATAATGATCATCACACCTATAATTAAGTGTTGCTGATGAAATAATAACGTACGTATAATTATATAGTTGAAAAATATTTATGTTTGGACCACTGAACAAAGAAACTTACGAAAACGCGACGTCCTATTACACAATAGCTAATTAATGATGTTTTTGTAAGCCGCTTGGTATTTCCTGTGGCTTAATTTGTTAGCATATTAATGAAGTTAAAGATTTATACCTTTTAACTTTGTGATGACAATGTTTAGGCACGTTTAATTGTGGCCTCTAGTAACGAACGCTACTTATTAGTTTGATATATTCGCTGCTATAGGGCTGATAAAATGTTAAAAAATCGTTGTTTAGCGCCTATCGCATTAGGCAAATAAGTATTTTGAAGTGTAATTTTTATATTTTTTTGTAGAATTTATGTTCACTGTAATTGTCATGTATTGTAGAATTAAATTGTAACTTATACCTACAGTAGAAAATGTATTATATATGATGTGAATCTTTAATAAATATAAGTTTAAATTTCCTCTGTTACAAATGTACAAGCTACTTCAAAAAGTCAAATATAATGTTTATTTTATTATTAAGAAACCCTGACTGCGCTTTAATCGTTTTTTATACGCAGGTACTAACTGTTTATATTAAGCACGGTTGGGCTAATCATCTATGATGAATAGAAAATGTACGCTTCTAAACAACCTCGTAGAATATTGAAAATCACTAAACAGACACAGACCTTGTATTTCAAAACGCAACTCCGACGGAACAAGATACGACAAAAGATTTTTCCGAACACGTTTGACATGACATAAATAATTGTCTTTGCTAATGTACAAACATGTAGCTAGCACATAAATCCTTGGGCCACAATATTCAACAAGGTCCTATTTCTATGCGATAGCTGTCGTGGTACTCATTGGTTCGTAATCCCATAAATTCGATGTACCAGACATTCTCGGCTTCAAAATATCTGATGTGTTCTGCGCATATTACGAATGCATTTAAAACGAGCTATTGATGATAAATATGCAGTCCAATGTTTGTGAATTCTTTTGTTTTAAAGCCGAAATGAAGCTGAAATACAGAAGATGAATTAAAAATGCAAATAGAGCGTGGTGGTGTTTTACTCAAATAATTCACGCATATGATAGGCCGTAAAGGGCAAACTTTATGAACTCCACACTTAAAATATTTGTATTAGATATATTTATTTCGTACTTATTTAGAAGGACTAGCTGTGTCCATAGGTTATGTAGCAAAGTTTCTTCAATATATATAATTCGTGTACTAGGTGTACACACGTAAGAAGTGAAACTTCTTTATGACCTTATTTTTCGAAAAATGATCTACTATATGCAACTTAACGAAATTGGTTAAATAAAGTTTAACAAAAGGCTTTTATTATCATACAAATACAATTATTTCATTTTACCTTATTACCTACTACTAAGATTATTACAGAATTTCATTAATTGTAATAGAATTATTATTACTATCATTGAAAAACGTGACGATTTGCTACAAAATTTCTCCCATACGTCGATAAAAAAGTTTCATTCCAACGCCGATAAAGAAGTTTGACTTCAAAAAGCAACATGGCGCGTAACCGAAAAATGTGACGCGTAACGAAAAAATGTTACACTACATTTTTTTCCAACCCCGATAAAGAAGTTTCACTTCAAAAAAAATCTATACGAAGCCGTATTTCTTGAGATAAGCATAATATATATTTAATAATACGTTTTTCCATAATAATATTTTTCAGCTAATTAAATTAAAATATGCTACTTTTCAGATTTACTCAGAAACAACATAATATGTAGGTCAAATACAACTAACTCATGCCTCTTCAATAACACAGCCAAAATTCGATTTCCAGTTCAATGAATATTTAAAGTAACCTCGATAATTGTACGGATACATTACGGAATTGAAAGCGATGAACAAATAAAAAGTTGGTATATTACCCTCAGTGCATAATTATTTATTGTGATTAATTAAAAGTGGTAATTGATGGATAGCAATCGAGGGAGTGGCGCATTCGTTATAATTTAAAATACGTTCTAAAATTTCATATTAGAATTTGCTACAAATTCTGTTTTGGATGGGCTATAAATATTTTAATTATTATATTGATAGTATTATGGAGATTGAGTTTATCTTGGGTTGTATAATATGGATTTGGACGTGCTGTGAATTTTTTTGTTTAACTCTACTGCCAAAAACATAATAGTACTTGATCATGACTTGATCTATTGTTCTGTTATTGTAAGACTAGGTAGGTAGTTTAGTTTTTACATAAGTCTACCCTCATCTTATTTTTATTTCATGTCGGTTGAAATAATTTTAATTATTAATAAATATTAAAATGGTAAAAAATCGTATGATTTATTATTATTTTTAATATATACAAGGTATACTAATGTAAGACCTTGTACGTAGAAAGCTTTAAATAAGTTAACTTTATTTATTTTGAAAAGTATAATGATAATAATCACTCGGTATTACATAATTATGAAAGAGCTAAAGATAAGCCGCTTGCAGCTATCGGAACCAGTCAATATCCTTGTCAGAAATTGGAAGTTTATCAATTGCCCTGCAGTTTTATCTACTGTAATCGAATTCAATATTCACGAAACAATAGTTCCAAGTTCCCAACCAATTACCACGTCAAATAAACTCCAATCTAGTCCTTTTATATTTGCAATAGCGATGATTTTCCTATGCCACCGTTTCGTGTCTGTGAAGTTAGCAGAGCACTTACCAGCAGAGCACAAAAAAATTAGAGTTCTGGCAGCACACTCAATAGTTCTATAGTTCCTGATAGTTTTTAGAAAGAGTTCTGGACTCTTTAGTCCAGAAAATAATTTTTTTTTAAATTGTAAAATGCTCTGCCAGCTTCCCGATCACAGCAGAGCATTTCTTACCGATTTCGATAAATAAGGTCTCATTAAAACAATCATTTCAATTGTAACAGTTCCCTATCATTTAAATCCAAAAATAAAAAGGTTTAATTATCAAAAAAAAATAAAGAAGAGTGAGAGAAAACGAAATAATGAGCATTTTTGAAAGATTTACTAAAAGAAAAAAAAACCATATTGTACAGACATGGGAACTCAGCGGTTTCTATTAGATCTTTTAGATGTCTAGGCATCACAATTAAATCCTAGGCCAGAACTCTTCGCTTTCTCTCAGAAGAGCATACCTCTATGATGAAAATTGGTAATTTTTTTTCACTTATTTTAGAAAAATTCAAAATAATATTAAATGTTGGGTCTAGACATGGGAACTCCGCGGTTTCTATTAGATCTTTTAGATGTCTAGGCATCACAATTAAATCCTAGGACAGAACTCTCCGCTTTCTCTCAGCAGAGCATACCTCTATGATGATAGAGGTCTATGATGAAAATTGGCAATTTTTTAACTTATTTTAGAAAAATTAAAAAAATAATTTAATGTTGGGTCTAGACATGGGAACTCCGCGGTTTCTATTAAATCTTTTAGATGTCTAGGCAATACAATTAAATCCTATGCAAGAACTCTTCGCTTTCTCTCAGCAGAGCATACCTCTATGATGAAAATTGGCAATTTTTTTCACTTATTTTAGAAAAATTCAAAAAAATATTAAATGTTGGGTCTAGACATGGGAACTCCGCAGTTCCTATTAGATCTATTAGATGTCTAGGCAATACAATTAAATTCTAGACCAGAACTCTCCGCTTTCTCTCAGCAGAGCATACCTCTATCATGAAAATTGGAAATTTTTTCACCAATTTTAGAAATATTCAAAAAAAAATTAACTTTTGGGTCTAGACATGGGAACTCCGCGGTTCCTATTAGATCTATTAGATGTCTAGGCAACACAATTAAATCCTAGACCAGAACTCTTCGCTTTCTCTCAGCAGAGCATACCTCTATGATGAAAATTGGCAATTTTTTCACTCATTTTAGAAAAATTCAAAAAAATATTAAATGTTGGGTCTAGACATGGGAACTCCGCGGTTTCTATTAGATCTTTAGATGTCTAGGCAACACAATTAAATCCTAGACCAGAACTCTTCGCTTTCTCTCAGCAGAGCATACCTCTATGATGAAAATTGGCAATTTTTTAACTTATTTTAGAAAAATTCAAAAAAAAATTAAATGTTGGGTCTAGACATGGGAACTCCGCGGTTTCTATTAAATCTTTTAGATGTCTAGGCAATACAATTAAATCCTATGCAAGAACTCTTCGCTTTCTCTCAGCAGAGCATACCTCTATGATGAAAATTGGCAATTTTTTTCACTTATTCAAGAAAAATTAAAAAAAAAATTAAATGTTGGGTCTAGACATGGGAACTCCGCGGTTCCTATTAGATCTATTAGATGTCTAGGCAATACAATTAAATCCTAGGACAGAACTCTCCGCTTTCTCTCAGCAGAGCATACCTCTATGATAAAAATTTGAAATTTTTTCACCAATTTTAGAAATATTCAAAAAAAAATTAACTTTTGGGTCTAGACATGGGAACTCCACGGTTCCTATTAGATCTTTTAGATGTCTAGGCATTACAATTAAATCCTAGGACAGAACTCTCCGCTTTCTCTCAGCAGAGCATACCTCTATGATGAAAATTGGCAATTTTTTCACTCATTTTAGAAAAATTCAAAAAAATATTAAATGTTGGGTCTAGACATGGGAACTCCGCGGTTTCTATTAGATCTTTTAGATGTCTAGGCATCACAATTAAATCCTAGGCCAGAACTCTTCGCTTTCTCTCAGCAGAGCATACCTCTATGATGAAAATTGGCAATTTTTTAACTTATTTTAGAAAAATTAAAAAAATAATTTAATGTTGGGTCTAGACATGGGAACTCCGCGGTTTCTATTAAATCTTTTAGATGTCTAGGCAATACAATTAAATCCTATGCAAGAACTCTTCGCTTTCTCTCAGCAGAGCATACCTCTATGATGAAAATTGGCAATTTTTTTCACTTATTCAAGAAAAATTCAAAAAAAAATTAAATGTTGGGTCTAGACATGGGAACTCCGCGGTTCCTTATAGATCTATTAGATGTCTATGCAACACAATTAAATCCTAGACCTAGACCTCTCATGTCTAGACCCAACATTTAATATTTTTTTGAATTTTTCTAAAATAAGTGAAAAAAATTGCCAATTTTCATCATAGAGGTATGCTCTGCTGAGAGAAAGTGAAGAGTTCTGGCCTAGGATTTAATTGTGATGCCTAGACATCTAAAAGATCTAATAGAAACCGCGGAGTTCCCATGTCTAGACCCAACATTTAATATTATTTTGAATTTTTCTAAAATAAGTGAAAAAAATTGCCAATTTTCATCATAGGGGTATCCTCTGCTGAGAGAAAGCGAAGAGTTCTGGTCTAGGATTTAATTGTGTTGCCTAGACATCTAATAGATCTAATAGGAACCGCTGAGTTCTCATGTCTAGAGCCATCATTTAATTTTTTTTTTGAATTTTTCTAAAATAAGTTAAAAAATTGCCAATTTTCATCATAGAGCTATGCTCTGCTGAGAGAAAGCGGAGAGTTCTGGTCTAGGATTTAATTGTGTTGCCTAGACATCTAATAGATCTAATAGGAACCGCGGAGTTCCCATGTCTAGACCCAACATTTAATTTTTTTTTGAATTTTTCTAAAATAAGTTAAAAAATTGCCAATTTTCATCATAGAGGTATGCTCTGCTGAGAGAAAGCGAAGAGTTCTGGTCTGAGATTTAATTGTGTTGCCTAAACATCTATTAGATCTAATAGGAACCGCGAATTTCCCAAGTCTAGACCCAACATTTAATATTTTTTTGAATTTTTCTAAAATGAGTGAAAAAATTGCCAATTTTCATCATAGAGGTATGCTCTGCTGAGAGAAAGCGAAGAGTTCTGGCCTAGAATTTAATTGTTATGCCTAGACATCTTAAAGATCTTATAGAAACCGCGGAGTTCCCATGTCTAGACCCAACATTTAATATTTTTTTGAATTTTTCTAAAATAAGTGAAAAAATTGCCAATTTTCATCATAGAGGTATGCTCTGCTGAGAGAAAGCGAAGAGTTCTGGTCTAGGATTTAATTGTGTTGCCTAGACATCTAATAGATCTAATAGGAACCGCGGAGTTCCCATGTCTAGACCCAAAAGTTAATTTTTTTTTTAATATTTCTAAAATTGGTGAAAAAATTTCCAATTTTCATGATAGAGGTATGCTCTGCTGAGAGAAAGCGGAGAGTTCTGGTCTAGGATTTAATTGTGTTACCTAGACATCTAATAGATCTAATAGGAACCGCGGAGTTCCCATGTCTAGACCCAAAAGTTAATTTTTTTTTTAATATTTCGAAAATTGGTGAAAAAATTTCCAATTTTCATGATAGAGGTATGCTCTGCTGAGAGAAAGCGGAGAGTTCTGGTCTAGGATTTAATTGTGTTGCCTAAACATCTAATAGATCTAATAGGAACCGCGGAGTTCCCATGTCTAGACCCAACATTTAATTTTTTTTTGAATTTTTCTAAAATAAGTTAAAAAATTGCCAATTTTCATCATAGAGGTATGCTCTGCTGAGAGAAAGCGAAGAGTTCTGGCCTAGGATTTAATTGTGATGCCTAGACATCTAAAAGATCTAATAGAAACCGTGGAGTTCCCATGTCTAGACCCAAAATTAATTTTTTTTTTAATTTTTCTAAAATAAGTGAAAAAATTGCCAATTTTCATCATAGAGGTATGCTCTGCTGAGAGAAAGCGAAGAGTTCTGGTCTAGGATTTAATTGTGTTGCCTAGACATCTAATAGATCTAATAGGGACCGCGGAGTTCCTATGTCTAGACCCAAAAGTTATTTTTTTTTTTAATATTTCTAAAATTGGTGAAAAAATTTCCAATTTTCATGATAGAGGTATGCTCTGCTGAGAGAAAGCGGAGAGTTCTGGTCTAGGATTTAATTGTGTTGCCTAGACATCTAATAGATCTAATAGGAACCGCGGAGTTCCCATGTCTAGACCCAACATTTAATTTTTTTTTGAATTTTTCTAAAATAAGTTAAAAAATTGCCAATTTTCATCATAGAGGTATGCTCTGCTGAGAGAAAGCGAAGAGTTCTGGCCTAGGATTTAATTGTGATGCCTAGACATCTAAAAGATCTAATAGAAACCGCGGAGTTCCCATGTCTGTACAATATGGTTTTTTTTTCATTTAGTAAAATCTTTCAAAAATGCTCATTATTTCGTTTTCTCTCACTCTTCTTTATTTTTTTGATAATTAAACCTTTTTATTTTTGGATTTAAAAGATAGGGAACTGTTACAATTGAAATAATTGTTTTAATGAGACCTTATTTATCGAAATCGGTAAGAAATGCTCTGCTGTGATCGGGAAGCTGGCAGAACATTTTACGATTTTTAAAAAAATTATTTTCTGGACTAAAAAGTCCAGAACTCTTTCTAAAAACTATCAGGAACTATAGAACTATTGAGTGTGCTGCCAGAACTCTAATTTTTTTGTGCTCTGCTGGTAAGTGCTCTGCTAACTTCACAGACACCACCGTTTCGTTCTAGTATTTTAGTGGCGCGCTGCAAATGTATCTTTGAACAGATCGCCGCGCGAAACGTGATTCTGGCTTGAGACAAATTTAACAGAGAATTATTGCGACATCAATCACTATTCACTTCATGCATTCATGCAAGACATATTACAGGTACAATATTATATTACGTGTTTGACATTTCGTTACTCTAGTTCCATTTGCATAAACTGTTTATACTTAAAGGCGTGGATAAGTCGTTGTTTATAGGTCACGGTGACATTACTGTAACTGACGCCCAGGTTTTTATAATACAATACGTTAATCTTTCGAAGAAATAACAATTGTGAAAGGAATTTCCTATTAAAAGTCTTAGACTCATTAACAATTTGAAGGTATTACAATTAATGGACGTCATTGAATTCATATCATGGAATTTTCAAAATAATTCGAATATAATATTTTGAGGTTATAATTCTTTTGTCACGTTAGGGAAAAATGAAGAGAGTAAATTTTTACGATGCGCGCGCACATCGCCACAAAAAACCGACACTCTGAAGTTAGCTATAGTTAACATTAAATTGTTAGTGTCGTTTTTTCGTAGAAAAATTTTTTTGAAAAGATTTTTATCTTGTTACGCCAGAGAAGTATAACTTCTAACGCGTAGACATAAGTACACACATGTTTTTATTTTTCTTATAGATCAACCTGGTCCATGACTCCGAAATCGGGTCTAAGAAAAGCCTATTTCGCGAACAAAACCAGTTTGTTATTCCATTAGAACACAGCCGCACAAATGCACGATCTCAGGGTTCAGAGTAGCTTATCCGCTAATAACTGTTTACCGCCACTGAAACAGTCGTAAAATTCAAACTATATTATATCACAATATATTTATACAAGCATACGTCTTAGCAAGACCTCATTCAGTATTTAGAACATCATAAAGTTGGATAATTAAACCTTATTAAGACTTATGATTATGCAAACAACTCGCACTGGGTTTAACTTTAAATGGGATTATGTGAATTTGTCAAGCGTTAAAGTTATGAATAGCAAAGTTTAAGTGTGGTTTTGGCGACCTTCCGACATTTCCATTGCATACTTTATTAATGTAGATAATATAATGCAATAGAGCAGTGTTGGTCTAGTGGCTTTAGCGTGCGACTCTTAACCCTGAGGTCGTAGGTTCGATTCCCAGCCGTGCACCAAAGGACTTTATTTCTATCTGCGCATTTAATATTAGCTCGAACGGTGACGGAAAACATCGTGAGGTAACCTCACATAACATTCCTATTAGATTGACAAATGATCATGAAACAGATACAGACATCTGAGGCCCAGACCCTTAAAGGTTGTAGTGTCACTGATTTTTTTTATTTAATAAACATAATTTAATAGAAAATAAAGTTCTAGTCAACGGAGCCCAATAAAAGAAGTGTTCATAGAACTTAAAAAAAAACTATTTTTATTAAATGTTCTGTGATCTATCCTTACCGCCCAAAATTAAAAACAACGTACTATCCGTAACAGTCAAGTTCTGGTCGAATTCAAATTATATACGAAGAATATTTTACTAGACCTGGATTGGACCGAAAACGAAGTGTGAACTGTGAATTCAGCTTAAACGTATGCGATAAGAAATCCTTAATATTTAGTGCATGTTTTTGTACATATCGTTGACAATAATTTAATTATTGCAATTTTAAGTTTTGATAAAAATATACTTAGCTCTCGTCTATAAATATAAATTAGAAACATTACATAAGAAATAGCAAAAATTGAAATACAGGATATCCTCAATAGAAAGTGATTGCTTCGACACTTTCTTTATGTCTAAGTACTTTCCTGTTGTTTTCGTATATTTTAAATATTACTAAATAATTTATTTGACATCGTATAAATAGAATTTGTTCTCGTGTGGCTGATAGCCCGGAGAATTGATAGAGATTTGAGTTTTCAAGAATTTTAAATTATCTATAATATAAAAATGGATCGCAAAATGTGTTAGTAAGCGCATAACTCAACAACGCCTGGCCCAATTTGGCCAATTATTTTTTTATAATATTCCTTGAAGTACGAGGATGATTCTTACGGAGATTAAAAAGATTAAAGAATAAAAAAAAAAGAAAATTAAAAAGATTGAGTGAAAAAGTCTAAAAGCAACACTTTTCTCACTCAACACTCTTCAAAATATTCGTAATAATACTTAAAAGTCAATTTGAAGTTTAATACCATATCATAAAGTTCTAGTGTTAGTGGAGGGGTTCCGGAAAGGTAAATTTTTATTTTTTGACATAATTTATTTGTTGTCTTATCAACATTCTTTTTTTTATCTTACTAGCTAGACCGGTGTCCCGAATAGCAGAATAAGTATTTAAAAAAAAAAAAAGAATTGACTGTTAGGCGGTGCGATGTTCGGCAGGCCAGCTAGTTTATAATATAAATACATACTTAAGAATATCTTTTAATTATCGTGAAAAGGAACCTAGCCTATTGCTCCAAGCTCTATTATGTGTTGGAAATTCAGTTATCAGCTCATTAAGTCTGTAGGAATGATTTTTACCATGGAAGTTACAATATGGTAAATGGGTAAAAGGTGGGCTACCAAAAATACAAACCATATATATGTTTATGGTTACCATATTAAAAAAAATGTCCCGTTTGTGTAAAACATGTATGAATAACAAATACAATTTAATGTTGTTTTTATACTTTGTTCTTGTACTAAAATGTTGGAAAAAATAACGAGCCATTTAACAATCATAAACAAGGCTAAAGCACCAAAGACAAAATCAGATAACCCACTTAAATCCGGGTCCTAGTTCTATGTTACAACAAAAATGTAGATTCCACAAAGTTTACATTCAAGACATTCACATTTCTTATCTGTGGTCTTTATGTCCGAACCTGTTTTACGGGGATCAACAATGCCCACGGGCAATTCACTTCTTTATAACTAGTTACATTATGGCCCAGAGTATGAACCTGGGCGTGTAAATAATTATTTTGTATATGAATAACGTTATTTAAATCCCGTCACTGTTGGATAAGTCAGACATAACTTTGAAATAATATCCAAGCAAGACAATCGTTGATTTGTTATGGTCACAAATTATAATCTAATTAAATGATTATGTTAATTAACTTCAAATAGTTATAGCTAAATAGGCCAAAAGTTTCAATCTTTAGTGTAACAGTTATAAATCTAAAAATAATATAATATTAAAATACAAGGATTGATTTTACTTATTTTTATACATGTATAATTTATTTACACATTTTTAAAGGTTATTAAACCTTGCTTTTATTTATCACTTTTTTTAAATATTTATTAGATATAATTGTTTCAAATTGCCTGCCTTTTTTGTAACACTTAACTTAGTAAACTTAATCACTGATCTTTTCATCACAACAAATACTATTTGTCAGAGAGACGTACCTATGTGCATTCAGTTTAAATGTGTATCTTATATTTTAAGTATTAGTAAACAAAAAGCAGTGTCTGCCTAGTATCATGCGACTCATATCTGAGGTCCTAGGTTTGATCCCCGACTGTGTGTAGTCTATAAAATAAAAATCATCAAAGAAATGGATGCACTGGATTATTATTATTTACCCGATTATCAGTGTATTGATCAGCTGTTTATATATGTGTATTTCGTTTCTATGATAGATTAGCGTTTAAACTTTAACACGCTCGTAGCTTATATTTTTCACCATACACACTTTAACTGACTGCGACCGTTTGGATGTGCTTTATGTCCAAAATGTTAAGGATTGTAACATTACCTCGAAATATTCTGGTTTCGTGGGATTAGCCGGGTGAGATCACAAGTTTTTTCTAAATTGTGAGAAACTTATATGACAGGTGTTTCTTTATGAATTCTTATTAGTCATAACTCAAGTACTTAAAACAGTAATTCAGTGTGTGAAGTTTTCATAAATAAACTGTTCTTATTTATTTACAATTCGTTGCAGTAATGCAAAAAACAATAGAATTAAATAAAAAGGAGGACAACTGGCGGCTTTAGCGCTTTCGAGCGATCTCTTCTAGGCAACCTGCTGGAATTCTTATGTAACCAAACTAAGTTGTTGGACCTTGTAAGGTTTGTCGATGAGGAGTGAAGTACAGAATAAAGAGAAAAAAAGAAATATTATGGAAAAGTTATCGTTTGCTTGGTGAATGACAATTTCTTGGTAGATCAAATTCTTGGATCAACAATCTCAACAATATCCTATGGAAGAGTTCTTACTTTGGTCATAATTATCGCCTGTCGGGGACCATATAACCTGGATAACCAGATTGTCGTCAGCAAGGTGGAAGGCAAAATGCCGCGGGTAAGATCGCCAATCCACTGGTGTAACCAACGATTCTGATAGATCTCCTCAGAACAGCTGCGCTAAGGGAGGCTATAGACCGAACAAATTGGAGAGATATCACTAACAACTGGTACCTTACATTGAGACGACATTCAGCAATGAAGAATAAGACGAAGAGAGTGAATGACAAATAAGCTCTTGTTCCATAAACTAATGTTCCTAATGATTGGAGATTGTAAATTGTAAACTACTTAATAAACTAGGCTTACGAAGATATAGACGTTAAATCCAAAACTTAATTTATTATTGCATAGCTTTGCCCGTCGACTCAAAGATTCTTTTTTGTGCACATGGTCTTCAAAGGATTATTACAGGATGCACAATGTTCTTGATAACCTTGACTCACACTTATAAATACGACTAATTCTTGCTAACGATATTTTTAAATATCCGCAGCTAACCTGTATGAAATGCAATTAACATTTAATTTACTTAAAATGTATACGGAAGTAATTATAGGTAATTATTTATTCAAGAAATCATTAACTTTGGTATTTAAAAAAGATATTTCTTAAAATATGTTGTAATGCGAGCACAGTGAAAACTAAACACATTATTTAAATCTTATTTTACAATGTAAAACGAAGTACTAGGTAGAAACAATTGTATAATTGGAAAAAAATATGCATTTTATTTCGATGAAAGCATGATTAAATCAGTAATATTGTAAAAAGCTTTCATTTGCCTACTAAAAAGTAAAAAAATATTCAAACATTCAACAAACATATTGTTATTTATTGTATCTTATATTAAATTGTAACTTACAATATATCTTATATGTATTAAATTGTACGTGAAAATTTTAAACTATAAGAACCCCTTCACAGGTATAGGCCTCCTTTAAGGAATGCAATTTTTCCTTTGCACAACCCACCTGGAGCCAATATGGGCCAGCAGTTTTGGGAAGGTCGTCCTCCCATCACATTTGGAGTGATCCTCAGCGCCGTCTGCCTTTTGTTGGCTTCCATGAAGTGATTCGTTTTATCCATCTTCCATCTTGAAGCCCAGCCACGAGGATAGAGAAAGTAATATTTTAAGTTCCTTATTAAATGATTTCTCATGTTATTGTTAACTGATGTGGCGAACATAATCCATGATATCAACATAAGAATAAAAATACCAATATTAATTATGGTCTGATATTGATATCGTAACAAAATAATTACCTATGATACTGTACCAATCTTTCAACACCATTCAATAGGTAGCTAACCTTTAAATGACCTTTGGAATTTATTCGAATATAATACAAACGTCAAATTGTATGAGTATAAAATAACATGTAATTAAATTTGCGTAACTATAAAATAGTCTCGTGGCTTTTCACAGCAATACCGAGGCGGTGGGTTCCAATCCCGTCTGATAAATGGCACTGATTTGCATGATGTCGTCTTAGAACTAACTATTATAAATTACAGATACACAAAACCATCAGCTCTAAGACCTAAAAATCCATTGTATTATGGGGTAAAGGTCGGGTTATATACCAGTGTTAGCCTAGAGGTGACGTACAACTCTCATCCGTGAGATCGTAGGTTCGAATCTCGTCAATAAACCAATGGCCCTTCTATGTGGGCAGTCGTACGTCGGTCGTATCGTACAGCGAAGGTAAACATCGTGTCAGAGACAGAGAGGTTTTTTATACTTCCCTATTAGAAAATACAAATAATCACAAAATAGATACAGAAATCTGAGGCCCCCAATCACCCCTGAGGTGTTTTCTAACAATTCCCAAGTCAAACCAGATTTAATTTTATCCATTAATAAGGTTTTCTCTCGAAACGCGTACTTGACATAGTTAAGACAATTGTATTGGTTCAAGCCGATCAAAAATAATATTAATCTTTCGAAATTAATTACAATATCGTGGTTTGATGAGAACTTTATCTGGGTCAACGAGCTGGAGTTATATTTATTGCACAGAATATTCCTTCTTTATATTGTTACATATTAAATTTGTTTCGCATTGTTTAAATTCTGGTTTTGTAATTTTTTTTATTATATCATCATTCATATTAGAAAGTGAATTGTCTGCTTGCTGTTTGTTGGCTTTGAAATATTTCTATTATTGGGGATTTTGATAGATTATAGTGCTTGAAGAAGGCTTTATATCTGATATTAGTTAATATAATTCCTAAAATGTTACAGTTGTAACACGTTTCCGTGTAATACTTTTTAAATAATTGTAAAACAAAATCTTGCTTTTAATTCAAATAATGTATTTTAATATGTCTCAAATTCTAAGCTCAAATTTTTCGATCTGTTTTATTGTGCTTAGTCGATTCTTGATAAGTAAATAAAAAATACTTTTTAAATCTGGGTAAACTAAGAATAAATTCATAATTATGTCTATGTATTGAACATATTAATTTCATTTAAAATCATAATAACAGACATTCTGTCAGACGCCACAAGCCACGGATACTCAAACTTTCTTAAAACGCGGATCTTGTATCGGTATAAAGAATGCCATCTGTTCTGTCAGCCTGTGTTGCCAATGTAAATAATTTTTCCTGAAACATAGAACATAAAAACTTATTATTGCTAACTTACTCACTTAAAGGGTACATTAACCCACTAAAATGAGTTTCCATGAGCTGTCATGACTGCTTTTTAGACGATCGTTTGCTCCCCTATCATTCATTAAAAAAAAATAAGTTACTAGTCTGCGGTGTTTGGCTTTTGATTTAACCCTAATAATAACAGCGTATAACTTGCTTTATATTATTGATGCAGTGGTTGAGAAATTCTACTCATCTACGTCATATTTATATTTCTTTTCAAAATGAAACGTATAACATTCCCAAAATATCGTTTACAACGGAAGGAAAACACATAGACATTAGTTAGAACTAGTGGAATTTGAAAATGACAGCGGGCAACACTGGTCAGCCCCCGGCTGTGGCGACCGGAGACTGTAATCAGGCAACATTTTGTGCTGCGTAATTGCCAGGCTAATGAGCCTGCCGTAGGCTCTCACCCAGTTTGCGCAATCGTGTCATTTAATTCTTTTATTAAACGTGAAGTATTTGTACACCAAGTCTTTGTAAAGAAAAGTATGAAAGCCTTTCTCTGGAAATCTAAGCACAAAAGCCTTTTATAAAGATCTAGGGATAATTATTAAAGTAATGAATTTGCTACGGCATTTATGTATATAATGCTTTAATCTACAATTTTTTTAATTAAATTAATTAAAACAGTGGCACATCTCTTAGGTCTGGCCCTCAGATTTCTGTATCTGTTTCGTGATCATCTTCTAATAGGCAAGTAGGTGCTGCTACGATCAGTCGTCGACTTTTTAGATCCAGGGCATGACAGTTACCTGACGATGTTTTCCCTCACCGTTGGAGTTTTTAAATGCGCACATAGACAGAAGAGTCTTCTGGTGCACAACCAGCGTTCAAACCTACGACCTCAGGGATAAACGTCGCATCATGAATCTACTAGGCCAACTGTTCTATACTGTTTATTACCTTATGGATAAGCACACAGCAAATAACTTTTAATATGACTACTACATAAGTTTCAATAGCAATAAACACGGTATTCATTTAACATTTATAAAACTAAATATTGATTTATTACTAGGCGTACTTATATAACATTATTTATTTTGTCACTTTCTAAAGCGCTTCTGTATCTCTTTATTTGCAGTATCATCAAAAAAGTAAATACCATAAAAGGTGTTAAACTAACACTTATCGACCGATAGTTTACTTACCAAATATCGCCACCAGATTGTGTGCATACAATAATATTGTATACTTTTGAAGACAGGGTCTTTCTACCGTTATCTTTTATTCCCAAGTCGAAATATTGGACAGTATAATTTAGGAATTTAACTGTATGATTAGTCCTCTGCTAGGTAGGATATTTAATATTTGCTTAGCAATCTTTTTGGTGACACTAAAGTATTCAACGTCGAGCGGTTCGAATTATCGACGACCAGTCACTTTTCGAGCAGCTTCATACTTTGGCGTAAAGATCTGGGATCTCTCTGCATCTTTTACCGCATTTACCACGGATAGTGGAGGTGTTTCATCATCGGACGTCGAGGCAGAATACGAAATTCCACCCGTATCACCTCAACTTCCGTCGTTCCACAACTGAGCGTTTTTTATGGCAATTTTTGCCGCCACCACTATGTGGAACCAGTTACCTACCGATGTATTACCGAACTAACTCGACTTAAGATCCTTTAAGAGCGTACTAATTCTTAAAAGCATTTGCGAGCCCTGTGCAATGTTAGTGTCTTTGGGCGCCGGTATCACTTAACATCAGGTGAGCCTCCTACCTGTTTCCCCATAAAAACAATGTAAAAGACCTATTGATTGGGTCTAAGCTGAATATAAACTAAATAGCTAAAGAGATCGGTCACTAACTGGCTTTAGAATAACTAGACTTTAGTGTATTATTATTGTATTTTATTGAGAAGTAAAATATGTACCTATATTTAACTTTATTATACAGTCTACTCGCATATTTTTTTCCCAACACGTTTGTATGGTAAAAATTAATGTACATCAACATATAGATATTATGTTTTCACTTATTTCCGCTCACCAAAATTGCCTGCTACTAAAAACAACCTTTAATTTGTATCACAAATTATAATTTAAAAATGCGCGCTTTTTAATACAAAACAGAGGGTGATACAAAAAATGTACTAGATTCTATTTGATATAACCGCTTACAAAAACTACTTTAGAAGCTGCACGAGATTGTTGATATTCTCGGTAATTTGATATTTACTTGACAGATTGGAATATTGATGATGGTCAACAAAAACCCCGGCTAGACATAGGTCATTAAATCCAGCTACAAAAACAGGTACCGGTGATTCTTTGTGCCACCTGGATATTGTGACAATCAATTACTCTGTGACGCCTACTAAATAACATTAGTATCAATCAATGTCGAGTTAATTAGATCTGATACGCCCACAAATCTATGTGTCTAGAACTAGGCCAAATTGATGTGAATCGATTTGAATATCGATCACAATTGCAGGCCTAGAGGACAATTACGGGCCGTTGTCTCCTTAATAAACATCTTTTTGTCCCAGGCGCGAAAGACAGCCCCTTGTGCAGAGGCTGTTGCAGCGCAGAGGAATCAGTCACCCACGTAGTCCTGGAATGCGCTCCGTGAAGCCTGTGAAGTGCCCAGGAGACTTCTGTGCTTCTGGAAGGAGCTAGGCTAAATTAGCCAGGACTTTACGCACAACGGACCAATTATGAGTCTAAGTGTGGAAACTGAGTCCACCAACCTATATATGCATATAATTAGAACTTTTTGGTACCATACAATTTTAATTTCACCCAAAGAGAGTCTTTCCTTATAAACAAGCAACTAAGATTAGTTGGTATTGCCTGCACATGCCGTCAAAACATCGTTTAGGCAACTTAAAATACTGTTAAATACGAATTTCAAATATACAGTTAAGTTTGAAAAAAGAATCTTCGAATACTGTAATCACAATTACATCAAACATGGCAGCGTTTCTTAATATTAATTTCAAGTAAGAAATTACAGCCTAACGTTCCAATTACGTAATGAAAAGGAGCATTAAAATGACACGACTACTCAAAAGGCTGAGCAAATAAAATTATGTCGTCTCAGGATAGAATGTCAAGCTTAATTATGGAGCTTGAGAAAGCCAATCAGGTTAATAAAGCTAATATTTAGTTCGAGCGAACACAATAACAAAGGCGAAATTCAATAAGCTTTCAGTTTAAGTATGTGTACGAGAGTTTTGTATGGATAATCATTTGTGAATATTAATTTCATACTTTTATATGAAAATTGTGGCATAGAGTAAATCAACAACAGTATGGTAACACAAAGAGATATTGTTATAACCATTGCGCGAAATTCAATAAGCTTTCAGTTTAAGTATGTGTACGAGAGTTTTGTATGGATAATCATTTGTGAATATTAATTTCATACTTTTATATGAAAATTGTGGCATAGAGTAAATCAACAACAGTATGGTAACACAAAGAGATATTGTTATAACCATGGATGATATTATAAATAGATAATCTTATCAAAATCATCCAGGGCTCTACCCAAATGCATACAAATCATTCAAATCGGTCCAGCCGTTTAAGAGGAGTTCAGTGACATACACACGTACAGTAGAAATATATATATAAGTTAAATCAAACTGTACACGGTCTGCAAATTTGATTGAAATCGGTTGAGTAGTTTAGGAGTCTATAGCGGACAAACAACGTGACGCTTAATTTATATAAGTAAATTAAAGATTATTTTACGTTCTGTTTGGTTCGCTATTTAAATAATACGTAATAGGCAATATCTCATAAATTCTACTTTTGATTTCACTAGTATAAATAGGCCAAAAAAAGTCATTTCAATTTTTAATTAAAGCAATCTGTGGATCAAGTAGCAATACCGGCTATTTAAAACCTACTTATCCGCAAGAAAAAGGCACCGATTTTAACGACACAACAAACAATGGGTGTACGCAGTATTTTCAAAGAATTTAACCATGGATTAATTAACATACTCTCGGAGCGTGTCTAATTACCATCCCTTTTAATTAAAACTTTAAACGTCTCTCGCTTTATTTGCTTCTGGATTGAAAGGGTTACCTATTGAAGCTATTAAAGGGAAATTACCTTAATACTTGTTGATGTTTATGGGAAGTGGAATCGAAATTCAAATCTTACATTGCTATATTTACACACCCTATCGGTGAGTCAATACATTTCGTTGAATTACTATAATCCAAAAATAGTACAACACGACAACTCGGTTTTAAAAGCTTTTATGATAATTTGATTGATTTATTTAGACTTGATAACACTCTACTATACTATGTGATATAGAATAAAAATTATATAGTGACGGCAGCGTTGCCTGACGTCCCGATTTTGGCGGGACGTCCCGATTTTTAAATCAAAATGAAATGTCCCGCGCGGGACAGGCTTAGTCCCGCTTTTCGGTAATAACTCGATGCAATAAGAAATGTGTATCTATTACCGCCACCGCACAATAATGGTACCAACTCTTTCAACAGTATCCAAAAACAAATACCAGGATTATCTTCAAACTCTATATTAAGTATCCAACCATCAAACTGCTTTCCAAAACGCCTTCTTTTAAAATGCTTCGTAAATTTAATGTAATCAGAGTTACTCATCAAGTTTAATCTGCAGCTATCCTGTGAGTTCTCTTCTTAATTTTTTAAAGAGAAGAATGAAACTTTTAAAGATGTTATATCTTAATAGAAATATTATGAATAAGTAATTCTTCAGAGTATTTTTTATTTTGATTTTCTTATTTTGTAATCAAAAGATGTATAAGAACTATTTAACGATAGGTTTAATCTGATTTAAATACATTTTCTGTGACTATTTTCGCTGTCTATTGTCACGCAAACGTGATTTGAACTCAATTAAAAACATACAAATATATTTAAAAACTTCTGATTATTTAAAAATTTTTACTATGTCCCGCTTTCGACAAATGAATCCCGCTTTTTTCACTTTAAAAGTGCCAAAATCCCGACTTGACTAAAAAGAAATATGGCAACGCTGAGTGACGCGGGCGGGCTTCCCACTAAAAAGCGACCATTTTGTTGCAACTCTAATAAAAGAAGATAAAAAATATTATGTTGTTTATTAAAAAACACTAAGTTTAGTTATGATATTGATTTAAATGACATAACATTTCTATAAGAAGAGATTTTGTAATAATCTACTCGAATTGTAAACTTTTTATTTTACTTGTTTTTATGAATTGATTGAAAAATATTGTTTTATCACAAAGTAACACGCCCAAATCGTCGTCGTCGTCAACACGTCATGTTAAGTCAGTTTATCTATGGGATTTCTTTGATGGGTTCTGCTTCGTTTATAACCTGGAACAAAAGCAGAGAAGAATGTAGTGATAAAGAAAACAATATCTTTCATTTTATATTACATAGACAAACATAACTGTTAAAATATGTTAAAGTTATAAACAAAAACCAGTTCAAAGAAACACTTAGTCATCATAAAATCCGAGTGACGAAGAGTATTTCCAAAAGATTGTCCTCAATTAAACTTTCTATATCAAAAATATGCTAATCTCCATAACCAGATTATTTGTCACCCATATGAATCATATAATCATGGGAGGCACTATAGTAAAAATCATTTAACCCAGCATTCATTTATGAAAAGTAAATAAATCAGTGGCGCTACAACCTCTTTAGGTCTTGGCCTCAGATTTCTGAATCTGTTTCATGATCATTTAAATCTAATAGGCAAGTAGGTAATAAGCCTCCAGTGCCTGACACACGCCGTCGACTTATTGGGTCTAAGACATGTCGGTTTCCTCACAATGTTTTCCTTCACCGTTCGAGCAAATTTTACATAGAAAGAATGTTTTGGTGCATAGCCGGGGATCGAAGCTACGACCTCAGGTCTTAAGGTTGAATCTCTAGAAGCCATTAAGAAATCTCTAAGACCAAGAATCGAGTGTACTCCTCCTTCAAGGCCGCCAACGCACCGACGAAAAATGCGTGTCTATGGGCTGCGATGACTGCCCATTTTGGGCGTCCCGTAGGCTCGTTTGACCCCCTATTATTATAAAAAAATATAATTAAGAACAGCGTCAGCAGATTAAAAAACGTCGTGAGATAAAATGTCTTCACAAAAATCTACGCGTATATGTGGCCTACTTATAATAATTTTGTGTGTCTGCCCTATGCCCCAACGAGATAAACCGAGACGTTATGTAAGTTCTCGTTATATCGTCGCTCGTTTTTCATATTCTAGTTTTTATCGCGATGACACGGTATCATTACACAACACTAATTATCTGTATTCATTATAATATCGGCATTAGGTAGCAGATACGGACCTATCTTGTATCAGATGTAAGGGACGGGTTAACAACCTACAGCGCATTCCGTTCAGTTTTAATGATGACAATTTATATATATAGAGCTGTGATTTGGTTAGATTGTTTATGGTTCAATTAAATTTCGATCTTGTATTTTTGTACGAAAACACCGAAGTTCAACTATTCATATGCAATTTTGAGTAAAACCGGAACTTAATAGTCGGGATAGAAATTTCATTAACATTTAAAAAGAGTGATAATTTGCTGCAATTCAATTGTTTAATAAATAACTATACGAATTTTGGGTTGGCATTTCAAGGCAGTGTGGGTATTCATGGGCGGCAGTTTCACCTAACATAAAGTGATTCTCTTGCCTGTGCAATAATTTTCAATAAAAATAACTATATTTATATACTTTAACTAATAGTTTTTTTAATCACATATTTTTAGATGCATCTATAATATTCCAAAACAACAAAAATTCTGAACGTCTAAGTAAATGTCTTTTAAGAACAAATAAATCAAGTTGTATCAACACTATATAAATTAGATAAAAAGGTCCCGTACAGATAATATTATAGAAGTGGATCGGTGTTTACTGGCTATTAAAGGTGAATGCGATTCAATTCCAGCGTGTTGGAGTAACGAAGTGTGTGCCAGTGAGCCGCGATAATGAACTAGCGGTGACTTGCTGATAATATGTAACTCGTATACACAGTCGAATTTTTTAGTTGTTTCCTAGAATTCCATTACAGCTAAGATCTCGGTTAGGTGTAACAATTAGTTATAAATAAATAATAATAAAATCTGTTTATTCATTTGAAAACACTTAATTATAGTGTATGTGTATAATTTGGGGATCCTTTTAAGTAAAAACCTGTGTCAGGGTTCCCAGCTGTTCCATAACAAACTTAATAATAAATACCTTAAGATATATATAATTTAACTACATGTTTTTTTAATTATTTTGATTTTTAACTGTTTTCAACACGCCTGAGTGCATGAATGAGTGTGTGCATGTTAGTGAATGAGTAAGTGTGTGTTATAAAGCTGTATAGCCATGGATTGTTTTTAAATAGACAATTTCACCATTTAGTACTGGAGTTAGACCAATTTTTAGATGATGGCTTACCGCCCAAGCTCACTCTTATATTAAGTGATACCGCCCCGACAATGGCACTCTAAATGCCATAGGGCTCGCGAGTGCGTTGCCGACCTTTAAATGGCCGATGTTTAAGAGCTTATGAACTCCGTGTTGCCAGTTATATTTCTTATGTCTATGTTTAATTTATGAATGATTATGCGGCATTTTGCTACTTCAATTACTTTACTATTATTTTTCTATTAGCTACGAAATTAAATGAATTTGATTTCGGAAGAGTAAAACTAAACTACGTCTAATTTCACATTTAATAAATGTATTAAAAAAACACCGACTCGTAAATGCATTAATGAGCAATAACAATATTCCTTATTTGTATATTAGACGTATATTACCATAAATTAATTGTATTAAACGCTAATTAAATTATTTATATATGTATAACCTAACGCGTCGATAGATTGTGATTGGTTAGCAGCGAAAAAAATCCTTAACATGTGTTGTTCGATTTTCAAATTTTAACCTCGTTTTACTTGCGATGTTTCTAACAAACCTGAAGCAAGTCTAGTCTGCGTCAGCTTGCGATTATGTCATTTGTATGCAGCAATAATTTTCTATACAAAATGGCCGTTACTAAGCTTATCGTGTTCCTAGTACAATTACAACAGCTCTAAAGCACTGTATTGTGTAATAGAGGAATAACAGCGACAATCTTGCTCTAGATAACTGACGCTTTTCCAGTTAGTTGCTTGTTCGGTAACCTCAGGTGGTCCACTTGCAAAATAGGCCTGTCCTTTCTATTTTGCATTGTAGTATAGGAGCTGCTGTACATTGTATATATTATAGCATAATTTCATTTAAGTTACGTTAATTACTTTGTTCTGACATAATTCAAAATAGTAAATCAGTGGGGCTACAACCTCTTTAGGTCTTGGCCTCAGAACAGATTGATTCTGTTTCATGATGATTTTTAAATCTAATAAGCAAGTAGGTGATCAGCCTCCAGTGCCTGACACACGCCGTCGACTTTTTGGGTCTAATACCCAAAAGTTATTCTTCACCGTTGGAGAAAATCTTAACATACACAATTCAAATGCATATTTTCAGGATTCAATAAGGTGGTTGTTAAGTACATTTTATAATGATAAATAGAATGTTTCCAGGCAATCTAGTAATTACTAGAATCCAATTCCAATTTCCAATTGTAAATTCTCCAATTTCCAGTTATATACAAAGTAAATTATAAAAACCATTTAAGTACCTAATACCTGACTTCATTTCTCTAATATAACCTTTTTAATTTGACGACAAACGGTACAAGATTTTGAGAAAACCTAATTAAATTTCTGAGAATTTGTAATATAAAAAATCATTTTCATTTGAAATCTTATGTGAGAGAATATTGTGAAAATTGGCACCAGCTCCAAGACTATGAGCTGGTGCAGCTGTCACGGAACCGGTCTTACTCGTGAATTTATTAGCAACATGTCAATATCCATAAACTGGGAGCCAACTGTACTTATATCAGCGTGTACCGAGATAAATCGCGGCCTGGGGAATGTGGATACAATAACCTATTTTATAATCTTTTTATAGAAACTTCACTTTAGAAAGCATAAATACTAAATTCTAGTTCTATAATTGCAATAATCTAAGTCTCAGTCCTGATTTATGGTGTCTTCTTTTAATTATTGTATAATCTTTAGTATAGTCTATTTATATTTTCATATAGCGACGTTTTTAATAAAACAAAGGAATGATGTACATACGTAATAAATTGTTAATCAAACAGTCACACACACCCATACGAACGCGTTGTTACTTTTCGCCGTCTAAATAAATAAATAACTTCGTTTTGCAAAACATATAACGCTAAAACAGTATTAAAATTAGACAAAATATACTGTTATTGAAGATTTTTTTTCGCCAAAAAAAATCTTTGCATACGTTTTCGCTGAAAATTATGAATGCGTTTTTTTTTAAATAATTTATTGAATGGCAACACCACGTAATATCATAGACATCTTACAGGCAATTGTCCATGATATTGCATAATGTTGCCATTATAATAAAACAAATGACTTCATGTATTATTACATTATTTCTGACAAATATATACCTACCCACTTATTTGTTAAAAATAAATTAACTAAAGTATTCATCTGTTTCTTTTCATCGCAATATAAGCACAATGTGTCACACGAAAAAGGGCTTTGTTTAGAATAAATTAAATTAATCTGAATAAGCAGTGATAAAAAATTGCCAACTACAGTACAATTATTGTCTTATATCTAGAGTTAGATCAAGAGTCATAAATATTAAATTTTTACTTACACGGCAAACTTAAATGAAATTCCTCATACGGCATTTACTTTTAGTTTTTTATTACAAAAACAATAAACGATATATTCCCATAGATATAATTTCGTTCCAAATTCAAAATGATATTAACCGGCCCAGTTTAATAAACAAAGCTTTCTTCGAATCGAATCAAACTTGATAGCATATAATCTCTAACTACAGCCGCCATTCAGGCCTCAAGCGACTCGTAAAACAATTATGCAAATGATCAACAGATTTAAAGTCATTTTATTAATAATCGAATAACGGGAGTTTGCATTTGCCAACGAAATGGAATTTTATAAATTGTATTAATTGTGAGGTTGCCGGCGTTTCTCTTGAAATGAAACTTATTAAAGAGGGCAGAAGTTTAATAAAATCGCTGTGCCTCGGGCAAGTTGAACACATGCTATGAAAAGTGATAGAACGAAGATGAAATCGTCTATATATTTTTTGCTAATGGTTAGTCTACACACGATACACGCGTAATTATTATTTTTATTTACGTAATTTATGTCTGTATGTGTGCATTATACAATAGTCATTCATTTGTTGTTTTAAATAATGTACGTTTGACGAAATATATACCGAAGTGTTCGCGTGTACTGCACTTAACATGTTTTATATACAATATTATTTTTAACCAACGCTGACTTATAGTGAGTAATTATTGAAGGAGACAGTCCTTCAATTTAACTCTTAACTACTAAAAATATATGTAAATTTCTATACTTTTTTTTAATGATTTCTAGCTAATTCCCATATAATAACTTACGTAAGTGGTATTGGTAACCCGGATGATTAAACACTACTACCTATTTCTTTTAACAACTTTTTGTATGACCTTTATAGCAAATTCCAAAAAGATGCCTCTTAACCTAATATTGAACATTATTTCCTTTAAATTCGTCACTATTACTTTTATGCTCATAGCTTGCTCAGTGTTATACCTGTCGTATTCATACATTGGACAGTCAGTCAGAACATGTAACACCGTCTCTTCAGCTGTATTGCTACAAGGACAGGCAACACTTTGTCTAACCCTGAACCTATAAAAATACAACAAGAATCCAACGTGACCTGTCAACATCTGGGTTATTAATCCCGTTGGTTTTATTTGTTTCATTATCGAAAAGGCCGAAACAACATTTGGAAGGAATTACTTAGTTATTGCAGCTGTTACGCCGGTGCAATATCTGTGAATTCATTTTTCTATCGTGTATCTACGAAGACAGTTCTTCAAATGCGATATGGGGCACCTATTGTATCTACGTAGTGTAATTACACAAATTAGAAAGACATTTAAGTCAAATGAAAAACATAAACAAGAAATCATTTTGAATTTAATTCATTTTAATGTATGATACACTTATAAATCTTTCGTAATGATTATTATTGCCGTAATATCATGTTACGTACTTAATTTTAGCACATAAAAATGTATGAATAGTAGAACCATAAATTCGTTTAGTTACAGCGATAATAAAGCAGTATTTTTGTTACCGCAATTGCACATTTTGCTGTAGACAAAATACCATAGCGCACATAATAACTCATGCATTATGAATATTTCTCAAAAACCTTTTAGTGTTTCTATTACACTAATTAAAATAATAAGAACGTGTAGTCTAGACACACCTCGACTCAAGACTAACAAGTTCCAAGAATTAAGATCGCTTCATTGAACTTTGAATAACTATCACATCTGTACTGAGTTTGGAAAGTGTTCTTAATATTAAGTATTAGGGTAAAAGAAACCAAATATTTAACGAATAAAAATATATACGTGATAGTAAGATGATATAGAAATTAAGAAGATTATTTATTGAATTATTTAATTGTTATATAAAGTATTAGCGACTAAATACAGTATACATATATTATGCGACAACATATTATGCAAATTATATTATTTTATAAACCTGACGTTGTGCTTAGGTTATGACAATGCTCCATTTAACGGATGACTCGTTAAATAAAATAAGTGTAACTAAACTAAAAAACGCTCATATAAATCTAACGAACCTAATGAACCATTGTTCATAGCTTGTTTTTTTATTTACAAACTAGCGGACCCGACAGACGTTGTCCTGTCTATGAATATTGATTTCAAATTGGTACAATTAATAAAAAAATATGTCAGAAACAAAGTGTTTATTATTCTAATGCTTTCTTTATTAACTCCGATCGAAGCATTTATTTTAAACGGTATTCATTTTTCTTACATCCTCTTTGACGATATTTGCAGCACGCATTCTGTCAAACACCATAAGGTTACATCAAAAAGTTCGAATTGTATGGTGGTTAAGTATTCTTAAATTTTTCTAATTTTCCGCGCATCAATTACAAACACAACAAAAAAAAATCAGACAAATCGGTCAAGCCGTTTTCATGTTATGTCGTGGCAACGGAAAACGGGTTTCATTTTTATATATATAGATAACTATTAGATACATTGTCTGCGTATCACTCACCGTATAAAACAGTTTCACTACAACCTTTTAGGTCTGGGCTTCAAATTTCTGTATCTGTTTCGAGATTTTGTTCATTTGTTTGTACTGATAGGCAAGTAATGGAGATCCACTTTCTGTGTCTGACACACGCCGTCGACTTTTTTGTCTTAAGCCTCCTTCTGCATTACTATTCACGATGTTTCCTTAACCGTACGAGTGAGTGTGTCCTTTAGTGCATAGTCAAGGTATGACCTTACCACCTCAAGGATGAGAGTTGCACGCTGAAACCACTAGGCATGCTCTCTTCGAATCAACATATTACGGTGCAATGCTATAAGATCTTTTATAATGTGTGTTAAACTTGTACAGTGTTATCATGGTAATGTAATAGATATACATTACACTATACAATTGGATTTAATTGGTCGGATATTTGTGATTGTCTGATTCACTTTAGAGAGGTCCGTTATTAACAAATTTACTGGTTATAAGTAGATATTCTTTTTTTTTTAATAATAAACGTAAATATTGTTGTATCAGTACAGTTGCTATTTCCTTAGCAAGTTACTCTAAGAATAGAAAGTAAAAAATATGAAAGTTTTCCATATAAAATATTAAATTTTTAGTAAAGTATGGTTTACATTTGAATAGAAATAGCATTAAAAGAAAGTTGTAATATCCAATTTGTCCTTAATAGAGCGATATAAAGCTAGATTTATTTAAGAGGAAAATTTACGAAAACATCTTAGCAGTGGAGCAATTACCAGGTTTCGGCTAACAGATTGAACATCAAAGGTCCCTTAATTAAAGCTCGGGAGGGTCATAAATAGCTTACGAAGCAAAACTGAAATATTTACTCGCCCCGCGAATCATTTAATTGAGTAATTTAAAATAATTTCTTATAGCTTTGAACTTTGTACATTGGTTATCGGAAAAACTTATTTGCCTTCCTAATTATGTAATTAACATAATACGCCCGAAATTGTTGATATTTTCTCAGTAATTATAAAGCCTCTTTTAGTTTAGTCTAATCTGCCAAGGTATCATGGTTCGATATTTCCAGTACAACCTTGATACTTGGACCTTCCATTTGACCGTATTCGACGAAAAGCGATTCGAATCGTCGACGACCAGTCACTTTCCGAGCAGCTTTATCCCTTGGCGTTGCGTAAAGATGTGGGGGCTGTTCGCACCTTCTACCCCATGTACAATGGAGGGTGTTCAGAGGAGTTTTTGCATTATTAAGGCAGAATTCGAAATACCACTCATATCACCTCGACGTCCGTCATTCCACAACTGAGCGTTTGTTAAGCCATTTTTTTTCGCGCACTACTATGTGGAACCAGCTGTCCACTGAAGTAGTTTAAACAAATTTGACTTAGGGTCTTTCAAGAAAAGAGCGTACCAAATGTCAAAAGGCCGGTAACCCACTTGCGAGCCTTCTGGCAATGTGAGTGTTCATGGTCATATTACTAAGCATCAGATGAGCCTCCTGCAAGTTTGTCCCCTCTAATATAAAAAAAAATGGTAACAGAAATGTTATGTTTTTTTTTTTTAATAACAGCACAATGGCCAAACATGTTATGTTACTTTACTACTAAAAGTCCATCTTTACTTAATTGTACGATAATTGACTGAAATATTAGGATAACGCCCTATGGGAGAAAAACTTAATTAACCATAATAATGTTATGTGGTTATAAATATATACCGGCTTAAGCCCCTCGCCCCTGGGATTTTGTGATACTGTTTCGTGTAATGACTTCAAAATAACCTTCTGCTCTTTCATCACACGGATAAATAACTCTAGATTGATAAAATAGAGTTACTGAATAATATGAATGTTGGATAAGCTGTCATTTTAGAGAGCCGACATAGTTTCTTTATCAAATTTCATAATTGATTTAGTTAATAATGTTTAAATTGCTATTAATCGGTATTTAGACATTTATAGTGTAGACAAGTTTGCTCAATTCCTGGTCACTGTTACTAAAACATTGTAAGCTGATCATAGTTTATAAGTAATTTTAAGAAATACCTCAGACATCTTGTACCTACGGGTAATGTGGTTGGATAATTTAATCTTGTTCATAATTTTACTAACTAATAAGTAAAAATCCGTATTAGAATTATTTTATATTTCCGAAATGTGAATAACAAATCGTGTCAATTATGACAAATTAATAAATAAAAATTAATAGTTGCAAACATATTTCTCTACACTACTGGATTTACAACAATTTCCCACTACTTCCTTACAAGCCTATAATATTGACAAAACAACACAAAACAATATAAAAAATAAGTTAAAATAAAATAACAAAAGCAAAAATAACAGGGAGTATAATTTAAATTCAACTTAATTATTATGAGTGAATGCGTACTCCGATAAAAATGTTAAATAGTTACAAGCATAAAAACCTATGTCGCATCCAGTAAAACGACTTCGTATTTATAGTAGTTGCTCCTGAATTCATACATGTCACGTTTACAAGGGAGTCGCGAGAATCAAGCTGCGGTACTAAAGTTTACTGGTCATTAAAGTGTCGTTACCATTTTTTTAATTCACATTAACGTACGTTGTATATTGCAAACTTTTTATGTGACTGCAAGATATACGTACCTACAATATTTTTTTTATAACTAATTATTAATGTAATTAATGAATTACATAATTATTATACTATTTTTTAACAGGAAGTGAAAGAGTGGCGAAGAGTTTGTTGCCAGTTCTTCTCTTCCGTTCTACGCTAAATTAGAAGCATTTTATATTTATTTCTTTTTTGACGTTCATAAGTGTTCATTGTTTTACCCCTATGAATAAATGATTTTGACTTGACTTGACTTGTCGGGCCGGAGGTTCAGCTGATGTTTAGTGCTACCGCCCGCCCATGAACACTCAATGAGCCAGAGAGTTCACGAATGCGTTACTGGCTTTAAAATGTTTTTGCAAAGCACATTTTGATTATCACTTGCAATTCAATAATATATTAGATGACAAACGAAACTAATGAACACCTTTAATCACGAACATCAAACTCAGAGCGATATTGAATGCTTTGTCCGTATCAAACAAGATATCTAATCTATCTATCTATATATATAAACAGTCCTCAAAGGAGGATCAAAAGTATCGTATTACCATAGTAACCATAGCAATAGTTGAAATAAACAGCTTCTAACATTTCATACAATCAATCAATTTCTCAATTTGACAAATACTAGTAAGAATCTCACCCTACTTTGCTTCGTATAAATTAACGTCACAATCATGGCTTGATCAAGTAACATACATACAGGTAAACGTCTTACCCAATACTTTATAGATATTCGAGTGTGATTTACAAAGCTCACTGACTTACAATGACCCATTAGAACTACATCTCTAAATCTAACCACAGTACTTATTCATCCCATAATCACATATTCCATATCAGTGTAACAAAATGCCATTTTATGCTTTAAAGTATGCCTTATAAGAACAATAGTTCCGTGAAGTTTTGTTTAAAATTCACGGATGTCTCAACTCCATTAATAAATGAGATTAATTAATCTAAAGTGGCGTCTGTCGTGTTGAAGAATAGTCAGAACGCCCCAAGCGCTACAAGTTAGTGACGCCAAGTAATTGCTTTTGCTAAATCAACAGTCGGTATTGCTAGGAATGACTAAGATTTTAACGTACACGTGGAATCGCCGTTAAATGATTTCTGAATGTATTAAAAGAAATATAGTATAGTAAAAGAATAAATTAATGGAATAAATATGTATTTACAAAACATCAAAAATGTCCAATTACTTATGTCTGTGAACGAGCGTCTAAAAAGTTATTAGGCACGTATTCATTAGTCACATAATGCCTGTTGTAACATCGATGCAACCTGCCTGTACTTTTGTTAAAATTATTGTACATATTGTTAGATACTAATATTTTTATTTTATATAGATTTTTTTTTTCAAATAATTTCATAACACGATGTACATAACTAACTTACCCTAAATTTTCTCGCGAAGTGAATTAAAGTGTATTTTTTTGAGAAATAAAGAATATTATTACTTTAACCTTATCACTCTTTAATTTCAATGCTTATTCATTTGAATGTATCAATTAACTATTATGATACCTGATATCTATAACTTAAAGTATCTCGCCTCCCTGGCTTACCGCTTGACAACCCTTGGTAGAAGAATATATTTATAACTTGTCCTTTACGTATGATTTGAATCCTTGACCAAGTTAATAAGAATTTTGTATTTTAGATACTTAAAATAGATAATCTATTGTGCTCAATAATCGTTGAACTTTTACGTAATTTCAACCTATGATAAACAAAGGCATCAATGTATAACACCTACTTATTTGATTAAGCTATTATAAAGAAGATTCAAACAAAGGATTACGTCACACTAAACGGAATCAAACCAATGTTGTAACTTTGCAGAGACAATAGAACTTTCGATTTATTCACGTAACGAAAATTACATAGTATCTGAATATTGTAATCATAGAAAACACGCTTAGTGTTTATGTAGGTGTTTAAAAAAATAATTTGTGTGATTCTCTTTTTACTACATATTATTTGATTTATGTTCGTTTCCTCTACTGGCCTCACTGCAAATCAGTTTTGTTGTCATAAGGTTAGCCCCAGTGACCACAATTTGGCCTTAATTGGCGTGAAGTGCCAGTTTAACACTATGCCTTTTTTAATTATGGTTGTAGTCATGAAATATTTGTAACCCAAATATGGGTTAACTACATTTACCCATATTTAGGTTAGAATCGTATTTGTGGGTTTTTTTTCTTTGAAATGTATTCTTCAAATTCTATATTTGTCTACCGTTAATAGAGAATTGGATTATAACTTAAAAAGCTATTTTATATAGAACAGGAAAATATTCTACTAAGGTAAACATTTTGGAAATGAATATCGAAATCATATAAGCATAGGTAAGGATAATAATAATTATTATTACTTGTCTGTATTCAACATTCAATTCAGTTACATATTTATCAGCATATTACAAAATTGCTTCATATTTAAACTTGTACGAGGTCATGTTAAGTTTGTACACAATATTCGTAGACAATAAATTAAGAGGAATAATCATGCCAGTGGTAGGCAATAAATTGTGAGTTTGAACTATCAGCCGTACTTTGCGTCCCTCAGCGAAGCATGCCAAGGCTAATCCATACATACTATCGTTGAAACTTGAATTTATGCGCTGAATTAATATTTCTAAAGTAGAAATTTATAGTGTTTTATAGTAAGCCTAGATTTAATTTCTTACAACTTAGGGGATACACTTGCTATGTAGTTTTTCACTCTTTCTCAATCGATCTCAATCGCTCTCTCCATTTTCTTCAACAAAAACGCTGCACATCTTCGTGGCGTTCCGTAAAAATTTTACCCTCATGCGCCTAAAGAAATTTCACTTCAAAGATCTATGTCTCATTAAAACAGTTCGTGAAATCAATACCAGAGAATATTGAATTTATTTTCAGACAATGCAACGAAACCCCATTTAAAATCAATACGAAAACTCACTTGTTCATACAATGCTTTCCTTTGACTTGTTACCCCTACGCGTCCAATTAGACGTACCGTTGGGAGAAATTCAAAAAACGAATGGTGAGAGCTTTTCTATATAGCACCTTAAAATTCAATGAGTTTGTGCAGCTACAGATAAAGCGATGCGTTTAAAATTTTTGCTATAAGAATGAGCACAAGTCAGATGAACTGGCCTTCATAAAAAACTGTCAAAATGGCCACCACATCTTCTAGAAATAGACGTTGAAAACTGTCTTCATCACACCCCGCACGCTCTTAATTAGTGTCTGAAGAATTTTTTAGCTTTTGTACTTACGTTACTTTAAGGTTTTCCCACATTCTATAGAATGAGGCAATTTATTTATTTATTAACACTTTGTCGCAAATATACAGAAATACAGTACAATTAAAATAAAAAGGAGGGCAACTGGAGTGGAACGAGGTAACCACGATTTACTTTTTTATTAAATATACATTTTTTTTCTTTAAACACCAATGAGGTTTGCAATCCAGGTTTTGTTTTTAATGAACTCGCTGGCACTGCCGCCACAGAGCTAAAACGCTCAGCCACGAACAGTCTTGAAACACACTACCAATTAAACTCGACACTTTACGCCTCTTTGAATTGTTAATGCTATAGTTCTAACTTCGATCCTAAGGGCCGAAGGACATAACAATATAAGTCGCACATGTTAAACACTTTCTTTTAAATAAAAACTTATAATTTTATTACGTTATTCCATATCATTCTGTCAGAAATATTTTTATTAAAATGTCTTGGAATCTGTCATAACAAATTGCGCGAAAGAAGTGACATTTTCCCCACGGGGTCAATGACCTAAATATTTTCACCCTTCGCGCCATTTCCCTAATGCACAGACGCTGTGATAAAAGCTGCCATTCATATGATAAAAATGTTATTGAGTATTTGCATATCCACAGAATAAAATTGGATTTCTTATACGTTTTTGTGATGCGTTAATATTTATATAACTCAACTCTTTATATCCAAACCGTAGTGCTTATTATCAACAGACGTTCGTTGTCTGTTATTAATGATTGCTCTCCGTAACAAAGCCATAGACTGCAACTGAAATATGTTTTGAAATATTTATCTCAAATTATGAAATATCATAATAAATTATTATTCATAATTAAGAAGAACCCGACAGTATAGAAGGCCTTTAAAAAGGTATTTCTTTGGTCTAGTGTATGATCGGGACTTGTAGTTTACCTTCGATAGGTGGCGCTGATAAAATTTAACGGCATCGTCGTGACTAGAATATCCAAAGTTTTATAAGCCACAATAACCTGCACAATACGTGTAATAAAAACATTTGATTGTCAAACTATAAATTTATTTATTTGTATCTATATCATTTTTAATTTTTTATAAAGAACCAGCGGACCCTCCGCTTTGGTTATAGTAACACGATGAAAAAAAATTCAATTATTGTAAGCTTTCTGTTATAACCTTGGTCTCAGTGGTTTTTTGTTTTTTCAGCGGTATTCTGGGCTCGTACCTTTGAACTTCGACTATGTATGCATAATATGTTCTTTTTAGGTGCACAATAAACACTTGCACACTTCTACTTAAAATATCATAAGTGTTTAACAAATAAGACTAAGCACTTATTAGCAATACAAAATATAAATGACACAGTAGACTAAAGGGCTGTAGCGCATATAATAACTTTTTACCTAGTAATATATTTCTCGCACTTTTAAAGCTGCTTATATACATATTTAAAAGAGCATTTTAACGACATCCTATCAGTGCCCGATCTATGTATCTAATATGAAATCCATTTGGAAAAGTAATCTTAAATATTATGGTCCATTTTGTATGTAGGAAGATAAGCGATATCAGTTATGATACTCTGTTGTATGAAAAGTCATACGTTTGGGTGATAACTTTTTTATTGCTTCAACGTGTTATTTTATCAACGACTTATTTAAAGAAAAAATGTTAAAAATGCTTCATTTTAGAGTGTAAGAGATATAGTTTAGATAGACATTTATAATTAAGTGATATTATGAAATATTTTTCGGTTAGTTTTAATAAAAAATATTACCATCCGTATCACCTCGACGTCCGTCGTTCCATAACTGCGGGTTTCTTAAGGCAATTGCCTTGCAATTGCCTTTCCACGCACCGTCACTATGTGGAACCAGCTCACTGAAGTAATTCCGAACCAATTCAACTTAGGGCCCTTCAAGAAAAGAGCGTTCCCATTCTCAGAAGGCCGGCAACGCACTTGCGATCTCCCAGGCAATGTGAGTGTCCATGGGCCGCGGTATCCCTTAAAATTAGGTGAGCCTATTGCCCGTTTGCCTTCTGTTACATAAAAAATACTGTAGTTTTTACATTTCATTCCATTCATTTAGCTTAAGATAGTATTTAAAAACCATTAGTTTACAACGCTTAAACCGCATTCCCACATCTCATTTAAAAGTATTTTATACAAAGGGTCATAAAAACTATTGATAGTATCTCAAAAACCTATATGCAGTCACAATAGCAATTAACTCACTACTTCCATACTGATTTGACGATAGAACCGCTACCAGTACGTGACGTTTGTTATCTTGGTACCAATATAATTGAACACGAAGGCTTTTGACCGCTACATATGAGAATTACTTTGTAGTACTTTAATGAGGTTTTTCGGCGGTGTTGCAAAAAATAAATAATTTAAATCGATTCAATGGATTGATGGTTGTATTAGAATTTTTTAATAGTTTAACTTATAAATCTTACGTTTTTGCTAATTAAAAGCTAACATTTCTTATGTAGCATTTATATTATTCGACTTCAAAATTTTTTTATTACTTTCCTAGGATTCCAACTGTACTAAATTTATTCATAATGTTTGACCACACATTTTCAGTTCAACAGTCTAATTTCAAATCGGATCGGTGGTTGATATGAGTATCCATGTATAAGATAAATAAATAATGTTTACAGCTTAAGTGGGTTTTTAACATGTTATTATTTTTTTAATTTAAAACAACAACTGCAAACAATTTTAAATTCAACAGAACAACACCGTGTATGCAAACAATTTATTTATCTGTTTTTGTTGCGTGACTTTTTTTAATCACTCTCCGTCAATACTCAACATTCATCAATCTTATTGATTGATGGGTCAGTAAAATCAATTCAGTACTGATGATGTGTTTTGCTGCTTAATTTGACATTAAACATAGCCGATACTAACATAAATAATGGTCTTCGGACGCCTTGAACTTAGCAAATTAAAATTCAAGAATTTCATTACTTTGAAAGCCTTGGGCGTTTGCTTTTTTCTCCAGGTAAAATACCATTAAATGAGATTTGAAGTCAGAAATGAACAGCTTTTAGACTAACGAAGTGAAACGTTTCTTAATCTAAAATCTTCAACATAATTAAAACTATATTACTTAACTCAAACATTTTCTTTTAGGAATTAAATTTTTATGGTAAATTACGACTCGTTCTCTCATAAATTCAGTAAATATATATTTTATATGTTACTCAGTTGGTCCAGTTGCGTTGCGCTTTCAAAGAAAAATGCCTCCGTACTTCTGTTTTACACTGTTACGAATCTTTATAGAATACTAGCTGATCCGGCAAACGTCGTTTTGCCATGTAATATCATTTATAATTAAAAAATAGGGGTTGATCGTAGAGGGGTGAAAATGGCTGTATGTATTTTTTAATGGTGTATCATAAAATAATAAAAAAATAAAAAATTTATCTTAAAATTTAAAAAAATATATATTTAGGGGTGGGACTACCCTTAACATTTAAGGGGATGAAAAATAGATGTGGTCCGATTCTCAGACATACCCAATATACACACAAAATTTCATGAGAATCGGTCGAGCCGTTTTGGAGGAGTTTAACCACAAACACACGAGAATTTTATATAATAGATTTCCTCTACATAAATATTTCTCTTATAATCGAAATTGTAATAATAATTATTATAATAGTTTCGTTTCCGTTAGATTACTTGTTATCAATTCTCTATTTGCTTAATCAAGTTGTTTGATTGATATAACGCTAGAAGGAAATCCTCCAATTATTCAAAACCACATCAACATTTGGCAAGTTAAATTCTTTTTATCAAAAATCTTGATCGTTTGAAAGTTGAATGGTACAATGAAGCTCTAAATAACGTCCGCCGCTGTCAGTGCGGCGCCTCTGACGGCAGTGCACCACACGTGGTGGACTGACGGACAATGCCACGATCTTGACGGCAGTCTGTGGCTGCATTCACAGGTTAAGCTAGTGTGAAAATGATGTGTTAGTTGGACTTTAGAAGTAAATTAATTAAAATAGTAATATTTGAAATGAATTAGTGTAATGTTTATATCTGTCCTTCAGAAAATAATATGTAAACTAATATACGAATATATATTATGGTGGTTTTGATATCATTATAGAACTATCGTATTACGTAATTCCAAGTAGGCGACATCAGCACTATGGATTAATACACGTAGTTATAAGATGTCATATGCAGGGTCTAGGCCTTATGCCAATGCCAGCCAATTAATTTATTGAAATCAATTTTAATTGGCCCACGGCTTTTTTACAATAGGACATATTATGACATTGAATGATGTATTTTTAATGGAATTGGGTTAAACTAAAGTTTATTGGATTAGAAAACCGTGTGATATGTATTTTCTTGAATACATCTTGTGTTTTTGAAGTGAAACTTCTTTATCGGGGTTGGAAAAAAATTTAGTGTAACATTTTTCGGTTACGCGTCACATGTTTCGGTAACGCGTCACATGTTTCGGTTACGCGTCACATTTGACCGTTACGCGCGTCTTTTTCTCGTCCCTACCACGGTTGATTCGAAGAGATTCTAAACCATTAATAACAAAAATTTATAATAACTATATCAATGATACTAAAAATTATATAACAATTTATGAAATTCTGTAATAATCTTAGTGGTAATAAGGTAAAATGAAATAATTGTATTATTTGTATTCAAGTCTACCTAATTTAACTTTATTTAACCAATTTCTGTAAAGTTAGTTACATATAGATAATTTTTCGAAAAATAAGGTCATAAAGAAGTTTCACTTCTAACGTGTGTACACTAGTACACGCACATTTTTTATTCACTATCGTAATATTTCTGTCAATACACATGGTTTTTTTTAACAAATTATCTCATTCAGCTAAGCCTTCTTGGCCAGAATGAATTATAGTTTTATATTACCCACCGTTTAAAATAATCTATAAAAAACTCCTATAAGTGTTACTTATGAAATTAATAGCTAAATCTTTTGTGATGATATTTCTACTACTATTATGTCATAGACAAATGTCAGCGGACCAAAAGGAACAAGAAGGTTTTAAGTTGTACCTGTCCATAAAAAGAAAACAGGCAAAACCTCTTTCCGGCCCGAATGTTCAAACAAAGGCAAAAAATCTCGATATTCAAAAGACAGGAATAAACTTCATTTGCGTGCTATTAAATCGGAAGCGCAGGTGTAGAAAACAATGTTGATCATTGAAATTTGAACTTTAATGCTAAAGCATATGACTTATAATTGCTTGGCATTATCATTGATACTATGTCTCATTTATACCGCGGTTCCATGTCACGATAATTGACACATCAGACGTGGATAACACACCAAGTAACATCATAAGTTATTAAGGTTTCCGTGAGGTTTTGATACAAAATATTGGCGATACAAGTTGATAGATGGTACGTTTGTGTAAGGGTATGGAAATGTTTCTTTACGAATTTGGTAAAAGGGGATAATTTTAGGCGCAGGTTAAATTAACCTGGAGATATATAAAAACAAAGGCCAATACTACCAGCTTTACAAAATCATGTATTATAATGATTAATTAAAATAGCTTGGTAAATACACATCAAAAAGTGTAGAGAAAATATTTTTGTGAATAAATTTGTTCATCTTAAGTATTCAAGAGTTCTAAATAAATTCTAATTTCTAATGAAAAACCAAATGACAATATACTTAATAAATTCAATTACTTCCAGAGTGCTCTTATCTGTGGCCAGACTGGCAGTCTTTTGTTTTGACAGTTGCATATACATAGACATACCACAGGCTGCAAAGCACAGCCGGAGTACTAACAAGAAAACGTCACGCAACAATGCAATAGGGACACGCGGTGATTGCGCCGTGCCGTCTCGACAACTTGAGATATTAGACTTGGTCCATGTACTTGGATAGTTAAATGCAAGATAGGGTAATGTAAACTCATAAAGTATCTATCAGCTGTCTAGTATAAGGCTTTAACAACTAAACGTGGTTTAAGACCGTTTTTACCGCGCACCACCTCTATGTGAAACCAAAGGCCTACTGTAGTACATATTTTCGAACTAATTTGAATAAAAGATTTGATAGATATTCAATTGTCCTTCAATAAAAGAGCGTACTAATTGACAAAAGGCCGGCAACGTAAACGTGAGCCCTCGGCATAGAGAGTATCCATCACTTAACATCAGATGAGTCTCCTATCCGTTTGCCCCTGCCCCTTTTATAAAAATACCTAACAATAATAATGCATATTCAATGCACAGGCCCTAATTAAAGATTTAAGTTGGCTAGGAAGTAATTGACCCCAGAGCTGGTGGTACCCTCGCTTAACGAATAAGTATCGCAATACAGCGAGGAAACGCTGTTGCTTACATGAAATGTACACTGCCACAGGGGCCAAACTTTTTAAATTTATTTTGGTTTTCTATTTATCCGTTTTTCATTATTATCATTACCAAATAGGTTAAGACTATTGTTAATACAAATATAAATTTATGTTTCATTAAGATTATTAATAAACATGTACCTACTTATATGTAACAAAAATATGTTTTAAAGCGCCCATTATTATAGGTAACTTGGTAACTTTCTGTTGAAATTTTTCCTGAATTTTCTTTGCTATAAACCTCACGGAGCCCGAGACCTTTCCAACGAATGCAAAACCGTGGAAATCGGTTCGTGCGTTCTGGAGTTATAGCGTCAGGAAGGAAAACCCGACTTATTTTTATATAGTAGATAAAGATATCAAATTATGAATACTGTACAGGCAGCAGGCCAAGTTTTTGTCACATATGATAATAATATAATTATTTTAAGAACCCTATGGTTTTATAAATAATATGAAGGATTTAAAAGTATCTGACTAACGTCAAGCAATATAGTGGGCAAATTATTATTTTTATTTATGCGATTAACATTGTAAAGTCTAGTTTAAGCCTTTTACAATGTTAATCGCATAAATTTTTCTTTTTATGTGTGTAATTTACTCTTTGACATAATATTATGTATAGTGCTTTTTGGTTTTTACTAAAACCCAATTCGTTGAAATCATTAAAAAAATAGATTTTACTTAAGCCTTAATTACATCAAATTGTATGAACATTAAGTTAATGAACAAGGTCTCGATCCGTTTTCCTCTCGAATTTTTCCTCTTTTTCCATAAGTAAAATTTATGAGCAAGTATTTTGAATGTACATTAGTTAATGAATGCAATTCTTGGCAATGTGTTCTAATATAGCCTGCGTCCTTATTCTGTTTTTGTGCTTTTAAAGATATTTTTTACAAAAAAATATCTAAATAAAATATATATCTCTCTATATGTATAATTTAAGTCAAATGTCATACAATAATATAATAAAAGGAAAAATCAAACAATTTATTTAATTGTTTTTGTAATTTACGCTCGCATCGTAAAATTGTTCTGTAAGTGAGAGTAAAACCCAGTAACTTTAGGCTTTGAGACAAATAACAATACAATTCTATATCATTGATGCGAATAATTTTTTCGCGGGATGTCAATTCTAGAAACCCGAGATGAAATTCTTCAAAGTATTCATTTTATTTGGACCACAAAATGAGCATAAACACATGTTATGATAACAAATAGAATGGTACTATATAATATGCGAACACAAACACAAGCCAACAAAATTAATTAATATAATATGCTATATACATTCAAAAGCATTTTTAATTATTTTTACTTCAGTTTACTTGTACATTTAGTACAGCATCATTACATGACCACACTGGAAATCACCCGTGAGATTTCCAGTATGGTCAGATTGATTTTTGTTAAATTGAGTAAAAAAGAGTTTCAATATAAAACTAAAACTTACGTAAATAAATTATTTTCATACAATTATTACAATATTAGATAAAAGTATTGCAAGTAATAAGGGTGTGCTTAATGGATGGTACTAAGGCCATCTAGAGACGCGCCCCTGCAATAAATGTCGTGAAAGCCTGAAGTTGAATGGAATATTTTTCTTTTATGTAATTTTTATTATCAACTACGTTACTGCTACCTTTAATTTAAAACATTCTAATTTATTATTTAAAATGCCATCGACACAGTAAACGTGAGATACAAATGATAAAAAATATATACATCTTCATTTTTATTACATTTTTTAAATCTCCATTCTTATTGCAGTGTACTCTGTATAACGCCATTTTTGATAACTAACACTCTCTATAACGTAAAACTAGTCATTTATGTTTATTTGGTTTAACACAAAACGCATACTACAATTCACTCCCTATACCGAAAAAAATGCTTGGTCCCTTGAAATTCGTTATAAAGACTTTATACTGTATATATTTAATATTTTTAATGAAATATCACACCTTTTTACAGACCTTTTACTATTATTTATAACAAAAATCTCTTTTTACTTTAAAAATACGAGTATTTTAATAAATACCTAAAAAACTGTTGTATATGACAAAATTGTGATCCAAACGTATCGTATGCACCATTAATGCAATAGACTAAAGCATGTTTTAAAGCTTTTCATGCCTCCCTAATATTAAGTCAAGCCTCTGTTACTAAGCCAAGCTTATTTTTCAACGTCATTAGCCGTATTCAAAGGATAATGCATTCTTTGCAATAACGCGTGGTAATATATGGAAAATAGGTGCAGCGAGGGTTAACTTTGAAGGAAAATGTACGTTTTTCATTTATCTTACTTATTTTTAAATACAACGTGTATAATACTACTTTGTGTGTTTTGTATCGCCGGGTTATTTACCTTAGGTTTATAGCGCCCGTGTCTTATGCGCAGTGCGTAACTTTCCTTTGAAATTTTCTTAAAAAGACTAAAGATATAGGCTTTAATAATAATAACACTTTATTGATATTACAGTAACATAAAACAGGAGAGAAATAAGATTAAATAAATGAAGACTAAGGATGTAAATGGGCGGTCTTAACAAAAAAACATAATGTAAACATTAAAAAAAAATACAACACTGAACTTAAAACTACACTCAACTCAATATAAAAATATCTAACGCTTGTTAGTACAATGTTGTCAATTGTTTCTTAAACATAAATTTAGTCTGCGATGTCTGTACAGCTGCAGGCATCCCACAGTCGAAATAGTGAGGAGTGTTTTGGCCAAGTGGCTTCAGCTTGCTAATCTCATTCATGAAACAGGTCTCCTTAGACCCAAAAAGTCGACGACGTGTGTCCCAAAAGGCTGATCATCCCTTGCTAGATACCAAATGATCACGAAACAGATGCAGAAATAATTCCATAGATTAATTTTGTCGAAATTATATAGTGTGTCGCTGAATGGCTGAATAGTTGCGATAGTTTTACCGCCCGTCGCAAGTAAACGGTAAAATTTACATACATTCCAAATTATAACAAATTGTCTTTTTTTAAGAAATTGCAACCAGAAACTCTTTAGTCACGCGATTGAACAAATATGGTACAGCGAGATGTTTTAACATTTATAATTTTTTTAACGAATAGTTAGTAGTTCATAATTAAATATGTAGTATGCAGACTTAGCATCTTTAAAAATCAGTAACATAAATTGAATATTAAATCACTTTCTTTATAACAAAAGATTCAGTGGTGGCTACATCTCGCTTTTTTGAAGATAAATTGTTCCCGCACTTTGAATTCTTAAATGTATATTTAGTGATGTATTATGTTCTGTATACTATTTTAATATCCACAAACGAGAAAACTTTCCACATATATTTAAACGTGGCACGACAGGCTATCATAAATGTCTGTAAAACTACGCAAATATTCAATGCATTAGCACAAAATTTCAAACTTGAAAAGGTAAATTCCGGAAGTCTGCATACTTCTTGGACGCTTAGCTGACGGTAATGTCATTTATACATGCAAACATTGCATACACTTGCGAGGTTGAAATTGTTAACTATTAAAGTATTAAAAGCAAGTGGCTATATCATAATCTACTTAGCTCGTGTTTAGGGTTATCAGATGCTAGTTAGTGTTATGACTACGAAGACTTTGACACTTATTTAAAAGAAAAAAAAATCAATTTGAAATTTCTTTAGGATAAAATTTTTACTTAATTTTAGAAGAAAAGGGAGAGAGCGATTGAGACCGATTGCGATATAGTGAGAAGGGTGAATTACCTATAGAATTTTGTTAATACTCCAGTCAATTTATACATTCGAAGGTACATAAATTCCCAACAAGCCAAAAATCAGTAAAATTGTTCAAAACATAATTATAAATAATGTTTAAAAGTTCCCCATCACTCTCGTTTATGGATTTTTTTTATTCAATGTCAAAGGTCAAAAAAATCAGTTTTTCGCGATTTTCAGCAAAACGGTAAGTTTTATCATAAAAGTATCTTAGACAAAAATGTAGATCACCTACTATATAAAAATAAGTCGGGTTTTCCTTCCTGACGCTATAACTCCAGAACGCACGAACCGATTTCCACAGTTTTGCATTCGTTGGAAAGGTCTCGGGCTCCGTGAGGTTTATAGCAAAGAAAATTCAGGAAAAACTTGAACAGAAAAGCGGGATCACCAAACGAAATGTTACATAAAACGAAGCCATCTGGTGGCGAAACGGAGTTCGCCGAGTTTGCTAGTATAATATATAATCATCTAAAAAAAAATTATATACTTTTTTTCCTGACTTCGCAAAAGATTCACAGGATTCCGAAATAACCACTGTATTGGCTACAAAATTATATGTGAGTACAAAAGCTCTAAAGTTAAACAAATGTAATTTAAGGCCGATGTAAGAACAATAATCCATATAAATAGCTGCCCTAAGCCATGTCCGTCCAAACGTCTGGACGCTGCCAACAAATTAATGACACCAATAAAATAAATGCGACACATTCGCTTACACTTCCCTCTCTTTATGTCGTATTTAGGACATAATCTTTCGTATGTGTCATTAAGGGTCTGTTTTTATGTCTCACAGATAACCTTAAAGTGTTCTCAGTGTTTGACCATAATGCAGAGATCTTTTAAGGAGATATATTTTAGATTAAGATGGACAAAAAAACAAAAAAAGTGCGTGCGTACAAAGTACACATGTCAGAAGTGAAACTTCTTTGTAAATTAATTAAAATAAATAACAAATATGTTTATTATGGAACATAAGATACATGTATCACTTATTCCACGTCATTTGAATTTGTAGGCATCCCTACTCATCGGCAAAGAAGACAGAGGGTGTAGGCCGAGAGAAAAAGCCGGCGTAAAAAACTCTCGGTACTCTTTTAAAACAGCAAATCATCAAACAACACTTATTTAAAACAAATATCGCAAATTAATTAGAGGTAGCCTGTCTAGCACTAGTCCCAGGCCCTTTTATCAACTAGATCATCGTTGACTTTATAGTAAGCCTTTTTACACAGCTTTTCTTTAAAACATTTCTTAAATTTATTGAAAGGCAGAGACAAAAGAGCCTCTGGGATTTTATTAAAGAAGAGTATCCCTTTCCCCAAAAAAGAATTACTAACTTTAGATAGTCTAGTACGGGGAAATTGCAGCCTGCGTTTATTCCGTGTACCTATTAACATTGTGCGTATGTTCTATTCTAGTAAACTTATCACTATTGTATATATATATACACTATGTTGTATACATACATAATATTTTCATAAATACATATATTGCGAGGGGAAGGTAAGTATATTAATTTCCTTGAATTTATCTCTAAGAGATTCTCTATTATTACTAAGGTATAAGCCCCAATAGATGATCATGTACCAGTATATGATAACTCCATGTATTTGTATATCTATATTCAAACTTTATACGTGCTAATGATAATATAAATAAATCAAAAGTAAAAATCTGCGTTTACTGCACAAGACGTTTTGCGACAGAATTGCCATCTAAAGTTCTAATATGTAACTACGAAACGAATACATCAACTAATATCGTGTATTTTTTCTCCCTTATTCTCTCTCTCAATCTTTCTCACTATTGCTCTCTCCCACCTCTCACTCCATGGCGCTGTGCATGATGCCACGTTCGCTCTATCTCACTCTCTCTCTCGATCTTTCTCACTTGCTTGTTCCCTACTCTCGCTCCATGGCTATTTGCTTCATGCTACGTTCGTTCACTCTCTCTCAATCGCTCTCTCCCTTTCCTTCGACAAAAACGCTGCATATCTTCGTGACGCTAATATTATTATTTATTATTATTGCGTTTCATCCCTAAAAATTTTACACTGAGGCGCCTAAAGAAGATTCACTTAAAAAATTCTACACTATATAAATAAAATATTAATAACTCCTCTGTAGGAAGTTTTAGACAAAGTAGTAATTTATAAATCTACACTAATATTATAAAGTGGAAAACTTTGTTTGTTTGATTGTAATGAATAGGCTCATAAACTACTGGACCGATTTTAAAAATTCTTTCACCATTCGAAAGCTACATTACCCACGAGTAATATAGGCTATATTTAATTTTGAACAAAAATAGGGTTCCGTAAGATATTAGGGTTTTTCGGACACAAGGTGTAAAAAATCAACCAAAAAAGTTACTTATTTTGCGTACCCTGCCTAAACTATTAAGGATAGAACCATAAAATGTTCTAAGTAATTGTAGATCTTATAAATATCTACAAAAAAGTTCTGGACACACTATACCTATCTATGTCGAGTGAGGCACAATAACCATAAATGATATAATGACATGGCAAAACGGCGTTTGCCGGATCAGCTAGTATAACATAAAGTCTTACATAATTGCATGAATTCAGACATTGCTGCAGTCTTCTTTTGGTTCTGATTTCTAATCTTAAAAATCTAGAAACGCACACAGACAAAATCTCATATAAATCGATGAATTAAACAGCTCAAGGTCACTTAAGAATTAAACATTAACAACAAAACCATCTTAGCCGTTAATAATAAGTGATGAGTAAAATTAAAGGTAATAATTTTTGATTAAAGGTATTTAACGATAGCGGTACGTTTACGAGAAACGATTATAAATTAACGACTCTTAGTCTATTAACTCACCTGATTAAATTTTAACTATTAAATTCTATTAAGCATCTAACAACTAGTTTAATATTAATTGTTAACGATTTGATTAATTGCGTTGAACTTTTAAAATTGCATTCTAACCGATATATAAAGTAATTTATATTGTAAATCAAATACTCCAGCCTAACCCTTCACGGCTCATTCAATATGCCGGAAACCCTGAGTTTGATTCCTGGAAAAGTAATTCGTTTCAAATGAAAGACATACGAGATTGTACGCTCATCTGCGCTATTTAAAATCTAAGATAGATGTAATATTATGTTTAGAAGAGCTCAATCTTTGTTTGTGGTAACGGTTTCGTGTCGTTTTTTGTATTAATTTTACAAATTAATAAACTAAAGAGTTTTAAATTTGCACTGTGGTGTGGCCCTTTAGGCACCAAGGATATTATTATAATATTATTTATATTATATAATAATCATGGTAAATTAAGAAAAACGAGTGTGTACTTATGTACACGGATTAGAAGTTATACTTCTTTGGCGTAACAAGATTAAAAAGTTTCTTTATTCGTTTGTAGAAAAAACGACTGAAACTGACTATAGCTAACTTCGGGGTGTCGGTTTTTTGAGACCATAGTAAAAATTTACTCTCATCATTTTTCCCTCACACGCCAAAAAAATTATAACTTCAATATAAGAACGAAAGAAGTAAATATCTTAGGCAAACATATTTAATTATATGTAACTATTTAGTAACTGGATTCAGTTTCATAATACGTATTTCTAAAAACTGTTTAAGCATTAGGTCTCTTTGTGTGAATATTTCACATAAATTAATACTGATTAATTTGTGGGAAAATTTTAACAATGCGTTAATAAAATTGTAATTTACTATTTAGTACATGGGAATCTGCAATAACAACTTTGCGAGTGATGTAACCCATTTAATTTAAAGCGCAAGCGACGTGTATATTAAATTTAAAGGCCGGCAACGCACCCAGTAAAATGGGTGTCTATGGGCAGCGAAGACTGCCCCTTTTGGTAGTCCCGCAAGTTCGTTTGCCCCTCTTTTATATTTAAAAAAAAATTAAGCAAATTTGTTATGATTGTTATTGTTAGTGTTATTATGAACTTGTTTTGTTATGATTAAAATTTTAATAATTAAACATAATTATTATAATTTCTTCCCATAGAGTCGGCAAAATTATTTTGTTTGACAAGTCCATATTGATTTTGGTTATATTATAAAAGCGGTTTGTGCAAATATCAAGATTAAATTCAAACATGGAATATACAATACAAACACTTGTAAATGGCATGTCATTAACACTTGTGTGTAATGTTAAGAATAGTGATGTTCAACCATATCATTGTTTGCATACACTTTGACATTTGTGCAAGTCCCTACCTACTACGTTGATTGAATTTACGTATTAATATCGTTTTACTTTAGTTTACTACTTTTCGTATAAAATATAATGCTGACATAATATATAAAGTGAATAAAATAGTCACGAAATGTATGTAAATACAAAGTCTAAATTTAACAATGCTGTGAAAATGCGGTTTCAATAATTAACTATGTTATAAAAAAATTAAAAAAATGTAAACCATTCACCACCATCATCATTCTGTGGGCCTAAATTCCCTACGCTTTTACACAAAACGCTGAATAGATTGTACTGACGTCTTAAGCCCTATGGAACACTTCTTACCGGATTAAAGTTATGTTTATAAATTTACAATTATTTTGCATAATTTTAATTTTTTTCCGACGTGTTCACGGTGTCCTCTATTTTCGCGGATTGTTTATCTTAAGCCATTTCTGCCAAAACTCTCCATCTTTTAGTCGATACCAACTCCGGGGAAATAAATACAGATAATGCAACTTTTTCTACAGCTGTGATACTTTTTGCATTCAACACCTTTTGTCTTCAGTCACCGTGACCACGCACGCTGTAAAGCACGCGAAATGTCGGAAAAATTTAAAATTATCTAAAATAATTGTAAATTTATAAACGTAACTTCAATCCGGTTAACAGTGTTTTCTTTAATGTGTGAAAGTTATGTCAATAAAAGACAATACTAAGCACAAAGATTACTTTAAAAACAAAAAAACGTTTTTGTACACAAAAAAAACTTTGCAATGTTAAAAACATAAAATTATTTACATGCATTTAACCGTAACAGATGTCACAACACATATTTGTGATGGAACTTACAAAAATATGTATAATAGGTACCTTTAAAATTTGAATAATGTGTTCCAACAAAAGCTATCATATTACGTTCCATTAGCGGCCCCCAATAGCCTTCGTATTTATTTAGCATCTCCTGTACTTTAAATTTGTGCTGTTATTTGTTCATATGAATATATTATTAATGTTCAACATGCCAGTAACGTATTAAACTTGTGATTGTGAAACTGTGATTTGTGGAACAAAATATATAACTGAGTGTCGCCTTTATAGACGATGATGACGATAGATGGACACTTTCTTATGCTAAATATTATTTCTTAAGCTAGTCTTTAATTAACTATTAGTTTTACATTAGGTCAGATTATAGTTCCAGGGTTGTCTCCGTCAAGAGTTAATTCATTAAAAAACAAAACTGTTTTAAAGGAACAATTATTTAGGTATTTACCCTAACTAAGTTATTGTATATAAAACAACGCAAGCTTAACAAATATAAGAAATCTCTCGCGAAAAATAATCAAATTACTTGTATTCTATTACATAATGTGATGTTGTTGACTAAAAATTAAGGTACATCAAACATAGTTGAGTGACGTTTTCTCCATCTACACGACACTGGCGAAGTACCTTGTGCCCAGTTGGCACATATAAAAGCCATAAAAAAAATAATAATAATAAAATAAAATAATAAAAAAAATAACTATTGAAAAACATGAAACTTAAGCAAGTATCCTTGCTCTAAGACTTTTGTTCTTATATTATACTATTTAAAATGTTAGGTTTAGTTTAAGATTTATAATATTCTTAATCCATTATTGTCTTCGGGTAACAAGAACACTAACGAATACAATAACTTATGGCATTTTATTAAGTCTTTCCTAGTCACGCTTCTGTCATTGGAATATAGTATAAATGTAGAAATTCTAATTGGTTTCCTTGTTTGCATAAGACGGGGTAGCTAAGGGCTTATTTTTGCACGTACTCAATTTCCCGGCTCACTGGTTGCCTCGTAGAATAGATATTAATTTACATGAATAAATAAAATTTGCATTAAGAACCCCTGAGGCGTTGCAAGTGGCAAAGAAATGCTAAAGTTCGTTTTAAGCATAAGATTAGTGAGGCACGTCAAACGGACTCGTAAATTAAACTTTAACCTATTATTTTCAGTTTGCGGGCGAAGCCTTAATCAGCTTGACATGTGGCAGTGGGATCATCTGAAGAGATGCACTCTCTGACTTGGGCACATTCTATAAACCTTCAGTTCAACCATGTTACCTACACATAGATTCGGGCTCGTTATATTCCAAACAAAGTTATTTATGAAGATTAATAATTCAAGAATGAACATCGGGTGCTATTTACTTATAACATTTAATGAAAACCCTATAGGGGTAAGACTGTTTGCTGTAAATTGTATTAAAACACTTACTTAATAAGTGAACTCTTAAAAGTATCCTTTGAATATTTCAAATCAGATTCGCTTTTCTTGGTAAGAATTAATTATTCGTATTTTATTAGTAGCCTCCAACCGTACTTTGTCCACCAACAGCATGTCTTATTAAAAATTATTACTTAAAGTGATCTGATGCAGACACTTATCAAGGAAATACCTATAGTAAAACCACTAAAGAGATGTATAAAAAGCTTTTCCTTGTGAGGTACCTACTAAATGTTTTTACACTTTAAAAGTACATTACCACACACCCCTTCCGCCCTCGCATATTCCCAAAGGGAACACTTTATGCTAATTCTATTTTTGTGTATTTGCTTTCCGAAGTGCGATAATAGAATTTGTAGACTGTCTGCACTTAAATTGGATTTAAGGAAGTCGTGGGTTGTAAAATTATTATGACATTAAATGTTGAAGTTTTGTTGCATTGCATTTATTGATTTAATGACAAAGTAATTGAATTTAGGCTCGTGTTATAAGTGAATTTTATTATCATGAATATTATGAATAAGTATACTTTATAAGACGGATATTGTTTCTATACCACCTTTATGGCTTAGTGGTGCATGTATGGCTACGTAATCCAGTAGGTCTTGTAATGTATGAGTAAATGGTTAAGTAAAAATATTAAAATATATTTTTGCTTAGGTAGCGTTCAAGTATTACGTAACGTATTTTGGGAGGGGGGAGGGTCCTTTTGTAAAACGTTACGATGCGGGGCGGGGATTAAATTACGCGTTATTGTTAATATTTTTTTCGACTTACACCACATAGTAGTAACTAAAGAGTCGCTAGGTGGTCACGAAACGTTTTACTATACTTGGGTACAGTACTGTACTTGGGTACTGAAAAACGTTACGGCGAGTAACATGGGGGGGTGGGGGTTAATAATCTCCAAAAATTGCGTTACGTAATAGTTGAGCGCTCCCTCAGTTGTTAGTGTCCCATTCCTATTCGAGCCCATTGCCAACTTGGAAATTGAATTGCACCGCTAAATGACGTAATCATATTCCATATAATTTCTACAAAACTTCGTATCGCCTTAATAAAGCTCAAGTCAAACGTTATATATTTTGTGTAGCGAAAACATCGCTAAGCAGAATTGGAAAACGTGTTGGTCAAGGGAGCGCGGGTGTTTTCTTACTAAACCATTTTACAACGTAGTAAAAGGTCCCTGGATCCCACAAATAGCAGGATATCTTCCCCCTGGAATAAATTCGATAAAATCCCCTATTTATTTACACCTTGTGACTACAAACGATGCTTTACGGAAAAGCTTTAGACTGGGATGAGGAAAATTAAGTAAGGACTTTGAAACAAATATAAACTTGAACAAAACATTGCTTAAATAAATGTACTTATATAAGAAACAAGCCTACTGCGAATTTTCCCCATACTTCGGTACGACCGAACTTTTACATCATTTCTTTTTAAAATTATTAATTTTTCGAATGCATCTTAAAATTTTCATTAATCTTAATATATATAAATCACGTTGTATGTCCGCTATGGACTCCTAAACTACCGAACCGATATCAATTTTGCACACCGTGTGTAGTTTGATCCAACTTAAAAGATAGGATAGCTTACATCTCAATTTATACCCGCAATATTATTATATTGCAAAATATTTGTTTATCATTTGATATTCACAATTCTAACAGATGGCGCTGTGTTGAAAGTTCCAACGTTTCAAATAAGCTACAATTTAATGGCATAACCACCAAAAAAGCATGGTGGTACCCATGACTGTGTTCTCCTACCGTTTCCCTTGAATAGGTTACAACTATGTAATATAACTAAAACCTTAGCCACAGCAACGCTTGGCCGGTCTGCTAGTATAAATATAAAATCTATCAGAAATGCCATTTTATTAACTCATTCCCTTAATTTTGTTTGATTTGAATCGGAGGCAACAGATTCTACAAAATTCTTAATCTAGCCTCTGATTTCAAACCTTACAATATTAAATTTGGTAATGTTGGAAAACAGGTCATAATTTTCTATTAATGCACTTAATGTTACCCCTGTAATGATACCAACCCCTTAAAATTATAAAGGTATAAACATTTCAACGCCCTCTACAAATCCAAACACAATTTGTAGATAGAGGAAATTATTATCAATTAAATACAAGTATTTATTTATAGGAATGAAAATATTTTATGAATAAATTTAGTAAGCTTTAATCATATTGTATTTACCTCTCTTGTAAAATTTTGACTATAGCTTCCTTTTCCTTACAATATAATAGTGATATTTCATTTTCTTACAAAATTATACACATGAACCTCCTTGAATAAGCTGTTTATAGGGAAACAGGTAAAAGCGACCGGGGATTTAATATTATAATAAGGACATACTATAAAATGTAAGGATGATACAGCGCAAACACAATTTATTTGTCAGTCTCTCACGATGGATAGAACGTTATGTGAATTCCTTAAATTATTCAATTTTGTTTAAATATTATTCATTGCTTTGCTTTGCTTCAAGCAAAAAACAGATCCAAATGAAAACTTTAAGAGGTGGCATTTATCCAAAAGGGGTCTATACTGGAAAACACGAAATAATGGAAATAACCATAACTAACGTAGACTAAGTGTTTAGTAATAAAACTAAGACGTCTGATTTTTTTTTATAGTATGGAATTAAATTGCCTTTATTATTAGTATTTATATAGTTTACTATTTAATAAATAATATCCATTTAAAATTACTATGGTTTTGTATTGTTATCATTCACAATCCCTACTGCTGATAGAGGACAAGACAAATCTTTGTTTTTTTATTTTTATATTATTATTAATTACTTAAGGTGTCATGTGGAACATGGTGTAATGATTGCAGCTCGTTACAAACATTGTGTAAAACAAAAACTTGGCGATTAAAAATAGTGGCGGAGAGTTTATTGCCAGTTCTTCTCGTTCGTTTTACGCCCTTAATTTGAGAACTGCCAGTAAATGTAAAATTAGAAGCATTTAGCACTTAATATATTTATAAGTGTACATTGTGTTACCTTAATGAATATTTTTTTTTGAATTGACTTGACTTGACTATTTAATACTATAATATTTGTTAAACAGCGTCAATGATTGACATTGAAGCTGTTTAACAATTAAAAATAATTAAAACAAAATTTCGAAAAGTAATTAAATACCAAAATACACAACAACAATGGATTACTATGGACAGCACACAAAAGTTCGGTGTAACATATTTCGACTCAGCAAAGTCAACACCAACCCCTACGCTTATTATCCGAGGTAATTATTATTATTAAATCAGTAAACCTGCCGTGTCGCCTCCCCTAATGGAAAAATGATACCGACACCAAACTCCATAGATCTAAATCATTGTTTTTATGATACTATAATTTGGTTTAGGGCGGAGTGTTTTTCACGAAAATTGATGGAAATATTTCCTAAAGGGAAATGTTATCTCCGATCATGATATTTAAATTACGTTAATAACGATAGAAAGTATGTTTTTGAAAATATTTTTCACTTTGTATTATATCGAAATATACATAATAATAATTATGTGGGGTTACAACTCTAGATGGATCATGGCCTCAGATTGCATTCGTTTCTTCGATCATTTTTATTTCATAGACAAGTATGATCCCTCTGTCTGACACACGCCGTCGATTTTTGGATTTTAGACATGCCGATGGTTTTCTTCACCGTACGAGCGAGTGAAAGATACGCACATAGACAGAAAGTCCATTGGTGCACGGCATATATCATAGGATTCTTCTGAGATACAAAGAGTCCGGACGTTCTGTGCTGCGATATTATGGGCTACTCGATTGTGAGGAAGTCGCAGGGATCTGGTTAGCTGCGCCTTCGAAAGTTCACATGTCATTTTCACACGTGTATATCCTTTCTATAACATTTTTTTATAAGTATCTGATTGTCCTCATTTTAACGTGTGATGGCAAAAAATAAAACTCTTGTTTCAGTGTTGCAAATGATGATTAGTTTACTTAAAGTACAAAATTTATTACATGTTACAATACATAAAATATTTTTATTGTTTTATTATTAAAAAGTACACAGTTGAGTACACACCATTAAAATATATTTAGCGAACGTGATAGCAAATGCTTGAGACGGATATGCATCAATTTGCATAATCCATGCATCAAAATTTCGTAATTTTCTTTTAATATGACAGCTGCTGCAAACACTAGGCTTGCAACCCTTGTTTATATTGCATATACATTAAGAAGTAACAAGTAGGTACTTTGGCGGGTTCCTAATTGGAAATAGGAATAACTAAACACTTGCGACTTGTACGAGTATATAGTAATTAATTATAGTATTATATTATTATAATGTTATAAACTTACTAAATATAATAATTATACACTTTAGTTGTTTTTTTTAATATCGTCTTAAAATCTTCGGCTTTAATAAATTACAGCTATCTATAATAAATATAATATGTATGTTGCAATAAATGTAACATAAATAAACATTCTCTATTCATTATTGTATCTTTAGTAAGTATTATATTATTATAATATTATAAACTAAACCATCGGCTTTAATAAATTTAAAGCGTTACCGTATATTAATAATTTTATAGAAATACAGCTATTATAATAATTATATGTACGAAGGCATAGCTCAAAAGCCGTAGCAAATTCAATTCCCCGCGTTTGAAACACAAACAGTAAACACCGCATTACTTCGAGCATTCAATAGACATAATTTCAAATAGACAGGACACGGCACGAGTCTGTTAGATCCAAGATGTTAATATTCATTAGAGTTCGCCTCCAGGGAGAAGTCTTCGCCACAGAATGCTATGAACAGTAAGCATTTATTTGCACGTGCTTAACGAAACAAAAACAAACAGTAGTTTGCAACACATTTTACACTGAACAGAACTGACAGAATTTAAATTTTTTGTTAGTGCCTAGTACACATAGTAGTTAGTTAATTTTTTGTATTTTTTATTATGTAATTTTGTTTTACCGAATTAATGTCTGTTATTTGTTTCGTGTGTAAATTTTATACATTCTTGTCAATTTAAGGTCACTGATATATTATTTCCGAACCAATTCGACTTAGGGTCCTTCAAGAAAAGAGCGTACCAATTCTTAAAAGGCCGTCAGCGCTAGCGTCAGCGCAGCGCGAGTGTCTATGGGCGGCGGTATCACTTAACATCAGGTGAGCCTCCTGTCCGTTTGCCTCCTGTGATATATATTAAAAGAAAAGAACCTGTTAGGACAGGATTATTGTTTTTATAAATAAATAAAATACATAAATCTCATCCGCGGACTTCATCTGTCCCCCATTTAAAAGAACTCGTCTTAGTCGTATTCTTCATTGCTGAAGGTCGTGTCCCTGTAAAGTGTCTGCTGGCCTGCTAGTGATATCTCTCCACTTTGTTTAGTCTTAGCGAAGGTGTTATAGGGAGACCCGTGAGAATCATATCTTGGTCACACCGTCTGGTTGGCGATCTACCCTGCGGTCTTTTGCCTTCCACCTTGCCGTCGACCACCAGCTTGTCCAGGTTATCTGGTTCGCGACGGGCGAACTGTACAGTACTTGTAACATGTCTCTAAACTGTTCGTTTTATTCTGTGCTTTAGCTCAGACAAATCGACTGGGTTGTCGTAAACGCGTCACTAGCAGCGTAGATATTTACAGCATCTTGTTTTTGTATAATCACCCGACTTTGATAAAAAAGGTGATAAGTCTATCAATTAAATACGGGTAATCTACTTTAGTGTTATTTAGCTTTTAACATTTTTACATTACGGTTATTTTGTTTAAAATAATCTAATTTTTTAAGATAACAGTGCTACCAGATAAATTAGGCTCTGGCTGTAAATTGGCTTTGATATAGTTTAGCTTTGATTACCTTTAATAACGAAATCACTAAAACAAATACTCTATATTACATAAATAATACTTTTATTAGATACAAAGTATTCTGTCACTCACTGACTTAAAATTTTTATCCATAGTATATACTTGGCAATACATTCGTAAATCACTTATTAAGTGAAATATATTTCCAATATTTGAGTTTCTTATAATTTTATACACAAATTTTTCGATAGACAACAAGTACCTAGCTCTTTTAAATAATAATAAAACGTTTATTTGCAAAGACAGTGGTACATTCAGATTGTTATATTTGATATTATATTATTGAAAAACGCAAAATCAGCCACGCATATAAAATGTCATAATAATAAGAACAGTTAAGTAATTTATAATTGTTGTTAAATCTTATAGTCCAAATACTCTTCCACACTATAATGGCACTTTGCTTTTAAAAACTTAATCACCCTCCCCTTGTAAGCATTACACGGCAGTGAACTATAATTTCTGGGAAGGTGATTAAATAGTTAGTTGCCATGGAGTTTCAATTTTTTATTACATCGTGGTGGAACATTCTCCACATCTATGATACTAGTAAACGCTGAGTCGTACTTTCTAAGAAAAGATCTTTCCAATTAAAACTATAAAGAGAATAAAGTACCCACAGCCTTATTAGACATGAAGCGAATAATTTGCTATAATGCTTCACAAAGCGGTGCTCTGGCGAGACACGCCAGTCAAAGCCAGCCAAGCTTCGAAGACTGACGGAAATGAATATTAATTTCGAGCCCGACCTAACCGTGCGTGCTACTGAATTATCTATAAACCGAACTTGAAGTTTCATACAAACATTTACTATTTTGCTGCATACATTAATAATACATTAGTATAACGCTAACTTCTTGCTTGAATTTTGAAATCGAATTTGTTGAACTTCTTTCGCGTGTGGAACTTGACTGAGGCAATTTGGTTACACTTTGTTAAGTTTTAATTGCAGTTTGTATTTAATATATCGGGTTATTGCGTAATTATTTGACTTGAGCGTATGTCTCTCGACTCTGAGCGACCACATGGCACATGCTCGTTAGTTAAAGGAATGCCTAGTGAAAAGACATGCTTCAGACCCAAAAATCGACAGCGTATGTCAGTAACAGTCAGATCACCTACATGCCAATTAAGAAAAATAAATTATTCAACGTATTTTGAAGCATCTGAATTTATTTAACTATAAATAAATTTCTTGACGGCGCTATTGTCCCTTCAGCTTAGTTCTGTTGAGGCTGACCTTCGAGGGACATTATAAAGAATACGCAGAAACGGGGAGTTTCCATAACCCTCATAACATGACATGACTCAGACATGGCCAAAGTATCAGATCAAGCAAGACTCAGAAGCAGAAGCTCATTCAAGGCACGAGAACCGCTAACTTCCTAACTTAGACTATTGCTAAGAATTTTCTTGATACTAGATCTTTATCTCTGCAAAACCCAGCATTAAATATTTTTAGTCTCCATCCGGTTTATTAACACCTATAGGTAGTGCCAGACTGTTGGTCTAGTGGGTTCGTGCGACTCTCATCCCTGAGGTCGTAGTTTCGATTCCTGGCTGTGCACCGATGGACTTTCTATCTACGTGCGCATTTAACATACACTAGAACGTTTAGACCAAAAAGTTGACGACGTGTGTCCGGCACAGAAGGCTGATCACTTACTTGCCTATTAGAGAGGTGATCATGAAACAGATACAGAAATCTGAAGCCCAGAACTAAAAAGGTTGTAGCGCTACTGATTTATTTTATTTATATCTAACGCCAATTATATATTCTTGAACTAACCTACAAAAAATAAGTAACCTACTTAATAATTGAATCAGAATTTAAATCATTATTTTCATTTTGATTATTCGGTTACAGATATATTAATAATTGAATTCAGAAAATTCGCAATTACCATGTCATGCATCACGGCCCACGGAGCTCAACACTTGTAATAACACGATATGGGGACTTGTAATACGCCATCTCTTTTCCCCGGGTTTATCTGAGCGTCATTTGGAGAGCACTCGGCTCTCGGCGGCGAAATGACGATTATTATTTCAATTTTCACGGTTTGATCTGCATAAAATGAGGGTTTGTGGAGTAATCGAATTTTATGCGTTTCCGAGTTTGTTCATTTTCTTAGTTAATAAAAATTATTTTATACAGTTTAGCACTAGGATAATATGAGCAGTGTTGGTTTAGTGTTTGACAGGACCTCAACTCTTATTCGTAGTGTAGTGAAACATGTCTGGGCGGGAGCTGGGCCCCAGTACCAGCTCCTTCCACTTGACCGTATTCAACGAAGAGCGCTTCGAATCGTCGACGAGCAGTCACTTTCCGTGCGGCTTGATCCCTTGGCGTTGCGTAGAGATGTGGGGTCACTCTGCATCTTCTACCGCATTTACCATGGAGAGTGTTCAGAGGAGTTGTTCGGACTTATACCTGCAGCTGAGTTTCATCATCGGACGTCAAGGCAAAATACAAAATACCATCCGTATCACCTCGACGTTCGTCGTTTCAAGACTGAGCGTTTTCTAAGGCAGTTCTTGCCGCGCACCACCACTATGTGGAACCAGCTGCCCACTGAAGTATTTCCGAACCAATAAGACTTAGGGTCCTTCAAGAAAAGAGCGTACCAATTTTTGAAAGGCCGGCAACGCACTTGCGAGCCATTGTGAGTGTCCATGGGCGGCGGTATCACTTAACATCAGGTGAGCCTCCTGCCCGTTTGCCTCCTATTACATAAAAAAAAAAATTTGCCCAAATCCAAAAATCTACGACATGTATCAGGCCTACTTATCTATGGTAGTGTAACAGATGTAATCTAATGCCAGACCATGAAGGGAAGTAAATGAACAACGACTTTTTTAACTAACTCACATTTCACTATCAAACTGAAAAAATGAATACGGCTTATTTTAGTTAGAATATATTTTGTTACCTTAACTTCGTTCTCAATTATCATTATACACCCTTCGAGATAAAAGCGAGAAACGCGTGCCGTCACGAACACTGTAACCAACCCTAATAGGAAATACGATCGTTGTCTTTAATCAAATCTAGAAATCACTTTTGTAATAAGTAAAATAAATCCAAATGGTTTTTCTATACAGTAACAAGTGCGGTGCAATTTTATCATTCGTATAAAAAGTGAAAATATTTTGAATACCCTAATAGCTTATAATATGTCAACGAAAAGCTTGGTTTTGGATATTTCGTTGTAAAACCCTTAACATCATTGTTGTCGTCGATGGGACACACATAAACGTATATGTGGAGGTGTGGGGTACCGGTGAGGGTCTTTCCTTGGAAATCTCCCAGGAAAGATCGACCTCCAATTGTTTAAAGAATGAGCTTTCAAAAGCCGGCAACATGCCCTATTGCTCCTATTTCACCATGCCTCCTGCTGATAGAGGACAAATCTTTGTTTTTAATTTATTTTATTACTATTTATTACTTAAGATGTCATGTGGAACATGGTGTAATAGTTGCAGCTCCTTACAAACGTTGTGTAAAACAAAAAACTTGGCGATTAAAAAGAGTGGCGGAGAGTTTATTGCCAATTCTTCTCTTCCGTTCTACGCCCTTGATTTGAGAACTGGCAGTAAATGTAAAATTAGAAGCATTTAATGTATATTTGAATAAATGATTTTTGACTTTTGAAAATTAAATCAATCTATTAGAATATCAGCGATTCATAGGTTTACACCCTCCATTGAGCTTTATAACTGTCTATCAGTATAAATCCCGTTGTCAAATACGTTATTGACATACCCTAAGAAGTATTTCTTCGCTATGGCTAATAACGCTAATGGCATTCGCGTGTCTTATATAAGGTGTATCGTAAAAGTTAATTTACTGGTGTTTTATTGTTCAAATCTGTAATTAAAATTATATCTTGTTTCTTGGTTTATGTGACTTTTATCTTTACTTACGATTGCAATGTTGTAATTATGTTTGGTATTTGGACATTGGACTGTTTATGGAACACATTGGTCATCTAACTATAATTTGGTTAATTGTTCATGATTGACTTTAATCATGGTAATGACAATTTTTTTATAATTTATTGGGAATGGGGAAAATCATCACTGACTTGATGTTCTTGTTGTAATCATAGTCCGCGAGTTGTTATTTACAACTACTGAAATCCACAGTAGCTCGGTATACACAGTTATTAAATATGTCCACGCTGTCAGAGATCCTTCTCATTCGAATCCCAGAGAATAAATACTGAAATTATTGTAACATGATTCAGACTGATTAATTGAACATTAATAAAAGTGTTAAACTAAACGGATTCAAAGATACTCCGGCTCGTTTTATGCTTATAATCACGATATCGACAATACAGACACAAAATATTATTTTTTAATTTCTTAGCGTTTATTATCGAAACAATGTGGTGAAGTTTTAATATTAAATACACGTTGAAAACGCATGAAATATTCATGCACTCTGAATTAAAATACTCCTAACAATATTCACAACATTTAAAGGTAATCAACGCTAGAAATTTTCATTATAACTACATTTTAACGGCAATTATTTATGAGTTATACAATTTTTAATCCAACTTGGGTGAATGCTAACAAGATTTTTGCTGCAGTTGCCTGTGAATCTTCATTAGGTTTAATATAGATGAAAAGCGGAACCGCGCTGCTCATATTGCGCGTACAGTAAAATTATTAAAATATTTTCGTATTTCGTCAGGTTAAACATAATTAAAACCACAGTTTCAGATTTCATACATAACGTAGAGTGTGGAGATTTTTACATTTACATAACAATATTAAAATTGAATTTTTGGTGGCGTATTGTACGACAGCTCCCGGACTGGGAATGTAAAATTGTTGTCAAACTCAATCATACAAAATTGTTTGTCTTTTGTTTCAGATTGTCGAATGTTTTTCTACAATTTGAAAATAGAACTCAGAACTTGACATCCAAACTTACCACAGATTAACCTTTAACATTCAATATTAGCGCTAAAATGATTGTTGTATCCTATTTTCGTAATATTGATATTCATAGCTAAAGCGTTATAGGTTGATACACTAAGTACCTCGGCGCCAACGTCAAATCCTTTGTGCCTCAGATTACGTTATTTCGGTACCTATTGACATGTAAATCTCTGTAGGCTATTAAATTTGCATTCTAATTAAACGAAACGATGCTGGTACTCTGCAATACCTGTTTTTATAGCGAACTTTAAGTATGATTAAGTTTCCTTAAGAATTTTGCATCTATTGAACGTGAGGTTTTCAGGTAAGGTGTTTTTAATTAAGGCTGAGAAAACTCGGTTGCTAGGTCGCGCCTTCCTATATAAAGTACCTACTCGTAATTCAGTAGGATGGCAAATTAATAGTACATTGGTATAATGGTACATATATAAGGTATATAAGGAATTTTTATAATTATTAATTCATTTATTCCTCCCTTTTTACCTCGGATTATAAAGGCTCGTATTATTTTGGTTTTTGAATTCTTAGTGGAGATTTTATAATTACGTATTAGGCACATATTTACGAGAATTTTAATATTTACTGTATTGTACATCTTGTGGACTAGAGCGTGACACAAAGCTTGTGAACACAAAGAATTTCGATGTTATCATAAAATAATTTTGCTCGGTGACCGTCGGCGTGATAATGCATTATTTATAACAAGCTAAGACGTCCAAAACCGCTGCAGATACTAAAAAGAAGCTGAAAAAGCAAGCTTTTGTCCCCACAAAACGTGCTGGCCGAATAAATAATACAAATAAAACTTTATAAATATTGAACAACAGTATTTCACACTTAGTTCCAAAATATATTATTGTATCGAAATACGGGTTTTTTGGACTTCGATGTTTTACTGATTCTTTGTTTGTAAACGATTGTTAACAATGCGTCCGGTTTTTTGGGACCTTTTTCAATATGCGGCAAAGATTTTTTTTCATTTATGGTTTTTGTGGTATAAATCAACGTTATATAAAATTATTTTTTATAATTTATAGGATATAGAGGCTGTAATCTTACTTCGTAATATAGAGGTTAAATAACTTACCAAATTTGTCCATATTTTTCTGGTAATTTGAAACGGAACACAGATAACAAAATCGATTGCGATAGGCAAAAGCTAACAGATTATAAAATAAAAGTTGAAAAATTCATATGTCCGTTAGGCGGGCAGTAAAAACAGCAGGCTTAGAGCAAGCTCTCATGGATTTTAGTTTTCAATCAATATACCATCGTCACATGCAGGCGGTGACCGCGTAACATCAATGTGGTAGCCTGTGGAATAGCGGTGCTATGGAGTACCCAAACTTTTAAAATTCTAATGGCTGCCGTCTACTTAAGGATTACATTTCTAAGCAGTAGTAGTAGTGCCTTAAGAAATTGTGAAAATACGTTAGTGTCAAATATTTGTATTCTATACAAACACTTATTTCTATCAAACACTTGCTTGCATATTTAACGTTAGCGCTACATTTTGTCAAACGACTTCACTAATTTTTTCTGGTTTTAATCCTCTCAAATAAGAAAAATCATCTCTGAAACATGTATGAGGCAGCATCTTGCAAAAGTTAGTCATAAACCTTTGCATTGTATAAGTTGTAATAAAGATAATAAATGTTTACGTCTTCAACGAATATATTTAAATCTCCCTGAGTAACAAACTCGACTCATTTCCAAAATTAAAAAAATACAGACATTTTATGTGATTGTACGTATTATGTAATCGTATACAGTAAAAAAACTACTCACTAAACATACGTCATATTTATAAATTATTTCGATTAATTAGGGATACCTGGAAACGATCGATGAAAAGCGATAAGGCAGCCGGTGGGATCCTGTTTTTCTTTTTTTAAGTTTATTGACATCAGCAAACATACGTCATATTTATAAATTATTTCGATTAATTAGGGATACCTGGAAACGATCGATGAAAAGCGATAAGGCAGCCGGTGGAATCCTGTTTTTCTTTTTTTAAGTTTATTGACACAAGGTTTCTTCCTTCATTTTTACTTTTGGTTTCAAATAATCACAAACAATGGCTCCTTTCTTCTTGTAGTCTTAATTTCCAGTTGGCATTTCTATGCATAGTGTATGTAAAGGCAAACGGTGGAATAGTGTTTGTAAAGCGTATATAAATCAAAGCATTGTTCACTTTTTATGCAACCGAATTCATATCCCAAATATTTTCAGTGCTTCTAGTAATTGAAATGAATATTGGATGAAATTGAACTTTTGAAAGTCACGAAAGTGTTTGCATCACCAGCTCTCGTAATACATGTTTTTCACGTTTTTTCATTGAGTTTTTTATTTTTCGATACAGATTTCCAATTTCCTTTTATCGTGTAACATTTATGCCATTAATTCCAATAATTGTAAGAGCATAAAAGGGTCATGTATTTCAATTACATTAATCAATAAAGTAACAAAGGTAATTTAATATATCTTTAAAAAGTTGGATAGATAAATCACAAAAAGTTGTTTTAGAGAAAACCCTATAAAATTCCGCAGAATTTTGTTTCACCTACTTTTGCGGAATTGTTTGCGCGTTTTATTTACTGTATAATGTTTTATTAATAATAAACCATTTTTATAGTTCACAGGCTGTTTATAGCTTTAATTACGTATGCGTGACCGCAGACAATAAATCCGACATACTTTTATTGAATTTCACCCCATTACCTCGGACATTTAAAATTATATAATTTAAAAACAAAGGAACACTCGAGTCATGAACGGAAATGCGATCACACTATTATAGATATTTATTGTTATAGTCTCGTTGCGGTAAGGGCATGTTTACACGCAATTTTGCGAGTCTCAGAAACGTGTAATGAAATCTAAGTCTAGGAACTTCAAATAAATGTACAGTTGTAACGGACTTGGTTCTATTGTTATTGCCATCATTACTAGTTTAATAACTTTATGAGCGTTTCCCTGGAACTGAGGTAATTCATTTTATTGTGGAGGAAAATAAAATTACAACAGCATTGCAAATGTTTATTAATGCAATTTAAATGGTAACATTAGGTGTTGTATAGTTTAATTATATGGTATGATAAAATCTAGTTTTATTGAATATGTAAGCTAAGGAATGTTAAACATCTTTATACTATTAATAGGGGTGATCATTTGTATATATAATTTAAAGTAAAACTTATTAAAAACCTATAACTTAGAACGTTACAATTTATGTAACCTATTTTTTAATTAGAAATCACAAATACTTGTTTAGTGCATTTATTGTTTTTTTAACTTAATGTAAGCCCAGATACACATTTTTCATGGCTTAACAAAGTTGTGGGAAACATATTATGGTTAAGTAACAAAATATAGTTTCGATTTAAACGCTATATATATATATTTTATTTTGGTCCAACTATATTTTAATTCTACACAAACAAAAACACACTTAAACGTCTGGTGTGTTAGTTTCTCCGTTACTCTTACCGTTAATATCAATTTAACATGTTTAAATCTTCACTAACACAGGTAGACACCTCAAGCTATCCCGATCTCAAATATTCGAGCACGCAACACAAACAAACCCTAGAGACTGTTTACACTGCAAGCCATTATCATAATTAACTGCAAACACTACCTGCCGGGAACGAGCAAACACTGCATTGCATATTACATACTAATAAATTATTAATAAAAACTGCGAAAGTAAGTATGAGGGTGTGCAATATTTCTTTAATGTGTGGATTGAAAAACCAGAAGTGCTACCACGGATAGATCCAGCGTTTGGGTTAAGAGTCTCCCAGTCAAAACCAGTTAAACTGTAAGATTTATTGTTCTTTAGTTGTTATTAGTTTAAGTTAAGAAATACTTCATAGTTATCCAACGACTAATTTACAATGATAAAACTAATGGTTAGTACAGTTTTTATATACATGATCGAATAAAGGTCATTTTCAGATCAACCCTTGGGCGCTTTTGTACAGGCGAGTTTTTGTACAGCCTTGCGATTCTGTAACTTACTTTTCGAACTCACACAGCGGTTTTCGCAACGGCGGTCGCTCTCAAATCAGTCGTGAAGCAGTCATTTTACGATTTGGCATTCTGATAAACGACAAACTACAAGCTCCCTCCTTAGCCGAGTTACAGAATCGCAAGACAGAGCTATCTCAAAGTTGTGACATCAACGCCATGGATAGTAGGAGAAATATATAAAATCAACATTGCAAGAAGACAGAACATCGCCATTGGAAGTTGCAAAGTGCCGGCTTCTGTTCTTGATTTTGGGGTTTCCCTGAGATCCTTCACAAATGTTCTTTAGACTGGAATTACATGTGATCGACCGCAACCCCAGTGTTGAAAATTAACACGCTTAACCAATCGGCTAATACCGCAAGTACATAACATGGTATAATTATTACAGCACAGAGTTTGTTTCAGAAGTTCTCGCACTCCATTACACGCAATTTAAAGTTTAATAGCCAAAATGAATCGGTGTAAATAAACCGTGACATCAAATATATCGCAATTAAAGGTTCGACAGAAGTTTTAATGAACCTTTGATCTGCCATGAGTTAAGATATAAACATAAATACGACGAACTTCGAACAAGTCGTGTCGAAGTTCATTTGTAAATACCGAACGATTTTAATTGCGCTGTATAATTATTTGTGAAATAAGAAACACTTTATTAAAAGACGAGTATTTTGTGCGCCTTGATTCTTGCTGAGCATTGGACACTGGACAGCCTAAATAAGTAGTAAAATGCTTAAAGGAAATATGTTATCTTAATAATATCTTTAAAAACTTATTTATATTTTACAATTTATAATCTAATTTTAAAATGGTTCCACTTGTTTTTAACTTTATCCTAACAACAACAATTGTATGCCAGAATTTAAAAAAAACAATAAAATAGAACAATCATACAGTCCACATATTTTGATAATTCAAAATTTTTATTTGAATAAAAATAAATAGTTACTTCACTAACATACATCCTGTATTCCGTTTCTGTGTAGCTTATAATTTGTATAATATACGTAGGTACTGTCTTTAAATATACCAAGATTGATATCGACACAATAAATCCACACACACGCACAACCACGTATGATAATGAAAATGTCTCACCTCACACCTCCGAAAAGTTTGTAACTCGAACAAAGCTTCAGACAGGAAGCGGTAGTGCACAACACGAGGAAATTAAAGGCTCTAGCATAATGTAATTGAGTTCTCGCGAAGGATATTACTAGAAGATTGCTCGTCAACTCGAGTTTTCGCTTCAATCACCACGAATAGTTCCAATAGTTCGAACGTTGATTAAGCAGAATCGGTTCAGTGGGACAGTAGTATGTGAATCGATTACTGAAAACCTAAATCGAATGCATGATTCAATTTTGAATTGCAGACGAGGGATAGACTATTTTGTAAGTGGAATCATCCTACCGTAGGAGACCTTTGTAAATATAGTGGTTGAGTGGTAGTGTTTAATTTAATGATAGGTTGAAGGTTGAGTAGCGTTTTTAATTACCTTTAAACATAACTAGACATTTTAACAATAATTATATTAAAGTTATTAATAAAATGTATACCCCGATAGTATGAAATCTGTGCCTGAATGTTTAACTTAAAATAAATATTTTTTTTAGTAATAGTACACGGACATTTATTTTACATTTGGAAGAAATCAATACATAACTCAGTATAAAGTAGCATTCTAATGGTAGAATATTTGTAAATCTTTTCTGTAATGTTTGAGTTTTTTTTATTGATAAAAAGCTTGCCAACGCTCGGCACACTGACACATTGGTAAAAACAAACACAAAATACAATTTTTAATGTGACAAGCACTTAAAGGCAAACATGACGTACATGACCATACAAATATCAAGCCAATTATTAAACAAAACAAACATTACAAAAAAGTAACAATTACTAATGAAAAAAACTTAAAATTACAAAAACCTAAACAAAAATCGATTTTAAAGTGTGAGGGGAGCAACTATGGATATCCAGACCTAGATCGACCTAGTTTATTCAATATAAAAACACGAATTTTACCTATTTCTAATATTAGTGTAGATTATAATTATTATATCAGCCGTAACCTCATATGTAATACAGTTTCCATCACAGATGTAGGTGCTTTACCTAATTCATATTACATAATATGGGTCCCATTATAAATGGCTCAAGAACTTTGGCAATATGTAACCATTAGCATTGAAACGGTTATCATTATCAAAGGGATCTTCAATAGATTTGTGTTCTGAAATCCGTATTGTCTAACTGCTGATCTAAGATATGGAAAGCTAACGCCTTAAGCGACCGTTTTGTACTATCAGATGAAGTGTAGAATTAATTTAATGTGTAAGCTTGATATGATATATTTAGGCACAGATTTCAAGGGAATTAAGAGATATTTATTTTGGTACTGCATTATTATTGTTTATTATTTATTCATTTAGTCTTCAGCGTGCGACTCTCATCCCTGAGGTCGTAAGTTCGATCCCCGGCTGTGCACCAATGGACTTTCATTCTATATGCGCAATTAACATTCGCTCGAACGGTGAAGGAAAACATCGTGAGGAAACCGACATGTCTTAGACCCAAAAAGTTGACGGCGTGTGTCAGGCACTGGAGGCTGATCACCTACTTGCCTATTAGATTGAAAAATGATCATGAAACAGATTCAGAAATCTTGAGGCCCAGACCTAAAGAGGTTGTAGCGCCACTGATTTATTTTAGTTTTTATTGTTTATTGTATTTAAATAAATATTTTTTCCTTAGACTGTATAGTGTATACATACGTTAAAAGGGTTTCTTTTAAAAAATAAGTACGCTGTTCTCTTGAAGGACTTATTCAAATATGCTGCACAACTTCTATGGGCAGCTTGACATAGTAGTGGTGCGTGGTAAAAAAAGTGATAAAAAAGCACAGTTGTGTAACACTAGCAGTCATCAATTGAAACACATCTCCCGTTATAAAATAATATGTTTCGTAGGTAGAAACTGCTATATCAAGTATCTATTTGAAAATGTATACATACGCATTACCAAACCAAGTAACGTGCCAGCAAATATTACTTTTAACTAGACAGAACTAAATTCAGTGGCGTTGTATCGGAGTCGAATTTGAATAGAACACGCGACCGGGTCTTGTCGCAGCTCGAATGTATCAGCCGCAGGTGGCGATTAGAGCAGATCTATGATAAGGGCACGCAATTCAGGATATAGGCAAAGATTAATCGATTGAATTCTTAAACTCATTGGATTTGTACCGACAGTATAGAACAAAATAATTTACGCTTGTCCAATTTTCAATCATACATAATACAATAAATATAATTAGTTTGTGTAGCAAGTAGGATCGGTAGTTTTGTTTATTATATCTAGACTAAGTTTAGTTAAGAAAGCAATTTAAATGTTTAGTTTTTTTTTGGTTTGGTTATTTAAAAATTGAAGAATGTATATTTATAGGTACTTAATAAAATATTATTGTTTAATAAGAACTCCATTATTTAAATTGAGTTATTTGTATACAAAAGCGCGTATACGCGTACATATGTTACTTGTAAGTTATTTGTAAAATCTAGTTCTCTTGCCTTAATAAATACATTTTTTTGCCAATAAATAATCCACCTCTACGATTATCTCATCTCTACATTCATATGTTATATGCCGTGCGAATGAAACCTTAATGTATTCCTACAATCTTCTTGCTACCATCTAGACGATATCTTGTGGCAACTGGGAACCCGTTAATATCGAAATAGATAAATCTAACTACCTTCAGTTAAATTCTTAATCAATTTAATAACTATTATAAGAGCACATTCTGAGTTTAAACGACTAAAGTTACAAAATTAAAACTGTCCGAGGCCGACTTGCATGTTGTTGATAAAGTTTTATAAAACTTTTTTGACTATTATCTGTTGCCGCAAAATTGGCTTAGCAGTTTTTTATGATTTTGCATTGCAAAATAACTATTTTAAAAAATAACTTTGTCTACTGTATTATAATGCCTTCTTAATTAAAAAACTATCTAGAGACTGAAAGTATTATAAATATGTAATCATTATTAACATTTAACTTTATTGAACGTTTATCACCGTGTTTCTTTTTAAATTTATTTTATTTTTTCTTAGAAACTTCGACATTTTACCTCAGGAATCAACCACAAAACCTCCAAATTATTAGACAAGCAATAATCATATTTGTGACACTCACAAGCAACAATACAGGCGGAAACATAATACTAACACGCGACGCTACACCACGCCATCCGACGCATGTCAGTACTTATCAATCCCATATATTTAATATGGTCAGGTGCACATATACAACACGCCATGTGATCACACGCGGTAACATCCAATCGATTTGGATCAGCGTGTTGTCGTGTTGTTGACGCCAAGCGTCAAACGTTCGAGTTTTTGGCACAAATGTCAATTTATATACTTACATATTTTTGGATTTATTTATTTGGCGAAATGAACGACCAACAATTAACGGAGTTGGTGAAACAATATTCTGTTCTATATGACATAAGATTAGCCCAATACAGCGACCATACTGTGAGAAATAATGCATGGGAAGAAATAGCCGAACAAATGAATACAAGCGGAAAGTTTTATTAAAATATAATATTAAAAGACTTTTGTATGAGTTGCAAGTTTTTAATTTTGTCTACCTTTCCTCACTATATCAAGCTGACACGGAACGGCGCCTTCACCACCAAAATATTCCTTAAATTGTTTCTTACTGAAAATGCATACTGTGTGGAATTTCTACGAAATGGATTTAAGTCGTGGTGTCGCGTGTTGGTAATGTGCACGATGGACATCGGGTGTCGACACGTTGCGTCGCGTGGCGTTTTAGTAGTATGTTTGCACCTTACTTTTTTTCACTTGTCATCCAACTTTAGTCAACTAGAATTCTGAAATTTAAAAATAGATTTATACAAGACAAAATACGTCGATAAACCTGCATGTTCAACGTGTATGTTATTAACTGAAGCTGTTGTATTCCCGACGTAACAGCCGTTATCCTGTCAATAAATACTGAGAAACAGAAGCAAGGAATAACATCAATAGTGATAAAGAGAGATAAGATTCTGTACTTGTTAGTAAGCTGTCAGTAATATGGAGCAAGCGTAGTTAGATTTATTTATTGATATTTAATATGAATTGTGTAAATCTCTTGGCTGAAAGCCTTAGGTCGCAATCTATACAATTGAAACACACATTTTTTTATTTATATCTATAATTTCATGATGTCCCACGTTGGACTAGAGATCCTGTTGACCAATCACAATCTAACGGAACGCGCCGTCTTTTGTTATACATGTTATACTCTTTTTTTTAATGAAATGTAAAGACAATTTATTTTAAAGACTATTTATTGAGTAATTTATTTAAAACAGTGTAATATATAGCTGATGTACATTTCATGAATAAGTAAGTTCATGAAAGGATTCGTTGGTGACTATGGCGTATTATTAGGAATATTCTAAAATCGACAAGAACAGAAACTAATATTATTTTTAATTTACCCAAATACACATATTTCTTTAACTCATAATTTAATACCAACTACGCAACAATAGTTGGCGTTATAATGGCAATTTTCAATAAATGATAATTTCAAATAGTCAACTGAAAGTGGTGGTCTCTCGCTAACCGTGATTGCTGAGAAGCACTGGAAATGTAGAGTTAATGAACAATCTATTAAAATCACGATAATATCCGTTAAAATTCTCATAAAGAAAACCTGTTTTAATGACATTTCTTATATTATTATATATAGTCTATAAGCACATAAAAACGAACTATAAAATAAAAGCAAAGATTGTCAAAACTATCGAAGATCTAAATAATCCGATAAAGATGATAGCGCGAAACTCTATTTGTAGCCACGTCACGTTTACTATGACACACGTAAACACAAAAAGTCCACCCTCAGTTCGAGGTTTGTTAGAGATATAAGGGTATATATTACCAGTAGTCAATATCTAACGATGACTAAAAATGAGAAGATTTTGATGATTTAAATACTTATTGCATTTAATTCTGGAATTTACATATTACCTTCATCAAAAACGTTACTGTATATTTTATTTTTTCAAGAAAATTATTTAAGAGCAATTTAATACAATCATGCCATTACTATAGTCTCAAAAGAGGTACTTATTTAAAAAATAGAACAGTGCTAATCTAGTGGTAACGCATTCAACCATAAGCCCTTGTGTTCGAACCCATGCTATGCAAATGCTTTTCTATATGCGCATTTAACACTTACTCGTAAAAAAAAAACAATTAAGTATTTCGGCATATTATCTACACAGAGTTAGAATTTCAGTACAATTTAAGGTAGCATCAGATGACTATTTATCATTATTGCAATTAACTTTCAACATAAGGTAACAAAACCTAATGCAATAATAACATATTATGCCATAGCATTAGGCCTAAATATAACATAATCCCGAAATTCCCTTAATAACTTTGAGGAAAGTGGAAGAAGTCATTTATCAAGCTAACGCGAAGAACTCTCGACATCTGGAACTTTTGATACAGGCTGCTCAGTAAAAAGGCATTAATATCGAGGATATCGTACTACTTGAAGTGTTTTGTGGATGTTACCTCGTTTTATCACTTAAGTAAAGTCGCTTAACGCTTTTTATCTTGTGGTCAACAATTTTTTGCTGTATGAATTAAACTATATTAGCGAGTGACGGCTAGTTATATTTTTTACTATTTTATATATCATAAGTACCGGTTTTTGCTACGAAATGTCAAATAAGCATATCTTTACAGATACATTAGGTATTTTTTGAATAAAACTATATTGTAACATATAATGTAATAAATAGGTTTATTTGAACAGGATTTTTTATCGGATATAACAACGAAATATAATTTTAATTTTCGTCCGAAAATCTATGCGTGGCAGCTTTTAAAGTTATCTAACAAAATCGACTCATACTAACTTCTCACTGGCCTGAAAACGACTTCTCGTGTTGAACAGGGAAATCAAATTAAGTTCAACTTCACACCCACTGGCATTTAAACCCTGAAAATAGTAGCCGTCTTGTTCAGAATTCAACACGTTACGAAAATATGTGAGGGGACAACGCCAAACAAGCTTTATTGCGTATCTTCGCCAAAGCTTCTGAGTTCGGAATTCAATAAGTGACGACAAAAAAAGAATTAATGTCTGAAACAATACCTGACCTGTGTTTCCGATCCTCACTTTGATGCTCTCCCTTTTGTAACTATTTTTATTTGTTCCCAATCCTGTTTTCGTTTAAGTCTTTGAAATAGTTTCGTATTCATTTCGTGTCCCAATTTAATATTATAAAATAGGATTTGATTTGTGTTTTAGTAAATTAAATAGATATATTAATTTGACTATTTTTTTTCTTTTGTTGTAGGCATGATTAAAGAAACTCATGAAGTATTGTAGAACCACCATTGATGGTTGGGCGCGCAAGTGGCGCCGTGCGACGTGTAACGTGGTGTAACGACGTGGGGTTGATGGCTGACGGGGCGGCGGGTGCAAAGCGAGGGGTGGCCGGCGAACCGCTCTCGGCTGAAGTCGAAACAGCTCGGCTCGGCAGTCGGCCACAAGTCACCATGCGGATGGCACGCCGTCGCGTCGCCCTTCGCATTTACCGCATACACGTCGCGACGTTAACGTAACCGGTATAGTGGACGAACGACAATGAACGGTACAAACCTCATTCTTTAGAAACTGGAAGTTAATAAGAGCATTTCATAATACTTACGGACAAATGTGTGAAAAAAATGTTACTATTGCTGACTTTTTTGTTTGTGACTCTGGATTGTAATGCGTTCGCGTCAAAAAGTGATCATAATACTTGCAAAAGTGATGGAACATCAACAACATGTAGTGTACGTGTTCTCGAATCAAATGGATCGAGCTTGGTTATAGCGTCAAATGAATATATGCGCCAGCTATTTATTGAATGTAATCAATTGCTACTGTTCGAAAGTCGCTTAGAAGCGAATTACTTTCAAAGATTTTCGAATTTGGAAGGTCTAACGTTGAGGAACTGCAAATTGCTGAGAATACCTGGCAATGCATTTGAGGGATTGCGCGACCTAAAAAACTTAACTTTACGTACAAAAAACTATGACTGGAGTTCAAGCAAAAACTTAGAACTATCTTTGGGAACTTTTAATGGACTAAAAGAATTGCAGGCATTGGATTTGGGTGAAAATAATTTAAAAGCGATACCATCAGATGTTTTCTGCCCATTGGGGAATTTGCAAAAATTAAATTTAACGTATAATAAACTTAAAAGCGTGGACCGAATTGGATTGGGAAAGAACTGTGGTCCAGATATTTTAAGTTTGGATATAAGCCACAATGAATTGAAAACGTTGAATGAAGACTCGGAAATAGCTACACTACGGCGGCTTCAAGAACTTAAACTTCAGCAGAACAATATCAGTGACATTTCAAGTGAAATATTCAGCGGACTCATATCCTTAAGAGTTTTAAATATTTCACACAATAATCTTCAATTTATACCCGAAGGTACATTTGCTAATACTAAGGAACTAAGAGAAATATACTTAAATAATAATCAATTATTCGAACTAGGTAGGGCAGTGTTTCACCGTTTAGAACAACTTTTTGTGTTAGATTTATCTAATAATCAACTTTCGAGCGCTCATATCGACGGCAGTACATTTGTAGGTCTTATTCGTTTGATTATATTAAATTTATCTAATAATGCTTTAACAAGAATTGATAATAAAACATTTAAAGATTTATTTGTACTTCAAATACTAGATTTAAGGAATAATTCTATCGGTTATATTGAAGAAAATACGTTCCTACCATTATATAATTTGCATACGCTAATCTTAGCGGAAAATCGCTTGCATACTATCGATGAATTGCTTTTTAATGGCCTGTTTGTATTAAGTAAATTGAATTTAAATAATAATTTAATAATCAGTATCGATCCTAAAGCTTTTAAAAATTGTTCTGATTTAAAAGAGTTAGATTTAAGTTCGAATCAATTAGTGGAAGTACCTAAAGCCATTTGGGAATTATCTATTTTAAAAACTTTAGATCTTGGAGAAAATTTGATCACTGATATTAAAAATGGATCATTCAAAAACTTAGATCAATTATCTGGCTTGAGATTAATTGAAAATCAAATTGGAAACTTAACAATAGGCATGTTTTCGGATTTACCAAGTTTACAAGTACTAAATATAGCGAAAAATAAAGTACAAGCTATTGAAAGGGGATGTTTTGAACAAAATAAGCAGGTGGAAGCAATACGATTAGACAGAAATTTTATTGTTGACATTAATGGAGTTTTTGTGTCGGTATTAAGTTTGCAGTGGCTAGATTTATCAGAAAACCACTTAGTATGGTTTGATTATGCGTTTGTGCCCAGTAAACTAAAATGGTTGGACATACATGGTAATTATATTGAGCATTTAGGAAACTATTATAAGCTTCGTGAACAATTAAAGATTACTACTTTGGACGTAAGTCATAACCGTATCGTTGAAATATCTCCGTTAGTTATTCCAAACAGTGTAGAAGTACTATTTATTAATAATAACCGCATAACAAATGTGCAAGTTAATACTTTTATGGAAAAACGCAATCTAACTAGAGTTGATATGTATCAAAATTCCATAACACAATTAGATCTAAATAGCCTCCGCTTGTATCCCGTATCATTAAATAAGTCATTACCAGAGTTCTATATAGGAGGAAATCCTATAGATTGTGACTGCTCAATGGAATGGCTCCCTTTGATAAATAACATGACGGCTACTAGGCAGTACCCGAGAATAATGGATCTTGAGAACGTCTTGTGTAAAATGACTCATACTAGAAGCGTTACTCATGTAACGCTAAGTAATCTTAAAGCAACAGACTTTTTATGTACATATGAAACACATTGTTTTACGCTTTGCCATTGCTGTGATTATGTAGCTTGCGATTGTCAAATGACATGCCCTTATAATTGTTCTTGTTACCATGACCCTACATGGCACACAAATGTAGTAGATTGCTCTAGCCAACGTGCGGCTGTTATCCCAGAAAACATACCAATGGATGCGACTGAGGTTTATTTAGACGGTAATAAGTTTAAAGAATTGCAAAATTATGCATTCATCGGTAGAAAAAACATGAGATCTCTGTATGTTAATTCTAGTGAAGTAGAAAGCATACAGAATAGAACATTTACTGGTTTGTCATCCCTCGCCATATTGAATCTTGGAAACAATAAACTCACACATCTTTACGGATATGAATTTGAATATTTGTCGCAACTCCAAGAGCTTTACTTGCAAAACAATTTCCTAAGCTATGTGAGCAACACTACATTCTCTACATTATATTCCCTTAAGTATTTAAGATTAGATGGAAATAAATTAATAGATTTTTCCATTTGGAGCTTGAATGTTAATAAAAATTTGCACAATTTAGCTATAGGTAACAATATGTGGTCTTGTAAGTGTAGGTATTTGCAAAGATTTACTTCTTTTCTCTCAGAAAACGTTCCTAAAATTGTAGATATTTCCGACTTATGGTGTTGGAACCCAGACAGTTCTACCTCTCAGAAACGGGATTTGAACTTAAACGGAACAATCTGTAGTGATTACTATGCTGGAGACACAAGTATAGATAACGTTTTAGTATCGAATTACGTCCCAATGCTTATAACTGCTTTTTCTGGCTTTATGCTAATAATACTGGTCACCCTCGTGATTTTCTTATTTCGAGACACAATACGTATATGGCTGTATTCAAATTGTGGTATAAGATTGTTTCCATTCACTGGAGCGTACGACGACACTGACAAATTATACGACGCTTATGTATGTTACAGCCCAAAGGATGACGACTTTGTTATTCAAACTTTAGCTGCTGAATTAGAGAATGGTAACCCGTCATATCATTTATGCTTACATTATAGAGATATACCACAACATGGCTCCACATACATACAGTGTACTTTACCGCTCCCCGAGGCAGCCGAAGCCTCTAAGCGCATTATTCTCGTACTAACTAGGAACTTCATTCAAACTGAATGGTCTCGATTCGAGTTCAGGCAAGCATTACATGAAATCCTTAAAACTAGAATTTACACCCTAATAGTTATCGAGGAGTGTTCCGTTTTAAATGAAGCGGAATGTGATCCCGATTTACGACCTTATTTAAAAACAAGTTCAAGGATACGATGGGGACAGAATAAATTTTGGGAAAAGCTGAAATACGCTCTGCCGGATCGAAATTTTGGACCTAAATCATCAACTATCAGGCATAATAATGTAAATTCGTTTAATATGCGAGGCAACGTTCAAAATGGTACGATGCGATCGTTTTCTTTTGATAAAATGAGGGTTTCTGCCGACGGTGTGAGCGCATCCCCCGAATACGTAGAAAACCGATCGCAGTATATACAGTCACCATACGGGGCAGATGGTAGGCCTCAATCTGATCATATTTATTCTTCTATCGATTCTGATTACTCATCGTTAGAGTTAGGCGGCGCTAATATCAACCGAAGAAGAGATTTCAGACACTGGCCACCTCCCCCTCCAATAATCGACACTCAACAATCGGGTCAGGCTTATCTAGTCTAGTCTATGGTCTTAAATCAAAAATTATTTAGTCGGAGCTTCTTGTGTATATTGTATCGACGTGCTTACCAAATAATTACTTAAGATTTAACCCTATTTTTGTAATTTCTAGATGTAATCTGCATTCATTTCATATTGTTGGTGTAAATACATTCTATAAGACTGCTGTAGAATATGTGAATTTGTATATACTGTGTAAATAGATAAATGTCCATATTAAGTCACAAGTATACCTATTTATATACTTTAATAAAGCCATTGTGATAATTTTTGCATAATATTTTATTTTTCTTTCTTTGTAACCCTTAAACTTCGAGATAAAAGAGTTATATTAAACTACGAAAGACGTAAAACCTAGTTTTATTTTAGACATTCTCTTTTTACAAAGGTTGTTATTTTATTTAAAGTTACCCAAATCTGACAAGAGTATACGTGAGCAAAATAATTGCGCAATTATTTCATAGAGTCTTGCTGTAATCAGGTAGAGCGTAGCTTGAATAATAATTTATTTTTTATAAAGCTTTCATTAAAATTTAATTATTTTTTTCCCTAATATTTTTATACGAAATAAGGTTAAAAGGGACTTCATTGCATATTTTAATTTGTATTTATATTTGAGATGATTATAATTTGAAGTAGCTCTAAGTTTTTCAGTAATTACGATATAATTGAATGCAACCTACTCAGTAGATTAAATCTAAAAATATCTGTGTTTATTACTATAGATCTATAATGATGATTATTTTTCCTGGTTTAGTTAGACTGAGGTACCTACCTACTTACTACTAAAGCTTAGGTTTCCTAGAAAAGCGGTGCCGTTAACTAACAGCCGCCATTTTACGGTTGTTAATACCAAACATAATGCAAAAATACATCTTTCGAGTCTTACAAACAAAACCTAATAGTCTACATTCCTATCACACACATTTTGGCCTTAATTCAAGAGTAGCTCAGTAATTAGCCAAACTGTTAAATTGTTCTAATTCATGCAGATGTCTCCGTATTAGACTAATAGGCACGAATTGGTCTTTTCCTGCAGCTTAAGAATCTAGGGCAGGTATTCAGCTGTGCTCCCGATCTGGAAAACTGTATAACTCCTATCTCAAAGGTTTTAAATGAGCTATTGAAGTATGTTTGTGCGTCCTGTAAGTACCCGTTTATGAAAGCAATTTGGTTTGTATTATGACAGCGACACAGTAATAAAAATTATTAACTATAAACCATTTATGGTAGCGTTAATTTTCTTCATTTGTTTCACTAATCATCTCTCTTGTCTTGTATTAACAAACGTAAGTTAAATCAGAAGCAAAACAAAACAAAAGACAAATTTACTTCATCAGTCTCGTTTCTTTAGCACATTTTCCTTCACCTTACGCAAGTGTTGATTAGTTATTAGTTCATGTAGAAAACCTTATCACTTCGCGTTTTACATGGATTTGAACGTACTACCATAGGGTTACAGTAAACACTTATTAAATAAGCTTGTAGATATTGCGTTTTGTATCTTTTGGTTAAAAATTAAGATATTTTTTCTATATAAAATGCTGAATAAATTTGATGCGTTGAGATAGTCTTATCTAATTTAAACATAACAATGTTTACGTTACAATATATCATTTAATTTCAAATTATTATAACTTCTTAGGGAGCGTTCAAGTATTACGTAACGAATTTTGGAGGGGTGGGGGGGGTCCTTTATAAATGTTACGAAGCGGAGCGGGGATTGAATTATGCGTTATTGTTGATATTACTACCTTTTAGGTATAAATATTCACTAGGTCGTCACGAAACGTTTTACTATACTTGGTTACGTTACTGTACTCGGGTACAGAAAAACACGGGGGAGGGGGGTCAATAATCTCCAAAAATTGCGTGACGTAATACTTGAACACTCCCTTAACATTTTACGTTCGTTCAAAACTCATGCACATCATGTCATCATATTCTAAATAAGGTAATACTTTTAATAAACTAAACTGTATATTGATTTACGCAATAAACAAACAAAAGTCCACGCATTCATTTCAACGTGCTCATTTCAAAAGATATTCATTAGTTGGTAACTTTTAATAACCTCGGATATATTACACAATGCCGACACTTCATTAAATTGTCACTCACCCGGTAATGAAGCCTCTTTTCAAGATAGAGTTGGGTAATGACTCGCGGACTTATAGAAAAATAAACTGTGTGCTTAACCTTGCTGTAGCCTCTATATAGAAATGGTTGAAGATACAAGATAGTGACATATAACTCTCTGTTGTTTATGTATAAGTTTCGTGGCTATACTATAATTATTATCAGGAATATTATGGCGTCTTATTTTCAATTGTTTTTCTACGATATTAAACATATTTTCCTTCAATCGAATCCAAAGGAACTCTTGTAGAAGGTTTACAATTTAAGACAAATTTTTAATAAATGTATTTTTCTTATTTTTTTATTTGACAATTCCCATCAATTGACCTAGTCTTATGCTAAGCTGGTGAAGCTGGTGTTATGGGTACTAGGCAACGGATATACATACATATTGTAGACAGATAGACAAATAAAAACATATTAAAACACCTAAGACCTAAGCACAACACCAAATGATCACATCGAACCCGGGACCCATGGATTCGCAGTCAGGGGTACTAACCACTAGACCAATGAGCCGTCAATATATTTTTTTATTATTAATACTTTATTTGATTTGCCTTTCCTTCCGTCGATCTAAATCAATTATGTTTAATATGATATTATATGACTAGAGTTAAGCGTGCGTTGAATCCCAGCTGAGAATTTTTGTTAATGATAAAATGTAATAACTAAATTCATTTACCTCAAGGGCCACGCTGTAAGATAAACATTTTGCAATTTTTGCACAATTCAAATTCAGCAATTAATCTTCTCAAAGTGGATAAGAAAAATTAAATACCGGGTTAAACCTCATTAAAACCTTTCAAACCCTTCAGTGGAGTCTCCCTGCTTCTCGGTAAGGACAATCATTAATTTTTCCTTTGTCGAAACCGCATCTCAAAACTCAGCTTTCGACGAAAATGTGGTAATAAAAAGCTCAAATATTAGACTCAGATAACAGGGTTGGGAATAATTTTATGAGGTTGAAATGTGCTGGAAGATGTTTGGAAGGTCTTGTTTGACTAACGAGGTGAACAAATTAATTCAGCATGTAAATATTGGTTGTCAGGTAATATAAAACTGATTCTTACTTTTAAAAGAGTTTTGCATTGAGGATACAATATAATAGAAAAACTATATTTTATATCAAATTTAAGTAACGATGACCATAGTTCGGCATACCTATATATACGTATGCCATACTATGCCGCTCAAACGAATTGCCAAGTCGACAATTAAACAATGCGAAACTTTATACAAATCAATAAAACTAGACTTGATAATTTCAGTTGATATTATGTTACTTCATTGAACTAATGATTCTTGATCTATGATAAATAATTTTACATCCAATGATTGCGATATAATTTTGATAAAATATATGATTTGTAACGTAGGGTAGGTAAATGTAATTTCTAAGTTTGACTTTAGACCCTATTTTAAATGTCTGAAATGATAATGCTAATAATAGCACCTTAACCCGTATATGTATTTTTGTCGTGATTACAAAAGGAGTTGTAGTCATAAGATCTGGTATATAAATAATACATAGGCCCAACTTAGCTTTAAGTTGCCAAACAGCCAGCGCCAGCAAGACTGATTTTCAGTCGGCCTATTATAAAGTTAAGCAAATATTTTCCAAACACATAGTTGACTGATTTCTGATTTCACGCGAATACAACATCTTAAATGTATGAATACTATGTTTTTTTCAATCTTTTATATCCCTTAACGCTTTGTTGAACTTGAATGCCTTTCAATTTCTATTCAGCGAAATTTAATCGTTCCTAAATTAGCGTGTACAACCTGAGGCTGTTCAAAGCTTTTATTACCTACAATGACAGGTTTATATTTTAATAGTCATCGTTGAGTAAACAAAGGGGTAGACGTATCCGTTTGAATTGTAATAATTTAATACTTGATTGTGTCAACGGTCAATAAATAATACTTGTTACTGTGAGAACTATAGGTATACGGTTCCCTAACTAGAAGCTTATATCAGTTTTATGTAGATTTAGGAGCAACTGATCGACGTCCAAAGTTTGCGATATACGAATTGTAGATATATGAAAAAATACCGACACTTTCTGCACATATAATAGAAAAAGTATTTTCTATTTAGTGTTTTTTTCACAGGAAGATGTTGACCCCGTCATCATGCTGAAATACATAAAAGATATTATCTGTTGTTAATAATTGTATGTATCAATTATAAAAAGTTATATTATCAATCCAAGAACAAGCGGCTTTAAAAAAGCCAAAAGTCGGAATCGTTTTACAATTATGATATTTTTAAAATATGAATCGTAAAAAAGGTTCAATATATATATGTAAACTAGTGGACCCCACAGACGTTGTCCTGCATGATATTTCAACCGATTAAGATATTAAACAAAGTATGAAAGTACCGACTGCAGCGCCATCTGTCGGGCTGATTTGTGAATCTAAACCATTCCCAGATCCCCTTGAAGACACAAAAAATTTCATCAAAATTGGTCCAGTCGTTTAGGAGGAGTTCAGTCACATACACACGCACACAAGAAATATATATATTAAGATGACACAGAACAGGTATTTTTTTTTATTCATGATAAAATAAACTTACGCGCCCAGCTTCGTAGAACCTAGCAAGTATATATGTTCACTACAAATCGTCTGCAACTACCAGGTGTGTCCTTTTAGCAATACAGGCGAAGAGACGCTGTTACAGGTCCTGACCGACTGTCCAATGTATGGATACCACTTGTATAACGCTGGACAAGCTATGGAATTAACAGTTACAGAGGCGAAATTAAAGGAAATAATGTTCAACATTAGGTTAAGAGGCATCTTTTGGCATTTGCTGTAAAGATCATACAAAAAGTTGTATGACCTTAAATTTTTTTTTAAATTTTTTACCCTTTTTTTTGTAAGAAATAGATAGTAGTGTTTAATTATTGGGTTACCAATACCATTTACGTAAGTTATTTAATACCTCCGACGACACATAGTCAGGGAACTATTTAGAAAACATAAAAAAAACTACAAGGTGACCAATAGCCGATCATATCACATCAGGTTCTTCGCCGAGCAGCGTTTTAGAATTCTACTATTGAATAATGCATTTGAATAATATAAATTATTATTTATAGCAAGCCACAAACACAAAAATACAGGAAGATATTTCGTTGAACAGCTGTCCTTGTCGAGTGGACATCGCGAATCCTTTGAACGCGTCACAGACAGACTGAAAAGAAAACTGACTTGTTATTGCAAGTGTACTCAAACTTGTGTAAATAAGTTTGATAAATGGTCGCTTTATGACGCACACAGTGTTTATTTAGGCACAAGATGACGGCTCAATCTTGTGACGTCTGTTTGCACTATTGTGATGTAGAAATTGCTTGAGGTAGGGCTATATCAAACTTGTTTTTAACTATTCCTGAAATAATATTTTTTTTATTTTTTCAGTTACTGTATTATTGATTAACAGAAAAAGAAATGTTATACTTCAAATTTTAACAAAGGCCCCCCTCCTATTGTCAGCAAAAGTTAGCAAAGCGCTCAAAAATACTAATACATAATTGTATTAATTTTTTGTAGGAATCCTCGAAAATGCATTACGTTTTCAAGCATAGACAATGTGTGGGTAATACACATTAAAGTAAATTATTACTGTTGACGTACCTAATCACTAAATAAGAAAATTAGAGACCCGCCTTAAGTCTTAACACATAACTACTGCTTTTTTAAAGGTTGACATCCGATGAAGGTCTAAACTTGAGTGTTCAATATAAATATTTAATATCATCATCTCTATACCTAATATAATATATTATACGTATAGAATGCCAAAACTAAACGGCAAAGTTATTTCCTTATGTATGAAAACTGCATATTCCTGTCATTTATCTTCACATTCGAACACAACATTCGAAATTTAAACTTTGTACTTCCACCACAGCTAAGTAGCACTCAACTATGTCAACGTTAACGCAGTAAACATGTAACATTTATCACTATCAACAACAATTAAAATAGATAAACCGACTTTTGTTTAAAACAACGGCCCAAATTAAGTGAGACGTTATAAATTATCGTGAGAACGGTAGTCCCTTCGTTTTACAAATTTCTACTAAACTACGATAGAAATAAAGAATGTTTGTATAAGATATTAGGTAATTTGTTAAAAATCTGATATTCCAAGTTCGAATAATCTTAATGTTATATTTGTGTTAACAATTATATTACGATATCTAAGTCAATAGTCTAAGTATAACTTACACAATTCCTTTGGAGCTATCTATTTCTAAAATTAAATTTAAAGGTTTATTTCGTATTCGTGGTTTGGTGGTTAACACACAAGTCCTCTGCCTGAACCTCAGTGCAACAACCATTGCTTCGGGTTCACCTACCTACAATACAAAAATATTAATGAAACAAACGAAGAAACTGTTCCGTGCCTAAGAGGTGAGTCCAACTATTCAGATATTTAAGAGTCCAAACTAGGTTATAATTCTTCTGTTTATGTTTTATTAATGCCTAGACACGTACTTAAATAAAATCACATTAAAAAGAAGCCGACAGAACAAAAGTGAACCGAAAGGCATATTTCGTGGACTGTTTATGTAAATTAATTCATAATAAATATTTTGATTTCATGCTAACGAGTAGTTGAGGCGAGGGCTGCCGGTTTGAGTCTCGTTAGGGCTCGATACGGTGGCACATTATCATAATACCTACAATCGTTTTGCTCTATTGAACTTTGATTTATTTTATGACGATTTTTGTTAAGTACCGGCTTTTGTTATTCGAATGCCGCGCATAATAACGACTTCTAGTTACTTTGGTGTTTTTATGTTGAAGGTTATACTGATAAGTAATATAAATATTTAAATCATTACGTAAAATTTTAGCTAATTAAGTACCATTTCAGTCAAATATCTAGTAAGTATATTTTGTCTATACTAACTAAAGAGGAAAGATTTGTATGTTTGTAACGAATAGGCTCAAAAAGTACTGGACCGATTTTAAATCCTACATTATCACAGATTAATATAGGCTTTAAATTGCAAGAAAAAATAAGGATCCCTACTAAAACTACAATTATGCTACCCAAGGTGTAAAAAAATGCCTATAAAATATCTTTCATCGCATGCGCTGCGAAAACTATTGATCATAAACAAAAAAATGTGTCACAATATTAAAGAACTTATCAATATCTAAAAAATAATGTTTAAAAAATATTTGTCCACCCGTGCGAAGTTAGTCTGTAATAAAATAACGAATTAAATTCATAATTATTGTAAGAAAATGTCTTCTATCTATTCTTTTGTACCTCAAGTCTTAAAATGCTTTAAATAAATTTTATGTAAAAAGATACTATGTATGACTAAATATAATTCGTAAGTTAAATCAGCTTAGGATGTTTTAGAAGCACCTTCAGAAAATATAGTGTTAGTGTAACAATGTGAATAAGACTGTATGTGTAATATGGTAAAATGTATTCAATATTGTTGAGAGAGCAGATAATTTTTACATTATGAATTCATACGATGGAATTTATACGTAACGCAAGAATGGGTAAATAATATCGTTTAAAAGAAACTGGAAAAACTTAGAAATAATAAGTCCACAATTCTATTGTTCTATTCTTAATTTGAATTTGTATCTTTGAAGAATTTCCATCTCAGTTATCATGAATCTGTTCTATATGAAAGCGATGAGCACCAATTAGGTGACTTAAGAAATTTTAATGAGACGAGTTTATTTCAGCGTATATTGATGACATTGTTAGATACGCCTTTGTTACTTGTGACCTTAGACGACTTTGTAAAGTCTTTAGATCATAAGTATGAAACTTGTTCTTATGTACTTTTCACAAAATTGTCAGAGTGATTTAAACTTTTTTGATTCATTATATAAAACATTATGATGTTAATACGACATTAATCTTAAATTTAGTGATTTTGTTATATTATTTCCCTCTTGTACGGTGGGCCCGACGAGCTTAAGAAAGTTGGTGTAGAGGATTGGGAGAAAAATGCTCAAAACAGAGAGTGATGGAGTCAATTGGAGGAGGCCTATACTCAATAAAAGGTCCTTGGAAAAACAAATATATATATATATATATATGTATGTATTTTATGTGTGTGTGTATATTTTGTAACTTTTTGTAAATTTTATGTTGTAAATTTTTCAAGGAATAAATGAGGCTTAATTATTATTATTATTTTTTTTAAATTAGATAATTTTTTTTTGTCATCATTTTATATTGTCACGCAATATTTTTGTACAATCGAATTTTAGGCTTATTTTGTAGAACTTTTTACTGATTCAAACTACCGAAAAAAGAGCAACATTACTTTACTAAAGTATTGATTCAGCAGTTATAGAAAGCACTGAAAATTTAATACGCATAGCACGCGACCAAGTGAGCAGAGCCGATCGATTATTGAAGCCGGCATCAATCACAAAGAGCAAACATTGGTCCCATTATATTGGACAAACACACACCCCGCTCCTGATCAAACTCGGGACTTCCTTTAACGGTAGATCTTCTATATTTGACATGTGTATCTCAATTTTTGGTAAATAGGCTGAAATTTACAAAGAGTAGCTTACGCATCTTAGGAGGATATCCTGCAAATCCACTGTTGTGGTATATCCGAACCATATGGACTTAAGGTGCAAGAAAAGAGCGTACCGATTCTATTCTTCTTAAAAGGCCGGCAACACACTTGCGACCCTTTGGATATTAATTGTTCATGGGCGATATATCACTTATGTGAGCTACCGTTTGCTACATGACCAATAAAATAAATATAATGTTAATATTATAAGAATATGCATGAACTCTTAGCAAATGCATGCAATATAAAATTCAAATACACTAAAGCGTGATTCCAGGATTTAAAATTTGGCGTAAAGAAAGCCTTAGCTCAGATGAAGACGCTTTATGAATTTCAACAGTTTCAAAACTCAATGTACCTAAGCGGTATGCATTGTCTTATTAACGTTTATTTAAAAACAAATATTTTGATATATATACAAATATGTAAATTTAATCTTTTATTTACACAAATACAGTATTTACAATTTTCTTAACCTATAAAGTAATAATAAAAAGGTAAAAAAAATATTATTGTTCATTTTATTTATTTTTAATTAATATGTAAATTATTTTATTTTATTTATTAAATGAAATTGTTTATTTACAATGAAGTATTAACAATAGGTATTTATAATTACATTCAAGTAATTACAATAACCTTAACCTACAAAGTAATAATAGAAATAATTAAAATGAAAATCAAAACAAATATAAAAAGTTTGATCCCTGTGGCAGTGTACCTTTAACGCTGGCAGCATTTTTTTCGCTGTATTGCGATACTTATTCGTTGAGCCAGGTATGTGCCAGCTCTGGGGTCACCGGTACTTTAATGAATATCTTTAAAATTATTTATTAAATAAGATACAATAAATCTTAACAAAAACACTTACTTTCGAATATTTTTACACTCATAAACGTACGCTTTATTTAAGACTTAAATTGTATTTGTATATATTAGACGTTATTTCATAGGATTAAACATACGATTTTTAACTCTGATGACCTTTGAACCCTTGCTATATCGTACAATCGTTTTTAATACGAAGTCTCAGGCTATCTCAAGGGTTAGCTTATTAATAATTAAAAATAAGGAGGAGCATAAGCGTTAAGTAGCCGCTGTATTTTTATTATGTGAGACTGACTACTTATATGTTACGTTTTGTTTTCGAAATAATCGAATATATTTTAAAGATTTTAACACTCATTGCGAAAGTTATAAATTATACCCTTATTGTCAACATTGGCTTATTTGTTCTTATTATTTATGGCGGTAATCTAAACAAATTCAAAGGACCAAATAATGAACAACCCAAACCTAATTTCAGACAATAGGGTCAAGCTAATTGGAGCATAACAATAGCCAACCGAGTTTATTAAAAGTAACTCAAGAATTATACCTTTAGAGATAAGAGAACGTAAATACGTTGTTATGATAATATTGTTTATGCGCCGAAATAACTTTCGAATTGATAAAAGATAATATTCTATTCGACAATTCATGTAGGTACTTCAGGCGTACGTTTGACTTTGACAGTGGATATTTGCTTTTATAACGCAGTTACCACTTGCTTCTACGGTCAAGGAAAACATCGTTATGAAACTGGTCTTAGACCTAAAATCTACAACAAATGTCAGTCACACAAAGCTCAGTGCCCATCCAACAGAAAACGATGGACGAAACAAATGCAAAAATCTGAGGCAAAACCATAAAAGGGTGTTCGGATTCGGATTCTTGCTATTTCAATTCATTAAATGTCTAGAATTATAAAGAAAAAATATTAAAAAAAAATCTGTGGCGCTACAACCTTTTTAGGCCTGGGCCTCAGATTTCTGATGGTAATTTGTCAATCTAACAGAAAAATAGGTGATCAGCCTCCTGTGCCTGACACACGCCGTCGACTTTTTGGATCTAAGGCAAGCCGGTTCACGATATATTCCTTCACCGTTATAGCGAATGTTAAATGCGCATATACAAAGAAAGTCCATTTGTGCACAGCCGGGGATCGAACCTATGACCTCAAGCATGAGTTTCACACGTTAAAGCCAATAGGCCAACACTGCTTACAATATTTTAGAGAAGACAAAAAAATATCGACAGTTAAAGTAATGATAGTTAATTAAATGCATACGTCTTAAAACCATTGTATGTAAGTTTTAGGGTAGTATTTAATGATTTAAGCGTAAATGTTATGCAATTTCTCAGACCCAAATTCTGCTTAACCTGCAAGGTGCATACAATATGCAGGGATTACGGACTCATATTGAATTACACCTATAATTGCTCGGGCCGGCCGCACTCAGCCAATGTATGGCTAATTCAACAATTTACGCATCAGTTAATCTGCAAATTGATAAAGCTTTGTCGGCAGCTGACCGTGTCCTCGTAATAGCTTGTCTGAAACCAGCTTTATGATTTACGTCACGGATAACGATTGGTTAAGGTGGTTGGAAAAATTTAATTCCGTTAACAGTTGGATACAAGGCAGATATTACGCGTCTGTTTCATCGATATTTCTAATGCATGGATCTATCGCTTTCTTTTGAACATCCGGAAATAATGCCATATCCAACCTTATACGACGTGTGCATTGACTACAAAGCCACGAAGATGACCAGAGTTTGTTTATTTTTAGTTTTAATCTACAATAAAAATCTTATACTTGGATTAATAATAAACAATGTTCGTCAAGACGGCATAGTTTGAATGTAGTGTTTTTTTAATCATGAACTCAAGATTTAAATATAATTAACACGTTTAGTACAACTAGTAGCATCGGAATAAATCACAATATTTGATAGTTAAATTTATTCCAATAATTTATTTAGACACAAGTTTAAATTTAGCGACCTTGCTTAGTAGTTAGGTACAGTTTTGCGCGATTTTTTATATTAAGTTCTGATCCCATACAGCTTTATATTAGCTTCACAAGGATGTAGAAGCATAACTAATTGATTTTTTTTTTATAGAACGGGGGGCAAACGGGCAGGAGGCTCACCTGATGTTAAGTGATACCGCCGCCCATAGACACTCTCAATGCCAGAGGGCTCGCGAGTGCGTTGCCGGCCTTTTAAGAATTGGTACGCTCTTTTCTTGAAAATTGATACGTTTAGTATATTTTCTAAATATTTAAATTAAAGTGTATTCCTCAGTGTGCAGTGTTTTAGCTAACAGCTAGCTGTTAGCTGCTAAAATTAAATGCTAGCCACTATGCTGCTTAGCTATTACTTCCTTCAATGTATTTAGAGCTCAGAAGTTATTAACATTGCATACAAAACGTTTTATTAATATTTTATTCCGTTTTTAACGCAACATCGTGCATGCCTTTATAAAGCAAAACTCTCAACCAATAACAAAGAGATTTCTGTAGCTATTTATTCTGCAGCTCAAGCATATTGCAAAGGTGACGGCGTGTAATAGAATTTATAATCATGTTATGACACACTCAGCTTCCTACGGGAAGCTAGAATAAGCAATCAAGTAGTATAATCCGAAATAACCCGCGCTCCATCATAGGAACAGAAACACGATTGTACGCTCACAATAAGCACCCAACTCCAAGATACGCTCTCTTACACTCAATTAAAATACGTTTAGGGCACGAAGACACCTGGCTGAGATATACATCGCAACTATTGTGAAACACGAGAAATTCGAACCACAATTTTGACAACAAAAAGGCCATAATCGATTTTGGGAACACAAAGGGAGCATTATATTTGACAAGTCGACTGTACAAACGTTGTTTGCGGTAGAGATTATTTCGGTTGAAATGAATGAAAGCAAAACACGATACCGTGAATATGTGGATGTAATTGAAATCCCAAGAACGCCCTCGAGGACGATTTTTTAATTTTTTTCCTTCAAGTTTGTGGCTCGAGTGCTTGTTCTGTCTTAATCGATTCGTATCGGATGTGATTGATCGAAAAAATGTCGTTATATTCTCTATTCTTCAAATGTCAGATGCACGCCCAATATTTGTAAGAAGTTATTTGGTGAAATTAACTTGCTTGTATAAAGAAATGTAATCAAAGATTTTAAAAAAATATATACAGCAGTGTTGGCCTAGTGGCTTCCTCGTGCGAATCTCATATGAGGTCGTAGGTTCGATCCCCGACTGTGCACCAATGGACTTTCTTTCTACGTATATATGCGCATTTAACATTCGCTCGAACGGTGAAGGAACATCGTGAGGAAACCGACATGTCTTAGACCCAAAAAGTTGACGGCGTGTGTCAGGCACTGGAGGCTGATCACCTACTTGCCAGAACTAAAGAGGTTGTGGCGCCACTGATTTATTTTTATTTTTTTAATCAAAGATTTTTTACCTAATTGAGTAAAACCATATGAAGATGATCGAAATCTATTGATTAATAGACCAAAAATTCGACAAAGAACAGGATGCATGTGGTAGAAAAGACCCCCGCTAGCACATCATTATCTTCTTTGGTGGTAAAGATTAATTATTCAATTTCCTCGTGTCATCAATGAAGCCACATTTTGTTTTACACCTGGTATAGGTTATCTGATTCAACTGAAGGGGTTAAAATGGTTTATTAATAAGGGCAATTTTGTTTTTAAGTAACTTGCTAGATAACGTTTACCTATAATACGTTATAACATTTTAGCCAAAGGGTAAATAATTAACCCTTACCCTGTTTACCCATACTACATTTTTTTCCATGTTAAGTTTGGGGCGGTCGCAGAGCAGCCGGAAAATAATAAACGGCTCAATTATAAGAATATTTTCTCCAACTTCGATTTTGGTACCTATGGAGTTGACACTTGGGACGTGGTGTTGCACAAGCGCTAATTAAAGATTTATGTTGGCGCCTGGTAGATAGTACCGGTGACCCCAGAGCTGGTGCTTTCCTCGCTCAACGAATAAGTATCGCAATACAGAGAGGAAATGCTGCCACCGTTAAACACTGCCACAACTTTTTATATTTGTTTTTTTTTTTGAATAATTTTATAATTACTATGTAGGTTAAGAAAATTGTAAATACTGTATATTTGATTGTTATGTTTAGGTTTTATTTAAATAAACAATAATATAATTTCTTTTGACATACTACTGGTAGTATAGAACAGTAGAGTCAGGCTAGTATTACCACTCTCAAGTGTGAAATTGGGGGACCTATGACGGCTGTACTTCAATAGATTCATCTTTATAGTTGTACTTCATCTGTGATGGTACATAAACTGATAATTGCCTATGAATGGTGAGTGAAATAGATACCAGTCTATCATGCGATAGACTGAGGTCTTTTTCGGGGCTACGTTACTGAAGGACCTATCTTATCGCCAAACTCCAAAAAAGTACATTGTTTCTTTCCATTTTTCGTCATCGTTTCTTGAAGTAGGGCGAATGGAAAAAATATATGGTGGAGTTGAGTAGTTTATGTATCCATTTTGAAAGATCGATACACGATTTAAATAACTTCGCTCGATAGAAAAAAAATCCAAACATAGCCAATTTTTAACACTTTGAATTCATTTTATGACTAAAATGTATAAAGAACATAATTTTGAAATTTACACGATATATTTAATCGCAAGCCAAGTTAATTTCAGAAAAAAAATGATAAAATTACTTTAATTTAATGATTTACATAACTAATTGACACTGACCCGAGACACTGACACAGCAATTCGTGCTGGGATAGGGCATAACCAGCGCCAGTCAAATTCCTTAACAAACTTGTGACAACTAGGGAAAACTTATTTTGTTTGTTTAATAGATTCTTGCGTTTTTTTTAATAATTTACATATCAACTACAGTAGTTAATTGTATAGTAGGTAAACGACATGTTAGGACGGATGTAAAAAAAATGTAACCCACAATTTATATGCTTCCTGCAGTAACTTGAGTAACCGTGCTGCAAAAAAGATCGAACCCTAGACAATAGGGATACATATATCAAACAACAAAACATACTAACGATCCTATCATTTGCACAACGATTTGTCATTCCATTTTGAAGGTACTCTTTGTTTTTGCACTCGCATGTAACTCGAAAGCTTTTTGATTACATTTTCCACTTACTTAATCTACGAATTCATACATATGATAGCGGCTGTTACCTGCAATAGTTGAACGACTAGGAAGTAGTTTTTTTTCTTTTAAAAGTAAATACGAAAAAAGTATGAATTCGTATAAAAGTATCGTAACTTAATAAGATGGTGGGCGAAAGTTAGCGCATGTATTATTTGGTTTGTTTATTGCCAGTTCTTCTCTTCCGTTCTACGCCCTTGATTTGAGAACTGGCAGTAAATGTACAATTAGAAGCTTTTTTTTTTGTGACATTCATAAGTGTACACTGTTTTACCTATATGAATAAATGATTTTGGACTTTTGTCTTTTTCTGAATTTTTGAAAAAGAGACCTAAAGCCTAAAGGTGACTTTTACGTTGTGACTTTACCATTTTTCTGCTTTGGACATCATTAGTAATGATTCTATGGCGTTTTAATGTTTGTCAAAGGAACAAAGAGGACAATGACTTTAAGGCCTTGCTAATATTTTTGACTCATTTAACATTCGAGAAAACAATGGTAGACCCCCCGGAAACTGGATTAACGCTTGTCAACGTGACGGACGACGTGCGTAAGCTACACGACAATGGAATGTGGTCATCCGTCCCATTTGCTCCTATAGCGATACGCTCTGTAGCTATTAATTAATTATGAATTGCTTTTGAACACCCCAAAACACTTTTTTGACTGACTCTGGGCATGAAAACCTTTGGTATGTTAAAATGGTCTATTTCATTTTAAGCTATTATTATCCCAAGATCTTATACATACAGATAGAATTGGATGTCTTCAATCCCACACCTTTGGAAACAAAATACGAAGCGATTCTCGGTTTCGCGTTATTGTGATTGGTTAAAAGTATCTCGAGTCAATCGCGTGAAATAATGCGACGCTCCATTTGACCAATCGCAATCAAGCGAAACGCGTTTCGTCTTTTATTTTACAGACTATCCGTTCAAAGAGTGGAAAGACGTACTAAACGTTTTCAATACATATCGATCTTTAAATATAATATTTTATAGGTGTGCTAGAGTAGTTCGCCACGCAGAGATTTATTTTCCTTTAGGCCATATTAGCTGAAATACCCGACATAAAATATATATTTGTTGTTTAATCATATTATGTATCGTATATGTTATATGATTATAAGATTTAAGAAGTCATTTTTCTGTATTATATATAATATATTTAAGATTAGCTGTACCCACAATAACCAGACATTTTTTTTTGTGTAACATAACATAAGAAAGGATGTTTTATCAATGTTGGCACTATGCTCCCTTTCAATGAGTTCGTCTCCCCTGCCTTATCAATACACTTAGGAAAAATGAACCTTAGGGGGTAACAATTAAGATTGAAATTCAATACACAATGTAAATGAAAAGAACTATTTGGACAAGCTTTTTGTCATTATATTTCTCTTGTACTGTTGTTTCTTTACAAGCGTGAATAGTTTTTACGCATTTCAAGCTAACAGTGTAACATTTAGCGCTCTATTATTGTAAAGAATAGTTTTCCTTTGAAGTATCGTTTCGTTTAAAATAAATGTATTTCCGTTTCATATACGCCGTTTCTATTCTGTTATTGATTATGTGTTTATGTTAGATACGTCAAATACGTCTCTGTCTTAGTGTTTTATTCCTAATTAATATTATTTTATCGCAAGTAGGTGAGCCTTCTATGGATTTTTCGTTTCTTATAATACATAGGCCAATGTTTTTGTACGAGCAAGTAATAATAGCAATACAAAAATGTATTGGTGCGCGGGGCACGAACGTGGCCACAAGGCAAACCTCATTTGTTAATATTTGTAACATTGTTTAAAAAATGTTGATAAATACATCGGTTTTAATGGACGCAGTTAAACAAAAATATGAAATATTAATTATAATTTCCAGAGTCAAAATTGTATCCATAGAAATTCATAAAAATAACGTGCTACAAAAATTTCGCTGTTATTTTTCCCAACTTTCAAAACAAATTGAACGAATAAATAAGAACACTAAAAAATTATAAAGTATCTAGGTAATACTATTATATTAGTTTTCTTTGATTTATTGAAGTTTAGAGAGTTTAATAAAATCCAACGATATTTCTTCGAGGCAATTCTAAGTGACCCCGAGCTTTATTGAGTCTATAAAACATTTCAAGGGGATTCAAAAAATTACAAATTAAAGGTAAAATGAAATCGAACCATAGCAAATTTGCTATGGTTCGAATTGTATATTGTTGTATGATTATGGTTTGCAATTGTAGTTTTATTATTCCCATATTTAATTAATTAATGTGACAAGTATTTTTATGTTGTATTGCATTACATTACTTCAAATAATTACCCCTTTAGAATGAAGACTTTTAAGGTCGTCAAAATATCACAATAGATTGCCTACAAATATGAGTGTAATATATAGGGGTAAACATATAAACATGGTCACAAAACATGTTTATGACTCATACACTCCTAGCCTACGATATGACTAGGGTTGTAAGAGACGATTTATTATTTAATCACAAGCATTCACCCACCTCAGTATTGCGCCGGTAAATTGTGGCCAGCTTCAAATGAAATTGTTTGCACTTAAATCTACTAGAAGTGAAATTTAATTGTCGCAATTTATTAACCTCTAATAACTTGTTTCCATTTAGTAATTTTTTTGGATGCAATGGTTAGAAAAATATTGAAAGTAAAAAATAAACCTTGTCTCATTAACATAAAGTTCTATTTGAAATGGCCTTGTGAACTTTATGAACCACACGTAAAATGCAAGCACAATCAATCAGACATTGAAGACACGGTGATTGTTTTCAATTTATTTTTTCAAATTTGTTATCTTCGGATACTCTATTAAAGTTACTAAAATATAAGGTTAATGTCTTTTTCATGTATAAATAACCTTTTATACATTTATGTCTATTCTAGAAGCCTAGGCATATGTGCCTCATACACGTCACAAGTATTGTAGTGAAGTACGCAAATTACTTAAAACTTGTTTCCCGACAAAGGCTGTGTAAACGTGTACTAAATTACCTCTTGACATCTAATTAAGATAAAAAATCGTTGTATTTTTAATTAGCACTCATACAGGCCGTATTTCATAATAGACATTAATAACCATAAGCCTAAGAACAATAAATCTCGACCAAAGTATTAAATTGGTAGCTTGAAATAGTAGGCTTTAATGTAATAAAATTGCCATTTCTTAGAATTTAAAAGGCTATTATTTATAATTAGTCTTAGATAAATTATTTTGCTTTATTTAAAATATTTTTACTAAAGATCATTATTTAGCAAATATAAATTGACTATTATTATCATACGACATACTCAAATAAGGTAAAAACAACTTTGAAAGATATTCATAACGAATTGTTTATTTTATATTTACTTTCATTATATATTACTTTATTATTACTATGCCGCTCAAGAAACTTGTTAATACTGTATTTGATTGTTATGTTTAGGTTTTTATAAACCCTTTTATTATTATACATATTTATTACGTTTCAGGATAGCAATTGCCAATCTCTATATAAATATAAGTGAGTCGTAGTGGTAGTCTAAATAAAGTCATTTAAAAAAAAATAAGTTCAAACTAGCTCGAGATAGAGATATATAGAGATATATAGTAAGTATAAATTAGATCCCACATAAGAGAAGCAAACCGGTACTAAATGTTTTTGACGTGACAACGTCTTATAATTCGATGGAGCCGGCCGCGGCTGCACGCACGAAAAAACATGACTCATGCGGCGTTACCTCTCGAGGCGTTCCATTTAAGGCTTGAAGTGCAAGCGAGAGCGCGACAAAGAGGCACAAAAAATTGACATAATTGTATTTATGTGTCCAAATACATGTAACTTGATGAATTCAATTCTGATTTACCTCCTCTATATCCATACAAAATATCTATCACACAAATAAAATTTAAATTTTCTTTTGAAAAATGCAACCATTCCATCAATATTTTCTTATGACGTTTTCACGTTCAACTATCGTCAGTAAACCGTCTTTACAGACAACCAATTTTTTAGACAAAATTATTTCTGGCACGCCCAGTGTACTCCTAATGAAGATAATATAAATATAATGAAATATAATTACAGCACATTTTGACGCAGCGCCCAACACAACGCGTGCGTGACAGAAGTGTGTGAACCAAAAACAAAACAAAGTAATACATTACAATTATTAAAACACCAAGATTAATATTCAAGAAACCGACAATGTGTGGTCTTGATACTTTTGTGCGATAAGATCGTTTCTAACGATTAAAAGTAAAAGGTACCTGAGAATTTTTATAACAAAACTGTAGGCACGGGTGTTCTCAACGATTTTTCTTCAGACCTACGTCAAATTAATCCTGTCACAAAAACTCGGTTATGACATGTTGGAGTGACAAAGATTTAATCGCGTTAAAGTTTATAAACCGTGGAATGTTTTTAATAAAATCTTTGATTGTCACAAGTTAAAGGATTAAAATAGTTTTTACTATTTTTTTGTGGTTCTATTTTTACGAAATGTATTACGTTACAATGAAATCTTAAATCTTCGAAGAACTACATTGCAACGCATTTAAAAGTATAACATGAAGCTTAAAAATCCCGCGTTAAAATCTTACCAATTTACACCATTATGAATAACATCTTATTTTAGAAAAAACAGGCAGAAAATGATAATTTATTGCAAGTTGTTCAAAACTTCAACATCAATTTGTAAACAAAAGAACAAAGCTCATAAAAATCTTACAAAATATCAAACAAAAGGAACTCAATTTGAAGCATACGTAAGAATACGAACAGTAGCAATAAGAATTTATGATAATTGTCTAGTTTCTAAGAAGCTGATGAGGTCCCAAAGGAAGACAATGAAACGGCACTGTAAGCGTGCCGTACAGTAGCTAGGTTTAAAAACATTGTTCTTGCGATCGATTGTGTAACGTAATATTTTAAATCTAACAATGACCTGTTTAGTACACATTGTTTTTATAATAAGCATGTTTCCCTTAGAGGATATTTTGAACATGAAGTTATATTTTTACAATGACGTAGCTGATTCACTGTAGACTTTATAGCTTATACAACTCCTCGATAAACTATTATTCAACAGTAGCTAGAAGATCCAGTTTTTGACCTAATTTAAAAAAAAAGTAAAACTCTGCAGTATTACAATAGGTTATTTTTAAAGGAACAGGCAGGAGGCTCACCTGATGTTAAGTGATACCGCCGCCCATGGGCACTCGCATTGCCAGAGGGCTCTCGAGTGCGTCTGGCCTTTAAATAATTGGTACGCTCTTTTCTTGAGGGACCCTAAGTCGAATTGGTTCAGAAATACTTCAGTGGACAGCTGGTTCCACATAGTGGTGGTGCGCGGAAAAATCGCTCAGTTGTGGAACGACGTACGTCGACGTCCAATGATGAAACTCAGCTTCAGGTATTAATCCGAACAACTCCTCTGAACACTGTCCATGGTAAACGCCGTAGAAGATGAAGAGTGACCCCACATCTCTATGCAACCCCAAAGGATCAAGCCGCTCGAGGGATTGGTCGTCGACGATTCGAACCGCTCTTCGTTGATTATTGAGCTTAATAAAATCTCAATTAAATAATATTAAATATCTACTCATTTTAAACTAAATATATTGTATAATATGTGATTTAAACATTAATATATCACACATTTTATTGGCTCGAGCGTCGAACTTACCTTTTCAAGAGTCGTAAACGATGTTGAGTTTAAAGCAGGCCAATTAACCCATACAGTACTATAATAACTCAAGACAATAAAATAATCAAGTGACAATTAAACAGTTCTCGTAAAACCGCACCGGAATGTCTCAATAAAAGATCGAAGAGTATTAACATAAACATCGGATTGATACCGTCTCAAACATCTTCGAACACAATTTAAATAAATTACATCGGCTGGCTTTACTGTGACAGTAATTTTTAGTAAATTGTGCTTTACTCAGTTTGAATCACACCTTTTTAAATGTGAAATATTGGTCTTCACTCTTGAGGTACTTGTTGTAATTAGGAAACATCATATTTTTAATATTCAACATAAAAATACGCTAAATTCCATTGTACTAGTGTAACGGTAAATATGCAGGGACAGAATATACAATAAGAAGAAGAATCGACGAGCATGAATGATTGTCATGAAAATGGATGAAGCGAGGGTATATCAGAACCTTAGCAGGTGGAAATCCGTGGTGTCTACCTACACATTTGTGATTAAAGCGCGAAAGTATAAAAATAACAAATAAATAATGTTTAATATACCTGCTTGCTTGAGAATATTATTTTCGGTTGCAAAGCGGTTGATATTCGGAAATAAAAGTCGTAGTTAATTTTTTTTATAGTAGGTAAAAGGGGCAAACGGGCAGGAGGCTCATCTGATGTTAGGTGATAACTCCGCCCATGGATACTTTCAATGCCAGAGGGCTCGAAAGTGCGTTGCCAAGTACAGATACCGGCAATCATCTTGAACAAATGTCATAGTGATACCTAAAAATCGCTTTTTAGGTATCACTAGGTTGAGAGTGACGTGTCGATCGTGTGATTGGTAAATCAGTTGTTGTTTGTGTCCCGCGATGCGCAAACTTTCCCCCACTCCCTGTTTAATGCTCAAGAAGTTTGCCGGTATCTGTAATATGACTTGTTATTTAATATCACACAGATAGATTTTATTGTTTAATATATAAACTTTTTAAATATGTTTTAATTTTCTGTGTTTGTATATTTGTGTATTGGAAATAAATACTTTAATATTCTCTTGTATTGCATTGTATGTATTTACAATATAACCGACATAAGAATAAAAATTATTAAAATTTCGTTGACCTATTATTAATTTTGCCCCAAACCTTATTCATCAGTAAAATCCTAGACTGTGTACGAATTTTTAATCTATGTGTGCAATTAAACATGAACATCATGAAGAAAAACATCTTATGGAAACTGCATGTGAATGATCCTTAATCGACGACACAAAGGCTGAGTGCGAGCACTATAGGCTGATCAATATCATCACAGCCTATATAGAACCATAACAATATAGGAATCAGATACAGAGGTCTGAAGCAAACACAAAGTTGTACCTCCTCTAGTTTTTTCCAACCCTGTAATATTTTACATTAGGTATGACAATTATTTGGAAAAGGTACACTGGATAGATATGGATTTCTTATCGACGCTTGAAATCCAATTTAGTATATATTATGAATTATTAATTAGTTCTCCGTAAGTATCGCTTAGAATTAGTGCACAGAGTACCGTGGAATCAGCTTTGTTATACCATCGATTCGATGTATTGCCTTATCTAAATAGGAATCATTTCAATAAATCTCTCTAATTGGATAACAGTCAGCCATTATTTATCGCTTGCGAATGGACATCCTATAATGACTCATTAGCATTTCTTTACACACATTAAAATCAAAAGAAATCCGACGTGAGTTTTAATCGTTTTCACACGTGATGTGATGAATAGATAAAAAGCGGGGTTTTCTATTGATGAGTAATAAACTCAAACGAATTGGACTGAATTTTATGGTTGGTGACTAAATCATTAAAATTATAAAAAAGGTTTTCCCTGATTATTTAATTCCTAGTTGATCAGCATTTGGTACTAGACACGGGCTGTCGATTTTTACGTCTTAAAAGTCCTCGGTATCCTCGGTAGGTATTATTTTATGGGGTACAGCTGGTGATGAAATGCACATTCTTAGGTTAGTCTAATCTTAAGACTAAACAGCTCTTTATATAAGAAACTAGTACATTACAAGAAATACTTTTACCAAATTCTATTAATAAATGAAGATACAGCAACTAACACAGTAAATCATCTTCAAGTAACAATGTATTTGAGCATTATTACTATGATGAAATTGTCTTAGTATAAATCGATCGTAATATACATCTGGAGAAAACAGAAGCTCGGTTTTATTGAGGGCCAATATCTCTATTCGATTCCTATCGGGTGAATCTAATGATTGTATGGCTGAGAAGCCGCCACTGTCAAACTAATGAGAAAATATACGCTTGAAATACAATAAATTATAGACATCGAATGAAATGGCATATTAATTGGGTATTACAGTTCGACACCTTGTCACCACAGTTTACGTACCCCTAATTAGACTTTTAAAACAACCGATATGAATAATTGTTATTAAATTAATAGTGTTATTCTGTTTCACTAATTTTCCAAATTGTACACCCATACAGATACTAGTCAAACCTTAAAACGCAAGCTTTTCAAGAGAATTCTTTCATTTTTTTATTAAAAAAAGTGTAGTTTAATAGGGTTTCGTTACTTGAGATGTTTACACTGTGGTCCTAGAATGAATTATTTGAATTTAAGGTGGGCGTAAATTTTTAGGCCGCAGGCGATTTTTGACGTGGTATGAATAATTTAAGCATTTTAGCTAACCTTTGTGCGATACTCGAGAGACTCAGTAATCTGGCGTCCTCCCAAAGCTTCTCTACGTGACCTATATTATTTGCATTTCTCGGATATCTAAAGCCCATCCCACACCTACAGTGATTTTTATATTCCTACATTTAGGATCATATTAGAAATTTGAAATTATAAATTATTATTGTTTACTTTGTAGAAAAATACCAATAACACTTGCGTTATAGTACAGCAAATATTATAGATTTATATGTAACACGTCATTTAATAAAATAAATTAAGGCACATAATAAATAAAAATCATCTGAAATCACTACCTAGAGTATTGTTATTAATGTCAATCTTATACATCTTAATAAATGTGTTTACAATAAGAGCTCAAAAGATTGTATCCACAACAATTTTGCTAATAGTATATAATAACATAGTATTACGAAGTTAAAAATATTTTCAAATCTGCGTCATTCGTGTCTTACCAAATTGAATTCCGTAAGATCACTGGAAGATTGACTGACCGCAAATTGGGGATTCGTTGTCAAGCGAGATAACATCAGAAGAATCTCATTATATTGGAACATTTGTCCCTGAAACCCGGGATCTCTATTACTTTGAAATTTGAAAATTAAATGTCGTAGTCTAATATAACTTCTGTCCTTTTCTAGACTAACCTTTGTCACTGGTTATTTAATTATTATTTTAAATGAATGGGACTCTCAACACGGAGCTCGTGTGTTTGAGTCCCAGCTGCGCACTAATGCATAACTATGTGTTCAATTAACGTGTTTAATGGTAATTTTAGAAATAAGTTAAGTATAAAAACGGTTGTGTTTACATTTAAATCGACGACTTGTCAGGCACGGAAGGCAAATTTTTTTGCATATAAATAAATAAATATAAAACAGATTTAGATATCTATTGCTAGAATTCTTTATATCTCACTAAAATATTTGGCATTCTAATAAGAATTTTATTTATGTTAATAAATAACATTATATATTTTGCGCAGAACTATAAAAAAATCCCTATAAAAAACCCACAAAGAAAAGCCATAAACATCTAGACACTAAATTGCAATACAAAAATTGCCTTTCAGAACCATCCTCTTTGTTCATAAAGGGACGGACTATGACAGATTAGTACGCACATTTCCTACAAAGAAGTCATAAAATTCGTGTAAAACAAACATGCTTCGCAAAGCAAGCAATGACGGGCTATGGAACTTAACCGGGAGCCGCCGGCGGCTGGCGGAAAATTAAAAACTAAGGGGACCGCATCCTAGCCATTCTTTTCAATTTCTCTCCGGCTGATACGATGTGGATTCATTAAAAATTCTTCCCTTCCCTTAGCTTGATGCAAGCGCATAGTGTCTTCTGCATTTCATAAGTAAAACCTTTTTGGTTGGGTTTTAAATCGGTGACGTTTTCACTACCAACTAGATCACTTAATATGTTTGATGAGTCGCCTGCACGCCAGGTGACAATAGAGAAATATTTTTGAAGTCATACTTTTCTTCGAAAAATGATGTGAGTTATGATGTGCACACCGTCACACAAAACTGACACCCTGAAGTTAGCTATAGCCAACATTTTTAACTCTTGATGCTGCATTTGTACGATATTTAGACCATGTTTCTACAAGAATATTTGTATCATACTTTAGCTATCATAAGCCTCTTGTAACTCACATGTCTACTGAGCTCCAACCAATGGACGTGAATTAAATAGTAATTATAATAATGTATAAGTTGCATGCTAAAATAAAAAAAATCCATTTCTACATAATGATTTTTTTATAAAGTTTAAATAATAAATTAAAATAAACTTTATTTAATACATTCAATGTATTAAATACCTTTTTTCTATTGTTAGTGTCGTCGTCTATGTTGTTACGCCAAAGAAGTATAACTTCTAACGCATGTACATAATTACACACACTTTTTTTTTCTATAAACCAATTCCAATACATTTAAAAAATCTATAATACTAATAAGTAAACATTATCCACAACCCAAAGGAATTCATTACTTCAATTTAAGAATGATATAAACCTATTTTATTGTTCAATTATAAGTTTTCTTAAGACCCTTTAATACTGCACCTGCTTGCCCTCGGGTCAAACGTCTAATTACGGTAACATTCTATAAAAACATAAGATATAACTACAAAAAAACTTTGAACGTAAAAAGAATTGCTCCCCATAAATTTTTCCATAATCCTCTTAACATAATGCTAAGGTAAATAGGATTTTGGGCGCGAACCAAATTAAATACGCGCGTAATAGTATTCATGTTGGTAATAAACGAGCGTCATTAGCAAACCAAATAATAATCTGGCTAAATGTACAGGAAAGGCCGTAAAAAATATTTATCGTTCCATGTGATAGCCAATTTTATAAGATTCTCATTTTGATAATTTATTGCTCGAATAATAGCGATAATGCGTTATTACGGCCCGTGAAACAAATTTTCAACACTGAATAGAGTTCCGAATTTACTGGATGATTTGTTGATTTGATGAATCTTTATTGGTATACAATTCATTGAATTCAAAGAATATTTCGATTACAGTGTAATACAAAAATGTTCGCAAATGTTTTTATCGCTTACATAACTAAATAACATTCTAAACGCAAGACAGAAAATTCTATTCTAAACGCAAGAGGTTGAAACTCACAAAGCTCAGGAATTTCTACGTCAATTTTTTCTGACTTTAAAAAAAATAATTCCACAGTGTTACGTTACGGCTTTCTAACTAAAATATTATTCAGTATGTACCAACTAGTTACTGACTGATCTACACAGACGGTAATAGAGGTTAATTAATAGGCCCTATACACAATTTGAAATTTCCTAACTTTAATTCTTATAATACGTGTTGTTCCCAGGAGAATGTAAGTGTTTGCTCCTATTTCACCATGCCTCCTGTTGATAGAGGACAAATCTTTGTTTTTAATTTATTTTAATACTAAGATGTCTGTGGAAAATGGAGTAATGGTTGCAACTCAAACGTTGCGTAAAACAAAAACCTTGGCGATTAAAAAGAGTGGCGGAGAGTTTATTGACAGTTCTTCTCTTCCGTTCTACGCCCTTGATTTGAGTGGACTGGCAGTAAATGTAAAATTAGAAGCATTTCATATGTATTTACTTTTTGACGTTCATAAGTGTACATTATGTTACCTAAATGAATAAATGATTTTGAATTTGAATTCTTTACTTACATCCTAAGAGCTCTGTTTCGATCGGCTGAGTTGAAGATATTAATAGAAAATCTCACCTAATATCTTTTCGCCACGCCTATAGACGCGTAGGTTGAAAACAAATGTGGGGAATTCGTTTAATTTATTGTTAACAGTATATTAGTATATAAATTGGCAATTTCTTCGCCGCACAGTCATCCGATAAGATTTATTTGAACAAGCTTTCTCGAAACCGGCTGTAAAAGGAACTAATAAGACAACCATTTGTATCTTTCGCGACATTATTATTGTCAAGTATAGAAATGTGGGTGCTATTTAGATAAATTGAATTATTTTTCGATGTTTGCTTTTCGATAGAACTGTACTGGGATTTCTGTTGATGGCATTTAAAATTAAATATAGAGACTGTAGTGTTATCTGATGTTAAAATTCCTTATTAGTAAATTAGGTTAGACTTAAATTACTTATTAGTCTTAAGTTAGGCTAGATCGTAATGTTCCATGATGTCTTAGTGGAACACATGTAGAAAAAAAATTATAATAATAAAAGTTTAATTATTCGTCAATGTTGCAACCATACAATATATACTTCTTAGTGTTTAATTAATTATATGTTTATGTACTTAGACAGGACATTTAATCTTTATATCATACTTAAAATAAACCACTTACAGGCTCTTTTTTAATTATTTATAAACCACTTTTATAAAGTATCATACTTAACAACTACTATGTCATTTCAGAAGTCTACAGGTTCTAGAGATAATGAAGGAATTAAGCAAAAAATATATACATTTTACTGAACTGCATACAAGGTAAAAACAGTTAACAGTTTTTTTGACGTTCATGTATGTAACACAATGTACACTTATACATTGTGTTACATACATGAATAAATGATTTTTGACTATTGTTAAATCTAAAAATAATCATCATTTAAAAATATAGAGCAAATCTTTTTAAGGCAAACTCTCCGTTGTGCATTTTATGTTTAGAAGCACTTAAAACCATTGTAACGAATATGGCACATTTTAATCATACTTATTTGGTGACCTATATCAGAGCAGTTTAGTGAAAATAGGACATGAGTGGTACTTAAAAGTTATTTTGGTCTTGTTCCAAGTAACGTGGGTATTATTTTGAAAACATTTCGTACATTTCGCTATGACACTACTTGTAACATCTGTTTGGCACTTGCTCTGTATTATCAAGTTAGGCTGTTGGTACACAATCGTAGTAATTTTATTATTATGTTTGTTTAAGCATTTTTGGCTCTGCTAAAGTATTTTCACTATCTGTAACTCAACCTTTGATCGAGGCGAAAATGCAGGGTTCTTTGGACCCAACCACAACAATAATCTCTGAGAGATTTGGGTAGGCAATATTCGTCTCAAGCCTTAAGCCAAGCACTTGGGTAGTTCCAGCAAGGCCGTATTAAGGAGGCCGTGGGTCTCGTCGCATTCTACCGGATTCTAAAAAAAATAAAAAAACCCCATCGCTTTAATTATAAATCTACTTTAAGACAACAAAATTAATACAAAACTGTGAAACAAAAGTGGCAACGTAAATATAATACATGTTAATATATTACGTAGATTGCCAACATTCCTGCACTGCTATAAAATAATGAATTCCGAAAAATATACTACAACTATTTATTAATAAATAAATCTTAATACATTAAATGAAACCCTTTTTCAACTTCATTATTAATGCTTCGCTACATGAAATACCATAGATTATCAAATGTCTTAACACATGTCCTGATGATATATCACATGTGAACAGTTACTAACATGTTAATTAGAAAATTTGATTGCCTCGAATTGGGAGTAACCTACTTCTTTTTATTGCTTTGAATATAAACAAAGCTATAAGGGACGTTTTAACAAATATTCATATTAGTTAAAAGGCAGAAAAAGGAAGAAATTTTTGCATATTACCTAAGATGAAAACTTCTTGTGCGTATCGATGTATTAATCACCATTAGCCTCGTTGTTTGGTATATTTCTGGTCAATGGCCTTCTCCATTTTCCTTCAGTATGCCCTTGCACCTCTGTATCCACTGCCAAGCCAACCTTCTTGACGTCAGTCCACCTAGTCGGTTGGCGGCCAAGCGGTCTTTTGTTCTGCCGAGGTCTCTATTCAAGGACAAGTCCATCGGTTCTTGTGACCTGCCCACCAGCACTTAGATGTTGTGACAGCCCTTACTAAGTCACCTACGTCATTTTCACGAACGAATAATAACGGTATTTTTTTCTATTGTACTTTCAGCCTTAGATACTTAATGAGAATTATTGATTGTACACTTACTCCTACGGCCCTATGATATAAAAATTATTTGTTGAAGGCAAATACTGAAGGAGAATTGTTGCTTGCGATACCGATCTATTGAACGTACTGAATGTTTCAGATTGATTTTCATTGTATGTGTCGTTTGCTCGTAAATACATCAGCTTTTCAGTCGCCTATGCTTTGAATGAGTTTATTAAAGTAATACTTGTTACAACGCCATCTAGAGGCTGCGTAAGTAACATTAATGTTAGTAAAGTTCGATTTCATTAGTAATTTAAATATTTTTTTTTAACTCAGGCAGTCCGAGTTTAGAAAATTATTATATTCATTTACGCAACCTATTGGTCGCTTTATTTCAGTATTTTATTGAACTGGTTCGTTATTCTAACAATATTTTATAACGTGTGACAACTGTAGTAATAACTCATTATGATCTATTATAAAATGTCAGAGAGCGCCTATTTGAACTACGCTTAGTTGCATATTAAAGTTTAGGTAAGGAGTGAAGCTTATTTTAAATTTAAAAAATACTCGTGCTATTATCATGCATATGCATTGTTTAATTTTCTCTATATAGAACGAGTCGTGATTGCTTTGACGCTAGTTTTACGTAGTAATACTTAATTGATATTATTTTTCAGAACCGGATCATAAGTCTGTTTTAGACAAGGTGCAATGTCAATAATGAAATTTTAACAATATAATATTCCAATTGACGGTAAATTATTTAAAAGACACTTAATTTTCATATACAGGGTGGCCAAAAAGTCGTGGATCAAACGCAAATAGGGGATAAATGAGGTCATCAGCGGCAAAAAATTGTTCTACGGGAGGTCTCTAAGGTCAACCCTTGCAGAGTTATGATTTATTTTGGTTTTTATAGGAAAATTGCCTTTTTTTTACTAATTCTTCTTAAAATTCGAAAATATCTACATCCTGTATCTTTTTCATAATATCCACTAGATTGGTACTGATGAGTTCTTGCGTTAGACATACTATTCATAGTTGTTTATTGAGTGTATTCAAGATAATATTAAGTGATACGATGTAACATTTTTTCCAATCATAAATTTTTGTTTATTTCGGACCCCACTGTCAAAAAAAATTACTTTACCGAAAAGTGACCCTGTATAACAAGTTTTGGCGCATTTAATATGGATTCTGAAAAGGTATTACACATGGCCATGAGTCGCTCTAATATCTTTCTGGGACGAAAAAACAACAACGATTCGGACTTATGATAGATTATTTACCTACCTGTGACCAGTACTGTGTGAATCGGACTAGATTCAAAAAAATGGACAGATGGCTGGAGGTTTACGTAGAATTGATTAGACGGTGCAGATTAAGAATTATGGTCAGAGTCAGGAAGTTTCAGCATATTTTATTGTAAAATATTTTGTTTCCTACAAACAACCATTGAGAAATAATTGTTTTAATACAATTATTATTACACAATCGTTGTTTGTAATTATTCCTAGAAAGATATTAGAGCGACTCATGGCCACGTGTTATACCTTTTCAGAATCCCTATTAAATGCGCCAAAACTTGTAGTACAGGGTCACTTTTCGGTGGAGTAATTTTTTTTCACAGTGGGGTCCAAAGTAAAGAAAAATTTATGATTTTAAAAAATGTTACATCGTATCACTTAATATTATCTTGAATACACTCAATAAACAACTATGAATAGGATGTCTAACGCAAGAACTCATCAGTACCAATCTAGTGGATATTATGAAAAAGATACAGGATGTAGATATTTTCGAATTTTAAGAAGAATTAGTAAAAAAAAGGCAATTTTCCTATAAAAACCAAAATAAATCATAACTCTGCAGGGGTTGACCTTAGAGACCTCCCGTAGAACAATTTTTTGCCGCTGATGACCTCATCTATCCCCTATTTGCGTTTGATCCACGACTTTTTGGCCACCCTGTATAATACCACAAGAGCTTCAAAATTGAAGCTCATGTGGTATTCGGGGGATTATTTTTCCGACCCGAATGTCGGCCAATAGAATTGCACCATGAGACGAAATGTACAGTTAACAAATAAGAATTTCATAATGAATAAAACAACTACTTAATATTTTTCTTGAAGCAACTACCAGAGAAAATTTTCAAAAAATTATCAGTATAATACCATGTAGGTTGTACCACGTGACGTCGAATGGTGCAATTCTATTGGTCGACATTTGGGTCTTAAAAATAATCAATATAATTAAAAAAAAAAACTGCAATCTAATATATGAAATTCTCGTGTCACAATTTTCGTTCCCATACTCCTCCGTAACGGCTCGACCGATTCTTATGAAATTATTTATGCATATTCATTAAGTCTGACAATCAGCTACTATCTATCTTTCAAACCCCTAAGTGATAAGGGGTGTCCACCCCAAAAAAAAAATTTAGAAAAAAAAATTTGATGTTCTTTTTTTATGATTCAGCGTTTTCACCCCTCTACGATCAACCCCTATTTTTTATTATTATAGATAGTTATTGAATTGAACTAAAAAAATGTTTCCTAGAAATACATGGCAAAACAAACGTTTGCGGGGCCAGCTAGTATATTTATAATATATACTATACACCTAAAGAGTGAAAAAGCTAGATATATGTTTAATACCTTTAGTCAAGTGTATACACACATTTATGATATTACACATAAAATTTTACTACTCCACCTGTACTGTATTCGAACTCGCAAATACTCGTTGCACTAATAAATAAGTTGGTAATTTGCATGCGCAGGAGCACAAAGAAGTCTACATTACCGATAATTACGAATAGCCGACACGATACCTAGAGATTTATTGATTGGACTAACCATAATTCAGTGCTGTGCGTGTATTATTTCAGAATTGCTTGACAATTTTAAGCGCTTGGCTTTACTTGATTTAAGGAGTTAATCTTTATGAATTATGCTTTAATATAAAGTATATCCAGTTGATAGTTAAGGCCAGGGTTGTGGAGGTAATAAATTTAGTAGGTAAATATTTAATATATTTATTAGTCTGTGTCTCACAACGTTTTACATGCATTATGATACCAAAGTATTAGAAGTCTTCATAACGTTTGTTTGGTTTATTTTTAGACTGTCTATGCTGAGATTATCAAACTGAAATTTTTTTTGAAACTTCTTTAGGCGCATGGGGGTAAAATTTTTACGGAACAAAATACAACAAAATGTGCAGCGTTTTTGTAGATTTTTTTACTTTAATAAAGATGTGCTAGTTTAATATTGTGGCGCAATTATTCATACTTGAACACCGATGGTGTTTTTAATACATATCAATATCATTATTATAACTAAATAACTTTTTTTTTTGTTGGTTTTGTATTTTAATAATTTGTTAACCCAGACCCAGTTGGCTATTTTAGAAAATGTGGACATAAGTTAGCAATTATAATAATAATGTTTTTTTTATATTATTTGGTAATTGTTACCATATTTATGATGGTATTTCTATATACATAACAACAACTAATTTTACTTCTGGTTTTTAACAAGCCTATTTATTAATTAATATAGAAAGACTGGCAAAGTTTAATTATGGGATTTGGGCAGCTTAATTACTCAATAATTACTTTACAAAGAAGTTTCACTTCTGACATATGTACTCTGTATGCACGCACTTTTTATTAACGGGAATCGAAGCCAAGATTTTACACCTTCTTTTTTTTAGTAAGAACGCGACCCTTTTTAAGCAGTATTTTTAAATATTTTAATTATTTGTTATTTATATTTATCGATTTCCTAATACCAGAGTATTATTAAAAATATTTGATGCCTAGGGGACATGGGACCTCACTCACGCTTAAATAAGCATTCACTTTCAATTCGCAACGACAAACATGATAACAAGCACTTGATTGACGTTCCCTATATTTGCCCAGCGTTGACAGTATATACGGTTTCCCATCAAAATTACATGATTTCATTTGTTTTTTTCTGATACTAACATGTACACTTTGTCTTATGAATAGATCTGTGGCTCTGGCATAATGTGGCATTAATTTCAAATTAATCTTTAAAGGGTTTCTGGAGAGGCTATTTTTGTTTTTTGGCGTAATAGAAATTGAAAACTCGTATAATGAGTTGACTAATTTTAGATAACCGTTGAATGCTTTGCCAAACTTCATCATTTTTTAATGTGATTGGACTTCTGCGTCTGATCACCATCATCGAGGCGCCATTGGGCCTTGGTCTGGTCGAACAAGAGCCTATAACTGGTCTCTGCCCGCTACAGGATTAGCTGGTCTCCTCACAATACTTTCCACTCAAGTACGAGTGATGATTGGGCACATAGAGGGAACTTTATTATTTATCATATTACCGGGGTTAGAACGTACGTTAACGTCCTAGACGTTAAAGCTAATATTACTTCTGTATGATTAAAAAATAAAGAACGACTCTGCCAGCAATTTAATTTATAATACGTGTTCACTCCTTAATGAATACTTTCTTAATGATGCAATTGCATTTACAAATTGCATTAGGATATAGAATTGCTTCCAGCAAATAAAAGTATCAATAATGCCGGCGAAGATTGCATTAAATAAAGCAACTAAATATCAAAATTACGTAGTCGGGTGAATAAGAACAAAACTTAGCGGGAATAATTGAAAAAATGTCTCTCGGTTTGCGTCTCAGACGGCGTAATAAGATGGGATTACAGCGGCATTATTGCAACGATACAGTATGTTGCTATACGGAAACGTTTTGTGTTGGTTTAGAAATGGGAAAGAACATTCAAACTAAGCGAGGTAGATTGTAATGTTTGTATGTTTTCTTTTCTAAATGTACTAGTTATAGTATTGTCTTTTATTGACATAACTTTTACACATTTAAAGAAAACACTTTTTTACCGCATATAAGTTATGTATTATTATAAATTTACAATTATTTTCGCGTACTTTACAGCGTGCGTGGTCACTGTGACTGAAGACCTAAAATTGTCAAACACCTGGGATCCAATAATATCCAAATTAAAATCTTAAGATAAACAATCCTTGAAAATAGAGGACAACGTGAGCCATTTCTGCCAAAACCTTCCATCTTTTAGTCGATACCAACTCCGGGGAAATAAATACAGATAATATAACTTCTACAGCTGTGATACTTTTTGACATTTAACACCTTTTGTCTTCAGTCACCGTGACCACGAACGCTGTAAAGCACGCGAAACGTCGGAAAATTTTAAAATTATGTAAAATAATTGTAAATTTATAATAATACATAACTTCAATCCGGTAAAAAGTGTTTTCTTTAAATGTACTAGTTATAGTGTAACTATTTTAACCATATAACTCGTACATTGAAAATATATAAAGAAAACTGACTTATTACTCTAGTATTTAAAATCCATGTTCGCAATGGTTTAATAATGTTATAATTAGGTTTTTAATTATACAATTTCTGAATTTTAAAATGTTAGAATACTTTTAATAAAGTTGACTCTTAGTCGAAGTAACTTTATTCACCCAGGAGATTATATACGTTATACTTTTTACTGGAAGATAAATTACATGAGGCGCGCGATCTCTGTTGCACATTTAAATTATCTGTGGCAGTGCTTGCATTAGCGCATGCGCGGTAATTTGTTTTGGCGCCATTTGTATTAAAATTTGAGCGGTAAACATTTGTATGTTTGGTTAAAAATTTCAAAAATTAGTTTCATATATAAAAATGAAAACTAAGATTCTGTCGCACCGAAACGAAAGATAATAAATATAATTGTAAACAAACCTATTACGTATAGGTATAATATCATATACAACTAGCTGACCCGGCCCCAAAACGTTGTTTTGCCATGTACCTATATTATTTCTAGGAAACATTTTTAGTTCAATAAAAATATCTATCTACTACAATAAAAAATAGGGGTTAATCATAGAGGGGTGAAAATTTAGGGTTGTATGTATTTTTAATGGTCATTATAAAAAAAAAAATCGTTCAAAAAATTAAATAAAATGTTACGGGGGACAACCCTTATCACTTAGGGGTACGAAAATTAGATAGAAGCCGACTCTCAGACCTACTGAATATGCATATAAAATTTGATAAAAATCGGTCGAGCCGATTCGGAGGAGTATGTAACTAAGATTGTGACACGAGAATTTTATATATAAGATAATGTAAAAGCGATTAAGTATTAAAATTAGCATCTTAATACATTTCATTATGAAAGCAACAATACGGTGTTAATAAAAGGAACTTCCCAAAATAATGGTAAGAGTAATAACGACTGTACTATATAGAAGTAATGTTTCAAAACTACGTCTATTTATTACAATTTACATATCCTTATCAGTAGCAAACAGCTGCCCTAACAACACTAATCCAGTAAGCACGTACTCGATAAAATGGTTACTTGAGAACCCTGCAATCATTTACAATTAAAACTAATTTCGAATGGCATAACAATAAACGTATATTTAGCAGACGTTTCTTGAATATTAATGAACTTTATGAGGTCTTTATCTTTATTTGCATCTTTTTTTACTACTTTTATAATTATAGCAAATAGTAGAACTTGTTCATACAATCAAGTATTCCGTAACCACCAGTATCCATAATGATGGTTAAAATTGCGTGTAAACGAAAACCTGGTACCATTTGTTTAGTCAAAGTCAAAATCATTTATTCATATAGGTAACACAATGTACAGTTATGAACGTCAAAAAAAATGTAAAATGCTTATAATTTTACATTTACTGCCAGTTCTCAAATCAAGGACGAAGAACAGAAGAAAAGAACTGGCAATAAACTCTCCGCCGCCCGTGTGTAAGGGCAAATTACCTACTTGCCTTACACAAATGATGATGAAATCATTATAGAAATCTGAGGCCAATGCCAACAGTTAGCACCACCACCCGTAAGTTTCTAGGCAACAAAAATATTTATAATAATTTTAAGTTTGTAATACGCATTGATAAGTATATAGTAATTAAGTTAATTCATGTATAAAGATTATATAAGCGGATTTTTGAAGTTATACTTCTTTAGGCGCGTTATGAAAAATTGGTGAGAGTGAAATTTTACGATGCGCGCGCACCGTGACACAAAATTAACAGACTGAAGTTGTGCACGGAAGATTCTGCGGCATTGGACATGATTTAAAAACAACATTCGAATAATAATAGAATTTATGTTACACTTAATGTAAGAGAATAATAATAAATATTTAACTTTTCAAATGTAAACTGAACTTTATTGACTATAATGACTCCTTTTCCAGTCTTTGATTATTTAATTGTAATTAATTATTTGCATGGAATCAAAAAATATTTTTAATAATGCCAAAGAAGTATAACTTCTTACGCGCGTACATAAGTGCACGCACCCTTTTTGAATATCAGTGCCAATTATATTAAAAGAAACTAATTTTATGAAAACAAAAGTAATTTATGAAATATAACAAGTAACCATACCGTCTCTGTAATTTGGCACTAAGCATATTGCGTATAGCGCGATACGATTCTGAGCAATTTAATAATAATTCTGAGTTCTAGAGAGTTGTCCGATATTCCCTCATAATTAACATTGAAACAAAAGAGAAATATATGGCCTTTTTCCTTAAGCTAAAGCCAGCAACGATAAAAGCCGTCATAGGAGTGTTATTGCTATTATTCTCGTCATTTGCAACAATTAACTTTAGTTGCCGCTTAACGAACCAATTATCCTCGCTTGTTCCTGGTCTATTGGCGATGTTTATCTTATCTCCCATCTCTGTCTTACAATAAAATAATCATAATTCACTGGGGACTATACTATTGTTGCTTTGAATTAAAACAAGCGGGCGACATTATGTAGAAAAATTATATGCATTGAGTTTCACTTATAGGATAAGACTAGATAATTATAAGACAGTTTTTGTATCTCTATCCAATATATTATATTGCTGGAGTATATAAATATATACGTCTCAAAACATTAGCATTATTATTTGGGTATAGGCCACCCGTATCATTTTGACGTCCGTCGTTCCATAACTGAGCGTTTTTTAAGACAGTTTTTGCCGCGCACTACCACTATGTGGAACCAGCTACCCACTGCTGCAAGTATTTCCCAACCAATTCGACTTAGGGTCCTCCAAGAAAAGAGCTTACCAATTCTTAAAAGGCCGGCTAGGCACTCGCGAGCCCTCTGGCAGTGAGTGTCCATGGGCTGCAGTATCATTTAACATCAGGTTAGCCTCTTGCCGATTCTTAAAAAAAAATATTTGAAATTGGTGTACTCGCTGTAAAGCACGCAAAATCTAGTTACAGTGAGATTATTACAGTTTTATATCGGTAATGTTTTATTTATTTCATTCATATAAGACATAATTGTACACATGCTTAGTGGACTAGCAAACTAACCAGCTAGTAAATGACTAAACTGAGCATTTTGATGCAGAACAATCGTTTTTCCGAGTAGACACGATCACATTGTCAAATCAGCCAATGCCAAAAATCGACCATCGACTATAATAGGGAAATGTGTTGTAACCTATTCCTCGACTTACAAGACCTTACAAAGTATTTGAAAGTATTTACGAGCCTAAAATGTTTAAAATTAATGTAAACAACCTCGTAACTGCATTGGATACATTCTTATCTTGCCGCTCGCATTCTGTACATGCAAGTGGACCCACGTGGTCAGATGGAAGGCCGTTGCCTCAATACCGATAACATTCAAGGCCTGAGCGTGGGAATGTCTGTCGAACATGCCAATTGGTCTTGGTTATTATACCAAATGTTTGAGACCTTAACCAAATTCCACTTTTAAATGTTTCGGTTTTAATCACTCTGATCAAACAAACAAACGAGCATCACATGCGGTCATCATCATCATAAATCCTTAAAATCTTTGAAAGGTTTATGTTTATATAATACTGACTGGCATACACATTACAATTGCAATAACCGATGGTAATTACAATATTTCCGCGGTGCGACTGCTTACTGCGGGAGGGGTTATGTGGGACTCGCGATTGTGCATACCAATTAAAACCTCAAGGCGCCACCAACAATCGCCTTAGGCGGGATGCGGTCACAGCAGAGCCTTATCCTCTAAGAGACAGTCCATCCTTGCCCTAAGCTGCTGATGGATACAAACTGTAATTTTGTTGTTCTATTGTAAAGCAAATATTGAAATAGTATGAAATATTATAAATTAGGTTTAAGGGATATGACATTCCAACGAGATTTTTATGTCAATTAAGCGATCGTGGTGATGAAGGGCTTCATATTTACATGATTGTTTCTCCAAATACATACTTAAGAACTACGCTGACACTCATTTATGAAAAGAGGACAAATTCCTCTATTAGTGTAATATGAGTGAGCAGAACGGAATTAATGTTTTTATATTATGTTGAAATAATCCTACATCGGTTGCACGCAGAACATTCAAGATATGCCGGTTGCCTCTCGTCGTTTTCTTTAACGTTTATAAATGTCTATTGGTAGCTGTGAGTCGCTAGGCCAACACTGCTGTGTTCTCACGTAAGTCATCTAAAAAGTGCTTTCTAGTATCCCGTGAAGTAATTATTCACACAAAATAATAGAATTTATTAACCCTTTTTCGGTCCGAATTACAAATTATTTAATGATTAAACCTGTTTATTAAGTGTCTATTATAAAAGTGTGACAGGAAACACCTTATAGCATATTCAATTTTATAGTCGTTAAATTTTGGACATAATAAAAAAACTTGTTTAATATAAAAGGCAACTCTGCATACAAGTGTTTTGAACTTGTATAACAAGAAACGTACCTAAATTGATATATTATGCGGCAACATTTCTCATGCTAATGCCAACTGTGATAAGTTAATGCTGTATTAATTAATTTAATGATAATTATAATATGCGGTAGGTGGCGCCGAATTTCTTTGTGATAACAAGCGGAAATTTATTTGAAAATATTTTAATGTTTATTTATAAGTTTTTGGGGAAATATGATTGGGATGTTTAGCTTAGATTATTTTATTTAGTAATAAAAACAAATTTGAGAAAAGTGTTTTGTTTTACTGATTACATTTCGCAAATGATTGCTTCATTTCTTGTGGCTCACAAATCGACTTTTTGTTTAAGTTTAAATCTAAGGATTTTATTTATTTCTTTAACTATAAACTTAATGCGTGTATATATATATTTAATGCGTGTGAATATAGTGTCACCTTTCACTATATCCCGTACAGTTTTACATGAGCAACCATTATCAATGCTATAAGAAAAGCTTGAATCCGTTGGAATGTAACCAAGATACATAAAATATGAGCCCGTAAACACATCAGACATAGACGTAGAGACATGATAATTTTCCCCAGATGATATGTTCTGAACAGTAACTACAGAATTTGGGTATATGATCCCACACAATATTTCATTTACAGTACGAGCTAGTGTTCTTTGCACGCATAGAAAATAATTGGTGCACAATAAACTTGGTTTCAAGGTTACTTAATTACTAGATTAACACTTCTTCATGTACAATCTAATATATAAAATAATAACCGGCTCTAATATAAGAGTCTTTCCTCCAACTTTGAATTTGTTCCCTTTGGAGTAGAGACTCTAGGTCCGTGGGGTTCACAAGCGCTAATTAAAAATTTAACTTAGCACCTGGTAGATAGCACTGGTGCAACAACGAATACATATTGCAATAGGAAATTCTGCCATCATGGGAAGGTACACTGCCAAGGGACCAAGCTTTTTAAATTTGTTTGAATTTTCTATTCATCCATTTTTAATTATTTATAGGTTAAGAAAATTAAATAAAAATAATTTAAATACTGTATAATTGTTTGTTAGAAATAAATATAAAAGAAATTCACGACAAAAACGTTACATTTCGTGTCTTTATATAATCAGTGGTATTTGCTTAATGTGAATAGCTGTTTATCTAAATAACATGTGGATTCCCACCACAGAAAGTGTGTCAATGACTCGTCCACTTTTATTTATAGGAAACCATAGACAATGTTCACAGCATGATGTAATTGTGTTATTTCGTCCATTAATGGATCTGTTGATTGACCTATTTCATGAACAGAAATATCTGAGACAATTTTAATAATTAAATCGTAAAATTTGTTATTCAAAGTGCCACTGTTTACGTATATTACGATTGAATATTGAATATCTTTTAAAAAATAATAACCACTTAAATAAATTAAACTAGGGAAACACAAAAAACGCTTTATTTTTATTTGTTATATTTGTTTTAAAATCATCGTAGGTATATCTGAGACGCCATTAGCTCTGTTTATAAGTTAGTTACACAACTTTTTAATGCGTTTAGTTCCTAGGTAGATTTTCATTGAAATTGTAAAATATTTGATAGCCGTGGACCATCGAATTTATGTTTTAACCATGACGTTGACATTTTTTTGTTAGCACTAACTAATTTAATTGGAACTAGCCCAGGCCAACCAATTAATTATTAATTTGATTCAATTTGTGTTATTTTATAGTGTACGAAAGAAGAAATTGGTCAGTTGTTTTTACTAAGAAAGCAAAAATAAATTCGTAAATACCAAGTAGTACCTCTAAGCGCAACCATTAAAGGGCTATTATTTACATTGTGTAAGACGGATGGCGTTTAGCAAAGAAAACAATTTAATGGAATATCTGCGGTGGTCGACAAGTCACTTAAGCGTAACTCGAGACTCAACTCGATGGTACTGTGTTTGCCTTGTAACAAAATACGGTGGACAGAAGCTTCATAATGCTTTGTCCCAGATATTTGTTTTCCTTTAATACTAAAGCGCATTGTAATTTTTGTATTTGCATTATAGAGTTACAACATTTATAGAGTTATTTCTTATCAACTTTCGTTCGATTTTTAAACTATAGCCAGCATTCGAATTTTGAGATCTAGGTCATTTTAAATAAATAAAGTAAATTTAATATGATTGGTGAAAATGAGAATGAACCAACCAACAAATGAACTGGGAGATTATTAATCTTTAAATTTTATTAATAAAAATGCATTGAAAGCCAAATTGAGCATAAAGCAGACACATTTCTGTATTTCAACCATATATATATGTTTGTTATGTAATTTGATGATGGACCTTGTGTGCCTAATACAGGTTTCAATTTCCACCTTAAACATAGGCCGATGTCCTCGCATCGTAGGATTAATTATGCATATTAACTAAAAATCCTTTAGTACAGCTATGGTTCGAAGACACTGTACAGTATACATACATAGTTGAAGTACCGAACTGCTGATCAAAGAATTGTATTACTTCCAGATCCTGAGACTTCTGTTATAACTCAGTTTCATATTTAACGTTAATATAACTTCAATATCGTTTTATCCCCATAAATATTCCCACTGAATTCAATTTAAAACTAATGCTTCTTAATCAAATTTGAACTACATTATCAAATAAATGGCCACGCGTCGCCGCATTATGATAAGCGGCCGCACATAAATTTCCTCTATTAGATTTCTAACTAATCTCCATACTTACTTATCAAAAAGCATAAATAAAATCTCGAATAAGCTGTCTCCAGAGAGGAATAATTTTATGCCTATTCGGATTATTCTTTTATCGCGACCCCAAGTCGGACGAATCGTTATTGAATTATCATTTGAATATGATATACGGCGCGATAGTAAATCCCGGGTGTGGACAATTGCTATGAAATTTTGAGGGCTCGCCTGATTGCGTATGAATTATTGGCTTGTTTGGCTTTAGTATAGCGTTCTGTTTGGACTGTAGGCTTAGGACGGCGCGTTATTAATACAAGGCGAGTTCAATGAATTATTCTTGTGATACAGGATTAATAATATAGTTGTGATATAGACATTTTTTTTTCATATTTGAAAATCCCGTCACGTCACGTCAATCGTTTTATTTTATTGTATTAGTTTAGTTTGTTTTTTGTTCCTGTTTAGTTTTTTTTCTTAATAACTATATGTAATACGTATTTTTGCACTTCTTGCCTACCTTATCTAATTTAATACAATATTTTTTCTTCTCTCACTGTGGTTGCCTGGAAGCGATGCTCGAAAGCCATAACTCCGCCAGTTGCCCTCATTTAATTATGTTAATTTTTTATATTGTAATGCAACGAAGTGTTAATAAATAAATATATGTAATGCAAGCACAATATCTAAATCAATAAAGCTAAAATTAAGGAAACGGAATTGCTTCAGAGACATTTTGTCCAAGAATTGTGAACGCCATAAAACTAAGCCCATTACAAGATTTATTAAGAGCGTAAATTTGGGTTTGAGAAGCAGTCATCAGTTGGTAAGTAATTTGTCTCGAAATAGCACGATGCGGTAGGGATACACAGCTGCGAAGTTTCAGGAGGGACGCCATCTAACAATTAAAATATCTGCCTAATGGACTAACGGGAATCCGAAATATGTTGATGAACATATCGCCGGTTGCCTCTTTATACTCAAGAATTTCCGATTTTGTAAAATACCGATACATCTGTCAGCGGAGTTTGCGGCAGTTTTTCCCAATGCATAATTACTTCGACCTTTGACCTTTCAAGTCGAATATATTTTATATGTGACACTGTTATTAAAGTATTGTACCACAAAGATTTGTTTGGTGGCCGTTATTGCCTTTAAGTGCTTAAGACAAAATAAAGCACACAATTGTCAGTCAATTTGTCGTATTAAAAGAAGAGCATATAATAACAAATACTTTGTGTTTAAGTGCAAACAAATAGTTCACCATATGCACAAACAATCACTAAGTTGAGGGCGTAATTGATAAATAAAATTGGCTAATAATGAAACGATTTCAAGGGATTTAAAAACTAAAGCCAAAAAAAAAGTAAATCAAATATGGCGATCGACAGTGTGAAAAAATATGCATCACCAAACAATCACACAAAAACAAAACTTATATAAAATTGTCTCTTACGAACAACTATATATGTATTAATGCTTTAAATAAGTTCACCATAGATCGAATCGCAAGTTAAAAAATGTTATTCACTGCACGATTTTTGGGGACATTGATATAACCTTATTGCATGAAAAGAATACCCGATAGTCGAAAATTGTGTTCAATACTAACGTATTGTTTATCTTGTAGTCTTAATTCATCTACGATATAACCAATTTAATTTTAATTGACAGATATCAACCCTTTTTGGTTTAAATAAAAAAACATATTTAAGTTCGGTGGCTGTGATATATTCAGATATAATATATGTTTAACTATCCACTTTTTAAAACATGAGCTTATAGTGGGGTTGCGACGCTGGATTAATAAATAGCTATCTTGACTTATTAAGGAGTTCTTAAATCTGATTGACACTATGTTATTGGACATTATCGGAAACGAGAATGGTAAATTACACTTTATGATAGAGGTAAAAACTAATTGGGCCCATATTAGCTTCAAGTGTGCGATGATTGTTCACATTTTGTTTATGCTTTTAATTATTAACTATAATATATATACTTACATGTAACTAACCTAATGTTAGGGACATAACTCTAGTTTAGCATTTTTATTACACAGCTTATGTATAGTAGAAATAATGTAAGCCATTTTATCTTGCAATTTACGCAAAACTGGCATCATTTCGAAACTACAAAGCTACGGTAACGAAGGCAAGAGATATGAATATAAATGATAAGCCCTACGTAACAAGGACACATGCAAACGTCCTCGCGGATTTTAGCGTAAGCAGAAATCTCTTAATTTACGCCCCAAAGGGATTTACTAAAGCCAAACATTGTTCGCTAATTATAACAGCACATATGCCTGTGTCCCACGGAGATTTTAACTTAGCGAGTGACGCTTTTGTTTCGACTGAACGAAATATCGCGCTGAAATTTTTAATTTCAGAGGATTTGAGATTTGTATTTAAATTATGTAATTGTAATGTTGGTGCCGTCAAAGTCCCGGAAATCTAAAGTTTTAGATTTGTATAAATATGAACAAGACTTAAAAATTAGTTTGCCAAAGAAGTTTCACTTCTGACATGTGTACCTACTTTGTACGCACGCACTTTTTTTAATTTAAAATGACTGTGGTTTTACTTATATTAATTAGGTCGTGACGGGATGTTGCCTATACCATCCATACAGATCTAACACAAAATATTTATTGCCATTCAGGCCGCTTCCTAGATTGGCACGTTTATATTAATTCAATTCAGTTAATTCTTTTTAAGACCTTAAATTAATGTTTAGTTTAAATTTGGTGTTTTTATTTATGTATTAATTATTTGTAATCCTACAGCTAACAAAAAATTATGTAAAAACAAATAACTAACCTAAAAGATAGCCAAAGATGGATTACATACAAAAAGGTTCAAACTCTTACAAAAAGAAAAAACAATAAAAATTATGAAATACAATTAACTAAGTAATACCTAATTTGGCTGTGATGTGTAATGGTGTAAAAGTGGAATATGTACGTGAAGGTGTGTATGTGGGGTGTGCTCATGATGCAGCTGATTTTGCACTATGGATATGCCTATTTTTGTCATATTCCGTGATAGCTTAAACAAGTCAAGGCTTAAATATTGGTCGTTGTATTTCCGGGCTGCGTGATATGTTTTGTCATTAAAATAATATGTATTTACTAATATATATTATCTATATGTTTTATAACTATATACTATAACCTTTTTACAATATGATCAGCCACACTGTCAACATTAACGCCATTCCAACCCTTTGTCTCCTCAAAAACTCTATAAGCACCTATCAGTTCAAAACCATCATAACATTAAACATTGGTTCCCACTGTATAAACAACCTTGTTGGTATGCAATAAAACACAAATTGCTTCAACAGTCCATTATTTTATAGGGCTAGTTAATCTGTCAGCTGATCCTCTGAAAATCGTTTGAAAGCCGTGTCCCCTTCTTGTTATTGTTTATTTAGGATGAAGATTCGCGGTAAAATCCAGTTTTTGAAGCGTGCACTAATGCGATTGTCTGTCCTCTGAGTGCTGGAGTGGACCACGTGTCTGTAATCAAAAGATATAGTATTCCAAACACGAATCTGTATAAATTTTGCTTATAAAGAGCATTTAATATCACAATTACGAGGATATACAATGCTGAATGAGTTAGACAATGCGTCGGGTTTATAAATTATTTTTATATTAATTAATTTAAAACTATTGTCGTGTCACCGGAAATCGAACGCAGAACCAACTTATAGAGTACAAACAACAAGGTATGAATAAGAAATGGTTTATTGTTTAAAAGAGCAGTGTTGGCCTAGAGGCTTCAGCGTGCGACTCTCATCAATGAGGTCGTAGGTTTGATCCTCGGCTGTGCACCAATGGACTTTCTTTCAATGTGTGCATGAAACATTCGGTGAAGGACAACATCGTGAGGAAACCGACATGTCTTAGACATAAAAAGTCGACGCCGTGTGTCAGGCACAGGAGGCTGATCACCTACTTGCCTATTAGATTGAAAATTGATCATCAGACCTATAGAGGTTGTAGCGCCACTGATTTATTTTATTTTATTTATGGTTTAAAAGTTCTACGACCTAAGTATATCATACATGTTACATACAAATCACATACATATATGATGTAAATATTTGAATGTTCGATAACCGCTTGACCTTCGGTACTATGCTAACAAAAAAGCAATTATAACGTGAAAGGCTGTACAAAGAATGTATTAATTTAGCAATATTGCAGATCATAATCTGTAGAACATCGCCGAAAAGGGTGTAAATTGAGATATAATCGTGATAAGCGTATGGAGATGAGGGTTGATGGGGGCTGTCCACACAAGTGGCCTGTACGCTCGAAAAACACCGCCGATGCTCAATTATATCCACAATATTCAGTCAACTGTAATTATAATAAGTCTGGCATTTCGTACTGAAACTGCAAATATACCGTGCGATGTGCTATAATTCTATTTTACTTACATTATTTCCCGTAGGACTAATTAGATTTCCCTGGCAATTTATTAAAATTAATGAGCGTAATAAACCCTAGCTATAAAATACACACAAGACGGTACAAACGAAGGCGACAAAGGGCACAAAATCAATTCGATCCTACATGTTATTTCAGTCCGTAGCTTGACCAATCACGAAACCGACTATAACTACGGACAAAAGCACAATTAAGTTCAGCAGGGCCCGTTAACAAAGGCGGGAGAACAATTTGTTGCAGCCACCTTTATCTGGAATACTATTGACCCTTTTACCCTACTTAAACCTAACCTAACCCTCTGATGCTCAAGGGGCATAGTGTACCCTAGAAAAAGTGTCTACGGTGCACTTCAATTTGTGATTTCACCGAATGTAGGGCAGAGTAATTATGTGTTATTATCGTATGCGAACAAAACATGTGGTCGAATTATCCACGCTTTAGCGACAATTGAAGAGTGATTTGCAATTCCGCATTGAAACGTACCCTTGTGGATGAGAACGATACCTATAATTATATTACGCACGTGCTCTTAGCTCAATGACGGAAGTATTATTTAAAAATGGGGCTTTAATTTTCTATTTGATTACTATGTTTACGCATATCGTAGTGGTATTGCGTGACTGATTTAACTAAAAGCGTCGGCTTCTAGTTATTTTAAACGTAAAGGAACAAGGCTTTGTCTGCAATGTAAAACGTAATTATTAACTTATACTGTAATAGGTACGAAATTCGTTTAATTTTCATAAAAACATGCACATCTTTAGTTACAAACTAAGGTGTAACTCTCAGAAAGAGACCCACAAAGTTCTACGTTTTTTTAACAGATAGTTTTTTTTAGGTAGATTCGTAATTATTTTCTTCCCAGCATGGAACAAATTTTGTATTTGATCGATACTTACTTCCCCGTATACGAAACTATACCTTGTGAGTAACGTTAGAATACGTGTTACCTACAATAAAGATAAGAAGCTTTCTCTTAAAATGTGAATATTTCCATTATGACCAAAGCTGTCATGCTGTTTCATTCCGCACCTTTTGCTCTGTCGTCGCCCATTCCGCGTCAGCGCATGCACTAATTAGTTGACACCCGACACTCACGCTCCTAACTCCCATAGGAAACTTTAGACAGGAACACGCCAGGTGTGAAATTAACTGGTTATTTTACTGTTATTATAAACATGCAAAATTTAAACACAATTGTAATGGAAATGTGTGTTTATTTGAATGTTGTTACAATGTTATGTTACGTAATACAATTACACGTTGCAATTTTAATTTAAAGCAAAGTTTTTAATTACTTTGATTTGGTTTAGTAGCAATAAAAGACTGGTTACTTGTTTAATAGAAACGATCAATCAAATATAAAGCACTGGAAATGTATCTACCATGCGTCAAATAATAACGAAAATTACATACATACGTTATGTAAAAAAAAACAAAAACTACAATAAAAATATTCTACCAGTAATGAAACTTAACCGCAAACTGGCAACGACGAAGATTCACTCGTTATAGTGTCGCAATCAGAAACTTCACCCTTTTGTCGGGGATGTTCGGTACCGAATGCACTAATTAGTGTCGAGGCTCGACTTATTTGCAGAGTGCAATAGAAAGTTTCCCCGAGCGGTCTACGTGACCCGCCGTTGCAGCGACACTGTTAAATTATTCTCTCACCTTAATTATAGTAGCTGAGATGGGATTCCTGCGAGGAGCATTTTCGATTTTTTTATTTCAGCGACGAACTAATTAACGACAGCTGGTGGTGTTTTACTTCATTGCTTGCTTGTGCGTGTGTGTACAAGTTTCTATAGATATTAAATATGTATATAGGTTACAATTACATAGGTATTAGTAGACCTAAATACTGTAGAAATCAGCATTATAATAATGTGAGATTTAAGTATTCCTTTCCACGCAAAATAACTTTTTTTATAGAACAGGGAGCAAACGGGCAGGAGGCTCCTTATGTTAAGTGACTGCGCCATGGACACTCTCAATGCCAGAGAGTTCGCGAGTGCGTTGCCGGCCTTTTAAGAATTGATAAGCTTTTCTTGAAGGATCCTAAGTCGAATTGGTTCGGAAATACTTCAGTGGGCAGCTGGTTCCAAGTAGTAGTAGTAGTGTGCGACAGAAACTGCCTTAAAAACGCTCAGTTATTAAAAACTCTAAATATACGTAATCCATATGGTACCATACATTACAATAATTTCTTCTGTTTATAAACTGTGCTTTAATCGTAATATTAACCTAAATTCGATACCTTTTTTTTTTTTTACTTGGGGAAATGCATTGCGCATACCCCACCGCGGTGCGACTGCTTAGTGCGGGAGGGTTATGTGGGACTCGCGAATGTGCATACCCACTAAAACCCCAAGGCGCCACCAACAATCGCCTTAGGCGGGATGCGGTAACAGCAGAGCCTTATCCGCTTCCCGACATGCGATGCGGCGGTTGTGTCCGCCTCTCCCCGCCCATTGTTGATTTGTGAAGATACTTGACACAGCAAGTATCCTTCACAGATCGGGCCATACGCTTTTAGGAATAGCTAGGGGAGATCGGGTCCAGTGCTTGCAGGGATGGATCACCATCCCTTCTTTTGAACGCATGGACCCCTGCTTCCCCGCTTGGGCACTCTTTAGGTGGCGAGGATTTGACGGGCCTGCGGTTTCTTTCGCTTCCGCGGACGGGTTCCGGGACAAAGCTCCCTGGTTCTTCCCGCTTCTTCTTTGACTTTCATGACCGACTCGCAGAAATTATAGAAGATTTTCCACGAGCCGTCATTTCCTGCGCTCACTATGGCTTTCACTACGTTTGGCAGAATTGCGTCCTCACCCTGGAGGGCATCTAACAAAGGTCTCCTTTCCGCTTCCCATGCTGGGCAGTCCCTAAGTGTATGCAGGGCGTCGTCCCGGCTGTCTCCGACACAGTGGTGACAGGTTGGTGACTCCTCACACCCTACTACTTTGTGCAGATAGCTACCAAAACATCCGTGTCCGGACAGCATCTGCACAAGTCGATAGCTGAGGTGACCCCAGCGCCTCCTTACCCAAAGTTGAAGCAAAGGTCTGAGGGCTTCGGTAGTATATTTACCGGCACTCGCATCCGCCAGCTCTCTTTCCCACTCTACTAACAATTCTTGGTCTTCTAAGGCTCGCCACGCGTTTAATTGTTCCAGTGTGGGGTTATCCCCTTTTTCCCGAGCTTCGGCCCTCCTCCAATATACTTCGCTAAAAGCAGCCGCATCGAGATGCCATGGCGCGGTACCGGCTATAACACACACTGCGTCATAAGACACAGTGCGGTACGCCCTCGCAACCCTGGCAGCGACCACTCGCTGCGACTGCCTGAGTATTGTGCGATTGTACCCGGTCAGTTTGTCGGCCCATATGGGACACCCGTACAGTGCTTTTGCCCGGATCGCATTTGCGTATAAGAGGCGACACCCCCCACTCGGCCCGCCGAGGTTTGGCATTATGCGCGAGAGCATGTTTGCGGTGGCGGTGAGCTTAGGGGCAAGTGCCACGAAGTGTGGTCTGAAAGTCCACCGTGGGTCAAGAATCAGCCCAAGGTATTTGAGCGTAGTACCGACCCGGATAGCTACTCCGCCGACGATGATGTCTACGTCTTGAGGTGGAGCTTTTCTGTGGCCGTAGAAGCATATAGCTTCTGATTTCTGAAGGGCGACAACAAGGCCGAGCTTCTTGATTTCATAAACCACCCGAGCTACTCCAGCTGTCGCTCGGAGGCGCGCTTCCTTAAAATCTTCTCCAATAGCGACCACGAGGGTGTCGTCTGCATAGCATATAGTTGACACTCCAGGGACTAGTTTCGCTCGCAGCACCCTATCGTAACCTATGTTCCAAAGAAGGGGGCCAAGAACCGAGCCTTGTGGGACACCGCACTTGATGAGGTGACTCCCTATGCCATTTTGTTTCGGGAAGATAACACGGCGGCCGTTGAGGTACGATGCTACACATTTTCTTATATAGGCCGGTAAGCCGTGGTGGCGAAGGCCGTCCGCGATACAGTCCCATGGCAAGGAATTGAAAGCGTTCGCGATGTCTAACGATACCGCGAAAACCACTCTGCCCCGTGACACCTGCTCCTCGCAGACGCTTCGCAGGCGCGCAATTGCGTCGATCGTTGACCTATGTTTCCGGAAGCCAAATTGAGCCTCATGTATGTTTGGTCCTATAGTTTCCAAATGATTGTAAATCCGACCGGCAATAATACGCTCGAAGAGCTTGCCGGCTTCATCTAGGAGAACTATAGGTCGATACGCTGATGGTGACTCTGTAGGTTTTCCACCTTTTTTTAGAAGAACTAGCAACCCAGTCTTCCATGTCGACGGAAAGAGGCCATTTCTAAGACATTTCGTGAGTAGGCCTCGAAAGCGCATGCCAAGACCAGCGTCGAGGGCCAGAGCTAACACTCGTCCGTGCATGCCATCGGGACCAGGTGCAGTTTTTTTAGTGGTCATGCGTGTTATTGCTGTCTTCAGCTCCGAAGGAGATACTTCAGACACTGTGACACTGTGTTCCGTGGTCGTCTCATGTGGGGAGCTCAGGGCGTCGCGTTCAGGAAAAAGTTCCGCAACCACTGTGCTGAGCAGTTCCGGCTCCATGTTTTTCGTGAGTGGCGGGGCCCACGAGCGCAGCTTGTTTGTGACAATCTGATACGGGCGTCCCCAGGGATCCCGCTCCAGGGTGTCCAGCAGTTCTTGCCATGCTTTCTTTTTTGCTTCGGCGATACCTATTCGCAGCGCCAGTTTTGCATCTCGGTATACGCTATATGCTTGTTTTTCCTCTTCTATGCGAATTGGTCGCCTTCTGCGAGTCCTGGTGTAGCCTCGACGAGCTGCTACACAAGCAATCCGCAACTGGGCGAGTTCTGCCGACCACCAGAATACACTGGTCCGGTGAGCTCCAGGGCGTCTTCTTTGCATTGCAGCATCCGCGATGCAAGTCATTGCGCCACGAAACCACTCTGCCTCTTCCTCTGGATCTACGGAGGCTGGGATCGGGCACCAGGCCTGCACAATCGTAGCCAATTCCGCCTGTTCCTTGTTAAGACTCCCAAGTGCCCATTTTGGGCCCAGTTCTGACGGGTCCGAGCTAGGATTGGCCGACGGAGAGAGAGTGCGGAAGCGGATATACCGGTGGTCCGAAAGCGTCTCAACCCCCGTCAGGACCTCCCAGTCCTGAACACGGCACGAAAGATGGGGGCTCGTGAACGTCACATCCACAATTGATTCTCCATTTGTTCGAACACACGTAGCTTCAGAGCCCCTGTTAGCCACTACCAAACAATGCGCTGCTGCCCAGTCCACCAACGCTTTTCCTCGTGGGCTGGGCACCTGTGAACCCCAGGCCACAGACTTTGCATTCAGATCCCCAGCGATGACTAAATGTCTCGGATGGCTCCATTGCACCAGGCTTCCCAGTTCGTTTAGGAAGGCCTCAAATTCAGCCAGCGAGCGATTGGGGGAGAAGTAGGTACTCGCGATACACATTTTGCTACCCAACTTTGCTGCCACATAGCCGTGGCCTTTTCGAACTGGGCCAATGCAGGGCGAGCCATCTGCCGGTGTAACGATAATTGCGGCCAGACCGTCGAGGTCGCCAACCCAGTTCGTTTTTTCGGGTATTAAGTAGGGCTCGGAAATAATACCAACGTTGATATTCCACTGCGCTAGACTCTGGTACAGTAGGTCTTGTGCAGCAGCGCAGTGGTTTAGGTTGCTCTGAAGAAACCGTAGGGCCATGTTAATTTGCTGCGGTTTCTATGACCTCCATACGCGCATTGTTGCGCGGAGACTTTGCGGGCGTCTTTTTTTTAGGTGACGAGCGGCGCCTGGGTACCCTCACACTGGGAGCTGTGCAGCTGTTGCCACCTAGCCTGTGATCCGCTTTTCTACCGGCCTCGTCGCAGAGTAGGCACTTGGGTTTTTCACTGCAGGAGGCTGCCCTGTGACCGGCTTGACCGCAGCGAAAACACAGTTGGCTACGATCAGTATCGGACATGCAGCGGCTAGCTACGTGCCCGATTTGTAAGCAGCGAAAACACCGTAGCTCTCTTGGCTTTGCAACACTAATATTTGCCGCAACCCATCCGACAAAGAAACGCCCCGCTAAGAGTTTTTTGGCGGCCGTTACGGGGCAGTTAGCCCACGCTGCGCCAAGACCCGATCTATCTTGTCGTATACGGCTGATCCTTATTTGATCAGCCGGGCACTCTCCCTTCGCCGCAATCGCCTCGCGCAATTCATCCGCTGTAATGGAGTCGTCCAGGCCAGAGATGCGGACATCGGCGCATCGGACGGGCCGTGTAATCTTGATTCCGCTGTCACTCAGTACTGTTTTGAGTCGGTTGGCTAAGGTATCGGCTTTTTCCCCACTGCCGGCTCCGGGGATCTGAATTATCGTGGCTCCTGTTGCCGCTCGGCGAAACTTAACGCCCTCAATTCCAGCCTCCTTCAGATCTATTTTAGCCCGTGCTTCTTTTAGGGCAGAGGCGTAGGTAACACCCTTAGCTTCAGCGTCTTTAGACAAAGTGAGCACAATTGCAGCGGTACGAGGTGCCTTTAGCTTGGGCAGTGTCCTGGGTGGGGGCTTTTCAGCCTTCGATGTTGCCGACTTTGGAGCTCTCACATTTTTTTGCGTCGCCTTTGCCGCCTTTTGCCTTTTTTTAGTAACCATCGTCCAATTTTCTTCATTGGTGGTAGTCAGCGAGGGCCAGGAATGTGGCAATACAATGGCACTAGCGGGAGAGGAGACAGGTGTATTTCTTTCAAACATTTCCATCCTCGGCGCGTTTGCCAAACGGTTTTGCTCATTATTTCCAACGGCAAGCGTCTGCACGGTTGCCTTTCCCCGTTTTGTTTTCGAAGCTGCAGCTGACATCGGTGATTTGGAAGGTGGTTTCACCTTACCTTTTTTGCTCTTTTTACTCTCAGTCGGAAGGGGAAGGGCTGGCGTCTCCAAGTTGGGCCTTGACCCGAGATCCTTAAATTGCGCATTGATATGCTCACCTACCTGTCGGAGGATCCGAGCCTCCAGTTCGTCTACATTGACAGCTGGGTGGTCCTTCGGAGCTTGCAAGATCGACCTCAGCTCGCGCATTTCGCCTTGTAGTAAATTAAGTTGTGCACGGAGGCGTTCATTTTCTAGCTGCAGAGCTCGAGTTTCATCCGACAGCGTTTGCACGGCCAGATTATCAGCATCCGTTCTGATTGCTACAACTGCCTTTTTAAGAGTGGCTACAAAGGTACCTTTTAGGTTCATAGAACACCTGGCCACTTTTTCTACGGCAGCCAGGTTTTCTTCGATGCGTCTTCTGGCGTTTCCAACCGTACCTGTCTCAGTGGGTTTCTCGTTTAGAGCCGCGAGTTCCGCCTCGGCTTCACTTTCTCTCTCTACTCTCCGGGCTCTTTGGTATCCCGCTTTCGTGCGTTCGTGCGAAAGGATAGGGGTGTCGCTGCAGCTACTCTCCTCGTCATCCTGTCTCGTTCTCTTTCGGTATATATATAAATTCGATACCTACCTAATCCCGCTAAGCCTTTCTCAACTCAACTCAACTAGCAGCAATTACTCCACACTGACACAAATCGATAGTCAAACAACGGGAAAGTTTATCATGTACTAAATACATAATAACTTAGAAAGCTGGACGAAGTTTCAAACCGACTAAGTATATTATTATTAAGCCAACTCTGTAATTACTGTTTGAACTGGGTTAAACATTTTTAGTTATGTTTGTAGCCAGTATTTAGATTAATATTGTGGATCTAAATAAATTACACTATGTATACTAATATTTATAGGTATAAGATGACAATCGAACGAAAAGTAAATTTTCAAATTAATATTTTTTATTATTTTGTGTAGAAGGTGGAGTGGGTGGAACAAATGTGGGATCGATTGCAGACGCTTTTTTGAGTTTTATAAAATAAACTGTAATAAGGAAATTTACGTGCTAAGATCGATTTAAATTAAATGTGAGTGTCTGACGTATTCTGAATACTTATAATCAGCTGAGTTTCATCATCGGGCGTCAAGGCAAAATACAAAATACCATCCGTATCACCTCGACGTCCGTCGTTCCACAACTGAGCGTTTTCTAAGGCAGTTTTTGCCACGCACCACCACTATGTGGGTAAATCGACTTAGGGTCCTTCAAGAAAAGAGCGTACCAATTCTTAAAAGGCCGGCAACGCACTTGCGAGCCTTCTGGCAGTATGAGTGTCCATGGGCGGCGGTATCATTTAACATAAGGTGAGCCTCCTGCCCGTTTGCCTTCCATTACATTTAAAAAAAATGAATATGATGTGAATTTTGATTTTTTTTGATGAATGTAGGTCTGTTAGTATAGGTATTAAACCAAACTAATATTATGGAATTAAGCTATGGTTATTGTTATTTGTATTATTTAAAGATATTTCTACATAATTTATTAAGGGTTTGTTTTACAATGTACGGATAAGTTCTACATAAGTTCCAAATTAGCTATTTATGACTTATTGGTAGGATAAACACTATTGTTGCGTTTCACGACTGTCAGATAGCTCTATTCGTCACATAAAGTCCATCATAAGTTATGAGTCCGATGAATGTCAAATAGCACAATTTATCTTCCAAATAATTTCTGTGTTGCATAGCTATTTGGTACTTTATCCATACATTCTGAAACATACCCTGAGTATAATAACTTTTCTTAAAGTGTGTCATTCTCGAGAACAATAATACCTGAAATTGATTCTTAATGTCTAACTGAAGTCAAGACTATTTCATGTCCTTTAGGCTACATTAAAATAAATAAACATTTGTTCATAGATTTCTTTAATTATATGTATCAAAGTTAAAAAGATTACATAGGTACTTCATACAAAACGAAGTAATTAAAACACATTTATCATCAATGAACTAGTTTAATATACTTTCATATTGTATGCAAAGTTACATAAAGTCTAGTTATGGTATTCTAAACACAATAGAAAACTGATTTTTGTTAAGATTGTAAAGTGGGTATGGAATACCGCCTATTGTTTTAAAATTTTCACAAACACGTGATGTGATCTAAGTAGGGATCTCATAAAATACATTTTAATTATCTTAACATAAACAATGTTAGTTAACAATCAACTTTGAATGAGAGATTAGATTTGCTTTTTAGTAATATTTTAAATATCTACTAAATTTAACTAAGACTAAACTAAATTATGGAGTCCCGTCATTTCTCATAACACAAAATGACTTTGACACAAAACAATGATAGACATCATCAATCAGACATTTCAGTTTCATTTATTCTTTATTCTCATAAGTTTATTATTTTTTCTAATATTAATTAGAAAAATAAAAGTATTTAAATTTTAATTTAGTTTAATGACAATTCCCTCGCAATGACATCTTCGCAAAACGCTAACAGTGACAAAAGACAGCTCACATCAAAAAATTTCAGCATCAGTTTTATTGATAGTTTATCCTTATTTTCATAGGTATTTTTTTGGCTTTAATCTTTTATTAAAAAAATTGTGTGCGTGTACTAGGTGTACACACGTAAGAAGTGAAACTTCTTTATGACCTTACTTTTCGAAAAATGATCTACTATATGCAACTTTACAGAAATTGGTTAAATAAAGTTAAATTAGATAAAGTTTTACAAAAGGCTTTTATTATCATAGACATGAATACAAATACAATTATTTCATTTTAACTTATTACTGTACTACTATGTAGTACTAAGATTATTACAGAATTTCATTAATTGTAATAGAATTATTAGTATTACTATCATTGTTATCGTTATTATATATTTTTGTTACTAATGGCTTCGAATCTCTTCGGATCAACCGTGGTAGGGACAAGAAAAAGATGGCGCGTAACCGAAAAATGTGTGTAAATTTTTTTCCAACGCCGATAAAGAAGTTTGACTTCATAAAGCAACATGGCGCGTAACCTGCTACAAAATTTCTCCCATACGTCGATAAAGAAGTTTCACTTCAAAAGATGGCGCGTAACAGAAAAATGTGACGCGTAACGAAAAAATGTTATACTAAATTTTTTTCAACCCCGATTAACGTCTTTACATCGCGAGAATATGTTCATAGAAAGAAAAATCCATTTCCAGTTCGTATATAGGCTTTAAGATTATTAGTGCCTAATCGTTAATTCTTTCTTAATGAACAATATGACGCCGACTGTTGGACGTCTTTCAAATTAAAATTTTCGACCAATACTCTCCACCACCACATCGATCATGTCTCTGACCGACAGCTCATTTGTGCGTCAATATGACGCAGACTTCATGCATCAGAAGTATCGCTTTACACAAAATACATTGAGTCTTGACCATCTACTGATGATTTCTTAGACGTATATACGACGCAACGAATACTAAATTCATGACTTTAATTAACTTGATATTTTTATGACATATACTGTCGTGTTTTATGAGTGTTTACGTGCTAAAGAATATTGCCTCCGTATTGTTAAACCACAAAAATTAAGTGGTTATTTAAAAGTTGGGACAATGATGGAAATTGACAAATATAAAAGAGAACTACGAAGAAGAAATTAATTATCAAATGTAATTAGTTCGAGACGCTTCATATTAAGTTAATGTAATTTATCTCGGAAATATTTTAGCTCCTATAAACTTTACTAAACGAACGTAGGTAAAAATTATTTAAGTAATGTATTGTTATACTTGTTATTTTAAAATGATACGAGAAACAGAAAACAATCAATCGTTATTTAAGGTAGGTACGTTAATAAATACGATCATTTTGATTTTAAAACAAGTTGTACATTATTTAAACATTGTCTTATGTTTTCAATGTCACATATCCTCCTTAATAACGTATTTTAATCTCATCACAACTTAATATATTTTTTTATAAAATACTAGCTGACCCGGCAAAATTCGCTTTGACATGTTTGATTTATAATAAAAAATAGGGGTTGATCGAAGAAGGGTGAAAATTAGGGGTTGTATGTATTTTTAATACTGTATCATAAAAAAAAATTAAAATTAAAAAATTATCTACAATCATCAAATTTCTTGAGAAACGGTCAAGCCGTTTCTGAGGAGTTTAACTACAAACACCACGACACGAGAATTTTATATATTAGATATTTTTATCAGTTCATATCCATTATTTTTTTATTGATATACCTATATATAAAGAAAAACTCAACAACAACAACTACTTATTACAACCTTTATTTATCTACCCCGTTGGATTAAAAACTACCAGTTAACGGATTTTAAATACAATATTGTTACGAAGCCCAAATGTTTCTCGATTTTTCTACAACTCGTAGGTGTTTTCATCAAGCTGAAATGTAATTTGTGACCGTTCCAAGAGATAATGCGAATATTAAGATAAACGACCAAGTACTGTGAGAGTGTTAAGTGCGTTAGGTAAAGTAATTAGTGACAGTGTTTTGTGCGTTTATTAGTGTATTTTTCCGCGTATTTTGTGTATTTTTAGTGCCACTACTCCACGTTTATTATGTTAAAATAATATCTATCTATCCGATCCACTAGTTTGTAAGAATATATAACTTTAGAGACCTAAGTCAAAAATAGCTCTAAGAGGCATGGGAAAATGAAAGCTGACAATTTAAAAGGATTATCTAAAATACGGGATAGACGACGTATCAGCATTTCTGGCTAGCTCGTGGACACTAATCGTATTAAACAACCCTATCCATTGTCTAGACTCACTGACTCGCCTGCATTACCACAGTGCTTACTCTAACTTCAGAAAAAAAAAATTTCCCCGATCGATACAAAACGAAGAATAATTACAACTAATTGTAAGTTATATTATAAGTTTTTTTTTGTAACCACTGTTGTGGTAAGGATTGATGGGCCAGAAAGCTGGAGATCCAGTTGCAAAATTTCATGGGGAGCCCATAGACTGGAAGCTTCAGGAGAAGGGCTTTATGCAACACCAGATCAAAAGCTTTCGCTATATTAAACCTTATTGCTAGGTCCGGACCCGGTGGACTCTTGTCTCGGCCCATCTATGTGAAAGGTATACAAGAAGGTCACTAGCTGAGCGACCACGGCGAAAACCGTACTGACAATCGTTTATGGATGCTGATGGCCATCTAGATACCTCAGGAGCGTTAATAATGGGTTCCATTATTTTGGATTTTTCTAAAACGTCATCTTTTGTCTATTTCTCTCTTGAGCTGCTGGAAGCTCTCGAGTTCTTAGCGTGAGCCCTAAATAGTTTCGTTTTATTTTATTAATATCATTTATTGTAGAATAACATATTAATAAGTTAATTTATAACATATTATGTATATTTATAACGTATAGCCGCCTATTAAGGAAAAAGCGCTAAAACAGTTTTCGTTAATGGATTGTTCATTTGAATTATAACTAATAGAGCTTTCTTTATATAAATTTTACAATTTAATACGTATTCATGTAACATACGCGTTATGACGAGTCAGCATAAATTTAGAATTAATTTACAATGTTCTTGCGAAATTATTGAATTATAGTAAAAATATATTAAGATTATTATATGAAATATATCATTTTATTATTCATAATAAGATACTGTTTAATATTAGTATTACATTTTAATTTAAGTGTAACTATACCCGCATTGATCCCCACTGTCAGTTTTCTAGACTGTTGATTATATCAGCTATTATACAATGCTTTGTATTTTATTGTTGTTCATAAAAAGTCTTTATTGTGCTTGTTTAAGTCTTAAAGCAATCATAATATTATGCATACAATTTGGATCAAAATGCTTTTGGCAGCAACTGTAAAATTTAAACAGTTTCACGATTGTTTTACAGTCATATAATTTTTACAATGTTTTAAACGTAGAACTTAAATGTGAAATTAAATTGTTCGAAATTTAAACCAAAACGTCATATGGAATAACATGATAATTTTTATTCAAATTTCGAACGTTTTGAAACGGTAGTGAATACTTTGAGAGTTTTGTTTGTGAGTGCTTCGTTTTTGTAATTTTTGATACAAGCAAACACTTTTCTTTTCCCTGCCTTTAAAATCGTATATGATCAGCGTTTCTGTATACAATTATTTCCAAAAACATCTTAATCAAATATATTTAAACTGTCTATATATAATACACTTGACATTTATATGAAAAACATGCACTAGGTTCGAACGTGTCACTCTCCTATTGACTATAGATCTCCATATATAACATAGCACATATGTAACTCGTTATAAAGTTCTCAGAATTCATTCTCATTAGAAATGGCCATACGTAAATTATCTTATTTGCAATTTTACGAGGAGCTTTTATTGAAGTAACGAGATATAAAATTCTTTTGTGATAGGGCAATACTTCAATATTATAGTTCATGGTTCGCGTGGACCCGCATAAAGAAGGTCCCTAAGTATTGGATGATTTAGTTTGGTCATATAATCTGGATAATCGGCGGTTAGCACTTAGGCTGTGGTATTAAATGGATTGCGCGCTGTGGTATGTGGTAGGTTCGGTAAGTTCTTACAGCGGTACATGGTTATTGTTTGAGAGGTAGCGATTACTTGGACTAAGTTCTAAATACTTTGACTACTTGGTGACCTTGTGGTTTTTGGTTACTGAGACCTTGAAATTCTAAGATAATTTTATGGGCCATCCTCTCACAAAGATAGCTAATATCTTTATTATATAAACTAGTGTCGATACAAACGAGAGAGGCAAATAATTAAACCTTATTCAATATCACCATTCATTGATACAATCTTTAAAAGTTGTAAAGGTATTTACTAATCAGTCTTTAACTAATCGAACCTTAAATTACATCGCTAAACCTTTCATTTTACTGTGAATGAAATCTTATATAATATCTTTCGTCATTGACCTTTACCTTTTTATATCATTCCATTTGTCCCTCATTTCCAAAGAACGCGTTTTGGTCAAAGCAAGTTCACCGATATCCAGATTGAACGTTCTAATAAACGAGTTAGGTCTGGATATCCATCGTTGCTCCCCTCACACTTTAAAATCGATTTTTTTTTATTAATATTTGTATTATCTCTTCGTATAAGTATGTCATGTTTACCTTTAAGTGCTTGTCACATTACAATAATTATATATTGTGGTCTTTTGTGCCGAGCGTCGGCAAGCTTTTATCATTATAAAAATAAGAAAAACATATAAATAATATTAAAACATTTCGTAGTGGATCGGACAGCCCTATGGCAATGAGCGCATCTTGCAGATAATCCTGGTTTAATATAACTAAATATGTATAAGATATAGCTTACCACACTGCATCCTCGCTTTCATTCAAGTCAAAGATTATTTATGCTGAACCCGGGCCATTTCAAAGGGTCTAAGGCATAAAGTATACGGAGTATGGAATTTCATCTTTTTTTGTACAGTTAAGAAACTATTTTTTTAATATATCGGCTTTCTTTAAGTACAGATGATTAGTAATTAAGCTCAAAAAGTGCTCGGAAATTAGTTAAAATTAACGTACGAATATACCGCTCAAATTGAACTTCATTCTATTATAGGACAATTTCGAAAATAAATGATATTCGAATTTTAAAAATCCTACTTTATCCTATCACAACAAGGTTTTTAGAAGACAATTCAAACGCAATTAAAAGTATCAACATACCAGTATTATTGAAGTTTGTATACGTTATTTTATAACCTCATTGATATTTAATAGTAGTCCGTATACCAGACACCTCAACGGCCACGATAATTTGATCTAATAAAAAATTAAAAACATAATGCCAACAACAGTATAATTGCTTAATGACGGCCCAAATTGTGATTGTATATTATTTATTCATGAGGGTACATGCGTCGGAGCATTCTCGACCGCCAATTATGTATCCCATTATGTCATCAAACGTTTTAAAATGTTTCATATTATAAAGTTGGCCTTAATAATCTGTTGCGAATGAAGTTTTATGAGGTTGAAATTGATGCTTAGGTAAATGAATTAACCAAAAATTAAACATAAAAAAGACGATTTTTAAACTTAAACATTTCTAACTTAGATACACACCTCGAAGTATCTTAAATTTTTTATATCTAAATTTAAAATCGTATAAAATATATACCCTAGTGATTATTTCACAGGAGACACGAGTTATTCAAATAAAGAGCGTACACGTCCCAACGGCAAGGCAACGCATGACTAAATGTGTCCATGAAATAGTGGCCTTTTATGTCAGACTCACAGGCTCTTTTATATAATATATATATAGACATTGTTTTAATCACACGAGTATATAATTACCAACTCGTGACTCAGCCTGCTTTGACACTAAGAAAAATTGCACAAATAAATGTTCTTTATCTATGTGTATTCTAAATAAGTAATGAATATTTATTAAAACTATCATCAAATAATAGATGATAGTATTTAACTTGTATACCTAAATACAAAAAAATAAGACCCCATTTGAAATAACCATTTTAACGAAACAAATATTCATACGAAGTTTTAATAAAAGCTTAACATATTTCGAATGAAATAATTTTATTTTGAGCAAAGGTGTATAAAGACTAAAGAGTTTGTAAAGGTATTTAGGTTTCATTAAATTCTCACCTAAGTCGGCACATAGTAATAAATATTTTGAAAGAGATGTGAAATTTTAAAGAAATATTTTCATTTTACCTTTAATTCACACCTTTTCGGCACAGCTTTAATTACATGTGATATGTTTTTGAATTTTAGCAGAATGCTAAAGTTGTTGAATATTCATGGAAAAGGTGTTCGCAGTTTTTTATACATTTTTATCGTTGCCATAGACATTTTGATGAAATAATGTGCCTTTTAGTCTTATCATCCACTTGCAGGTTTATTTATTTATTGAATTAACAAATGCTTTGAAGTAATAACACCGGTTTACCGGGTTTCAATGCCTATATTTATAAATACATAAACGGCAACCATACTGGCTGTACAGAAAAACATAAAAACTGTAAAATAGGTTAAATAAATAAAAAACATCTTTAATTTTTAATATGTGATAGTTTCGTCAATAAAATAACTTCAACGTTTAAGTTTTTACATACTGTATGATTCAGGCGATCAAAAAGTCGCTTTATAAAAATGTTTTAAAACCAATTTATATTTAACATATTAAGTAGCATTAGACTTTATTAACTAAATGATTTGGGACAACGCTTAGTAATTTGATTTTAACTTTGTGGGAACGCATCATCTTCGATCGTTGGCCCAGAAAATTAAATGCTAATATAAATGATTATATATTCTATTTTGGCCGTAACAACTTTATAATGAGGGAGTCGTATTATATCGCTTGTAGCGATGACTAATATTATGATCGAGTTTTGGATCATAGCGATTTTCCTCTTTTGACTAATAGTTTCTGAGAAAATGAAAGTAGATTTTATCTAAACTTTAGCCAGGCTTAAATTGATTAATAAATTTAAGTGATTTTTTTTTCTTTTATGGATAGAACCATGAATTTATTTTACAAAAGTTTGATTTCAATTTACTTTGTAGAGATAATACTGCCGTCTTGACAAAAATTTTAGCTTCTCGGTGAAAAAAATAAAAAACAGATCAGCAAAAACTATAATCGGAATATTATTTGTTATAGGTCAAAAAGTAAGTCCGTAAACTATTGGCTCTAAAAACGAATCTCACAGATATTTGTTTAGAACAAAAAAAGTATGCTATCAATCATTGTGTATCATGTGTCAGTGAAGTCAGTCTGTAAGCTAGTGAGGATAAAGTGTAATCCTTTAATGTAATGAGAGATGTGATATAGAGCTTATAACACATTTTTATATCTATATTTACATTTTATATTGTTTACTAGTGTAATTTTTCTTATATTTAAGTAATATATAGTAAAAATAATAGTCAAAAAGCGGCTTGGTATTCTTAATTGTATCTTTTAATTTGATTATTACATTATATTAACAAAACAAAATATTTTAAAGCAGTTCTTGATATTATAACGATAATAATCGCTTTATAACTTAATTGTAATAAATGTATGTCTCCAATTAAATTTGAAGACATACAATAAAGTCTAAGTCAGATGAGTTGTTTGTTTTGAACACATTTGACAAGTACAGAATTCCTACAATTTTTGATATCTCAAAACAGCCTTTTCAAGTTTCTCTATTTATTTGCGTTTTATACGTGTGCACACAGTATACGTGGAGTCAGAGTTCGAGGCCGAAATTTATAACGCGTAATTCTTAGCTTAAATTTTGCGTATACTCCTGTGTTGCTAAATTTACGTATAGTGCACGTTTAAGATAAGTGTGTTTACAAATTTCAATCTATATATAGAGACTCTACCTTCGTAATAGCTCTATATCAATATCGAGGGTCCGTTTATCAATCACCATCATGATCCTTCATTATTAAGAGCGATGAGTGCGGATCGTGGGGCTGATTTGTCTGAGGTTTAGCCTCCACATTACGGGGAGCTTTGTTTACCCTGCCATTAGAGTATTGAGTTTTATTTAAAAGTGCATCTCTAGATTAATACGGGTTTTATAAAACCACTGCTTTTCGAAATGTTGTGATATGAAAATGAATTTGTAGTGCAATTAATACTTATGTTGTGCATATTTAAAACGTTAAAATAAAGTACTCAAAGTATATCCATGTAAGAATTTAACTGTTGTAAGTATTGGAACAGACTCCTGCCTCTGTTCCATTGATATTATTTTATTACTGGGAATTAAAATCAGTACCTTTCAAACATACACATCAAGTAAACCCGGTAGACTCAAAGACTAGCCATAGGTATGAGGACTGCTTAAGAATAACAAATACTCAGAGTATTAATTTTGAAATAAGGTAACGATAAGTTATGCTTTTTTTTTCATGTAATAGGAGGCGAACGGGCAGAAGGCTCATCTGATGTTAAGTGATACCACCCATAGACACATTGCTAGTGCTCGCAAGTGCGTTGCCGGTCTTTCAACAATTGGTACGCTCTTTTATTGAAGGACTAAGTCGAATTGGTTCGGATATTCTTCAGTGGGCAGCTGGTTTCACATAGCGGTGGTGCTTTTTAGTTATATATTCTTTCTGCTTGAGGAACTACTCCAAAATTAAATTTCATGGCTAAGTTCCACCGTTATTGTGGTGTTCATAATTATTACTGGTAATGAGCAACTCGGGTTAAAGCTACGTTCATATAATTACTTACGAGTAATAGATTCTACTAATAACGCATAGGTAAAGGCTTTCAAGGAACATCGCGAGATAACGACGTTATCCATCATCCTATCAATCACACTCTATTGTATGATGCGTCACTTCTGACGTCACATTACTGTTAACACGGAAATATCGCAGAGCTGGTACTGTGTACCAATAGCTAAATCAAAATCCATTTACTCATATTAGTAATTTATACCTAATAACCAATTATGATATCGTTGTTTCATTAACCGCAACGCTGATGTTTATGGAATAAAATCAAATATAAAAGTGTTTAAATAAACTGGATGATCAACCTTTCTTTTGTTTTTTTATTCATATTTTGTACTTATCTTTTTAATGTAGTATGCAATAATAATGTAGCACAAGTTATATAATATGTTACCCAAGGATTTTATATATGTTTTAGTTACGATTATTCTCGCCATAATAGCTGTATATTTTTTTTATTTGTGTTTAGTTAATTTGTAGAAGTATGTAAAATATTGAAACTTGAAACAAAACAATGAATAGCAACAAACTTTATATCACTTAGATACACAAAATATACGTGTCTCTGAACTAAAATTAACCATTTTCACGTTAAGTAACAAAGTAATTTTCTCCAAAACACTATCAAGTGCCGTATTTCAGTGGGTTTACTTAAATATATTGTGAAACATAGTTACATAAATTGTCACTTAAAGACGCCAGCCAAGTTAAATTGGTCGTAAATTCGTTAGAAAGAACCTTAAGGCTTCTACTCTGATGACGTACATGTATTGTCTTTACTATTTTAAGTGGTTCTAGTCAACATTTAGTATGTATACTGGAAGAGAATGTAAGATTTGCCTTGATTTAAATCATTCAAACACGTCGAGCTATGGAAATATCATTAAAGTAAATTCATTAGAGAGTATTTTTAGAATTTCAAAGTTTTATTTGTGCTTTATAAAAGTTCTAATACTGTCAAACATTATAATTATACCCATTTAATTTGCTTTAAGTGAGAGTTATTTAACCTACCATTAGTTAAGTTACATATATATATTTTAGTTAATAATTAGAAGCATAAACAAAATGTAAGCAATCATCGCCCACTTGAAGCCAAAATGAGCCCATTTAGTTTTTACCACACTCATAAATTGTAATTTAATATTCTCGTTTCCGATAATGTCCAATAACAAAAGTGTCACTTATATAAGAACTCTTCAATAAGTCAAGTTAGTTTTTTAATCCAACCCTACCCCTAAATTTATCTTTGTTGTAAGCTCATGTTTTTAACAATTAAACGCAGTTGACACCCAGCTTCAAACAAAGTGTTTCATTTAACTTACATTTGGACATATTATAGTGTAGTCTTTATAACGAATTTCAATGGACCGATCCTTTTCTCGTTATAGAGAGTTTTCGTTATAGGAAGGGAATATAAACCAATTACCATACTATATATATATAATAATAGATAGGTAGGATAGGCAATGTAATCTAAGATTAAAAACACACGTGTTAATGATATTAACAATAACAATGGCGATATGTTGTCTAAACATGAAAATAATTCATCGTAATAGAGGCTGGCTATTGCGTAATGTATGAGTTTCGTGTTAAACCAAACAAATTAAGTCATTTTTACGTTATAGAGAATGTTCCGTAATAAAGATTTTACACTGCCACCGAATTTAACTCGTGTAAGGGGAATAAAACATATACTTATTAAAATCTGTAGGGTAAAGGTGAAAGTAAATTCACATAGTAAGTTGGTTAAAAAGCAAAGGGTAGTAAGAAAGCGTCGTTAGTAGATGTGTATGCAAGTCTCTCGAGGCTTGAGTGGTGGTCCTTAGACCCTCCTCAGTGGAGCAGGACTCCTAATGAGTCGCCAGAGCACTAGAGTTGTAGGTCGTCTTGCACTATACGGTTATTTCGCCTGGAAATTGTTCGCGTGGGTAAATTCTTTTTATTTTCGAGGAAAGTAGAACGCGAAAATTGGTTTACAAATGTAGCTGCTACGACTTGGAGTGAATTTTGTAACGTAGCTATTATGTTGAATATATTTTTGCCAGTTTTGTAAACAGTTCTTATTTAATTTATTAAAAATAAATATGTTGACATATACATTATGGTGTCAGTATAAAATAAGTAACCTATAATATACGTATATGTAACGCTTTAGTACTATAATTATTAAGAGGAATTATAATCGATATATATTACGAGATGGACGTGTTTACTTGATTCTTAAGGTAGAATGTACATACGTAAATAAGTGGGCACACGCTTAACGCACATAGCGTAAATCTTGGTTTCCGATCACGAATGTAATTGTTTTGGCTTAGTGTCATGTATGGATTAGTTTAGTGTCCCATTAGGATCAAAGACAACAAACAAATACTCATAACTTTATTTACCCTAGGAGGAGGTATACATATCATCAGCCTTTAAGAACGCCCTTTTAAAGGCCACGATTATTATGTTATATATCATAAGTTAAGCAGTGTTAGCCTGGTGGCTTTAGCGTGCGGCTCTCATCCCCGAGGTCGTAGGTTCGATCCCCGGCTGTGCACCAATGGACTTTATTTCTATGTGCGCATTTAACATTAGCGCGAACGGTGAAGGAAACCGACATGTCTTAGACCCAAAAAGTCGATGGCGTGTGTCAGGCACTGGAGGCTGATCATCTACTTGCCTATTAGATTTAAAAATGTTCATGAAATAGATTCAGAAATCTGAGGCCCAGACCTAAATTTTTATATTTCAAAACATTAGTTTTTGAACTAAACTTTTATATAGACACAGGCGTGCAGTCATCATAGATAACAAATTCATTTATAACTGAAAAATATAAATCAAATAACTAATTTCAAACACCAATAATTCTGTCATCGACTATTTAAACTATCAAAGTGGCCCTATCCAAGGGACAATGAAGTCGTAGGTGTATAATAAATATTATTATACGAATAATGCGGGGGCGACCTCTCCAATCGATTTTTAAATCATTCGATTTAAAATCGATTTGGTATTAATTCAATGCATTGTATCGTCACCATATAATTAAGGTTGATTTAACCAGCCATTGCCTCATGTGAAAAATAAAACACTAACTTAATATAGGCGTAAAAAGTCGACGTAGGGACAAAGATACGAAGGGGAATGCTTAGGTGTATGAGTAGGATATACAATGCAACCGTTGATAGTGAAGTCGGGTTGGATATGTCGGATATAACTGGATAAAATCCAGCAGGTACTAGATAAGGGACAAGTTAAAAGATTCTAGACCCGACGAGCATGCACAGCGAATGTGATGATAGTGGATAAAGCAAAAGAGGTTTGTCAAGATCGGAAGTGGATCCGTGATCTCTGCCTACCCAAATAATAAATTAAAGTAACATAGGCAATATCATTTTCATAATACCAGTAATCCTAACGGTGATATTCTCTTTACACTCATTTCATTTTCGTGAAGAGAAACATCGTTAAGAAACCGCCATGACTTTATGCCTAAAACTGGAGACATATCGAGCATATCTACTATATAAAAATAAGTCGGGTTTTCCTTCCTGACGCTATAACTCCAGAACGCACGAACCGATTTCCACGGTTTTGCATTCGTTGGAAAGGTCTCGGGCTCCGTGAGGTTTATAGCAAAGAAAAATCAGGAAAAATTTCAACAGAAAAGCGGGATCACCAAACGAAATGTTACATAAAACGAAGCCATCTGGTGGCGAAACGGAGTTCGCCGAGTTTGCTAGTATGGTATAAAGACAAATAAGGTTAGGCCTTCAGCTAATTACTTTACTTGGAAGTACAGAAGAAAAACTTATGTAGAATATTGAATTGTTTTGTGATCTTTTTTTGGAGAATGGGGTCCAAGAAAGGATCCAATGATATCGTTGGCTATACTAACAAACCAAAAAAATAAATGCTACGCTAAATTCACAAGCATTATAGTCAACTCAACCCCATGGACTATTTTTAAATTCATTTCAAAGTTCCGCTCCTCGCTCAAATAATACGAAGTTTTATGTTTGCTCGTAATCACATCCTCTGGTGTAAAATGTCTCAATTAGCCATGGAAGGATGTGTGGACACGCTTGCCATAACGACTTTCGAATTTTAGTGCTCGTTTGATGGCTGATTGGTAATGGTTCGATGACGGAGTTATGGTTTTGTGCGTAAAGAATACTATAATTTTAGAATAACTTGGAGTTATTGATAAAAGAAGATGTCATATTCAACATGGTGGAATGGTTGCAGCTCCTTACAAACATTGTGTAAAACAAAAACATGGCGATTAAAAAGAGTGGCTGAGAGTTTATTGCCAGTTCTTTTCGTCCGTTCTACACCCTTGATTTGAGAACTGGCAGTAAATGTATAATCAGAAGAAATTTGCATTTAATATGTATTTCTTTATTGAAGTTCATAAGTGTACATTGTGTTACCTACATCAATAAATGAATTTGACTTACACTGTATGGTATATATAGGTATGTTTAGCTAGTTTGGTAAATCGTACATAGGTTCTTAAATTATTCAAAGTTATAATAACAAACGTAAGCTATTAAATGCGTATAGTACATTCTTGAATAAAGAGTAGTCGTGAAAATTAAGAAGCCACAAAGATCCTCCTTACTAATTAGATAATTGATCGATTTTATGACCAGGACACAGGTCAGGTCAGGTCACACAGCCAAAGTGAAAAAACTATATATTATATATAAATTCAAAATGAGTTACCTCTTTTAGGCCCCTAAAAACCCCCCGACTCAGGTCCTATCTTGACTAGGACTTTGTGGTAATCGCTAACTTCCTAAGACTTAAATAACGGAAAATGCTTTTTAAAAGTAATATCTTCTCGGCAATCAAAACGTTATATGTTCTATTCTCGCCGAAAGTTTTAGTGTTATGTTAAAGCTTTTTAAAATTAGCTGTTTTATTACGACAAAGTTGAAGCAATAAAAACCCCATTGCACAGAACAGTCATAAGAAATTTTCCGAATTTACTATCAGATTTACAACACCATAACTCAGGAGCTTAATAAATTTAATTGATTTCAACGTGACGCATAAATTTTAAGTTAAAAATATGCGTTATCTAAGGTAATAAATTAAATGATAATTAATATTGTCGGCTGCTCACGCGACGATTCGTTTTTTACGCTCATTAAATATAAAGTTTAGCTACGTTGCACACTAATTATGGGTTTAAGTCTTTTTTCCATTTTTTTGTTCTTATGTAAGTCTCATTAAAACATTAAATAGTTTTCATACCTTTAACTAATTTAAATACTGGGTTTAACATAAGGAGTTTTATAATGTCTATCATTTTATTCAGTTTTTCACTTAATGTATTATAGTACGAAAATTAACCAATATATTTATATAGTTACTAATCCTTATTGATTAATAATTGAATAGAGCTGAAATAGCATTACCAATTTAATTAAACCATTTTGACTATCACATACAAACCTATTAGTAACATTGCATCTTAAAAAAATTGCGATAGGCGGGATAATCCGTAATCAAATGCTAGTAAGTTAGAAATATTTTAACGTTACGGATCATTCGAAAATAAAGTTAAAAAGTGCAAAAAGGCCCTCTATTGTCATAAATCAAACAAAAAATTATCAAACGGTTAAATTCGACACCTAATAGCCTAATTCCCATCGACTACAAGCTTTGAAACAAAACACCTTTGAAAGTTTGTAACGCGAAACTACGTGTAAAGTGCTACTTTTTAAACTTTATTGCCCGTTCATCTTGAAACATATTGGGGAGATTGCGGTTTTCATTAGTGGTAATTTGTGAATCATTCAATCCAGGTTTTTGCGTGGAAAATTCGTGGGCTTTTATGCAACAGTTACCGCACTCAGTTTTATTAATTTCATTTGTCCGAATAATGATTATAATCGATGTGCGTTAAACGCATTTTATTAAAACCAAATTATTGTTTAATTAATAAGAGATTTATAAAAGGTCGCTTGCGTGTTTTTCCACGTATTCATAAAAGTATTTATATCATACTAAAAAGATGTTTAAAACCCTTTCTTCTCTTAACACCGTTTAGTTTTAGGCTTTCACTTCGTTTATTTTAGTATATTGCTGGTATTAATTAGATTCATTATATTGAGGTTTATATTACGAATTTGAATGCGGGACATCAATGTCGGAGTATTCACCGATACAAACTAGAGTCATATGTACTTGTGATGGCGTACGTATATTGTAGGCACGTTTCGCTCGCCTAGAGTCCTTTAAAAAACCTTTTGATAATATTCCCTGTTACCCCAAATTATGTAAGACTTCAAAGTCTATTTTTAACTTTAATCGGCAGAAAATATTGTTCAACACGCTCCAGATATTTGCAAGATGTGAACCCTACAAAAATAAGAACATTGTCAACACATTAACTCCGTAATAGAACTCTATTTTTAGTTTTATTTTTCTCAGACACTTCGCATTTGCTACTGTACCCTATCATACTGTCACGTAGCGTTACACAGTAAAATTGATATAAATAAATTTACTTTGGTTCATATTTGATGTTGGTTTAATAATATTCAAAATTGTTTATATACAAAGTCTTTGTATATCTAAACCTGATGTAATAAATTAATTATTTTACATATTTTCTTTAGTTGTTACTCTGCTATCAACTGTATTAGATATGCAGCTTTTAGTCCACATTGCACGTGACTGAATAAAAAAAGGTGCAACCTTCATTATTTTACACATCAAAGCACTACTAACAATAAAAAAATATAACCTATAAGAAACCCTGAATCTAAATACACGCAGTTACAGTTCGATAGGCAATGCAGAATAACCTCATTTTATATCGTTCTAATCTTGTAACATCACATATCATACAATACTTAACCATCATAAAGTATCCCGAAGAAATCATAACATAGATATTGAAGAAATTATATCTAGATACGTTCAGTTACAGTTCGGTGTGACAGTCGGTACACATTAAAGGACACAATGTTGCCCTGCCCATGGCTACCATATTGGTGATGACACGCGCCTGCCACGTGTCCAAGTCTAAGTCCTTATCTCTAAGACCCGTTCACAATTCAACGCATCTCTGATGAGTCTGATTGGATTACAACAAGGGGCGTCTCCCTAATTTCTAATATTAAAAGCTTTCTTCCTACTTAACACTCTCAAGCGTCTGGTAACGGAAATTAAATATTTGAAGATAATAGTGTTAGTTATCTGACTAAAGTATTACTATATTTTTTAGTTTAAGGTCCAGATGAAATACAAAAGTGCTTCTTGGACTAATCTGATAGAAGCCCTTTGCTTCTATCTGAACATAACTTACAAAATTTACTTATTGTAACGAATTACTTTGCCCGCACTGTCACTATCCTTGGACGTATTGAGAAAGTACAGAGGAATTAGCCTGATATTTGAACATGTGATCATCTACCTGTAAATGCTTCTCCTATGTATGATTCAGATGTCATAATCGTATTGGATTACCTAACGTTACCCTTACACTATTTTACCTAAATTATGAATGAAAGGAATGAGCCTGCTCCATACCCCATTACCTAGATAGTAAAGAGAAAAAACACCGCATATGTGGGTGACTAATAATAAAATCAACACTTATAGCCAAAAACTGCATATAGGGTATAGTTTTAAAATAAGAGATATTTATGAGTGTACGCAATTATACAATAATATTATTTTAATTAGAAAGTTGCACCTTACACTAAGTTATAGGTGCTAACAAAATTCGAAGTTAATAGATAATCACGTTACTAAGAACATAAACCTTCTTTACAACAGTTTAATAAGAAAATATTTCACACAATAAAATTAGATTAGGGAAATTTATTGATTTTAAAGTCATTATAATATATTTACACAATCTGTGTGGAACTTATTTATTAAGATACAAATTAATAAATTTGGTGGAAACGTCTTAACTTAAGTATAACCAAAAAAGGCTGATTACTAACGCGCTGTCTTATAAGAACAGAAAACATTTTTATTGTTTTGAATATTCTAATGGTTACTCCTTAATTTATAAGAATTATTTTGTTTAATTATTAAAAATTCTTGGTGTAGTAATTAAAATATTATTAACCTACATAGTATAATAATAATCAAACTATGTAGGTAATTATTTATAATAAAAAATTAATAAATAGAAACTTAAAACAAATTTAAATCTCGGTCCCTCTGGCAGTGTACCTGTAACGCTGGCAGCATTTCTTCGCTGTATTGCGCCGGCATTGGTCAGTGTTAGTAAACAAATAATAAAACGTTCCGTTTCCACCGCTCCTACATAAACAGCCTACACTGTTAGCTTACGTTCTAGACGTAGGCGTGTGACTCCGGAACGAATTAGCATATATTCAAATAGAGTATTCGGATTGTTTCTCCGGATAAATGCGTTTGGTTAATTTATGTCAATTTTATGTTAAATTTAAGACCCGCCTTGCCCACATTACTGGGGACATCAAGTTGAATGGGAAAGGTCAATGCGTACACGCATTGTGTGGGCATGGTAAAGAATAGAGCACTGTTTTGAATAAAAAACAAAGGACGATTTTTATTTCAAGTAGTTAAAAGCTTTATGTAGGTATGCATTTAGCTAAAAAGTAATTATTGCTTGTTGCGTATTTTATTTTTTTAAAGATATTTTAACAGCAACATATAAAATTACTTTCATGATACAAATTCATCTGTAATATTATACATAAATAGGAAAGATTTGCTTATTAAAGACTAAATTTAAAAACATAAAAAAATTAAAAACTATTCCACCATTATAGTTCTTTATTATGCCTGAGTAATAAATATAAAGTATATTTCGTTTAAGAAATTAATTGGGTACATAAAATTCTACTCATCTTTATCTAACGTTTTTTGTGTGTTTTTTTTTAATATTCATTAATTAATAGATGGAAATACTTTAATCGTATAACAAGATCATTATTTTCTTATCTTTTAAACATCTTAATCTTAATTAAGACGAAATGAAATGGCACAACACGACAAAAATGTTGTTGTTAAATGACCAATTTATTCAATTCTTTCGATCATATTATCAGATAAAAGGCCCAAACTTGGATAGGCCTATTGGTGTTAATCATGAAATTCTGGTCAATGTTCTGGTTTCTATTCAATATACCATGCGATAAATAGTGAATGTATTTTGAGACAATTTTTTTTAACTATGTTTGTAGGTCTATTAAATCTAATACCATATTATTATTTTGAAAGACTTGCCAATATCCACACATAAATAAAATATGGAAAGTCAGCTGTGCCAGGCACTAATGGAAAAACATGTTATTGAAAAACGAGAAACGACCTCCAACTATTCAAAATTCGAGTGTACTCCTCCCTCAAAGGCCGGCAACGCACCCACTAAACATGGGTGTCTATGGGCTGCGATGGACTGCGCTTTTTGGCCGTCCTGCAGGCTCGTTTGCCCCCCTATTATATAAAAAAAAAACAATATGCTAGGTTGGCTTATTAGTTAGCCAGGACGGACGGACGGACGGAGTGTACCTACATCAAACATTTAGTAAATTATAGTAATATATAAACAATAGTGTTAAAATACATTTTGTGCGACCTCACCATACTTCAGTATGCCACAAACAGAATGCTTATGAGTATAAATTTTAAATGCAGTAAATTATGCTTTGTCGAGTTAATAAATCTCAAGTTATTTCACCATCAATAGCGATTATACTAAGTCATGATTTTCACTTAACGCGATATGAATTGCTGATCAAAGGTCAACAAGGGAAGCATGTGAAACCTTCCCAATCGTGACGTCACATCTAGTTGATGTGAGAAAACCTAGGTTATTTTATAAACTCAATATGCTTTACTATAATTTAAAGGGTCTTCCGTATTATATCTGCTATAGGTACATATGCATAAAGGTTTTACTATAAGTTCAATATTGAGTGGATATTTATTTCATTTCATTTAGATTCAATAAAATTCTCTAATTCAATTTATGTTCTATCAAGAAGCCCAAAAGTTTCCTGGGCACATTACATGCTTCTCGGAGCGACCTACTGCTCCGAGGATAGTGTTCGTAAGCCAAGCATTCCAGGAATACGTGGGTGACTGATTCCTCTGCGCTGAAACAGCCTCTGCACAAGGGTATGTCTATCTCACATAGGACAAAGAGTTTATTAAGAAAACAGTGGCTAGTAATTGTCCCTATAATTATTTTGAGATTAGTTCTGTTGGGGCGTAGAAGTCGCTTTGTCACTGGCGGGTTTACCGGCAGGGGGATTTTTTACTGTCTGAAGTCCGCGTTTTGCGACCATCGGCGATATTAGATTTGTGTGGATCTTTTTTATGTTGAGATCAAGAGAGAATATGCCAGCGCTGGAGCTGCAGCCTGTTTTTGACCCATCAGCATACTCGTATATAAGTAGCTCATTCAGGGTCGATTAATCACGTTTATCTTCTCTTATTTCTAAATTTTATTTTCTGTTGAAAATGTGTTGATTAGCAATCCTATCACATGGCGCGGCTGTGAGCGATTGATACTCTATTGCCCGATTGAGAATAGCTGTATGTGTCAGTTCAGTTAGTGGTTTTCCTCGCTGTATTGCGAGCTTCTTTAAATCTTCAATTAGCGCCTGTGTACTTAAACCCCATGACCCAAAAGTCTCTACTCCTAAGCGAACAACATCAAAGTTAGCGGAAAGCCTCTTTTATTTGGCCATTTATTAATTTATTTATTAATGACTAATTTTATCTCTGTATTTTATTTCGTCTATGACTAGTATTTTTATTGGCACAGAATCTCTCTCTGTATGACCGATACATTGATTTACTCAAACATTGGGTAGAACTTTTCAAAGTGATGTCGAACCAAATTACAATGTAATTGTTTCAATAACGATAGCTACTCTATCATTACATATATATCATGTTACGAGTACAAGATTACTAAATCACAATATTAAAATCTTTATTAAGATTATGGGGTAAACTCGTTTTGGCATATATATTTGTTCATGTACTTAAAATACCATACGAAAATATGGCATGTATCATGTGCCTAAACAGTACCTCAAACAAGATAACGCGAATGTCGTCCGTCTAACAAGATATTATTTGATATCGAATTAGCTACTACGCAAACTCGTGTCACATTCGAGACGATTTAGCTACCCCTTATTGTGTTACAAGCTAACAGATTTCGGTTCTGTTATATACACCATATAAAAGTAAAGATATGTTATTGTAAAACGCGGACGAAAATTTCTACCATACATTTAACGCACAAAATATAAATATGCAATGAGTTATACCTGGAACTAGTGAACTGATTTCGGTAATTATTCTACAAATCGCTTTATTATTCGTAAAATATTAGCAATTATCACTGTGCATTGTAGTTAGACATAAATATAACATTAATTACTATCGAAACACACAGAAAGACACAAATAATAATAATAATCAAAAATGAAAGAAAATAACCATTTCTTTTTTGTTTTTTAGAATAAGGTACATTTTAAATGTGTAATGTGTGTGTGTTGTGGTTGTAAATGTCCCTGGCTCAGCATTATACTGTGGAGCAGACGTGTTCCACAGCGCTGATAATTCTGCCAGAGACCAAAACAGTTAATAGTTTGTTTGTGTAGGCAACAGTATTATGTATTTCTTTACATATAAGAAATAAATGATAATTGATGGGTCTAAGTGGTTAACCCCATGAAGGTTGCAGAGCTTGATCTCTGGTTTCATTGGTTATTTTTCTTTATAGGCAAATAGGTGATCAGCCCCGTACTTGACACACATCTAACACGTACAGGCTTACGATAATAAAGCGACAATTTCTCATGGTAGGTGTTTCAAAATTAAGTTTTTTTCATTACCCGGGTTTTATTCATAAATTATATTAATATTACGTAAATTGTCAATTAGAAGGTTTCAGTATTAATTTAAAAATCTCTTCAAGTGAAATGATCTTGTACGAGTACATGAATTAGTCGCAAGTTTTATTTATATTTATTCAAAAACATTCTGTATCTTTTATTTTGTATTCAATTTTTTCCTAAGTTTAGACTCGTAAAACAATAATTAGCGCTTTTGCAAAGACCTTTGGTATCATTATTCTAAGGAAAGGTAATAAATCAAGTTTTATTTTGACCATTTAAAGAGAAGAATATTGAAGAAAATAAATTAGTTGAGCTTAATTAAGAGTTTGGCTTATTATGATTTATTGTTTAAGGTTTCGTAATTAAGGATTCCCTTCAAGGCAGCGCGCGTGAGTTTTAATTTTGCAACCAAATTTTAATATTTTCGCTTAGAATGATCTGAAAGGTCAATGAACTAACGCTTGATAATTCTTATATAATTTACACTTTTTCGCACAATAATAAAATAATAATATGAGCAAGAAACTTAATAAAAGACATGTGATTTCTTACAGGAAACGCCAGTTATTTCATTTATAAGAGGTTCAGTGGGCCCTGGTTTATAAAATAAAGAGTTTTTTTGTTTCTTTTCAGTGTATAGTGTGATTCACGTAATATATTTTTTATTATTTTATATTGACACTTTTACTCTTAAACCTTAACCTACTAGTGATATTTTCGTAATACCTTATTCGTAATGAAAAATAAAAGTTCTTAGAAAATTCTTTAATTTAAATATGACATTTAAATAAGCATACCATTATTACGAGATATTTTACGATTAACCGTAAATTACATTTAAATTATTTTTTAAGTTACCAAGTGGCCTCGGTAAAATGACAAACTTATTGAAGACACAAAGCCCATCTTGTGTCACATAAAAATTAAATCCGTCGAGATTTATGAACGAAAACTTTGAAATATAATAACACGTAAGTTCAGGTTACACATAGCGAGCGATAAATTTATTTTTATAAGCCTTTTGAAATGTACCAAAAACGATAATTTGATATTCTCTTTGATTTATGAGCTTTAAGCTCTTTGAAACGAAGAAGTTATTTCGAATACAATAAGGCACTGTTAATTGTCGGTAACGTTTTATTATTTAAGTGAAGCCCCTTAGTAATTCCTTGATAAAATATTTGTAAACTAATTGTGATTTTTTTTATTCCTTAAGATTTGTATAGAGCTTATACTAAAATAACTGGAGTTAACTCGAGTTATTTAGTATTCTAGTCTAGATGAGGTTTTGTAAAACATTAAAAAAAGCATAGCATTTTTTATTAACTTATGCAATATAATTATTTATTTATTTTTTGCAGTATTTTTTTTTCTTAGCTCCAGACCCAGACTCAGACTAACACGCCTATCCAATCGCGCTAAACCGTGTGAGATGCAGTATGCGTTCTGTCCCGCTCTAACGCGTAATGGCCGCACTTATATTACATCGTCGTGTGTTAGGTTTATTTCGTTACGGAATTTCTTGATTCGATTACCGCGATAAAATCCATGAAATAGCTTAAAAACTGTTTTTTGTTAACCTAAGCTGACTTCAAAACAAATAGGATATGGTTGGCGTAAAAAAATCACTATTTTATTTACCTAAATATGAAGTAAAAGTTTCACAAGTAAAGTAGTAATAGTTTCATAAAATGACATTAATTCTAATTAGATTAGCTTTTTATTTTTTTAATATGAAGATAAAACTATAAGCCCATTTCGACACAGTTCAATTCATACAACTTCAAAGAATATTTCCGAGAAAACTACACCACCATTCAGAGCCATACAACACATTGATTTATTCCTAATGAACTGTCAATGTGTGGTTCTGGGTATTTGCTATTGTTTGTAAAGATGCCAGAAACACCTTGCAGTGCCACTTACAGGCTAAATCAACAAGGATTAAGTCATCCCGGAGTAATTTATTTAAATATATTAATTGAGTCTTACTAGACAATACAATGCTTTCCTTAGTACTTACGGGCCTTCAAGAAGAGTGTACCACATCAATGCCCGCACGGACATTGCACTTGCTATGCCTTCAGCGCCGGCTACGGGCGCCGAGATCTCTATCACTTTTATATGCAACTTCGATGTAATTATTTAAATATCCGTAGCGCAGAAGTCGCAACATTAGACTCGCGCAGTACAACAACTCAACATTGAAGACGAGCTTGCTATCGCTATTGGAAGTAATCAATTACCAGTGCCTGAATAAATAACCAGCATGGTCCATGTATACCATGAATGTAGACTAAATCACCAATTTTGTCTCTAATGAAACAACTAGCGATCGTATTATAAATACCGTATACTAATTAACCATTTGAGACATGTTAGGTCAACAAAACATTTTAATTCGAAATTCAAATACGTAATACAAGCAAATAGAAATAATTCAATACAAAGTCCATTCAAAGGTTCATTATATCACAAAGCAGTCATTAAAAGCCAAAGCCGTAAATACGAAAACCGACCGCCACGGAATTGGGTAACTCAATCAACGTCGGTCCAATCCCTGCATTTAACAAGTCATGTCCTAGGGCCTCTGTTTGCGAACATAAAAGCATCCGTAGTGAGCCCACGCGCGGAACAAGCTTGTCACTGCGATAAATGTAACCCACAAATCACTTGATCGCTTTTTAGGGCGTTTTGGTGTCGTTTATACGCAATACCTACCTATACGGTTTTTTTTAGATAATACCTTTTCTACTCCCCTGCCATTGTGTCCAGGGACTTTGTCTATCTCTAAACTTCACATCACACGTCTCGCGAAATACGGCCCCGGCTACATCGGTAATACTACCTATACGTTACCTGATGCAGGAGCATGTAAAACTCATTCTTTATGCTAGAAGTTTAATTTAAATTAACCTTAACTGTTTAAATCACATTAAAAGATTTGTAAAAAAAGAAGATCTGAATAAAACAAAAGACATCAAATTTTAAAGCTAGTAACGAATTGAATGGAATTTTTATTTGTATGTGTCTCCTTTACACCTTCTCTAAATTTCCACAAATATTTCAAGATTAATGAGTCAAATCGGTGCAACCATCCTCCAGTTTTTGCTAGACAAAAGAACAGCACTTCATTTATGAACAGATAAATAAACAGAATGTTATAGTGTCGAATCAATGGCATATTGTCATAATAAATTTATAAGTGCAAAGAGAATCTGCTCTACAGCGCCGGAGCGTGAATAGTCCCCTCCTCCTACTCTTTTATATAACAAGAGAGAACGAGTGGTATTTAGGGCATCAGTGCAGCCCTGCGATTCTGTAACTCACTTTTCGAAGTCACACAGCGGTTATAAAATGACTGCTTCACGACTGATTTGAGAGCGACCGCCGTTGCGAAAACCGCTGTGGGAGTTCAAAAAGTGAGTTACAGAATCGCAGGGCAGTACGGACAGAAAATGAGATCAGAGAGGACTATACGTACTTGGATGGCGTGAACAATAAGTACTCATAAGTTTTACTTTTTATTTTCATTATAAGGTATTTCCAATATTAATGTGTTGTTTTCACAATAGAATTAATTTTTTATAGTTGAATAAATAACTTAACAATATGACAAAATTCTAAACAAAAACTTCTTTCCATTTTACCGACAAAGTGTTAACTTTTTAAGCTACTTAGCGATCGTTATCACAAAATGTTTTTGTGGTTTTAAAAAACTACTGTTAAAAGCATCAGTTGGCACTTATGATGCTACTATGCGTCAACTGTATCTAATTATCTCAACACCCTGAGGAAATTGAGAAAAAACCGTGTGAAATGACATCAATATTCCTTTCCCCTTATGAAATTGTTATCGTATTATGTGTTGGTAGGCTAAAATATACCCACTCAAAACTATTTCTATATCTTTAAAAAACTAAATTATTTTTGTTTTTATAAAATAATTTGAAAAGTATTCTATATAACTGATCTATTTATCGTGATTCATGTGCACTTTTTCTTTTTCATGCGCTATTCATTAGCGATAACGCCGCTTTTTCATTTAACACGTTCGTTGCATTACGAGGTCTATCAGATCTCTTGCAGGACTTTTGTATTGTGCGTTGAACATAATCGTGTTTTTTCACTCCTTGCGGGAGGATGTAACTTGTAAAGTTCTTTAAGGATGAGCAGGACAAATATACATATTTGCTTCCTACTGAAAGCTGAATTCAAGGACTTTAAAAAATAAATTAGAGATGGATTAGGTCCCTAACGCACAGTACTGTAATTGTTTTAATTCCTTGCGTTAGGAGATATGTCGGTACTCGTGAAATCGTACGCCTCGTAGACGCAAGAGATGGAGGATGGGAGTTTTAGTGTTGTCCTAGAATCGACATTCGGGAAGTCGCGGGCACGTTTTGGAAATAACACTCGCGTATATACCAGCGTGTTGATTATTTTTGTATGATAAAAAAGTGTAAAAAATCTATTTTATTGGTGAGGTTTCTAACAAAAAATCAACGCCGGATTATACTGCTGCATCGTCCAGTAAAAATTTTTTTTGGAAAATGTTCAAATTTGCCCTCCATTGACTAATAATGACAGTGATTCTGATTATGAAATATTTAACGATAAACCTTTTTCGTTGGAGCACACGCAGTTAAACAGCACTGACGCTTCTAAAAAAACTAAACGAATTGTTACCATTTGCGCGTAATGTGCAAGCAATCAATGTGCTTACCATGTTTTAATGAAAAACACTTTGCATAATTGAAATTGTATTCGTTTTTACAACAAACTCCCAAGCGAAATTAGAGTATTATCACTAAATAAATTCAAAGCCGTCGTTAAACGGAAACTAATCAACAAAGCTTTTTATAAATTTGAGGACTACTTAAATGATCCTAATCCTTGGGATTGAATTGCTCCAGTTCAAAGAATTTGTATGACAATACCTGGCGATTAAAAAGAGTGGCGGAAAGTTTCTTGCCAGTTCTTCTTACCCGCTCTACGCCCTTGACTTGCGAACTGGTAGTAAAAGCGATTAATTTAACTTGACGATTCAAAAGTGTACTTGGTTACCCACTTGAATAAAGATATTTTGAGTTTGAGTTTGAGTTTAATTAATAAAACTTTTGGAATCGATAACTGAGATATTATTTTATTCCCATCACTACTTACTACACATATTGAACTATCTTCGGGTGCGGTACGAGATACAATCGATATCTAATTTTTTTTTGGTATTTGTAGTTTATTCAAATGTCGTAACTGCGTGCGAACCTAGCAAAATATAAAGCAATTAGCTATCTTTCACCCACAAAAAATTTAAAATATATGTCATTGTTTTTTTGGAAGATATAAATTATTTTCAAAAGTGTATTTTTAGGAGACTGATGAGGTCTCAAACGCACCAGAGGATAGGCTTGTTACGAGATCTTTTAGGTCTCCAACGCACCAGCTGAAAGTTCTTTAAAAATGATGGCGCAGTGAACGTGTTAATTATGTCAATTGTATTATAATACAAAATATATTTCTGTATACAATGAAGTGTTATTAAATAAAAAGCAACCTATATGGTACCAATATTTTGTAATCAATATTTGAAAAAATTGTTAAATAATTGAACTTGATTTTAATGTCTTATCCTAGAACTATCCTAAAACGAAATCTCACTTCCCCTTAGAAATCAATTTTTTCTGTCTGTTTCATTCATAGCTTTTTAACCAACGATATCAGGTTTCTATACTTACCAATCAACATTTGTCTGGAATCTTCAGCCTTAAGGACTCTTCAGCATTAAAGGCCCATGCATAGGCCTTAAATATTTTTTCTATAATTTAACCCAGACCTTTCATGTAAAGTTATACCTTCAGTCATCAATTATATGAACGTTTGTCTTAATAAATAACACCTAACACGAAACATCATAAAACTATATCACCCATAATCCATACAAAAACATCTGAAAATAAATGTATCCGTCTTGAAAGGGCACGTTTCGAACATCAAGTTTGACTTCTAAACAGGTGGTCGTATTTAAGATAATCTCAGCTAATACCGCATCTGCCTTATATTATATTGCTTTTAAAATGATTTTTAAGTTGCTTCCTTTCGCATGTATCTATGGGCGCAGATGATAGGAATTTAAATTTATCTGTAAGCAAAAACTGTGCCATATGAAACAAAACCTAAAAACTATGATTTGGATAAATTGTGTTCCTCATTAAAATACATTATTCATAACAAGTTCATTGTTTATTTTGGGTAAAACATTACAAAACTCCATTGTTTTGCTATAATTATTAATTAAGCAATAGTTACATTTAAAGTACCAGTAACATTATCAGATTAGTTAAGGGTGTGATTTTTACTCATTTGTCGTGTGTCCCGGCTATACGATGGATCTTTCTAGTTGTCCACAATCAGCACTTGCTCGTATAGTGAAGAAAAACCTCGTAAGAAACACGATTTAGAAGTTTAATCGAGGATATGGAGCAAATACCGAAAGGGTGATTGAACATTCAAATAATCGATAAAACAAATTCAGAATTTTGACCCTTATTGGATCGTAGTGTCGCTGAATAATAATTATACAATAATTGACTTTAAGTATGTTAAGATAGCCCTGATGGATCAATACAATATATAACTTAACTATCCTATAATACATTCAAATTTTAATAATATACCAATTAATAGAAACAAGAAATATTGTTCAATATTTGTTTTATAAAAAGGAATTTACCAAGTTAATGTTTTTGTTAGAATCAGGCAGTCCAAATGATTGTTCGGCTTATTAATATGATAATAACGTATTTTTAAAATAATTTAAACAATGTTACCAGAAAAAACTCGATACAGTTACGTGAGACGGATGCCATTTTATAACCGCCAATTTAATTATGGCAACCACAAACCATGCGACATACTTTTAAAACGATTATAGTAAAACAGGCGTGGAGTAATTTTCAATGAATTTTTATCAGCCATTATTAATAAGTAGTAACAGGGATATGTTTTACTATTTAAGTATTTAACATAATTTATATAATAAAAAACATGATTCGTATTGTTTATCTGGTTAAATTGACTTTAACAATATTGCAATAACAATAAAGGTTAAAGAGTCTAGACAATTTATTTCTCCCAACTTTTTGCTTGCGGATTACATAAAATAAAACGCATTTTTTGCCAGTCAACTTAAATTCGTACCTACTGAAATCTGATACCCGCGCAAAATGTTCTTTCTGCATTGATCTGACGATAGACACGACGTCACATTGTAAGCAAATGGCATAATACCATTTTTAAAACATACAATATTTTTGTGTTCATATACCTAGTTGGTATTTCGCATAGGGAAATAATAATAAAAAATAGTATTATATATTATAAGCTACATCAAATCACATTTTTGCTATATCCTTAACGCCAATCAGACATAATAAGCTGCTTCAAGTTAAATCTCGAGCATTTTATTTCTTTAACGTATTTATTTATTCACGCTTGTCTCCCAGCGCGAAGTGGCGTTATCAATCTCTTTAACCTTTTCCTTTGTAATTAGTTTGCGAAGGGATTTTAAATCGTCATAATAATATGTAAGGGCATGTGTGCATTAACCATTAATTTACCTATAATGATAACAACATTGTTTTATATTTGTTAACTCAGAGTAAAGTATTTTCATACCATTCGTAATTTAAGGGCAATGTTGGCCAAGTGGCTTCAGCGTGCCTGACATCCTCAGGGTCGTGGTTTTGATCCCCAGCTGTGGACCAATGGACTTGCTTTCTATATGCGCATTTAACATTCGCTCGAACGGTGAAGAAGAACATCGTGAGGGAAAAAAACAGCGTGTGTCAGGCACAGGAGGCTGTAAGATGCAGAAACCTGAGGCCCAGACCTAAAAATATTGCAGCGCCATTAATTTTTTTTTTTTTATTCGTAATGTAAATCGAACTTAAATACACTGATAGAGGTACCACACAATACTTAAGTATATATTGACAGCCGAAGGATAGGAAAAAAATTTATAAACTTTTTATACCAATAACTACTATGTCTTTGACCCTATTAATACATGTATCAAAAATCTTGAGCCATAGTTGTTCGACAACATTGACTTGACTTCAACATGAATGAGAACAAGACCTTACATCGACGCCGACGCATCGTTATGAAGTGACATATGGCTGTCAGAATTAGGCGGATTAGTGATTTCACGGAGCTCCGAACGCCTCGTATCCAATTACACGGCCGGAACTCAGGCATTAAGAATTAAAAAAAACAAACACGCTGCAATATGCTTCAAAAATGGAACGGAATTTTGAATTAATTTTAATTCGAAACACGCTGGGCGCGATACACATTGTGAGATTTACCCACACATAACATTATCAAGGTGAAGGAATAATTTTATAATTAAAATGCTGTAAAATAAACACTTTACAAAATTATACAATTACAGTATATTCTGTCACTAAGATTGACCCTTTTTCGCACTCCTCTACTGCTTCATTTAAGAATAAGTTAAAACTCTTAATGTCTTAAGCCTTGTATCCTTAATCCTTGTTTTTTTTATAGCTGCTAGTTTAGTGTTAAATTTTGTGCTGTCATGTTTTGTCTTGTTTTACTTTGTATTGTATTTTTTATTAGTGAAACTTTTTTTGTGGATACGTCCAATGTGTCTATTTATTTTATGTTTTACATTTATTTTATTTTCTCTGTATAGAGATGTATCTGTTTAGTTTCCTGAATAAATAAATAAAGCATTAAAAATGCATTGTAGCTAAAGTGGGGTTAGACAGCACAGCAATAATGACTCGTAAATAAATGCATTAATTATTCATTTTTGTTTCAAAAAGTGAATTACTTAAAAGAAACGTTGAGCTGAAACAACTTTTACGTTTAAAGATACTGGTAGCGCCATCTCACGGCGATGACAAGAAATATAATATTGATTTATCTGCTACTCGACACAAGATGGCATTATAACACAAATTAACATTTTTGGTTTTTAGGTTATCGTAATTGTTTAATAATTGCAAATTTAAGCTCCTAGTTAATTTACAAATAAAATATAAAACCAGCTTATTTGGCTTGTTTATTAAACATATTTATTCACCTGCAGTAATGTTTTGTCACGTTTATATATTTGCAAAGTTTACATCTATGTAATTAAAACGTGTAGTATTATATTAATGATGTGTTCGACAATATCAATTGGTTTAGCCTTGTATTAAAACCTTTATAGAGTATATTCAGTAATAAACTGAGAATATAAATGTTTAGAGAAATTTCATAGTAATTTACACATAAAAGTGTGTAATGTGTATATCATGTCATTCAATGGGATACAATGTCTTGACAAAATATAAACACAGGCACATTTCATAACATTGATAATTCCTTGTCACTGATGATATTCAACCCCTATTACTTTAAACTTTAATTAAAACAATTCTAAATTATACTAGAGACTTATAAAATAATTTTCGCCCTCAAGCTGCCTGTCAACAAAATAATCCCCCGCAGTCCATCAAAATTAATCTAATCCAATCCCTAGGCTGTCTCAAGTTTAAACAAAGATACTTATTGTGAACTCAATTTAATTAGTTAGTTATATTATCTTCGATAAGCGTGTAATATTTCATTTTAAAATTTGGCATTCGATAATTGAAGTCACTAGAACTTTAGTCAGTCAAAGTTAAGTCTAGCTTATATTAATTTTGACACTGCACGGACATAAATAAAATGTTTACAATTTTACTAATGTTTTTAACTACTTAAAAGAGGTTTGTGAAAGTATCGGGACATACATCGTTGGAATAGAAAATAAATATGCTTGCAAGTTCTATTAGAGATTTAGTTATAGACAATCGAATCGAGTAAGTATTCGTATAAGTTACGCGACGAAACCATCTAGGACTTTCTGTTTAGTTGTAAAATAATAAAGGAATGGATATGGCACGTGGGCGGTATGTCCTTCTCAAGACGTTAAACACTTGAGTTAATAATTACGAGGTGGGCTGTACATCAATATCTAACCAATACAATAGCTTCCAGTATTTTTGTATGCTCTAGTATAAGGCTATACCCAAAATAAAAATGGTACGTTTCAAAGTGAGTAGCATTATCTTTATATTAACATCGGGTCTCTGTAACTTCTAGTACCGAATTATTTATTTAAGTTGGGATGGCAATGTACTAAATATAGAAATCAGGACCGCTATTACTATGAGAATTTTTTGTGTACGTATGCATAAATAATATTTTTCTACCTTGACCTTAAGAAGGCACCTTATTGTCTGAACTACATCCTTTAAAAATCGTCCCAGACATTATCTGTAATAAAATACCAATAAAATATGAGCAAATCTCTACTAGATTCCTTCTATCGGTAGCAATGAACTTATCTATTATTTACGAGCGAACTCATTATTTTTAACGACCCCGCAACAATAGCGTGCCAAATCCTGTCAAATATATTGGAAAAAATATAAAAATATAAGTAATTACCCGCTATTGTTTGCGAGTGTTGCCAAAATCACCCTCGTGATGTCGGACTATTATTAAAACTGAAATACAGATGGCTCAAGTTACATGAACTGAGAAATACTTTTATATGAGTTTTCGCAAGATTAGTGATTGAAGAACGAATACTGCAATCTCTTCAGCTATGCCTACCATAATGTATAAAGGTATGAAAGTGATATTATGACTATGTGAATGTGAAATATTATGATCTTTGATAATTATGTAAATAATAAGCACTTATCTAAATACCATACCGCCCCAGTTCAGAGGTTAATAAGTATTGTTAAATGCTGAGTTTGTTTTTTTTATGTAATAGGAGGCCAACGGGCTGCAGGCTCGTCTGTTGATAAGGAATACCGCCGCCCGTGGACACTCACATTGCCAGAAGGCGCGCAAGTGCGTTGCCGGCTTTTTAAGAATTGTTACGCTCTTTTCTTGAAGGACCCTAAGTCGTATTGGTTCGGAAATACTTCAGTGGGCAGCTGCATTTGATTCCAGTAAAAAAAAATGTTTTTTATAGGTCCCATAATAGCTTATCAATCATACGATCAGGTAGATCTGTGGCCGAGAAGCTAAGCAACAGGGGAGTGTATGATCTCCCATTTCCTTACAAAGGACTTTATTTTTCTTAAACTTGGTCTAGTGAGCTTGGCCTCTGTAAATAGTTTAAGCTTTAACAAATTACATTTTTAAAATACATTTTCTTTATTTAGTACAATAAAAACAAAACACAAGAAATTTTGTTAAAAGTATTTGTCAAATTGCTACGTTTTGATATCGCAAGGGGTCGTTATTTCACAATAACCAATCATTGGCACACACGTCACATTGACATCCCCTAGACGCACAGTATTTTTGTGATATATTTCACCTTTGCTATTAAGGCATTTTTGAGTAATAAAATAGGTACATGTGAATGTATACGTTGTATTTTACGGTATATTTAAAAAATCTATCAAACTCACTACAGGAACTATTGTGACGTGGTCACCGAACTATCTTTTCCGTGTTACATTATACATTAAAACTAAAATAATTTCAGTAATACAAACTAATATTTATTTCAGAAAAAGTTGTCTTAATGTTACAACTATTCAAAGAACAAATCAAATGTGACATCATTTGTGCGTGAGAGTGTGTTTAAAAGAAAAAGAACGCGTTTTATATTATTAACAAAAAAACTAAAAATATAACATAAGGGCTGAAGATTATCTAACGTTTTTTACAAAAAGCAAATATTTTTATAGGATTGATAAAGGTGCGTGTCAATCAGTCGATGAATATGAAAACCTCAATCTATGAAATAAATAAATATCCAAAAAAGATTCCTCCGTGTTAATTTCAAACATAATGAAGTCTAAAAAACATTTAAGTTAATCTTACTCGCAATTATACAAAGGAAGATAACGTTAATTACAAACAAGCAAACATTTTATTAAATGTATTAATTTCGCATCAACTTCTCTTAATAAATTTAATATGCAAATGTAACATCTTATTTGTTTGGGATTCAAGTCGTAGCAATTTGTGCATTGTACATTATTTGCTAGATATCCAGTCCATGGCAAGCTTTGCGACAAGTTACCAACTCCTAAGTTGCAAGTTCCGTAATTCAAATCCTATATTCTGTTTGTCAGGCCACAATAAAACTTTATACAATTAAATGAATTGAACACGTACTTCATTAGATCCTGCATTCTATTTGTATTGCAGGCCATAAATTCTCTTTAGATACAACAAAGGAAATCGTTTTCTTAGGTCATTTAAAATACCTGTTCCCGTAGAGCTTAGCACATATTTGTTTTACAGCTTTTCTAAGTTATTTAGATATTTCTTTCGTACGAGGTACAACCTTATTTGGTATGATCAATATATTGTATAGTTTTACCATATTACTTGTAAAATAAATAAAAATAAAAAAATAAATCAGTGGTGCTCCAACCTCTTTAGGTCTTGGCCTCAGATTTCTAAATCTGTTTCATGATCATTTTTAAAACTAATATACAAGTAAGTCTTTTGGGTCTAGACATGAGAACTCCGCGGTTTCTATTAGATCTTTTAGATGTCTAGGCATCACAATTAAATCCTAGGCCAGAACTCTTCGCTTTCTCTCAGCAGAGCATACCTCTATGATGAAAATTGGCAATTTTTTCACTTATTTTAGAAAAATTAAAAAAAAAGATCAGCCTCCAGTGCCTGACACATGCCGTCGACTCTTTGGTTCTAAGACATGTCGGTTCCCTCACGATGTTTTCCTTCACCGTTCGAGCAAATGTTAAATGCGCACATAGAAAGAAAGTCCATTAGTGCACAGCCGGAAATCGAACCTACGACCTCAGGTGTGAGAGTCGCTGAAGCCACTAGGCCAACATTACTTGTAAAATAACAAAACTAATACCAAATTACTGAATTACTTATATTCTTGATTTCCCGTAAACAATGGGGCAGACAAATTTCCACGGCCATATCATCGATTATATTTTGAAGCATAATAATTATTGCTTATATATAATATTGTAACAGGGTATTGAACGTATGACTCTGTGTTGTGTGCATAGTACAATAACAAAAGCGGAGGCGGGTATTATTAAACGACTTATAAAGCACCAACGCGATTTTATTCCTGCCTATAAGTGTGGTAGCATTTCAAATTAGCCAATTTATAACACGTAATATTGTTCCATTTAAGGTTTTAGAAGATATATCACCAAATGTAAAAATACTTAAAGACTGTAAAATTGAATTAAACAGAACAAAATTATATAGCACTTATGTTACTGATGTATAAGTAATTTTAATGTTTAGAGAATAAAATAATATTTTGTAAATTATTTTATTTTTTTAAGAGATGGGAGGGGAGGTGTAGTGTAGTGATACATATATAGTATCATATATGTTAATACTGCTTAGTATATAAGATGTAACCGTTTTATACTTAAGAGATTATAAAGCCAACCAGTGAACCAGATACATCTTTTCATTTCTCTCCAACGCCCATCCTTACAATATACCTAATAAATAAACATAGACATATGCGACAACAGCACCACTTCTGCTAAGTAGTGTTAAGAGCCTTAAGATTATTTTTTTAATTATACCAAACAAAGCTATTAAGAGGAAATATCGTTATTAACTCTTTAAATAAGAGCGGACTAGTCATATGCTGTGTCATGGCTACGCTAACAAGCTTTAAGAAATACTTTTTAATGAACAAACGTTTTTGTTTTAAACCGAATTCATTAAAATTACTCGTTTCTTATTCGACTGAGACACGTGCAAATTATGCGGTCGTTTCCTTTACCTTAATGGCTAATTTAATTTATAGTAGGTTTACCAATGCTTTATGATACCCATTAAATGCCACCCAAATGCAATATCAGTTAATTAAGGATCATCGTTTATTTTCCTTAAGTGATTCATCTATCTACGTAGAACTAATATAATCTACCACAATATGTAGAAGTCGAAGTAAGAAGTAGACATGGGGAGAAATTGGCTGTGCCAAAAATCAATCTGGAACTGTTTCGGAAAAACACCTTTTGTATGGCCAGTAAGGTTTAGAATAATTTACCAAGAGAATTAAAAATATTATTTTTTATATAATAGGGGGGCAAACGAGCTTGCGGGACGAACAAAAAGGGCAGTCTTCACAGCCCATAGACACCCATTCTTAGTGGGTGCGTTGCCGGCCTTTGAGGGAGGAGTACACTCGATTTTTAAACGTTTGGAGGTCGTATCTCTGAGGGAAGACCCCCACCGGGAGTCGATTCCACAGTTCGCTAGTTCGCAAAAGAAAATGCCTTGTGAAACGGACTGTGGAAGACCTCCAACCATCAAGATGATGTTGGTGAAATTTAGATATCTTCCGACTACAGTCTTTAAAAAGCGACTTAGTGTGTTACTTTTGGAAGAAATGTACTATTCAGTAAATGATTATTTGCGTGAGACACTGTAATTGATATAAATTTAATAAAGTATGATATTTACGATGCAGATAATATAAGAATTGACTTTGACTAATAATGCGAAAATTCCTTAAGACAAATTTGCGTGCCATTGTGTGTGGCAGAATATGCGAACGATTTACGATTCTACCTTAACATTTTTGTGCCATATTCTTGCAATAAATTAAATTATTATTATTATTATTATAAGTTTTTGGTTTTAGTTGAATGTAACTTACATTGTCAAAATAACAGGTTATATAAACTTGTATATGGAACTCCCCAACGGGCCCCAGGTTCCATACACTGTATATTAAGCTGAATATATTTACATTTCACACAATAGTTTTATTTGTGTACTAACTGATGCAATGCAATAATATATTTGATCCACAGTGAAATCACCGATGTACCAAATTCACAAAATAAACCAACTCTATCCGTGCTGAATAATAGATTATACAAGTTAAAATAAATTATTCGCCCAACCCCAATGATTGAAGCTTGACACCGCCCACTGAATACATTAAATATAAACTATGTATCTATGCACATGTGAGGAATTAGTTCTATTGACTGTTACAAAGTTCCTGTATCTCCAGAGAATATAATATGAGCCTTGCTCGATGTGTTTGGAAATACGATATCTATAAGTTGTAATAGATTATATTCGAAATTCAAATTTAGAAATCTCTGGTTTGCTGCAAATTGAAAATGGAACAGAGACGTCGAAATTACTTTTAAAAATAATTTCTGTACAAGCAGTACCTCAATTATTATATAAGCATCATAGATAATGCGAATATGCACAATTTGTCAAAATTTTAAGGTTAGTAAGAAAAAGGGTTTTGTAAATAAGACAAAAATACTCATGGTGAGGTTAGCAAAGTATTAAAAAATAGACTAAAAATATTATATTATACTAGCTGACCCAGCAAGCGTTTGTTCTGCCATGTATATCATTTCTAGAAAACATTTTTTAGTTCAATAAAAATCTTCAATTATAAAAAATAGAGGTTGATCTTAGGGGGGTAAAAATTACGGGTTGTATGTATTTTTGTATGTTGTATCATGATAAAAAAAAATATTTGGTTTTTATTAAATAAATTTTTTTTTCGGGGTGGTGTTTTTTTCCCCTTATCACTTAGGGGTTTGGAAGATAGATAGTAGCCGATTCTCAAACTTACTAAATAAGCATAACAAAATTCATAAGTATCGGTCGAGCCGTTTCGGAGGAGTATGGGAACGAACATTGTGACACGAGAATTTTATATAATAATATTATCAAAAGAACACTTATAAAAAGAATTCACTTTTGTTGAATGTAATTCCTTCGATTTACTGAACTCAATTCTAAATCAAACTTAACAGTGTATATTGTCGCGACAGTGCAAAAAGTTAATTAAAGAAAAGAGTAAAAGACTAGACGTTGAATGACGAGGTGCCCCGCCCAACGCGTATTGCAATTTATTTGCTCGGCTTGTCGCTTGCATGCTTCTGGATTTAAACACGCCAGGAAATAAAAGAATACAATCTACATTGTACTTAATACAATATAAATAGGTTGGAATAGTCTAGAACAAATAATTAGTAGAAATATATTCGACGGTTTTTATTTTTGATAAGGCTCTATGCCTAAGCATAAAATGCTTGAAAACCAAAGCCGATGTTTAAAATGTGATTCCATTCCCTGAGTGTGAGTACTTGGCTAATTTTTCACGGTCGAACACGATTCCAAAGCGACAGTGCAATCTTCAAGAGTGGCCTCATGGATAGTTACTGTCCCCGGGGAGAATCACGGAGCCAATTTAATCTTTCCTTTTCCCGCTGAAACTGTAAAATTGTCTAAATAATGACTTTTGAAAAGATTGAAAATTACGTTATTGGTTGTCGAGTCGAAAAACGATCGATTTTTAAAATACATCGTGTGTATTGAGAATTATTTCCATAAATAATATTTAAAGATATTAAACTGAAGGTCAAAAGGGCACATAAATTAATAGTGCTAATATTCACTTGTATTAGTGGTAGTATAGTAGTAATTTATAATCTATTTCGATATGGTTAAGAAATAAAAATACGTTAATATACAGTAAAAACTTTATGCCTTTGATTTTTCTCGTAGTTGCAATATGAATGTAGTTTTGAGTACTTTACTGTTTGAGTTTTATCCTATCATTGAATCAACGACCTAGTTTTCCCTTATTTGCTGGTGTAGTGGAGGTTTGAAGTGGCTAAAGTTGCCTGTAAAACGTAGTTTTAAAACTCAGTACAATACTATCCATAATTATTTTCTTTGCTCGTTATAATAGTATCAAAGATATATTTTTGTTATATAACATTTCGCTTGCATCGCTCGCTTGTTAGGTCTATAGATATATAGAAGGATGTAATTCCGTAGACTTCTAATTTCTTATTCTATTGGTCACAGAGACAAATAAGAACAGTTTTCATAATAGTATTTGTATTTAAAAAAACTAGTAACCTGAGGTAGTAGGTTCGATCCCCGAATGGTGAAGGAAAACATCGTGTGGAAATCGGCTTACCTTAGACCCAAAAATTCGACAGCTTGTGTCAGGCACAGCTTATTCTTATTATGGTGTCCGTACTGGTAGAAAATACTACATGCTACCTTATTGTAAAATGTACCTAGTTATAAATAGAACAACATCGCTTAATCAACTCAAAAAAGATTTAAGACAGTACAGGCAACTGATTTACAGTGTGAATTGTCTATGTCTTGACACTTGACAGCTACCATAGAACAACAAAAGTCTGTGGAAATTCAAAGATTATACTGCATTAAACATAAACCATACCATATTAAGGTTATGACCATAGGTAATACGTATAATAAATCATTAAAGTCTGTAATTAAAAATCAACTAAGTAACCAAAGAATATAGACCACATTTCCCTTAAGAATATCTCTATGTTACATTATAATATTCTCGGGAAGTGGACTCTAAAGTATACATTTCCACTGAAGAGCTGTACAATGTTACGAAGTCTATACATTAGCTAATGAAGGCGCTTTGTGCTATGATCGAAGATTGGAGCATTAATTAAATGAGTGCGATAAAAAGAACTTTCATCCAGTTTGAATTTACCTACTAATTTAAAATTATGGTTTGACCAGTACTTTTTTAATTTCATACATAACCCATAATTAGAGAACTATTACCAATTGGTTCTAATTATAAAAAGATTGACTGTTTTCAGACTTTTAATTCAACCTGTGTACCTATTGAGGAATAATTAGTATATTCCTTGATTAACTATCTACTAAGTTCATCAATCACTTAACAATATAATTTAATATACTATGTATCATTTTACTTTTAACTTATTTAAAATATTTTTAATATTGCTATGGTCAATATAAGATTTTGTTAGGTTAGCTAATTGCGTATTAACTTAAGTCCCTTTAGTACCAAATAAATTAATCAACTTTGTATTACATAGATCTCATAACTTTTTACGCAAGAAGAACTGAGTTGCGAGACTCGGTTTTTACAAGTTAAATTCAAATTCAAAAATCATTTTATCATATAGGTAACACATTGTACACTTATGACTCGTCAGGAAAGAAATACATATTAATGCTTCTAATTTTACATTTAGTGCCAGTTCTCAAATCAAGGGCGTAGAACGGAAGACAAGAACTGGCAATAAACTCTCCGCCACTCTTTTTAATGGCCATGTTTTTTTTACACAACGTTTGTAAGGAGCTGCAACCATTACACCATGTTCCACATGACATCTTATGGTTTTGATGGCATTCAATGTTTTCTCCTTAGCATGGTGATGTCATTTGGAATCAACGCGAAATATATTTTGACTACTTAAGACTTATTGTATTAATATGGACATGACTAACTGAAATGTTTGTTTATGTCCATAAATCCCCATAGAGTAGTAATAAACTCAATTCCTTTTATAGAACAAAAAACTCGTAGGAGGCTCACCTGATGTTAAGTGATACCACCGCCCATGGACACTCTCAACACCCAGTGTGCACGCGAGTGCGTTGCCGTCCTTTTAAGAAATGAATTACACAGTAGAACCTAGAACCCATTCTGCGTCTATCTCATTGATAATTTTACTTAATGGAAAACTTAGTTATCAGCTTTCCCAGTCGCATCTGGGTCATTGGGTCTAACATGTTCAACTCGATGTTTTTTATCATTATACAAGTATCATTTCAGACAAACTTTTGAGTTCTAAGACACGACCTCAGCACTCAGGCGCTTGATGGCATTTAAAATTAAGTTTTAAATTTAAGGAAAATCCAGTGTTCTCCTGCCAACAAATAACATTATTATATCAAGAATAATTTAATTTAACTTCTTTCTGACAATTCATAAGTGTACTTGTTTACCTATATGAATAATGATATTTTGAGTTTGAGTTTGAATGTTTCGATTGGAATACTTGACGAATGACGATGTTTGTAGAAAGGACAACATGTTTAATTATACTTAAATTAAATTTGACATAAATTAATGTTTACAACCGCGAAATCATTTTTTTAATAAGGGTTGGGGGCTCACCTTATTTTAAGCGATATGGCTTGTACTTTGAATAGATTAATCTTTAATATCATTAATACTATTGAGCCAGTAAGACGCAGAAAGAGTGTCATCATTGTGCAATAAAAAACTTAAGCCGTAATTGCATTACTTTTGAATTAATATCATAAAATTACATTGGTTGCCAATTATCTTTACGAAACGATGACCTCATATACAACGCAATGCTAAGACCCCATATGCTGTAGCTTCGTTGTCTAAAATTAAAATAAATAAGCCTTTACGACGCTCCTACTTTACTTTTACATAAATTCAACAAATAATTCGTTGGCTATAATAAAATACACCCTTTATCTCGATCTCAATAATTGCACAGAATAAACCGAGATACAAAGCAAGTTCTCTTAAAGAACTACATTTTTACTCGAGATTCGTTTTACTTGTAAAAGGAACTTGATTATACGGGTCTCAGAAAATATACTTTAAAATAGACACGTTTCACGATACTATGAAATTGTAGATAATGATGATATTTTCACTATTTTATGAGAAATATATAATATTTTAGTTCGGTGATCTAATATAAAGGAAATGGTAAAGTTATTTTCAGTAGTATCATTACAGTAATAACTTATTATGTATATTCTTGACGTCCAGAATTTCACGGGTATTTAATTTACAAAACAAATTAATCGAAGACGACCTACTACGTCAACTGTCAAATCCCCCATGTGACATAAGCAGACGTAGCAAGCACGCAAATTTCCTCTAAGAATATATAGTTTTTTCTAAGAAAGTAATATCTTCACTTTAATATTATAATTTAAACTATAAATGTGTTGAAACCTCCTGATAATCCAGGAATTCCAGCCGTGTCTGGTTTAGTAGTGCCAATTTTACTATTCAATTTAGTTTCTTTATGTTGTACTACGTAATACCTACCTACCTACCTAACACCGGTGGCTATAGCTGCCTATTTTTTGAATAGTCTAGGAAACTTTTGCAATATAATATTACATACATTATATTGTTCGCACGACATTTACTACTTCGACTCAGTTTTCTCTTCGCAATTTCCTATGATGTTTTGGAATTAGTCAGAAGAGGAGTTAAACTTAGTAATCCCTTATAATTCGTCCGTTTTAAAGTTTTAACTTTACTGTTAAGCTGCATGGTCGTATATAACAAGGCGTTAACGAGGAGCTCATAAAGCTCGGCATAGCACCAAAGGTTTACGATGGTCGACCCGAGTGATAAGGTACTATGTAGTTTGGAGTTTAACTTATAGTTTGTCTACAACACATATTGCGCTCAATGTGGGTCGCATGGTCGTCTCAAGTTCCCTTTTACCTTGATTGTACAAGTTATAATGATTTATTTGAGTGCAAAAAGGGTCAATAATAAACAACAATAGTCCAGTGGCACTACAACCCATTATGGATGGCCTCAGACAGCTTCCGTTTTTTTATAATTTTTATTACATAGAGAAGCTATCGAGTTCATTCGAGATGTGCCGGTTTCCTCGTGATATTTTCCTTCACTTTACGAGCGAACTGAACGATTCAACAAAACAAACAAACAAAAATCATTTATTCATGTAGGTAACAAAATGTACACTTATAAACGTCAAAAAAAAAGAAATATAGTAAATGTAAAATTAGAAGCATTTTATACGCTTCTAATTTTACATTAACTGCCAGTTCTCAAATCAAGGGCGTAGAGCGGAAGAGAAGAACTGGTAATAAACTCTCCGCCACTCTTTTTAATCGCCAAGTTTTTGTTTTATACACATATGTAAGGAGCTGCAACCATTACACCATGTTCCACATGACATCTTAAGTAATAAATAATAATAAAATAAATTAAAAACAAAGATTTCTCCTCTATCTGCAGGAGGCATGGTGAAATAGGAGCACTCACTTACATTGTCGTGGGAACAACACGCAAATACATTGTCGAAACAACTAACATCACCGCATACACCAATTCAAATACGACCAGTCACCACAAGTAGCACCCGTTTACATGAATGACGCATGGCCAGCCATCGGCCCCCTCGGTGCCCAGCCAGCGATCGAACCTAGGACCTCAGGTATGAGTCTCACACGCTGATGCCACTAGGCCAACACTGCTGTCAAAAGCAGGTACACGAAACGGTACATTAACGTTTGTTACCTACTTAATAAAGATTTGAATAAGTTCACCCATCAAATCAGTTTATGTGTGCACCATATTATGTATATTTTTCTTATTGGACAGAGAGCAAACGAGTACGTCGCATGGACACCTAAAACGTCAGAAGACTTCCAAGACAATGTTTAAGACAAACGCTCTGTTACGTGTAAGATAAAGAATAGTAAATGATAATTATTATTATTATTCCTTATTTTCATTTCTAAAGCATAAATACTTGGCCGAGTGCGAAATCTTCTTTATTATTAATCACTAATTTAATTACATTTATGTAGGAACTAACGTAAGATCGCCAAAAGTGTTACTTTTAAAAATTAATAATTTCTATAACTTTTATATGAAACAAAAACAAAATATTTGATATGTAAACAGTTTCACGGTTATAACGTACTTTCGTACACTTAAAACATATTGTGCACATAAATGAAAAATTATATTTGATTTTAAATCGTATCAGATCACGAAAAGATTCCGCAAAGCCGTTAGTCCAACTTTGTTCTAACAAAATCATTAGTACCATTGTTTAAACAGATGACTTTTTGAAGTGAAAACTTCTTTAGCGGCGCTGAGCACTCTTTTGTATGGGTAAAAACTTTCATACTAGCGTCAGGGTCACGTGATGCTGATCGAAAAAGCGTAAGATCGAGGGGAAGGGAGAGGAACTAGTATCTCCCACTCTTTCTACCGTGCCTGAGTGTGCTGCTCTGTTTAGGCGGCACAGGGCGCTTGCGCGAATGACCGTGTGTGTTTATGTACAGCGTCCCACGCGTATCCAAGGATGGTGACAGCTGATTGCTTGACTGTTGTGTAGTAAATACACTGTATTAGTATTCGTAAATGTGAATTGTTTAAATTATGGAAATCGAACAAAGTGAATCTATTAATGAAACTTGTACGAAAATTTATTTATTTATTCTCATGACGCATCTGCATTGCTTCAAAAAAAATTAGAAAAAGCTTTGATAAATTGCCAATGATTTTAAGTGGAGATTTCAATATAAACTTTGCAGACGAGATAAAAATCAATCATTAATTGAATTTTTAAATAATGAATTTGGTTTAACTATGTCAAATGATCGCAATTTTAGCACAACGAAATACGAAACTACTATTGATGCGGTCTTTATTAGACACTTAAATATCTTCGAATCAAAACTGTTTGTTTCTTACTTCAGTTATCATAAACCAATTGTATCAGTTGTAAAAATTTGCTATGATGATTCTGATAATAACGATGGTGTAAAAGTCGTCGAAATTATGGATGGAAGTTGATTTTTCTGAGAGATAAAATTTAATGTAATATATAAATAACGATATAATATTATAAATAACAACATATAAATTGTTATATTTGTGTACGATAGCGCAATAAATAAACATTGTATTCTACCTCATAAATGATAGTAATTTTATACTAATAATTAAACACAACGTTAATATTGAAGTTTTCACTTCTGCCGGCACTCCCGGAGTGCTAGTTTTTTTTTTATACTAGCGAAACCCTTCAGATAGTTATATAAAAACACTTTAAACCCATTGTTTTTTTTAAATTTCAAGTAATTGTCTATCACAATAGCAGCCCGTTAAAGCTTAAACAACTAGACAGCAGTTCGCAATTTCACTTTTCAGCATGAGCCGCCCTTTATTGACCAAATCGCCATTATCACTAGTTAGTATAGCAAACATTTGCACCCTTGTTCCGAGCTATCAAACAAGAATACCCTGTAAAATATGTTAAGGAATAATGAACACTATTACATGTGTTCTAGAGGGTAGACTCGCGTGAAAAGCGTTTCAACAAAGATTGCGTGTTTAAAATGCATAAAACATAGTTTAGTAATGAAAGGTTATTGTTTTATATTGTTCCCCGCCCAGTTATGTGACAGTGGGCGGAATTGAACAGTTTTTGCTATACCCTCGCGCGCAATTTAGATTTTTATTGCGATTAATTGAAACAATTCATTATCTTATTTCTTAAACTATTGGTGTTGAATATTATTACACCAGCGTTGCTTTAGTGTGAGAAAATTATGTGTTTAGATAATAAATTATGTTATGAATTGTAGAAGGGAGATAACAGACTACATATGGTAAAGTTTTTTAAAAATTCAATTACACGGAATACTTCGTTTTCAGAGTTACTTAAACGTTTCTACCCTATTCTTGTATACCTAGGAAGAATTGAGTCTGCACAAAATGAAAAATTCGTACGTCCATAAAGAAAAAGCATGTATTATCTGTATAATGCTTTTTTTTAGTACTTATTGTTATTCTTATTCTGAACTGAAACTCCAGGTTATAATGGACGTCAAACATTTGTTAAATTAATGTCATTGCTTACTTTATATAATTTATAACAATCAAAAAACTTGTATTGTAACAATTTAAAATTAAGACCATGTAACAAACTACAAAGATGCAAGGAACGAAGATATCAAATAGCCACTTCTTCCTTGCGTATTTATCCTTCTGTGTAACATTATTGTTTAGCCTATTCCTCAAAACACAAACACCACTTTGAATAAAAAACAAAAACAAAAGCTGTAGTAGAAAAATTTTAGTTTGACTTACTACTTAAAACTATCCAGTTAATTGAGCTGAAAGAAACTTTTTATAATACCCTTTTTAACTATTAAATTTTGATTAAAATCAATTCTATCAAAAATCTATTGTTGTTCCTTTAGAACAATGCCTGAATTTAGCAGTCAGATTACTTAAATTTAAACTACAAGCTACAAATGTTCTGTGGTATTAACTTTTTCATAGCTCGAACAGTTGAACAGAACAATTCCCAGTGTTTCGTTAAAATTTCAATGCGGTTATCAGAACTATTGTACAAAAGGAACATTTACAGTGAAATAGTAGTTTCAAAGGCGCACGAGTCAACCAGACATTCCAGCATATCACGTTAGCACTCCATAAAACAGCTAAATATATAGCAAACATTTGCATAGTAACCGTACGTCAACCGAGGAATGTGCCCTATCTGTTGTGTCGCCACTTTGAATTATTATTTCATGGGTATTTTTATTAGAAAGACGCGTTTGCAGGGAAATAAACAGAGCTATTGACATATCGCGTTTGTTGTTAGTCGCTGCCTTTTACCACGAAAACAAAACGACAGCGATACAATCGCAATTTTAACTTTCATTGACGATCAGTCAAACAGCAGAGACTTTTAATACCTACGAAAGATTGTATAGTCAGCGAGTAAAGCGTAGTGATCGCTGGTCGAAATACATTTTGCCTCGAGGTACGGAGGTGATGTAGCGTGTTCAAATCGCGTGATTTGTGCGGTACGGTAACGCGCGTGACGTTCAACTTTACCCTACCATTGGGGGGTCAGCTGCCCCCTGCATACCACCAGCTCTAGTAACATGACCGACCCCATTTCACGTTGATACGACCACTTTTTTAGGTAGTTTAAAAATTCTTGTTTAAAATAACGTAATAAATGACCAGTGTTAAGTTGCTCTTATTTTTTGAAAAGGTATTGGTAGGTAACTGCACTTTCATTTTCTTTTCTGTTATTGTTGAATTTATAAGACCAATAATCAAGATATTATTAGTTTTATTTTAAACACAATTTTATATAGAAACGTTTTCAAGATCTACGAAGTAATATTACTTATGATTGAATTTGACTTTGACAGTGATTGAAATGTGTTAAAAAAATTACAATACGTTTATTTTGGAACATAAGATACACGTATCACTTATTCCACGTCATTAAATTTGAATAGGTAGATCCCTACTCATCGGCAAAAAAGACAGAGGGTATGTATATTATTGAAAACACCTAAAACCTAACAACTAAAACTAGGAAGTATTAACTAACTGTAGATATATGCATATAGAACAATACTTTCTAAAGTATCCTAAGCCATCAGAATTAAAATATGAAAAATGCCCGACTTGGTCTAACAATTGCTTAATCACACTAACGTTATTAGGACAAAACGAGATTTTCGACACTTTTTCCTCTCATAACGACGCCAATTCAGCCTCAGCAAATGAAATGTATTAAAAACCGTCACATCAGAGTCGCTGACGTAAGCTTAAAAAGGGCTCTGGGACAACACTTAATCTGAAGCTTACAAGAAAATTCAGGACGTAATGATCTTTTTTAAAGGGAAATCTTTTTGCCGATTTCGCATTTTTACACGTCAATTATTAGATTTTTGTGAATGACATTGAAATACGAATGAGTGAAAGGAACGGATAGGTATTGTGTTTGTGATTGATATCTTGATTTAAATCTTCAAATATACTAAATGGTTGATATTGTCGATAAATAGATACTTATAAGCAATTACAATAAAAAAAGGGATATAAAAAGTGTGGTGGAGAGCAGGGTCCGTCTTACGCCATTGATAAGAGAACGTATAAAATTTAAATATTTGATATATTTTAACCAGTTGTTTTTCTACTAAAATACGTGTATTATCTTTTATGACGAAAGAAATGATTAATGTATTTGATCTTGTTTGTAAAATTAAATTAAATTACATACCAAATTAAATCGCTATACAAATTTCAAAACATACTGAAACGACAATTTCAATACGCTGGGCGCTGATAAGCCGTCCGAAAACGAGAAGGTGGTTTAAGTGGGGAAAAAAAGTTTATAGTTATGGATTTAACGGCTGCAATGTCAAATTCAATTTCTTATGTAAGTTGTAATAATACCATTACGGAAAAATATGACGACCGTGAGACAGAAGTCCTTCATCATTCATTTCAAACTCCCAATTGCGATTATGCCAAATGAAAAGTAGAAATATTTGAAATTGGAATAAAAACTAACCCAATATTGACAGAGAGCTGAGTAGGGCAAACGTTATTCATAAAATAGGTCATTTTATATAAATCTTCCATAAAAATCTCGCGCAAATCCAACGCGAATGAAGTATTTGAAACCCTTTCGAGGGTAAAGCAAATGAAACTGGTCAGCACTGGTCGAGTGTTTTCACAATACTTGAAACTGCGCGATTTGAGTAAGATTTTATTTTACTTTATCAAATGTTTTCATAGTAATATTTCCATTTTACGTTGAAATTTTTCACTTATAGATTTTTAATTAAAGCATTGTAGTAAAAGCGTAGTTCCAAAAATTAATTATTCAGGAATATTGTGAAGATCACAAACACATACTACATACACAGTTACGTTAACAGTCATACAAACAAGAACGTTTTTACATAATGTTCATATTATGTTTTTTGATGTTGATACCTACGCTATGCGAGGAAGTCACCAGCTCTGGAAACAGACGGTAAAGTCTACCAGGTGCCAACTAAATTATATATTTGTGTCAATTGATAGGTGTCATGTCATCATCAATGTCTAATAGTGGTACTGGTCGAACTTGAATTCGAGTATGCAGTGATGTTAGTTATTTCGACTATGTATTTGCATGTTGTTTCCACGTGAATTTAAGTGCGTGCTCCTATTTCACCATTCCTACTGCTGATAGAGGACAAATCTTTGTTTTTAATTTTTATTATTATTAATTAACTATTAATTACTAAAGAACATGGTGTGATGGTTGCAGCTCCTTACAAACATTGTGTAAAAAACTTGGCGATTAGAGTGGCGAAGAGCTTATTGCCTGTTCTTCTCGTCCGTTCTACGCCCTTGGTTTGGCATTAAATGTAAAATTAGAAGCATTTAGCATTTGATATGTATTTCTTTATTGACGTTCATAAGTGTACATTGTGTTACCTAAATTAATAAATGATTTTGACTTGACTTGACAATATATCAAAAGAAAACTTCCTTAACGAAACTATTTCATAAATTTTATTTGAAACATACGAAATTGTACGACAGTTTTAACGACTAGTGCCTTATAATGCTGCTGAAATTTAAAAACTTTACTACGAAACTGAATTTCCTAGTCGAAGTTACTTATATCCGGACTCGGAAGTCATGTGATTGGCTTTACGCCAAGTGAAGTTTTTAGCGTTCCGTTAGTAGAGAGCTCGCAAAACGATACACTTATGGCATGCCATCGATATCCTGTCACAGGCATTTTGCAGCAAGTAGTTTTCAGATATTCCACGTTCAAATATGCTAAGTATTGAATAGTTGATTAAAGTAGTATGGAAGGTTAATTAGTCGGTTTGAAATTAGAACAAGTTATTAAGTTTGTAATTAGAAAAACTTGAACATTAATAATGCTGAATTGTGTTCATTTATTTTTCGAATGTTGTCGAATGACAAAATATATCGAACCTAGTGCTAAAAGCGAATTACTGTTCCTTTAAAAAGTAATGATAGATGCAACCTATTAACTTTGCGCAAGTTATGTACATATAATGTAGTGTTTTATACTACCAATTAGGGACTAATATTGGTTAATTTAAAAAATGTATGAACATATCTTCTCTATCTTAGTCAACTTTGACCTATCGATTAAGATTTTACTAAAGACTGAAATATTAAGGAAAATTTTTAATTTATTTTATACGGAATACCCCACTCTACATCACTATTACGCTTGACTGAATTTTTTTATTTCATTTCATACTTTTAAATTAATGCACTCGACTATGAGTCGGAGACACAAAATTATTCCTCCTTATTTCGCTAAGAGGTTTAGCTCAAATTGCCTGGCACGGGACCTTCTAATAATAAAGTAGAGGGATTTCGTTTATATACTATTTACTACTTATACATATGAATGTTTTGTGTTTTAGAGTAGTAAAAAAAACAACTTAATACATTTTGACCGACATCAAAAAGGGGGTTATTATGAAAAGGGGTGAGTATGTATGTGGTAACTTCTAGTAATAATAATCCCAGAATAGAGATCAATAGACGCATTATGATAGCAATTCTCTGCTACTTTGTCATCAAAGTTTCATCAAAAATGGTTCAGATTTTATATAAAGGTTATGTAGAATAGGTATGTTATTTAATGGGGTAAGGGAACTCTGTACCACCTCTTTGGCCTAGTGTTTAGCATTTTTGATAGTTCAATAGCAATAGCCTGTGATATAAAAATTAAAAATCCGCCATTTCGATTCTTTTATTTCAATGGTAGTCCTCAGTTTGGGATTTGGCGATAAGCACATTTGCCTCGGATGAGCACGAAACACTGTCACGTGTAGGCAACAATTTCAGAAGCAATTATTAATGTGCATAGACAATTACCAACTCTAAAAAACCACGTATGACGTAATATATAACCTATTTTACATTACTTTCAATGTAACTGGGATGAACACATCCTGGAAACGCGTCGGTTATTTTCATTACCACATTCATGAGGTTTTTATTATGTCCATCGTTTGTCAGCAGACATAGGCCTACGTTAATTTGACAAGGGACCAGTGACCTACTTACGAGATTACTTGTATTACTTGTCCTATTAGTTTTTATTGATTGATGCCACTTTTTTCATGTTATTGATTATATAAAGAACGTAATTGTCGAAATCGTGCTTACAACCCGTTTTATTTACTAGCCTTGGTCTTTGGTATATTGCCAGATACACAGAAAAATGATTTTAAAATCACTTTCTAGCAGGCCGGCATTACTTCCACAAATCTGCTTTTAATTTGCGTCTTTATTACATGAGAGATCCTGATCATGGAGAAGACTCGTATGCAGCTTTATGATATAAAAAAAAAAATAACAATTAAATTAAATGTAATTTAAATCAGTCTTGATAATAAATAAAAAATGCCACCGACAATTTAAGTCCAAACAATTGAGCACCGAAAAAAAACTAACAGTTTTTTTGAATACAGCTCTTCAATAGTCAATACGCTTCAGTTAGAAACTTGAAATTTAATTGGCCTGCTCTGAATCGGAAAGCACAAAATTTTCCACGAGTACCTATTATTCCTATTCGGATTTCCGTCTGGCAAAAAATTTACAGTTCCCAATAGATTTTAAAATGTCAACTTTGCATTTTTAACGGTGAAACACAATTTCATACCTTTCATAGGCGGTCAACGCACGATCGACCAAAATCCAAAAAGTATTTAGATGTTGTTCAGGCGATTTAAATCATAATGTACTTAATTATATATAAAAAAAAATATATATTATTAGGTTAGTCGACATCACAGGAGACCGAAGATCTGGCAGCTACCTCGGACAAAGAATTAGTAGTAATTCTTCGGAACCTTGCCTAAAGGGACTCCTTTTAATAATATATTTTAGTTTATGTTAAGTTTAGTTATTTATTTCAATGTATATTATTTTATTATATATATGTATTATATTTCAACTTCCGTACTACATAATTGTAATAACCAATCAAAAGTTTAAGTAGATTTATTATATCATAAAACGATTTCAAAGTACAGTACCTATATTATAATTCTCATTCTAAAAGCGAACCCGGCTGTGCACCAAAAAATAGCATCGCCTAACTTGAAGCGACGTCAAGTGCTTTGAAGTAACGAAACCAAATTAGCAAGACACTCGATTCTATGAAAATTTTCTCACTTAATAGGCGTAGAGTAGAGGAGCGGGTACCGAACGGGGGTCCAGTTACATTAGCCCGAATGTTCAGAGAGCGAATGCGATTTTATGATCCGTGAATATCGCGCAGGCATTTCTAGATGTTCGTATACCGTTTTTATTGTTATGTAAATGGGAATTTCCCGTTAGTTGGATTTTCAAAAGGGACGATTAGGACGTCTGCTTTCGAAGGTTATGCACAATGGCACCCTATTTGTAAGATGCGGTGCAGCTATCAAGGGTGTCTGAATTTTAAGGTATGGAAACGACTTGAGTTTGTTGATATTGAGTTATAGACCCTTGGACGATTGGTTTTCACCGCAGTGTGAAAACGTGCTGAAAATATTGATTTATTGTTAAAGTATTCAGATTTTCTATCCTATTATAAACGTTTGCAAGGTTTCCAATTCAAATGTATAAGCATTTTTGACGGAAGATTGGACTATGTCGTTTTGATCTTTATGTAAGTTTTCTCTAACAGCTTTATTTTGGGAACAACGTATGTTATGCTAGTTTTGTCAAAGAATGATACATGAGAACATACTACATAACATATCTACAGTACATACTCAAAACAATTGTTACACCAGGAATCAAACTAGTTCTAGGTAATAGGCCATTGGTACAACACAACGGCAACATCCAGATGAAAACATTTGTAAAACAATGTATACTAAGTTCAAAATTAGGTCACTATAAATTATATTATTTGTTAACAGGTATAATTTTGAATAATTACGAACAATTGATGAATGAATAAGCAAACGATTTTCGTAAGCGAAACGATTTTATTAAGCTCGGATATTACATAATTAATGTTTTAACAACGCAACTACTTTCCGTAGTACCGTACTGCTTGTATTACTTCTAACAGGTACTTGTTTTATTAACTTTGTCCTTTATCTATACTACAGAAAAATTTGATTATTAAGATAAATAGGCTCTGATACTAATAGACCGATTTGAAAAAAACAACCACTACAATTCTACATTATCCTAATGAACATAAACTATAGAATATTTTCGAAAAAGCTAGGATATGAAAACTTCAAAAACGTAACCCAAGATGTAAAAATAAGCCCATAAAAAATCCTATAGGACGTACGCCGCGGAAACTGTTGACAATAATATTACTGTACTATACTTTTACACAAGATATCAGTATCCACAAAAATTCGGAGATGATTACATATTTAAAGACAATACGATTTAATGCTTATGTAAATACAATTTGTAAATCAACTAAAATGTTATTAGGAAAGAGTTGTAGCGAAATCGAAAATTTGATAATAATTCCAAAAGTTTTCAAACTTCGGTCAAGTGAATGGTACATTGGGACGACAATAAATCTCATTTTGCAACCTTGTCCGCAGTCCGGAACATTGTTAAAATTGCAATTAAATTAATTTTATGTCTGTATGGTCGTGAAAAAAATTCCAAAAGTTCTGCAAACTTGGGGAAGTTTTCGATATAATATTTCATATCACATATAAAATTTGCAACCAACCTAAGTGTACGGAAAATTTTTTGTTACTTATTTTATTTTCGATATATCTGTCAAATTTGCAGAACTTTTGGAACGTTTTCCTTCAGTTTAATAAAGAACAACATTAATTAAATAATGTTCCGTACACTTAAATTGGTTGCAAAAAAAAATTGTTGACACGTGATGTAAAATAATATATTTAACACCACTCCAACTTTGCAGAACTTTTGGAATTTTGGTCACAAGAACCGAGCAAATTATCATTTATTGCATTTTTAACAATGTTCCGGACCGCAGAGCAGGTTGCAAAATTTTATAGTTTGTTTTAATACCACTCCCGACCTTACATCAAAATTTGAAAACTTTTGGAATTATAATGAATTAATTGTCTTGACTGACTGGACTACTAAGCGTGCGACAGTCAACTTTGTCAGTCGTAAGTTCAACTACTTGTTTGTACTCATGATCAGTGATCACCTACTATTAAGAAAAGTGTTCAATGAAACAAATACAATACATACTTCTATATCCTTGCCATACATATTTCTACATTGTTTTCTCGAATAACACCTATATATCAACAGCTTTCTAAACTTTGATTTTTCGTTTCGTAATAAACTTACATGAGCCACAAAGCTCCCGTCGATCCTTTTAAAAAAATATTTGTATGAAAACCTGTATGAAAAAGTCTCATATAACGCTGCAGTGAATCAGGAATGTTTTTTTTTATAGAACAGGGGGCAAACGGGCAGGAGGCTCACCTGATGTTAAGTGATACCGCCCATGGACACTCTCAATGCCAGAGGGCTCGCGAGTGCATTGCCGGCTTTTTAATTTTTTCGCTGATGCACGGACTTATGTCTTCTACGCAATCAGGCTAGACAGAGCTGTTTACATACTACAGCACTTTAAGATTATTTTAAAGGAAACTATAAATGGGCCTTACATTATGAAGCCCCCATTCAGTTTAAAAATAGTAGACTAAAACCTAACAAAATAACATACTAAGTGCGATTGATATTATTAAAGGCTACTCTCTCATAAGTTAGCTTGTACGTCGCAATAAACATTACTCTGACGTCATTTCCGTGTCGTCATATAAAGCCGTCAGTGAACGGCGGAATTTCATTAAGCAAGGTGTAGACTCTAACAAGTTTGTACCCGTCATATAACACACCGTTTATTTTCCTGTGATCAACATTGTTTATGTTGGATCAATTTAGGCATATTCGTGTACTTTTGATGTTTATTAGGATCGTAGGGATTAGGGTCTAAATTGGGAATGGATGTAGGATGCATAGACATTGAAAGCCCGTGAAATTGCCAGATTAGTAAGTTCGTCGTCGTTTCAGGGAATGTTAGTGTTTAATAGTCTTAAGTGTAATGAAAATAGTATAACGTCACTAGTGTCCATATCCTAATCCATACATATTTCAAGTGCCAATCTTGTCTTGAGTGCAAATATGTCAATTTTTATACAGAAAAAACGGCTTACTATGGTGATGATTTTACGCGTCGAATAGTTTGATTTTTTCTGAAAGCATTTAAATAAAACATTTTATGTACTCTTCTAAAGGTCTCAATAATAAAAGTTTGTTAGTATACCCATAGTAAGCTTATATATATATGGCGTAAGGAGTCGAGAACTACCTCTTAGTACAACATCCATATTATGTCCTTGACACCTATAATTCCACGTTATAATACTATGTCAAATATACTTTTTTGACATATACAAGTCATACTTATTAAGACTCTGAATTCTAAGTAAGGTACCATGAAAAATGTGAGACGAAGACAGTTTTGCAATATGATTTTTATTTATTATATTTTCATATATAGTTTAAAATGTGTAAAACATGAATCATAATAATAATGTTAACTTACATACGTTGTGGCTAGACCGTAATTGCTATTGTTCCCATATTGCGTCGTATTAGGCGTTATTAAATATATGATAATGTAACATGATGAAACCCTCTTAAATTGACTTACCTATTATATATTTTGTTATTAAGCAGTTGTATGGAATAATAAAATTACCTTCAGGTGAGTTAAATGTCGAGGATGAGTCAAAAAATTTAAACATTCTAATTTATAACATTTAACAGTTGAAATTATTGCATCTTGCATTCCTGAAGAAAATTTCTTTTGCGTCTTGCTATACCAATTTACAACTTAAACAAGATGTATTTTATTTTTATACAAATTAATTTTATCCTGCTATGACACAATATTTCTAAAGTTTTGTTTTATGCACGTAAAACAATGGTACAACAATTTCTTGGTGATGACCCCACATTTCTTATAGGCAAGTGGGTGATTAGCCTGCTGTGCCTTGCGCATACCGCATATTCATCAAAAATATATTTTAGTTAACATGACGCGTCACTACCCCGTTACAACGCGCACAAACCTACTAGTATATAATTATTCAATTCAAAATTACGTTAATTTAATTTTAACTCGACTCTCAATGAAACGTCATTATGAATCTCCATTTCAGGTACGGTAACTTTGAAGTGAGTACTCAGCAAATTACCAGCCACATTCGCCTGCGGTTCCAATACATTTTAGAGGTATTGGTCAAAAGCGCGTAGCACATGCGTGAATAAATAATGGAGTACTCGCTTCGAATACTCAAAACTGATTTCATGAATCAAGTTGTACGTTAATTATAGTAATTTAATAAAAAATAATAATTAATAATAATTAATAAAAAATATAATGAAATCAAAGTAAATATGTGTAATGCGAGCTGTGGAAACAAATAGTTCGCTCCAGATGCTTTCTAGCAGATCACGACGCTCATACATAAGTTACCGACAGAAGACATCCGTGAAAGCACCTCCCAAGTCTTCCCTAGAGTTACGACTTCCAAGTATATATTTTTAAAAAGAGCGTGCCAAAGGCTGGCAACGCATACATTTCATGGGTTGCGGTACCCCCATATTTTATACATAAAATGCACAATACAGTTTGACGATTCAAACAATATTAACTAGGTAGTTAGGTGTGATATTCGCAACCTAGTGTCACGCGTTTGAATACTGGATATGCAATGATGATTTACGTTTCTATGTGATACTTAAGCAAATGTTCTTGTTTGTATAGGAAAACCCCAAAAAATACGTAAAGGTAGACTTATCTACTAAATTATTACCAGTACTGACGCCAAACAACCAGAAAATACATTTTCATATACGTCGCATATTTTCATATAACTTTATTAAATATTATGTAAATCGCTGTGAAATATAATAATGGTTTAAAATACCATCGCTTGTCACATCAATAAAGAGACATCAATAAATTTACGTCACGGTAATGGAGGAAAAATTCAATAAAATTTTATGAGTCAGTATAATAGTTTTCACATTGATGCAGCGTAAAGTCGCTTTTCATGAATCCAATTAATCTTGATATAACGTTTGGGAAACTTTATAGGACACATTTTTGGAAATTGATTGTATTTATTTCATAGAATTGTCAATTTTAATTCACTATTTAAATGTAATTGCAGATTTATTTTTAAATACATTGCAGAATAATTGGCTGTTGTGTTAAATGGAAATAGATGACCAGTGCCTACACCTGGGTTGGTAACCTACAATATTAATCCTTGGATTCTAGGCTATGCGACAAACTCTTCATACAATACGACACACGCAACGCTAGAACACTTAAAAAGCCCATAACAGAAAATCACAGCCTTTTAACTTATGTAGATAATGAACGGACGAACACTTTTTCAATTTGTTTTCCTTCGTTTTTGTTTTACTCTTTTGTTTATTTGCTGCGTTATTACTCTTCTTTTAGTGCCTCTCCACTGGAGGTACCTACTGGAGGATGACCATCAGTCACGTGAAACGTGTCTTGTCCTGTGTCAGATGCAGCAACTATTCCGCAGTCGCTACACCCCTAACATAACGTTACGAAGCCAGACTTTTTCCTTCTACCAACACGCTATTTACCCTGGATGTTACCCATTATAATATTATATTATAATTAAATGATGGACGTAGTAGCGGTCATGACGTGGCTCAGGTACGCATCATTATGGTTAAGCCTTTTTGTGCTGTTAATAATGATTTTTAATAAAACTTTATTGGATATCTGATTTTAATATTTTGTCGTTGTTATAAAATTTCTCCTAATACCAGCATTGTTTTGTTCCAACTGCTTAATGCAAATAATGTAGTTAACATTGTCTCCTTTCAGATTATATTCAAATTCTCCAAAACTTTTTAATGAAAAGCAGATTCAAAGTAGAATCTCATGTATAGCGACAGCTTACGTCAAATGAAATCGAGCCTGTCGAGTTGTATTTGAATTATTCAACAAGAAAGTTATCGTCGCCTTAATTTTTTAAGTACGTATTCCTGAGAGCATTTAGGAATTGAAACATTGATCGAATAACTTAAGTAATATTATAATATGGCAATACGATAAAGTCGAGAAATATAAAATAAAATATTGTTTAATTTACACTGGCCATTTATGCAGGAGATATTGTATTGTACAAGTATGAGCGTATGCGTATATACGTGGCACAAATGTATTCTTTATTTCACTACTCTTATAGCCTGATAGCCATTGCCCATGCTTCGGGCTGCCCCTTTCCCAATAACCATGGCGTATAGGCTGGATTTTTTTTTAATATTCATTATGCAAACGGGCAGGAGGCTCACCTGATGTTAAGTGATACCGCCGCTCATGGACACTGACACTGCCAGAAGGCTCGCGAGCGCGCTGCTGGCTTTTCAAGAAATGGTACGCTCTTTTCTTATAGGACCCTAAGTCGAATCTGTTCGGAAATACTTTAGTGGTAGAACCAAATAGTGGTGGTGCAAAAACTGCCTTATGAAACGCTCAGTTGTGGAACGACGGACGTCGAGGAGATAGGGATGTACTTGGCGATAGAAAGAAGTGCCGGGGAGTTTATTGCCGTTTATTGATGAGTTATTTTCGTCCTTCCAACCTAGAAATGACGAGTGGAATATAGAAGCTTTAAAATTTTTGTGTCTTCTTTGGTGCCTGACTAGCACTTACCCTGATAGTGGTACTTTGTGAATGTAGCGGATACCCTTTTCGTCAGTGTTATTGTATGCTGTATGTCAATCAGATCAAAGGCGAAAGTGATTTGAGTGTCGAATTTCATTTCAAAATATAAACAACTCACTCGAGCGGCGCCTATGTCGCGGCTATTGTTTATCAGAATGCCAAATCGTAAAATGACTTCTTCACGAGTGATTTGAGAGCTGATTGCGCCATGGGAAAAGTATCAGAATCGCAAGGCAGATATTAGTCTATCTATTGATGTGTCTTTTACAATATGTATGTAAGTATGTATGCTAGTTTAAAATTTAAATTCAGACGTTCAAATGTGTTAATTTCTAAATAAAATTTTACAATGATAACCGTTTTTTACCACTTCAGTGAAGACTCAATGCAGGATCAAAGGTCGGAATATGTTGACATTTCCTTCATATTTTTCTACAACTTCAAACGAAATACGGGAATGAATCTTTAATCATTCCATTTTTTGCAACAGCTATTTCTGATATTTTATTGACGTTTAAGATTATTTTGTAACTCTTTTTTAATTGTATTGTATATGAAATTGGGCAGTAGTCTTGTGCCTAAGCCTCAGAGTGCCTGATGGTTACGTTAATAGGCGATATCGAACTAAAATTTTGAAAAGGGCACACATTGACATTCCTAACGAACTCCATTCCTTTTTTATGGTCCGTTGAGTGAACTCAAAGGGTTGCTATATGTCAGTTCTTATACCTAGGTAATACTGAAAAAGTTTAGAAAATGTAAAACGGCTTAATGTAGAAAGTTGCCAATACTTTTATTGTTTTTCGAAGTAATCTCCGTTCCTCTCTACACATCGTCGCATTCGCGCACCTTCCTTAGGAGTCTCTTCTATGGCAGTTTTGTACGCTTTCACCACATTTTCAGGTTGCGTAAAGCGAATACCTAGAAATTTATCTTTAGTTGTTCGTAGTAATAGATCCAGCTTTTATCACCTGGGACGATGTCAATTACAGGATTTGAGTCACCGCCGTTGAACTTATCTAACATTTGGCGACACCAGTCCATGCGAAGGTGTTTCTGGTCGTCGGTCAAAGTATGGGGAATCCATCTGGTACACGATAAACCAACTGTAAATAGCGGCACGAGATGAAGGTTCATTGAGAAATGCTAAGCAATGCCTATCATAGCTTTGTTGTTGAGTAAGCCCACAATGAAAGTCATAATAAATCATTGACCGAAAATTTTCTCGCGTTAGGGTAATTTTTACGTATAACAACAGTTTCAGATTTGCCGCCAATTCACAAAAATATATTATAAATGAATGCAATATACTACATTGGGTTACCAAAGAGTTCTAAAATTGAAATCCAAAAAAAGTTTTCATTAGCCCTGTTTCTAACTGGTCCGTTCTAAACATATTCAGTGTTACCCACGTAGTGGTAGAAATAGTTACGTATTTTGTAAATGTCGTACGTTTTGTTATTGTTTTATCTATGTGTGTATTGTTTTGTATGAAGAACGAGCCGCAATGGCAACTTATTTGATCAAATAAATATTTATGAAGCCTTTCAACGTTTTTAAATATCCTTTATATGTTTTTAATAATTGCACCTCTACAATATCATTGATTAATGAAGGTCCTATATTATCTTATCGGATTATCAAGTTGAAAAAAAAGTATTTTTAGTTCGTATTTTTTTTTCTTGTGCCTCGTAATTTGCTTAGTAAGTAAATTGTAACTCAATTAACCCTTGTATTAGCTTTTACATTTTTGTTTATAGACATATAATTTTTTTCTTCTTTAGATTTTACTTTATGTTAGTTATAGATAGTGTTACATATTCTTTTTTTGTTAATTATTAATCCATTTCTTGTACTTTACCCGCTGTAGATCGCTCGTTAGCGATAAAGCCGCCCGTTTTCTAATAACTTATGTAACTTGCTTATTTATATGTTTGTTTTCATATAAGGTAATGAAGTGTTAATAAATAAATAGTATATGGTATTTAGTTTTTCGATTTTCAATAAGGTAAATTTTACTCCACCCACGACGAATCGCAATAAGGGCTCATTCACACTGTAATATTCGCCACCTAAAAATCCAATTTCATCCGTCGACAACACGTGACGCGAGAAAAAAGTCAACCCTGACGGCGTCATAAAGTTTCCAAGTAATTCATAAACTGAGGAACTTTCATCCTCCCGACAGAGACCTATTAATTTTTACGATCCATTAAATTCTTTAACGTGGCGGAATCGATTTATAACAGTTTTATCACCGGTTGCGATTTAACACAAGTTGTAAAGTCGGCGAAGAGCTCTGCGTTTCGCTCCATTCAGAACTACCGGTGAGCTTCGCTAATTGGATTTCCTACTTTGTTCGCTAAAAATGACGAGTTTATGGTTCATTTGGTTGCGGGAATCACATTCAAGAGCTTTACGTTTCAGTTGCGTCGATTTATGTGCACAGAAGTTGCAACGCTTGTTATGGTTCTGAAATTGAATTTTGTTCCATTGCGCTTTTGTACGGATTTTAAGGTTTAATTTAATGAAAGTAACTTTACTACCATAAACCAATTGTTACCAATATTTATTTGCACACACAACGATATCCATAGAGGATAAATGAGTTATTTTTGGAACGAATTTCCTTATCGCGCGTTTCGAAAGGGGGCTAGACGGAAAAAAATTCTTACAAAAAGTTGTCACGACACTTTTTTGCTATTTGCTATTGTAATACACCGGTTCTCGTCCGATCCCCGAAGTTAAGCAACGTCGGGCGAGGTGAGTACTTGGATGGGTGACCGCCTGGGAACACCTCGTGATGTAGGCTTTTCTTTTCGTAACAATAAGAAATACACCAGAATCCCTGTACAATAATAATTGCGGGGTCCCTAGTTTCCTTGCAAAATACAATACCTTTAAAAAATATTCATTTCAGGAAAATGTCATGAAATTCTGCGAATTCAGAAATTAATGATCACAACGAGAACAGCTTATACAAGGAAATGAACCAGATGAGACTAAATTAAAACATCTGAACCGAAATACAAAATATGCTTATTAATTGTGCCACTTAATTGATATTTAGGTTATTTTACTATTTAATCGCTGCGTAAGCAGAACATCATACTTCTGATACCAATTAACATATAAATTAATCGAAAGGAACTTCGTTCCATCTGGGTGTCCCTTGACACCTCTCAAGTTTTTGATATTTGTATTGTTTATTTAGACGCAAGATAAAAAGGAGGTTTACCAATCGACGCGTTTAGTCTTTTCTCTTTTGTGTAATTTTTGATGTCTAAAAAATAAGCTCGAAAAAAAACTTAGCGTTGGTTTTTCTAAACCAAATTGCATTGAAATCGTATATAACGACGGATTTATATATAACTAGTTTATAAAAGGTACCATTATAAAGAATAACTTATACACATTGCAGCATATAAAAATGTATAATATCATGATCATTGTATAATAGCTATACAGCCTTGCGATTCTGTAACTCTTACGTTACGACTGATTTGAGCGCGACCGCCGCTGTGAAAACCGCTGTGTGAGTTCGAAAAGTGAGTTACAGAATCGCAAGGCTGCTCTGTAACCTGTGTAATAATGTATTTTTCTCAATACGTATCGCTCTTTCGGCTTTACAGTCTTATTAATATTTATTAGAACAAAAATCATACTATTAATGAAACGTCTGTGTGGCGTGTGTTTTAGTGATAAATCAACAAAGCCGCACTTTGCATAGCCGGCTATTAGCACAACCCACTGCTTCCGTGTCATTAAATTTGCAATACTAACAAAAACTCGTTTGTAACCACTGTGTACGCTGTTTGTACGTAGGTCGTGTCTGTTACGTAACAAAGCATTTAACCCGATAATATTGGTGGTACATAACTTTAATGTGAACAAATGGGCGGGGCACACAGCAACTCACACAGATAATAGGTGGACCTTAAAGACAACTGTATGGAAAGGACCAAGAGGAAGAAGATGAGGTCGCCCAAAAAAGGTGGATAGAAGAAATAGAAGCGGTAGCAGGAAAGGAATGGAGAAAGAGAGCCATAGACCGAGTCAGTTGGAAAAAGCTGGAGCTGCCATTACTCGTGAAGGGGTTCCGATCGACGGTACTGAAGGAAGCTAGGATATAGGATAACAAGCAAAAGAAAAAAAATTTTTAAAAATGTAAAATAATCTAAGCTGTGTATTATATATTGTTTTTGTCATGATGGGAAATAAAACGGGCTTTATTGTTATTATTAACTTTAATGTGATATATAATATTGAATAAATTATTGAGTCTGACGTGTTTTCTTTAGACAATTTTTATTATAGTAACTCACTCGGGCATGAGATTCTATCTACATGGATTTTTTGGCGTCGGGACGTGACGACCCCATCGCCCACTGGTGAAATAACCTGTGACAGAGGTTATTTCATCAGCGCAATCAGTCAACCCCTTCCTAGTGGGAGTGCCATGCTGTTGCCTTCGGGCTACAGCCAAATGGGCAGGCACGACCGGGGCAGTACCACTGTCTCTTAGAAAACCGGCGTGAAGTGATGCAATAGGCTCGCCCTATTGTACTCGCGTTTCGTACGGTGAGAGAGACTCCCGGAGCCCATTCCCCCCCCCCCTACAACAAATATGAAGGTGCAGAAAAAAAAACAGAATCTACCCCAGGGGGGTACCACACGCGCTCGCGGTGGAGAATCCCCCGCTGGGCGTCCAGCATCGGGACACTATGCGCCCGGTGGTGGACGCACAGGCTGCCCTTCGTATTCTGGGGGGGGCAATTCTGCGCTCGGTAAAAACATCATTAATCGTTCTCGGGGCAAACGGAGCAATTCTACAAAGGCACCCCCGTCCACACTCGCCGTGGACTTCACAAATGTTAGGGGGCTAAATACCAATATCAACGCAGTCCACTACCATTTAGAGACTGCGAAGCCGGCCTTGCTCTTTCTTACCGAGACTCAGATTTCCTCCCCGGCTGATACTTCCTACCTCTCCTACCCGGGGTACAAATTGGAACATTCATTTGTGCCGCGGGCGGGAGTTTGCGTGTACGTCAGAGAGGATATCTGTTCTCGTCGCCTCGGGACGCTTGAAGGAAGGGACCTATCTAACCTCTGGCTGCGCGTAGACTGCGATGACCATCCGCGATTCTACGCATGCCTGTATAGGTCCCATAGCGGAAATACCGAAACTGACCGACTCATTGAGCACATCCAAATGGCTACAGATTCCCTGCTCGAAAGGGTTCCTACCGCTGAAATCGTGATACTTGGCGATTTTAACGCCCACCATGCCGATTGGCTCGGCTCTGAAACTACCGATCACGCGGGAAGATCCTTTCACGACTTTGCTTTAGCCTACGACCTGACACAAATGGTCCCTGCGATTACGCGAATACCAGATGTGGATGGTCATAAATCCTCTTTGTTGGACCTTCTGCTGACTTCACATCCGGAGAACTATCAAGTCTCTGTTGACCCACCATTGGGTTCATCAGATCATTGTGTGGTCCGGAGTACTGTGCCATCTACGCGCCCTTCACGGCCCCGCTTTATGGGTTGTCGCCGTATTTGGCACTATAAGTCAGCAGATTGGGACGGGATGCGGTCTTTCTTTGCGTCCTACCCTTGGGGGCCTATGTGCTTTTCGCCGGAAGCTCCAGATTCCGTCGCCACCTCTGTCGCCGAAGTGGTTCTGCAGGGCATGGAACTCTTTATTCCATTTTCTGCGGTGCCGATCGGTGGCAAGTCTCAGCCCTGGTTTAAACGTTCTTGCAAGGCGGCCTCGCGTCGAAAGCGAGAATGCTTTAAGGCATGGGCGGAAGCGGCGAAATCTCGTGATGCCAATACCAGCGAACTTAAAACTGCATATAACTCAGCCTCCAGGTCCTTCAAACGGGAAATCACTAAGGCAAAGTCAGAGCACATTGCCAGATTTGGCGAGAGATTGGCCCAACTCCCTTCAGGGACTCGAGCCTTCTGGTCTCTCGCCAAAGCTGTCCAGGGGAATTTTTGTCAGCCCTCCATTCCGCCACTGCACAGGGAGGATGACTCTCTGGCCCACACTGCGAAGGAAAAGGCCGACCTTTTGGGCTGTCTCTTCGCGTCCAACTCGACTTTGGATGACCAAGGGAGATCACCACCGACCATTTCGCGGTGTGATTCCTCGATGCCGGAAATCACATTCCGGCAACGTGCTGTCCGCAAAGCACTATCTTCCTTGGACATTCATAAGTCGAGCGGGCCGGATGGTATCCCCCCAATTGTGCTGCGTACGTGTGCTCCTGAGTTGGCTCCGGTCTTAACGCGCCTTTTCCGGTACCTGTACTCGCTCGGCACTGTTCCGAAGTGCTGGAAGACCGCTTCGATACATCCGATCCCAAAAAAAGGCGATCGCTCTGATCCGTCCAACTATCGCCCAATTGCTATAACCTCCTTGTTCTCCAAAATAATGGAAACCATTATTAATAGCCAGCTCTTGAGGTATCTAGAGGGCCACCAGTTGATTAGCGATTCTCAGTACGGCTTTCGTCGAGGTCGCTCAGCTGGTGACCTCCTTGTATACCTTACCCATAGGTGGGCAGAGGCAATTGAGTCCAAGGGGGAGGCACTGGCGGTAAGTTTGGACATAGCGAAAGCCTTCGATCGGGTGTGGCACAGAGCACTGCTCTCGAAGCTTCCAGCCTATGGGCTTCCCGAGAAATTATGCGATTGGATCTCCAGCTTTCTGGCCGATCGGAGCATCAAGGTCGTCATCGACGGAGCATGTTCCGACCTTAAACCCGTGAACGCTGGGGTCCCACAAGGCTGTGTTCTATCCCCGACCCTATTTCTTCTACATATCAATGATATGTTGCAACTTAGCAACATTCACTGCTATGCGGATGACAGCACTGGGGATATTCTTTACACTGGCCGGGCAGGTATTTCTCGGGCAGTTGTTGATGAGTACCGGAACAAACTTGTGTCTGAAGTCGAAACGCTACTACGTGGAGTCTCAGACTGGGGCAGACTAAACCTAGTACAATTTAACCCCAAGAAGACACAAGTTTGCGCGTTTTCCGCTAAAAAAACACCCTTTGTCGCTACTCCTCTTTTCGAAAACACTCTTCTTAAAGCCACAGCCAGCATTGGAATACTTGGCGTTGACATATCGAACGACGTTCAGTTTCGCGGTCACTTGGAGGGAAAGGCTAAATTAGCGTCCAAAAAGCTTGGTGTGCTCAGCAAGGCGAGGCGGTACTTCACTCCGGGCCACCGCATGCAACTATATAAAGCGCAAATTCGGCCCCACATGGAGTACTGCTCTCACCTCTGGGCGGGGGCTCCCCAGTACCAGCTCCTTCCACTTGACCGTATACAACGCAGAGCGGTTCGAATCGTCGACGACCAATCCCTCTCCGAGCGGCTTGATCCTTTGGCGTTGCGTAGAGATGTGGGGTCACTCTGCATCTTCTACCGCATTTACCATGGAGAGTGTTCAGAGGAGTTGTTCGGATTAATACCTGCAGCTGAATTTCATTATCGGACGTCGAGACAGAATACGAAATTCCACCCGTATCACCTCGACGTCCGCCGTTCCACAACTGAGCGTTTTTCAAGGCAGTTTTTGCCGCGCACAACCACTATATGGAACCAGCTGCCCACTGAAGTATTTCCGAACCAATTCGACTTAGGGTCCTTCAAGAAAAGAGCGTACCTATTCTTAAAAGACCGGCAACGCACTCGCGAGCCCTCTGGCATTGAGAGTGTCCATGGGCGGCGGTATCACTTAACATCAGGTGAGCCTCCTGCCCGTTTGCCCCCCGTTCTATAAAAAAAAAAAAAAAAAATGTTTTTATTTACCTACTATTTATGTAATCTATTCTTAGCTGATCAAAATAAATATTGAGACAGTTTTAAAATGATATGCAGTTTTACTTAAGTCGAAATGTGTCGTTATAATATTTTATCTAAGTAATTTTTTTGTTTGTAAGTAATACTTTTCACTATCTTTATACTTAGAATAAGATTGTCTTGTCTCCTTTTTAAATAGATTTTTATAATAATTGGTATAATGTTTTGGGTCTAAAATTAGATTAAATATGTAAATATTCATTGGCAAATTTGAACAGTATTCTTGTTGTGTTATTTTCTTAAGTTTAAGGATCCCCTAATAGAAAAAAAATTAATGCTTGATTGTAGATTTCATTTCTTAGTTCAATATATTTTATAACATACATCCATTGATTTCCTTTTTCATAAAACAGCGCGGCCTTTGCAAAACACATTGTCAGATGAGGCTTTAAAGGCTCTTTTATTCCATGAAATCAGCCGTACAGTAAACAACAATGCACATGCATCATAAATCAATTGAATAACCATTACCAAGCGAACTCCATGTAACTCGCTTACTTATCGATTAATCGCTAATAATGTAATCGATTTGTGGAAAGCCTATTTGAACTCGACTGATTTATGGCAATATGGTTGGTAATGAGGAGGATATATGTTTTTTTTTTATTAGAACAGGTGGCAAACGGCTCACCTGATGTTAAGTGATAGCCCATGGACACCAGAGGACTCGCGAGTGCGTTGCCGGCCTTTTAAAAATTGGTACGCTCTTTTCTTGACTAGTACCCTAAGTCGAATTGGTTCTGAATCGTTGTTTAACAATAAACAATGTTCATTTGTTTATTGGTGATATTGAAATAATCATAGTTCAAGTCGTCTATATAAAGCGCAAAATCACCTGCATCATGAGCACAACCCACATACACACCTTCTCGTAATAACCCTCACTTTTACACCATCACACATCACAGCTAAACTAGGTATTACTTAGTATATATTGTTTTTTCCCTTTTGTAAATATAATCCATCTTTGGCTTTATTTTTAGTGTAATTGTTTGTTTTATATATAATTATAGCTGTAGGACTACGATAAAAATGAATACGCTGTACTACATTAAACAATATACAGACTATTGGCCAAAACTTCAAAGTGCATGCTCACAGTTGAATGGCACAATAATCTCTTTTTGAAAATTCAACCTTTTCAAAAGCCATCGAAAGTTCGTGCAGGGGTTGCACCTTTGAGATGCGAAATACCAACGCATTAATCATAAAGCAAGTTATGAATGATGAAAATCAATTCGGCTCAACCCCTGACGGATCAGTTACGACCCCTGACTCCAAGCTCAGCCCAATGTTTTCGGCCTCGTTACACACGTCACAATAACTGACTGCCATCTTTATATACGTTTATTTTTCAAAAGGTTTTTCTTTGTTAATCAAAAATGCTTCTTTATTACGTAATCAAAACCTACGAGTTTAATTGTGATAAAATATGTTTTTTGTTTCCTTTTTTGTCTCTTTCTACCGCCACAACAGCTTCGCGGTCGCATTTGTTTATTCATTTTTTTTTTAGGTTCGATTCCCGAAGTAACTCAGTTTTGGCTATATTTTATATTTTCCTATAATATTATAAATTAAATATATGTAGCTACAGCCTCCATCGATCATCGCATACTGTTACTCAAACATTATTTACGTTAAAATCATTAATTAAATAAATCAGTGAACATTTGATTTCAATTCCATTTTACGTAGAATCAATTCAAACTATTCGTTCTTACCGTTCATATAATGTTAACAAGTAACCCTTGGTATATCGAATTCCGATTTAAATGACAACTTTCAAGGAAATCACATAATGTGCATTTAAATATGATATGGGGAAGTTAATACGCGTGACTCATGGTTTTGCGATTAAATCACAGGGGAAAATTCATAATATTCTGTTTGACGTAAGCTTGGGGCTAAATCAGTTTGCTTAATAACTCGAAAATATGGAGGAAGCTTTAATTGTTGATGTTTATCGTTTAAGGGGTCATAATATGGGGGGAATTTACGATTTATCGAATTATATATAATATGGTTCCAGCCCTTTTGGCCTAATCGTTAGAGTTTTCTCTCTAGTTTGCGAATTCAACACTCAATCATTCGGTGACGCACAATATTGTCATAAAACTGACTTAAAAATCGACCATGGATGTTAGACAAATTAGGCTGATCTTTATGTATATCAAAAAAATATCACGATAAAGAAACCTGAGGAAAATACCAAGGGTTGTAGAATCACTGGAATCATAATATTTTGCATTTTGGTGTTAAATTGCCTTAAAAGCCTTTTTATTTCTGTGATCATATGAAAATATTAAATACACACTTCCTGTTTATTGCAAGGAATTTAATATTGATTGTTAAAAGCGGAAATGTACTAAGAATTGGAGTTAATGAAAAAAGTTTATGAATCCTTTTACGTATTTAAAACTCTAAGTCAATAAACCTTAAGTGCCCTTTATTTTCATTTAGCAAGTAGCTTTTACCACTTTTACTCTCAGTCTGAAAGCGTCAAGAAAACTTTACAATCCACTTTGGATTTTACGTCCTTTCTCGAAAACAACTGCACTTAGAAAGGATTAATAGTAACAAAACATTCTTATTTAGAGGCCGCCCTTTGTCGCCTTCGTAAGTTTTACAAACTTGTCGTGACAAAGGGAAAAAATAAATATTTCACCCGCACCCTTGTTGGTGGGAGCACGCGTCGCCTGCGCGTGTTTTCACGAAGACGGATCATCGGTGTAAACGACCAAACATGGTAAACGAGCGTAAATTAAGATATTCTGATATTATTCAGGTCTGTACATTATTTATTTTTATTAAGGTAGCCAAAAGCTTATATAAAAATTACAAAAGCTGTATTCCAGATCTTTACATAGTAAGTAAATGCTTACGTATAATATAATAATTAATAAGTTTAACACATAAACCCTAACGCAATGCTAGAAAAGGTTCATTTAAACAAAATTAAAAAAAAAGATTTTTTATTTTTTTTATTTTTTTATATATGTGTCTTTACTAAGATATCATGGCACATTACAATCTAGCCTAACTTAAGACTAATAAGTAATTTAAGTCTGACCTAATTTTTTATAAGAAAGTGTCCAGTAACACTACTTACAGTCTCTATTAAAGGGAAGACACTCTGTTATTGTGTTCTATTTTTTTTCTTTCACTCACTGTGTATTTAGTACTGACGTGCACTAAAAAAAAGATGTTCCAAACAAAGTTAAGGACTTAAATTCCATATTTTTCGAAAAACATCTAAGGAATTGTGTTCCATTTATTTATACAATATCCATTTATTAGCTATAAGCGTGATTTAAACGCCCGCTTAAATTTGATACATTCCAGAAGATAGATCATGCAGACGGCCGGCGGGGGGCGAGATCGCTCGATAACGTCGCGATATGGAAAACTGTGAACACACGCGAGCCGTAACAATTGCTTTTGTTTAACATCTCCATTGAGCCAGATCTCGTAAAAGTAGGGACATTACAAGACACTTATACGCAATATCGGTATGCGTTGGTATTTAACAACGTAGTCAAACTTAAATGGATTGTCACAAGCTGTTAATTTTTTTTCGTAAAACTTGACGTATTTGACATTTATAATGGAAAGGACAGACAATTAGAATATGGTTCTTCATCTCTGTTTTAAAAAACAAAAAAAATCAAAAACATCAGTGGCACTACTGCCTCTTTAGACCTGGACCTCAGATTTCTGATTCTGTTTTATAATCACTTTTCAATATAATAGGCAAGTAGGTGATTAACCTACAGTGGCTGACACACGCCGTCGTCTTTTTGAGTCTAAGACATGTCCGTTTCCTCACGATATTTTTCTTCACCGTTCGAGCGAATATTAAATGCGCACATAGACAGTCCATTGGTGCACAGCCGGGTATCGAACCTACGACCTCAGGTATTCGCACGCTGAAGCCACAGGCCAACACAGCTCATTAAAAAAAGATGCTGACTAAAAAATAAACATTCCAAAAATGCCACTAGTAAAAAACAAATACCTATAATATATTAGAAATTAGTATTATGATCTCAAGCATGGCATTTGTAATATATAATCTATATCATTTCTCGTGAGAACTCAATCATTTTATCATAAAATAATGTTGATGTTACTTAACTATTAATTCACTTAATTTCCCGCGGTCATATTTCCCGCGTTTGTGATGATGACAGATGGGCCAAAAAGACCATTACTTAGAATGGCCCAGAGGGAAGTAAAAAGAGAGGACGCCCAACAGAAACCTGGGAAGATGGAATAAAAGGAATAGCGGGGAAGCATTGGAAAATTGTGGCGAGGATGAGATACAAGTGGGTGGACACTCCGTGGGAGGTCGAGTACCAATGTTAAACATGGACTTAATGTAATCTAATGTAGAACTCGAATAAAGTCTATTTTTTATTATCTTATTTAAGAATATATAACAGGACTGTGATACAAAAAAATTTCTTGTGTTTAACTAATATATATAAAATATTATAAACCTATTTTAAAAGAGTAAGTGTTCAGTTTCTTGCCCTTTCTTCTCCACACGAAACTACCTTTTGGAAGGGGCAATTAGAATCATCTTTATATTTAAATATTTAATTAATTTTATTATCTAATTGAAATAAATGATTTGACTTGACTTGATTATCAATGTAAAATATGAAGCTAATTAATTCCAATATTTATTTATAAGAATTAACTTTTATTAATAAAAAAGTGACAATAATATATCATAACAAATAAGCACATAACGAACCTACACCACACCTCACCTCAAACTTTGAAAGCACACATCAAAACTCACTTTTTGTACGAGCATTATTTTCTTATTAAACTCAAAAGAGGGAGCCTGTAATCGCCTTAAGCTTTTCATCATTCAGGGACAGCTGTTGCAGCGTCGCGACGTGCCTCGGGCACTTTTAATTTTGTTTTTATTAAGTCTATTGTTTACTATTAGACAAATTCTTGTAATACGATTTTTAAATGGGAAATTTATTTCTCTTTGGAGACTACAGGTTTGTTTTGATACATTGAGCGTTCGCTCGCCTAGAATAAAAAGCAAGTCACAAAAACACTTTTTGATATCGGCTAAAGTTTTTTGTATATTTTACGACATTTTATAAAACATGTTAGGTTATTCAAAGCTAATATCAGGCTTATAAGCCTTCAGTCAAAATTATAGACCTACAGTTATTATATGAAATAAATAATTAGTGGCGCTACAACCTCTTTTAGGTCTTGGCCTCAGATTTCTGAATCTTTTTCATGATCATTTTTAAGCTAATAGGCAAGTAGATGATCAGCATCCAGTGCCGGAAATACGCCGTCGACTTTTTGAGCCTAAGACATGTCGGCTTCATCACCGTTCGAGCAAATGTTAAATGCGCACATAGAAAGAAAGGCCATTGGTGCACAGCCGGAAATCGAACCAACGACCTCAGGTATGAGAGTCGCACGCTAAAGCCATTAGGCAAATCCTTCTCATAATATGAAATAATATTCGATATAACTAAAAATGTTTCCAGACCATGAACCTTACCGAAATCATACAATACATAATACATGAAATATCTTTAGTTTCCTGATCCCAATTCATTTCTGTTATAAATCCATACGTTAGCAGATAAAGGGATCGACCCTATTTCACCGAGAACTATCCGTACATGTCCAAACCCTTTTACAATAATCGAATATAACCTCCAACTTTCGAGTTCTGTTTGAAATATTTTACTATTTTTACTTCAACTGTTTTCTTTATAAAATGTCACTAGACCTGACAATCTAGCCTAATCAATAAGTAATTTAAGTTTCGCCTTCTTGACTAAAATATATTTAACATATGAAAATGTGTTACAATCACCATTAAAGGAGAGTGTCTATATTCTATACAATTGGTTCTTATGTTCTCCCTTTTCCTCTAACTTTTAACTTAATTTGTATGAATTGTATGCTGCGCCTTTTTGTCTATATTTTGACATCCATCATTCAATAAGAACTATAAACTGCCATAAACAGCTTTCCTTTACCGTATTATATACATAGTAACCTATATTTTAAAAACTTATCTCAAAAAAAGGTTTTTGGGTTAAAAGAAATTAAATACGCTACTGTACAATACATATTTAAAATGTTTCTAATTATTTATTAACAATCCTATTTTGAATGATCAATATATTTTCTATGTTGCAATAAATACTATTAATTCATGGTTAATAGTTATTATATTTATTCTACTGCTCGTCAGACCAGAAACTATTTAGATGGTTCAAACGGTAACTTTATCTCTTGTCTATGCTTTACATAATGATATGACAGAACCGTAATATATTTTTTTTTTGTTAAAACAAAGGCAATGATAATATACCGAGGAACAATAAAGCACTAAATTGTGTGCAAAATTTATCATTTATTCTTATTAGATTTGAAGAAGTAGGACAATTCACGAATAGGCTCCACAGATACGGACAGAACTTAATATCAGTGACAGCGACCGTTCTTATAACTTTAAGAATTATGTCATTTCTTCGCGAGGCCTTTACTAACTCTCAAATAAAGCTGTAGACTGTTTGTGATCTATAAAAGCTAAAGATTTTTCTGAGATTTATTTCTATCACCATTTTCGTATGATGATGTGATACATGGTCTATTTGGTCTTTATTAGCGTATTAACAGTTTCAATTTCTTTAAAACGCCCTAATTTAAATAATAGATATAATAATTATACCAATAGGAACTTTTGCCGGCATAAAACTGAGAAACAAAAGTTTGATTTTATACTAAAAAAGATAAGAGATAAACACTCAAAATAATTTCAAATTATACGGCGTTAATAGTTTTTGTTTGCGATTCTATTTTAATATACATCTTCCAGTCATACGATACATTTACAAGTTATGCATTTCTCTTCAGCCTCGTAATTAGCTACATACATATATTACTTAAGATATTCACCGTCAGATTTTACTTCTTTATTAATGTTTTTACCCTCAGTAGGTATTTATTTCTTCATACTGGGGTTGCCGTGAAGAAATCGTTTAGAATATGATAGAAACTTATGGAAACTGTTTTTAAATGTATGTTAAGATAACGAAATGTTAATAAATGAATTCTTTAAAAATATAATAATAGATAGCTACATCATCAGAGTAGCTCAGCATACATGGGTATGTAAGGTCAAACACATGAAGTCCTGGTATGCGTAATTAGATCTTCATAAGTTGTATCTTATAACCATCATAATCAGTGCGTTTGAGAGTTACCACGTCAGATACGCAGACATGTTAAAAACCCATCTACTGTATAAAAACCACGGAAAAATGTATGATGTAAATTAACTTCTTGAAACAACAATTTAGTGCGCTTGTTTCATGAAAGATCCAAGCAACATAACATATCAAATAAGATAAGAGGCACTTTTCCTTTTGCAGTCATAATTTATCAAACTCGAGCGAGCAAAGCACTTAAGTATAACACTATGAACGTTACGAGTAGCTTTGATTACGAAGATTTTCCGAAAAATTTACTTCATCCGGGAAAACTTGAAAGATAGATCTTTAACGGTCCATAGAATTGTGAAGTATGGTGGAAATGTAGTTTTCTTGTTACGTCGACAAACTTTTACTGCACAACTCTTCTTCGTGTCATTCTTGTGTCATGAATGTTTACAAATTCAATGTTGACATTTGACTATTGCTAGTAAAGCCTAAATGAAGCAGACTAGTCAATGAAAGCACAGATTAAAAAATACAAGCGGGCCTAATTAGTACGGAATACTGACCCGTTGAACTATAATATGGAGAATATGATTGACGATTAGTTTACAGAAAATATTGAAAATGAATAACTGAAAATTAATAAAAAACAGGGTGCGTGTACGTACGCGCGTAAGAAGTTATACTTCTTTGGCATTATTAAAAACAGTTTTTGATTGCATGCAAATAATTAATTACAATTAAATAATCAAAGACTGGAAAAGGAGTCATTACAGTCAATAAAGTTCAGTTTACATTTGAAAAATTAAATAAATAAATATTTATTATTATTCTCTTACGTGTAAAATAAATTCTTTTATTATTCGAATGTTGTTTTTAAATTATGTCCAATGCCATAGCATCTTCCGTGGGCAACTTCATTTTGTTAATTTTGGGTCACGGAGTGCGCATCACCTTATTTCACTCTCATCAATTTTTCATAACGCGCCTAAAGAAGTATAACTTCAAAAATATCTGCAAAATATTATACAGTACCGGTGCATAATCCTAAACAATTGCACAATTTAGGATGTTTAAAATTTAAATCCCGAAATAAAGAGCTCTCGTAAAGATCCCCCATAACTTTCTAACCACTCCGGTGCACCTGGTTGCACACAAAATTCTTTGATTTATACCTACGAGCTCACTCTGTGACAGTCGAGACATTATCTGCGGAAAACAACGAAAAATCTCTCGTCTACACGAAAAGATGTAACTTCATATTCCGCGAGTAATAAATCTTTGGGGAGACGCATCTGTCAAAAGTGTAAAATATGTATTTCTTGTACCCCGGCCTGCTTGAAAGCTGTGATAAATTGTGTGTATATGGATTTGTATGATTCACGGAAATGTTTTGATAGTATTGCTTTTGTCGTATGTACTACAATTTTATGTAACAACTAGCTGCCCCCGCCATCTTTGTTTCTCCTTATGTGATTTTACTTAGCCCACCTTTTTAGAACATACGAACATGGAACATTTTGCTATGCGGTTTTCCGCAATGAAAACTTTTTAGGTTTTTCTGTGAATTTTTCTCTATATAAAGCTTAGAGTTCAAGTCATAAGTTTTTAATTAACAAATAAAAAATAGGGATTGATTGTAGAGGGGTGAAAATAAAGGGTTGTATGTATTTAAAAACAAAAAGTTTTGTAAAAAAATAAAAACATAAAAATAGGACACCCCTTATTACTTAGGGAGATGAAAAATAGATCTTGTCCGATTTTCAAATTTACTAAGAATCAGTCGAGCCGTTTCGGAGGAGTATGGGAACGAACATTGCGACATGAGATTTTTATATATTAGATTGCGCCTACTTGATTAAAGCACCAATATAGAATAGTTATAATGATCGCCAACCTTAGGAAGTAGATGGCATTATAGAAGACTGCGCAGCTAAATAGGGACTGGCAATTAAGTACTGGCTAATTTACACATACGTGTAATTAAAAAAAATTGCAAAACGTATTGTAATAGTAATAATAATACTGTACCTCTTTAGGTCTTGGCCTCAGATTTCTGAATCTGTTTTATGATCTTTTATTAAATCTAATAGGCAAGTAGCCTCCAGTGCCTGACACGCGCCGTCGACTTTTTGGGTCTAGGACATGTTGGTTTCCTCATGATATTCCTTTACCGTTCGAGCAAATGTTAAATGCGCACATAGAAAGAGAGTCCATTGGTGCACAGCCAGGCTCGAACCTACGACCTCGGGTATGAGAGTCGCACGCTGAAGCCACTAGGCCAACACTGCTCTTAATATATATATAATAATATAATAATCTTAACATTAACGAATATTTATATTTACTCGTCTTCTAGGCTTTGTTTAACATACATGGCATAACAATATTCGGGATTTTTGTACAGAAGTACAACACAATTTTTGATATGAATTTTCCCTTACTTTAAAACATTTCAATAAGCGTGGTGATACGCAAATATCTATTATGATAGTGAAAAATATCAGGCGTTCCCGGGTCGCGGGATCGATTTCAATAAGCGATAACTTCTGCATGATCGCACCTCCATCCTTCAGAGCGTTTGCGGGTGCTGATCAAAGCGTGCGGTATCCGTAACGTGCCGAATTGAATGCCTATGACCTATATCGGGATTAGGGGGTCATCGCTAGTTCGATATATGGATTATATTGGCCTTGTATTGAATTGGTTCTGAGGAATTAATACGTAGGAGTATTGCAATAAGTGAATGTATAACGCTGTAAGGTACAAATTTGTAAGGTCAACGCAAAGCTTGGTTTCTTTAATTCAACACAGTCAGAACGTTTATAATAATGATTAAACGTATGTGTATAGATAGAAATTAAATTTTAATATGTAAAACATAAATACAATATAAATAATTTCAATAATAGTTTGATTAAGTTTTCTTTTTAATAACTAACAGGTATTTCCATTGTATTATTGTTTCCTTGGGTTGTGACCTTTTCTCCTATCTCATAGGTAATTTGAACCCCGTGATCCACCGGCCGTGTGAGGCTTAGCATACCTCGCGTAATGTAACAAGAAAAACTGAAATTAGTTTGATATAAAAACATATATTTTTCTTTAAATATATTACGATGACGAGAAAGCAACGGAAATCCCTTAATGGCAAGGCATCGCTCCATCACATCCATTACTTAGGTAAGTGATTTCTGTTCGTGATGTTTTCCGTACCCATTTGACACCAGTTATCTAATCGAACCTAGTGTCTTACAGATATGCTTCGTACATTACAAAAAAAGTATTACCATCTGCGCTAAAAATTTGCAATTTAGAACTGTCAATATAATGCCATCAAAAACATAACTTGTAAAAAGAACATTCAACGGAATTCTTCTACCGTAAAAAGATGTGAGACCCATGTAATACCAAGTCGGTTAAGTTCCTACTTAAGAGACCTACTGTCTTAAGTTATTACGTAATTAGGTCACAACATCTTTTACTGACCGTCTCAATATTACAAATATTTTTTGTATTCTAAATTTACAGCTTCTATGTCTGCTGCTGACTACTTTTGATGATCGGTCACTCAGTGTGTGACAAAATGAATATTTCACTGGTTATAATTCTTAAGCTGCTGAAATAAGATGAATTTGAAATACACCGTTTTTACTAAATTCAGGCTTTTTTTTCAGTTCCACGTTCGTAATTAAAATATTACTTTTTAGAGAAATGGAAATATAATATCTATTTTATTTGTCCGGTTCATAATTGGTGCCCAATAGTATGTATAACCTATTAAAGGTAAGAAACGATTACATTTCATTTAATTCCTATTGTCCGTAAAGTTTTTGGGAACTATATACATACTAAAATATTCTTCTTCGTTTATTTAGGTCGCCTGTAAGATATCGAATTAAGTAAAAAAGCGGAATATAATAATCTAATAAGTAAAATTCTTATATTTCAGATACTTTACATTAAAATACATTTATATTTCTATTATCTCATTATTTCTAGATATTTATATTTCTACAAATACCGCCATTACTGTCTGCACTTTGGCATGTACTACTTGTGAGTTCCTTAATCTGGTCTATACACCTTCTAAAGTGTCTCCTTTTTTGCGTTTATTGTACCTTGGACAACAGTTTAATATTTCCTTGCTCCAGTTTTCTGCTCCATTTGCCGAATCCCCGCCCTTCATTTACACTTAAGTTAATTTATTTTCATTATGAGATGCTTAGTTATTCTTCTTAATTATGTATTCTTTATTTTATCTATACTTTTCTTCCCTATCATACATCTGAAATAAGGCGAACATATTAAATATACATGAACATCCCCAATGCTTTGCTAAAAATGCTTTATTAAATCATAAAGAGGCACTTTTTATATTCGCGGAAGGCAAGTACCATGATATTGAACGTGACTTTTACACAATTTTACCCTGTTTTATGTAAAGTTTTATGCCTAGCTATCATATTTATCACCCGATAAAGGTTTTATTGCTCCATGAAGGAGACAAAATTAGACATTATTTCACACAAATTATCTAATAATATTTCTTTATTTCAGAGTATTAATCCATATATTGTTAAATGGGATAGTAATAATTCTGTCTTAGGTGTTATGTAAGTATTGATTAGTAAGCAAACAATAGTATCTGTGGTCATCAATGTTACGTTACAGCTTTTGTGACGTTTTGAGAACATCACATATTAGAAAAATCTGCTTTTTAAAAGTGTTAATTTGTTTTAAATTTATATGGTATTAGTGTTTAATTATTATTGGATATTTTATTAACACTATTATCCCATGTTTAACATGTTTGATTCATAAATAACGCGTTTTAGTACATAAAATCAAATGACACATTGAATATCAGAATGATTAAACAAATATTATATTATTAATAATTAGTAATTTGTAAAAAAAAATATTGTATTTGTGAAAAAACCTATTATAGAGTCCAAACATTCCTTCAAGATAGTTTAAAAAACAAGGTGCAAATCGCGAATCGTTGCCACCTTTTCAATTAGGCATCAAAGGCTTTCCGATAGCTTTCCATGTCCCTAATTAGCAGATACTCGTTCAGGCGGAAGTTATTGTTTATTGCCGATAGCTTCCAGCACCAAGGGTGAGGTGGCATGGAAAATTGCGGGAATTTCGTGCCGTGGAACGCTTTGCTCCCGTTTTTGGTATCCCGAATTTCCAACTTTATGTTAGAAATTGTTATGTTGTGAATCACTGCGAAATAGCTATCTTCTATTGAGAATTATGTTAGAGATATTTTTGGACGAATACGAAATTCTAAATGTATTTTTTGGTTGTAACGTATTTCGTTAAAATAAATTTCTTAAGACTAATGTTGTGTTACGTTCTTCGGTAATTGTAACTATTATAGTTTAAAAAAATCAGTAGCGCTACAACGTCTTTAGGTCTGGGCCTCAGTTTTCTGAAACTGCTTTATGATAAATTTTCAATCTAATAGTATCTAATAATAAGTAGGTGCCTGACACACGCCGTCGATTTTTTGAGAAGACATGTCGGTTTCCTCATGATGTTTTACTTCACCGTTCGAGCGAATGTTAAATGCGCACACAGCCGGAGATCGAACCTACGACCTCAGGAGTGAGAGTCGCAGGCTCTGCTCAACTATTATAGGTAGTATATAATATATCTTGTTTGGTGTATTGACAATTGTTATTTATATTGAAAATTTGTGAATTGTACAATACACCAAACAACATATTTTTTGATATGTCGTGACTTAGCAAAATTAACAATTTTTTTATATGTGTAACTTATGTGTACTCTTATTGAATGAATGTACATAAAAAAGCGTGCCATTAAATATTTTAATAATATGCTCTACCACAAACAAAAGTATTAAAGTTCGCAACTAGGTCTCGAGGTGGCTGCTCTTATGAATATTTGAAAGATACACTTTGCCTTTCTTCAAAACATAAACTATCAAAAAACTGCACGAAACTTGCAGGCAGGTGTAGCTTCTCCAAATAAATATTCATGCTATCTACAAAGTTGCCTCTTAGAATAAATTCCATGGACAGTTATGAAAGCAACTTCATGAAAATATAATATTCCCATTTGCTACTCAAGTAGCGTCGTAACGTTAAAACGAAACTCATTAAAATTTACTCGCGAGTGTTCAGTGCTAAATTAAATAAAATTCTTTTTCCATACATCACAGCGGGTCACATTTTGCGCTTGCCATTCTGTATTTTCTTAAAAAATGATTATACAGTTTAGAATCAATTTCTAGATGAATATATTAAATCGACAGGCGCTTACAATCCTTGGCGATTATGTATCTGTTTCGTGAACCTTATTTATGAGATCAGCCGTCTGTAAAGTATGGTGGGTTAAAAACATTTTTATTCAATTAATTTAACATAAGTATCTAAATATTAATTATTATGAGCTAATCATTATTTTATATTAACCTTTCAAAGTAATTGAAACTATATCATATAAATGATACTTCGTCTAAATGATCACCAAAATGGTTCAAACATACATAATGTCTGATTCGCGGGTTTTAATTTAACATTTGGACAATATCGATCTGGCGGCCAGACGTTCCGACGCAAGGGATCCAACGTCTTCAATTATTCAGCGTACTTCCGCGGCACTCGTTCATTACATCCCATCCTGAGTGTATTGCTTCAGTTTTATGGTGCACGTTACTTGATCGTGTGGAATACCAATTAATGCCCGCCAGTACTTTCTAGTAGTCCGTGAGACGCGCATTCCGGGCAGGTTTCGATTTAAAAATGGTTTTGGAATTAATAGACTTTTTATTAAGTTCAGTGAGTAAAACAGACGGAAATTCATAAAACTAAATCTGTCTAATTTAACTTATTTATAGTACACTTATTTCTCTCTTAAGGTTATATGTGTTTACGCTGAGACAGAGATTATTATACTTAGATTTATTTTTTAAGAATAAAAGATGTGTTTAGAACACATATTTCAATTTAAACACCCAAGACCTAAGCACAACACCAAATGCCCATCACGTCGATGTTTGTCTCAGCCGGGGATCGAACCCGGGACCCATGGATTCGCAGTCAGGGGTACTAACCACTAGATCAATGAGCCATCAATGAATTCTTTTGTACCAGACATCGACGGGATAAAAATTATTACCTTTTAAAAATCTTGCTAAGTTTACAGACTACAAATATTTATTTTAAATTTAATAAAAGCAAATCCACAATCATGTACTGTAACTAAAACGATTTTAATCCGCAGAAAACTTTCAGAGAAACGAGATTATCAAATCTTTACAATAAAACTTTTTTCATATCTCCATTAGGGTTTCCAGAATTTCGACCCAACCGTCTAATGGACAAAGTTATATAATCTTTTGGCTTTTGATAGCGTTAATATCACTGTTATTTTTGAAGATAAGCTTTAATCGCGTGATTATGTCGTCACGGTGGCACTGGAGTATCGTTATCATTATTTTAAATGCTTAAAACGTCGTTTATATCAATAACATTAAAAAACAGCGTTTTCTGCTTTTATTGAATAAACAAAAAAAATATTACAACTCTACGCTTATACGCAGACCATTCATTTTTCAAGGTTTAAAATCACACGCGTTGGTAGTAACAAGATAAATAAATGAACTACTCTGATGTAGCAGGTAATTACAAGTAAGCACTGATGAAGAGGTAATTACGGAAACTGAGGCCTAATTTGAGGTTAAACACATTTTGTTTTATAAAAATGGTATCGATAAATAATGACGGCTATAATTGTTGTATCGCTCTCGAAACCAATATTGAATAACCAAATCAAATTCAATAAAAAATCATTTTTTCAATGTTAACCTATGAACTTTTCAGCCCACCTATTATCTAATTATAATAACGTTTGTTAACATCTACTACTTTACAGCATTACAAACGTAATAATTAACATAAATATATAAGTAACCAAATCATTACTATGAATTACGAGATACTTACAAATAAGACCATGCATATTCATATACTGGAGTTGTAATACTCCAGTAATTGTAATAACAACGTTGTAAACCAGTACCAAGCCCATATTGCCATCCTACAATTATTATCGTATAAACCGAACATAACCGTAACAATTTAACATGTGCATAATATCGAAGCACCTGGTGTTATGTGAAATAAGTTATCGACCGAGCGACCTATATGAATTAAGTCTAATTTCATACTTTCTCTTCTATGATACATAATAACCAATTTTAGTACAAACAATTTATCCCTTATAAGTCTTGCACTCACTCTATAGGTGATTAGCCCTTTGTTCCTGAAACACGACGGTATTTGGATGTGAGACATAACATCCTTGCGATTCTGTAACTCACTTTTCGAACTCACACAGCGGTTTTCATTTTACGATTTGGCATTCTGATAAACAATAAACTACAAGCTCCCTCCTTATCAGGATGCTAAATCATAAAATGACTGCTTCACGACTGATTTGAGCGCGACCGCCGCTGCGAAAAGCGCTGTGTGAGTTCGAAAAGTGAGTTACAGAATCGCAAGGCAGTTCTACGAATTTTTGTTACGAGCAAATGTTTGTGACCATATACTCGTAGATAAGGACGGATGTAGCGATCGCCTTAGATCACATTACTAATGAAGTGACAGATTGCTTTTTCCAGTCCGTTGCGTCTGGGCCCTCTGCATTCGCCTTGGCACATAGAAATGAGTTTGAATGCACAGACCTACGTGGTTTATATTTTTGACGGCTACGTGTACGCAAATAATTAGACATTGATAATATCTCATATTTACTAGATCTAGATTTACTATGACTTATTTTATTTATTATACTTACTTATTTTATTAAAAATTATAATTTTATATATACCTATATATATTATAATTTTTATTTGTGTATATCGACTTTAAAAAAAAGGGTGCGTATACTTATGTACGCGCGTAAGAAGTTATACTTCTTTGGCATTATTAAAAATAGTTTTCGATTGCATGCAAATAATTAATTACAATTAAATAATTAAAGACTGGAAAAGGAGTCATTATAGTCAATAAAGTTCAGTTTACATTTGAAAAATAAAATAAATAAATATTTATTATTATTCGAATGTTGTTTTTAAATTATGTCCAATGCCGTAGCATCTTCCGTGGGCAACTTCATTCTGTTAATTTTGTGTCACGGTGCGCGCACATCGTAAAATTTCACTCTTCATACTCATTTCTACTTCTCATATCATCAATTTTTCATAACGCAGCTAAAAAAGTATAACTTCAAAAAATATATTAAATGATTTTATTATATTTAAAAGAATAAAAACAATCCATTTGCGGTGTTATATAAAAGAACGCAACAGAAAAAACTTCGTGTAAATCAAAGAAATATCTTTTAAATAATTTTCATTCCGTTCCCTCTTCCCAAAGTATTTAAGATAATCTCCTAAGACTGCAGGAAACGCAAAATACTTTATATATTTTTATGAAACAATTTTTACTTTTTGTTTCAAATTGGGGCTTTATAATAGAAACTTAATTTACTTTGTTATTTATGCACCTGAGATTCTTAAAGTCTCTGCGTATTTATAATCTATGTTTAATGGGGCTGTAAATAATAAACAAAAAAACCTATATTTTGTTAAATATATTTTTAATTGTATCGTCTTTTTTCTATAGATTTTTTTAAATTATATATATCCATCAATTTGTGTTTCATTCTAAATTCTTTTCATTTTTCTCTGTTTAAGTTTAGTTAGTTAGGAGAGATTAACTGGTCTTAATAAATAAATGGATGGAGAATCCTCCCCTTGGTTACGATGTCGGTTAAATGCAATAAGGTAGACCATAGATAAAATAAATACAACATTGCCTATATATTATTTATTTTATCCATTTAATTTACTTTCCTATTTTACTTTTACGTAGTTTAAATTTATGTGGCATTGTACATATAGACAATACATATCGACAATTGCTACGATAATCGTAGCTACGTAGAGATCTACAATTTTACTTTACCATATCTAAATTACCGCTTATAAATAGTACAGCAAGTTTGTTTATCTATAGCCGCTTTAAAAGGTAGTTTATTGATAAAATTGTATGTTTTTTTTTAAATTACATTGCTGTTATTAGAGTTAAACTGTTTTTCAAGTAATACATAGATTCTTACATGACCTTTTAAGCTTGTTGGTAATCCTTGTAATTGTTATTGTCTAAAAAATTATATTTTAAGTTTAGTTTAAAGTAATGTATTAAATATACAGTCCCTACAGTATATCCTTCTTATGTGGGAAGGCTCCCTCGTACTAGTGATACACGCGCATTGTTACGTAAAAAAATACCATATACTAAAAAAATGTCGACGCACTGCAAAGCTAAATGTAGGTATAGAAAGATTGACATTGACCCTTCATTAGTTTCGAATTATATAACGTTCAATTATTCAGTAAGAATAACTCGAATTAAACGCATTGAACATTTGTTAGCCGAGCTGATACTTCCGTATACATTACAAATACTTGACAAAAGTATTTTTTATTACCGTATTACACGCTACTAAATAAACCTTTATTATCTGACAAATAGAGGTATATTTAAGAATGCCTCCCCTCCTTGGCAACCGCAGAACCGCAGGATTAATGAAATTCGTCTCCCCCGAGACCTCATCCAGGCCCCAACCTGCAGTGCACGTCCTAAGCCAGTATTAATTAGAAAGTTTTCATGTGAGTTATAGTAAACGTATGGTATCTCAGTACAAGGGTAATAATTACTAATCGGGTGGTTGGGGAATGTGTTTTGTTGTATTTATGTTATAAAACAATTAAATTTAGAGTTCATACAACTAACGGTATGAGATAAAAACTTTGTAACAGTTAGTCGGAAAACAAAAATATATTTATAAAATACAATAAATAAAAGTATTGCAAGGGCATTGTTGGCCTAGTGCTTTAGGTCCCGCAACTCTCATCCCTGAGGTCGTAGTTTCGATCCCCGGCTGACCATTGCACTTTCTGTCTATGTCATAACACTTGTTCGTACGGTGTAGGCAAAAAAGGATATTATTTGCTGTCGATAATTTCTTTTAAAATTCCTTCTCCTTATGTGACAAGACACACAAAATTGTTCCATGTGCCTTGTACGAACTCGAAAAACCTGCATAATTTACCAATGTTTCGGGTTTTATCTAACTATGACACTAATTATGAGGATATCGATATTTTCCACCTCACCAAAGAAGATGTGAGAAAATATTTGAAGAGGCGGAATATTGACTCTAATTTTGTTTAGGTAGTGATATGAAATATTCAGTATTAATTGTTGTTATAATGTTAAATTCAGTTTTCTTTATATGGTTTTGTCTATTGATGTGCTTATTTGTTTTATTTTTCGTATATAATATTGTTTATCTATGTAATCTGTTTTGGCTTTCTGTACTGTCTAAGTGATTGTTTTATAATATTATGTATGTTAGCTGTAAGATTACCTATAATTAAATAAATAAATAAATTATCTGCGGTCAAGACACACATAGGGTTGCGCCACTGACTTATTATTATTAATCAGTATTACGTGTAAATATATATATGTGAAATTTAAAATTGTATTCTGTCAAAATATAAAAGAAACTTACAGTAAGTTTCTCACATCAAATTTAATGTACCATGCCATACGACAGACGATCCCGCTAATTTTAATTAGTAGAACTCATGACTACGCTTCATTACACGGCTAAGCTAACGACTGTTAAACCTAAATGACTTTATACATCCCAATCTTAGGGGGCTGAAATTAATACCACACCTTCAGGTTGCTACGCCTGGTAAATATCCCTTAAATATTTAAGTTTTCACCCTCCTTCCGCAACAGGATTCAATTTCACGCCCCAAAAAGGGGTCTGTTTCAGGCAAATTTACCTTCAAATGTCAAGAGATAAATGAAAATGTCTTATAAATCTTGAACTCTGTCACTTGTTACATCATAAATCCTAAAAAATATAACACTTATCTATCTTACGTTACCTATAATTCGACTACAACTAAGAATATTTTTGTAATAAATAGATTTTAGTATCAATTTAACAAACTGTATATTTGTTTTATCCAAATTGAATAAAAAAGGAAATTTTCGCAAAAAAAGATCGGTGGCATACATTGAAAATAAATTGTATTCAATAACTTGTAATGCACTGTGTCTGTCTGTCAATGTGTGTGTGAATGTCTTTCTATGGCGACTATAGCAATAGTATTCAAACAATTTAGTCGCTGACAAAGCGAGTGCTTAGCTAAAACATAATGATACTCTACCCGCTATAACCGTTCTTCAAAAAATCTGTAACTATTTCAAGGATCATTTGTTTATAGAATTTTAACAGACGTCATTACTTTTGAGATCTAATTGTGCTGTTCTTAATAATATTCTCCTTCACTAACAGAGTAAGTTGGTAGCAGACATTGTACAAATAAAACCTAATTAAAAATACGGAAAATCATTCTTCAGAAATATCATGTTTTATTCATTCGAATTCATGTATTCGCATTTCAACGCAATAATGTTATAAGGTCAATAAACCATACACTACATCTCAAGTACAATATTATATTCATGAGATTGAGACCCTTCACATAATATGGGACACGATAGTAGGTACATAAATACAATGCGTCTAGGCTAAAGTAGGAGAATAAATTGTTCAATTTCTATTCAAAATATTACGCAAAGGAAACATAAAAACGTTTCAGCTTTCGTTATGTTTTTTGTAAGGTCAGCCTAAATTGATGTTTTAATTATTAGAAATATCTGAATCTTGTCCATATGTGAAAAAAACACGGCCATTTGGCGAGTGGTCGCCGTCTTGGCCGTTCAAATAGTAGGTCGATTTTTGGGTCGTGCTCACACGTGTTAATGTTTTTTGTTTATTAATAGAAAAAACGCGATTCATACAAATTTTTTTGTTACTAATTTTACATCAAAAACAATATAAAAAATAGAAAGCATTTATAAGTAAATAATAGCATTAGATAACAGCAACAAAAAATATAAGAAAACAACTGACAACAAACGCCAGTTTTCATATAAATTATCATGATTCATCGGTTTTATATTTATGTGTAACTAAAGTTACGAAAGAACTTTTTTTCAATTAATGATGATAACATCGAGCTCATAAGGCAAGTACTCACTACGGACATACATAAAATCTATCACGAACACATGACACCAAAGTTTGAGGCCTTGGATCAACACTAACCAAAACGGTTACTCAATAAATAGTCATTGAATGTTTTATAAATCTCGTGTGTGCAAATAAATACCGTAATGTAATGTTTTTTAATAGATATTTATACAACTGTACTATGTGAATTAGATTTTTAATATTTAAGACACAAGACAATCAAATTTCTTTGATAAACAAAGTCTTAGTTAGTAAAATGTTTCTCGTTTATTTTGCTAATATTGAATTCAATTTAATTGGTTCAGAAATACTTTATCGCAAAACTGACGGTTCAAACAAACAAAACAATTAGCCAAGGTTAACATCAACTTCACTTTAGTTATTCGAGCGGAATAATTTAGAGGATTTATCGACAAACTGTGAAGTTCTAAGATACCTCTTGAAGCGCAACTTAGAGTCACATTACTGGAGGGAAGATATTGGATCCTGGACTTTGGAACTTCAGTAAAACTGTAATTGAAGTCAAATTGTTACATAATTCTCTCATCATATCAATTTCTTGAGATCATTTTACTTATTAAAACTAAAAGTATATACCTATTTAAAAATAATCTAATCGTCACAATTTTTCAGACATTTTGATTTTCATGTGATAAACAAGTGACTGCTATGTAATGAATCACGTAAAGCTTCAGGACAGTGTTTAATGCAAATTTAACACAATAAATTTGAAATCTAGTTTTTTTTTGTATTTGTTGGACACTAATGACGAAAATGTCCTTTCATAGATGCGTTGTGGCACCGCAGCTGTCAATGTATACAGTTCTCAGCGTTCTTTTATCGTTATGGCACTATCATATAGCCTTCTATTAATTAAATGATTGGGTTTAATTTTTTAAAGCATCCATCAACATCCTATTACGTAAAACTTAAATATAAAAATCGGGTCCAGCGATGATACTCCGTAAAGTCCAATAGCGATTTTGATCGCGACGTCTATCGCAATTTCGATGTAGTTTTTAATATCCTTAGTGCTGATGTCGCAACCTTCTGATCGCAATCACTATGGTTATCGGAAGTTACAGAGTACTGGTGCAGGATCGCTATTGATTACGTTGTGACCCATCGGTGTCACAATTGATACGGCTTTCAAGCTGTAGATTATCGTAATTTCTCTATAAATGCTAGGGCAAGTACGTAAGCAGAATTATAGCAAAGCTCTGAAAAATAATAGTACATATTTTTTGTAAGAATCCTCGAAAATGCATTTCGTTTTCAAGCATAGAGAATGTGTGGCTAATATGTGTAAAAGAGTAAATAATTACTGTTGACGTAATCACCAAATAGGAAAATCATCCTCGCCCCTGTAGTGCTTACGTAATACATGGACGGTCCCTAGGGCTATATAGGTCTACTCTGATATGTTTTAGCCAAAAGTGTTGTACAGAAAGCACAAAGGACACTAGTACACAGTTAAAATTAATGGCGTTACCACCCGCCAACTACAATCTTGCGCACTGTTGAAATAAGTTTGAAAATTTAATTGAACTAGTAATTTCCCTAGCAAGGTGGCTCCACTATGTATGAAATGTGTTAAGACATCCCTTGTTCGCTATTAAAAGTTGTCTTATTTCCGGAAAAACTATTATTTTATTGGTAAATCGGCCATAACCTATCACGCACACCTCTTCAATATTTACTAGCATTTTATTGGCTAAAGGTATTTTTAGTAGTTAATTGTAAACTCAACTCTCTATACTGTAGAAGTGTAGAGCATCACTCTGTTTTCCACTTAGGGCCGGTGAAGCACTTATTAGGTTTTTAAATTACTTATGTGAACGTGAGTTTATCCACGTGTGTTTACTGTATTTCATTGAAACGTAGAACGGTCTTGTTAAGAATTGATATGCAAATGTACACTTGCTAAAATCCATTGAAACTCGTAGGTCACAGAAATCTACAGGGGCTTATATGATCCAGTTGAGACTTTAATGGCTAACTATTAGCCGAAGTCGGGCTGGGCCAAGTCGCTTGAGCCAACTTAATCTAGGCTTCGGGTAGATTTGAGAACTTATTCTCACTGAATATGCTTAAGGGTTAATTTTCAGATAGCTAGTTTGGAGTTTTCACACTTTAATGAGCTTAACATCTCGCTTGTGTGGGTAGTATACAATTTTGGGTAAATGTATTTTTATTATTAACTAGCTGATCCGGCAAACGCCGTTTTGCCATGTCATTATATCACTTATGGTTATTGTGCCTCACTCGACATAGATAGGTATAGTGTGTCGCGGACTTTTTTGTAGATATTCATAAGATCTACAATTACTTAGAACATTTTATGGTTCTATCTTTAATAGTTTAGGCAGGGTACGCAAAATAAGTAACTTTTTTGGTTGATTTTTTACACCTTGTGTCCGAAAAACCCTAATATCTTAAGGAACCCTATTTTTGTTCAAAATTAAATATAGCCTATATTACTCGTGGGTAATGTAGCTTTCGAATGGTGAAAGAATTTTTAAAATCGGTCCAGTAGTTTATGAGACTTTTCATTACAATCAAACAAACAAACAAACAAACAAAGTTTTCCTCTTTATACTATTAGTGTAGATTATACAACTGCACTGGTGTTTGGCCGTAATTCCAACCGGATGTTAACTGAGATGCGGCCTAATGAAGAGCACCACTGTCCGGAAGGTGCCTTTTCATCATTTACTGTAGATTTAATAGTTAGTGGCTGGTAAGTTAACACACCAGGCGTATAAAAGTTTTAATACGATTAAGAGGAAAAAAGCAATTGTTACCGGTTGGTAGAAATAGACAATTCAGCCAAATTCCCCATTCGACGTTTATGAAATTCTTAACATAGCATTCGCTATCGTAAACGCATCACAATACATGTGAATATCTTATATAACTTAGAACAATATTTAAAATCCCGATATCATTGTATGGAGCAGTCAGTACAGCCTTGCGATTCTGTAACTCACTTTTCGAACTCACACAGCGGTTTTCGTTTCTGAAAAGGTGGGAGCTTATAGTTTATTGTTTATCAGAATGCCAAATCATAAAATGACTGCTTCACGACTGATTTGAGAGCGACCGCCGATGCGAAAACCGCTGTGTGAGTTCGAAAAGTGAGTTACAGAATCGCAGGGCAGCACAGTGTGCAGACCTTTCGATTTAAATTTCGGACCAAAAACTTTAAACTATTTAAACGCAATGAATTAACTCCTAAACCTCCGTATTATTGGAGAGTATAAGTAAAGAACTATGATTAAAATTAAATATTTAAATTTCACTATATTGATATGTACTTAAGTATTTTATAAATAAATAAAGTTTAAAATATTGTGCTTCAACATTATGTATGGAAAATATTAGCACTATACTCGCTCTATTGTATCTGCATATTACATGTTTATTGCAGAACGATTCTGTTCCAGTGAATAGCCCTGACTGAGCAGCAATTAGATCGAACAAACGTGGATCAACTCATGTGAAACAATAAGGGAACACAAAAGGTAGCTAGTTAACAATTTTAAAGGCGAATCGAATGAAAAAATTGAATAACATTCATCGTTTTGTTTGAGTAAGCGTTATTCAACTTTGCTCTGTATCGATTGATGTAAGCTGATTCAATTATTATGCGATGAAATTTTCATTTTGTGTAAAAATTAAATGTTTCTTCGAATCAATATAAATCATGAATGAATCAATATAAAATAATAATCTGGATTCACCAGAGATTTACTATAAATTTTCATTTTCATATACATTCATAATCATAAAATGTTAAAGATTTATTTTGTATGTTTAATATTGTTAATAAATTATAGTTTTTATTTAAAAAAATTAGAAGATTGAATTGAATAGAGAAAATATTGAACAAGATTTTTTTTTTCGTCTTCGAGCTATTTATATTTCATAAGCCTTCTTAGATAAACTTCAAAAACACAAAAGGTCCTTCAGTGAGAAAAATTTAATTAATAATAAGAAACCGTTTGTCGCAATTTCTTAGAAGCCACAGTATTTCAGTCATAATACTATTTTCTTCAAACCCCGTATCCTTATACATTTTTCCTTTGTAGTGTTCTAATTAGTGTTTTAACCCTGCTTATATTAATAATATAAATGACAATTATTTTTAAATGTGACGATATTTCCTGTAAAACAACTTTAAAATATATTTATTGGTTCAATATATTCTGGCGTGGATCACAAAACTCTCAGTCTCCGGCCAGTTTGGCAATCACGGAAGTTCAAAGAGTCACAAAGATCACCAAGGTCTCCAGGTCGTCGTAACACGCTGTCTTCAACAAAACCTCGGCATATTGGCCCGAGGGAATCTCCAACTATCAACTATGGGAAGCAACCGATAGGACTTTAAAACGCCGTAAATGCAATACTTTCGGAAGGATTCAAGCCAAGCAAGCTCTCGACTGGAATCCGTCCGGTAAACGGACCTGTAAACGAAGCATCATTGCTGAGGCAAGTAAATCTGGAAAGACGTGGAGTGAAGTTAAAAAAGCAACCACAGACCGATCATGTTGGTTTTCCTATGTCTTTGGTTTGGATGCCCTATGTCTCCTACGGGACATAAGACCTTAAGAGTAAGAGATTAAATGATATTTAATATAATAATAACACGACTTTTTAAAGACTTTCTCAGGTTTTAATCGCATTTAACACCGCCGTTATAATGCAGAAAGAGGCAATTCTGTGTTCGTTTCAAAGACGTTTAAAAAGGTACGTTTAACCAAATTTAACCAGGTTAACTACCAATGGATAATAAAGTGACCTCAATTAATTTACAAATGTTGAAAAAAGTTATCCTTTTATATAAGCACTTACACTTCCACTGAATCAAAGCTAAAAATGGAACAAAATCCAATTACGTTGAAGATTCTACGAATTGTGCCTGCAGATGAAGTTGCTACAAAAGCAAGTAGTGAAAGGCAAGCACAATACCAAGACATTGCTTTTGTTGTTTCCTTTATACGTATGACAAATTGCAATTTCAAGCTATTTAGACAACTCACAATGGTTCAATTGTAATAACAAATAATTGATGTCGAAGTACACTTTCATATTCACATTGTGTTACTATTGTGAGGGGTTGATGTTAAGACAATTTATTAGTGTACAACTTATATACAGCGCTGGTGCTAAAAACGTACTGATCAAAAGTATAGAACTGGCCGCGCAGTTGTGCTATATTTTGAGATTATATTTTTATATACAAAACGCATATGTTACATAAGGTTTAGTTATAAATAATCGACTCTTAGTGTCCAAAAATATGAGCAAAACTCAGTAATTTATCGTTACGCATTTACTCAATCATTGTCAGGATAAGTATATTTTTAATTGTTATAAAATTATATTTCCTAATGTTCTTACGCTAATGATAATATTCGGCCAGCTTTCCACACTTATTAAACAATTCAGCATGAAAACCAACACACTTTAAGGTTATGCTAGCTATTAGCAAATTCTGCAAAGCAATTTGCTTCTTATAACTCACTTGGCAGTAGATTTAGACACACAGAAACACAATTAATTTCCTATAATTCTCATTGTTAAAGCTAATCTCTTACATAACACAAATAAAAAAAACAGTGGCGCTACAACCTTTTTAGGTCTGGGCCTCTGGGATCTTTCAGTCAATCTAAAAGCCAATTAGGTGATCAGCCTCCTGGTCCTGACACACGCCGTCAACTTTTTGGGTATAAGGCAAGCAGGTTTCCTCACGATGTTTGATGATGATGATCTCACGCTAAAACCACAAGGCCAACACTGCTCTTACATAAAAACAAAAACATAAAGTAAAAACAATAAGGGTTTTTCTTTCTCCAGACACAGTAACTTTAAAAGTAAATCTTCGTTATATAAAATGCTTTATTACAAAATAAACATTGTATAAATGGAAACTTGGATTCTCGCTCCTAAGCTTAGACAAGTTGCGAAGCATCCTTGCCGGCTGTCAGACGCCTGTGTTTAATCAAAATGCAAATTAAAATGCTTTTGCATCAGCTCGGTGACGTGACAAAACATCCTTCCTTGATGTGGATTTAAGCTTGAGGTTGTTGCTAGTTGGCTTTAGCTGAAGTTCTGGGACCGTAAATTTCCGTGTAGATTGAACTGGAACGAGTATTGATGCAAGGAATCTATTTCGTACGTGAAGTGCATTTCACAAATATACTGTTTTACTTTGGTATTGGATATTGCAGTTTACAGTCAAAACCGTTTACGACGACATCGTTTAAAACAACATACCGGTTTTTTGACCAAAATCAATGGTCCCGGCTGAATTCTATGTATTAGTTACTTAATAACAACGTCATCGGCTCTTACGACTATCAGTTTTTACGACCAATTATGAGTAGTCCTTTCGATGTCGTTATAACAGATTTTGACTGTATATACAAAATTCTTAATGCTTATTTAAATTTTGCAAGTATTAATACAACACTTGACCCTTATTCACTACTGTCTTAACTAAGATACTGATCTCTCTATTAGAGTGCGCATCTTTTTTCTAAAAAAATCCTAGGTCATAGGTTCGAACCCTGGGTGTGCAACAATGGTATTTCTGTCTGAGTGCGTATTTAACACTCGCTGGTAGGGTGAAGGAAAACATTACAGCGATTAAAACATGCCTTATATCTAAAAATTCGACGGTTTGCGATCACCATATTGCCTACGAAAAACGAAATTTTCACGAAACAGAAATCTATAAAGGTGTCATAGCATAAAATAAACATAACAGTGCAATTTTTAATATATTACAGATTAATTAGACTTATATATTTATTATTAACTTCGTATCTTAGGAGAGCTACGAATTGAAAAATCATTTTTTGTTTATAAATATATATTACTAGCTGACCCGGCTAACTTCGTTCCGCCTTAATAATAATATCGTTGTTACTTTAGTTATTTTAGGATTCCATTAAGGTGATAACTTTTTTTGCAAATAGAGAAATGTTTTATTGCTTGCCATTGCAAAAGAAGAATGGCAGTTTTACACATTAGGCCTCTTCTCTCTATGGCTAATATTGCGATACTGCATGTTAAAGCACTTTCTGCTTTACAACATTTTTTGATGAGGTAACACATGTTTTCGATCAAGATCAAAGCCTGGTTATGCATCTCCTCATTTACCTCAAGTTCGGAATTTCTTGAAGTGACACGAATTCGACGTAAAATGATGCGTAGTTTTGTCAACAAATGTCACCACATGCCGTGTGCATTCGTAAAATTAATTAATTTATTTATTGTTATTCGATAACTTATCCGATATTTTATTACTTATTCTGCTATTCGGAGTGGAGAAAAATCCATCAAAAAAGACATAACTAACATCGGTCCAGTCAATCTCGAGTTATAAGTGTTGTAACAAACACGACTTTCTTTTATATATATAGATATAAATTTACAATTTTGTATGCATTTCATGTTGTAAAAAGTTGTTAAATTTTTAAAAAGTTAACTTAATTTTTTTTAAAGTTCTATATCGAAGCCGTTTACAACAGACTATGTTATTCGTACAGTATAGAGCTTTGTGTCACTATGTGCAATTCTAAGTCCTACATTTCAACTCCCGTTGGTATTATACGAAATCTTCGTATGTTTCCATTACACTACGATAGAACAACTGAAGAGTAAACTCGCATCAGTACCTATGTACTGAGTTACTTAATATGTAATGTTTCTTATACCGTGTATGTCATGTAAATCTTTGCATTTAAATATTATTTAAGAAGCAAATGTATTTATAATACTGGCAATGAATGTATTTTCTGCCGTTGATACCTGAATATTCTTTAAAATATCTGGTTGTATTTTCGCAGTAAATGACGAGCGTAGGTGCCATCGGTCTTAGAGATAAGTAATTTTGCCGCTCTTGTGAGAACACTATACCTAACGAGATATACTACTTAATATTAGGAGTCTCCTGATATTAAGTTTTACGTCTTTTGATTAAGAAATATTGACATACAGTTAAACAATATCATTAAAAATACCGCAAAATTATCAGAAAAATGACGTACAACACGACATCGATGTCTGATAAAGAACGACAGGTGCCGGTATCAAAACCTATCAAGATTCTCAGTATTTCGTCACGATTTTTAGATTTATGGACACAAACAAACCACATTTCGATAAGTGCAGGCTAACAACGGTTTCAGTTACATCCAGACAAGATCTAATTTACTCTTCAAACTTTAACAACAAAGTCTAGACGAAAGTGTCCGAGAGTGATTTTATATTTGTTTTATGTCGCGGAGTTCCTTTGACATGTGTAGAGCTCGTTTTACGTACAAAGGCATTCAATTACCTTGCTTTCAAATTTTCATTTTGTGTTTATTTACGTTTATGCGTGGTTCTTTTGTTTTATTTCATTTGTTTATTAAGAAATAATAATAATTAAAAATTAGGAAATAGAAACACAAATTTGAAAAGTTTTTTCCCTGTGTGGTTCCTTTAATGATGGCAGCATTTCCTCGCTGTATTGTGATACTTACACCGGTTCTATCGAGGTGCCAACAAAAATCTTTAACTAGCGCCTGTGCACAGGAACCTCACGGATCACCTCACCCCAAGCATCTCTACTCCTAAGGAAACAAAATCAAAGTTTATTATTTATTGACCAATATAGTCAAACGATTAAATATAAAATTCGAGTATTATATGTTTAGTATCACTGACTGAAATAATTTAACGTTATAAAAACTACACTTTAAATTTAATTTATTTTGGTATGATTTGTTAGGTTAAAAGAGTTGCTCATCACCGATCAAGGTAATATTTAATACAGAGAATATATAAAATGGTACAAAAATAAAATGCTATTAAATATATAGTATACCTAACAAAATATAATAATAATAATATACAGTTATACAACAAAAATGTACAGTTTAGTTTTTTATATTTATAATTTTATTCTTCTTATCCTAATATCGTATCTTCTTATAATCCTAATGTCGTTCCTTCAGTACCATTGACCGAAACCCCTTCATGTGTAAAGGCCTCCTCCAGCTTTTTCCAAATATCCATGTCTTTCTTTCTCCATTCGCTTCCTGTTAACACTTATATTCCTTCTATTGATATATTTTTTTATTATTGATAATATTACGAGTCTTAAATATATTTGAGTGAAGTCGTAATCTAAAGCTATATATAACTAAGTTTATACAAAACAGAGGATTTGAAACAAGAAAGAGTTTTCGAAAAGTCTGTACATCTGCGTCGCGTATCGATTTGCGACAAGCGGTAAATAGCGAACCGTATGAAAGTAGACTCCGATGGGATATGGGTCCCATTCTTTTGTTATCGATACTTATATAGCCCATATACGATGCTATCGCCGTGTACGATAAATAAAAAACAATTATTGATCGATTTCGGAAAAGCTTATCCATTTCCATTGCCATTTTTTATGGTGAAGGTTATGGTAAGTTTTTTAACATTATATAAAATGAGAATCAACCTTGCACTATGTAATGTAAGCTTGAGCTTTCTATATATGCTAACTTATGAAGTATTAATAAAAATAATACTACACCTTGAATGGTTGATTTTTAATCTACATATTTAGTTAGAAAGCCCAATTGATGCCAATTGTATCGTCAAGTAATGAATTTTTCATGTACCAATTAAAATTGGAACTGAATTAATTTAAGTCCTCTTGTTAATTGAAATACTGGCTATCAGAATAAGATTTACTTTTGATGGTAAACTTCACGGGTATTTTCGCATTTAATCCTAACTAAACTAGCTCTACATCTTGATTAGTTGTTTAGTTTGATTAGGGTCTAACTTTCCCGTTCATTTGTTTGATTAGCTACAATAAAAGTTCTATTATTTAACACAGCCATAGCGGTAAACCTACTTAGGAGGATTTCTACGAGACGTTCTAAAAGCTATCTACAATTAAACTATGATAAATATATCGAATCCATACATAATAAAAGCCAGGCAACAGAAAGTTGGAACTAAGCTATCACACATTCGATTCGACTATTTCGCCAATACCATCCGAAACAGCGGAGATAGAAACGGATATAAAATATTTATCTCCTAAAATACAAAAGTACTTCAGACAGAAGCACTCGAACGATATAAGATATCGAAAATTGATGTTTGAATTGGTCTTTTGTGATTTCTATTATATTCGTCGATATATCTTTTCATAATTTCCCAAATGATTACAAAGCAAACATTTTCTTTATTGGAAAGTACTACCTCAAGTCTTCAAACTATATACAGGTCACAACTTTAGATATTTGCTTTTAAATTAAAAAATAAATATAGCTTATGTTCATCTAAAATTATCCTAATGGTGAAATAAATTTTGAATTCGGTCCAGTTGTTAAGTTTTTCGTTACAAAAATACATACATTATAAAATTTAAATAACGAATATTAGTGATGTAATCTGTATTTATATTTACTTTAGTGTATCAGAACGAACGAATACTATATAAATGATGGCCCGCACCTGCAACTCGTGTGATATTACATTTAAAAATCGAACTACAATAGTACAGGAAGTGAATCAGTAGAAATAACTTCTTTAAAATAAATAAAAGGCAATATAATAGCCACTGGGTAGGTGACACCACATCTTCGCCACAGACGTAAATAATAGTAGACATAACTATTCGTCTTGATACCACGACAAACGTGCTAATTAACAAAAACAAAGACAATAAAATGATTCCACGCTAAAAAACTTAAATTAAAATTTTCATATATTTTAACAATTTAATACACACTTATTAAGCCATACATAATTCATGCCGACCTTCTCGCAAGCGTATTACGAATATTTACGTTCAATATTCAAAGTTATTAACTCAATTACTATCGTAAACTATAGACTATTATGATACGGTTTCAACTTAATTATTAATGGAATAAAGCTGTTGCGTAAGCCATATAACTTAAGGAGTATATTATTTTACTCAAATCGAACGAGCTTTTATACATTTCCGAAAATAGCACATTAAGATTTTTATTTTATTATTAAATCTAACTTAAGTCCCCCTATGTCTCTTACTGTAATATTGTGTTTACGCCTTGATTAAAAGAGATAGATGTGGACGTTAGATGTACGTTTATAATAACTAATTCGTGCAACTACGAATTAGTTATTAGTTATCTATATGTGTCACGACATAACATGAAAACGGCTTGACCGATTTGTCTGATTTTTTTTTATAATATACCTTGAAGTACGAGGATGGTTCTTACGGAGAAAAATTAAAAAAAATTGAGTGAAAAAGTCTAAAAACAACACTTTTCTATATTCCCATACAAAATATTCGTAATAATACTTAAAAATCAATTTGAACTTTAATACCATATCATAGAGTTCAAGTGTTAGTGGAGGGGTTCCGGGAAGGTAAATTTTTATTTTTGACATAATGTATTTGTTGTCTTATCAATTTTCTTTTTTTTATCTTACTAGACCGGTGTCCCGAATAGCAGAATAAGTATTTAAAACAAATATAGGATCGACTGTTAGGCGGTACGATGTTCGCCAGGCCAGCTAGTTATAAATAATAGTGTTAATGAAATTGTAATCATTCTTGGAACAAAAATATACAGTGAGAAGTCAATTGTAGTTTGGAAAATTAATAAACTTTGTCCATTTATTTTATAACACATTTCGTACATTGTATAATACTGCCATTCAAGTTCAATGGCATTTATAAGCTGTCTATGAGCCAGTTGACATTGTGTCGTGTCTCACCATATATGGCATTTCCTATACTTTTTGTGCATGTTGTTTGGTACAGAAGCAGAATACGGATGGCCGTATGAATTATTTATTGTGAACCGAAATGAATTCACAGAGGGATAAAAACAATGTACTAGATTTATAGAATTCGCTGTTGAAGCAGAATTCTCAAGTGATTAACGGGGTATATGCTCGTGATTTTGTCTGTCAAATTATTTAATAAAAACAGTCATAGTGAAAGTAATAAGCTACGAATAAAAATGTATATATTAATATTCAATTAACCACAACTGAGCGAATTATATAAATAATAAAAATATCAAAATAAAAAATAATATCGAAACGATAACGTAATAACAAAACAAATGAAAGTAAACAAAATTATTTATTAAAAAACAATTCTTAAATTCCTAACTACTGTGCTGTACTAACTAATCAGTTTTTATACACCTATAATGATATAGGAGCAATGTTGGCCTGGTGGCTTCAGCGTGCGACCTTCATCACTGAGGTCGTAAATTAGGTTCAAGCCTCGACTTTGCGCCAATGGACTTTCGATATACGCATTTAACACTCGCGCGTGTAATCGCTCGAAAAATGTCAGGCCCACAAGGCTGATCACCTACCTTCCAATAAAAAAATCAAATAAATAACGAAATATATATACCAAAATCTAAAGCCTAGCCCTAAAAAACCGGTTTTTATATTTTTACGTTTTGTTATATTTATTTAAATTTTCAAATTCCCGCTGATATATAACAGAAACGTAAATAATTCTAATTGCTTGTCTATTCTGTAATATTGAAGAACACATTCTGGTAATAAAACTTAGTCAACCATTTCTTTTTTTTAATGATATCTAATGTTATAATAACAAGTACTAGCAAATGAAATAAGGACCGAGATAGTCATACTCCTAAGAGTCTAAATCCTATTTCTTAATATAACGTACGTTTTCTCCGTTTAAAGATGGGGGAATAAAATCCTTATAAATATTGGAATAGTATTTTTTCTTTGTCGTGTCAAGTGCCGTTCACGCTGTGTTCGTGGAATCCATTTGAAACCAGGCGGGAGACATGTATCGTTAAATGTACAAGTTTCTTGGTCAATTGAAGTCGATGTATCGCTACTCCATTATACGCTTTAAATATACATGAAAGTAATAATCAAAGTCCTGAGAAAATATTATCCCGATTACTTTTAAAATGTGACACACAAGAACTGTGCGAGAAGTATAAAAAAAAATTAGTGGCACTACAACCTTTTTAGGTCAGGGCCTCAGACTTCTGTATCTGTTTCATGATCAACTAATAGGCAAGTAGGTGATCAGCCTCCAGTGCCTGACACACGCCGTCGACTTTTTGGGTCTAAGACATTTCGGGTTCCTCACGATGTTTTCCTTCACCGTTCGAGTGAATGTTAAATGCGCACATAGAAAGAAAGTCCATTGGTGCACAGCTGGAGATCGAACCTACGACCTCAGGTATGAGAGTCGCACGCTGAAGCTATTTGGCCAACACTGCTCAAGAAGTATACTTACAATTAAATAGCTCAATTCATTTATGAAAAAATAATGGCAAAATCAAATAATCAGGCTAGTTCAATATGACGTAAACACATTTAGATACCTTGACAGTTTTTGATTTTATTACATCCCGAGGCAAGTCACTGAGTCTTTGGGTAAGATTCATTGTCGAGACTTAGGTGCTAAGAATGATTGATGATATCAAAAACCATCTGCTAAGAACGAAGTGTAAGTGCAAGTGTACCTGTAACATGCGCATTTTGATTCAAGATAAATAAATGTGTTTTGTGTACAATAATGTATTTGATTAGTGGCATGGGTGCTTTACTTATTTTATTTTTTATTATTTTACCCAAATTAAAACCATACATAGTTTTGTTTTTCATTCACCACTTTTCCCGTTACAAAAACGCAATCATTCTCTGTCTGAAAAAAATCCCCTGTATTCAAATAGTTCGAAACAAATCCCTGGTTGTATGCACACCACGTGTCAAGGCTTCAACTCTAATTTTGAGGGTTCCCCTACATTGGCTTTTCCACATTCGATCACTTTTCATGGATCAGTGGGAAATTGCTTGCGCTTATGGCAGCATTCGATTCTATACCCGACAAATTGAACGATATATCACATTATCTGTGGCTATTGTTTGTGGGACGCGATTTAATGGGCCACGGGATTGCGTAATATTTACTTACGTTCTTTGTCTTTGGTTTCTTTATCATCTATGGCTAGAAGGTTTTTTCTTTATGAAGTATTTCTTTACAATGGTTTTTTGGGTATCATTTAATAACATATAGCTGATAGTTGCATTGGTGATATTTAGATTTGGAGAACTCCTAGTACCTATGACTTTACTTTTACTTTTTAATACTTCTAGTTTTTCCACAAGAAGTAAGGGAAGGGATGCCGATGTATAATTTTTTATCACATTATATACACACAAAATGTGGATTGTAACGGCACTGGCTTTTTTAATCGACACTACAATATAATATTTTAGTAGAAATAGTTTCTTGTGTAATAAATCTTGCAACAATATAACGATACATTAACTGTAAAAAGTGACTATATGTATTCTATTTTAACCTATATATGGTAATTATATCACACTCGTTAGTGTAAATTAATTATATGTTATCAATAAAAATATGAAACTCGGCAATGATTCGGAAATTCTATATTAAGCTGATCCGATCAAAAGATAAAATAGTCATAGACTCAATAAAAACCTTGCAATGCCAATATGCAATATTTAATGCGCATTCGCAATGTCATGTCAGTTAATCCCACAATTAGTGGTATTACAGTGTAATTCCAGCTAACAATCTACAGTTAATAGGCGATATTGCCTATTAAAACCCGTACCTCAGTTTGTTACCTATAGACATTACTGCGTCATGTCACTGTCCTAATGAGCAAATAGGTACAAACAATTTTGTATCTTCGTAACCAAATTGTTCTTATGTTAATCTGATCGAATCTGTTGAAAATGATTAAACGTAGTATTAGATATTTTATCGACGTCCCATACATTTTATTTTTTTTATATAATAGGGGGGCAAACGAGCTTGCGGGACGACCAAAAAGGGCAGTCTGCGCAGCCCATAGACACACTTTTAGTGGGTGCGTTGCCGGCCTTTGAAGGAGGAGTAGACTCGCTTTTTAAACATTTGGAGGTCGTATCTCTGAGGGAAGCTCCGGGAGCCGATTCCACAGTTCGCTAGTTCGCAAAAGAAAATGCCTTGTGAAACGGACTGTGGAAGACCACCAACCATGTATGTATATGTTTTGTTTGTATTTTTACGGTAACAACGGTTAAGTCTTGACATGCAATTAGCGGTTTATTTGACGTGTCGTTGTCCTGTTAACTGCAAGTTGACAATCATAACTACTATATTACATTGATAAATCCTAGAACCTAAACCATTTCATTTTATTTTAACTTCACATACAACAACAATGAAAGGAAGAAAACACATATTTACAAAGTTTATTTTAATAAGTTGTTTTATTGTATTAAGGGATATGTATTACAGAATATCTTCGTTAAAATGTGTAATAGATGAAAAAAAAATGTTAATTATGGAACATAAGATACATGTATAACTTATTCCACGTCATTAAATTCTACTACTACTTATCGGCAAAGAAGACAGAGGGTGTAGGCCGAGAGAAAAAGCCGGCGTAAAAAACTCTCGGTACTCTTTTAAAACAGCAAATCATCAAACAACACTTATTTAAAACAAATATCGCAAATTAATTAGAAGTAGCCTGTCTAGCACTAGACACTAGTCCATGTCTATCTACTCGTACCTATACTTATCTTATATATCTGATTCCATAGGATTTCAATTTGTATTACAGCATAACACCAAATACTGAAAAGAAAATTCTATGAACTACACCAAGAGTTCATTTGACATCGAAATCCCTAATTGTGTTAATAAGCTTTTCTTAAAACCACAGAAATAAGATCAAACAAGTCTTTCCTAACATTTTTCCATATATCTTCCTTTATGTAGCTACGTTGTTAGCGGATCGCTGTAACGAGCTTGACCCTTGTCAGGCTTTGCAATATTGTGTCCCTCCATAATACCGTTGGAAAAATACTTTCAAAATACGAACGTGAAAAATTCTCTTCCGGTTTTTAAATGTACGTGGTAACGTCGTTCTTACAAATAGCCAGATATTAAGTTACGGAGCTATATAAGGAATGAGAGCGCTTCTGAAATAATATATTCTAACGTGCCTTCACGAGCTCTTGTCTGCAGCTTTCAGGTGAAATGCTAATTAAATAAAATAGGTTTAGCGGTTGACTTGTTCATACAGGACAGGAAAATATAAATAGCTTTCTATGATCTCTAATCACTCACAATATTTTGGAGATGGTAAAGTAATATATTCTTGAGCATTTTATTCATCATGTGTTAATAAAATCATTCTAAAACCACAATGCACATAACATTAAAACAAGAGCGTTAGATGTTGTCAATTCTCTTCACGTACGTCCCCTGGCAGTGGCAGTATGCATTTAATGAAAATAATACTACACTACTAATGACATAACTATACGTGACGGATTTTCTTTTGTTCAAAGTCTTAATTCTCTGTGTATTTTAAACCACGTTATTCCTTTGAAGTGGAAAATTGTAATAGTAATAAATTTAATAGAATAACAAAGTATATTACGGAGTTGTAAGACAATACTTTAAAACTCTATTCATCTTAGTAATCTCCGTCATAGTATAAGATCCCGATATACAACGACCTTCACCGAGATGCTTATTTAATGAAACGTATTTTATATTTCATTTAATTTGTCAATAAATATAATCCATATGGGTTGCCTAGTTAATTTCAGTCTAGAGTATGTTTAATTAATATTTAAAAACAAAATATTTTTTTATAATTTACATGTAGTAATTTTTTTCAATCAATATTTTTAATCAGGGTAGTATTATAACATATTTACAAAATCTTTGGGTATACTTTTTGCTATATATTCTAAAACTTAAAAAAAAGTATAATCTTTAATAAGGAGTACGAAAAATACATTCCAAGTAATTCCCCATTTGATCTCAAGTATGCAGTCACATTATCCATTCAAATTGATTTGAAGCAAATTTGAACCCTCAATAGACTTTATTCAATTAGATCAACGAACTCCTTTACAAATAGTGTATTCGTTTAGGGATGCAAGGGAATCGCCTATTAATCCAGACTAAATTGCTTACCGCCTGTTCGGGTCTGGACTGATTATCCTGGATCTTTATCCTGGTTATTTACATTTCAGACTGGTCCCACCCTCTCCAGCCCCCGAGGGATTACCGCGTTAAAAATTCAATCGTCTGAATTGGCGTCAATTGAAATGGTTTGTAAATATACAGTCTTTTTCTGTTATTTTATGGCTCTGTTATTTATAACTATTTTTAAGGGGCGCAAATTGCCTAGACAATTTCAATGGCGCATTTAAATTGTAGATTTCGTTTTATGCATTCAATTTTCATCGAATGAAAATGAATTTAAGATGGCGTTATGGCATGATAACATGTTATAAAAATTTTGAGTAAGCGTATTTATTATAGTGAAAACATTTTATTATTAATATAATTGTGGATTGCTAAGTATACAGCTTTTTATTAAAAAAGGTGTATACTCCTATGACGTAAGAGAAAACTTTCCTTCGAAAAAAAAAATTCACAGTTCTACCATTTTAAGGTTGAAGTAATATAAACAAGTTACTCAAGCCGTCCTTCACTCAATAAAAAAGCATGAATGGTGAATAGTTCCCAAAGGAAATATTTCTTTGCATTTTCAAAGTAACATTTATCGAACGGAAAGTATTGCTTTTTAATGTAATTTCCGAAACGGAAGGCCACCACCGACTCCACCGGGACTGCACTAATGGATTTTGTTCTATAAAGACGATCCTTTTTGAATTCCCGATATTTTAGTTCAGTGAAAATTCTATATAATTAATAAACTTTAAGTGAAGTCCAGTATACAGTACATGATATATTTCTGCGGGTTTCAGTAATATTTTAATTGACAAGTTTGTAAGAACTGTATATTATACATTCAAGTTTCAGCGCAATGTACAAATAAGCGGAAACGCAATGTGTAAACCTCAGCCCTGCGATTCTGTAACTAACTTTTCGAACTCACACAGCGGTTTTCACATCGGCGGTCGCTCTCAAATCAGTCGTAAAGCAGTCATTTTATGATTTGCCAAATCATAAAATGAATGAATTCTGAAAAGGTGGAAGCTTGTAGTTTATTGATTATCAGAATGCCAAATAATAAAATGACTGCTTCACGACTAATTTCAGAGCGACCGCCGATGCGAAAACCGCTGTGTGAGTTCGAAAAGTGAGTTACAGAATCGCAGGGCAGGGCCGGAATATATATACAATATTCCAACTAATTAACACTAGTAAACAACTTTTATATTGATATATTATATCATGTTTGTTAAGTACTACAACTATCTACTTGGTTTCACAATAAATTATTGATTAAAAACTCAACCAAAAAGAATATTTCATTTTAATTGGACAATAATTTAGAGCCTCCCGACCTTAAATTCTGGAAAACCTGGTAATAGTACCTACATATAAACAAACAATCTCTCATACTAAAATATTTTTTATTACCACTATATATACCAACCATACTTATGTTTCTTTGACAAAAATCTTCGTAAATTATTCTTGTTTATTGGGAAGTCCTTCTGCCTAATTCACATCGTAAATTTATCGGTGTAAAGCATGCCGTCAAGTGCAATACTTTATTTGCTAGATTAATTACTTATATAATACTTATATTAAAACACCTTAAGATTGAGAACCCCATGCATTACTACTACGCTAACACTGCACATTACGTTTTATTTTTGCGTTAAATGTTCTCCATTTCAATACAAAACACTAAACTTAATAAAGAGATTCTTTATGTTTCATTTCATAACAACTAGATTATTCCTTTCTTGAGAGGAGTTGGAGCTAGACCTAATTTGATCTTACAATTTTCCTTCAGTACTGCCGGCTCAGTGTCAACGTTTCATTTGGATTACACTGGAACAACATAATGGGATTGCTGTTTGCTCTCTATTCTTATGTAATAAGGTGCAAAATTGGATGAAACTGTAGATTTTATAAATTTGTTAAATGTCTCGATGCATTGTAGCGGTCATTCTCTTAAGGCCGCAGTTGAAAATTTTCCAAGAAACGCTGTCATTATTAAGGCGGAATGAGTATTGTTATGACCTTCTTTGTATTATTAATAAGACAGTTTGTTATCTTGGGTTATGTTATATTTTGTTACTAATGTTAGGTAATATGTTTTTCATAAAGATTTTATTTATTGTACTGTAACATGGTAATGCAGTTTTGTTGTATGTTTGCTTCTTATATTTTAGGTTTAAGTATAAAAATACTTTTATTCGATATGATATTTTATCATATTAATTTTGTTTTACCATTAATTTGAATACTACACTTTCATAGTTATAATTATTTTTTATTGATTTATGAAAAGACTTGACCCGCTAGTTTGTTAATTAATAATTTATTTTTCCATTTGATATTAATTGGTAAAGTTTTTAATCACTTTTTCCATCATTAAACTTTTATAAAAGTAGCCGTAAATTTACTGTCAACACATTCTTTAGCGTGCGTACGTACAAACCTTATATTAAATTGCTAAAGACTATACATAAGTGGCTCAAAGCACACGTGATCTTGTTTCCCTAATTTCACGCCTCGTAGAACAACAACTATTTCAAAAGAAAATGACTTTGCACAAAGTGAAATGGGAAAATAATGTTCCCGTTAAAGTTGTATGCATTGAAATGTTATTTTATCCTGTCCTATACTTATTTACAAATGTTTATTGAAATCACGGTTGCATCAAATATTTGTGAATAATAACGTTTTCGAAGTATTCATTAAATTATAGTAATAAAATAAGCACAGCATTTTTATGCGTAGAATATTGTAAATATAAATTATCATTAAAAATACATGTAGTGGTAGTTAGTCCTTAGTCGATATCAAATAATTAGTGAATCTTAGCTTGTTTCTTACATACCCGGATTTTCTGGTTAAATCACCTATAGTACAGAAGTTTAATTGTAACGTGTGGCGGACGAAAGGTGTGTATTCTTCTGCCAAAAGGATTCTCAACCAATCTTACCACTGACTAGCCGGCCAAAATTTCCTGGTGGCCGAGGTTGAGATTTGATATACATTAGCTTCCGGATACAGTTTGATAGCGCGATTAAGGGTACGTCGTCGCATTGATGCCAACCACAGATTACAAGTAACATTTTAAAATGAACTACATAATTGTACATATACTCCATAATTAAAATAGCATCAAAGATGCTCAGTTAACAGAGCACTGTTAAGAGGCTTCAGCGTGCGAATCTCGTCCATTTTCCCCGGCTGTGCACCAATGTTATTTTTATGTGCGCATTTAACATATACCGGTATTCCTTAGACCACAGAAAGCTATATACCAATTTACTTAATAGAAAAAAAACAAATGATCACGAAGCAGATACACAAATCTTAAACATATATTAACAATCAGTAGAATAGTCGCTTTCAATTGTTTGTTGTGAAAACTGAAAGCTAAATTGTGGTTAGGAACTAAGCCTTATTGTTTTCTCCAGCAATTCTAATAGTAAACTCAAATGAACTAGACCCATATTTTAATTCAACTTATCGCGCAACCAGAGAAATTGACGTCCTGTACAAGTAACAAGCGGTGGATTTGCCATTGGATACAGAAAATGATTCATATTTCGTAAAAACAACAAATGATTGAAGGGCATAAATTATATAATTATATACTGAACATTATCGGTTTGTTTAACGAAGCTTTATAAAAACCTTAGTTTAAAAACTCATCAAATCTTTATATATATATCGGCGCAAGTCAAAATGCAACACTAACAAAACAAGTATGAGTCATCGTGCACGTGCGTTATCGGCGCAAAACAAGTATGAGTCATCGTCCACCTGCTCCGAACAATGTAAACAAGTGACGCATGGCTCCCGCCCTACCACATCGCCTATAAAACGGGCGGGCACTGGAGTGAAAAGGCTATTCGTCTGCCAGTGCTCGTACCGTGGACATCTCTGTGTAAATTAAACATCTCTGTGTGAATAAAGTGTTTAAACATCTCTGTGTGAATAAAGTGTTGTGTTATTTGAGTTTATTGTTTTATCTTCGTTATGGAATACACAAGTACCAGTGAAGTAAATGACGACAGCACGGCTGACGTCACGGTTTCTAAAAACAATACGGAACCAGTTCTTCCGTCATCAGAAGTGGGATCACTTTCCACTACCGCTCAACACCCTGATGAAAAAACGGAATCGCGACATGGATTAACTACTACTAGCAGTAATGGAACTTCGGTCCAGCAACAGCAACCTCTATTCAACTCGTTCAACACACCGATGAACAACATACCACCGCAGTTAATTATGCAGATGATGCAAGTCATTCAGCAAATGTCGACACAGTTAAGTAAACCGCAAGAAACGAAAACACGTATAAACGATGTTTATCTACGGACATTTGATCCTGACGCTAATCTAGGTATACGTGAATGGTGCCAACATATTGACAAAGCAATTGAAACATACAAACTCAAGTGACTTCGACATACGTATGAAGGTTGGAAGCCTGCTCAAGGGGAGAGCAAAATTATGGGTTGACGACTGGATGGTCACTCCAGGATCGTGGCCTGAATTACGCAATAATCTTATAACAACTTTTGAACCCGAAAATCGTTATTCTAGAGACATTGCTCGATTCAGAGAACATGTCTACGATTCTTCAAAAGACATTTCTGAATATTTGTCTCGAGCATGGGTCTTATGGAGAAGGATTACAAAGGACAAGTTATCAAACGAAGATTCAGTCGAAGCAGTAATTGGGAACATCGGAAAACCAACAGTACGTTATTGTGACTATAGATGCTTTTACAAAATATGTACTTCTATATCACACAACCAACAAGAATCCTCACGGTACCTTGGCTGCACTGAAACGTACGGTACACTTATTTGGTTCTCCAATACAAATCATAGTTGACGGTGGAAGAGAGTTTTTGGGCGAATTTAAAACTACTGTGATCGTACAGGAATAGAGATTCATGCTATAGCACCAGGAATCAGCCGAGCAAATGGTCAAGTGGAACGTGTGGTAGCTACAGTAAAGAACGCTCTAGTTATGATCAAAAATTATGAAACAGAAGAATGGCACACGACACTTGAAGAACTCCAATTGGCATTAAACTGCACTCCTCACCGCGTGACTGGGGTAGCTCCACTCACTTTGCGTACTCAACGCAGACATTGCGTTCCTCCTCAGCTACTCACACTCGTAGATATTGACGAGCAGACAATTGATATTGAAGCACTTACTAATCATGTTCATCAAAAAAATGACACATAATGCAGAGCGGGACAAGCTACGATTTGATTCAAGAAAAGCAAAAAATTAATCATTTTCAGCGTGGTGACTATGTTCTTATTAAAAATAATCCACGTAACCAAACCTCGTTGGATTTAAAATTTAGTGAGCCGAACGAGATAATAAGAATTCTGAATAAAGATCGCTATCTAGTCAAAAGGGTAGTGGGTGCAGTACGTCCAAGAAAGGTTGCTCATGATCAACTTCGCAGAGCACCTCAACCTGGTGAACAAATAACCGTATCGGCAGAAGATGACACTACATCATCCGCCAATGAGCCTGTACCATCTACTTCACGAGCCAATATGGGTGAACAACAAGCCCAGGGATCAACTCATTAAAAGCTAAGTACATTTTATTTAAACACACACATACACACGTCACAATAATGTACCACAGTGTACGCGACTAAGTACCACAGTGTACGCGACTAAGTACCACAGTGTACGCGACTAAGTACCACAGTGTACGTTACTAAGTACCACAGTGTACGCGACTAAGTACCACAGTGTACGCGACTAAGTACCACAGTGTACGTGACTAAGTACCACAGTGTACGCGACTAAGTACCACAGTGTACGCGACTAAGTACCACAGTGTACGCGACTAAGTACCACAGTGTACGCGACTAAGTACCACAGTGTACGCGACTAAGTACCACAGTGTACGCAACAACAAAGTACCACAGTGTACGCAACAACAAAGTACCACAGTGTACGCAACAACAAAGTACCACAGTGTACGCAACAACAAAGTACCACAGTGTACGATTGACTTCATGTAATACCACAATATTATCAACATAATAATTTATTAAAACAGACACCAATTTAAAAAGAGAACAATAACCAATTGTTTCAGTTATAGTCATCAGTAAGACATTGAAAACACGGCTAGTGCAGAGCGCGCACTGCCGGTCAGAATGGTCGTATCGGCGCAAGTCAAAATGCAACACTAACAAAACAAGTATGAGTCAACGTGCACGTGCGTTATCGGCGCAAAACAAGTATGAGTCATCGTCCACCTGCTCCGAACAATGTAAACAAGTGACGCACGGCTCCCGCCCTACCACATCGCCTATAAAACGGGCGGGCACTGGAGTGAAAAGGTATTCGTCTGCCAGTGCTCGTACCGTGGACATCTCTGTGTAAATTACTTAAACATCTCTGTGTGAATTACTAAATAAAGTGTTGTGTTATTTGAGTTAACTGTTTTATCTTCGTTATGGAATACACAAGTACCAGTGAAGTAAATGACGTCAGCACGGCTGACGTCACGGTTTCTAAAAACAATACGGAACCAGTTCTTCCGTCATATATAATTCTTCTGTGAGTGTGTATGTCACTGAACTTCTCTCAAACGACTGGACCGATTTTGATGAAATTTTTTGTGTGTGTTCAAGGGGATCTGGGAATGGTTTAGATTCACAAATCAGCCCGATAGATGGCGCTGCAGTTGGTACTTTCATTATTTTGTTTAATATCTTAATCGGTTGAAATATCATGCAGGACGTCTGTGGGGTCCGCTAGTCTATATATATAAAAATGAAACCCATTTTCCGTTGTCACGACATAACATGAAAACGGCTTGACCGATTTGTCTGATTCTTTTTTTATAATATTCCTTGAAGTACGAGGATGGTTCTTACGGAAAGAAAAATTTAAAAAAATTAGTGAAAAAGTCTAAAAAACACTTTTCTATATTCCCATACAAAATATTCTTAATAATACTTAAAAGTCAATTTGAACTTTCATGCCATAGCATAAAGTTCAAGTGTTAGTGGAGGGGTTCCGGGAAGGTAAATTTTAATTTTTTGACATAATGTATTTGTTGTCTTATCAACTTTCTTTTTTTATCTTACTAGCTAGACCGGTGTCCCGAATAGCAGAATAAGTATTCAAAAAAAATAAAGAATCGACTGTTAGGCGGTACGTGTTCGCCAGGCCAGCTAGTTTTTCAATATAAATCCAATACTAATACTCACTTTTTATACATTACATATTTTAATAAATATACATAATAAACAAAATTCCGTGTTTTATATTCCATAGACATAATATCTACGAGTCGGTATGTATAGCGCGTGTTTCGTATTGTTTTCTTAGAAACAATGTACGGATCAGAGCAATTATGGAAGAACCGTAGCGGAAGAAATATTATATGAAAAACTCTACACCCGCTCACACTTCTAACACACAACATATTTCTAGTAGATTTAAGCCGGTACGCAAGTTCATAATTAGCTATTTCCCATTTCGCCCGGGGCCCGGCGGCTTTACTGCGCGCTTTAATTAACTGCACTGTATAATACTAGGGCGATACAACGAGCACATGTCTACGTAAATATCTGAAATCTGAAGGCTTTGAGGAGTTTTACCACAAACAATAGAAATTCTGTTGACATTCATTAATAAATTTTGACCCAGGCCATAAAAATTACTAGTCAGTTGGTCTAAATACTACTGTAGGTTCATATAATATTTATCAGCTAAAATTATTTGTGTGGTTATTTAAAAGGCTCACCTCAACCAGGCCTTCATAACTAATAAAGTTTTTATGTATCTTAGTACATATTACATTCTCCTTTTCTCAGACAAAGCTTCCATAATACTTTTTTTTTATGGCTCTGGCACGATTTGTGCATTAGCCAGCGTCAAGTATAGGATTTCTTATAATTCGTGCTTGTCTTTAGGAATTCGACCGTGTCCTTCATCGCACAACCCTCCCAAAGGCCGAAAACAAATTTAAATTAAAACTTGCCCTCGAACCGGGAATCGAACCCGGTACCCCTCACCTAGCTGCCACTTAATAAGACCGCTAGGCTATGAGACCCCTCCATAACAATTTACAAAGTATATAATTACAAAAATTTTGCCTTTTCAATAATGATGATATTAATTTATCCCTAATAGGAAAGGCAAAGGACTGTAGTCCATACTGCCAGGTCTTGTTCTTGTTAATAATTGGAGAATTTTGGTGGTTTTAAAGGCCGAAGCCACGTCTTACGTAGTTAGGAGTCCATTCTTTGCCTTTCAAATTATCATAGTTGTCCTCTAAACACTTTATAATCTGTGCGATTGGTTTCTAATTGTAAGTTTATTTTTCTTTTAGTATATTTAATTGTATTATGACAATAATAAGTCAAAACAATGCTAAATTCATACCCATTGATTAAATATGCTATATATTAAATATGTACATAGCGATAACAAACTCAGTAATTAAAAGTTAGTTCATATTTTTAACTAAAAGTACAAAGAGAATTTCTGGAAGTTAATTAGCATTATATTACCCTTGAGTCCCAGTAGAGAATTTTAATGCGTAATTTTATATTAGCGTAATATTCAGAATTAGTGACCATTAATTTAGACGTAGCCTTTGTTTAAGTGGCTGACTGTCAACACGAACACCTCGGTAACATAAATAACAGTCGTAAAGCACAATTGATAAGCTGAACGCAAACCTACAAAAATACTAGACACTCAACAAAATTATATTATGCGGTGGCGACCTTGGTATTACCACTATGTTAATATTTTCGGCAAACCTAACGGAAAACCCCCATATTAAAATTAATACTGAAATTGTTACTTGGTAATTTATAATAAGTATAGTACCATCACAAAATAGATATTGTTTACGACAAAAACAAAAATAACAAAACGATTATTGCATTGTATAAACCAAGCCAAGAATTAAACCAATAATTCCTTTATTATATCTTCTAAAGTAACTAAACCTAAAATTACAAAAAGGTTTTATAGTATTGTTGCTTTATACAGTTTTCTGCATTAGTATTAAGGTATTTTAGAATAGAGAATAAGGAAACAAAATTGTATCGGTTTCACGTAACATATATTTCAAAAGTCCCTGAAGGAATTCTATGATAATAAAAAAATATATGAAATTGTTAATCGCGTTAACCAAAGACTTTCTGGTGGGATTAAGTTTATTAGCTACGTACAAGAAAGGTTGGGTGTAATAAAGCTCAATTTCATGGCACTTTAAATTATATGGTAACAAGTTACTTGAAGTTGAAAATTCTAATTTTGTACGTTAGTTGTGACATGAGCGGAAACAAAATCTCCCCTCCTTACTGTCAACTGCAAGCTTTCGTGTGAGCTTTCTGACTGGTCACGCGGGTAGTTTTCAAGGAAATCGCTAACTGGAGTTTCTGGAAAATTTTAATTATATACTGTAGTAGGTAATTCTCATTATTTTATCGCTTTAATAGTAGTAAACCGCGTCATATTGTATAGTGTTTTCAATAAATACATAAAAATGTCCAAATTTTACAAAAAAAAAGTAAATGGACCCTTACACATATATAAATATCAGTCAAGTTGTTGCGGAGGTATACGACCTGACACAAGATTCATATGTATCTAGATTTTTCACAGCCGTTCATTAAAACTAACGCCTAATTAAGAGAGCAAAGATTGAAATAATCATGAAATGTATTTCAGTTCAAGTTACCTTAAATATATAATTAAGTAATTAGACAGTATAAACTATAACTTAAATTTACTTTAATATATGAATAATTATTAGATTCTTAATTAATAATAATATTATAAAATTCATTCCAACGGTGTAATTTCTGGTGACGTCTTGAGTGGTGAGTCTCTTCCATTTCAAAATTCGTACAAACTTTGAACAAACACGCTAGCTACACGTCAAACTGTCTTGGCTGTGAGATTCGGGTTTTAAATTAGCGTAGACTTGTTGGGAAATAAAAAGGAAACTCCCCTAACAGGTTCAGTCACGCAATAATAAGACTTATAATCATTTGATTTCCGTAGACGTTAAAACACGCACATTGAGAACTATTTTAATTCTAACTTAGTTTGTAATATAATTTAAAAGTCTAGTTATTAACAGGCATGACTTAGAATTTCGCCTTTCGTTGTCAGAACCTGGTCAAGTATTCCTCGAATTTTCTGTAGTAGAATGGAAACCTAACGTAAAATATCTCGTTCCAAAAATGGTATAGTTATGGCAAGAGTAGAGGAGTACGCGAAGTACTCTAGGTAGTTATTATAAAATAGACTGGGCTCTCTAAGTAACTCGACTTTAATCATCGTTAAAGTCGAGTTAAACACTTAGCGCATTCAAAGATGCAAGGAGGACGTAAATGGCGTTTCAACTTCGAAGATCAAAAAACAAAAGAAACACGCCCGTCTGCAGCCGCATACACACATCTACATATGTCCAAAATTTAACATAGCCATGTTACTTTTCGGATTTGAAATTTACAAATACGTTACGTAATTTGAGGCTGTCAAAGAGAATTGTAATACTACTTTCATTGCAAGCAATTTTTTTTTTTTAAGTATTTTAAGTGCAAAACTAATATGGTAAATATTATATAACTACATTTCAATTAGATAAACATAAGTATCAATATTTCTTCTTACATTTTGTAAATAACGTTATATTACAGTAAATGTAGCCGATAAATTAAAATACAAATAAACCGTATCCAAAATTAGCTTCTCGAGCAGCTGGATATTGTCACAGAATCAAGGAGTTAATTATCGCTCCCACTGCAAGGGTTCAGTATTGGAGGGCTAGGACCAATTATAAAGTTTGCACATCGAGACCAATACAAATTGAGCCCTTCGAACACTGGCCGCTCTATTACATATCCCAAAATATTGACAGATATGAAAGCTCATCAATATTTGGGTTTTTCGTTACCCTCTGTTTGAGTTCAACGACGTATGCCAAAGTTTGTGTAAAACTGTTGACTGTTTGCATTCCACGGGGTGTGAACGCGAGTTTTATAATTTTCCTAACTTCGTTACTGCTATTTTCACGATTTTCGCAGATGACAAATTGTGTAATATTAATTCCGAAAATTGTATGTACATAATTTGCGAAGTTCAGCTTAAATTCTCATTTAAATAGGGTGAATATATAAATCGCTAGTGGCAAAGCTTTATATCAAACTAATTGCAAATTTGTATTTGCATTTGAAAATAACGGAAAGACTCAGCAAGATGGCTAATGTTTATTAGACTGACTGCAATAGTCATTCTAAACAGAAGATGCTATGATAATTTTGCACCTCTGTGCACTATGGTGCACAAGTGTGTGCGCAGAGACATAAGTGCACTAACCTTTGCGAATGGATATTAAAGTACTAGCTATACAGGGCACAAACATTTTAATCATTATATATACAAAGACAATAGTCTAATTTCTCTATGCTCTATTGAGTTGATTTATTATCTTCTCTTTAGGATAAACTATACATTCTATTATTTTATTAAACTTTAATTTGACTCGTAAAGTGCTGCATTTAGCAAGATTAATTTCGTCGCAAAGCAATCCGGCAAAAGCTTGTACCGCCGTTCCAATTTTCCAAGAATAGAAAGCATTTTGTATCGTAAATTAACCCTTTAATTACGCAAACTAAATTAAACACGCCCTCTGTTCAAGACTTATTTGGCTTCAATTATTTAAGATCAAAACTAGTGTTGTTGACAAACCTGCATTCATATTATGTATCTCACATTTATGAATAGTATTTTCCTATACTAATAAGTAATGACTCTTTTGTATTGCTGGTTCTCATTTTATCGGTTGATAATATTAATTGTGCAAACAGGTGCTGAACCACAAGGGTTACTGACTATGTACTGCCTAAATATACCGTATATTTGTTGAATGTTCATAAATTGAATCCACTTTGTATGAACACAATTTTATCAAATTACTCATGTACATAGCTATTGTGAATAAACTGGGAGTAAGGACAGGACTTGCCACTTCAGCCAAGACAAAAATTTATTAATATTCCCATTACTCGGCTCGAAATATTACTTTGTTATGAACAATGCGAACCTTCTCTGTCTGGATGCCTTCCTGTTTGTTCTATTTATGATAACTCTTTTTGTATAGTAAATATATTAATATAATAAATCGTTTATATTTTTAACAAAGGAAAAGATATGATAAACTATTGTTATCCTAAAAAAACTGATATTTTAACGAGGAAATGCAATTCCATTTTCCGTATTGCAACTCAAAGGCAATCAATTCACAGCGGTCCTACCATGTACCCCCACCTTTAAAAGGTTAATCACGTAATACTTAAGCCTGAGGTGTCGAAAAATATCGTAATAAAACGAAACCAAGTTCAAAAAATAGACAAAGTTTGTCCAGCAATGTGTTAAGCCCATATATAAATGGGATGGGTTAGGTATACTTCATACAATACATACAGTGATACAGCCCTTATCCACCTCCAGTCCTCGTTATCCACACCCGTACATGTTCTGCGGATTAATAAGACTTTTTATATAAATTTGTTTTGTTAACAGATGTTACTGTTTAGTACTCGTTCAGTTCAGATACAGTTACATACGTATATATAGATCTACCTAAAATCAGAACCGAATACGCAAAAATTTTAAGGCAGTTTTTGCCGCGCATAATCACTTTGTAGAACCAACTGCCAAACGAAGTATTTCCGAACCAATTCCAGTTAAGAAAACAACCTACCAATTCATAAAAGGAAGGTGGTATTACTTAACATTAGATGGGCTTCTGTAATAATTTATTTCGGAATGAGTCCTTACAACAGCTTACTTTCTGAAATACGAGAATAGTAGCAGTGGCATTTTAAGTTTTTACATAATTTTTTTCTCATGTAACATGTCTATTTTTGATAAGAAAAAAACTTAGCTAAAACTTAAATAGTTTAACGGTTTACAATGGAGGCTTTTAAAGTACTCTTTACTAACTATACCACTACGACAATGATCGTGATTATAAGTTATAACTTATAACCACGCCTAAAGGCTGTTTCCATGTTATTCAAAATACTTTCAATTTGTTTCTTCTTCAACTTAATATCAAATTAATATAAAAACAACTGACGAATACAATCAATTATTTTACAGACACTATGTGACAGTCGTTTATTGTATATAGATAAAATTATACATTTGGAAACAACAGAAACCCTAAAGAGTTAAAGTAATTACTATGATTTCCATCGAAGTAGCGTTAAAACTTCAAACAAATGAACATGAAAGTTTGTAAACCCACTAATTAAAACCACATAAGCTCCCAATACAATTAAAACTGGTTTTAATATTGATCGAGTTTGTATCTAGGTCAAAGAAAGATAGCAAAGAAAGTTTGTTTGAAATTTTCCATCAATGAAAATTTTACTTCTGAAAGAAGAATTAGAACACAATATGGTAACAAGGACTGCGTAGAACGGGCGTAGCCACTTTCTGCGTTACAGCGTAGACCTGCGTAGCACCGTAGCAGATGGTATTTTTATATAAAATGTTTATCCGTAGATTAATAGTTTTAGCCGTAGATACGTATTATAGTTTCAATTAAGTGTAATACAAATGCTATTAGTGGTGTCCTGCAAGTGCAACGTGACACATTAGTTAGGAATTGAGTTAGACGCGAGCCGTCGGAGATAACCGCAACGTTATGTTATGAAAGCGTCAAGCCCCAGCGAGCTACGAACATTTTATAATAACATTCTAGTGATTTCTTGGAAAAGCTTTTAATAAAAGTTTAAGCCATGAAATATTAAATTCTTGAAATGTATTTATAATATAGCTTATTTATCCTATTTTAGCTGGTAATATTTTCATTGATAGTGGTTTTGTAACAGCTTATTGTGTCTTCATTTAATTTGACATATATCATTTAGATTGGGACACAGGATTCATATCCTTCTGATTGCTCTTTTATGCATTTTCAACCTACTTAACATGTCAACATACACACACAGTCCCAATATAATAAAATACAATATATATTATAGTCATTAGACATAAATGGCGCTTTTTTGTTTAATAACCAATACTTTCACTTTCATACTTGGCACATTTTTCATATGAAAACATAATTATTTCCAAGTGTTCCAGTTTCGTAGCTCGTTGACACCGTGACGTGGTTAGAGATAGCCTTAAGGCATCGTTACGGCGCCACGTCTTGACCCACTTAACGGCCGCTCTACGTCGTTAAAGTTTTTACTAAAACGACCACTTTGTACTGCTTGAGAGGGTTATCAAAGTTGAGATTACGTTAGTACAATAAACAATTATGGGACAAGTATTAACAAAATCAAGTAAGGCTTGAGATATATCTCACTTTGTTCGGTATGTAGCTTACCTTAGCGCAGATGTTATAGGGAGACTTTTGCCTTTCACCTTGCCGACGATAAACAGCTTGTCCAGGTTAGCTGGTATGCGACGGGCGATATGACCAAAGTAAGAACTCTTCTATAGCACGTAGTTGTGAGTCTCGTACGAATTTTGAGTTGATCTAAGATTGATTCGTTGGTTATTTTAGCGGTCCACGGTCCAGTCCAAGATAATTTACCAGTTCTGTCGATAAGCATCACGTTCGCTTTGGACTTATTGATGGCGAGTCCAACCCGTCTTTCAAATTCAACTCTTTGGCATAATTCTGAAAATTCGGATTCTGATATCGCAAAAAGTTTGGTGTCGTCCCCATATCTTAAATTATAAATTTTTACGCCACCGACAGCGATGCCCCCTTCCCATGCATCCCTCCCTTACTCCCTTGTTTGGCTTGCAACACCAAATCGACCACAACAACCGCGTCCTTAACTCTTATCTTAGACTTACCATCTTGGTATAAGTTTTCGATCAATATGACAAGATGTAGCGGTACTCCTATTTCCCGTAGAATGATTCACAAGTATCCCTACTTTACACAATGTAGTTTCCATAAAGCAAATTAACGCTGTTGTATTAAATTCACGGTAATTCTCGATGATTTCTCTGACATTTACAATTTGCTCTCTCTCAGTACGTTTTACAAACACAGTCTGTTGTTTGGAGATTAGCTTCAAATTAAACGCAAGAAATGTAAATGATAACTAAATGCCAAATTTTTGAAGAGATATGTCTGTAGAACTGTAATTAAGAGAGAGAAAAATAATTTAAAACACGTTTGTTAAAATCATTTGATTACAACGCTTTTAATGTCATTTTAACAACTGTCTAGTGTCCACCCGTGGCCATGGTTACTATAATCAGTCTACCGCCAAATTTTAACTTTAAATACATACTAAATAAATGTAAAAAGATTTTTTAATACAATAAAATCAGTAAGCCTATTGTGTGATATAAATATCATTCAATGTATGGAAATACTACTTCTTTGTTAGTTAAGTAAGCTTATATTTAATTTATACATTATCCCATACATTAGGATTCTTATAAAACTAAAATTTGCTAGGATATGATAACTGTGTTACGATGAAAATATGACGCCAGCACTTAATTCATAAGCAACGTTCCCTTTCTCCCCAAAACATGTGTATTGGTATTTGTGTGTACGTGAAGTACACACAAATACTCTCGAATTCTGTTAAAATGATACATCCTTTGTAGTATTACTTTAGATTTTGTTCTGTTAGGACTACTGTATAAAGTTATATTTAAATCGATATCATCAGACACATATATACTAAATAAAATAAAATCCTACTAGTCCAAATCAATGTCCAAGTTTTTATCCCGATTTTAGTGAAACTCCATTCAAAAAATGAACAAAAGCGAAGCCAGCGAATTCAATTTCATCAACTCTCAAAAAACTTTTATTTTTATATAGTAATTACGGATACAGAGAAAATTTTTAATTTTCGTTTCGTTACCGCGATGACTATCCATACATTCAGATTTCAATGCATATAAAAAATCATACTATAATTACCTTTTTAATCTTTATGGCGTATATTTTAATATAATGTTTTAAGAACATGTCAATTTCATGTGAAATAAATTTTTAAAATCGGTTTAGTATACGAATTTTAACTTTAGAAAATAAAAAAGTCAAAAGTATATCTTAAATGTTTTAAGAAATATTAAATACATTAATAATATTTTTGAAGTTATACTTCTTAAGGCGCGTTATGAAAAATTGATGAGAGTGAAATTTTACGATGCGCGCGCACCGTGACACAAAATTAACAGAATGAAGTTGCCCACGGAAGATGCTACGGCATTGGTCATAATTTAAAAACAACATTCAAATAATAATAGAATTTATGTTACACTTAATGTAAGAGAATAATAATAAATATTTATTTATTTAATTTTTCAAATACAGTCTTTGATTATTTGATTTTATTTTTTGTAATGTAATATAGTCTTTGATTAATTGTAATTAATTATTTGCATGCAATCAAAAAGTATTTTTAATAATGCCAAAGAAGTATAACTTCTTACGCGCGTACATAAGTACACGCACCCTTTTATTTTTTTAATTTAGCTATCTTTATCTATATATTCATTTTAAATCGGAAACATTTCAATAATGTAATCGATGTTACCTTCCATATATAAAGATGCTCATTTGTTTTATTGAATGTGCAAGATAAACGCTTTTAGTTCATTCTAGAATGCTAAATTCTAGAATATTTTTTAATTAATTTTAATTGCGTTTGAATCTCTGGATGTAAAGGGTCTCAAATTCACGCAAGGCTTAGCAGGATTCAAAGCGTAAACACCGGCTGCACTTGAACTTTTTACCATTCTCAGTTTCAGAATTCATATTACGCTATTGTCCTTCACTCATTATATTTTTTGCGCATATAAAACATGAATTCACACTTATACAAGTTACCCAGAATGCTAGAGCGTAAGTAAATATGGTAGTGTACTATGTTTCAGTCAGAGGTCTCTCTTTATCTATATTTTAAGATTTGTCTAAATCTAAAAAGCCATCCCTGTTTCCATAGTTTTTCACAGATTATATTTGATGAATTAAATCATGGAGAAACATCTTTAGATCTGCGTATGGTTTCAGCAGTAGTATTTAACTTAGAAACTTTTGCCCTAACTTGTTTACTATATTGTGTACCTTTAGTTGATAACAATGCCCAAATACGCCTACTTAAAAATCAATTTGATCTGAGATTATTATTAACCAATCACTAACTAATAACATAATCCGAAGCAAAACTGTGCATACTGTTATTTTTACGTAAGCTCCGTTATTGCTATATGAAAAATTCATGTAATATTATAAAAGGAGGTCATAATTTTCATCCAACACTTGAATTTTAATTTTACCGTATCGTAGCCTGAATAAAAAACGCGTAAATTTTAAAACAAATTTTTCGTAACAACTGTATTACAAAAGTAGAAAATTAAAAAACGTAATTTTGTACCGAGTTTCTGTATGACGTAAAACTGTATTAATTTTTAAAAATGGCCATGCACGATAAAATTGTAAACTGAATTTTACTACTAAATTAGATATCTTCTATTACAAATGGTATTTGGTATTGTCTTTTATTAATTACTTTTACACATTTAAAGAAAACATTTTTTTACCGGATTGAAGTTATGTATTATTATAAACTAATAATTATTGTACATAATTAAAATAATAACTTCAATTCGGTAAAAAAGTGTTTTCTTTAAATGGTATCTGTTTAATATGGTGGAAGTTACCTATATTTTGCTTTTCTTGATTTCGAACCCGGACTGTCTGCGTATGAATTTTTCAATTTCATCAACGTGCCATTCAATAGTTACTATAGGCACTGAAGCAAACAGCGTGTAAATTGTAATAAATGCATATATTGTACTTCTAATACTATCTGATTACATTTTATCTATGCAATAATTTTGCATATATTATAACGGTTCGCAGTGTAAATGCATTTGTGCTCAAGGTAACAGGGGCTCAATACACTTCGGACACTGTTCTATTCAGAGAACTTGTGTATAACTATATCCTATACGTTAAATAAGGGCTCTTGGGGACGCTCTCCACAGGGCTCTATTTAATTTAGTCTAGTAAATTGCGTTCCAGATAAAAGTTTATAATAAGCGCCCGAGTAATATCCCTCATGATATCATAAAACATCCTAGAAACTTTCGTCTTATCTCGAACAATGAAACTACATGTATACAAGTTTAAACTTTGAAATATTACCACTAATTATACGCCAAGCCAAAGTTATACAATTTGAGATAAAGCCGTGTACTTCATTTTGCTTTCAACAATGAAAATACCTCTTAAAGCATATTAATATCAAATATGTCGGTAACTGATAATGCTCGTAAAATAATTAGGAATCCCCAAAAGATCCTTTTACTTCTAATAATGTACTATAAGGAGCTTAGATTAAATTAACTCACCATATTAATTATATATTTCACTAAGTTTAATGACCGTTAAAGATTAATTTAAAATAAATGTAGTCTAAGTTTAGATAAAACTATAAATTAAGTAAGGACGCACAACGGACCCTAGTAAGAGTCTAAGTGCGAATACTGAGTCCACCAAGGCCGGCAATGCATTCGCGAGCCCTTGAGATTGTCCATGGGCGGCGGTATCACTTAACATCGGGTCAGCCTCGCTAGGTTGTACTATAAATGTCTATTACGAGCTACGAGAATTGTGATAAAAGTTCAGAAATATATGTCGGAATAATCATCGTATTTTTGAAACCTCAGATTTAATATCCTATTTTTACGAGTTGAGGGTGAGATTATATTTTCATCTAAATTAAATAAAAAAAAATGTGTCCATTTAATATAATCAATGTATTTAATGTGTAAGATTTGGGAACCCTTTTAAGTATAAAATACCTGTGCCAGGGTTCCCAGCTGTTTGATAACAAACTTATTAGTAAATTCCAAAAAACTTTGTCTTCCTCAATTACAATTAATTTTTTTTAACTGTTTACAACATCTAATTCTCCCAATTTTTTTAACAATAAACATTACGTGACGCGTGACACGCGTGAGTGCTTGAGTGAGTGTGTGGGTGCATGTGAGTGAATGAGTTGAGTGTAATGTTAGGTCTCAGGAGCATCTACAAATCTGCGTGAGCTGTGTTCATAAGCCAGTCCTTTAACCTTTTTTTTAGATTGTGGACGGTGAGCGGTTAGATACTAAGCAACCTAATTAATTTGTTATAGATGTAGTCTACCTGCATATTGCGTCTGGTCGAATGTGTGAGTAACTTCAATAAAACGTATCATTCATCTCAGTAGTTACAGGATATTATATATACAGCGAGGAAGTACTGCCGGCGTTAAAGGCACACTGCCACAGGGACCAAACTTTTTAAATTTGTTTTAATTTTCTATTTAATAATTTTTAATTATAGACAATTACATATTATAATTATTATTAAACTATGTAGGTTGAGAATGTTGTAAATAGTACACAATATTAATTATTAATAATTAAATGTTGGATATTGTATATCGTTTATTGATTAGGCAATTTGGTAAACTATATCGATAAACAGACAACTGGCGCGACAAAACCAATCAAATGCTACCAACTGGCAATGACGCACCAAACCACAACCCTTGGATGAATCGCTCAATAATTACCGTCGTATTAGGACTAATATACTCTGATAACTATGAGTAGGTCTATGGGTTTGTTTATATTAAAACAAACAGAAAATAATAAACAATGGAATGTTGTAATTAGACCAATTAATAAACGAATGCCCAATTACCAAATAAAAACTTTAATAATTTAACTTTCATAAAATTAAGTTATAATTTACTTTTGTACTTAACATTTCTAACGATATTTCCAACCCTATCAGTAATTAGAACCAAGCCAAACATACATACCACTATATTTTCACTATCATTATATTTCGATATCACAAGTGTTTATTAAGTATATTATTAGCTGGATAATGATAAACAAAACATTAATAACGATATTAATTTCTCCGGGGCATTCTCTCATCCTGTTTTATCTAATTGATCGTATTTCAAGAAAGTCCCGGGGGAACAACTCACAAACTATCGTTATAATACGGAACATTTAAATTATCTAGTATACGAACTTAATTAATACCTTATATCAATGATGAAGTATTAGTTACTTCATCTACATTAAAACAGTCCAATCTCATAAAGTTTTATTAATCTGCAACAAAATTGTCGAAATCGTTTTAAGGAGTTGCTATATTTGAGTAGGTATATAAAATATGTACATTGTACACCTTTTATAAAATAATCAAGAAGTTTTGATCTATCTAGTGGCTTGAGAGTGCAATTCTCACCTGAGGTTGTAGGTTCGAATAGCAGATGTGCACCAATGGACTTCTTGTTTATGTACAAAAAAGACGACAGCGTGTGTCAATTGTCAAGCACAATTGTATGATAGAACCTTCGTGTCTATCAAAAAACAACAAATGATCACGAAACAGATACAAACACCTGAGACCGCGAAGGTTGTAGCGCCAATGCTCTTTTAATAAAATAATTTTCATTATTTTCTTGTACAAAAATTCTTGTCAAAACTTCATTGTTACAATTAAATGACTTATTTTGTGTTTGCGCGTGAATTTAGCGAGATTAATTTCAACCTTTTCAACAGTTATACATCGATGTATTTTAGTCACTTCAAATAAAATAACAATAAACTGTAATAAAATTCGGAAATTACACTAGGTTTTGGTAAAAACTGGACAAAAATCACTAGTTTTTTACTATCACGTTCATACAGACGGACGCGGGTGGAGGGGCATTTTATATTATTATATTTATGTAGGGATATAACTTAAGAATGTTTTGTATCTCGAAATATTAATACTGAAATAAATATGGAAATATAGACTTCGCATTTAAAACGAGTATTGAAGTATAGTATGCCCCTTATTCATAAAAACCCAATCAGTTTTATTACACTCCCTCTTTTCTTCTCAGTAATAAATACAATTTGAAAGCGACGTTTTCAAATTTGTACATTCAGCTAAAAAGCTGAAAATTTTATCGAAATAAGTCCGTGTCGTGCCTTCAAAGACACTAGACGATTGAAATGAGTTTGATTTCGAAACATTCCTTTCATAAGTTAAAAAGCCTGAAGAAAAAGAAAATCTTGACCTTATTTCATTTGTAGACCGTAAGTGTTCTCAAGGTAAACCATTCTGCGTCGGAATGAAAGAATTTTCATGAGCACTTACTAGTAACGAGTTACGTGAATAAGACGCCAGTCTAATATGTTTGTGAAAGGCTAGCTTAGGAGCTATACAAAAACTATTACATGTGCAATTGGACGTGGTTTCGTTGAATGCATATGTAGTAGGGCATAAAGATAATCACCAGCTCAAAGAATCAGATGTGGAATTATGTATGAGCCATGCCTCTTGCCTTACGAAGCGGTAAACCTTAGTATAACTAGTACTAGGCGGGGCACAGAAAAGGAAACTAGGAACAGAAAAGTGGAGCAAAAAAACGACTAAACTGGTGCCCAAGGAACAGCAAACGAAAAAGAAGGAAAAAACATCTAAGAACGTGGATAGACCAAATTAAACAAACAGCAGGTGGCACAGTGCACCAGTAGCACCAGAAGAGGATTGAAATGGAAATGTATCTGAATTAAATGCCATTATTATTATATAACTAGTAAGAAGATTTCATGAATGATCAATTAGGATATATTTAACTGATCTACTGTTAACATTGAGAGTTCAATCCTAAACAAAAAAAGAAATGGCTGCGTGTACTTATGTACGCGCGTAAGAAATTATACTTCTTTGGCATTATTTAAAAATACTTTTTGATTGCATGCAAATAATTAATTACAATTAAATAATCAAAGACTGGAAAAGGAGTCATTATAGTCAATAAAGTTCAGTTTACATTTGAAAATTTAAATAAATAACTATTTATTATTATTCTCTTACATTAAGTGTAACATAAATTCTATTATTATTCGAATGTTGTTTTTAAATTATGTCCAATAGTTTCTTCCGTCATTCTTTCAATTTTGTGTCACGGTGCGCGCGCATCGTAAAATTTCACTCTCATCAATTTTTCATAACGCGCCTAAAGAAGTATAACTTCAAAAACTTAAAATTTAAGGAATTTAGGATGTTATTTGATACAACAATAATCACTTACTCTTATACTATGTCTCCATGAAGCGCCTTTTATTGTTTTCCCTCATATTCGGAGGTTTTTAATGTTGCTCCCATTTCCGGGTTTTTGTAACTATTTCTGGGTATATGAAAATGGGCTACAAGGTAAGGTTACGGTAAAACAATAACACGTAGTTACTGCAAGTAGAGCTGAACTTTTACGTGCCTTTTTATTCTCAATTCTTACTTTTGTTTACGAGGATTCTTTCAACCCAACCCATTTTTAAATCTAGGCTAAAAGGATGCATTATTGCGGCTACAAAGACGCACAAAATTCGGCTTTTTTTTTTCATATGGCTCTGGCACGGTTTGTGCATTAGCCAGCGTCAAGTATAAGATTTTTATAATTCGTGCTCTGTGCCTTAGAAATTCGACCATGTCCTCCATGTACGGTTTAGGCACTCGCCCGGTACCGCACAAACCTCCCAAAGGCCGAGAACAAATTTAAATTAAATTAAAACTTGCCCTCGAACCGGGAATCGAACCCGGTACCCCTCACCTAGCTGCCACTTAATAAGACCGCTAGGCTATGAGGCCCCCATTCTGCATTTTGTTTGCTTTTTAATATATTTCTTCACTTCTCTGTATGTAATCTGTAAAAATTCAATTTGACGTATAACTCAAATCATAAAATATTTCATATGGAGTCCCATAAATCAACGTTGTAGTCGGGTGATAGGCAGTGGCTAACCGCAGAAAATGTATCAAAATAATCTTTTAGTTTGTACTACCAAAATACGTCACTGTTATTTCCACATTGGTTCTGATCTAAATTCGCCATCTTTTTATGCCACTATTCCATAAAATAATTTACTTTTTTAATGACAATAGTTTCTGTCTACCAAGAGTATCTGTCGGGAAGATCACTAATGTTTGACGACATCTTCAAGTGCTATCTTCATTGATCATGTCTAGCCATACTGCGGTGGATCCATTTCAAGTTGGCATTAATTAGAAGTAATCAATGCTACAATGGAGCTACAACATATTGTCTGCACTATGACACACTAAGGAGCTTAATCAGAATTTATTTTTTATAAAAATACCTCCATTGAGAATATCTTATCCACCTTTTAATAACATGATAACGTAAAGTAATGTAAGAATATAAAGCAATTTACTAAACAACTCTCTCTAGGAAAACTCCTCAATTAAAACTCTTAAAAAGAAAAGCACTCAATTAACATTACGCTCACTGAGTAGAGTTTGCGTCGTATACTTTTATGCTGTAGGGGAGAAGTTGAATGTTTACTTGTTTTATATAAAGGAATTTTTCAATGTTATGTTAAACTATAGAATAACTGGAAGATGTATTAATAATATATTTTATGGAACGGATGGTTCAAAAAATATGTTATACAATACACATGTTATCTCACCATACGCATTATATCCACTAGTGTATTAGAATTTGTTTCCTCTGCATATTAATAAATTTAGTTATCTGACATACGCTGGCGAGCTGAACGTAACGAGCCGTATAACTTCTTAACAAGTAGCTTCAGCGTGTGACTCTCATTCCTGAGGTCGTAGGTTCGATCCCCGACTGTGCACCAATGGACTTTCTTTCTATGTGCGCATTTAACATTTGCTCGAACGGTGAAGGAAAACATCATAATGAAACCGACATGTCTTAGATCCAAAGAATTTGACGGCGTGTGTCAGTCACAGGAGGCTGTTTACCTACTACTAACTGACCTAATCATTTCATTTTCGATTCAGAAATCTGAGGCCTAGACCTAAAAGGTTGTAGCGCCACTGATTTATTTATGTTAAGTTAATAATGAACGCGAAACTTTAAGCACAAAGCGTGGAAACTTACGAATATATAACTCAATACTGAATCTACTTAAACAAAACATGACTTGAATGTTTATACGAAATTTTGGGGTCGGAAAAATGTTTCACGACTCTGTGGTATGCATCTAACAAATGCATGCACTATCTCTCCCTGGTGAATACAAATTGTCTTCTTCGGGGCGAAATAGGCAGAGGGGTCGCATATATTACAAGAACGCATTTAATATCTTAAAAATTCCGAGACATATTTCTGCCGCAAAACAAAAATGGGATTTTCGGCCCTGCGGCGCGCTTCTGAATGTAGTATACCTTGTTTATATTGCGCTGTAATATTAATATATTAACTCAAGATGTAGAAAACAGTTTTTTGTACATTTATGAATAAAATATATTCTTATTAATAACTAAAGTTTATAAAATATATTTTGTTTATTATGGAACATAAGGTACAGGTATCACTTATTCCACGTCATTAAATTATTAATCTCTACTCATCAGCAAAGAAGACAGAGGGTGTAGGCCGAGAGAAAAAGCCGGCGTAAAAAACTCTCGGTACTCTTTTAAAACAGCAAATCATCAAACAACACTTATTTTAAAACAAATATCGCAAATTAATTAGAAGTAGCCTGTCTAGCACTAGTCCCAGGCCCTTTTATCAACTAGATAATCGTTAACTTTATAGTAAGCCTTTTTACACAGCTTTTCTTTAATACACTTCTTAAATTTATTTATATCTTCTTATTTTAATAAAGAAGAGTATCCCTTTTCCCAAAAAATAATTACCAACTTTAGATAGTCTAGTACATGGAAATTGCGGCCTGCGTTTGTTCCGAGTAATAACATTGCCCTGCTGTTACTCAGCTATTAAAGAGACTTGTAACTATAATGAATCTCTTAAATAATGTTTGTAGTTCTATACACGTACGCATAGTTAGCAAGTGTGGTCCATGGTTTAATATAGTCATTGGAAAGTTACAAGTTCTTTTAAAAAACTTATATTACGAGCTGTTACCAACTGTTCATCCTAAAACCAAAAATTAACTTTGCACATCTATATACGCATACAAAAACAAATAGGTGTTTGATTTTTTTCGAATTCATACAATGTTACAGTTATACATTTTCGATTTTAAGGCTGGTTTTACTTAAAATTTTAGACATTGGGGCATATATTAATGTGTAATCCTAAATAATTATTGAGGAAAATGGACTAATGAATGAACCCTTTCAATTGACCCTTCAGAAAAAGGGCCTGAGTACTTCTCTGATTAATTGCTGCCATACTTTGTTGTGCCCCGGACAAAAAAAATACATTTAATTAAGGACTATTAAACATGTTCCCTGTACATACGGATCATTTGATTGAAGTTTTAGTTAGATTAAATTTAAATATATCAGTTACGGTAAGAAAAAGGTTTACAAAATCGTGTGAACACACTGGGTGTGCCTTTGCCAAATATAAAAATTTGTTGTTTTTAAAATTATTCATACTTAGGTTCCTTAATAAATACTTTCAGGTCACACACAACCTAAAGGCGGAGATTAAAATAATTCTACTATTGGTTGATACATCTAAAACTAAATTCCTTTTTTAAAAATTGCTGAATTTAATAAACTCGTTTCAAAGTACAAAATATGCCATAAAAAGTATAAAATAATGTTTCTTATGCAAAGTATAGATTAGTTATATAGTTGTAAAAAAATAAAATAAACTAGTGGCGCTACAACCACTTCAGGTCTTGGCCTTAGATTTCTGAATCTGTTTCATGATCATTTTTAAATCTAATAGGCAAGTAGGTGATCAGCCTCCAGTGCCTGACACATGCCGTTGACTTTTTGGGTATAAGACATGTCGGTTTCCTCACGATGTTTTCCTTCACCGTTCGAGCAAATGTTAAATGCGCACATAGAAAGAAAGTCCATTGCTGCACAGCCGGGGATCGAACCTACGACCTCAGGTATGGGAGTCGCACGCTGAAGCCACTAGGCCAACACTGCTCAAGTTTCAACTATAGCTAATCTTAAAATTACAAATTGTAATAACATTTTGTTTAACCCAATGATTTGACACTTTTTTGTTTGACACCCAATGATTTGATTTTTGAGTAGTCTACATTGGTCTATTAATTGAGAACACAAAAAACCCTTGACCAGGTCTGACTTCGGTAAAAAAGTTTCTACCTTTACTAACTGGAAAAACAAAGGAAACTTTTATTCAAAGAAAAAAGTTTCTTCCGAGTTCGAATTTAGAAAAGTAAATTTTATCCATTTATTATAAAAATGATTTATCTCTTTACGAGTGTATAAATCACCCTCCTGATCAATAGAAGCAAGCCACTTACCTTGTTATACTAACTCCATCCTTATCGGTTATCCATCGGGGTCGCAATGAAGTCTTCCAATAAAATTTGAGGGTGCCTCAGGTACTTCCGACCCCTAGCTTAATCAAATACGGAAGTTAATAACGATTTTTGCTTAAAGGTTGTACTCAAATTTACAGAAATCTGATTGAATCGTGTTTAATCTTCAAAGTTTAAAATTGATAGTGGATCATGTTACTGTGAGATAATGATATCGCCTTTTTATGCAACGTTCTCTAACACCTGTAATTTAATGACACACCAATGGAATTGTTGGCTAATTGATATTCTTTTGTTTTAAATTTGACGTATGTTCAACACGCGGGAATCACGCCAATTTAAAGCAAATGTGTTTCAAAATTGAAGTGGACGCCAGATCAGATATTTAACAAAAAAGCTTCGATAGGTGCTGTTAGTGGTGGTTATATTTAAATAGTATTGTAAGAGTAAAGGCTGCATGTTGCTCACTCATTTTTATTAGTTTTATAAGCGTGTCGAGAACCAAAATCGTCGGAGTCACGCCCCAAGAGTATAACGAGACGGAGGCACACACTGAAACATTATTAATAACAAGTATTGCATTTAATTACCATAGTATTTAATCATTTAGAATTCATTTATTATTTTCTTATACGCGAGTAATTAAATAGTACATTTTATTTTAACATTATTTAGACTATCCCCTTCTGACCCAGGAACCGTAAATATTGGTCCATCGAGCCGAAGCAATACGTCTACTTTTGAATATCGCTATAGGTTGCTGAAGCATTAGAAATGTAAGTACATATATATTGTATTTTTGACGGGAGCATCAGATATTTAAAATTAAATGAAAAGAGGTCTAGCTGACACAATTTTGTATTATTCATTTTGAAATAATTATTTTTCTTTCGTCGCGTTCTTAATTACTGAAGGTCGTGTGTAATACTAATGGCAGTAAGGGCCTCAACCAGGTCCGCTCAGAGAGTAGAGGATCAGCCTCGGGGTGTCATATCATCCACTCTGAATTGATACCGATAAAAATTTAAACAGTAAGCATTTAATGTCAGTATTACAATACGTAACTTGTTACTAAGACTAATACATTTATTTATTTATAATTAGTTTAAATATATAGTAGTTTTCGAAATATAGTTTTAAAACAGACTTGCTCATAGTGACTTATTGAAGAAAATTTCCTATTTTATTTGCGTTTCATTTTATTTCCCAACATAGGTACGTGCCAACGGAAAATTTTCATTTTTCCTTCCGCACATCTGATAAATCCACAGAACATTATTTCCCGAACGCTACGTGTATGCAATATTGCACCTGATACCGCATTTGGCGATGTTGGGCGATGTTGGCCCGTGTTGTCCGACAGTGTGACACATTGCACGCCCACTCTTATTTATATGAGTCACATTTGTATATGCGACGCAATTTGTACGACCATTAAAATTCTCCTTCAAATAGGAAAATTTAATTTACTCCCTACAAAATTGTTTTATATTATGATACTATTACAATAGACAAAATAATAAAACCATGTTTGTCTCGTTAATATATTTGTGTAATATCATGAAAGTGATAATGAAACTCAGTAGCTATTAATATATACAATATACATACTGTAAACATTACCATGAATTATTTTATTTTTTTATTTTACAATTATGATACATTCATTCTCTTATGAGAGACAATCTATGTTTTGTTGTGATACGTATGAATTCGATATCTAGAAATCAATCTTACGCAGTGCCATGAAAAAAAAATACTTCGAATTAGTGTAACATATAAACTTTTTAAAACTTATAAAATTAAGAATTTATAAAAATCACTCTTTATGGTATTAGGGTATTGTATTGTGAATAAGTAAAGACTTAAATAAGATCTCAATTGATCAAATCGGAAACTTAAACAGCTTCCACTTTAGCATTCAATATTGACAGTGATATCGAATCTGACATTTTGTACGCAAGTTTGATGTAGTCCTGGATATCAGTAGCGCTGTCGTCGCAATTTTGGGATTGCGCGGAACAAAAACTTATTATTGAGATCGAACTCAGACGGTATCGCTATTTTTACAGGGTAAGGACCTTGGTCTCTCTTATGTATCTACTATTATTTATAGGAAATTAAGTTAGTGAGTTGCACTATTCTTTAGTTCTGCAATTTAAATAAATTTCATAACAAATAATTGAATTCGCCTGAAATACGGCTGCAAGAATGACTTTTGAATTACGAACACGCGAAGGTTACACTACAGTAGATGGGTGGGTTTACTTTTTAGGTTGAAACTTTCATCGTCTAAATTAATGACAAGATACTAAGGTTACACCAGTTCGGACGACCACGTTGAATTGTTAATCATGGCTCTGGGGAAATCAAGATGCACAGTTACGGAAGATATTTTCAGGTGTGATTTAATTTGGGACGCTTTACTTATAAATTCTTAAGTTTACGAGTTTATGGATGCCCGTAAAATACTTAGAATGCCGTTCCCTTGTGCTCGGTAAAAGGGAGATACCTCAATAAGAAATAAAGAAAGAAAATATTTAGCCACGAAACAGAAAAATGATTTCTTACAAAGCTGAATAGCTATCAGAATATCTACGTAATGAATATATACCAAACATTTATTTACTATTTTTTTCAAACTATACTTTCCATATCACACTTAATGTAGCGATAAAGACTGTAATATTCAGTAACACACATACAAAATCCCACTGTTTATTATTTCTTTTAAAATTATTTAACTTATTTTATCAAATTAGTTTAAAATAGCAAAAAATAAGGTTAAAATAAATAAAAATTATTAAAAAGAAGCCTTCGAACAATTTATATATTGTAAACGAAACTTAGTAAATTCCATTAAGCTGAGTTGGTAGTATCATTTGTTCCACCACATTGATCCCCGACAAAGAACGGTCAACTGTAATTGTAACATAAATACGCTATTAATGTCCATTATACCCTACAAAAAACAAGCTATAAATTAACAGACCACAACCATGTATCTTTCGAACCCCACTAGATTCATGGTGGTCGCTATTTATGCTCTGTTTTAGTTGATGTGTTGCAAATAACAGCCTATTGCGTGAAGTAATGAAAATACAACAGATAATTTAAATTTATTACACGACTAACTTCCGCTCGTGTTTGTTAAACTTCGCTACGTAAGTTGTCTATATGTAGGAGTGTATTAAGATGTTTTGCATTGCACAGAATATTCCAGATTTACGTTGTTAATATTTATATACTTCCATGACTTCTTTGACTATGGTACACAGGGGGCTTATAGTCACACACACAGCCACAGTAAGCCTCCATCGCGATCGGACTTGAACGTCGCATTTTATCTCGCTCCATGTCTTTCCGTTTCTCTTTACCTCGTCTACAACTGTACGATGCCAGGTTTGCTTGGGACGACCACGCTTCTACACTTCCTGTGGGTTCCAATAAAGCACCTATATATTGCTGTATAGGAAAGTAAATACGCCTTAAATTTTACGAAAAACCAAATTATACGAAATAATTATTGTTTTATATGAAATTAAAGTACCGTGCTGAACGACAACTCGAGCATCATACAAGCAACAATATTACACAAAAGATAACGTCATTTTTTTTCGTATTTTAAATTTCGAATGATGTAAAATACATTGGGAACACAGGTGTATAATACGTCAAGAAGACATTCGGGAGCATTGTAATTTATTGAAAAATATTATTGTAGCATGTGTTGGTATTTTAAAAAATAAATGTGCTTTCAATATCGTAGGATATATTAAATGCAGATATTCTAAGTAAACTAACGTTTTATCGTTTTTTAAAATCTGTCAAACATTATAAGTGAATGTCTAGACTTAATCAGATTAAAAGCCACTATCGGCAAAACTAAGTAGTGGGTTTCCTACTTTATAATTCATAGTAATATAAACCGAGGTGAGGATCCTAGTATTTGTAAAGATTATTTATTAGACACAAACCATTATAAAAATAGAATTAGGACTCCTAATTCCTTTTTCAAATTATTTAAAAACAAATCGATATTAAATGTATAATAATCTGGCTAATTGGAGGCATTTTCGTTCAAATACGACGACCCATAATTGAAGCTTCATAATTAATTTATCGAAGATTTAATTAGATGTTTTATTAGTAATTATAATTTGGCTAAGTGAAAGTAACTTACGTATGAGCTTCATTAAAGTGATGGAAGGAAATTAAATGGAATTTCTTGGCTTTCTTATTTATTATTATTATTTTATTTCATCATTCAACCTCTTTTACTGTCCACTTTTTTCCCTTTTACAATTTTTGGGTACCACCTCATTATTGTTTTACTCCACTTCTCAGCTCCTCGCAAGGTATGTCCTGTCCATCTTCCACTCCTTTCGAATACTCTTTGTAACGTACGTAACGTAGCTCTAATAAGTTTATTTATTTACTAGCTGGCCTGGCGAACATCGTACCGCCTAACAATCTATTCTTTATTTTTTTTTAAATACTTATTCTGCTATTCGTGACACCGGTCTAGCTAGAAAGATAAAAAAAGAAAGTTGATAAGACAACAAATACATTATGTCAAAAATAAAAAATTACCTTCCCGGAACCCCTCCACTAACACTTGAACTCTTTGCTATGGTATTAAAGTTCAAATTGCCTTTAAATATTATTACAAATATTTTGTATGGGAATATAGAAAAGTGTTGTTTTTAGACTTTTCACTCAAAATTCATTCTCGTACTTCAAGGAATATTATAAAAAAAGAATCAGACAAATCGGTCAAGCCGTTTTCATGTTATGTCGTGACAACGGAAAATGGGTTTCATTTTTATATACCTATATAGATTAGCTCATCAGTACTCCAACAGCTAAACAATATCCAAAAAATTACATTATACACAAAAGGCGCAAACGGAATATACATTCAAACATAAACATAAAGCACAGTTAAAAATTAAATATTAAAGTTATTTAAAGCTCTAGTGGTAACTGCTACGAAACGTTAATCGATCTTCACTCTGGCGGTTATTCCATAAAGATAAACTTTAAATGGACGCTCTATAGTCTGATGATATTCTCTATAATCCTTGATTTTCTATATAAATCACTTGCACCGGTACTCTTCAACTCACAATAGCGAGAGAGCCAAATCAACATCAGTGCTACGGATATTAAAAGAAACTATATCGAAATTTCATACAAAATATTCGGGGTCTCTTTCACTACCAGCATCGGAAGTTACATAGTGCCGTCACTGACTGTTAACGCATATTTCAGGTTAAATCTAAGATACCCTTAGATCATCGTTTTTCTCAACCATTTTTGGTCTTGCGACCACTGTTAAATTATAATAAAATGTACATAGCTCGCTATTTTTAACGAATCTTTTGTACCTATATGTATTTAGTATTTCTTATTTTTAACAGACTGCGACCCCCTTTTAAAACAAACTCGAAACCCCCCCCCCCCCCTTTGCTTGAGAAACGATGCTTTAGGTAAATTCAATTCAAAAATCATTTAATCATATGCTTCTAATTTTACATTTAGTGCCAGTTCTCAAATCAAGGGCGTAGAACGGAAGAGAAGAACTGGCAATAAACTCTCCGCCACTCTTTTTAATCGCCATGTTTTTTTTTACACAACGTTTGTAAGGAGCTGCAACCATTAAACCATGTTCCACATGACATCTTAAGTAATTAATAATAATAACATAAATTAAAAACAAAGAGTTGTCCTCTATCAGCAGGAGGCATGGTGAAATAGGAGCACGCACTTAAATAATATCGTCCATCAAAAAAGATAAACATGCAAATGTTTCATTAGTTAGGATATAGACTTATACTAGGAGGAGGACTTCTAATGCAAAGAATACATATTAGATACAGGAACAAGACGCCTAATGAGAACTAAATCGTTTGAGTTACTAAAACTAGTGTATTAAATATAAGTGCAAGTGCGGTTCGGCCACACGGACATAGTGCCAAAACATTACAGAACACTAAGACTATTAGTGAACATTATCTTAGTTTAAGCTATTCACTAGAATTGTAGAAAATTAAGTCAACATAATATTGCTTATTAGCCATAATTATTGTTTAGGCTAAATATTAATTAATATATTGTCGAACTTTCTATTGTTAACTTTATAGTTAGATTAAAAATGTAAGATGATTAATTAAATTATTGTTCAAATAAGAGATAATTTATTTAAATAAAACTATTGTAACGGATACGTAAGAGTGTACAAGAAACGGTGTAAATATAATAAGTCCGCAAAACGTTTTATTTAAATACTCACTACTCCCGTATACCAAAAACAATATTATTTATGTTCCTAGAGAAGTGTCGTACCAAGGCACTTATTCATAAATCATTGGAATGTCAAACAAGTCAATTAAATAGAGTAAAAGCAAACAAGTGAAGGTTAACATTGAGAACAAACACCTGAAGGAACCCGGTGCGTGACCTGAACTTTTATTGACATGTAATCCTGTAACCGATGGGTGAGTGAAACTAATAGACTAGTATAGATAGAAGAATGTTATTCCAAATTCAAATGGAAACACGTATTTTCTAAATAAATAGTACCTACCTACTTATTTTGTTTTCAAATAAAAAAATGCAAATATAATAATAATAAAGCCCGTTTTATTTCCAATGATGACATAAACAAATTATAATATATAGCATAGATTATTTTACATTTTTTTTCTTTTGCTTTTTATCCTATATCCTAGCTACCTTCAGTACCTACCGTCGATGAGAGAGTATTTTTCCAACTGACTCTGTCTATGGCTCTCTTTCTCCATTCCTGCTACCGCTTATCGTATCTTAGATTCAACCTGATTTCTTCTATCCACCTTTTTTTTGGGCAACCTCTTCTCCTTCTTCCTCTTATCTTTATTATTGTAAAAACTTTGTGCATATTTTTCAGAGAACTGCCCTGCGATTCTGTAACTCACTTTTCGAACTCATTCTGAAAAGGTGGGAGCTTGTAGTTTATTGTTTATTAGAATGCCAAATCATAAAATGACTGCTTCACGACTGAGACTTGAGAGCGACCGCCGATGCGAAAACCGCTGTGTGAGTTCGAAAAGTGAGTTACAGAATCGCAGGGCTGGTCGAACGGATGAACGTGACATTTGACTCAATCAAAGTATGTATAATGTGTAGTTATCTATTTTTCATATTTAATACGATTATTTTAGACATATACGATAGAAAGAATTATACGATAGATACTTTTTCTATTAGATACTCTAAAATCCGATATATACGGCATTAATGATGTGTTTTATAAAAAAAATCTACAACTGTGTCCTAAAGAAAATCTTTATTCACAAAGAAATAAATAACAAAAGAAAAACATTCTCTTTGCTACTGCATTAAGTTGAAGACAAGAGACGACTACAGATGTGATATAAAGTATCAGTTTCCAGTTAGTACGTTTTGGTCGGAAAATAAAATTATAGAGTACCTTTTTTTCGTAGACGGAAAACGTAATACAATTCGAACGCGAATTGAATACTAATCGCGTGTTTCACTCATGTGGAGTATCGATTTCTTGCCGCAAACGGCATCCCTAAGTTTTACAGGTATTCTTAAGATGTAAGTGGGAGTCTGCATTGCGATTTTTATGTTTTTACTGTAACAATCTCTAATGTCGTACTTTCTTGCAATTTTAATATAAAACTAGCTGTTCCCTGCCACGCTTCGCTGTAGCACATTGTGATTGAATGGTTGAGAAATGAGAAACAAAACAAAGAAAACATTTCATAGAATTTTCATTTTGCAATACTTGTGGAAAAAAATAATGAAAAAACAATCCTTGATGCTGCTTATATATCATGCCAAAATTTCAGCTCGATCGGTGCAGAGCTTTTTGAGTTTTTGAAGAGTACACAAACCAACATAACATTGTTATATATATAGACTGGCTCCCCCGCGAATTTAGTTTCTACTTTATGTGATTTTACTTAGCCTACGTTTTTAGTACATACCAACCTGGAACATTTTGCTATGCTACCTTTTTAGGGTTCTCTGTTAATTTTTCTATATCGTCAAGATTTTAATTAACAAATAAAAATAGGGGTTGATCGTAGAAGGTTGAAAATTAGGGGTTGTATAAATTTTTGTATATTGTATCGTAACAAAATTAAAAACAAAAGAAATTGTTTAAAATAAAAAAAAATTGGGGTGGAGACCCCTTTTCACTTAGGGGTTTGAAGTAGCTGATTCTCAGACTTACTGAATATGCAAAGATAAATTCATAAGAATTGGTCGAGCCGGTTCGGAGGAGAATGGTAACGAATATTGAAACACGAGAATTTTATGTATTAGATTCTAAATTCATCTACGTTCGTCGTGTTACTCCATGCATTGGTCATCCTTTTTATCTCGCCGCCTGGCGTTCCACAACACCCCCGCACCACCTGCCAGGAACCAGGTGCCAATATCATCGGGACTTTCGAATAGAAACGACTTATTATACTCGCAAAGATCGGCAACTCACCCGCTAGCCCTCCGGTGTAGCAGGTGTTCATAGGCGGAGGTAGTAGATCATTTCAGCAACCAGTACTAGGCCTTGTTGAGTCCAGAGCCAGTAGGGAATTGACCACAGAGCCCAATTTCTTATATTCTCCTTTAAAAGACTGACAATTACTTTTTATATCATTTAACCTCCGACGTAATTTTAAATTAACGGTGAACAATTTGTATTTTTCTTAATTTTTTATTTTTATTCAACTTGTTACTAGAATATTATAAAGTTCTTTGTCGCATAAAATTCTTTCTCCACGTTTAGTCGACAAAGGAAAACAGCGTAGGGATACATAAAGGAAATAAGAAGTCCCGTCTTAAAACGTCATACTAGACAGTACAAAAACTTAGGTCAACTACCTTTTATAAGAAAACGTTTAATATGTATACGAGTTTATTTCCATGACTTTAAAAGTTTACATAACCTATATCCGATCGTTTAAAATATACTGTATTTCAATCATAATAATTGACATAAAAACGTAGATAATAATAAAATAATATCATACTTTTATTATAAGGTTCTATTATCTAGTAACTTAAAAATTATGATAAACACATCCAGAGAGACATTAAAAGTAACAGATGATCAAGCAAGCCTTTTTGCGTCGTGTAACCAAAGTATAATCAGAAAGCCCTAGTAAAAATAGAAAGTCGCCTTAAAAGGATGAAGATGGTTGATTAAGTTGGACGTGGGTCGACGGAGCAAAGGTAAATCCCTCTGACCAAATACCACTTAAGGATGCCTTCTTACCGCCGAACGAATAAAAGCTTTGACCCGAAACTCTCGTATCAGTACAAGGACGGTCGATATAATCTGTGACCTCTGTTAGCTTTGTTCTTTTTGCGATTTGGACAAGAAAATATTAATCGTAAGTTAGTAGCAAATCGCAAAGGCTTTCATTTCAATCATCTTGATAGGGATTTAAAGGATGCGCACTTGTAAAATTGTCATACAAAATCATTGATATGTGTGTTCTTCTTTAAATCTTTTTAAAATGTGATAAACAATAAACTACAAGCTCCCAGCTTTTCAGAATGCCAAATCATAAAATGACTGCTTCACGACTGATTTGAGAGCGACCGCTGATGCGAAAACCGCTGTGTGAGTTCGAAAAGTGAGTTACAGAATCGCAGGGCAGTTCGAAATTAAATGAGTCTAGTGTCAAATTCCAACCTTTGTAACCTCTTCGGAATTAGTAATACTTGTTATATCATATTTATAATACACTAATTCAAAATAACTTTATTGTTCTACCATAAAATAAGCAATTTATATACACAACAAAAGACGAGCGTTTCTAATAATTCCTAAACGCAAATATTTCATCTTTAAACAATGATGCATACATTGCATCTCGATATTCCTTTTATCCGACAAATATTCTTTAGTCGATAGAATATGTTCGTGTACAACGTCAGTAAATTTCAATAATAGAATGGTTTCATGGTTTCTTGAAGATTGTAGGAGAGAATTTTCCGAGTGCAAATCTCATGCTTACGTCGGCAGGACTGGAGTGCGCTGAGACATTTCAAGAGCGTTAAAGTTTATTTTTCTTTTAAGAACTTAGAGTGGCACTCCCAGTGTCTGTTACGTTGTGTGAAGCTTCGTAAATGCTAAGTTCTTGTTTGTAATGTAATGCTAAGTTTGCTGTTGTTTGAGGACTGAAAATTCGGCATGTTAACAGATGTCATTTTTTTTTATGTCGTATAATAAATTATAGATAAAGGAATATTGAGATTTTTAATTAAAATAATTGTTTTAGGCTTAGCACACTGTACACCGCAGTATAACATTAATTTAAATAATAATTTTAATGTTTTTACGTTACAACATATACTTTATATTTTAATTTATATTGTAATTAAAAATTAAATCAACGCATTAAAAGTCAACCACATAAAAAGCCAAACTTAATAAAATTACCCGCAGCACAGAAAATAAATAAATAATAAAAACAAAAAAATAATATCCTTAATATCTACATCACAAAGGATCGGCTCGGCTTAAGCAAATACTGCGTTAGCGAGATAAAAATTTCCGCCGCTATCAAGTTGTATGAAAAATCGTTGAAAATATACGCCATTTGGCAAGCTTGATTTTGCCGAGTACACAGTAACGAGCCATTTCAGCAATAACTTACTCGGTTTTATGAGAGCCTGGTCCGTCTAAATATTTACGGAATAATTAGGTACCTATATGGTAACATTTTTTGCGTTTATGAACCGGGTGTGGTTTATGTTTTAATAAAAAATATTTTTATAAAAGGATACGCTCTGCCTTGTGAGTTTTGATTATATGAAATAAAGACTGTTCTTTTGTTGAAAGAGTCCTGAGTTCTTACAACTGAAAAAAATGGAATAAGCAAAATGCATGAGAACAATGTACACTACATATAATTTTTATAAGTTTTTGCTTTCTCTTTAATAAGAATTTAAGATGTTTTATATAAAACAAATACACAGGGTATACAACTAAAGATAATATTCGCATATATTAAGATATTTTTATGACAAAATAAACACGCCGCGATACAGCTGACACGCACCTACTCTACTACCCTTTCGTTATTTAAAACTTTCAATGAAACAAGCTCAATCGCTGTTTCTTCTTAACAATAAACATATAAACTGTCTAGCAGGGGGCAAACCATAGATTTATAGCGTTAGATAGGCCCCGATACCAATAACTGTGGCATTGTTTTTGAATGTGTGCGTTAACAAAATGCCGACAACACCTGTGCAATCTACGTATATACACAACAAGTGTACTGAGAAAATAGTGTCATCTCTTTTTCTCCTACATTAGTTGCAAACACTACTTTCTCTTTCGTGCACTCACCATTTAAATTTGTTATTTTAGACAGTGCGGAAGGAAAAATAAAAGTTTTTAAATCAAATCGCAATACTTACGAGTGAAATGTTACACCTCTGGCTTTATTTGTGTTTCTAGAATTGTTGTTGCACTTTAGAAAGGCACACTAAACTGCTCGCAAACATCCTTTACAACACGTCCGGCTAACACTGTGTTTAGGGGTGCACTGATCCCAGGTTAGTGAGTTCACTCACTTCGACTGTGCGACAACACGGCGCGGTCTCACTGCGGTAAGGGCCTATCTAACGATATAAATCTATGGGGCAAACAGGCAGGAGGCTCACCTGATTTTAAGTGATACCATGGATACTCACAATGCCAGAGGGCTCGCGAGTGCGTTGCCGACCTTTTAAGAATTGGTACGCTCTTTCTTGAAGAACCCTAAGTCGAATTCGGAAATACTTCTGTGGGCAGCTAGTCCAATAATAAAAAAAGGCAAAAACTGCCTAAAAACGCTCAGTCGTGGAACGTCGACGGACGTCGAGGTGATACGTGTGGAATTTCCTATTCTGCCTCGACCTCCGATGATGAAATTCAGCTGCAGATATTAATCCGAACCATTACTCGCGAAAAAGCGATAGCAGATGCAGAGTGACCCCACATCTCTACGCAACGGCAAGGGATCAAGCCGCTCGAAGAGGGATTGGCCGTCGACGATTCGAACCACTCTTCGTTGAATACAGTCAAGTGGAAGGAGCTGGTACTGGGGAGCTTCAGCCCAAAGGTGAGAACAGTACTCCATGTGGGGCCGAATTTGGGCTTTATATATCTTGCTTCGCGTTTGAGAGCCGTGTGCTGAAAGCTCATGTCGCAGAAACACTTTTTTTATAATTTACAAAGAACAGATTTACTTAATATCTATTCATATTTTAAATCGGCTTATCTTATTCATATATTCTGCCATTAAAACTAAACACGTTGACAATTGAGTTCCAAACATTAATAAAAGCACTTCCTCTATATAATTGATAAAATTACGTTCAAACCCTGTAAATGTAGCAAAACTCATTAAATTCTAACTTTACCTGCAAAATTACCCAATAAGATGGCTGCCTGTAATCTAACCCTTGTCAAATTAACGTACATAGTTTCCATGCCTCTAGTTTCATTATATTTTACGGTACAAGTGTAGGTTAATGATAATAGGTAATATTAAACCGTACGTCAACGACACTATGAATATATTAGTATGAAAATCTAGACATAGGATACCGCTTATATTATACCGCGATACTTGACCGCAATTATGTGGCTAGATAAAACACAATTTTTTAAGAGTACTCTTAGACAGAGGGAGTATTTAAGAGTGTCGTAGTCTTAGGTAGTGTTTTTTTCTACTTCTAAATATTATATTTCTATTATCTAGTTAAAAAAGGTAGTTAGTTGCCTCTTAACTTAACTTACTAGCAAAATGCAGTCCCTCACTTTGCTAATTTGGTCCTAAATAATTAAAAGTGATTTGAATTTGGAATTATATTGGTATCTAGTTAATGTTTGACCACAAAAGAGCATTTTTTATAAAATATAACGGACTGGTGAAAATGGGTAAGTGTGAAAAATTTAAGAGTCTCGTCGCCGTAGACAGTGTTTTGTGTTTCCTAATATTGAATTCCATAAAAAATTTTCTAACACATCTATACAAAAAGTGGTTGCCTCTTACAGGTGTCCTGCACTTTGCTAATATAATCCTAGATGATTAAAAGGGATTTGAATTTGGAATAATATTAAATAATAATAATAATACTATTTATTTATTTTATTTATTTATTCTTTATTACCTTACAAACATACACATAACAAAAATACAAAAAAAACATGTTACAAAAGTTATAAGGCAACGGGCGGCCTTATCGCTAACAAGCGATTTCTTCCAGGCAACCCTAATGTGAAACAATAAAAAAGAAACACCAACAGAGGGTAGAGTACAAGAATTGCAAAAATTATTAACAAAAAAATTAAACTCAAAATAACCCGTTACTATAACTAAAATAAAGTATAGTCTAAAGGAAAAATAACAATAATAATAAATAGAACTATGTATAGACAAACATTTAAAATACAATATAATACAAAAGGTTAACAGTGTCACAATAATTAATATATATAAGCCGAGGCAGCTAATTACGAGGCAGAAAGAAAATGATCAAAAAGAAGCTTTTTGAATAAATTTAAGGACTGAGCTCGTCTAATGTCAATTGGAAGAGAATTCCATAGCAGAATACTTTGCACAGTAAAGGAGGAGTGATAGAATTCAGTTTTATGGATAGGAGTTTCAAGAATTAGGTTGTCAAGAGAACGCAAGTCAAAACTACCGCCAGAGAGAAACATAAAATTTTGCTTTAAGTAACTAGGAGTTTTAGGATTAAACAGAACATTAAAGAGAAGTTGTAAAGTGTGCATCTTACGCCGCAATCGAATGGGTAGCCAATTAAGCTTTCTTCGGAACTCCGAAATATGGTCAAATTTACGAAGCCCAAATATGAACCTGATGCAAACATTTTGTAAGCGCTCTAACTTATCAAGCTGCATCTCAGTTAAATCAGGATAACACACATCAGCGTAATCAAGAATAGAAAGTAAAAGAGAATGAGCAAGAGAAATTTTAGTTGAGAAAGGCAAAAAATTGCGTAACCTATTAAGTGCGTGAGAGGAAGAAAAAACCCTCCTGCTTAGTTCATTAATTTGAGGCTGCCAAGACAGGGTTGTATCCAAAGTAATGCCCAGGTTCCTAACAGTGGAGCAAAACGGAACAACAGTACCATCTATAGTAATATGGGGTAAAGTTGACCAATTTATTCTCATTATATATGATGCACTCCCGATGATAATAGACTGGCTCTTATAAGGGTTTATCTTAAGACCATACGACTTACTCCATTGAACTACCTTGTCTAAGTCTAAGTTTGCCGTCTGAATAGCAGTCGGCAATTCATTGAAAGTAGACATATTAGTAAATTTTTAATCAAGAAAATTATATGAATATGTTGACTGATGACAAATAATCCACAAGCGCACTAAATATAAAAATAACGTAATTCTTAAACGTTCTCTTTGTATCTTAAAGCGGTGAAAAAGTAATGTCCACCTTAGGAGCGATCATATTATAAACTTTTATCTTATTATCATATTACGTACTGCCTCTAAGCTGTAAATCTGTATTATAGGATATATGCGTCATCTAAAACAACCATTGGCTCATTTGAAATTCTGTCTGGCATTGTACATACAAGTGCAAACTGCGTAAACTACCATAGACTTTTTTCTATTAATAGAGAAGTAAATCGCCTTATAATATAATAATCTTCTTATAGTGCCATCTCCTTGCGAAGGTTGGCGATCATCATGGCTATTTTAATTTTGGATGCCGCGCTTCTAAACAATGACTTGGTGCTTTGACCAAACCATTGTCTCAAGTTTTTCAACCAGGACGTGCGTCTGCGGCCAGGTCTCCTTCTACCTGCCACTTTGCCTTGTATGATTAGTTGAAGGAGCTCATATTTTTTGGAGTTGCGTAAAACGTGTCCGAAATATAATAATGCTTTGAACAAAGTATTATTTTCCGTTAACCAAATTCATCTTCGTATAAATGCGACATTTTCTTCTTAACGACTTCAATTAGATTATGTAGGTTTCTGTTTTACCATGTAACTAAATAAACTGACAAACAAAAGAAGCTCCATTACATTCGAGACACACGTCACGTCGAAGCTAACTCAAACAAAGTTTCCGATTCGTTAGGAGACATAATACATACGTGGTTTTATATAAGGCAGTAAATCTGTGTATGTATTATTATTATTAAGTAGATAAACACAGTAGCAATTTAAGCTGATACGCTCGTATTTGCGTATTTGGAGAAATTATCCAATCTGTTTTTAAAAGAGTTGAGGTGCACTAGTTTCACCGGAAGCCTATTCTAACCACCCACTACTCGACTTGAAAGAAAGTTCTTTAGGGAATTTGTATTACACTGAATGGTCTTCAGTTTTAAAGAATGTGCCTGTATATGTTACAAATATATCGTAAAATTGTATGTATCGCCACATTATGATAAAGATCGCGATGATAAACAATTGAAAGAATATACTGTAACGTACCGACACAATTTTCCACATATGCCCGTGATGTACATTGTATACCTATTTGCCGACGGCTTATGACGATTAAGTACTTTAGTCAAAATATTATTAGAGCGATTTATTATGCATTATTAAAGCGTTTGAGTACTAATATACCTACGTGTGCTTTAGTTAGGGTCAAATACGTGCGTTATAATAATTTTAATTTTATCTATATTTTAATCAGGCGGAACATAAGAGGATTGTTCGAAATACCATAGTAATTTGTATTTTTTTTAATTGTAGCTCATAAATAACAAAACTAAGTTAAAATTTATGTCATCCGTAAAATTTTCGCAAAGTTCGAAATCTGTATCTTCCTCATTGAGATAAATGTATAACAATTTAAGATTTCCGTCTCTCCCCTTAATTACGCAGACAAACAAATCACGAGAAAGATCCCATCTCATTCTCATCTCATTACCGTGGACGCATTTAATTAAAATTCACCCTCCCATCGACTTTGTTTTTAGGGTTTCCGAAGTCGTTATTATCACATTCCGTGAACAAATGACGTCTTTGATTCACCCCACGTACTTTCAAATAACATTAGACACATATTATATTAAGGGTCACGCATCCTTTTAACGGATTGAATATACTGAGAGTTGTATGTTTTTGCTACAGGGCTGTACAAACTTTATAAGCAGACTACATCGGCCGCTGGCACGTGTAAATATATGACGAGATTACGAAAAGATATAGATGCAAACACAATAATAATATATCATAAATTCATAAAGCATAAAAAAACGATACATTTAAAAAAAAAATAATTAAAATGAACTAGAAGATTCCAACCAACGTTACAGAAGTTGGCTAAAAAAGGAAAGACAAACAAAGATATAATGAAATAAAAGTATGTATCTTGTTGCAGCCTTCATATCATGAGCGGAACACCAAAATCTTCGGGCGCGTTAACGTTACGATACACAATTTTTTTTCTATAATATGTTCTAGACGATACGGTGTGTGATTAGGAATTTTTAAATTCATCTGTCCTACTGTTCATATTAGACTTATCAATTTAAACTACGAACCATAGCTTACGAATTAGAAAAGTAGATATCTATAAAAAATACTCTATTATTTCATATTTACGCTAACATCGAAAACAAATAGTAAATAACCAATACGAACATTATTCCGCTGGTCCGTGGGGATAAAAGCGGCCCAATGTAAGTGAAAAAGCGTGTCCCATTAGTATGTATGACTAAAAAACCTAGGTCACTGTAATCCACATCATTCGCAGCGATTATGCGGGTTTGAGCAAGATTGATGACGAACGTACCAGCACAACTTAGGCGAAATCCCTTAGATTATGCCCGTAAATGGCAATTCATAGCTGTTGTACGCTTTATTCAGCGGATCGCACTAATGAATAGATCTGTTATGGGATTTGTCTTAGGCCCAGCTTCATATACCTTAAGCATTTAATTATATTCATTAAGTTTTACGCAAATTGTGTTATATCTGCACAAGTACTGGAAGTACTTAATATGTATAACTAAAAATAGGAACTTAATTAATCTAAATCAATCTTGACATGATGAAGAAATATTTGAAGACCCATATTTAAAGGGAAACCTTAAACGTAGCTACTAGCAGAGTAGTGTTAGGGATTGTAAGCCTTCTTGACAGGAACATAACATTTTTATATTCAGTAGCCAACTAGGGCCCAGTCTTAACCCTTTTGACTTTTTATGTTCAACGTTGTCAAGCGCCCAAACCGGCTATTCTCAATCCGGTGCGTTGCTAAATTTTTATTAGCACTGCCTTTCTGATACAAAAAGTGATAGTGTTCTCAAAGCCCGAGGGTACGCTTAACCTATTTTCATTCTCTGTTTATTCCCTTGGAGTTATGCGAGTTACGTTCTATGAGCGCGAGGCTTTTCAATTTACTACGCAACCTTCTTCTAAAATAGTTTCCGAGTCAGAACAGCTATTACAGTAAAACTTGTTTTAGTGGAAAAGTAAAACTGAGACGGCTGAAAATGTAAATGAAATTCCTATCCGAGCGCCGGGAATCTCGATGTAGTTCCTTGCAAGATATTATGTCTCACTTCTTACTTGTTTCTTAAATTAAACATTCACTGGATAAAATGTAAATTTCTACTATATTATTTCAATAGAATTGATAATTTTACCCAATATTATAACTTAAGACTTCTTGAATAGATACTATCTAATCTGTCTAGAAGATAGGTTCTTATATCGCAATTCTGGGGTTCTAGTTGTCCACCTACAATAAAGTACAAGAGCATGTACACCTGTGTTACATGCTCTTGTACGCTACACTTAAAAATGTATTACGTAATTACTTTACATATCTATTATAAACTACGTATATGTCATAGTTATCATGGATCTAATTCGACTTACCGTATAATAATTAGACGCACCGGATATCTAGATATAGGAGTTAGTCCAAGCCGATTGACGCCATGAATAACCTAATTGGAATTTAGATCGACATGATCGTGCGGACGTATGTATGTAGATTTACAAAATATGACTTCGATACTTGATCCATAAGATGTTCAGATAATCATAAGTAATATTTGGTCAGTAAGTAATATTGACATTGTTCTTATACCATTGCATCTTTAATCAATAATAATCCAATAGAGCAACAACCTTTTGTCATTTCTTTATCAAATTCGTGAACAGCTATCTTTGTGCGCCACAAGATTTCTGGGTTCAGACATCCTTCCTATCCTATCTATCCTAACGATAATCGAGGGCAAGTGAAGAATAGATATATCCGTTGATGTACTGAAGACTCAAACGCCTGAACAAGCTCGAGAATCTCACATCAATTCGCTAAATTCCACTTATTTTATTCGTAATTCGTCACAAATTAATATTTCAAATTAGAACACATTACAGAATCAAAAGTATCTCATTCCCAGCAAAGAGGAAATGATGACGGAACGTAAAATAATAATTTTAGCAATAAATTCAAGAACCGCAACGTTTCATCACAGAATTTTTCATTAGTCAAAGCAATTTGCCGTGCCTTCACCGGCTCTAACTCAATAACAGAGGACGAAAGGCATCCGAATATAAAATTTCTTCAATTATTCACAACCCGCTCGAAGGCCAATATTCAGAATGGATCACAATTAGATACCCTTGCCGCTATTTCTTCAAAGAGACGATTTTAATTTAAATCTGGCCCTCAAAGCCATATCCGGCGTTATTAGGATAGTCCCAGCAAAGCGCTTTGGTCCCCTATTAATAGGGTACAACTAGGAACTGCAAATTACGATAAATGGTTCACCTAACATATTCGTATGGCATTTTAGCAAACTGTGGAAATGTATATTTATTACAATATATATAATAATATACATTATTATCACATATGTATAAATATTAATTTGATCATCATTTAATTAATTACTCTAAGAATCCCTCCACCATATGCGACAAGATACTCAAAATAGTTCCAGTAGTACGAACACGAATTACCTGCATAATTCGCCAATGTTTCGAGTTTTATCTAACTATGACACTAATTATGAGGATATTAATATTTTCCACCTCACCAAAGAGGATGTGAGAAAATATTTGAAGAGTCGGGAAGAGTTTGACTTTGTTAGTAACAAAGTAATTTTTTCTTTGGAATATTAAGTGTTAATTGTCCTTTCTTTAATGTTAAATTTCGGTGTTCTTTATTTTTTTTCTTTTAGTATATTAATGTACCTACTTATGTTTTTTTATTTTATATACAGGGTGGCCAAAAAGTCGTGGATCAAATGCAAATAGGGGATAGATGAGGTCATCAGCGGCAAAAAATTGTTCTACGGGAGGTCTCTAAGGTCAACCCCTGCAGAGTTATTATTTATTTTGGTTTTATATGAAAATTGACTTTTTTTTACTAATTCTTCTTAAAATTCGAAAATATCTACATCCTGTATCTTTCTCATAATATCCACTAGATTGGTACTGATGAGTTCTTGCGTTAGACATACTATTTATAGTTGTTTATTGAGTGTATCAAGATAATATTAAGTGATACGATATAACATTTTTTCAAATCATAAATTTTTCTTTACTTTGAACCCCACTGTGAAAAAAAATTACTTCACCGAAAAGTGTCCCTGTACTACAAGTTTTGGCGCATTTAATAGGGATTCTGAAAAGGTATTACACGTGGCCAGGAGTTGCTCTAATATCTTTCTAGGAACAATTACAAATAACTTAATATTATCTTCAACACCCTCAATAAACAACTATAAATAGTATGTGGTTAGCAAGAACTCATCAGTACCAATCTAGTGGATATTATGAAAAAGATACAGGATGTAGATTTTATCGAATTTTAAGAAGAATTAGTAAAAAAAAGTCAATTTTCATATAAAAACCAAAATAAATCATAACTCTGCAGGGGTTGACCTTAGAGACCTCCCGTAGAACAATTTTTTGCCGCCGATGACCTCATCTATCCCCTATTTTCGTTTGATCCACGACTTTTTGGCCACCCTGTATATTGTTTATCTATGTAATCTGATTGGACTTTGTATAATGTATGTCTAAGTGGTTTTTTTTTATAATATGTAAGAACACTCATAAATAAATAAATATGTAATAATAATTCTGAGGTATTCATAACAAGTACAAAAGTATTAGCTTTTTCTTAATGGCAAAACATATCAATTTTATTTAGTACAGATATATTCTTTAAATGAAAATATTTTTTTTTTGTTTTCGCTTACATATCATTGAACCGTTAATTACGTCACCATGAATACTCGTATTAATAAATTTGAGAAGAGAACAATTCTAACAAAACCTGATTCTTTGTATACGTATTTGGTGTAAAAATAGGTTATGCTTTCTATTCTTAACCACATTTTTGGTAATACAATAATTATGCAAATGCAAACCAGTAAAAACACGAAAGTACTATTAACGATGCTTTTCATGAATATAATATTGTTAGTCGTCCGTTTATTTGAGGAAAATAGCTCATAAACGAGATATTTACTGAAATAAAAACGTTTTTGTAGTCCATATTTCAAGACAATTTGCGTTATAGTAGCAGGGAAGGCATTTTGTGAAGATCGCCCGATTTTGGATTGGATTTTGACTACAATAATGAAATCTTGTATTCAAATATTAATATTTAAGTTATTTATAGGTATGTATTAATTACGTCTTCATCTTCTTTAAATATGACTGTGTAAACACATATGTAGAGAAAGGTTCTAGAGTTGCTTGAGCTCGTACAATAAAACTACCTAGGTTCTAGGGGCTACCTTAACCTCTACCCTTAATTTCTGAACATTCGGTGCGTCAATCGTTAAATAAATCTGTCTATATTTGACACGGATACATCATAATTCTCGGCAATATGAATGCTATTTTAAAAACGATTCAAATTAAATACGCCCTACAATACATAGGTTTCAGGTCTTTGAAACAATAGAAAAAATTATTTGTCGCCTGTACGAATTCAAGTGACGTTTCGCGGGGCAATTCGAACATTTTATCTTTGGGTATTTGATTTATCTTAACGACCACCATGTAAAATGGAAATAAAACAAACTAATGTAAAGGTTAATATAATTGATAACTGCCAAATAATATGTTATCAGTAATATCGTAACAATGGTTTAAGTGGGTCTTGCTTATTATGTAAAAAAACCTTTATTTATAAAATGTACAAACCTAAAAGATCTATAAAAAGAAATCCTCGCACTAAGACCGGTCAAAGTATACCATTAGAGGCGTCTCTGCAGTACAAACATTCATTCCCCCGGTTCAACATCTTACAGGGAGAAAATTATCTCGTGAATAAATTATATTTTTCCCCTTTATGAAGACAGCTGAAGTGCATTTTCGTCCACCTTTTTCCTGTTTAGATCAAAGACACAGGAATTTCAACCGTCATGCCGCAAGAATAAAAATGAAAAATTTAATACGACTTGATGTCCTACATAATATAGTTAAAGTACTTTAAGATGTTTCCCGAGGTCTCGTTTGTTTTCTCAATTCAATTTTCGTTTGCGAATTTGCACTTTGACATTACAGCCCTCGGTTCCTTTGTGGGCTTTTGGGGCGTTTAATTCTAAGGAATGACCGATGATTTCAATATTTGATCAAAATTCGATTATATTAACGAATTTCTGTTAGGGATTGTGAGTGGGGTTTTTAGTTTAGATTTTGAGAGGCGAAATATTGAATGTAAACACCAAATATCGGACAATATTTTTATTGATAACATGCAATAATACAATATGCATAATTATACATTGAATGACATCTATAACTACAACCTATATAAAATCTATTAGTATAATGGTGCGCTTACACGAGGGCAATAATTGCTCGGCGATACGAATGGACCGATCTGGAGCAATTAATGGACCAATTTCAATAAATTCAATAAATTATTTCGGCGATATTGTTCTAATTGCTCCAGATATTTCATATCGCTCAATGTGGCAGATACGAATTGACGAATATCCAATGGACTTGGAAATTCCTAGCAATTTTTGTATATGTCTCATTCGCACTTGTTTGTTTTGCGGCTTGCCGTCTTGCTTCCGCGCGGACAGCGAGAGGTCTAAATAATAATAATTTCTAATTAATTTATTCAAAAGTAATTCAAAGTATGTTCGTGACATTCTAGTAAAGTTTTTGAATAATATATTATCTAATTCTTGAAAAAAAACAATTAAATAATAAATTAAAAATTTAATTAATTTATTATTTTTTTCTTTAATTGTTTAATTTTCTTTTCACAATGAAAATTGCGGCCTCTTTGCCAAAAACGATCGCACCCAGATTTGACGCACCAGACGCCTTTTCCTTTTCTTTCTTTTTTGTTTTTGATTAATAATAAAAAAAGCGCTACAAGCCGCCGTAGCAAGAAGAATGTCGTCCATAGCGAGCGAATACTGAAATGCTCGTGTATGACAGTATTGCCTAGTTGATGAAGTTGCGCCATATTGCTCAATATTGTATTGCGCAGTATTGATGCTTGTTGCCGTTGCCGTAAATTGCTTGATGTAGTCGTGACGTCAAAATTGACGAGTATTGACTGGAATTGAGCAATTTTAATTGCCCGTGTAAGCGCACCTTAAGATCCCGCTATACAACGACCTTCACCGAGATGCTTATTTAATGAAACTTATTTTATATTTAATTTAATATGTCAATAAATATAATCCATATGGGTTGCCTAGCAAATTTCAGTCCAGAGTATGTTTAATTAATATTTAAAAAAAAATTTTTTTTTATAATTTGCATGTAGTAAATTTTTTGAACTTTTTTCAATCAATATTTTTAATCAGGGTAGTATTATATATTTATCACTACAACCTTCTTTTATACTAAAGATGTATATATACTTTAGTGTCACATAAAAAATATACACATGAATAATTAATTGATTCAAAACAACCTAACGTTTGCATATTCTATGGGCTTCATACTTTCGATTGGTATAGAATTTATCTAATAATCATACCGGTGAAATGTTTAAAAAAATATTTTTTTTTTAAATTAATTAAACATACTCTGGACTGAAATTTGCTAGGCAACCCATATGGATTATATTTATTGGCATATTAAATTATATATAAAATAAGTTTCATTAAATAAGCATCTCGGTGAAGGTCGTTGTATAGCGGGATCTTAGACCATATAGTCTATGATTTCCAAACATTGCTCTGTTTAAGTATCTTAATTTTAGTATTGTAATATTGCTCTGTATTATATTATTAACTCATAAAGAGATGCAATTAGTAGGTATAATTGAACATGAATAGTAGTTGGTTATGTATTTTCTAAAATATTTTATTGCTTTCGAAGTTCGGCGTTCGAACCCTACGTAATAATGTATATAACCCTATGTAATGATATACGAACTAAGCCGCCATTTTGTAGGTTACAAATAAGCCATTAATTGCGAAAAATCCCTTTTACTTGTACTATATAAATTTAACAATCTTGTGGTACGAAAATATATAGCAAAAGGTCAATACATTGGGGTTTTTTTTAATTGACTTGTTAGGTTGCAGGCCGATGATGCCTATGATCAGATTGAAATGTCTTGTACGCCTTCTAAAATGTATCAAATACAATACAGTATTTTACGATTAAATAACTATAACAAAGTTATCTTTATTTTTAAATACTCGTACACTATAATAACCGACATTTAGGCCTTGATTATCACATTAACACTAATACAAATTTTATCTAGTTTAAATTTTTTCAACACTTATTCCTAGTTAACTCGCCTATATCTACGGTAAAGAGAATATGAAGTGTGATCTAAGACGATTTACGAAGATAAAAGACAATTTTACACGAACATTCACGTACACGTGCATACGCACGCATGCTTAAACTTACAGACGAGTGATAGGTAAATTTGGCAAAATATTTTTTTTTTTCTTTTTTTGGAAGAGTGTCACAACAACGCTTAGCTCGACCAATACGTAAAATCTATTAGTTATCGTTACAGAAAAGTAATAAATGCTATGGAAAACGTAAAAGTGGGGGTATGCGTATCTTATTATACAAGATCTTTTATTCTATGATACAGACCGGATACATTTGTACCTCGCATCATACACAATTTGTATCAAATTATAATATGGCAACCCTGGCTATAATAAGTTCGCGCCTATACTAGCTTTTTGTCAAATTGTTTAAGCATTAATACTAAGCATTAAACAATGGAAACTTTAACACTTAATAAACCTACATATTTTAGGCCATAGACAATTACTATCAATTAAAAAATATTCCGCATTTAAAATGCATTTAGACAATATTTTAATACAAAACAGTTATACTTTAACCTAATTATATTTTTCTATCGATGCACACATATGATTTCTCTTCAGTCCAAACCGAGTCAGGTGTTCGACAAGGATGTATGAGTATACTCTTTACCTTCTACCAAGGGTCTAAGGATAAATTAAGGAAGTAGGGAAGGAACTTGATAACATATCTATATATATATATCTTTTATTAAGATGACACATGATCAAAGAAGCACAGGAGGTAGACTAAGTAAAGAGAAAAAAAGTCACCCACATCTCGACATAACCTCAAATATCCTTAGTTTGACGTTTAGTATTTGTGTTTTTATTAATATATAAGTCCATATTGGAGCACTAAGTTTCACTGATTCACAGTCCCAGCAAACAGAATGCCAGCAAGTTAGAGCATCAGTCATCCGAGTCAAACTCTTCCTCACTCATCTCCTCTTCACTTGTTACGTCCGGCTGACTGCTCTCAGATAAGCACCTCTCACAACCACATAGGAAGAGATAGTTCTCGGCTAACTCCTATAAAAAAAAATATTAATTCACATAAGTATAAACTTCTTTAATGAAATTAATATCTGATTGACATCTGCGACCACGCAATAACATCAGTTAAGCCAGACACGACTAGCAATTAATTTAAAAATTGTTCTAGTGTAGTACAACGCCACCTAGCGACATTTTTTTGAATCTCACAAATGTATTATTAACGCCATCTACCGTTAACTGTATGGACGACTTAAACGTTTAGTTTCTACCCAAAAGGTTTTGCCTTGCTGCCTTATGTATTTCGGTTTCTTTTGTGTCGGGTCAGGACAAGACCAAATAGTTCTAATGCTATAATAGAAACTTAAAATAAAAAAGGTTGCGTGTACTTATGTACGCGCGTAAGAAGTTATACTTCTTTGGCAGTATTAAAAATAGTTTTTGAGTGCATGCAAGTAATTAATTACAATTAAATAATCAAAGACTGGAAAAGGAGTCATTATAGTCAATAAAGATCAGTTTACATTTGAAAAATAAAATAAATAAATATTTATTATTTTACATTAAGTGTTATATTTTATTATAAATTCTATTATTATTCGAATGTTGTTTTTAAATTATGTCGAATGCCGTAGCAACTTCCGTGGGCAACTTCAACAACAACAACACTCTCATCAATTTTTCATAACGCGCCTAAAGAAACAACTTCAAAAACAAACCTTTTGTCTAGAATGCCGCGAGCGTTGTAAGGAGCATTCATCTAAATAGCTGATACAAATCTCTTCTCCAGGCACAATTGTTTTGAGTGCTTTTAATTGTATCCGATGATTTCCAAAAGGAAAAGTAGACTCGGCGTTAGGTGTGCAGCTATGGTTACTTGCACTTTGCAACTGATAAAGGCCGGAACCCTCATTGTTGAGAAACTGTCCAGCTTCTACAATTGTAAGGGTTTTAAAATAAATTAATATCTGCATAAAAATCAGCACAATTTCCTTAATAAAACTAAAAACATTAATTATTTACATTCTCAAAGAGCACTAACATTTACTTATGTCTTTAATAATATTTTCCACAAACTAGGTTTAAATTACCCAGTACACAGAAAACAAAGCTTAAAATAATAGCACAGTAAAATATTTATTTTGTATAAAAACTTGAGAAGCGTGAAATTATTCGAATAACCTATTATTAATTTTCATCCACAAATGACTGCCTAAAATATTCAAACAAAAATACTAAAGCGTCCTTGGTACCCACAAAAACTTTGCATAAATATTAATGCAAATGTTAGCATTTAAAATTTCAACTCGGAATAGAGCTAATCATGAGATAATTATTTTATACTACTAGATGTAATTAAAATATTTTCTTACCATTTTCAACATCCTTATATATCCTGTCAATAAATAGATCCATCTGTTGCCGCTCATCATCAGACATGGCCAACTCAGATACATAGTGTACCCATTGTGCAAGGGGACTTGTACCGATTCCCTGGCCATTAGTACCAACCAGAGCCATAAGGGTACAAAATCCTTCAGGTGATAGAAACTAAAAAATGTGTAAATATGATCAAAAAACTCAAACAGTCAGTTACCTCAATTAGTGTTTGTTCTCTATATTATAGTATTCTCAATTAATGGTTTCACGGCTTTGCAACAACCAATTTTCAATATCATTTATTTCAAATTGTTAGGGATAATGCAGGTATGATTTAAAAGCCCAGTAGAAGTAGCTCTTTAGCATTTCCTAAATGAAAGAGGTCTGTTTTAATTTTTACCACTTTTTAAGAATATGTATGAAGTCAAGTAGCCATTGAAATGGGCAAGTAGCAGACACATTTCTTCAACTCTTTCATTTGTCTTTATAGACACCTCTACTCAACTCAATTTAGTCAATTATTTATTACACATCATCATTATTTTATCTTAACAGTTACTACTAATGCAATAGAACTACACAATAACCCACACCAATTAGACTAAGCAACATAAAAACTTACCTCCTCAACATAATCTCCACTAATGACTTGTGCTGTCAAATCTCTTAAAGTATTGAGCTGATCTTTAAACTGATCCCCAAGCAATTTGTGCATCAATTCAGCGTCTTCATTAATGGTTCTATGGCAAAACTGTTTGATGTTGGAAGCAGCCATTGCAGGATCTGGATGTTGTTTAATGAATGCTAATATTCTAACCAACAGCATGATACTTGTTGTTTCAGGTGGGTAATGCAGTTGTCTGTAACAAAAGTTTAAAAATACATCTCTATCAAAAGGAAATAAAGGTAAGTAAGTTCAAGAATTAAAATTCTTCATAAAGTACAACATACATATATTATGGGAATATTCTTATAGCTTACACTCATAACAGATTCTAATATTATGTATACAGTGAATAGAATTTATTTACATTACATGCTGAAATTTTATTTATAAATTTCTAAATAATTTATGTATGTTGTATGGATTATAATATGTTTGCTGGCAAGTTAAAATTACATTTATAAAGACATTTTATAATATCAATCTATAGAACATAACAAGTAAAGGCTACTTACTTCCAAGCTTCTAGCAAGATATGTATGGGGTGCCTAGCATCAGATTGATTGTAGCACAATGATCTATGGTAACTGACACTAGCATTTACCCTACATCTATCAGAACAGTACAGCACACCACAGGCATTACAACTTGTCATATCCATTAGGGGTGCTTCAAAACCATCTGAGTGGGGTAATGCTATGTCTGGTTTTACAGCTAGTCTTCTAACATTTTGTTCTGGTGTCTCAAGAGGCCTGAAATTGGAATTAGGTAATGGTACACATTTTTGTAACAACATAAAGTATTAAATTTACAATAAAATATTCTAGGAAGTTGTGACTTCATAATTTATTGTATATTGTATTAAGAAGACTCTAAAATCTTTTAATACAACAGCATATTAAAAATAACAAGACATTTTTTTTGACAAGGACTTTGAATCTCCCCGAGTTTACAAAAATGTATTGTTACTAATTTACACTGTGCATGATTTCACACACAATAAATGCAATTACTTTATACAGCTCCCAAAATATTATTTACCTGTATAAAAGATATGGACACATACGTACTAAATTACAGTTATAGAAAGAAATTATTTGTCTAATAGTTAATTAGTCATTATTTAATGTACCTCATACAATGATCACAAGCCAGATACCGGTACGCAGCATTCCATGTAAATTGACATGACACCAACGGATCCTCTTCTAATATTACATCTCCTACATTGTACTGTTTTGTTGCATATAAACCCTTTCCCTATAATAAAATATACAAGCTCAGAAAACCCACGACATTCAGTGTTTAATCATAATATTATTGGATTTGAAGTAACGATACCTTTTGAGCATTTGAATGTCGAACCTCGTAGCCAGTCATGTCTAAATAATTTAGTACTAAAATTATAAATATCTGATCACTTGGATCACAAATATTATTGGTACAGCTCTAAATAATTATCACGTTTCCAGTATAGAGGTTATTTTGATTTGAATATTTGAGAAAGGTAACCGGTAAATCGTCAAATTGACAATACAAATACAGATAATAGTGACGACTGACGGCACAGTCTGATTTTGAAGCAAAGTGACGGTGAATGGAATTTATAATCACAGATTTTGGTTATAGTAAACAGTATAGTTTTTTGCAATGTTTGTATTATATTTATACAAAGCTTATAAATTTTAATTTTATTGAAGTATCTTTTTTTGTTTTTGGAGATCTTAAAGGCTAAGTTGTAGTAAGCGCTCTAAAGGCTTTTTTGTATTGTTTTACATTTAAACGACTAATAGACGTTATAGGTCTACCGGAATCTCATTGCATAAAACAAAAATGAGTATCACCCGCCAATCAAAGTATGAGATCTGTCAACCGCGGCTGAGATTTTGTGATTTATAAAAAGGCGGCAACGCAAAGATATTGTAGGTCCACCTAAAAGTATTTCATTTGTAGCGACGTGGTAATTGTAAACGCTGTCGGAGAAAATGATTTTGTACCAAATTGGTGTCTGGTGTACAGGTCAACAAGTGTATCTGCTGACCACGATAATATGAATTAGGACAATTTTACAAAATGGGTGACAGAAATGCTAATTCCAAATTAAAACAAGACCTTCATTAATTGTTATGGATAATGCTAGTTATCATTCCGTACGTATGAACAAACCGCCTACACAAGCCAATCCTATAGCTGATATAAAATAATGGCTCCGTCCAAATGATTTACCCTAAGTTTGGCGTAAATGTCAACTACTTTAAGTAAAGAGCAGAGAGAGAAAATTAAACAGTATCAAGATCATTAAATCCAGTTTACCAAGTATTGCCGACAACATTTTTTAATTTCCCTATTTGCCATGAGTTTCCGGTAGAACTAGAGTAATGAGATGGGTGTCTGTTTTGTTTATATTCATGAAATGAGACTAATATCTCATGAATATAAACAAAACAGACACCAAAATCTGTCTACAGGATATACATAATATATCTAATAAAGATAAATTGTCTTTAATTAATATTTTTTCATAACCATTCTTAATCTTTTTTTTTTCTTTTCTTTTTTTTATATTTTTACAAAAATAAAGGCTAGAAATTAAACAGAAATAAAATTTAAATATAATTTATTCCTTATTTATTTAGAATATTTACAATTTCATAAAATGAATGTACCTATATATTTAGAGCTATTAAAAGTGATTTCATATTTTATTACGATAGCATTGGTCCCTTTGGTTGCAATGTCATTAATTGTAAAGGCACTGGCTGGCACATTTGTTTTTATTTTAGGCACTATTATTTTATGTTTTAATTAGAATAAAGCTATACGGTGAAGATGCGACAAAACTCCAATAAAGATAATTTGTCAAAACTACCCTAAAGTATTCCTAACACGTACCATAATTTCTAACAATCAAAATTAAAAAAAATCGCTTATTAGATACTATAATTCCATACTTTCTAAAATACTAGTCTATATGTGGCAACACTGTTTTACTGTAGCATACAATACAAAGCCAAGAGACAATAAATGAATCGATTATAGTCTATACGATATACTTTTTTGCGAATCTGTCGCATCTACACTGCATAGATACATAATATAATCAAATGTTTTTATGTATATAATAACAATAAAAATTGTTGTCTTCTTAAAATACTTCTTAAATTACTTATTCATTAATTTAATTGTACCTTATTCAATTGTCACATGTGACCATCTTAAATACATTTGCCCAACAAAGTTTCTAGTCTTAAACAAGTATACTTTTTAAGTAGGTTTCTAATATTTATTATATAGGCACAAAGAAGGTTAGACACTAGGGGTAAGATTCAGAAACAAGACTATAACAAGATATAAGCACGTCTTATAACTCCGGCCGGTATTATATCTCGTTTCTGAATAACACGATATCTATTCTGACTATAGTTTATAAAGTTGAGAAAATAAGTATTTATAGTTAATTTCACTGTTAACTTTTTAAGTAATTACATTTATAATTATTGAACAGTTTATAATTTAAAGTGTTTATAAATGAGTCATAATCTTCGTTTTTTGAGTTTCAATCTGGGCTATTGTGTCGAACATGGGTAACGTTTTGGTCTCAGGTGTAAACGTTAGCGTACATGCGGCAACTACAGACACCGAAGCAAAGAGAATTGAAGGTAGCGCCGCAAATTGTGACGACTGAAACAAAAACACTAAGTTAATCAGTTGCTAAGGTAAATTACCCTGTAAATCAGCCCTGGGGGTAACATAGTTTTTGAACTGATTGCAAAAAAGTTACACAGTTTTAGGAAGAGTTACTTGTATTTGAAGTAACTATTGCTATGGGGATTTCACATGTTTCTTCTTAAGGATAGTACACATATAACAAAGAACTTAAATACAAATTTTAATAATAACAAATTTTAAAATATATTATTATTCAGTAATTAGTTCTAAGAAAACTTTTACAAAATATACGACAATAACATCCTTATAGGTACATCCGAATCTATTGTGAAAATAATTATTCACAAATTGTATGCAATTTATTTAAAATGGTTAGTTTAATAATAATTTACGGTTACTAATTATGAGGCGATTTTCAATGCTTTCGTATTAAAAATCTACTAAAGCGTCATATACGTCTAGAACCTTCTAAAATTAAATTATTGCTACATTTTGAGTATTGAGTGAGCTATCACTTTTTATTATGCTAATAATTAAAGTGACAAATATATGTAAATTTGTATTTATAACTAAATTTATTCTGGCACAAACATGTATTTAATGAAGAGAAGTGTGTTTAAATGAACTATAGACTATACATAATATTTTTAACATTTGTTTCGAAAATTTCGAATGATCTGTACGAGCATGACTGTAATAGTTTTTTATCTATGACTATTTTACTACCTACTGGAACAAAAGGTTATATAGTATGCTAATGACCTATTTTTTCTTGAGATTGTATCAATGAGATATAAGTTATTTTAGCCTAATTAAAAACAGCGTCGCTATAGTAACATTATGGAGCCGAGACTTTATTTGTTGTAAGTAATCTCCAGAACTACAGAACCGATTTTTTCTATAGACTGCTTCGTGCGGTATTTTATCGGGAATAATATTGATATTTATTCAACGTAGCGCTTCCAGCAATAAATAAATACGATGAAATAGGAAACAACCTGTGCACTTACCAGAAGTGGAGTTAAAGGAGCCAGCATACTTCCAAATCTGGCAGCAGTGTTTCCACAGCCCATAAGAGTCCCTCTCACACTTGTAGGGAATAGTTCCAAAGTATACGTATAGATGCCGGTGAAACAAATTACTACGCCCATTTTTCCACACAGGAAAAGCGCTACCTTGAGCCACATAATCGCTGAAAATGAAAAAAATATGTGATGTAAAAATACTATACCAAATGTACGTTAGTGAGCTAACAAAAATATAAAACTCTATAGAAAAAATTACACTGAAACACATTTTGACATTTGTTGTGAAATGTGATGGCCCGGCCATTGATTTTATTTTTTAAATGCTCAATATTTTGTGTCTTAGACGGGAGTTATGTGACCTAACATTATTTAAACTACATATATATTTTAGGTCATAATTAAAAGCGTAAACGAACATAATGTAAACAATCTTCACACATTTGAAGCCAATATGAGCCCTTTAGTTTTTATCACACTCATAAATTGTAATTTTACATTCTTGCTTCCGATAATGTCCAATAATAGAAGTGTCACTTAGATTTAAGAAGTCTTCAATAAATTTAGTTTTTTGTTAATCTAGCGTCGCAACCCCACAACCCCTAATGTTATGTTGTGGACGTGTGGACTTATTTTTTCTTAAGCCCTTGAAGTCTTAGCCTTTTCTCTCCGATCCCCTAGCAAATAAAATCGTGAACAGAACAGTGTGGAACAGAAGTGGTGTGCCCCCTTCTATCTTCAATAGACAGTGTAATAAGGGTTCATATAAGCGGCGGTTAACAGGCATCTCCTGGACAGGTGCAGCTACATCTCACTTAACATCAGGTGGGATTGTGGCCAATGGTCTGTTCAGTTCATATAAAAAGAGTAATGATAAAAAATACTTACAATCAGGTGAAAAGGTTTGTGCTAAAAGGAACAACGCCGATGCTATATATCCACATTGTAAAGATACCTTCCTTCCAAATCTTTTAAATGTATACAGTGCTATTAAATCCCCAGGGAAAGATGAGAGCGAGGACAGAACAAAGTTTGTGTATTTATTTCCTGGTAACAGAACCGCGTGGACAGCCATTCCATAGTAAATAAAACTAGAAGCGAAGAAACAGAATGACGTCACTACTAAACGTGTCATTATTTCCCTGGATGCTAATATGTCTCTCATTCTTTCTTTCTCCTTTTGTACCACGACGTTGAATTGGAACCGCAAGTCTTCATTGCTTGTTTCATTAATTTCATGCTCTGTTACTTCTAGTTTGTTCAGCTTTGTTATCATTATTAATGTTTCTTTCGCTTCGTCCATTTTTCCTCTTAACATCTGCCATCTCGTACTCTCTCTTAGTGTAAATGCGTAGAGGATGAAGAGGATTAATGGAGAGTAAACGACTATAATGAGCAGTTTCCAGTATTTTAGTCCCATTGCGATAAATGCAAAGCAAACTTCTCCTACGTACACTGCGTATGAGAAAATGACACCGGCTGACACTCTTTTGCTTTCTCCACCAACTTCTATTACTGGAAAAAAATATCCTTTTAACAAATGAATGAAACATCCATATTACACTAGACAGTATTTAAATATATTGGCCTTGTGTTACTAAAATAGAAAAATAGACATTGTGTTTAATAATATATTTTTTATATTTAAATGACGTCGATTTGAAGTCGGTTAAGTTGTTATTAAAGTCATTTAAGTTTTCTTGTTATGAAATTAAGTGCTTAGGTATTAACTAATATAGCCAGTCTCTATACTCATAAAGATATGATAAAACATTTAAATTAAAAAAGAAACATGCGAAGGAGTATTACTAAGGCCTAACGTTAACTTACATAGAACAACAGCAACTGTATATAACCCAGAAGCGAGAATTGATTCCAAAAATTCAACTGTTATATATGCGTAATAGTTTGTAATAAATATCTTAAATAGTCCAACGATTCCACCAATTGAGCAAAAGATTATAGTCGGTTTCCTTCCAACCCTGAAATTTAAGCATAGATAAGAACTTAAGGTTACGTTCCTAAAAAGGCCGCCGCAAACCACTAGCCTTCTAGCGGTATGAGTGTCCATGGGCGGGGCGCTATCAACTAACATCAGATGAGCCTCCTGCCCATTTTCCCGCGGTTCTATAAAATATAAAACCTTTTTAAGAGTAATAATAATCCAGCTACAACCTATTCTTTAATTCAACATATTTGTTTCATACGTATTTATTCTTAATGCCGTACATCGCCCTAGTTTAACAAAATGATTTTTTAGCATGCAATTGCTAACCGAATAACCGTTGTTAAATAGAAAAATCATTGGTGCAGCCGTGGTTCGAACTTACGACATCTTTGTTGTGAACCGCGTTTCTCCCTATATTCGTCACTTCATATAGTAGTTTTTATGTTTAATAGCACTATCACTTAATAAATAAATGTATTGGTGACCTAAATTGCGCGCCAATTTATTCTACAAATTAGTTATCATTCGTTTTTATGGATCACGAATCCGGTGATAAGGAATTCTTAGAGTGTCATTACATACCCCCAAGTAAAGTAGTAGATATCTATTAAAATAATAATGCAAAGAAAAATTCTATAAGACTTTATAAGTAATTAAGGTTTAAAATGTCGTGAATAATTAATTTTAACTCTTAGCTCAGATTAAGACGCGTAAGTATGTATGAATGTTTGTTACTCTTTCACGTAAAACTGCTGAATGGATTTTAATGAAACTTTACAATAATATAGCTTATACATCACAATAGGCTACAATTTATAAAGATATTGTGTGAATTGTCCAAAATATCAAGTAAGTTGGTAAAAATCTACCATCTGCGAGCTATTCTTGCGTGCGCGTGCATGTCGGCGAACAGTCTTCTATAACACACGCCGTTTTTGAGTCTAAGACTTCACGATATTTTCCTTCGCCGTAGGGACAAGCGAGTGCTTAATGCGCAGATAGAAAATCCACTGAGAGCAATAGAGTCGCACGCTGAAGCAACACTGCTCTTACCAACTATATACATATAGTAAAATATGAGAATATTTCCAACTTACTTGTCAGCTATCAATCCAGTTATCAACATAGAAACAATCATTCCAGCGTTGTGGATGCAGCCTACTAGAGTCGATTTCCATGATTCACAGCCGATGTTCAACTGGAAAATACAAAAAATATATAGCTGTTCCTATTTCCAATTAAAGCCGTTATTTCATACTAAAAATTTACGATTCGAAATAAGAGCATAAAATGTATTAGTTTACTGCGTTTGATTTAGCAAGTTTACTACCAAATAGTTTATTGGTTTTATGTTTCATCATAATACCATAATTAAAACTGATTTCTCTACTCAGATTATTCAAACATAAATTTAAAAAAGGTTCAATTTAGTTGTTGTAAAACATATCTCTAATATACTAAAAAAAGGATATATACATAAGTTACAGTTAATTAATGAGAGGTTTTGATTTAGTATGTGAGTGTTTAGTTCATTCTTCACGTGTTAAACGTATTCACAGAGTTTTCTTAAAGAGGCCTTGATGAAATTAAAGCACGTTCTGCGACATAGTGTATACTCGGAATCTAAACGATTGTCTAATAAAGTGTAAGTCTAATCCATATATTTGTAAATAAAAATAATCGCGAAATATGTATGTTGATCAGCGCAAAACGCAAAGACGGCTGGACCAATTCGAATAATATTTTTTTATTCCTTAAACTCTGAGGAAAATATTCCTATTTTTCTCTCCATGAATATTTTTCGAAAAATTTGTAAAATTACGTGGGCAAACCTAAACACCAGTTTTCTTTTTCGTAGCTAAGTAAAAAAATCATTAGGGCGAAACGAAGTTCGTGTGGACAGGTAAGTTAAAATAAATAAGAGATTTTCTGAGCCTCTTGAAGCACGTTCTCGTCACACATGTATATTGTACGATTTTCGTGACGATCGTGAGCAATTTAATGCGTATACTATATGTATATTACGTTAGTACTATTACTATATTGGATATAGCTACAGGTCAATGACTAATGGTATATGATAAATAAATGTATAGATTCATTGATTATATTATCAGAGATTTATTTTCTCGTTACTATCTAGATTGAAAACCGTTTCTCTGTTCATTGTATAATTATGTCATAGGACCTTGGTATAGGCAAAGTAAAATTTTCAAATACATTGTTACAAACAGTTGCTTCGATTGTTCTAAGAAACTTAACTGTACAAGTTGCGCTGGAATTCCTTAATACCAAGCTTCATAAGATATGACAAAACAAATTGAATTGCAAAAGCAATTGAGGGGTACCAATATTAAGCATTTCGATTAATATTTGAAGACACTCGTGGTCTTAGCGTGCGGCTCTGATAACTGAGGTCGTAGGTTCGATGTGCATCATTAGACTTTATATTATGAATGTTCGTACAGTGAAGGAAAACATCGTAAGTAAATCGGCATGCCTTATACCTAAAGTGGACGGTGCGTGTCAAGCATCGAAGGCTAATTTCGTACTTGTTTATAAAAAAAATACCGAAATCTGAGGCCTAGTCCGAATAGGTTGAATCATCACTGATTTTTTAAAATTAAAATCTTATAAAATTGGTACAAAGTAACACCTGACATAATTTCATCTAAATAATAACAAATATACACTATCTAAATCACAAATATCTAAAATATCCATCACAAATAGAATATCACTATTGTTATTATTCACAAGAATAACATTAGCTCAAAGATAAGAATATAAATACTAAAATAGCTTAATTCCACTGACAATATTATGTGCAATAAACTGTGTTATCTAAACTCTAGGCAACCTAAGCCTCCGTCAAAGCCTCAATCAGGAAGCCGGAAGGAAGATCTCAAAATTCCAAGCACGTACCGTTATTTATCTTTTCTAATAATAACAATACACCGTATAACAAAAACGATAAAATTTATAATAAAACATAAACAGTGTTATCTTTAATCCCTTCTATTGAGCAAATTCTATTATAAATGTCATGGTAAATAAAACATATAACTTCGTGATTTGTATTGTTTTAAGTATTGTTTCAGCCCGTCGACGTCTACTGCTGGATTTAGCCTGCAGAAATTTAGCGTATCGACATTAACAAATATTAAATATATATAGAAATAAAGAAACAATTGCGCTACAACTTTTTAGCTATGATTTGATGCATCTGTTCCGTAATTACTTGTTTCTTTAATAGACTAGTACGTGGTCAGCTTTCTGTGCTTGGCATAGGCGGGTGACATTTTTGGATCTAAAGCGTCCGGCTTCTCAGATAATTTCTTTCACCGTACGAGCTACTGTATTTAGACAGAAAGTACATTGGTGCACAGCCGGGAATCGAACCTATGAGAGTAGTACGATAAAGCCTTTATTACTAGGCCAACAATGCTCATTAAATATATAGTAATATACGTTAGTGTTATTATCATATTTCACAAAATATATGAAAGTCGGCTTACGAATATACATGGTGAAGAAGCGCGAAATTTATTACCTTCTATTATATTATTATATAATCTTTGCTTCTGGTTACAAGTTTAATAAAGTGCAACCTCCAACATATGTAACAAATATTGAATTTATATTCAACTTCAGAGTAGTAAAATTTGCATCCAAATATGCATATTGTAACGTAACACTTTATTACAATCGATTTTATATGTTCAAAAACTTGTCTAATGGTAGGTAAAGTTATATAGAGGTCAAGCAAATTAACCAATAAAAAGAAATCTGATCATATAAATTGATAGCGAAGTTTTTGAATAATTAATAATGTTATACAACTCCAAAACATTATATCGCACTATAATAGTTTTTCACCCGAACCATTATGCATTTGAATTAGCTCATTATATATTCAAAAACAAAATTGTAAATCATACTCAAATATTTGCCGATCCCATAGTGATCGTTTTATTTTTCGTATAATAAACCTCGGCTTTTCCTCTATTGAAAACCAGTTCACGTTTTAAGGTGTATACGTTATGTTACATCACCACAGGTAATTTCGGTTGTGCGTAATACATTTTTGTAAAAAAATGTAAGTCGTTCTTATAATCTATTGTATGCGCCAAAGATATCAAAAATGTATAGGAACAACTTCGTTCGTCAAGACGTATTCGTTAGAGCTTTAGATGCCTGGGAAAAGTGCTTAAGAACTTACTGCAGCGACAATCGAATTATTATTTTCAAAAACCCAATCGTGACATTCTTCCAATACTTCAAGGAACGTGTTATTTGAACACGTTTGATTGGATCTGCTGTATCGTTGCATGTCCAGAACTGGTCGATAACATTTGGCGTCGACATTTTGGGGCCACCATTTTGGTATTTCCACTGACGGATTAGCATCTTCACATTCTGGAACTCGACACCTGCAAATAAATCACAAATTAGTTGTAATTTGCATAGGAGAGGTCAAGGACGACGCCAAAAAAACAGTCGTAATTCCGACATATTAATGCTTTTAAATGACTTAGATATAACTATTTCTTTAAATTTATTATTATGAGTATATTTATGAGCGATAACGCGGTTCTAAGAACGAAAAACAAGGTTAGGGAATAATTTAATTATTACGTTCGCGTTGTTTCCAAGTACGCAAAAAATTTACCGTAAAATATTTTGTCTTGTAACAAAAGAAAATTATTGTAATGCGTCGACCTTACACTGATAACCCTATCCTTTATAATAAATGTATTATTAACAGCCCAATGCCAAGGTTTTCATGTAGCATTGTGAGCTTGCCAGGTTATTATTTGGGACTTAGCAGTTGGCAACAGTAAAAACGTCATACCTATTAACCTATTTCTACTGCGATTGGTAAATAAGCAGAATTATAAGTACCAGTGTTTTATGATTGTCTCACTTAAAATATTTATTAGCTTAGAGTTGATTTTATTTCAGAAATAAATTTATTTAATTAGGTGTGTTTGTTCTCAATGTTTTTGGCGTGGTAGACTTCACTTCATTAATGAATGTTCGTAGTAAATTAGTAATATCATTGCTAGGTTTATCTGTATGCAAATAGTCACGTTGCCATGGCAACCAATAATGATTTTATAATAATTTTGATGAGAAATTTTAGTCTTTAATTTTCTTGTACGTTTGTAAAATGTAGCCAATGAATAGTTGAGTCACTCATGCAAACGAGACGTGATAGGAGCACGATTCCAATGATGCGTTATGATAAAAAATTAGGTTACTAGTTGTTGTTAATAAAAATTGAATCGCTGTTATATTAAAATTAACAATGAAAAATAATAATTTAATGCATCTCATTTTTATTCATTTAAAATTAACTCTTCAAATATCTTGGCATAACTATAACTATCTCCTTAGAATCTACCATTTGATTGGACAAATAACATTAGTAGAATAAATATTTTATAACAAAGGCTTTCTTGGTTTAATAAATTAATAATACATATTCCGGTTTGGTTCCCAAATTGCTAAGAAAAAATATCAGCGCAACTGAGCATTGATTATAGCGATTATAGGAGTAGGTTTCCTAACAATGCTATTAGGTAAATTTTTATAATATTAGTTGACTATTAGTTATTTTATTTTCTTCTTGTATAGCAACACAAGAGAAACGTGCCGGATAATACGAAGGTCCAGGAAATAAAAGCTGGCTTATATATTCCTAATTTTCACTTTAATAAAAAAAAGGTTTAGAAATGCGTTCATTGAATCTGGAATTTTTATTTTCGCAATCTTTGTCCTCATTTTTGTGAAATACAACATCCAGCTTATGGTACGGGCAAGTTCACGAGGTCATTGACTTCAATTGGACAAAGCATTAACGCTTATTCATCCTGTGGGATTTATACGCTGTATACATTGTTGCTCGCCACACCAAAGAATGCTTGCTTACCTAGCTTTTAAAAAATATTTTGTCAAATATATATTTTTTACTAAAACTAGCTGTACTAATAATTAATAATTAAATAAATAAAATATATATTTTACAAACAGTTAAGTAAGATCAATGTATTCTCTTTTTTATGGACTCAACAGAATTGTAATGAGTGTCATGACATTGCACACATATCCATCATCACATTGACCCCAATTGATTGTCAAGTATCCATTTAATTCGAAGGAGAGATCCTTTAGTCCTTGAAAAATCAATTCAAGTAATATATGAAGAAGAAAGAGAACAGAGTTTTCTATAATTTAACTTTGTCAGAAATTGTTTTATAGTGTCAGTTGAAATTAAAACAAATTCCTCACGTCTGTATGACAGATGTTTAGAAAGTAGCCTACAACATTGACCTAGTCGGTAAACTTATTTGATAAATAAATATTTTTTTAGAAACCTAGTCAGCATTAAAAAACTAAAATAAAATCTGGATGAAAAATACGATACATTTATATTTAAAAAAAAATATTGGTTGTTTGTAAAGTAGGTTTACGATCGAGATGTTTACGTGATAACGTCTTATTGGTGATATAAGTTTTTGGGAAGTAAGGAATTAATGAAGATAACAATTTTTTCAAATTTTAAATTACATCTATCGTTTTATTCACACTTTTGATGATAAATTTCGGGTGTAAAATGACAAGTTTACTTATTCGACTATGATATACATTTTTCTTACAAAACTTAACCGCACGAGAAAATCTCCATTCGTTTGTATGCCGCTAGAGTGAGATGAGACGGGAGATCGGTCCGTCTCTCTCTCGTTATACCTGCGATCGCGCTCGTGAGGTTTTGGTGTGACACAAGTTTCTGAACATGTCACCCGACTATGTATGCCGCTAGAGTGAGATGAGACGGGAGATCGGTCCGTCTCTCTCTCGTTATACCTGCGATCGCGCTCGTGAGGTTTTGGTGTGACACAAGTTTCTGAACATGTCATCCGACTAAAACGATTTTAAAGACGTTATCACGTCAAAACAACTTTCTTTAAAATATTTAATTAAGATAACTATGGAATTAGATATTAATATTGGGTTTAATAAAAAGCTTAATGAGATTCAATTGAGATCTTCTGCAACTTGGTATGTCACTAAACGAGTATTGGAATTGTAACCAGTGGCCAGACTGGTCCTCTACTACTCTCTCTAAATAGATATATGTACTTAATAATTTGTCTATTTCTAGACGCGTCAGGCCTGGCGCCTGTTTACCAACAGCGTAAGTGCAATTTTAGAATAATTATTAAGCGCCGTTTCATTAGTAATACGCCCTGACCAGTTTAGTAAATAAAAAAAATATGTTTATTATGGAACATAAGATACAGGTATCACTTATTCCTAGTCATTAAATTTGAATCTATAGGCATCCCTACTCATCGACAAAGAAGACAGAGGGTGTAGGCCGAGAGAAAAAGCCGGCGTAAAAAACTCTCGGTACTCTTTTAAAAGAGCAAATCATCAAACAACACTTATTTTATAACAAATATCGCAAATTAATTAGAAGTAGCTAGGCCCTTTTATCAACTAGAACTAGATAATCGTTAGCTTTATAGTAAGCCTTTTTACACAGCTTTTCTTTTAAACGACATAACCTCTTTTACGCAAACATTAAAGACTTTAATTATTTGTATTGAACGGGTATAAAATACATTGGTAATAAAATGGTAATGAATCTTTTATCGCTGTGGGCATATTTGTCGTGAATGCAATTTCTTGCGAAATATGAAACTTGTTTTTGCATAGTACTTTATTCTTTTATATGCCAGTATTTTTATATATATGCCTTGAAATATATGATTTAGCACAATAAAATGATTAATGGCCCATTACATTTGGTGTTTTTGTGTCTAACCGTTACTTTCTTCATTAACGGTTTGAGAAAATCATAACATCTGAAACGAAGAAACAATAACGAGCAACAAATTAATTAATTAAAATAAACATCATATTTAATACCTTATAATTATTAATTATTTTCCTTTGTCAAGTAATTGGCTACGTTTAAACATATTTTGCCTCTATATTGGCACTAAAATTATTTACCAAACCGATGTCGACTTTCTCATTACATAATATACTTTCTTCATCGAGACTCGAAAACTTCGATAAATTTAAAATAATATTGCACTGAAAGTAAAAGCTGTCAGTGGATCAGATATAAATAATAATAATCTGGTTTCTTGACAGTTAAGGAAAGATCAGGCCTGTGGGGTTCACAGAACTTTAGATGGTATGTAACACTTGTATACGGTAGATCCTGATTTTTATAGACTTGTGTGTTCTTTAGTTATCGGCAAATGTTTTTTTTTATGTTCGGACAGCCGCTTGACCGCGATTCCGTATGAAAGAAATATCCATATTTGCGGTGTGTGTAAAAAATTCGATGGAAATAAAAAAGACGATTTTACTTTGTCTCGGGTGATTTAGGTCGTCGTCGAAAGGAAAAAAAGAAGATGAAGAATGTTTTTAAATAAGTTTTGTAGTTGCAGCGATTACAGACCTACAAATAAACAAGCCTTTTCACATTATCTAGTTACAATGTCACACATATACCCAGAACGCAACATAAGCGTTAATGCAATCACTACAATGAATGCATAGTTTTATTATTCTATCATGTACCACGAATGCTTAGTTATCATGTAAGGGTTTTAAGCTGTAAGAATAGAATTATAATAAAGCCAGTCTAATATCGACCACCTTAGGATTAGGGTCTAACATCGACCACCTTAGAATTAGAGTCTAACATCGACAATAGTTAAGAATACTAAGTGTAATTACTTAATAAAGTTTTCCTTTTTAAAAAAAAACCTTTAAATACCGTCGCGATTTGACTATCTATATACTGACTGACTATATAAAAATAAGTCGGGTTTTCCTTCCTGACGCTATAACTCCAGAACGCACGAACCGATTTCCACGGTTTTGCATTCGTTGGAAAGGTCTCGGGCTCCGTGAGGTTTATAGCAAAGAAAATTCAGGAAAAAATTCAACAGAAAAGCGGGATCACCAAACGAAATGTTACATAAAACGAAGCCATCTGGTGGCGAAACAGAGTTCGCCGAGTTTGCTAGTTCATCTATGCAAATTAGTGAATTTTATTATAATACTAGCTGAACGGGCAAACGTCGTTTTGCCATGTATATCATTTATAATAAAAAAATAGGGGTTGATCGTAGAGGGGTGAAAGTTAGGGGTTGTATGTATTTTTTAATGCTGTATCATAAAAAAATTGAAATTAAAAATTTTGAAAAAAAAATATATAATTTAGGGGTTAGGGGACCCCTAACATTAAGGGGGATGAAAAATAGATGTTGGCCGATTCTCATAGATACCTGATAAGCACAAAAAATTTCATCAAAATCGGTCAAGCCGTTTCGGAGGAGTATGGCAACGAAAACTGTAACACGAGAATTTTATATATTAGATATTTCTTATCATTGAGGTTGTACACCAATGGACTTTCTGTCTATGTGCGCCTTACACACTCGCTGCAACGGTGAAGCACTATATAGTGAGGAAACCGGCACGCTTTAGATACAAAACAGTTGACTGCGAGTGTCAGACACAGTCACTTGTCTATTAAGAAAAAACAAATGACTACAAAACAGATACAGAAATCTGAGCTCCAGACCTAATAGGTTGCAGTGCCACGGGTTATTATATGTAAAAAAAAATTACGATTTTGTTCTTGATCTAATGTGAAGTTAATTTTTTGGACATTTTCGTACTTTTTTTTAACAATGTAACTTGAGTAACAAATTAAAAAGTATTTAAGGCAACTCAGTGGAACATTTTCAAATACAATACGGTGTCAATAAAATAGATTTAATTCTATCGAGTTAAAATACGTATGATTAGTAATTTATACAGGTGCTTTTACTAATTACAGTTAGTACGTATATCTCGTCTTGCGTCATTTTTATCCTGTTAATTTTGGAATTGTAATAACAATTGACTATTTCGGAAACTATTTATGCTTATATCGCTCACAAATTTGTATTATGTATATCACAATTAAAAGTTGCGCAACCCTAATGAATCGCCATCGAACTATTATCACTAAACTCGTAGCTAAAAGTGAGGAAAATTCGTAGCCAATGCTACGCAATTTCATCATTATGCTTGATGAGTACCTAGCAAAACGACATTTCAATTAATTAAGTGTACTATTACCAAAAAACTTAACTGTTTTTTTCTTTAGCACACAAAGTAGTACGTATTAGAAAAAAATTCATTGAGTTCAAAGGTTTTTTTAAACGTAGTAGTTATTATATAAACAATACTTACAGATGTACCAACATCATGAAATTAATTAATTTTATTTGTAACTTTTAATACTTTTATTCATATATTGGCATACTTTAGAATTTTTTTAGCAAAAATATGAATATTATATTCCATTTCCACATTTGAAAAAAACTGAGCCAGAAAATATTTCGATTACAATAGATAAAAATAATAATAGAAAAATTACTTGCCTGTGTTCAACATCTTCAGCCACGAAAATATAATTCACGTGGATCATGGATACCATTATTAATGGTAAACATATTAAAATATATTGAAACACTTGAAACTTGCCAAATTGGTCTAATTGCTTATAAACATCTCCCTTGTCCACACTTTCTACACCGGTCGCAGTCATTATGTACGAGGCAACAACGCAAAAATATTTAGCGACGTGCAAAAATTTAATAAAAAATATCGCGAGACCTGCACACACGGATGCTGTTAAACAACTAATTCAGAATAACAACAGTAAGAGCACAGGATCTCTTAGCGTACGCGTTCGTGGTGCTCGTACGAATGCTACGCGCGTACGACGCTCGACTAGCAATTTTTTCTCGATATAGTTATACACCGTACGTCATTTAAATGGAACGCCTTGTTTGGTTGATATATTTGAACTTCTAAATTTTTTCCTTGTCAAATATAGTGTAATAGAAAAATATTAGGTTTAATTATGATTGAGTTAGATTGAGAAAATTGAGTCGTTTAGTTGGGGAATGTTAATTAGAATTCGCTGATCAAGGATGCTTACTTAGAATGTTTGGTGAAAGGATGTTCGTTTGCGCGGCGCCAGAAAGCTTTTACAAACATATTTTCGATAAGATTGTATTATACGGAAATTTTATGCCCTTTATTTGCATGCGACCAGATATTTTACAGTTACCATGACGCCTTTCCACTGCATAAAGATCTGTTATGTACGTTAATCTCTTGTTCTAGATGCTGTTCCAAACCGGACTGATTATTCAATTGCTCAGCAAAAATGTCAGAGTGGGCCATAAACTGGTGGACCTGTCGCGAGACTGGCGACACGATTCTGTATTTGTACAAAGCCGTACAGTGGCCCACTTGACAATATTAAAAAGCACTTTATACTTTCTTTTATTGTTCCAATAATATTATGATTGATAAGATAAGCCTACGGTCGCTATAAATGTTACTAAGAGAAAATTCAATTTGCAGGCGTCGAATAGAAGTTAGTATGTAAAAATAAAGGCATTCCATTCATTATAATTTATTCCATATATACCTAATATTATAAAAATACGACTAAAAAGTTAATGTATCATCTTCCAAGGGTCTAACAAAATGTCTGTCTTGATCGTTAATCAATGTTTTTTATTTGGTTTCTTGTCATTTCAGGTTACAAAGAACTTTTCGTTGGCGCTTAATATTAACAATAAAAGGTTAATAAAGGTCAAATCTACCATACTTTTTTTACGGACAATACTTACAATATTGCACTGTAACTTTTTCTACAGTAGTCACGTACATATTTTTGTGAGATAATATAATCGAAACTCGAATCCTATCGTTTAACTTCTTTCTCATTCTTGACGTACATTTGAGCCCCCGCTATGCACCAATGGTTAGTTATTTAACTTTCTATCCGCAAAAATACATGGTATAGAGACGGTTTATAATATCATACAGAATGCTGATAAATGAAAACGATCATTGAACCAGGTATTGTATGACGCCGTGTATAACTCATGGGTACACAAACTGTTCCAAAATATTGTTATGTATTATTTTATGTTTCAATATTATTACTTTTTTAAAAGGTTAGTCGACATCACAGGAGACAGAAGATCTAGCAGCTACCTCGGACAAAGAATTAGTCTAGCTATTTAAAGGGGGAACGCTGCCAGTATCTTCGGAACCTTGCCTACAGGGACTCTCTTTAATAATATATTTTAATTATTATATGTTAAGGTTAGTTATTTATTTCTATGTATTTATTTAAGGTACTAACAATATATGTGTTATATAGTATATTATATTAATTATAATAGATCTCATAATTGTTATAATGTCTATCAATTATAATCGTTAATATTCTATTCACAATATACAGCTCATACGCCTCTGATGGAAACCGGTTGGGTTTTAACAAAAACTAAACCACAAACATCGGTGCTTGCAAAAAAATCTAAAAATATAATACAAGTTCTGTACTGGGCCCTAAGCACATAAATATTTCGAATATCATTTTGGATCCTTCGATAATTTGACGATCGAGTATTCTAAGTAATTCCTAGAAGATACATTTGTGTGTCTGTATATATTTGTTCAGATTAATAAGACGAGCAGTCTAACACGAAGTTATGGTGTTGTGGAGTAAAGAAGTTGCTGTCTGGCTGACCAGAAAGCACCAGTAGTGAGGTCGGGTTTTCGATGACGATGATTGACCATGACGCTACATTGTTTCATTTTTCCTTTACGATATGAGTATATTCCTGATAAATGCATTGTATGTACGCAAAATTCATGACGTGACCTTATAAATAATTAAGACGTGATCCTACGGATCAGAAGTTTTAAAATATATTTGTATTATTCTTACAAAAGGTACATTGAGACTTTAAAAAAATGTGGCGCTTCCTCCTTTTTAGGTCTGGGCCTCAGATTTCTGTATCGGTTTCATGATAATTTTAAACTAATAGGCAAGTAGGTGATCAGCCTCCTGTGCTTGACGCACGCCGTCGACTTTTTGGGTCTAGTGCAAGCCGGTTTCCTCACGATGATTTTCTTCACCGTTCGAGCGAATGTTAATTGCGCACACAGAAAGAAAGTCCATTGGTGCACAGCCGGGGATCGAACCTACGACCTCAAGGATGAGAGTCGCACACTGAAGCCACTAGGCCCACACTGCTCAATTTTGGCACTTTAGGTACCAAACTAACTTTACAATTACCATTATTCTGATAACTTCAAATAAAAAAGTAATCACAAAACAGTCGCAATATTTCGGCATCAAGCAAGCGTTAACGTCAGACTATAATAACAGAAAAAAAAATCATATTTAAATTTAAAAACAAAATAAAGTTAAAAATTATTTGTCCTAAACTTATCTACTGTCTTCCGTTTCAAAAATTAACTGCAATGACAATTGCGTTTTGCAATTGTCATTATATAGACTCAAAGTACAAGGTTCTGCTATTTTTAGGTCAATGCTTAAGATTTACCGATCGACTGGATGACCCCAGTTCGACAAAAACCGTCTTGTACCTTATCTTATAAATTACAGAGGCTTAAAGATTACTAATACATGGCACGCGTCCTCTACAAGTCATATGATAATGTTTACTATAAAGAGGTCAAAAAAAGCAATGAACACATCGCGAATTGAAGACGTCAATTCACTGTGAAATGTTATCTGTCTAATACTGCCTAAAATAAAATACATTATACGTAAAAATATAAACAACTGTGGCTGTTAAGAATACCGTGGACTGCGAAGCACACCAATAAATAGATCCTGATCCAACTCCGCATACAGACTCGCCTGTCTACCATATCCCGACAACGAATTATATCATATTTCGGTCACACAATGCGCAGAAGCAATGAGAAAGTTATCGTGGTTGGCACCTAACACAGAAGGCAAACGATCACGTGGCCGTTCACAAACCAGATGGACCGATCAAGTGAAAGACTCCTCCTCAAAACTCTGCACTGTAATAAGAGAGGCGCGGGACAAAAACGAAGGAAACAAATTGTCCAGATGTTGCTGACTGCTACGCTCAAATATGAGCTGCCGACTGAAGAGAGAGAGAATAATATATAGACTGCCGACAAAAACATCCATATCGGCATATTTTATGCAAGATTCTTAAGTTGCAACGCCCCCTATATTCCGCTTTCTATTTGCGAGTCCTTGGCAGACAAGAGTGAATTTGACAAGGGTGAAAAGATAAAGCGATGCGTCTTACTTGACTGGGTTTGTATTATTATCGATTTATAACAGAACAAGGTTAAATCACGTCGAGACGAGATAATTGTACAGTTAAAAAGTAATTATAATTAAACGCACTAATTATAATAGCGTGTACTAATTCGTTAACAAAGCCGTTGACGTATTTCGCGAATCTTTGATCCTTTCATAAGAAGGACTAGAGTCACTTTTAAATTATATAAAATATTGTTAACTATTTAAATATATGGACATCGTAAACCACTATTAAATGGGTAATTGTTAACCCTCAGGTCGTGCGTTCGTGTACGAATATTTTCTTTATTTTAACACATTAGCTTGCCCGGTAAAGGAAATTATCGTGAGGAAACAGCAAACCTGAAACAAAAATAAATCATTGGCTTATTACAAACTCGCCTATAGAGAACAATGAAGAGACTAATATAGGATGTAGCGCCCCGTAATTTATGTCACATCTGGAGTCTTAGTTATGAGACATAAACCCAACGTTGAAATCTGAAGAAATGACAGTAACGAATGGGCTCCTTTTTTAGTACAACTTAATTATAATAAGAATGGTATAAAATACATTAAATAATTTTCAAACAAAATAAATCGAATAGGTTTAAGATCATATAAAAAGCACACACACATACAGCCCCACATTACGCACTCTCACACACACCTCAAAAAGAAAATTATTAGTATATTGTCTATGTCTTTAATCTTCATTGTATATATTATGGTGTAATAAGGCTAATTTTTTTTAATGGATAATTATGAATAATTAAAATTTCGAGCAGATTATTCTTTCAAATACATTAAAATTACTAATCCGTGTGTCGGTTAACGTAAATGGCGTACAACTCCGTCCAGGGTACTATAAATATTCATATATAATAAAATACCTAGCCTCACTCTGCACGCCTAATATACTAATATTAAAAAGTGATATAATGTTTTTTTTATAATAATACTCTCTACTCTGCCATTGTGTCCAGAGACTTTCTATCTCTTACAATTCACGAATGACGTGTTACGCGTCTCGCAAGATACGCCCCGGCTACCGCCCGAACCCCTATAATTAATCCACAATCTCAGATTGAAAACAATCCGTGACAGTCGATCGGTCTACTATCCGCATTCTTATAACCAAACCCTACGAAGACAATCCATTTTTGGCGACGGATAAAATGCTCTTTGTCGTTCCATTTTACCGAGTTTAATAATCAATGCAAACCAAATACTTAGAGTAAATAAAACCGTACAAAAAACATTAAACATACATGTCTATGTTTAAAACATAACAAAGAGCTTTTTTAATTATTTAAAAAACTGATGTAAGTTAAAATCTGTTAAAAAATTAACCGCTTAATTAATTCTCAATATTCAAGGGTGAACCGGCGCGCAATTGCTTGCGAGAACCGTTCCTTAATTTTTGTTGGCCTCCTTTACATTTTTTTTTGTTGCAAAACCGTTCCAGGAACGGTCTGTGTTTTGTCATCATGGTACTACAGTGCTACAGTCATCATGGTATAAGGTTGTAGGGGGTCATCTCTAGATCTACTGAACTAATTTTGAATATTTCACGTTGCTTGTGAGTGCAATAGGTATGGAAAAATTGAATAATAAAAATGAAAAGGAACGCGGTTATCATCAATGTCGGGAATATCGGTAGAAATATATATTATTATAAATCAACTTAATTATGGCGAACAAATGACAAAAGTTATTAATTAATTGAAGGTTAAGCAGATTTTCATTAATAACATTGCGCCCCTATGGACATTGACACAGTAGTTTTAGGTAGATATTTCAAAGACTAACCAAGGATTTTGTATTACGATAGAGAAATACATGTAACAATATCAGTTGGCATTGATTTCGCAATATCAATGTTGACACTTAAGCAGAAACGTCTTTGTCAAGGAAGTATTTATATTATTGTTTCTTAATAACGAAATGACTTACTGTCAACATTGTATAGACAGATGTATAAAGATAACCTGGATTCTGAGAATCATCGAAAAAAAAGTATTCGAAATTCGAAACAATTATTTATACAGAAAAAAGAAAATGTAGAAACCAGCCAAGACTTTACATTTTGCTAACTCAGGCTTGCTTCATGCTTAGTTTTAAAAGCGTGGCGATTACCTAAATCGTCGGAGGTACGCCTCGAGGGTATAGCAAGACGCAGGTACTCTCTTTAGTATTTACTTTAAGTAGCATTCATTTATTTTATATCTTTTGTTTAACGCGGGTTGATAATAAATAGTGTCCATTATTTAGAGCATCCCCCCTGATCCAGTAACCGTACACGCCGATTACGATTAAAGATCAGAAATCTTCATATAGACTTTAGAGTACAGACGATTGAATAAAAAAATCTATTGAGTTTAAATTCATAATACCATTTAATTGGAATAAGTTTATTAATATTATTAGAGGATTAAAAAAAAAGGGTGCGTGTACTTTTGTACGCGCGTAAGAAGTTATACATATAAGTTATAGGCTTTCTTTATTTTTTTTAAATATTAAATAATTAATAACAAATATTTAACGTTTATAATTTAATAATATTTAGTATATTATTCAATTATTAATTAATAATAATAATTATTATTATTATTTTATTATATTATTCATTCAATTTAATAACTACGTATGTTTCATAACCTTTTAACTAAGTAACAATAGGTCTTTGTGAAAAAGCATTGCTAAATTTCTTTGAAAAAATAATTAAAACTCCTTTATGTTTAAAAGGTAAATGTCATTATGTTCATTCAAAATTCTTGGCATAGCTGCTAACTTCACGCGTATTCTATTTCTTTTTACTTGTAGATTGTCTTATTCCCATCTCGCTCGCGCACCCTATAATCACACTGACAACTTTGTGTCTCAGGTGCGCGCGCATCGTAAAATTTCACTGTCATCAATTTTTCATAACGAACCTAGAGCCTAAAGAAGTATAACTTCAATAATTACCCAACCAATTCTAACAGTTTTACAAATATCTAAATTCAAATCATAAAACCGTCCCATTGTAAGGTTTGGTAAGGAATAAGAAATCTAAGAATTCTGACAACGCACTTCATAATCTGTTGTGACATGCCCTAAGTTTATGTATCCCTATGGATATGCCGATATATCTATGATAAATGCCGATTCAATCTATATAGTTATTAGACTGAAAAGCATAAGTTTATTTTATTTTATAGATTACAGTGGAAATGGTCTTCCGCTCAATAATTAGACGACATTGCAAAAATGATAAAATAACGATTATAGTCGTCCTTCCCTTTTATTTTTTGTCAGGGTTTAGTCCTATTGCATTGGTAAATCTAACCTTGATACTACTTAGCAGGTATTCTTTGTACAATCTTCAGTTGGCCTCAGGCTAAGGTTGGAATCCGAGCATTATATCTGTAGTTGTTCCATAGATAATAGATAAACATATTTGCAAATTTAGATGTCATAATTCGATTTCCGGATTTTTTCCAATTTGGCAAGCACGAGGTCAATACCTAATATTTTAATTATATAGATCAGCTTCTAAAACAGATATCAAAATGTGAAAATCCAAGCTTATTATTGAATAAATAATAAAATAAAACAGAGATTAATAATATAAATCTAACATGTTGGTTAAAGCGTAATTAATGACACCTATAAAATGCCGATTGCAAAATTAGGTTTAGAAAGTATATAGAATTAATTAACATGAATTCAAAATACCATTAATTTGTCTCTGTTTCCTCGTCTGTCGCTATTTGCAAAATTCAAATTTGTCTTTCCTATATACTCGTATACGTAAATAAATATTCTATGATAGTAGTATAGTAGATAAGATCCAACTTATTTTTATATAATAAGTAACGCAAATAACATTTAGATGTGTTAAGTGTTCGGTTACAATGTAACCGACGTCATAAGCACCAAGGTATTCATAAAAAGGCTAAGAAATAAGTATATGATTTCGTTGTTTCTAAAACTTATATTTATGGTTCATAAGTAAATGATCCATCCCAGCAAACCAAAAAACAAGTTTTAAAAGTGTGAATTTTAAATACTAAAAAGGTCAACGGGCAAATATATTTTAATATATTTGTAAATCTTCCTCATTTCGTTGTCTGACGTAAATTTGATTTGAACTGAATGTCTTCATTTCTGTAATAAATATTTCTTTGATAAGACGTGTGCCAAATGCTACTTTTTACTAGCCATAAATTGTTATATAAAACCTTATTTTTCCTAATTTCTTTTTACTAGTTTTGCAATATAAAATCATATTTTAATTCCTATTATTGGCGAAGGAAGTATCCAAAATGAGCTTAGTAAGTAAAAAAAGACAAAAAATTATATGATTTGAGATTATCTGCTGCTTCAGTTGGTCTCTTTGGCGCCGCACAATTTCATCTACTCCCATGTCTTTGGCAAACTTCGGCCAGTGGTCCTGACCAGCGAATATTGGATCGGCCTAGACGTCTGGTACCATCTTCTCTATCTCTCACAATCCTCTCTCAGCATCGTTAGTAACAAAGTATCGAATTTTTTACCTGTACCTCTTAGTATGGACACGTTTGATTTTCGAGCTGTTCCGTGGAATCCTATCAATGAGCATTCAATCCTACACCACATTCACAGAGCATCTATTTTCCTCCATTCAGATATTCCTTTTCCAGAATTCAGCGTCATAGAGGAAAATCGGTCTTAACCAAGTTCTTTGTTTTTAAAGAGTTCCGGCCCTTCCATAAATTTCGCAGCATTGCGAAATTTTAATGAACATTAATTAAATAGCAATCAACGCATAAACAGATACGAAAACATGTATTTTATCGTGTTTGACATGGTTATTGTGTGTCTACGTCTAACGCGTTTCTTGAAATTCTGACATCATCGCAAAAACTTCAAAAATAAATAAATATAAGAATTCGAATTCTTCGAACTTTACTTAATACAATTATTAAAGGACAAACAGTACATCAAATATTTTTCGTAAGATTTAAGTAATAGTATATAAGGTGTGTAGCATATCTTTCAATATATCCCGTATGACATAAACATATTAGATTTGACATTCCGGAATCGTGCTTAGCGCAAGTCACGACTCTGAATCTTACCCTTACTTTGTAGCTGTTTTACAAACAAAAAACCATAGATTTCAAGTACTTAACTGTAAATTAAAGACAATAAAGTATAATTATTGTAGAGACATAATTGAGGTTGTAGTAATTATTGTACGGTATTATTTGATTTATTTATAAGTAAATGCTTAAACTTATATTTTTAATTTACTAAAATAATACAATAATTCAAGTGACGCCATCTACTAATAGCACATTATAAATCTTTAGGTTTCGATATTAACATTTATGTTTAATAAAAAGCTTTGTTTGTTTTGTGAATTAGACCTTGACCATAAATTTACTATGTTTAAAAGTATTTATAAACGACTGATTAGGTATGTGCAAATTTTGTATATAGTTACTTAAATTTAAAATGGCAACAGTAACAGATTGATAGGAATTTGCAATTGCTATCAAAGGCTAACAATCCGTCAGACTCATACATAAAGTACGTTTAGATATGGCCATATAACTAAGTGCGTTAGGACATTATAATAATAATAAATGTTATCTATGAGGTAAAAAAAAATGCTGCGTCTAATGTACGCGCGTAAGAAGTTATACTTGTTTGGCTTTCTTTATTTTTTTTAAATATTATATAATTCTTAATTATATACATAATATTTAAATAATCCTTAATTTGTTTAAAAGGTACTACAAATGTCATTGTGGACATTAAAAATTCTTGGCATAGCTGCTAACTTTACGCATATTCTATTTCTTTTTACTTGTAGGTTGTCTTATTCCCATCTCGCTCGCGCCTGCTCGGCGCCCATACTGATAATTTTGCGTCATGGTGCGCGCGCATCGTAAAATTTCGCCCTCATCAATTTTTATAACGCGCCAAAAGAAGTAGAACTTCAAAAATATAGGTAAAAATTTTGAACAATGATATAAAACGAGGAAAGTGAAAGATTGAAAAATTCAACCTCGGCTATCAGATTTGTGTATAAACATCTCATATGATTAAGTCAATAATTTCACGTGACCAATGATAAGTATTGATGTAAAAGTATATCTATCTCATGCATTTTACGCTAACTCTTCATCTTTATTCATGTTTATCTACGGTACAAGGCAACCGTCACACACGGTTGTCAGATGTCAGGTATTAACTATCCACTGTCAATAATCAAAGCGACAGAATAAATGGCGGTCAATTGTTGTCACTGAATTATTGCTTGTTGGCGTACTTGAGGCGTTAATATTATTGTTCGGAGCAATAGTTCTTTATGAATTCTTGTTTATACTTTTCGATAAATGTTGGAGCTAATTTTTGCCAAAAATGCACATTAAACAAGTAAGATATTATTTTTTTCTATAGTGTTGAATTGCTACATTACATTAGACATCATTTAATATTAGTTTCGATAATTACTTTTATACTAAGTACTATTTTGCATTACGTTACAGGTTATTATTCAAGGATTTAAAAGTTATCGAGAGCAAATTGTTGTTGAACCTTTTGATAAGCGGCACAATGTAGTTGTTGGGCGTAATGGATCAGGCAAAAGTAACTTTTTTCATGGTAAGTCTCTCTAGTCTTAGACAAATATAAGTTGTGGCCTACATTTAAAATAAATTAAAAATTTTCGAAATTGATATCCAATATAGTGTATTGTGTTTTAAATATTTAATGCAACACTTCTATATTCATGTAAAATATGCTTTTATTTCAAAAGGTTGTATTTACAGCTATTCAATTTGTACTCAGTGATGAGTTCTCACATCTCCGACCAGAGCAAAGACTGGCTTTGCTACATGAAGGTACAGGACCCAGAGTAATTTCAGCCTTTGTGGAAATTATATTTGACAATTCTGATAACAGAATTCCTGTAAGTAATCTTTGTCCCTTTTAATTAACCCAATCGATTAAAATGTATAGCAGATTGCCTAATTAAACTCTATTTATAGATTGACAAGGATGAGATATTTCTTAGAAGAGTTATTGGATCAAAGAAAGATCAGTTTTTCCTCAATAAGAAAGTGGTTCCTCGTTCAGAAGTGTTGAATCTCTTGGAAAGCGCTGGCTTGTCTAATTCAAATCCATACTATATTGTCAAGCAAGGAAAGGTATACATATTCTTGATTAACTCAATGCCATTAATATTTATGATGTATTTTAGTATTTGTTAGGCAAATTTATTAATTAAATTAGTTGAATTATTAATGTTTCAAGAAAAAATATAAAAAAAAACAATAATAATGTGTATAATTGTTTTTTGATTATCGGCACCACTAAAATAAAATTACTTAAATTGACATTTATGACTTACATGAATTTTGGTCTGGTAGACTTGCTGCAGATTTATTTAGACACATTCATTCATTTAGGGCGTACCTATTAACACAGCCAACTTTAAATTAAATTTTATTATTAGTTAGGTTATTAATTAGGTTTTAAGCAACACCCAACACTATAAAAAAAAAATAATATCAAATAATGAGCATAAACAATTTCCAGATTAATCAAATGGCCGTAGCACCAGACTCACACAGATTAAAATTGTTGAGAGAAGTTGCTGGTACTAGAGTATATGACGAGCGGAGAGAAGAATCTGTGACTATATTAAAAGAGACTGTTGGCAAGGTTAGCATTACAAAATAGCTATAGCCCTATTTTATATAAGAATGAGCACCTGTTATAGTTGTCGGGTTACTTGGACAGATTTTGCATCATAGGGGAAAAGTTCCCGCACTTATACTTAATATGAAGAAGAAAAACAACTCATGTATGTTGTAATGTTATTACAGAATGTGAAGGCACCACTGCACATTAATAACATAATAAATATTCTGTATTTTAGTTTCAAGTATGTGTTGCTCCTGCACATTATAATATTTGCTTATATGTAATGTCATTGACCACGCTATTTTTCAGATATGTTGTTGATCAAAAAAATTATAACTGTTTTACATAAAAACAACATTTATGTTACAGGTCGAGAAAATCAATGATTTCCTAAAAACCATTGAAGAGAGATTGAAGACACTTGAAGAGGAGAAGGAAGAGTTGAAAGAATACCAGAAGTGGGATAAGTCTCGCAGAGTGCTGGAGTTCATCATCCACGACACAGAACACCGTGAGAATAAGAGGAAGCTTGATGATGTATGTTCGTTTTATTTACATTTTCAACAGATAAGCTCCATTAAAAAAATACAAATTGTTCAAACTGATGATGAAAGAATATAATTTTGTCTTGTATGTATTATTGAAATTGTCTATGTTTCTTATCTATCCATAATTTTGTTTAATTTCCTAGTTGTTGTAATGTTTATACTTACTACTGGATACACACAATAATATACATATAATTAATATTGGTGATTTGGAGCTAGAGGCTCGCTAATAAAATTCTGCGGTCATGTTTTAGCTCCACTTATATATATAATGAACCGCATAACTTAATCTAGCACTAGGTTTGTCAGATATAACATTGCCACTCCTAAATATGCGGATTATGATATTTTTATTTATAAAAAGAACAGTACTACTACATTTTAGGTCTGTGCCTCGGATTTCTGTCTGAGATCTGTTTCGTCATTTGTTTCTTTTTCTAATAGAGTAGTAGGTCATCAGGCCTAAGTCCTTTCCTTCACCGTACAAGCGATTTTTAAATGGCCCATAAACAGAAAATTGGCTCACAGCCTGAATTCGAACCATCGAGCTCAGGCTTGAGAGTCACACCCTCAAGCCATCAATGCTTTAATTAATTATAAATACCTTATTATTATAGTTACAAAAAATGCGTGCGAATAGCGGCAAAGAACAACAACATTATGCTGATCAGGTTAGAGAAGCGCAAGAACATGTCAGAGAATCTAACAGGTACAGTTTGATGTTTTTTTATTTTATTTATTTCTCATATAAAGATTTCATATACTACATTCATACCTGTGAATGTAGTACAGCGACAAGGCTGTCGGGAGCGATTCAATAGAGTTATAAGATTCATATTTAATTAAATTAAAATTATTATGTAAAAAATTAAGAGTATTTACGGTACTTATAGGCCCCATTGCTAACCCCTCATCCATAAACTAAATATAACTAATTAATTTCTTTCTTCTAAGATTTTAATCATCTGTGTTTGTTAAACTGTGTTTATACTGTCATGAAAGGACATGTTAAGATTAATGTGATTAATGTAATGTTTGTATCGAATAAAAAGATCCGTTATATCAAAAACTACAGTTCTGTTATGATTTTATATAACTTATTTCAGTTATAATTTTGAAAAATTTATATAATTTAGGGGAGTTCATAAATGTTTGAAGTTTACTTCTTTTGGCGCGTTAGGGAAATGATGAGAGTAAATTTTTACACACATCGTCACAAAAAACCGACACCCGCACACCGTCGCAAAAAACCGACAACCTGTAGTTAGCATATAATCAACATTTTAAAATGAAAAATGTCCATTTCTTTAATTATGTAGAAATATTTTTTTTTGTAATATTTAAATAAAGTTTATTTAACTAGATAATGCGTTATAATAAAACTTTCAATGTATTAAATACCTTTATATAATGTCATTTCAATTGTCATGGTTATATTCTAATTATGAAATGAAATACAGACTTATTAGCATATTTTTTTTACATACTTCTTTAAGAATACATATTAAAAAATTAAATTATAGCATTTTTCTCCTAACAACACTGCTTTAAAACAATTTTTTAATTATTAAAGTACAATGTGTCCCGACCAAGGAGGTTTCAATTCAATTTAAGTACACATTATATGTACTATAATAAATAATTTGTTTCTTTTATATTGCATTTTGTTTAATGCTACCTATAGCCATGAGATTAAATAAAGTAGTGTATGCAACTGCATATAATTAGGTAATAAAACACTTGTGTGATCTTATTTTGAAAAAACTACACTCATGTTTTAATACCCTCTATTATATGACAGTATAAGCTACTATTTTTCTATTGTTAGTGTTGTTTTTCTACAAACGTAGAATAAGGGGAAAGATAAAAAATTTAAAAAGATTTTTATCTCGTACGCCAAAGAAGTATAACATGTTTCTTATTTTAACACACTGACATACATTATAACATAAAATAACTAAATTTTTAATTGAAATATTGACATTTTGTTTTTCATTGTGCAATTAATTGTTTTCATAGGAAACTAAAAGAAGCAAGAAAGGATGTAGCGGCAGCTCGAGAAGAGAAAGACATTTTATCGACCGAACAGCAACAGCTGTTGAGGGAGAAGACCAAACTGGAGCTGGGTATTAAAGACCTTACTGATGATGTCGATGGCGATAATAAGTCCAAGGTATGTTCTCTAAACTCCTCAGGTTCTGGTTTTTGTTAGATGGTCTATTTTCCATTGTCTTTGGAAATACTTTTCTAAGTCTTCTATTGTTTTTGGATAAAATCTATATTGTACAGATAAAAAATTTATTACTAATCTGTAAAGTGAGATAAAAAATTGTGTGCATGGACTAGGTGTACACACATAAGATGTGAAACTTCTTTATGACCTTATTTTTCGAAAAATGATCTACTATATGCAACTTTACAGAAATTGGTGAAATAAAGTTAAATTAGATAAAGTTTAACAAAAGGCTTTAATTATCATAGACATGAATACAAATACAATTATTTCATTTAACCTTATTACTACTAAGATTATTACAGAATTTCATTAATTGTAATATAATTATTACTATCATTGTTATCGTTATTATATATTTTTGTTATTAATGGCTTCTAATCTCTTCGGATCAACAGTGGTAGGGACAAGAAAAAGATGGCGCGTAACCGAAAAATGTGACAGTAAATTATTTTCCAACGCCGATAAAGAAGTTTGATTACAAAAAGCAAAATGGCGCGTAACCGAAAAACGTGACGATTTGCTACAAAATTTCTCCCATTCGTCGATAAAGAAGTTTCACTTCAAAAAGTTGTAAAGCATTTGTTGTACATTTTGCTCACTCAGGTTTTCTTAGTTTTATAAGCGTGGAGATTACCAAAATCGTTAGGGTTACGCCCCGAGAGCATTTAATTTAACATTCATAGCAATTTATTCAAAGAGTCCCGTTGGAAGGAGCCGTCCAGTATTCATTGTAAAAACATTTGAACGTCTAACACTGCAAGAAACATTAATTTCAGAATTTGTAAGGAGTAAATAATTTCTATTATAAGTATTAGTGGCTGTTTAAATTGGTTAAATTAATAATTAGTTTAAATTAGTTATGTGTAATAAAATAAAGTGCGAATTTAATTTTAATACTATTACTATAATAACCAAATAGATGTATGTAGATCTATTTGGTTTTTGGTAAAAAGTAGGCCTTATCTGCAAAAAACAATAAAGCCCATTTATTTCCTACTCTTGTAATAATATACAGTTTAAATATGTTATATTTTTTTGAAGTGAAACTTCTTTATCGGGGTTGGAAAAAATTTTAGTGTAACATTTTTCGGTTACGCGTCACATGTTTCGGTTACGCGTCACATTTGACCGTTACGTGCGTCTTTTTCTTGTCCCTACCACCGTTGATCCGAAGAGATTCTAAACCATTAATAACAAAAATTTATAATAACTATAACAATGATACTAAAAATTCTGTTACAATTTATGAAATTCTGTAATAATCTTAGTGGTAATAAGGTAAAATGAAATAATTGTATTTGTATTCATGTCTATGATAATAAAAGCCTTTTGTTAAACTTTATCTAATTTAACTTTATTTAACCAATTTCTGTAAAGTTGCATATTGATAATTTTTCGAAAAATAAGTTATAAGGTCATAAAGAAGTTTCACTTCTTACCTGTGTACACTAGTACACGCACATTTTTTTTCTTGTTACTCCTTTTTATTGATTCCTTTCCATTGATCGGAACCCCTTAATGGGTAAAGGTTCTCCACCGGTGTTTTCCAAACATCTTTCTCCATTCGCTTCCTGCCAACGCTTCTAGTCTACCTTCTTCTTCTTCCCCTTGGTCATTTCCATAACTCATGAATAAGTTGTACCTCTTTTTTGGAAATATATAATTTTTGGTAGTCAATTTTATGTAGAATTTTATAATATGTGGTGTGATTTAATAAATAAATAAACACAAAGTCACAAATTTCCATCACTTGGCATAATCGACTAAGCTTTCGTTTGCATACTCTTTCGTTAATCTCTTCCTATAATGTATTTAATAAAAGGTGCTTACAGGAACGTGCCGAAGCAGAATTGGAGCGTTTAAGACAACAAATATCTGAGAAAGAGAGGGAATTGGAGGAGTTAAAACCGAAATATGAAGAAATGAAGGCGCGTGAAGAGGAATGTACGCGCGCGTTGGCCTTAAACCAACAGAAAAGACAGGAGTTGTATGCCAAACAGGGACGGGGCACTCAGTTCACCTCCAAGCAAGACAGAGATAGATGGATTGAGAAAGAGCTGAAGTAAGGAATTTTTACTCTTGAAACCCGAATACTAGTGGTTTTTGCTACAAATCGTTTATTCGACGTAACAATTCTATGATAAGATAATGATGTTACTTGTTTCAAGGTTTTTTAATTATCAAAGATTTGCCTTTGGCTTAGTAGCACCTGTCTTATCTCCGAGTTCTCAGGTTCGAACTCAGCGAAACACTTGTTCCGGGTCGGTACATATAATATTAACCACGATGGAAAAGCACTCTGAAACAGAGAATTTAGACGAACAAGTTAAAGTTATATAAAACTAGCTGGCCTGGCGAACATCGTACCGCCTAACAGTCTATTCTTCATTTTTGTTTAAATACTTATTCTGCTATTCGGGACACCGGTCTAACTAGTAAGATAAAAAAATAAAGTTGATAAGACAACAAATACATTATGTCAAAAATAAAAGTTTACCTTCCCGGAACCCCTCCACTAACACTTGAACTTTATGATATGGTATTAAAGTTCAAATTGACTTTTAAGAATTATTATGAATATTTTGTATGGGAATATAGAAAAGTATTGGTTTAGACTTTTTCACTCATTTTTTTTTAAATTTTTCTCCGTAAGAACCATCCTCGTACTTCAAGGAATATTATAAAAAAAGAATTGGCCAAATTCGTCCAGGCGTTGTTGAGTTATGCGCTTACCAACACATTTTGCGATTCATTTTTATATTATAGAGAAGATAAAAAATAAAAATAGCCTTTATTCGAGTACTACATAATCAGGATAACATTGAGTCCATGTCATTATAATTAACATTAGTAGACAAATTCTTCCGCTTGTCTCTCATCCTCGCCACCATTTTCCAATCCTTCCCCGCTTTCCCTTTTATTCCAGGTTTCTAATGGGCGTCCTCTCCCTTTTCTTCATCCATTCCAAGTAAGGGCCCTTGTAGTTAAAGTATTTACTATATGTCAGAGATTAGATTATAAAAGAACACGGTGTAATTTGTTTGATTACAATGGCAACACCACACAATGGCCACACCTCACAATGGCAACACCAGACAATGGCAACACCACACAATGGCAACACCACGCAATATCATAGACATCTTACAGGTTGTAAAGTGTCAATTGTCAAAGTCAAGTTGTCAGTAGTGCGTAGAATCGGTATTCGGTCGTGCAGTGCTAGATTTGCTTTCCGATCGGTGCCTGCGCCGGGCGTTGACAGTGTTTAAATAGTAAGTAATAATGTCGGACGACGGTAGATACCAACGTAATTATTAATCGCGTTGAATCTCCGACATCAGAAGTGGGATCAATACAAAATTCGTCCTGCGTGCCTACCGCAATGCCTGCTACTGGAAATCGTCAATATTTCACACCTAATTATGAAGTTAATTTCAAAATATGATGGCAGGCTTCCAAAATACCTAGAACTTCTAAAAGAGAAGCCTTCTAGTGTGGGTGATAAAAGGACGCTAAAATCAAGTGAGATTTATCTACCGTCGTTTGTTCTGTTGTTGTTGTGGGCTCCAAGTTCGTACCCGTTGTGTAAAACCTGGGAAGAGTTTAAGGACCGACTTGCTCTTTAGCTTGTTAGGACGTTTCACGACTTGTTTCGCGATACCTAAATTGAATATTCCACCAACAAAATGGTGACCGGTTGGAGACAAGTTTGGGTGAGTCTAATAAAATTGAGGTCGTGATCACCGACATCGCGGATGTTAAGGTACGCACAGATTTACTTAAAAATACTCCGACGAGTTTTGTGTCACATTTAAATACTTTAATAATAAAAAACCTTAAGTGAAATTCAGACAAGGTCCGTGGTGACTATAATGCTTCTACCCTAAAATATGCAAGTTAACTACAGGTCGCTGTTACCATTTTTTTGATAAGGTAGGACATTTAAAACGACACTTTATTTTTACGAATAAAAATGAGGGTACCCACTCTCGCACGTCTGTTGATAAATCTAGTGAACAGCCAATAGTTAGTAGAACGCGATGTTCTTATTGCCACAAACTTGGACATTCTGATTTTATTTGTTTTACAATGTAACTGATCATGAAACGGATTCGAAAGTCTGGTGCCTGGGCCTGAAGAGGTTGTTGCGCCACTGTTTTATTTATTTTATTCAACAAGAATAAAAATTTAAAGATTCCAATTTACAATCAAAATTGGTCAATGTTTGTACCTCTAATCGAAATTTGCATAGGCAGTTTGTCATTGTTGATTCACATTTGCTCCAGTATGACGTAATCTTAGGTAGATATTTAAAACACCTGGTTTGATGTTCACCCTTAATAGCGACGGCGCTAAGATTTTACGCGATGCTAGTGTCAATGCGTGTCTTAGGTACTTTAAGCATAAATACAGAGTTGGATAAAATAAGCACCGACTTAACTGAGCGTAACGATATTGAATTTGAAAAAAAATTGGGACAAAATATTAAGGAAATTTTACTAGTGGAAATTCTAATACTACCGTCAATACGGGCACGATGCATATTAAGATAAAAAATCCTAACAAAATTGTACAAGTTAGCTCCTTCTGAACGTAGCGTAATTCGTGAGATTATTACTGATTTGGAACGAAAAGTCCGTGCGAGCTCTTCGCCTTTTCTAGCCCTGCATTTTTTGTTAAGAAGAAAGACGGGTCCGACCGTCTTTGCGTTGATTATCGGGAACTTAACCCCAATACCGTGCGTGACAGTTACCCATTGCCATTGATATCGGAACAAATTGATGGTCTTGTGCGAGCATTATATTTCTCCAATTTAGTCGTGGCCTTTGGATTTTATCAGGTATTAATGAGATGATAGGACGATTTTCAAAAGCCTGCGTTTATTACGAATTAGAGTACCGAAAGGCTGAAAGGATTCGTACAATTCGATTTAATTCGAATACGATACGTAGGTTAGTTGTGCCGTAACCCCTATAATTGCAAGGAAGTAAGTGCTTCGCGTGTGAGTATTGAATGGTTATGTCACCGTAAAATTGTATACACCGTTAGATTGTAATCTATCTCGCGAGATTGTAAACTGTCGAAATATTGGGAACCTCAACGAACTGCTTACAATTTAACGTATTTACGTTTTTTGAGTAGTCCCCAAACATTTTCATTGGCAATTAATCCAAAAGTTTCATGATGAACTAAAATATACCATTTCATACCATACACATAGACACGAGCGTAAAATTAATTTGTGGTAGGATCACAAAAGAATATGTGATTGTCATTGACGCATTCATAAAGTTTTGTCACCCAACTTCTCCGTCTGTTTCAATTATTTTTTGGCTGTTACAAGAGTCCGCCTAGAGCGATCTTCATACTAGTGAGAATCAGGATTTGATAGAAGTAAGACAAATAGCTAAAAGTAGGATGGACGAGCAGGCAAAAGAGATAACGTTTTGTCGTATAATTAACAAGTTAACTGAAAAATTTAATGGTCCATGTAAGATCACTAAGTATGCTCGAATGATCGTTACATTTGTGTGCCATTATCTGGGGGATGATCCCAATGTGTGTGCCACGAATGTTTGCGTAAATAACATAATATCTGGCTAGTCTGCCTGAGTTGTCAGCATGTCTTGAACCCATAGTAATCATAAATGATTAATTTTATGTCATTGTAAAACATTTGGTAATGTTTCATAAGTTTGGGGGGGTTAAGCGTTTATCTAGAATCTAGATCGTGATGGTGTTTTAATTAATACACAATTTATGATCGTTATTGATTGTTAAAAGGTTTTATGTTGTCTGAACTGAATTGTTGTATTAAGCCGTGAACAATTGAGATGACGAATTTTTCTTTAGTTTTGTTGGTCTAGATCGTGATGGTATTTTATTTATTACACAATTTATGATCGTTATTGATTGTTAAAAGGTTTTATGTTGTCTGAACTGAATTGTTGTATTAAGCCGTGAACAATTGAGATGACGAATTTTTCTTTAATTTTGTTGACCTAGATTGTGATGGTGTTTTAATTAATACATAATTTATGATCGTTATTGATTGTTAAAAGGTTTTATGTTGTCTGAACTGAATTGCATTCCGATCGGCGCCTGCGCCGGACGTGCGCACTGACTGTCTTTAAATATTAAGTAATAATGTCGGACGACGGTAGTGATACCAACTTTGTAATTATTAATTGCATTGAATCTCCGACATATATATTACAGGTCCCTTAATAAACAGCTTAAAGACAAAAAGGACCACGAAGTAAAACTACGTGATGATTTACGACGTGACGCGACCAAACTGACAGAGTTGGAGAAGAGAATAGAAGAACTCACCAAGGAAATGGAGCGACAGAGGGTGGCGATAGATGATCATAACAAGCAGTATTACGAGTGTAAGAAGAAAAAGGACCAGGAGCAGAGTACAAGAAAGTCAGTAAAGTTTACGGAATTAGCAATTTTCATAATATTTTATTCCATTTATTGAATTATGTCTAACCTAAGATAAGGCAAGAAATAAGTTGACTTACGTAAATACAAAACAAAAAAACAAACCTATTCTAATAAATTACAAACCTATCGTTTCTATAGTCTATGGAAATGTACTATTAATGTATTTGTGTTATAAAATTTTATACAACATTTTTAATTAACTTTTTTCTTTTTTAATCAACTACATTTCGATGTTGTATCACCAGACGTTTGTATAAAAAACTTTCATAAAAACGTCTTATAGTGAAACAATTTAGCTATCTCTCTATCTCTATAAATTGTCTCTGACCATGACTATTGTTCCTTTAATGGCATATATTTTTCAGTGAACTATGGCGTAAAGAAACAACTTTAACGCAAAATCTGTCTTCACTTAAAGAGGATTTGGCCAAGGCAGATCAAGCTCTGAGGTCTATGGCTGGAAAGGTAAGAAAGAGCAGTAATGAGGTTCATTAATAATATTTAGACAAATTTTCTTTTATCTGTCCAAATCATAGATATTTATTATTATTCTTTGCATAAAAGCTATTTATTGAATCGAATTTATACATTTTGTACACAACTAAACCTCACAATTAAATATGTGTTTTATGGAATTCAATTAAAAAAACATTACTTTTTATATGTTTATTTAAAAACACCATTGGTTTTTGCCAATTTAATTTTCTGTAGGTTCTATTAAAAAGTTTTTATAGTCAGTAGTAGTAGTATAGTAGTCGTTTTGCCATATCATTTATAATAAAAAAATAGGGGTTGATCGTAGAGGGGTGAATGTTAGGGGTTGTATGTATTTTTGTATGTTGTATCATAAAAAAATAGAAATTAAAAATTTTGTCTAAAAATCAAAAATAAAATTTAGGGGTGGACTACCCCTAACATTTAGGGGGATGAAAAATAGATGTTGGCCGATTCTCATAGATACCGGATAAGCACAAAAAATTTCATCAAAATCGGTCAAGCCGTTTCGGAGGAGTTCGATTACGCACCCCGTGACAGAAGAATTTTATATATTAGATTAATATTTGTAATAGAAAAGATTTGTATGTATCAAATAACTTCAAAAACTACTGGACCTATTTCAATTTTTTTTTCATCTTTAGAATGTTATCTCTGAGTAAATATATTTATTACTAGATTATTTAAAAAATAAATGTTCTGGCGTGGGTTATCCGAGGAAACGACTTATAATTATTGAATTTCTAGCCAATATTAAACGGACGAGACAGTGTCCGCAAAGTGCTAGAGACGTTCCAGGAGCGAGGTGGGGAATGGGCCAAGATAGCGACTCAGTACTTCGGCCCGGTTATTGAGAACTTCACTTGTGATAAGACCATTTATACAGCTGTTGAGGTAATTATATTAATTGTAAAATTGGGGTATGGGGACAAACAACACGTTATTAAAAATTGTAATTAGTAAATTCAAATATTTTAGACTATTTTCCAAATTTGTAATAATTGTGTACCTTCAGGTTACAGCTGGAAACAGATTATTCCACCACATCGTGGAATCGGACACAGTCGGTACCAAAATTTTGAAGGAGATGAACAGACAAAACTTGCCCGGAGAAGTGACCTTTATGCCTTTGAACAGATTGCAAGTCAGGGATATGGTGTATCCTAATGATAATGTAAGCAATTTTATATTTTATTTCCTTCAGAATACATATTGGTATTTATTAAGGCAATTTTCTATTCAATACGGGTATTATTATTTTTATATATTTAAAAAAAAAACGTGTGTGTACTTTTGTACACGCGTTAGAAGTTATACTTCTTTGGCGTAATAATTCTTCTTCTTTTAGACTTTTCCCTCTTCGAATTTCATTTTTCTTGTCCATTTTAATGGTCACTTCTATGTTTTTTATAATTTTTTGGTTTCTTATCATTATTTTGGTTAAAATAAACACGACTGTGAAAAACACTACGCCATGACAAACAATGCAACTTGTCGATAAAAAAGAGCAAGCACCAACGACTGTTTTACCGACGTTTGAACAGATATTCAGGGTTTCGGCATTTTGTGACGGTCTGCACGCGTATCGTAATAATTTACTCTCATAATTTTTCCCTAACGCGCTAAAAGAAGAATAACTTCAATAATATATACAAGCAGTAGTGGGTGTGGTAACTTGCGTTGCACATAACTGGGCAGACGTTTGACCACAATCCCACCTGATGTTAGGTGACATGTGGCTTAAAGGAGGGCACAGATACCTGGTCAACAGCTTGAATATATATCATATTTATTTATTTCGTCATTACCTTAATCAAAAACATACACATAACAAAAATAAAAAAAACAGGTTACAAACGTTATAAGGCAACGGGCGGCCTTATCGCTAACTAGCGATTTCTTCCAGGCAACCCTAAAGTTGAACAATAAAAAGAGAGGGTTGTACTCTACAAGTAATGCAAAAATTATTAACAAAAAAGAAAAATAACACGTTACTATAAATAAAATAAAGTATTATCTAAAGATAAAATAACAATAATAATAAATAAAAATATGTAGAAACAAATTTTTTAAATACAATCAAAAGGTTAACAGAGTCACAATAATTAATATGAGTTCCTCTCATTTGCCGTTTTTATACGAAACGATGAACGAAATCCTTCTGTGGGACACGTGGGGATGTGGAAAACAAAGGGGTGCTTCTAGACGAGAGTTGTTTGAACTGGTCTATATACTATGGCTGCCCCCGCGAACTGCGTTTCGCCTTAATATTTTATTTAGCATACCTTTTTAGTAACTACAGACCAACATATGAAACATTTTGCTATTCCCTATTCCCGGAACTAGTAAATAAAACTAAATTTTTCAATATTTTTCAAATTTTTCTCTCCATAAAAATATCAGCGTTCAAGGAGAAAAAAAAATCGAATTAGTCTACCCGTTCCGTGTTTTATGTGAACCATATGCCTTGAATAATTCACGTTGTTTACGTACTACCTACTTGTTTAAATCCGGTTTTTTTATACTCGCCTAAAGGCAATATAAAATGTTTTTTTTTCAGAACGCCATTGCTATGGTCCAAAAACTGAAGTACGATCCCAAGTACGCCAAAGCCATGAAGTATATATTTGGGAAGACCCTCATATGCAGAAACCTCGAATGTGCGACAGAACTTGGGAAACAATACCATTTGGATTGTGTCACTTTAGAAGGAGATCAGGTATGAAATTCTTTTTGATCACTTATATGCTAAAAAAAGGGTGCGTGTACTTTTGTACGCGCGTAAGAAGTTAAGTTGATATCATGCAAATAATTAATAAATTCAATTAAATAATCAAAGACTGGAAAAGGAGCCCTATAGTCAATAAAGTTCAGTTTACATTAGAAAAATTAAATTATTATTTTCTAATATTAATTAGTATTGATTTAAATATTCAATTTAAATCACTTCTGATTATAATTCAGACGCACATATAAAATTCGAAAACAAAATGAAAACACGTGTTAAAAATTACACAGTGAATAGAGGCGGCGTGCGTGCCAACATGCGCCACTAACTTCATTCTGTTAATTTTGTGTCACGGTGCTCGCGTAACATTTCACTCTCATCAATTTTTCATAACGCGCCTAAAGAAGTATAACTTCAAACATATCCTGACAGGTGTAAGATAGAACAATTTTGTTTAGGTATCATCAAAAGGTTCGCTAACAGGAGGTTACTTCAATCAATCCCGGTCTCGACTTGAGATGCAAAAGACGCGATCAGAATTAATGGAACAAATAACGACACTCGACGAAGAACTGAGCACGTTAAGACAGGAATTGAATAAGACTGAGACAAGTATTAATTCAATTGTTTCCGAAATGCAAAGGACTGAAACCAAACAGGGGAAGGCCAAGTGAGTATTACGTGTACACTTTAAATAGTTCAATTATTGAGGCTATTAATGGTCCAAGGGAAGAAACCACTATTTTTGGGCCATTAAAAAACAGTGCACTCTCTTAATTTTATGGCATCTATAAGAAAATTAGTAGTTTATGCAACTGTCATATAATAGAGGGTATTAAAACATGAGTGTAGTTTTTCAAAATAAGTATACACGAGTCTTTTATTACCTAACTATATTGCATACACTTTATTTAATCTCATGGCTATAGGTTTCCAAGTCATAAATTCTTAATAACATTTGTCGTACGCTTTTCTTGATTTTTCTGGCAAAACTCTATTTGTCAGTTTCGTAGCTGTTTCTAATGTCAAGTGGAATAAAATTTTCATCAGTATCGTCGGTGTTGTTTGACATTTTTGCTATTAAAGTTTTATCCAGCAAAATTATACTAAAATTCGTATGTACGTAATTGCGCCAAAATGGAAAGTCTGTTATTGGTCTAATGGCTCGGAACCAGCGCGCTCACCACAGATAATGTTTAGTTAAATTGAATTGAAACCTCCTTGGTCGGGACATATTGTACTTTAATAATTAAAAAAATGTTGTAAAGCATTGTTTTGTTAGGAGAATAATGCTTTAATTTAATTTTTTAATATTCTTAAAGATTATTGTTATTTCATTGTCAATGGCAGCAGAAAAAGAAAAATTTAAAACTCTTAGTAGACAGAGTACTTAAATTTGAACAATTTCAAAAAAAAAGCATGAGTTGACTGCAGAAATTTATTTTTAAATTTGGAAAGCCACATTCAAATGTTCGTATAGCTGACCTCTTTGATGATTGAATCAACATCCACATTCCAATTTGAATTTCTTAGTATCGTTTCTCCATTAACAACTTTCATTCAAATATTTGACGTGAAATTATCTCATACTCTACTTTGATTGCACCTAAATAGAAGGTGCCACGGGCTACAGACTTTAAATTGTAACTTGGCTATACAAAAATGACACATTGTTTATCATTGTATGCTATGTATATTGAAAGCCAAGTAGCTTTTTAAAATATTTTTTTTAATTTCAGGGACATTTTTGACAAAGTGAAAGCCGACATACGTCTAATGAAGGAAGAGTTGAGTTCCATAGAGCGGTTCCGCGGGCCAAAAGAACGATCATTGGCCCAGTGCAGGTCCAGCCTTGAAGCTATGCAGGCTACTAAGGAAGGCCTGGAGTCTGAATTACATCAGGTTAATATTGATTTTTTTAATTAGCTAATTTTACTAAGGTATGTTTGAGTTATCCTATCGCCGGGTTAAATTGTCTATTCGCCGATCGAATCTAGAGCATTGTGTGTTTTTAAACCTAAGGTCGTTCGTCCAAATCTCGACTGTATAATTAAAGTTTCATAGATCTTACACTAATCAATATGTTAACATATAAAAAAATTCTACGATATTAAATTTATTACATATTACTTATAACTTGCATTTTATTAATCGTTTTGACTTAATATTACGATATATATAATTTAATATATAAAATTCTCGTGTCACAGTTTTCGTTGCCATACTCCTCCGAAACGGCTTGACCGACTTTGATGAAATTTTTTGTGCTTATCCGGTATCTATGAGAATCGGCCAACATCTCCCTTAATGTTAGGTCCACCCCTAAATTTTATTTTTTAGACAAAATTTTTAATTTCTATTTTTTTATGATACAGTATTAAACAATACATACAACCCCTAATTTTCACCCATCTACGATCAACCCCTATTTTTTATTATAAATGATAAACATGGCAAATGACGTTTGCCGGATCAGCTAGTATAATATGAAATAACATTAAATTAGGACATGGATGTTGTTTCAATCACCAAAGAGATCAACTATGAACATTGTATCTAAACGTTACTGGCTGGTAAAGAACATCAGCGCCTTCAAAATTTAAAAAGAAATTCCTGCAGTAAACTTGCGCCGAAGGCATTCTTTATTTGAAATTGATCAAATTCGGATTTAAGTACTCTTTATACTAAGAGTTATCATAACTTTGACAGTGATCATGAAATAAACAAGCAATTCTACATTTTTATCACTATACTTGAAGTGCGTGCTTCTATTTTAACTGCTAAGGCATGTTGCCGTAGTGGTATGCCGTATTCCGGCTAACCGTCCTTATTGCGGTCTGCCGCAATCGTCACTCGTCAGTGCTTCTTGAAATATTGCACATGATGGACATTGAAGAAGTTGCGGCAGTTATTTATTTATATAATCGTAGAAAATATCGTCAAAAAAACTCTGCGTAGTGTCTAGCGCAAGGAACAAGCGATGACTGAGGCGGGTAGGACGTGGTATTTGCGGCTAACCGCGCCGAGTGCGTGGAGGGGACACGGCCCGCCGCATCATGCAACCGGTGCGGGGCTCGTCGCAGCCTCAGAACACCCGGAGAGGTTGACGGTTGTCCGCAAATCAGTGCGTCGTTATCGTGCGGTTTCATGTAATAATCGATGTGCGGCCTACCACAGCGGCACACCGCATCGCGGCCAGCCGCTAGTGCGTTGTAGGCCTAAGTGTTTGTTACTTTATTGATTTGTTTCAATATCTTAAGTGAATCAAGGCGTAATGATTGCTTGCTTACAATTTCCTTGTACACCAAATTTGGCGATTAAAAAAGGGTCGGAGAGCTTTTGCCAGTTCCTCTCGCGCTACGCCCTTGATTTGGGAACTGGTAGTGCATGTAAATATAGGTGTTCTTTAAATATTGACGTTTATTTATTTTTATTTATTTAGTTATTAAGCTTACGACATCACACACAGTCCTAAATCTACTAATTATTTTACAAAATCTTACATCTAAAATGTGTGACAAATAATGTAAGCATAAGTTTCTCAAAAAAAATTTAAATAGAAATTTAAAAAATAAAATTAAAACATACACGATAATACAAGCACACATTAAAATAAAATAAAATTACAGAAATTTGTTGGCAATTAGGGCAAAAGAAAAATCATCAGCAAAACAGCGAAATTAGGTTCGAGAAAGGCACCCCACAATGCTTTCTCTAAAACCGATCAGCCCATAGGTATTCAGCTCCGGATAAGCTGTGTTCTATTTGGCAGAAGGAATTTGGAAGATATTGTTGATTTTAAACCTAGGGAATGAGTAAGGGACGATAATTTTGATATCCTCTAAGAGGTCACTGCTCTGGTTATTGAGCAATTTATGCAAGTAGGTAACACCGGCTAGAGTTTCTTTCTTTTTTAAGTCGCTGATGGTACGGGTGTCTATGTGAAAATCCTCTGCTTATGAAAGCTAGGTGTCGGGTAAAAGATCTTTGAATGCTTTCAACGAGTTGCGAATGGATCGCATATAGTGGATTCCATATAATACTGCCAAATTCAACGTGACCTGAGCGTTGTACAAAATTGTTTTAGTCGTACAACCAAAAGAATCCTCCGTTTAAGAAATCCAAGCATTTGTGCGGATGTGATTACTACTTTATAAGTTTACATAAAGACTAATATGATTAAATAGGTTTCGTTTTAAAAACAATAAAAAAATTCACCATGGTTTTATAATTTATTTCGAGTATTGCTAGAAAATTAAATATAACTTTAAAGTCATAAACTTAACTACGGACTATCTTACTGTTCTACTTGTGATATTGAATTTAAAAGCTCTTTATCCTTTGTATTCGGTAAGAAGAAACAAAGAACTCCCGCAGAGAACGCCAAAAAACTAAAAATTCCTATTGTTATCCATTCAATGCCTACATTAACCACGAACGGCGCAATAAACCCACCAAAGCGCGCAAAGACAGACGCGAGACCCAACGCAGAATTCCTAACAACCGTCGGAAATATCTCCGAAGTGTGTAAATATGCCTGAACGAACGACGCGTGCGCACCCATCAAGCCAATAATGGCAAATGTTAGTAAGACATTAGGCATTCCTTCTGGAATAATCAAAAATACTAAGAAAGATATAGCAGCCACGCAACAGCTTATGATCATACTTAATCTGCGATTTAAATATCGCGACGCAATGACAACTAATACTAAACCAGGTATAAGGCTGGTCGCGGACAACAGCACGTTCAAATAAATGTTACCCTGAAGTCTGCCGATGTATTGGTTGACTCCGAAGTACGTGAGCGAGCAACACATCCATACAAAATTGGTTATCAGAGTATACGTTCTCATTTTGGGAGTCCTGAATAAGTCGATATATGTACCGTACTGTTTTTCCTCCTTCTGAAGCAACTCTTCGTATTTTTTATCGACTATCGCTTCGATGTTCTCTGTTGGTTTGTTTTGTCTGAAATTAATTTTATAAGCGATGAAATTTGAAGTGAACACAGCCCGCACATTATGCCATCAAAAGGCAAAAATCGTGTATTCATATAGGTAACACTATGTACACTTATGAACGTCAAAAAAAAACCATTAAATGCTTCTAATTTTACATTTAAGAGTAGAGAAGAACTAGCAATAAACTTTCCGCCACTCTTCAGGCAGTCAGTTTACTTAGACAATACTTTTTCCATGTACTGTTTAGTAATACCGACCTTTTAAGAATTGGTACACTCTTTTCGTGAAGAAACCTAAGTCTAATTGGTTCGGAAATACTTATATGGGTAGTTCCCCATAGTGGGAGTGCGCGGCAAAAAGTGAGCCCGTTTGCACCTGCTATATAAAAAAGGTTACAGAGATTGCTTCGTATACATATTATATGGTAATGATATACTTGATATGAGAGCAGTGTTGGCCTAGTGGCTTCAGCGTGCGACTCTCATACCTGAGGTCGTAGGTTCTGAGGTTGCTCGAACTGTGAAGGAAAACATCGTGAGGAAACCGACATGTCTTAGACCCAACACGTCTACGGCGTGTGTCAGGCTCTGGAGGCTGATCACCTACTTGCCTATTAAATTTAAAAATGATCATGAAACAGATACAGAAATCTGAGGCTAAGACCTAAAGAGGTAGCGCCACTGATTTAATTATTTAATGATATACTTACCTCTTCGCCATATTAATTAAAACCGCAGTTGCCTTTTTCTTTCTTCCCATAGTAATCAACCATCGTGGTGATTCAGGTATTACGAAATAATAGGCCGCAACAAACAACCAAGGCAATGACGTTGCGAGTTGTAAATGCTTCCAATTGCTCAAGAAATAGGCTATAACCGGTAGTGCCATATAACATATAACAAAAGCCGCCTCTGCCAATCCTGGTATCAAGGGTCTGAATGACGTTCCCGTCAGTTCTATGACCATAACGTAGGTGCAAAGCATAGTACCACCCACCGATGCACCGATTAAAAATCGGCAGATAGCAAACATCCAAAATTCTGTCACCGCGGCTGATAAAGCCACAAAGATAATTTCAGTTGTCAGAGATAGGAGGCACGATGTTTTGCGGCCAAATCTAAAATAATTCTACATATAACATTATTTCGCTGGGCCTATATACAATGTGGACAGCGTAGTAAATATTTGAAATTTTTACATAGATATACATTGTAAACTCCATGTAACTGAAATCACTCGGCTTTGGTTGCTTACATATATGTGATATAAGCTACACTCTACATAGCATTACACCTAACCTCAATAACGATAACAATTAAATACTAAAAAGTACTTTTTAAATTTTAACCGAAATTAGTTAAAACTGCCGAGCTGTGTATTGTTTTGTCGCTTTATTGTCCTAGCGAGAAATAAACTCGACTCAAGGTACTCATCATATGTACCGAACTTTCCAAGAATCCGTTTTTTTAATTCGCATGCTTCATGTGCTTTATCACGAAGATGCCTCAATATCGCAAAATATGAATTGAATAAGTAAAAAAATACAACCTAACTACTGGTACAGTACAAAAATAACAGACAACGCAATAGCGTTCAAATACTAATTGTTTTTATAAAATTACTATCACTAGTCTGAAATCAACTTTCTTTTTCTAATACAGATTTGTCTTTCCATTTAACTGCAACTGTTGGTAACGTTAAAACAGGCACAGTTCCTTGAGTGTCGTTATATAGAGTTTATACTATATTTTACAAAAATGATTTAATTTTAACCAACTTTGAGAAAACAAGATCAGATCCTACTACCGAAATGTTCAATCACAATATGACTTTCTCTTTAAACGTGAATCTTACCGGTCTGAAATATATCCATACAACACGCTGCCAAATAATATTCCCACTTGCAGCATGGACTGGCCTAGACTTGCCAAATGTTTCCTTTCACAGATCAAATCAAACTCGCTCGATACAGAACTCATTATACTCGTATCATACACTGGATCCTCACACGGGCAAAGATTCGTAACATTTTTCTCTTCACCTTGGCAAATATATTCTGGGTTAGGTAAAATGAAAACCACGTTTACTAATTGGAATTCGGTGGGGGAACGGCCAAAAATTAGAAGAAATAAAAGCAGAGCCTGGTACCACCCCAACTTTCCAATTACGACGTCAATTAAATCTTCTGATGCCATTGCAAGTAATACAGATTATTAAATATAACTTTTTACAGTTTTGTACGAAACACGTGCGTCTCATTCAAAATGATATAAGATATACCTAACCTTCAGTGCGATTATATTATCTGTTCGCACAAATCCTAGAGTTGTATATTAGTTTATTTTTTTGTATAGGTAAGAAATTGGACAGACCGCTTAAATATAATTTACACTTTATGTATTAAACAGCTGTGTTATATGGATCCGAAGGGTTTTATATTTTTATTTGTACATATTGTACACAGCGCAATGTCCGTTTAAACTCTGTTACGATAGGCTAGATTGACGGACAATATTCAAATAATATTAATATTTATATCTAACAAAGTATGAAGTATTGAACCTAAGCTATTAGGCCAACATGCAGATTAAATAATTACGCTTACGTCTAACTATAATTTAAACCTAATAATAAATCTACTACAGGAACATTCGCCATTTAAATATTAAAATAATTCATTATACTATGTTTATCTATCTTCTCAAGAATATTTGCTTTTGATAAACGTAGATAAGGATTTATATGTTAAATGTTCGGAGACGTATCACTTTTACCGTATATTGCAAGTTGTAAAATCTTTAAAAAAAAAATTAAAATTACTCAAATGCGCACTTTGAATATAAAAGGTAATAAAGCAAATTAACTCGTCTAACAAGGAAAAACAGATTTAGCTTACTAGATAAATACTGTATCATAATACTAAGAGAGTTTTTCTATATTTGTAACTTAGCGAACAACAAAAGGTGATTGCTGTGTTTCTTGGCTTCTCAGACCATGACCACGGCGCGTTCTTGAAGTAACATTTATGTTTGATTCAAACTTATCTTTTATATGATATAGAACGTTTTACTTCAAGAAACTGTTGAAATGTTTAAAACTCTTATTTATTACCACACTCATAGTTATACCCACATCGAAAGTCATAATAAATCATTGACCGAAAATTTTCTCGCGTTAGTTTCATTTTCACGTGTAGCTAGAGTCATAGATTTGCCGCCAATTCACAAAAACAAATGACAAATGAATGCAATATATATGTAGGATTTGGGTAGGAAATTTTAATAAATAAAATGCCACTTAATTTTCAAATAATAATTCTATTTTAATCACTCCTAATTTACACAGAGTAATTAGAGTAATATGAGTCAGGGATAAGCTCGCAAGATACAACTAGTGCACCGAGCCACGCCAGAGCCGAGACTGCCTGCGTTCGGACATTTGTTATTGCTACACACTCCCTCTAGAGGGGTGTGTTTAAGCCCGTTCGGGGCTATGCCCCCTTCGGGTGAAGTGTTTTCTCGCGCCCTGCTAATACAGGACGGTACGGGGTCGAGGTTTTTCCTCTTGGTGGGGGCTGCAGCGCGCAAGGAGGCGTTGGCCTCAACTCGCTGCGCGCAGCCGATGGGGTTGCCTGCGTAAGGCCCGCTCCGCCATTTATAACGACAGACTCAGTAGTGGGGAGAGTGGGGAGACTTGAAGAACCGGCTGTGACGTGCTCGTGCAGGTGTTGTTTGCTATAGGCGCGTACGGCGGTACAGGCGCCGTCACGGCCATACTGACATGCGTGCGTCCTCGCACGCGCCTCATCCCATATCTCTGTTACATCAGTTACATAAATTAAGGCGCATAATTTTGGTCTGGTTCGAAGCCCTGCAAAACCATAACAATTAGTCATTTCTGCTAGTCCGGAATTTACATTCCCTGTAGCCATAGCCATTGCATAATTTTGGTCTAGCTCAAAGCCCTGCAAAAGTAAAACAATCCGTATTTTTTTTTTAACATGTGCCCTGCAACATTATTGGACCGGCATTAGCCCTTCAGTAATATTGGACTGGCAACCCCTTTTTTTATCATGTGCCCTGCAACACTATTGGACCGGCCTTAAGCCCTTCAATAATGTTGGGCTGGCAACCTCTTCTTTTTCTTTTTTTTTTTTACTTGTGCCCTGCAACATTATTGGACCGGCCTTAAACATAACAAGCGCCTCTAAAAGGACGGAACTTTTTCCGTTCTACTTCAGTCATTGATTTTGCAAAGTTCGAAATTAATATTTCCCGAATGCTCTGCCAGGTCATTTGATTAGGCTGTATAATTGTGAGGTATGTCGCGGCGCGACCTTTAAAACAGTGAATACCAGCAATAATCAAATCAACGCCTTCTAAATTCTTCTTGTCAATAATTATGGCATTTAAAGTGCACCAATTGGTTATGTCTGAATCGGTTTCATCCGGGTCAAATGGCACCAACTTGATAGGTATTGATGAATCCACAGTGAGAATTTAAACTATCTGCAATTTTCTTAAAATTGGCTTCCATGCCAGTAGAGAAAAGATACAGTTTGCGGTGGTTGGCCACCACCTCTCCACCCACTCTCGAACCGTACGCAGACCTGACTCAAACGCCATCTCTTAAAGAGACAGCTAATAACGACATCTATGATTGCATAAACGTAACCTCGCCGACACGGTCACCCTGCCGCATCACACGTCCTCGTGTGCTCTCGAAAAGAAAATCCACAGGTCATCAATTCTCAGACTCGGTCATTCTGACCAAATAAAACGAATCATTAGAAATGTTAATGACACAAATCATCAATCACTAAAGGTCAGTACCTACACACGGTACCGGACTCGAACGTGTGTACGTGACTGCGAGTGGCGCGAGACGAGCGTCAGTCTGGTATTGTTTATTGTAATTCTTCATATAGCTCTGGAGGCATCCTTAAATAATTGTTATAATCTTCAGGACATACACGTAGCTCTTCAATCAAGTTTACGTGGCTGTAATCAGAACAGCGATCTAACCAATGTCTAACCCAGTACCTCCTTTTACGTTTTTTTCTTTTAATTTTCTTTGATTTTCTTATAAAACACTGTGAGACTTGCTAATTACAGCCACCGTATCCTTTGTTGCACAGACATCTTTTGGCTCGAACGGTTCGGTGATACCGAACGGCGCGCCTCACTCGATAGATCAATGCTCAATGTGTGTACGAAAGCCTATGCCATGGTTTCACTCGATAGATTAGCTCGATCGAGCAATACCGCACGCGAGCACTGACCTTAAAAACGTGACGTTATATCCACGTTTACACTATCTGTTCTTTACACAACAGCTAATAAAAATAATCGATGCGAAAATGCTGAAGGTCTATTATGGTCATTATCTCGATCTTAACAGAATCAATCAAAATCAACAGAATCAACACCTTGCTTAATTTCAACACACACTGGCGTCACCAAACGCCATGGCAATGTACCTCTATCGAGCACAAGCCACCACTTCGGGGCACGCCTCCCTCCAGCATCCCCACAAAAATGCCTCCATCAAGAATTACACCGGTGCCTCCATCGAGCACTATTAAGCATTGTGTTGACTACCACTAGGCCCAACAGCCTCAACATCTACTTCGTTACATCACAATCATCTATCACAACTTGACCTTCAGACATTTCTCGAAAACGATCATGGGCGTACTTGAACGTCCGTTTAGAGTCTAAAGCTTTAATAAAATAGCGATCACCATCAAAGACTTCAGATACTTTGAACGGCCCTTTGTACTTACTGTACTTACTGACTCACGTTTTGTCTGGTTAAGCTCTTAGCTTTTTTTTTTTTATACACTATGTCACCCTAACCTTGGTCGAGTCAACACACGAGAATCTGCACAGTACTATTTACCCTAGGATATCCTATACCAGTCAAAGACACGGTCTCGTGTGACCGCCTGCCTCTAAATTTCCAAGAAATCGTTTCTTTCATTCTGAACCCTAATCGTAACAAAATGAAAACTGCTCACCCGAGTGACTCAACCTTCCTAAGGGTGCTGCAATTTGTGTTGTAAACGCCAAATGTTGAACACGCGTTTCACATTGTGAAAGATGTGCGAGAACATTCGAAACGACTATTTCCTCGGTAGTCATATTTTTTCATCTTGACATTATTCGCCATCTTTAGGTTTGGCGTTATTTAAATTTAATAGAAATGGGGATATCCTGACAGTAAGATAAAAAGCGCCTTAAATTCGGTCCACCATTCCAGGAAAAGCCACTCGTGAAAGGCACGCCGATGCTTGACCTTTCAGAGCCTTGCTCAGGGCGATATCAAGAGAAGCACCTTGCAATTTTTCGCTCCTCCATGCACATGTTCGCTTTGGTAATCCATGTGCGGATTAAAATCGGGTAAATGCATCGCTTCGTTAAGTTGAGGGGTTTTCATGGTCTCCAATAACGCCATGAAATTCTAGCTTTCAACAATCGCTGCCATTTTTCGTTGCCGTCACCGCCATGTAGGTCGTGTGGTTACATCCCACTTCTGATGTAAGATTTGGGTAAGACATTTTAATAAATTAAATGCCACTTAATTTCCAAATTATAATTCTATTTTAATCACTCCTAATTTACACAGAGTAATTAGAGTAATATGAGTCAGGGATAAGCTCGCAAGATACAACTAGTGCACCGAGCCACGCCAGAGCCGAGACTGCTCGCGTAAGGCCCGCTCCGCCATTTATAACGACAGACTCAGTAGTGGGGAGAGTGGGGAGACTTGAAGAACCGGCTGTGACGTGCTCGATGCAGGTGTTGTTTGCTATAGGCGCGTACGGCGGTACAGGCGCCGTCATATACATTAGGTTACCAAAGAGTTCTAAAATTGAAATTCGAAAAAGGTTTCATTAGCAATGTTTTTAACTGGCCAGCTCTAAACATTTTCAGTGTTTACACACGTACAAGCGGTTATCTAGTGAATTATGTATTAGTATTTACAATTGAATGTATCGTAAATTTGGCGTGACAGTATGTCTCGTTTTATAGTTATATATTTCTTGCCCTTGGTAAACGTTTAAGACAACTAATTAGGCGATCACGTAAATGATACAAATAATTAAAACACATTTTATTATCACAATAAATTTAATTTTATTACATGATTTGTTTTCGATAAAACTAAATAATTATGTATAAAGAATGCGTTTTAATGATTTACGTTTTTTACTACTAAAATAATTGAATACGTTCTTATCTATAGGTAAATAGTCAAAAGTATCGTAAAATATTATCTATCAATTGTGATACTACGCTCCGTAAGTTATTCTATAATGAATCTGTTGTTAAACAAAATTGTGAATCTCTTTGGTTGGAACAGTTTTTGTTTAATAGTGCGAAGTCGTTGGTTCGATCCCTGGATGGACCAATGGACTATCTGTCTACGTCCGCAATTAACACAATATCGTTAGGAAACTAGCATGCTTAAACCCAAAATGTCGCCGGCTTGTGTCAGGCAAAGAGGCTGATCCACCTACTTGCCTCTTAGATAAAACAAATGATCACGAAATGGATACAGAAATCAGACCTAAAAGATCGCAGATTCGATTCTTGATACAATTCTATCCTAAGCAATCAGATTTTAGATAAATGAAAGAGGCGCAGTAATATAGTTGCTATATATTTCACGTCAAACATTTTAAGTTTAAATAATCTTAATATATATAAATTACGTGTCACGTTGTTGGTCCGCTATGGACTCCTAAACTACCGAACCGATATCAATCAAATTTGCACACCGTGTGCAGTTTGATCTAACTTAAAAGATAGGGTAGCTTACATCTCAATTTATACCCGCAATATTATTTTATTGCAAAATGTTTGTTTATTGATAGTCACAATTCTAACAGATGGCGCGTTGAAAGTACCAACATACACATAAGCTGCAATTTAATATCATTACCACCAAAAAAGCATGATGGTCCCCATGACTGGTGTTCTCCTACCATTTCCCTTGAAGAGGTTACTACTATGTAATATAACTAAAACCTTAGCCACAGCAACGCTTGGCCGTTCTGCTAGTTGTCATATATAATTTTAATTATAAATAATTCGTGTTTTAGGAATTAATGGAACAGCTGTCGACGGCCGACCAAGGCAAAGTGGACGAGTTGAATGACGCCATCCGTCGGCTCACGCAAGAAAACAAGGAGGCGTTCAGTCAGAGAATGAATTTGGAGGCAACGAAAAATAAACTAGAGAATTTGCTCACCAACAATTTAATACGGTGAGGTTTTATCCAGTTTAAAAATGATAAGCGGCATTATTTATTAGCACTTAATTAAGAATTTAGGATAATAACAATAAGCGTACGTAGTCGCATTCACTTAAATCAGATGAGCGCGTCTGCCAAAAAAAAAAATGTGCAGTCCTACTAGCCAACTTCATGAGTCAATTAAGCGGTTTCTTCCCCGTAACATTAATATGGAAACCTTTAGTGTTTTTTTTTCTTTCCTTTCCATTATACCATTAAATATTTACAACACAACACAAATATAATTTAGAATTTAATACATTTCAATTTAATATACATACCTATTTAAAAAAAAAAATTTTGGTTGGGTCTTTAATGTATCTTTGATATAGGCCTCTTGTTTATGCGATTCATCTTTGTTTTTCGATACTTCCGACTACCCATACTAGCGACGTGTCCCGATAAATATTTAAATATCTCTTAAAATTTGAAGAAATATTTTTTTAAATCGATCCAGTAGGTTTCACAAACACAATAAAATATAATACAAATCCTGTTTTTTTTAACGGTTTTGATGTATTTTTCAGACGTAAAGACGAGTTGGTGCAAGCCCTTCAAGAGATATCGGTAGAGGATCGCAAACGAAGATTACAGAATAGCAAGTCTGATCTAAATGCGGCTGAAAAGAGAATCAAACAGATTAATAAAGAAATGGAAGAAGTTGAAAGAAAAGTTCAAGCTGCCGTCAAAAATGAGAAGGCGCTCAAGTTGGAGTTGGATAAGTGGAGGAATAAGGTGAGGAAATCTTATAATAGCCAATTTGATAGTATGATAGTAATCATATTATATAACTTTAATAGGATAAAATAATTGGAAAATAGACATGTAATATATAAAATTCTCGTGTCGCGGTGTTTGTGGTTAAACTCCTCCGAAACGGTTTGACCGATTCTCATGAAATTTTGTGTGCATATTGGGTATGTCTCAGAATCGGACTACATCTATTTTTCATCCCCCTAAATGTTAAAGGTACCCCTAATTTTTAATTTTTACATTTTTATTTTTTTATGATACAGCATTAAAAAATACATACAACCCCTAACTTTCACCCCTTTTCGATCAACCCCTATTTTTTTATTATAAATGATATGGCAATTGGCAAAACGACGTTTGCCCGGTCAGCTAGTTAATTTATAAAATTCCATACTTAATATTATTATTTTTTGTATGTCAGTCACGTGACACAAAACGGTCACAGATTAGTAGACGACGATAAAGTAGTCTTCACCTAGCTAATCCTAATACTACCTTGGAAAATTATGTCGTCGGAACTGTTATATTATTGTGGACAGTTTCCGCACTTAGACTCTCACTAGGTACGTTGTGCGTACGTAGGAGACTGATTTTGACAAAAAAAAATTGAGTATTTATGTAATTTAATTGTGATAGTTTGGTGTAAAGAAAGGCCGGTAACGCACTCGCGAACCCACTGGCATTGACGATGGGCGGTATCACTTAACATCAAGTGAGCCTCCTTGGCCCTCGTGTTAATAAGCATAGTACGTAGGGACTGGTGCCACGCCATCTTGCCTACAAAAGCGTTTTGGTGGATGAAATTATAAATATTTAATATTTTAAAGTATTGTGTTCTATAGTCAGTTATAAATAATCTGGAATGGTTTAAAAAAAATAGGAAAAAGAGGCTCAAGACAAGATGGAGGAAGATTCGAAAGGTCTAGAGAAGATGGCTTCCAAGGAAGTGTTGCTTCAGGAGAAAATTCAAGAGTCCTTAGATAAGATCGCCGCGCTCGGAACATTGCCCAATGCGCCTGAGTTGCACACCAAGTATGAGAAGATGTCGCTTAAACAGGTATTTCTTTTCGTGTTATGTAAAAAAACATGTCCACATTAAAAAAAAGTTTTTCAGTTTTCCCTGATTAATTTTGCAATGTATGCCTTCAAGGCAAAAGTTTTATCGCATCACAAAATGTATTTTATTTACTATACTACACCACATATCATATAAATTTCTAGTGTTACAATCTAATATTTAATTACGATGAAAATTTCAAAAAAATCTATTGATTAGTTTTTGTAAAATAGCCAATATATTATATGTTTTAAAGAGTTCAAGATCAAAATTTGGATTCGTATCTTCGTAAACATAATAAATAATAGAAGAGACACCGATATAAAAGCTTGTATGTCAAAAAAATATATTTCTCATAAAATATAGGAATTCGTTATGTTTCCGTTCAGGTTACTAAATCGTATATAATATGAATAAATTATTTCAGTTATTCAAAGAACTCGAAAAGGCGAACCAGCACTTAAAGAAGTACAATCACGTGAACAAGAAGGCATTGGATCAATTCATCAGTTTCTCAGAGCATAAAGAGAAGTTGTACAAGAGAAAAGAGGAGCTTGACGTTGGGTGAGGGATTTTTCAATAACTGTAGTAATTATTTTTTTCCTTTATTTAATTTGGATTTTTTTGTATTCCTTTAAGGAATTTGCTTTTGATTGGTATTGGTGCCTTGTACTTCATAATTTATATTGTTTTGGACCTCAGTTTTCTGTATCTGTTTCATGGTCATTTTCTTTATTCAATAGGTCATAACTTGCTGTGCCTGAAACACGAACTTTTAAATCTAAGAAATACCAGTTTTTTCACTATGATTCTCCTTTACCATTAAAAAGTTAAATGCGCACATAGAATCGAAATCGAACCTACGTCCTAAAGGATGAGAGTCACACGCCGAAACTAAGCTAACAATATTCATATACAGTAAAAAAACTTTTAAATCTACTTTTATCTCTAATTGTATCGGAAGCGGGTAATTATATACAAGAGTACATTTTTTAAATACATTATCGCGTGACACAAAATTTTATTATTTACTGTAAAAGTTATAAAAGATCGCTTATCACAGATAAGATTTCTCTAATTCGAACATGTGTTTTAATATATTCCAATATACTTTCTCTTTCGCGATCTTCGCGTATAAATAATCAATATGATTAAAGTTCTTAACGAAATATTTCTCAGACAGCGGCAAATGTTCGCTCAAAGTTTCCACATCTAGTAAATTGGACAACCAGTCATTATTGCTATAGAATAACACGATTGGTACTACCACGTTACTTAAATCATAATTGGGAGGCAATATGTCACCGTATTTTAATATATTTTTGTCGCCAAAATCAAATCTACAAAACCGACCGGAGTTGATTAATTGACCGTAGTGAATGAACTGCAGAGTAGAAGAAGTTGACGGGTAATGGCCGTAGATTATTGGCAACATTGCTTTATCAACTAAGCTGTTCTCGCTACCAGAAAACAGATTCATCAAATTGTCGCAATTGTTAAAGAATAGAGTGCAGAATTTTGATACTTTAACGAAAAACTCCTTACTCGGCGTGAATACATTGAACGCGGGCGAGTAACTGACGAACTTTGATATGAATTTGAGTATTGAATTCTCTATATTCTTCATCCAAGCGATTGGTGATAGGGAGAACATTATTTTAATCTTTTTATTGTACTCTGGGCGTAAGGCGTTCATGACATAAAAACTTGTCGTGCCTTGTGAATGGCCGACGTAGTAAAGTGCTTGGGAGTCCGTCTTATTCAAAATATAGTCAATAAATGCTGGCAGATCGTACAATCCAATTTCTTCCCATGTAAAATTCCAGAACATTCGATCGTTGCTTGTTAAGTTTACGTGTGAGAGTGAATATTGGTTTCCTCTAGCATTTCCCATCCATACGTCGAATCCTTCGTTAGCCAAAATATATCCCAAGGAGTAATTGGGTCCTTGTAAAACCCAGCAATCCGCCGAATCCAAAATCCCGTGCATCAAAAGTACTGGAATTCCATTTTTCTTCGTGCTCTGCAATCTATGAAGTGCCAAAATGTAGCCATCCTCAGTGGTAACGGTATGCTCTTCGAATTGAAATGCATATTTTTGAACCAATTGTGATATATTTAAAAAGGCGTCGTCTGTGGTCTTGCTAGTATCAAAAGTAGTTGCACCAAAAATATCTCCTATAAATGGTATTTTCAATAACTGGACTTGTTTAATGAGTGTCATGGTGACACTAATGTATAGCAACAGTTTTACGTCCATTGTGTTAGGCGTATAATATTCAAATCTAATTTATACTTATTCAAAGTAATTAGTGTAATGTGCTGTGTACTAAATTGGACTGAACTTGACATGACTACTTTCCGAACAGATAATGTTTAATTTTAACAAAGACCTAATTGTTAATTATTTTTTTCTGTTTGGAAGTGATTTGATTTCTTTACGTTTTAAACGTAACTTTAAAATGAATTCAATTAGTTTTTCTTTGTTTTAATTGTGGTATAAAATCTTCACTGTTCTTCAAGAGCAGCGGAGGCCTAGTGGCTTCAACGTGCTTGAAACTTGCGTGAAACTCAACCCTGAGGTCGTAGGTTCGATTCCCGGCACCAATGGACTTTCTATGTGCGCATTTAACATTCGCTCGAACGTTAAAGGAAAACATCGTGAGGAAACCAGCTTGCCTTAGACACAAAAAGTCGACGGCGTGTGTCAGGTACAGGAGGCTGATCACCTACTTGCCTATTAGATTGACAAATGATGATGATACATATACAGAAATCTGAGGTTCAGACTTAAAGAAAAGATTGTAGCGCCACTGATTTATCTTTTATTTATACAAAATTTGCTCTTCTAATTAAAATCTTGAAACACGTAAAAACAAGACCAAACTTAGTAATAAACATTATTCTTGGCTGTGATAAAAAATACTTAGTCAGAAATATAACCCAACACAGCTATGTTGGATAGTTTCTCAAAATTACTAAAAATCTAGGAAATTATACTCAAATGCAGAGTTGAGACCGCTAAGTTTCACTTAAAAAACGTGGATTTGACGTAAAGAAGATTCGCTCAAAAGTTTAGCTTGTACTTAAATTCTATTTAAATAAATTTCATTTCAGTGGCGAAAAGATCCGAGAGCTTATAGAAACTCTGGAGCATCACAAACTAGAAGCAATCCAATTTACCTTCAAGCAAGTGAGCAAGAACTTCACGGATGTGTTCAAGAAGCTGGTGCCACACGGTCGGGGATCCCTCATCATGAGGGTGGCCTCTGAGGATCAACCGGAATTGGTTGCTGAGGTATTTGGTGTTTTTAATTATTGAAGTGAAACTTCTTTAGGCGCATGACGGTAAAATTTTTACGGATCAAACGCAATAATAATATTAGCGTCACGAAGATGTGCAGCGTTTTTGTCGAAGAAAAGAGGGAGAGCGATTGAGACCTTTCTTACGTTTTATTGTAAGAAGTGCTCATATACAGTGTAATCTCACTAATCCGGCACTATTAAAAACCGGAGGGTGCCGGATTATTGGAATGTTCGGATTACTGGATTATAGTGAAAAAGTCATAGGTAATTAATAAAATAAACAAATCTAGTGTCTTGTGTTTGCGTTTATTCGACATTTTTAACTATAACTTATTCTCACTTGAAAAAAATAAATACGTAAGCACGTGCACGTGATACGTTTTGAGGTTAGACTGCTAGTCGATGACGCAGCGACCGAAGCGCACAGATATAGAGGGGTGAGGGAGGCGCGGGCGGAGGGTGCCGGATTATTGGACGTGCCGATCTATCGAAATGCCGAATTAGTGAGATTATACTGTAAATAAATATTTTATTCCAGCGGGCAAATGCAGAACAATTCACCGGTGTGGGTATACGTGTGTCCTTCACGGGCGGCGAAGGCGATATGAGGGAGATGAATCAGCTATCGGGGGGTCAGAAGTCGCTCGTTGCTTTGGCTCTCATATTCGCCATACAGAAGTGTGATCCCGCGCCGTTTTACCTATTCGACGAGATCGATCAGGTATTTTATATACAATATAAACAAAATATAATAAGATACAATATATATCTTTTGTATGGTCAATAGGTATTTTAGCAAAAAGTATTTGCCAATGAAGGTGATTTAGAAGTTATTCGAGAACCTATCAGTTGAAAATGAAAATTAACTATGAAATTATATACAGGCAGTCCTCGACTTACGTCGAACAATGTTTTAACACTATTCCTCATGCATACGTCATTTGTTTAGATTTTCGGCATAGGCGAATTCACTTGCCTTGTGGAAATTTCGAATATGCTATGAAATTTTTTGAAGCAAATTATCCTAATTTTGAGAGAAGTTTCATTGTTAATTAAAAAATTGTGCAACCTATCAGTGTTACCAAGATCTGTATGTAAGCGAAGCAATCTAGAATTGATAGTTTCTTTAAGCCAAAAGTTTAATTTATTATTTCTCATTACATATTTTGATTACATATTAAAGTTTTATAATTATTATTAAAATAATTAACACACAAATACTAGAAATAACTAGCAATTTCATATGTGCATATATAATTATTTTAAGAACTTACTTTCGATAATAAAGTATGTATATCCTTTGTTATAAATGCAGTTTTTGTTTAATTTCGAGTCCGTGTGGAACCTAACCCTTGAGTTTTACATGTAAACATACGAAAAAATATGTCTCGACGATTTATGTCGCGTATTTCATGCCGTAAGTACGAGGACTGCCTGTATTATTGAGAATTATACCTCAAAAACCACTAAACAAATTTCAATAAAGCTTAGCTGAATTCATGAATAGAATGGTTCATTTCTTTGTGGAGAATGTGAACAAACATATAAATTATACACTGACAAAATTTTGCACTTTCTTGGAAGCCTATAGAGATCATGCTCAAATATTCGTTTCCAACAATATCACTCACAGGTCAAACCTTTTTTGATGTCGGTTAAAAATTAAAAATTCCATACTATCAAAGAGATAATACAAAACTTATAGTGTCTATACTAATTACAAAATAATTTTTCAGGCCCTCGACGCCCAACACAGGAAAGCGATAGCCAATATGATCCACGAACTATCCTCCAGCGCCCAATTCATAACAACCACTTTCCGTCCGGAATTGTTGGAACACGCGCACAAGTTCTACGGAGTTAAATTCCGGAATAAAGTTTCCCACGTGGAATGCGTCACTCAGGAAGAGGCCAGGGACTTCGTGGAAGACAGTGCTACTCACGCCTAAAGGAAATTTTACAGTGACCTAGGTACTATTTATTCCTTTATTCATACAAACTTAATCAGTCATATTGTAAAGTTTTAGCAGTCTGTCTCTTTTCGTCACAGTGTAAAAATACAATTTGACTGAAAGTGTATGAAAGAGATAGATTATTTTCTAAAAGATTTTAAAAATGGAACCACGTAACAAGTTCGAAAACAATATTTGAAAATATTACTGGTTTTACAGAATTTAGTGTGGATACGGGCGTTCCAATTTTTAAATATGGAATTACGTAAAGTACTATGTCAATGATTAAATGAATTGACGCATTTTGATTTAATATCGTTTTAAGAAACTTTTTAGACATACGTGGCTTAGTGGCTACCACACATGTCTTACATGTATTAGGTTCGATTCTTGGCGAAACTATAATAGTTTCTGGTTGAGAGATAAACCTGACGGCTTTTCCATGCCCCATTATGTGGCCCGGAGTCTCGAACAGCAAAACTGTCCCATGTCCCTTTACCGGACTAAACAACTTTGACCTTAATGTCAGCAAGCATCAAATCTAATATTAAAAACGTTTAAACTATATCGAATATGGCTTTGAAATACACTCCTGAACAATTATTTGTAAATTTTACTATACAGGATGTAACAGGACTCATATTGATATTTTTAATGTTATTTAATTATTTGATTTCAACAAACTTATTTTCTATCCATTTCTGATTCGATTATCAGTGCTGGTATATTCTTTAATAATATTATAAATTTAAATAAACAATATTTTGTTTGACAGAAGTTTTAACAAAACAAGTTTTAACAAGTAAGAGTCAAATGCGGGAAATATATTGTTAAAGGGAAATTCAGTATCTCTTTAAATGTGTAATTTTATTTTAATTGTAGCACAATTACCTTATTTCTTCTTACTTAATAAACGTATTAAAAACGAGCATTTTACGATGATTTATGATGTGAATTCTATGATCTTGGAGACCCTGAAGGATTCGCCAAGCGTGGTATCTATCTAATCTAGATTCGAGCGCTGTCATCTGGATCTCGGAGCCCTTGGTACCAGTGTTCAGATGAGAGCTATCGTACCAGGGGCTCGACACAAAATCACTTTTCGACAGTCGTGACCCACTAACGATAAACGAATGTCACGCTTTGTCACGTGATTTGATTCGTTTCGCGTTAGGCCGTTTCTCCAGAATAGAATAGAATAGAAATATGTTTATTTCCCTAGTTCTTAATATGTTACATTATGTCCACAGGTCGATGGTGTATTCGGCCTGTGGGTGTGTCAGCTACTTACAGACTACATATGTTTGTCTCAGAGAGATCTATATAAGTGTCGTGCAGTGTGTGCTGTGAGCTTGTTAAATTGTGCGGAATAAATTTATAATGTTGTTATATATTGTCTTATCCTACTTACAGCTAATTATAATCTATGGGGACGCGGAGCGGTCGTTCGCTTGCTGAGCAGCCGACTCCTGTCTTTTTTTGATACATAATCTATTTCACCTAATCTAGTATTAGTTAGTAGGGGGTTGTGCTGTCCGTATCCGAGGTAGGCTCCACCAGGGGTCTCTAGATCCTCGATGTGCATCTCACGGAGTCGACGCAGCATATCCTCGTTTAGGTCTTGTGCACGCAGATGCCATGGATCCCAATCTAGCATATCCCAGAGTATCGAGGTTTCTAGGCGTCTTGGGAATTGTCCGCTGGTTTTGAGAGCCATTCGATATTGGCGTTCAATTTTTAGTAAATTGCTCTTACTGTAGCGTGAGAGCAATTGTACTACGCCATAATCCAAAATAGGAAGTAGGCAGGCCTGTACTACTGCAAGTTTAACAGTCATATCCGTTTTGGCGTGCCATCCTATGATAGGGGCCAGTGCACCACGAGCCCGTCGCGCCTTCTGCACGACATGATCCGTCTGTTTGCCCATGCTCATTGTCTTGTCGAAGTGTACGCCCAGATATTTGATGCTTCTTTTATATTCAATTATGTCCTCTTTAATTCGGATGGTTCTCCGGTACTTTCTCTTGTGAGTGAACATAGCACACTCCGTTTTGTCCACGTTACATTTTAACCCCCAGCGACGGTAGTAGTCGATGACAGTGTCGGCGGCCCAGCCCGCGCGTTGTGTCGCGGAGTTTGGGTCGGGAGACCTGTTAAGGATGCACAGATCATCGGCGTATTGGGAGAGCTTGAGTCCGCTGATACGGTCCCGTGGGTCCCAGACGTCGTGTACGTACAGATTGAAAAGGACCGGACCCAGAATAGAGCCCTGGGGAACCCCGTATGGTACCGGTTTTTTGTCACTGTAAGTGGTTCTGAAGCGTCCGTAGGTTTTGCGACCGTTAAGGTAATTCTCTATTATTTTGATGATGTTGTTCGGGACGTCAGCTATTTGGAGTTTCTTTGCTAGACCTTCGTGGTTTATTGAGTCAAAGGCCTTCGAAAGATCTGTCAGGACCATGCTTACACTTTCTCTCGCTTCCAGCGCGTCCGTAATGAACTTTCCAGTGCGAAGGATCTGTGTGCCTGTTCCTCTGTTCTTGGTAAAGCCATGTTGGAACGGCGGTTGTAGTCTGTCGGCCGTCTGTCGTAAGCGCGACAAGAGTAGGCGTTCGTGTAGTTTACCCATGATGTTTAGAAGAGTGATGGGTCGGTACGATTTGGCGTCACGGTGATTCTTGCCTACTTTGTGAAGGAAGATACACTCCCCGATTTTCCATCTCTTGGGATAATAACCTGTCAGTAACAGATAGTCAGCTATCACTTTGTACCTGGTGAGGAAAGAATTGCCACCGAGTTTGAGGGCGTCTGCTTTGATTTTGTCTGGGCCAGGCGCCTTCTTATTCTTAAAGCGTCTCAGCGCGAATTTGATTTCCTCTATGGAGGTAGGATCGAGAGGCTGGAACGGTGTGGTCTTCTCTGTGCTTCTATCTTCGTTGTTTATTTCAGCTTCGGTGACGATCGCCGCGTCAACCAGGGCGTCGATGGTTTCTTTCTCACTGTTGCAACCCTCAATGTGAGGGAGTCTCTGTACTGGAGCCTTTAGGTTGCGTTGAATTCGCCACATCTGGGTTCTGTTGTTTTGTGGATCATTTATTATCCGGGTCCATTTTTCGCTGCTATATTCCACGAGCGCCTGTTGGACCTGGCGTTTCAAACTATTGTAGATTCTTTTTTGTTCCGTTATTCTGTTATGGTTGAAACGCAGTCGCCATGCTTTACGTTTAGCTTGGTTTCTTTTGGCAATTAATTCGTTAATCTCTTCTGGAAGTTGACCTCTTCTGGTGTTTTCATGTAGTGGCGCATACTCATCCAAAGTTTCTGTGATGGCTTCTTCTAGTTTGAGTATATATAATTCGCATTGTGCGTCGGTTATGATTTCTTTTGGTAGGTGCGTTGTTTTATTCCAAAGGGTTTGTTGGAATTGTTGTCTGATTTCTTCATTGTTTGCAATAGCGCGAGTATTTCTTACCAGTGTTTTCTCTCTGTCCACTACTATGCTTAGGTCTAGTAGCCAGGGCATATGATCGGAGCCAACCGGTGTTATTTGTCGGCATGTTATGGTGTCAAAAGCTTGCGCATCGTGTGAAAAGATGGCTGCATCGAGGATGCCATAGCCCGCACTGTTTGGTCGCGAGGGTAGGCAAGTGTGGTGTATGGTGCAGACGTCGGATTTACAGAGGTCGCGGACTAGTATTCCCGCCCCTTCGTCTCTCGTCTGGTTGAGTGCGGTCATTTTAAGGTTGAGATCCCCTATGGTGATATTTGGAGCTTCGGTTATAATGTCTTCTAGCTCATCATTAAGCGTTGCAGCATCGAAGTGCTCTGATCTGTGCGGTATGTATATCCCCTTAATTTTCAGGGAATCTCCGGTCAAGTGATCATAAGTGAGGTTGATAGCGACGCCTTCGATGAGGCGGTCTCTTTCTTCAGTACCTGGGGTTACGTCGGTCTGACTCCAGCGTAGTCCTCGCATCACGTACATGGCTGTAGTTAGGTGCGACGCGATCGAGTGCGTAATCTTATCGTAGTTTATAAGATTCATGTGGATTTTGGTAAAATCCACCCGACATTCGTTGACTACGATTATGTGAGGTTTGTAACGGCCAGCTAAGGATTTTAGCTCGAGGAATTTACCTTTTAGCCCTTGCGCATTAAGGTGCAATATGCGCAACTTATGATATTGATTCTTTGGATTATTTGTTGAGAATTTTTATTAAGATTTCATGTTGGAGCTGAAGCTGGTGTAATATTTGTTTCATGGTTATTTGTAGCTCTTGCTCTAGCGGTTTCATGCTGGTTTCTTTGTTTTTTGTGTGTTCATTTAGTTGCGTTGTTGGCTGGTTCTGTGATTGTGATTGGGGCGTTTGTTTGGGGAGCGGTGGAAATTGTGAATTTGAGGTTATGTTCATATACGAAACGTTTTCCTGTCGGTATTTCAGTGCTGCGTATCTGCATTCTGCTGCATCTCTCTTTTTCCTTTCTTTTTCTTCGTGCTGTGCCAGTTGACGGTTCACTGCCTTCTGGAACTTTTCGCATTTGGCTTGGTTGGCACCATGGCCTGGTTTTTTGCATGCTGTGCATATTTCTATGTCTATGCCTTCTTCGTTTTGAATTATGAAGGTGGGGTGTTTCTTCTCACCGTGACACGCCGATGTCGCATGCGTGAAGAGGAAACATTTCTTGCATTGTACTACTCTCCTGGGGTCGTCTTTGTATTCTTGAGGTTTCATGCTGAAGGCTCCAAAGTACGCATGCTTTGTTGTCTTCATAAGCGTGGCGATTTCATCGTATGTGTGGGCACCATCAAAGATAAACAATTGTAGGTTACCCTTAATTGTTCTCATTTTGATCGGTCTCACACCAATGCACCTCTCCATTTCCTCAAGGCATGAGTCATTCGTCTCATCGTATATGTTCGTGATCAGCACAACCCTTGTCTGATGGGTCTGCTGGGCTTTGGGGACGCGTGCCACGAAGCGGAGCCCGCCGTCAAGTTTACTTAACTCTTCTATAATTATTTTCCTTGTGTCCGCAGTGTAAACGCGGATTGTGATGGTCCTCTTGTTACCAGCCATAGCGTATCTTGCTCCATGCTCTGTGGTTATTTTTCTAATTTTGTTAAGGTATTCCGGATTGTTAATTTTCTTGACATCTGTTATGATTATGTCGGGGATGTGAGTGGATGATGTGATCACTCTCCGTTGTCGCTGGGTCGCTGTCGAGTTGGGAGTAACGGCACCTCTTTTTCTCTTCTTGCGTTTGGGTGAGGTGAATGACGCATGGTCATTTTCTCTTTCGTTTTCGTCTTTGTTCTCATCTTCGGTGGAGAGCGAGGAAAAACGGTTGCTTGTTGTTATGCTGGGCTTCGAGTTGGTGGTCGGGCTGGCGGCGCGCACCCGCGCTGTCGCGTGGCCAAACTGAGTCGAGGGGTCAGCAAAAGGCGGTATCGATACGGTCATGTCTTCGCGCGCAACGAGGGTGACATTGCGAGGTCCCGTGACAACGTTCGCTTCCTTAGTTTTCGTTTTCGTGGCACCAGTGGTTAATCTTCCGGGCGCCGTCTCAGAAATCGCGCCACCAAATGCGTAACGCGGTGTCCGGCGAGTAGGGTGGTCCGACCCACACAACGATGGCTCAGCCCTTGTACTTCGGGTCCTGGGTACCTCTCTATGGTTCGATACTATTTTGTTCACTGTACTGCATTCACAGGTCACGTTCTCTTCACTTTCAAGTCCTATAATTGGCATGTACTTAACATTTAACTGCCCGTTGCACTTGCGGCAGTCTGTTTTATTTATTTTGCAGAAATTTATATTACACGAATATATATTTATTTCATTTACGCTGTTCACTAGGTGTCCGTTTGAAATATTTACTGAAGTTTTTATAAAACATTTCACGGCACTTCTCTTGTTACAAAATCTACAAGTTAATGTTTTAATCTTACTTTGGAGTCCTTGCCACTCATGGAATTTTTTAATTAGGTTAATTTTTGCGCAGTGCCAACAAGTAACTGCGTATTGTCCTTCTTTGTCCGGGGAAAGTTCACTTACACTAGCTAATTTATAGTAACTATTGTTTTTACTATTAACAGTTGCACTGTTAGTGTCCATTTCACTATTTTCTGGAGGGCCCAAAGGGCCTCCCGAAATATCCACATTCATATAAACGCGAACTAATGTGGGTAATTTATAAAAATATTGAGTTACTCGAGACGCGGAGCGCGAGTGAGCTCCGCGCGCACGTCCGCTCGTCACGGCTACTCCGCGCGACCGTTTCTCCACTGCTCCGGTCCGGCAAACGTTAATTACCGATCCGATTTAGAAACTCACAACAGTACTTACGTGCTTCTCCACTACTCCGGCATCCGGTTTTTAACGATCCGATAACTTGCTAGATCGGAACGCGGTGTTTTATCGGTCCAAGTATATCCAAGAGGTTATAAATTATTATTCACAGGTTTATTTATAGTTTCTTTTATTTGAAAGAATCTGGATAACCTGGACCAAACCAAATTATGTTGCTATTTATTTTTATACCATAGTATTAGTGAACGATTTATTAAGATTATAATATTTAAGATAGACAATATAAAAAAAAGTAATAAACTTGTAGGGCAATAAAATATTCAGAATTTAGAACGTTTTATTTATAAAATAAACTATAAGGGTTTTAGTTAATATAAGTGTTTCATGATAAATATACAAGTATCGATTATTGTCGGATCGGATATAGTGGAGAAGCGCAATCCGGCGTTCCGATATTTTTCTCATTACTCATTCCGGTATCCGACGCCGGACCGGAGCAGTGGAGAAAGGGCCTTACTGGGTCACAACTATCGAAAAGTGATTTTGTCGGAAGCCCCAGGGACCTAAATATATCATATATTGGTTATTATGGATTAAATATCGTAACTCTGCTTGGAACTACTTTGATGCTGTTCAGATTATAATGAACTTTTTAATGACACGTAATTTTCTTTTTAATTTAGACATTCTTGGTTGAAAAACCAAGTTATTATTAAGGTTAGATTTAAGATTATATTATGTTTAGATTAATATGAATAAACGATACTTTTCGTTAAATTTCGGTTTAAACCTAAATTACTACTTGTTAGGTTATTTAATGTGAAATTCGGCTACGAATTGTGAAATTTTTATCGTATTAAAATAAATATTACTTTTTTAGAAAACATGTTTTATTGATACATTTAGATACAGATACAGTCAATTGTGCCGAAAATTTCAAATGACTTCAAGACAGATGGACAAAACGAGACACATTCTGGAAAGAACCAAAAGGTAAACGGTGCAAGTCAAGGTGCGGTCCTTTGGGACGACTCCAAATGCGATGGGAGGATGACCTTTCTAAAACGGCTGGCTTGTTTAAGGGAATAATTACGTTCTGTCTGAGAATCAACCCTATGCCGCAAATAACGCATATACTTCGAGAATCCCTGAATTATCCACGTAGCTAATATTGTTCTGAAGCTTAGTCAAAGCGAAGCGCCTCTTTGAAATTTTTGTAAAAAAAAAAATTTAATATAGCAACATTAACTTTTGCAATCAATAAGTAATTAAGCTGCTATATTGATTTATTTTATATAAACGTTATTGACGATAACATTAATTTTAGTATATAAGAATTAAACAAACATTTAATTTAGTAAAGAATTTATTTAACCTTAATCCAACAGATTTCTATACTTTGTGGGTTTACCCATATTAATTTTTGTCTTGACCTTAAAAATATAAATATTTTGGTACCGTTTTGAAACTACAATATATTTATTTCTCATAAATATTTTCAAACAAAATATTGAACCTATAAATATATATTATGTAACAAATTAATTTATTTCTATAGAAGGGATAAAAAATCTACTCTCTACAAGAATTCTAAAAGAAAGGCACGCTTACTTAAGTTTATTTACATATTTTCGCAATATTCTTAATGTTTAATCAAATTATTGCTCATATTTATAAAGCAACAGGAAATTGAGCGGTTTTATTAAAATTCTAATTCACAATAATTTCATCCTACAAAGTTCATACATGCTTAAAATTTAAACGTAATTTCAATAACGCAGTTCTAAATATTATACATTCGGAATGCAAATTGGCAGGTTTTGTTAACATTCAAAAGAAATACTATCGGATTGAGCATGATTTAACAATTACGAATTTTAAGTCCCATCTCATGAGCAGCATGGTCATAGATGACACACGTGACCATGCTTACACTTGTTAAGAATCGTGATAAACGCTTTGTCATCCGGTAGTGAAGTTTCTTGGGAATGTATGAATACTTAAATAAAATTACAATTCATACTGTGACGTCATCCCGGCAGCGACTTTTACTCTTAAAGTCAAATCTATTCTTACTCATATATTTAGATTCTCATTATTGGTTTTGGTTGAGGTATATTATTGATATTTTTTAAACGACTTAGAAAAGGTTATCCGATAACTTTAGTTAGGTAAAGGTCAAATCGAGATGTTCTATACTTCGGGAACACTCCAAGTTTCATCGAAATCAAATCACTAGTTTTTAAAAAATCCACACATTTCTGGACTTGGAACTTCTTGTGACTTCTAATAAAACTATTACTAGAACTAGAACTAGCACTTTCCGCAGAATGAACGATTGACACAAATTAAAAAAATAACATTTTTATCGTTATAAATTCCTCAAAGGTACCGCATAAGGAGACGTCCAATCCCTCTCGAATAGTTCCTGTAAATCTCGCCGGATATCGCTGCCATTTCTAACTTTATTTTCCATATCCGGTTTGTATACAAAAGCCACCCCCGCAGTGTCAACGAAATAATCGGCTGACCAATTCGACGTTCCTATATACGCTGTTTTGTCTGTCACCATATATTTGTTGTGGTTCACTCGCGCGTATGGAATCTTGTCTTGGTCCGGGGTAGATGGCACTATGAAACGGCGCTGAAAGGTTTTTATTTATTAATATATTTCTTTACAGAGAAATGCAGTTATGAAAATAATTTCCGAATATGTTGTTTTTATGGGAGGCCGAATTAAACCTTCAAAATATAGTTAGTAATAAATATAAAAAAAAGTAATTTATGTAAAAAGTATTACTAATAAGTAATAATATAAAAAAAATGGTGCCTGTACTTATGTACGCGCGTAAGAAGTTATACTTCTTTGGCTTTTTTTATTTTTTTTAAATATTAAATAATTAATAATCAGTATTAAGCGTTAATAATTTAACAATATTTAATATTTAGTATAATATTCAATTTTTAATTAATATTAATTATTAATATATTATATTATTAATTCAATTTAATAACTAGGTATGTTTCATAACCTTTTAACTAAGTATAATTAGGTCTTTGTGAAAAAGCATTGCTAAATTTCTTTGAAAAAAAACTGCTTTATTTGTTTAAAAGGTACTACAAGTAGATTGTCTTATTCCCATCTCGCTGGCGCACGCTCGGCGGTGAATTTTGTGTCACGCATCGTAAAATTTCACTTTCATAAATTTTTCATAACGCGCCTAAAGAAGTATAACTTCAAAAATTGTATAAAAAGAACTTATTTCTTTATAAATTAAGTTAAGTTTGATAAAAATATGAAATGGCGATCAAAAATTTAGTATCTATTCCCTCGTCTGTGAGAATCAACAAAATTGTTTATTAAATATAATAATAGTAAATTAAACTATAAAATCTTACCACTTGAATATCAAGATGCGGCAAGGCCTGGTTAAGCGCGGCCAAAGAACGTAAATAATGTTCTTCGGCGGGCGAGGAGTGGCGCCACCAGCTAATCAACATGCGCACGCGGACGTCACGTTCTAAAGCCGCTGCACGCAATGCGTCGTCGATTTTTGGCCAGTATCTGAAAATGAGAATTATTCTACTAACAAATATCTTATGCATTGTTAGTCTGTTTAGTGAGCAACGAGATTTGTATGTAATATATATGTGGATGGGTAATCCAAAACTAAATTGATGATATTCGATAGATAAGGAAAACTTGGAAAACTATATGTGAAGAAGCTAGGTGACCTAAAACTCAAAGATAAAATTAGTGCGTTTATGGACATACCGGGACATTTCCTTAAAAACATGAAATTGGTTAAGACTCTATTTTCCTTTTTGGCGCTAAATACTGGACAATACAGACATTTGAAAGAAGGGAAAACATGTGACAAGTAAAGATACAAACGTGTCCGTACTAAGACGGTTACAGATAAAAATTCGTCTTTCGACACTTTGCTACCAACGGAAGTTGTGCGACCCCACTAACAAGACCTTCAAACTCTAACAGCGTAAAAATAATACACAGATAAGGAGCCCGACTGAAAAATGTATCACATAAATAATAGTTTTTGTAGCTCGTATCAACGTAAAAAAAAGTCGGACAATTACATATAAAATAATTTTTTTACATATTTCGCGAAAGATTACGTTCTAGGAGGATATAAAAATCTGATTTCGATTGTCACCTTAAGCTCCCTATATCCAACTTCGGTATTACTTTATTATTATATAGTTTCTTACTTAGGTTGCGGCGTAAACTCAAACGCCGGAGCGTAGTCCATAACAGATATATAAACGAATTCCTCCGCCGAGTGAATGATGTTAACAATCGCGTCGTCATCATTAGTCCGACCAGCTGGACTAAAAGGCGGTGGGGAACTCTGAAAATAACATATATTGTAAAGCTTAATAAACACACTTGCTCTGACTTAGCTTTTGCTACATACTTTTGCAGCAATACATTTACGGAGAAAACATCGTACTATCACTAACTATACGTAGTGTACACTTCTACAATCTTGAGTCTGCGTTTCATTCGCATCAATTATTTGATTAAAAATGATCGTAAATCGCAAATCTATTCCTATTGTATTAACGATAATACAATTACGAATGGATTTACGACTTATTTAAAAAAAAAAAAACAGAATATCCTTCTAAAACAACAGTCTTTCTGAATCATTATTGAGAAAACTTCTTTTATAACAAATTATAAAACTTCTTCGCAACAAATGTCTAAAATGCCATAAGCTTCCTCTGACCGGAAGTGGCGAGAGGTCGCTCATGACAATATCATTCCGATATACGAATAAAAAGAATCATAGTTTGCTTGTATTTTTATTTTGAAATAACAATGCATATTAGGGAAGCCTTGGCCTGTGTGACCATTGTAGATTAAAATATTTTCTTTAACGTTATTGATATTGACAATTTATTTTTTTTTGTTTAAAAAAAAAATAAAAAACTGCGCCTACAAATTACTAAGGTAAAGAAGTTATTCCGACCGGTAATGATATAAAGAACGTCTTCCTCCTTCCTATACAAATAAAATCATCTATAATCTATTATTAAAACCATAAATAACTATGGTGTTAACAATGATGATAGATTTCAGTCTTTTTTTTATAAATCTTTCTATAAAGAGAAGCTTAACCAAGTCTTCAAAGCCGTCACGTCACAATCATGTGAGTTTATTGCACATTAATTGCGATCACGTGAGCGACAAATTATAAAACAACAATTAAAATGTGAAGTATAATTCAGAACAAGTTCCGTTAAGCCTTTAAGGATTAAACAACGCAAACTACCTCATTACTTTATCAATAAACAAGGTTTACTTCTAAGAATATATTAGGTAAAAAGACGGTGTACAAAAATTCACTACATAGGTGTCGTAACGTGAGCGGCCATATATAAGAAAGATATGTTTTTTTGCATTGCATTGGCTCCTGGGCCGATTTGAAAAATATACACCATTAGAATCCTACATTATCATAATACATAGGTGATAAAATATTATCAATAAGGGGATCCGTGTGAATGTTCGATAAAGTAACAAAAAGTGTGAAAAATATGCTAATAAAGATACCTATATCGCGTACGTCCGTCGTCCACGTCGTCCAAAGTACAAGATATTATACGTCTAACTATTACATACATATACAGTTGAACCTCGATAAGATAAAGTCCAAGGGAAACACAAAATATTTTATGTTATAGAGGTTTTAAGTTATCAAGGTCCTATGTCAGGTAAAGGTTAATATAGAGGTATGTACATGTTTCTATGTACCCTTCCTCCCATTTTTACTTGAATGCATCAGAAGGATGGAAAATTAAATATGTAATCATATTTATTCACTTTACTTACATTACATAAAAATAATACAACAACTAAAGGTTTAGTCTACCTAAAAAATCTGTGATTTTCTTTTGTTTTAAAAAATGAACTGTTTCTAAATCGATTTGATTTTCAATGACAAATAGAGAGGAGAATACATTAACACATTAACTTATGATGCAAGTAAGTCGTTGTCACAAAGGAAACCACCGCAAAGCTTTGAAGAATTTAGATAAAGCAAACAATAGGTAATGTATTGTTTACGTTAACAATACATTAGTAAACACGTGCAAGCAATAAATACCGAAACCATTTGTTTTGACACTCTTATAAAATGACTCATTCACAAACAATTTTATGTTATAGAGGTTGTGGAAACATTTCTTTTGGTTACTGAGGGCCTATACAGAGATTATTTATTTAAGTTATAGAGGTTGCGTATTTTAAGTTATAGAGGTTTTGGGCTCTGATGGGAAGGGAACATAGTATTTTTTGAAGTAACAGAAGTTTTTATGTTACCGAGGTTTACGTTATCGAGGTTCTACTGTATATTATACAGTAGAACCTCGATAAGATAAAGTCCAAGGGAAACACAAAATATTTTATGTTATAGAGGTTTTAAGTTATCAAGGTTCTATGTTAGGTAAAGGTTAATATAGAGGTATGTACATGTTTCTATGTACCCTTGCTCCCATTTTTACTTGAATGCATCAGAAGGATGGAAAATTAAATATGTAATCATATTTATTCACATTACTTACATTACATAAAAATAAAACAACAACTAAAGGTTTAGTCTACTTAAAAAAATCTGTGATTTTCTTTTGTTTTAAAAAATTCACTGTTTCTAAATCGATTTGATTTTCAATGACAAATAGAGAGGAGAATACATTAACACATTAACTTATAATGCAAGTAAGTCGTTGTCACAAAGCTAACCGCCGCAAAGCTTTGAAGAATTTAGATAAAGCAAACAATAGGTAATGTATTGTTTACGTTAACAATACATAAGTAAACACGTGCAAGCAATAAATACCGAAACCATTTGTTTTGACACTCTTTCAAAATGACTCATTCACAAACAATTTTATGTTATAGAGGTTGTGGAAACATTTCTTTTAGTTACTGAGGGCCTATACAGAGATTATTTATTTAAGTTATAGAGGTTGCGTATTTTAAGTTATAGAGGTTTTGGGCTCTGATGGGAAGGGAACATAGTATTTTTTGAAGTAACAGAGGTTTTTATGTTACCGAGGTTTACGTTATCGAGGTTCTACTGTATATGTATTATATAAATATTACATAATTTTTACAATTACATCTATCCTTGCCTTTTGGCTGGTTCTCGAAATTATGAATGTCTAAATGTCTTTTACATTACGGAATTTAAATTCAACTCGTTAATAATCTGGAACTGTTTTTAAATCTCTTGTCAAATAGCCTATTGTTTTTAGATCCCCTTAGGTCTTTTATTCATTAAACAAGTCGCATTAAAAGTAAAAGGGCAATTGGAAGGTCAGAACAAGTCGTTATGAGTCAGCAGTTAAACCTTTTACTAAGATTAACCTGAACACCAACTAGTGACTAGACCGGATTGTCACGTAATTGACGCTCTTTGTTAAGCAGTAAGGTGACAAAGAAAGTTGACTTTGACATTTGTGTTGGACAAAGAATTTTAATTTGGATTTCAAAGGAGTATCTTTTGCTCTTTGCCTTATTCGCAACGCAACTGCACTATTGATTTGAAGTTACCGGGTAATATTTTAAGACAATTAACTACAAACTTTTTTTTGGAATGGAGTCTCGCTGTTGACCTTTAGGGCCTTTACAGCTCAGTTCGGGGTGTTTTGGCGAGCGTAGCTCGGTCTGAATAGGAGGTTTTCTCGCGACTAGCGCAAGGGCGTCTCCTGTAAGACTCGAACGGACCTCGGCTTGGGCGGTCGCGGGGAGATCAATCGCCTGAAAGGCAGGACGGAAACTACGAACTTGCTGATTTCAGCGTCTTTTATATTCAAGTCAAATTCAAAACCATTTATTCATATAGGTAACACAATGTACACTTATGAACATATTAGCTTACTATCCTAGCAAGATAAACATATTAAACATTTTAAAGATAGTAATGATAAAATCTCACCATTCATTGCTTTGTCATACAGCGTTTTAAACTAAAACTTACGTTCCTTACAACGTCTATCTTCAACATTTAAGAATTTGTCGACATTTTTAATAAATATAACTCGATAGCTTATAGGCGACTTTCTCAGGCGTTATCAGTTTAGTTATAACGATTTTCCTTATAAGAAATGTGTCAAGATATTTAATACGTATACCAGTAGGTTAATAAAATCGCATCAAAAATATAGATTGAAAGATAAATATTACACAACTTAACCCGTAACTGAACTCTCAAGACACATGAATATTGCGCTATTCATACGGCTCTAACTCACAGAATATTCATGAATACAAGTGTATAGGGGACTGGTGCTGTATACATGTGTAACGAACCGTTATCGCTTATGTATCTAACAATATCAATCGGGACTATAAACTTGTGCCTTAAACAAAAAATAATAGTAAAACGTCTAAAAGAAAAAATATTTTCCTACGGTTTTTCCGAGATATAAAGAAAACACGCTACACTGGCTAAAGGCAAAGAAAATTGAATTTTGTAATAGCGAGGTTTGCGATATCATGTTCACGGGACGAGCATAACGAACCGTAATACTACCTGCCTTATACCTACTTGAATGTTTATATTGGCTATGGTCTATAGATAAGGTAGAGCCTTCCTTTTATTATATGGAATAACAAAGATAAGTTTCTTGGCTACTTTAATGAAAAATAAATTTTGGCAGAATTTGCTAAGTCTAAAAATCTATTTTTTCCGCTCATTTTTGTTATACAAAAAGCAAGATAAATTTTTTCGAGCAATAATCTTAATATATATAAATTACGTGTCACGTTGTTTGTCCGCTATGGACTCCTAAACTACCGAACCGATATCAATCAAATTTGCACACCGCGTGCAGTTTGATCTAACTTTAAAGATAGGATACATCTCAATTTATACCCGCAATAGTAGTTTATTGCAAAATATTTGTTTATTATTTAATAGTCACAATTCTAACAGATGGCGCTGTTTTGAAAGTACCAACGTTTCACATAAGCTACAATTTAATGGCATAACCACCAATAAAGCATGGTGGTCCCCATGACTGGTGTTCTCTTACCGTTTCGCTTGAATAGTTTACTACTATGTAATATAACAAAAACCTTATCCACAGCAACGCTTGGCCGGTCTGCTAGTTATATTACATATAATAAATATTGTTTATATCAGCTATAACTATTCTTAGATAAACCCGATTTTGAACTTTCTATTTTGTTTTATACTCGAACCAAGATATTTTTCGTATCACAAGTCATCCAACTTTATTAGCAGACCTCGCTAACATTCTCGACGATAAAACGAGTGTGTTCCCTGGAGATGTGTTTCTGTTATCGTGAGAGCATCGTACATTATCTGGATTACCTTATACACTTTTCATAAAAACATACCATCTAATACGACTTAAAATATTACTGTTCTTGCGTAGAAATGCTTAGAATTCACGTAGCATACACGTTATAATTACGTTTTTCTGGTACAAATATGGCTTTTCATCGGATTAAAAGGGTTTGACAGTGAAGTTTTACCTACTATTAATCACGACACAATAATAATTCATTAAATATTAAGAAATTAAAAAAAGTATTAAGTATATCCATAGGCGCTAAATCACCTGCATCATGAACACACCCCAGATATACGTACGATAGAGCAGAATCGGGCATTACTTAGTTAAATGTATTTAATTTTTATTTGCTTTTACCTTTCGTTAGTTTGAACCTTTTTGTAAATATTATGCATTTAATTTTTGGATATATCTTTAGAATATAATGTAATTGTAGGATTACGAAATAAATTTTAGCTATGCGATCAAAAATGCCATGAACTATTTCGTATTCATTTTTATACTCTAAAAGGACCTGATTATTTTCACGTACACCATATTATATATTGTACGAGTGTTATGTTAATTCAATTGTTTTGTAGGGAAATATATGTCTACATAAGTATGAATTCATGCTAATTTAAATGATGAATTTACCTCCGTAAATACTTTTACTTTCACACAGTTCAAGTAATATATAATTGTAGGTCACCTGATAGTAATATTGTGGTCAGTCAGGTCAGATAAAGTATACCTATTTATTATTATTAGTTATGGTACAACAATTATGTAGGTATGTATGTAAATATATCGTTAATAAATATAAAGGTTAATGAATGGTGAATATAAAATAAAGGTCCGATTTGCAATCCGATTGTGTGTGTTTTATGTGAGTTTAGCAATAAATATCTATTTATAGCCACTAATTTATTGAGTATAATAAAACCGAATTTATGGATTTTTGTGACAGTAGTTATGGATTTTTTTGTATTTTTTGGTCGGTTCCAAAAAATATAAATTATGGATTTTATGAAAATAAATTTTGGGTTCCCAATCGTATAACTTTTTTTTATTTATAGTCGCATTGACGATACAACATTACCGACCCTGCTTCTATCGTCTGCTAATACTACGAAAAAAAATTACTACGAGTGAAGCTTATTATTTCTAGTGCCACGAAGACGTATCACGGGTAAACCAAAACCGACAAAGCAAGGCAGAACAATATTTTTAAGCACAAAATGCGCCAACACAACACACAATATACACGCTGGAATTAAAATCAAATAGTTATTGCACTTGTAAAATATTTAACGAATCCTTACCGTTATAAACACCCCATAGTTGCTCTGGTCATCCGAAATATTGATAGGATGCTCCATATTAATCTCGGTACTTAGTTCCTTAGGCCATGTGTCAGGCACCACCGCATCTGGGCTTCCCAGAGTCCAGTAAACCTAAAAAAGATAGATTCAAAAAATTATGATTAGGGTTCAATTTTGACATATCAATTCAATTCTCCCACAGGATGTATAAATCGCAATTATAAAGACCATTTGCACCATTTTGAACACAAGCCTTTTGAGTTGAGAACTCTTAATGACTCGATAAATTGCTCTTAAAAGCATTGATTGTTATTTAATAATACGATGAAATTTATAAATATGTATTAGGTACTTAATAACAACGTCATCGGCTGTTACGACTGTCGGTTTTTACGACCAAATATGAGTAGTTCCTTCGATGTCGGTATAATAGATAATGACTGTATTTTAAAAAACGAATTACATTATTCATAAAATATAATTTGATAGCAACTTCCTTGTTGAAATTAAGAGAATGCAATTGAAATAGCTGTTATCGATCAGTTCGCGACATTGAGCGCTTTAACTAATAATTAGTATTAGTTATTTTTAGTATTTCATTTTTATTTATATGCACACCGTCGTTAAATAAAGATAGCTTTCTAGGTTTTTAACATCGACAAATATATTATACAATACCAATAATTGTTTACTATTATATCGTAAATTCTCTGACTAAATTTACACTACATGATGCACATAGACGAAGTACGAGTAATAATTTTGTGTCTTTCTTAAAAAACAGTTGCACTCAGAATACATTTCTTTGTTCTAAAGAAAGCTTATCCATCAACTTATTTATTCAATTTTACAACAAGATTTATGTTGAATCTATCGACAAAACATAATCGGAACTATAATCGAAAATACTGCACCCCTTTGACATATGTCACTTCTTTGGTCAATAACAGATTAATTTTACTTCCCAACAATTTCATATAACCAATTCTAAAGGTGTGAGTTACTTTCAACACGACATCAATTTAACATTCATCAAAACAATCAATTTACATTCGACAACAAACGAATTAACAAACAAATATGGTGGCGCGGGGCATATTGCGTTCAACCAATCAGCGCGCGAGGTGCTATGCGTTTCACAATTTGACGGTTTCACTTCGATAGATTACAATCTACCGAATAATAATACGTTAAATTGTAAACAGTACGTTGAGGTTCATAATCTTTCGACAGTTCGCAATCTCGCGAGATAGATTACAATCTAACGGTGGTTACAATTTTATGGTGACATATATACGATCAATGTAATGTTTAAAATATGTTCATATCTTGGTAATCTCTCTCTCTCTCTCTCTCCAATCGGTAGCTCATGTTTCAGCGTCGTGGTCAGCAAGGAAACATCTGGAGCGGACTATCTGTTTCCAGCGGTTTCTATCCAGCACCTCCACTTATGACAGTGTATAGTTTTGAGGATAATGAGTCTTTCACTTGATCGGTCTATCTGGTTGGTGAACGTGATGTTTAGTCTTCTGTGTTACGAACAAGTGGTGACCTTCACCAGTATAATACTCGAAGCAGAACCAATTTGAGTGTATGACCAACCAGGCTCCAGAAGACAAACCACTCCTTATATGGAAATTGTATACGTTTTTACAACAACCTCCAAGCGAGAATTATCACTAAATAAATTCAAAGCCCTCGTTAAACGTAAACTAATCAATAAATCTTTTTATAAATTTGACGAATATTTAAATGATCCTAATCCTTGGGATTGATTTGCTCCAGTTCAAAGATTTTGTATGATTAAAACTTAGCAATGTGGCGGAAAGTTTGTTGCCAGTTCTTCTAGCCCGCTCTACGCTCTTGACTTGCTAACTGGTAGTAAATGTAATTTTTACGTTCAATTAAACTGATTTTCGTTCATAAGTGTACTTGTTTAACTATATGAATAAAGTTATTTTGAGTTTGAGTTGAACCACGATCAGTTTCTCCAAGATATAATTCGCTGTCGGCATATGATTGACAGGCGATATGCGGAGTTAGGTTATTGGTGCGCTTCATAATAAATATTCATAATCAGTCTACTGATTTTCGATATCAAAAGCGGTGCATTCATAAAATCAAATCCAGTTCCCATTTGAAATTAGACTATAACTATAATATTTTGTTAACATCAAATGCAGGTAAATTTATCATTTCCATTATAAAATGAAACGTACAACCTCGTGCCAGTTAGCTGTCGAGTTACACAAACTTTAGGGGTAAATGTCATTCCAAGTTAGACGAAGTATCAACCGCATAAATTGGATCGAATGCTTTGAAAACATGATTTATTAAAAAACTTAACGATACATCGCTGTTTATATGTGCATATGTAAACCTCTATTTAAATAATTACGTTTTCATTTGCTAATGTATCTTTTGTTTTCATAAATATTTGTTCCGTCAATGCTATATTCCGTAGTCTTGTTTTTCTTTTGAAACCTCATTTGACATTTCTATATGTATGGTCTAAGACTGATAGCAATCAGGACTCGTATTTCACCTGATTAGTCGGCAATAATTACTATGATATTAACAATACAGGTCTTAATAAAAAAAAGGCAAAACTCACAAAAATTGGGAATGAAAAAATTATTAAAATCGATCCAGTAGTTTTAATTTATTCATTACTGGCTCTATCTATTAAAAAACCGCATCAAAATCTTTAATCTTTAGATTTAAGCATACATAGGGATATAGGGACAGAGAAAGCGACTTTATTTTATACTATGATCTACCAAAATCGCTAGCGATATGAATATCAACTACTCTTATTTCGCATATAGGTCAAGAATAAAAAGCCACGGCCACCTAAACAAAATATATGAAAATGCCGTTTTAATCCCGTACGAGTGTTTTTAATTAAGGCCTATCTCAAGTATTCCAGTAACAATAAAACCAGGACAGGTGGCAGTTTATTAAAAGCGGCACTTCTTTGTTGCAAACAGTTTCATTAGAGATTTTGTATGGAGTAATTAGTGTTCTTTGTGTGCCTTTACTTCGGCGCTTAACGATGTATTTTGCAAATGTTTACCATTAATATATAAACAGGTCAAGGGCTGTGATTAGATAAAGCTTTGAACAGTTTTATATTGCTCGACAGGTGGAATGAGTGATAAAGGTGTTCACGTTTACGAGTCTGAAACGATATGGTTTTGTATAAGGTCAAGGATTCTTAGGACTATTTAATATTATTTGATAATCTTAATATATATATAAATTACGTGTCACGTTGTTTGTCCGCTATGGACTCCTAAACTGCCGAACCGATATCAATCAAATTTGCACACCGTTTTCAGTTTGATCTGACTTAAAAGATAGGATAGCTTACATCTCAATTTATACCCACAATATTATTTTATTGCAAAATATTTGTTTATTATTTGATAGTCACAATTCTAACAGATGGCGCTGTGTTGAAAGTACTAACGTTTCACATAAGCTACAATGTAATGTAATATAAATATAATATCTCTGATTATTAAATGGTTATAAATTAAATATTTAAACGGAAATTTCATCAAATTATTATTCCTGTAGATTTATTATAAAAAAATATTAGTCGTAACAGTTTTACTAAATAATATAGCAGATATGATATCAAAAAGATTACCAACTCGAGCCTAGGGCGCACAACGCTTGGACATAAAATTACGCAATCAATTTATGATTTAAAAATAAAATCTATTATCAAAACCAGCATAAATGTACAACATATTAGTAGACACCACTATAATTAGCTAAACTCTAATTGTATACTCACTTCAAATATCTTTGCTAGATCAGTCGCAAGACAGGAACAATTGTACGCTACGATTCCTAATTCCTTTACCTAGAACAAGTAACAAGATTGAAAAAAAAATAACAAATAAGTGTTAAAAATAAGGATTTTTCCATTTGAAGTCTGATTGAGAAACATAAATGCCTAAGATAAATGTTCGAGTGCTAAGAACAAGACATTAGCTATTAAAGTTTTAAGAATATTTTTTATACAATACTGTTTTACTATTGTAAATTAAATATAGGGAAGTAATTAAAAGGCCTTTAATACTTTTTAACTTACATGCTAAGTATAAAGTAAATATGCCTCAAGAAATAATGTATTTCGTTTTTTTTAAAAGTAATATGAGGCAAACGGGCAGGACGCTCACCTGATGTCAAGTGATACCGCATGGACACACACACACACACATTGCCAGAAGGCTCGCAGGTGCGTTGCTGGCCTTTTAAGAATTGGTACGCTCTGTTCTTGAAGGACCATAAGTCAAATTGGTGAATAATTTAAGTATCTATACTTAATATCTTCTGGTAAATGGTTGTTTATTTACTGCTTGGCCTTTGTCGAAGCTCTGAATTTTTCCAATATTCTGTAGCGGTGCGAATTCAAATTGGACCCGCAACCTTTATATCGTCCTCCCATCTTCTTATCTACCTGCCCCTCTTTCGTTTTCTATATAACATAGAGGAATAATATTCACCTAATTTGCTTGTGTAAGAGAAATATTCATTCCTTGGAGGCCTAGTCATGTGAAGGGGCTTTTTACTAAAATTGTTACTTATAATTTAATATTTCTTATATTTATATATAAGTTACAAAATGTTTGTATTTAATTGTTTGCAGTGTAATTTTAGTAGGAAATTAAAGGCATTTTTTACTTTTATAATTCGCCTGTCAAGTGGTACTTTTTAATAAATCCAATTGAGTTTTAGAGCCAGATATTTTTATCATTTACAATTGTAATTTTTTTTATATTTATACGAGATTTACACAAAAAAAATTACCTATAAGATATTTTTCTTTATTATTATAACTAAGATTTAAAACCACTCACTTATTGTCTAAAAGACTTTTACTGTTCAAACATATTATGCTTGTATATCGTATATACTATATACTCACTTGAGTCAGCGACCTCCAATCCATATTAGCGCTGCCTATGTAGAAGTGTGTCTTGTCTATGATCCAGAACTTCGTGTGAAGGACGCCACTTCCGAGCAGCTTTGAGAAGTTAAGGCTTCGCACCTATGCAATAAATTTAATTACAAAATTATTCCCGTGTGTTTGTTGTTTTTTGTTTTGTTTCACAACTACAAAAATCTTTTTCTCAATATCATAATACACAGATCAGAGAAACGTAAAAAAACACGACAGTCAAATGCTAACCTATTGCAATGTCAGCGTTTAATTTCTTAATATGTGGTGTTAAATTAGTATTGCGATGTTCTGTGTATAATAAAGTAATCATTAAAAAATCTGATGTTACAAGTTTTTAATTTAAGTATTACGACACGAAACATTCAATGGTGTCCCGCCGGAATTTAATCGCACGACGTTCAATCAACACTACCCATTAAATAACACATAAATAAGTAAAACTCACCTGCGCTGCTTTTTTCTTAACTAAATATTCAGTGTCTACATTAGGGTAAGACTTAGAAGGCCAGTTTTGAGCAATTCTTAATTTTATATTTCTCTTCAATCCAGCTGCTAACAACGCCTGGAAAACTTGTTCACCCTGAAACAATTACGATTATATTGGATACAATTTTTAGTGAGATTTCTCACGTGGCGAATTCTCATTTGGACACGGGAAAATATACTTAATACCAAACTATCGATAGTTCCAGTTTTCTTAAAAGCAAGGAAAGTCGTAAAAATCGACTTTATAATGTAAATGTTTTTTTAATAACGGGGTAAACGGGTATGAGGCGCACCTGATGTTAAGTGATAACACCGCCCATAGACACTTACTTTGCCCAAGGACTTTTAAGTATTGGTACGCTTTAACAAAAAGTAAAAGCAATCCCTTTCCAAACTTCAGATTTCTTAACGCATTATTTCTATGTCTATTTCCGCACAGTCTCAACAAAGACCGGTGTGGAAATATATGGACAACAAATGTAAAAACACTTAAATAAGATTATTAACTTATTACGTAAGATGTTGCGGGGCAGCTCCAGCAACATCTTACGGATGATAGTCGAAAGCATGGAGTGCCCCTATTTACGACACTGCTCCGACATCTCCACAGTGCTTTGTACCTGATAGTTTTTATTTAACTACTTTTTCCTTATTTTTACTAATTTTCTAACATAGATCTTAAGAAACTATTGTTACTAACTCACTAATCAAACAATGGACTTTATTTGTCTGATTAATAAAAAATATTATTATTAGTCACATGAGCTTTAAAAACTAGAGGCACTTTTTTATTGTTTTATATTCCCAGTAGAATATAGACTTTAGTATCTTTATAGCAAAATAAGTTGAATAAAAAAGAAATATACTTTATGTGCGATAAAAAAATCGCCTAAAAAATATATACATAATTACTTACCTCAATAGAGGAATTATATGGATATTGTTCATTAAACCTAAGAGTCCAATACAAAGACGCTATTTCTATAGATGATTGAGCATCGTCTATCAAATCTAGCCAGACATTTTTTGTGTTGGCATGTGTTGAATTAGGCGGATACATATGACCCTCTGGTATACTTTCTACTAAAGATAACCTGCAACAAATTAATTTATAATTTTTTTGCACCTATAGAACTCATAATCAGATGTTAATATAACAGATAATTTTCTTTGGATTTCATCGGCGCAATTTGGAACAAATAATTATAAATAATAAACGAACGACAGATTTTAATTAGTATAAATTTGTTAAGTTAACTTCAAATACATGGAAAAAGTTGTCTTCGTGCTGTCTTATTTATAATATTGTATCAAGTACTTATTGGAATCAATTTATTCTTTAAGAATACTTAACGTTACTCTCGATGTTTACGATATAGCGTGAAAGTATGTCGGCGAACATGTGATTCAAAATTAAACCCAATATTTGAATTGCAACAAACAGAAAATTTTAATTAAATAACTCTCAATATTATTTGTTATATTAATCTGGGCATATATCAAACATTAATATTTACTGCAAATTATAAAATAAACCAATTTGACTTTCTCTTCAAACTCACATAATATTCATTGAAATATGGATGTTAAATAAAAAACAAAAAGATTCAATGGTTCATGTCACAAAGATTAAACTCTACTCAACTGTTTACAATGGAACAATTCTAGTAATAGAAAACAATTTTTCTATATGACAGCAAAGTCATTTATTATTTTCTGCGGAGGAAATGTTCTTGTTATATATATGATTAATGGCTTTTCAGTAATAAATTATTTTTATTGTGTTTTAATGAAAATTGGTTAGAAATTGTAAATGTTTTTATCAACTAGATGGAGTAACTGCCTGCCATGATAAAAATAGAAAAAAAATAACTTTTACCTATATCAATAATAATATAACTGTCTACTACTGTGTAAAGGACTGTCAGAATGGAAGAATTTATTTCAATATTTAAAAAAAAGAAAGGATTTGTATGTTTGTGACTAAATTAAAAAATACCAACCTATTACTAACATTCTTTGACCATTTAAATGCTATATTAACATAGGTTATATTCAAAATTATTGAAAACAAGTGACAGGGCATTGAAAACAATGCCCTGTCAAGTGAAGATAGGATGCTAAGAGTAGCCAAAAGCCACTATACAAATTAGTATTATGTGAAGTACTGGACTGTAATTCATATTAATTCTTAGTGTGAAGAAATTATTAATATTTAACAACACATAATAATTAACCTTACCTACACTCATCTGAGCAATGTAAGTCTCTAGCAGTGGGCAGCACCTGGGCTATATTGGGCTGATCTAATAGTGGCACTAACACCACAAGAACAATCAATAATATAACTATTGACACAGGAATACATGACGGCCGACACCATATGCTTCTTTTCTTTCTCCTAAAAAAATTAAGGATGAAAGAAATCTTATATGAGTTGGCATTTGTACCTACAAGAGCTATATAGAGAAAAATATTATTCAAAGTTACTGCTAGGCTAGTAGATATTTAGATCCATCTACTAGTACTGCTCACGAAAATGCAATATATGCTAAGTTTATGTATGCCTGAAGTTCCCTAAAGAAGTATTAGTTACTTAAAAAGCTTACTATGCTTTTTTATTAACATGATACAAAAGACAAGAAGACTTACTTGTCATGATAACTATTTCCATTTTCATCTCTCATCATGAATATTTGCTCCCACTGCTCCAACTCCTCATCAGATGACGACGCGTTCCCCACACTCCCCGATTCAAGAACGGTCTGCAAAGAAGGAAGATTTAAGAACATAATATTAGATTTTATGGAAAATAAATTAAAAGAAAACTTACTTTTAGTTGTTGTAAAAACTTTTTGTACATTTTAAATAATATATTTAGTTCATAAGGTAAAAGAGACAAGTAATGCTAATTAATCTTATAAACAAATATAGCAGTATTAAAAGTTTATTGTTAATATTATAGGTAAGTAAAAAATATAAATGCTTTGTTTACGTTAACATAGTATAAGTTTTATAATGTTTTTCAACGTAACATTGTTGTTGTCATTTATCAGCTGTCAAAATTATCAATAATTGAGTTATATTGGTCACAGATAAAAAACGTAATATGTTTCGCGCAGGAGTATAAATTATATGATGTTTCATATATCCATTTTTTTTTTGGAGTTTATGGTTTGGTATCTAGACCTTTAGGCCAAACCATTTATCCATTAATTAATAATATAATAGAATATAATGCCTATTACGCAAACGGATGTAAAATTTGATCCTATTTTATGGATAATTTATATATTTTAACATGTTTTTAAGAATCGGTCTTACCATAATAGTTATGTTATGTATTAAATCACTGCACTTTGTAAAATACACATCATAATCACTATACAATACAAACTGTAAAGCTGCGTATCCTGGCATTCCTTTGATTCGTGCGGGCGCAATAGCATCAAAAATATAACTGCAAGTAAATGACGTCGACAACCGCATTGTGCATGTGCATTTTAAATACTAGGTTAGTTGAAACCGTTAAACTATCCAGGGCAACTGTTTAAACATAGTCATTATCGTTTTACCAAGCGCCTAATGGTATAATTTAATGTACAAACTATTTTTGATGGGCACATTGCATGATTTTTATAATTAGGCGCGGTTCATCAAAACAGAGAATATTCGAAACTCGTGATCTCGCCCACACCTAAAAATGTTTTAAGTAAACCTTGAAAATGCATCAAATTTTAAGCTAGACTACCTGTGTCACTGAATAAAAAGCCTTTCATTTTAGTAAAGTAAAATGAATTTTCATTAAAACTTTTACTAGACTAAACCCTTACTAGGTTTCTTAATCTTTAAAATAAGCATTTAACATTCTTAAGTAAAATAGTGAAACTTTTCGTAGGCATGTAGTAATAAATAATATAATATTTGGTACTTATAACTTCCCTCACCTTAACCTTCAGGGTCTTGTTAGAATGTTGCGTGTTGACCTGTCACCGTGTTGTCGGCAGAGATATTAGTAAATTGTAAAATACAGACAGAGTAATAAATAACTTCAACTTCGACTGAAACGTGTGATTCTGAAAGCTGACGAATTTGTACTGTGACAAAAATATTTTTTCAAGTACAACCTAAATACACGTAATATTGAAATAATAATTACATGGGTGATGACTTGTAATGTCGCTTACTACTTTTACAAATACATTTTAAACACGATTTTTATACATGTTGGAAGGAAAACTGTATAATTTAAAAGTACTTAGTTTTTACACGTTACTATAATAATAGTCCCTGGAGGTAGTACTTTTCCTTGGCATAGCTATTTGGTTTTTAAGCAACATATTTCAGGAGATCTATGATAATATGATAAACACCCGATCAACTCAATACAATTAATGATTTTTTAGTATCATAGAATCTATTCTATATAATAGTTTCTAAACTATTTCCATAGCACACTTTTATGACAGCATATATTACCCTATTACATATATGGAACCCTCCATTAGGTATCTACATACGAAAACAAAGTTCAGGACAAGAATAAAAATAAAAAAGCGCTCCACGTTACAACAATTAAAATTATGCACTTTCAACATAGGATCCCTATAATCCAAAACAAGACAGTTAGATCTGAACAATGCATACAGAAAAATCAAAGAAAAAGAAAGAGAAATGGATAAATATGATCCTCCATATTTATTTACCCTAAATAGAACACAAAAACACTTAATTTAATACAACTTATACTAACACAACAATTACTCATATTAAGAAATGTTAACTATCCAATATTTGTATGGATTCATTAATAAAGCTTTGATAATAATAATAATACCCTGTATATCCAGTTAATTATTGAAAGTGCAAGTTTCATTCTAATTAAAAAAACCCACTTCAGAAATAATGCTTTTTGTCTAGGAAAAATAGTCTAATAACTATTCTACAAATTTCAGACCATTTTAATCCATTAGTGTAATGTGAAAACGGATATTATATCTTTGTTTTCAATTTTGTACAATTCAGTACGCAGTAACATGCTTTTAAATCAAGGAGGATAAAGGCCCGCCACTCTTTTAAAACGGGTATTTGTTTCATTATTCATATTTTTATCGACAATTAGGTTGATACTAAAAAACACACTCCTCTTTTTGAAGACACTCTGCTAAAAGCAACATCCAGCATCGGAATACTTGGCGTTGACATATCGAATGACGTTCAGTTTCGTGGTCATTTGGAGAAAAATGCCATCAAAAAGCTTGGTGTGCTCAGCAAGGCAAGGCGGTACATCACTCCGGGCCACGGCTTGCAACTGTATAAAGCACAAATTCGGCCCCACATGGAATACTGTACTCACCTCTGGGCGGGAGCTCCCCAGTACCAGCACCTTTCTCTTGACCGTATTCAGTGAAGAGCCGTTCGAATTGCCTATAACCAATCCCTCTCCGGGCGGTTTGATCCCTTGGCGTTGCGTAGAGGTGTGGGGTCACTCATCTTCTACCGCATTTACCACGGAGAGTGTTCAGAACAGAATCATTGGAAGTAGAATACGAAATTCCACCCGTATCACCTCGATGTCCGTTGTTCCACAACTAAGAGTTTTTAAAAGCAGTTTGGGCGCCCACCGCGCACCACCACTATGTGAAACCAGCTGCCCACTAAAGTATTTCCAAACCAATTGGACTGAGGTTCCTCAAGAAAAGAGCGTACCATTTCTTAAAAGGCCGCCAACGCACTCGCGAGCCCTCTGACATTGAGAGTGTCCATGGGCGGCCGTATCACTTAACATCAGACCTCCTACCCGTTTTTATTCTATAAAAAAATACCTACAAGAATTATTTTTTTTAGTAGGTAACTCTTAAATTCTGAATAGAGATGTATGGCTTATATATGACAAAAATGTATTGGATTCTGAGAAAAACAGAGCCTATGTGCGAAACATAATAAAATAAGAATAATAAATAGTATACAACAACGTACTTAAATTAAGTTCTAGTATGTGTATTGTAAGTATTATAACCAAAGCTATTTTGCGACGGCGTACAATTAAAATGCTTCTATCGTTACGTGTTGCCATGACGACATGTTTAATAACAAAATATTATGTAAATAACATCATAGTTAATACGGGCAAAATTGATGAATCTTGAACATGATTGATGGGTTGTAATTCTAGTTAAATTACATGACATTAGTCGGACCTTTAATCTAGAAAACTTCAGTTTGGTTAGTGATTTAATACTAATATAAGTACATATTAAGTTAATTAGGGCATGTTGTTACTTAAATTTGTTTACCTACACTACTTAAAAATTGTCTATATTAAAAAAAACAAATCTATAAAAACTTATCGGGTTGTTTTCATAAATGGCTAAATTTACGTTATTAATTATAAGGTGTGTTTTATCATTGCTTGCATGAATCGAGTTTCCACACTTTTGTTATTGTTTACCTACGTGAATTAATTAACGATAAATATTCGTCTTTCCGTTTAATTACAAATACGGCTAAGCGTCGAACATGAAAATGTCGAACTGATGAAAACTGATCATAATAAAACACATAAGTAATTGCAAAGCATCTTTTCAGTCAAACTTGAAGCCAGTTCAGTTTTATCAAAAGGATTTTTGTGTAATAAATTAAGAAAAATCAACTCACTATTTTACAAAATCAGTAAGACGTCATTAATAATGATGTCTTGAAGATATAATAAAATAAGTTTTTCAACCACTGATGGAAAAGTTCATTCCCCCGGCAGCCGCAAAGAACATCAATGTAAATGTTTTTAAAACCTTACTTGAACCCGCAGCTGTTAGCCTCAAGTCAATATTGTCTTTTGATGTTCTCTTTTATTTTCATAAAACGCAATTTGCAAATGCTTTATACCACTTAATAGTCTGCTTATGGTTTTTTTTTTATATTTGGTATATTATAGAATACAGGCGGTAGATATATGAAATCCAAATTAATGGTAATAAATGGTAGATACAATTAAAATTTTTAGAAAACATCAGAACTTATTAATTAACCTAAAGGTAGCTGGTGCCTACCTACTGACTGATATAATATTGAATAAAATCTTTATGCGTTGTAAAATGTATCTTATGGTAATAAAGCCGTCAAAATTTACACACAAATATCATGTAATTTTAACACAATCTTGCTAATAGTGGATGACTGTTTTCCAGTAACTTTTCTTCTTCTTCTATTTTTTTAAAAGAGAGCAAGCCTGATGGTTTTATTGTTACGACTGTATTTTATATTACAGTATGTACTTTTAAAAACCTTATGCGCACCAAAGTATATTTATTTCTATTTGCACAATTTAACACGTGTGTAAGACACAGACAACTAACTGATCACAGAATTATAAAATTTTCAAAACAACTACAGAAATCTGAGGTCAAGACTTCACTTGTTTTTTATACCAATTATAATAAGTCATATATTGTAGTTTTAGCTCTTAACATATTTTACTTAATGTATCACATTAGCTAATGCAAATGCATACATTATTTGTTCAAGAGCACTGGAATAAAAAGTAGTAGATAGAAAATATTTATAAATGAAATGGAAGTGCTCTATGAAAAGCTCTCTAGCTTGAAGCAGCCATTGTTATGGAAACTCGTTGAGCTGTCAATACCTCAACACTCAAGTGTAGTGTTAGTGAATATATTATACTTCTGCATTGAACTCTATAATTAAAATATGAAAGAGACCGTTCAAAACCAATTTAACTATGATTGTTTGATCTAGTTTAGTATAAATAGTACATAATGATGATATAGTAGGTACGTGCAGTGGATTTTATGATTAATTGGCCAACTGAATGCCGTATTTATTTTCTTTTCTAAATTTTAAAACAATATGTTTGCTTGAAAAGTACAAGAAAATATGACGTTAGAAATTTTACACGCATACTTCAATTTTATTAGAACAGAAATTACCAACTCGCAAGGAAAAACAGCACATAAAAGCAAAGAAGGAAAACTAAATAGAATCTTTAAAAACAACATTTTTTTATGTAATAGGAGGCAAACGGGCAGGAGGCTCATCTGATGTTAAGTGATACCGCCGCCCATGGAGACTCACATTTCCAGAAGGCTCGCAAGTGCGTTGCCGGCCTTTCAAGAATTATAGTTATATAGATTTGTCTAAATCTATAAACATTTTTTATAGCGGATATGTTGTGAATATGTATAATAATAATCTTTATTTTTTCTTCTCTCACATATACATACAAGGTTATTATGATTAAACTAAGATGATAATTAGGAAGTGTATGTGAGAGACTGGTCTCCGTAACAGGAGACCTGAGTGACAGATAGCCAGCCTCTCCACCAACGGACCGGAACACGTACAATAAGGTCATTGTCATAAGATACAATAGAAGAAAATAAGTATTAAGTGCTTAAAACATTGCAAACCGAGTCGTAAAAATAAATTTGGTGTGTGTTTGTGTGTATGTGTGTGTGTCTCTCTCTAAGTGTGTGTGTGCGTGCGTGGGTGTGTGTATATGTATGGGGGAGTGGGTGTGTTACAGAATAACAGTTATTAAATCTTCTGTTATGATTGTTAACACTAAAAAATCACATTTATTTTCGTTTCGGTACAGTGTATTTCTATTGCATTTTAGTCCAGTTGGAGGAGGCCAACGTCCAGAAATGGATGAAAAGTAATCGCTAATGATAATGATATAATAATTTAGTAAAATTACGTTTAATATTATACAAGTTTTAATGACGTTGTGAAATCATAAGTCGCATCAAGTCGTTAAAGGTCGCGGTAATCGTAAAATCGCGTGAGCTTTCGCCATTCTATGAAATATCTTAACATTAAACATTGTTTATGGGATACGCAATAATTTCGCATGTTTCGTAATTTTACGCAATTTGTTACGATTTTTTAATTATAACACAAGGGAACAAAATTAATCTATTTTTTTTTCTATAGTAGCTCTAGTTTTTTTGACATATTTTGTACTAGTCACATTTAAAGTAGTACAGTTCAACTGAGCTGTTTTTTTTAAAGATTTTTATTTAACATCCGTCCCCGACGAGAAATATCTGTTATATCGATCCTTTATTTTTTTAACGTCTGTGGTGAAAGTACATTAAAAAATTGTAGGCAAAGTGTGCCGGAGTTCTTAAAACAGTGTAACCTTATTACTTTGGATTCTCTTTGGACACCCGTGATAAGTACCTACTGGATCCCTCATATGGTATGTAAAACGAATAAAGACCCCAATTGTAAGTACCAAACACCAATGATGTGGTGGGATCCTTCCAATCATCAAGATAATAACACAATTATTTTATTTAATAATATTATGACAGTTCTTAGATTTTTAATATTATTATTATATGTGATTTGGACTTTGTTAAAGATAATTAAGAGAAACAGTGGTGGTGTTATAACCTTTTTAGGTCTTGGCCTTTTCCTTCACCGTACGACTGAGTGGTAACACACACAGTGCACAGTCGGGGTTCGAACCTACGACCTCAGACATGAGGTGACAATGATAAGAGAGATGAACGCGCGCTTATTCATAAAAACCTAAATTCCAATTGCACTCTTTACTAAGTTACTCTTCCGTCTCATTCAATCAAATCTTGTCTTTGCTGTTATGAAAAGACACAAGTGAAAATTTTAGTTAAAACGATGCAATGAGACTGATACAATATGTTTCATGAATAGAAATACAATACCAAATAGTACGATACAAAAAAACATACCAAAAGTTGTAGGAAAAATATTTCAATGTTGCTTTGATATCTCTTGGTAATGTGTTTGCAGTGTAAAAGATACACACTATTGTTAGTCCGCAGTGTCTTGTTGATACATTAGTACACGCCGGAAGCTTTTTGCAAAGTGCTTTTAGGTTCAACTTTCCGTTCTAACGTTTTACATTTATGTTACGGCTTTTGTTATAGACTCATGAAAGTTGAATTTCTATATTCATAAAAAATATATCAGTCTAATTGAGTTGCCTTAACTAAACTGATCTGTCTCTTTTCATCACAGCTAAAAACACTATCTGACAGAAAGAGATGAACAGGACAGGACATTAAAATGTGATGATACTGATTTTATGAATATAAAATGTTTAAATGTGTATTCCGTTTTTGGCCTTTGTGTACAGTGTAATTGTTAGAATATTGTTTAATAAGTAGCTGTAGGAATACCGTTGTAAATAAATAAATAAATAAAATGTAAATTTAGAATTAATTTAACTTCTTTCCTGACGTTCATAAGTTTACTTGTGTACCTATATGAATAAAGTTATTTTGAGTTATTTTGAGATATAGCTAACATAAAATATGTTAGCCATATAACCAAGTTTTATGCGTTCATTCTGGAACTTATGAATTTGATTTTGGACGAAACAGTTAATGAAGATTTAAGGCTAAACGTACAGAGGTTAAGCTAAAGGTACATGCTTGTAAACCAATTTCTTTCTTCTCCGTGTAATATTATTTAAATAATGCCATAGTCTGAGAGGAACTAACCGACAAAAACAAGACAATATATTTTTGACTATGCTTACAATATTTTATGATTAGGAACAAGAACTGCTGCAAACACTCAACCACTATTATTCAAATCTATACTAATATTCTAATGCTGTTTTGTATGCTTGTTTGGTTAAACGCGCTAAAAACAGGAACTAAAAAGAAATCTCAGGAAAAGCACGTTTATATACAGGTCATCATGAGTCAATACACTCAATAAACAACTATAAATAGTATGTCTAACACTATAACTCAACAGTTTCAATTTAGTGGATATTATGAAAAAGATACAGGATGTACATTTTTTCGAATTTTAATAAGAATGAGTAAAAAGGCAATTTTCTTATAAAAACCCAAAAAAAAATTATAACTCTGCAGGCGTTGAGCTTAGAGACCTCCCGTAGAACAATTTTTTGCAGCTGATGACCTCATCTGTCCCCTATTTGCGTTTGATCCACGACTTTTTGGCTAGCCTGTATATACGTAATAAATGTTATTTTGGCAGAACTTTTCTTTTAAATTATTGCGTGGGCACAGGTAAATTATTAAAAAGTTGACAAGATTGGATAAAAAGAGGGAAATACGTTCCCTCTTTTTATCTTTATACGGCCGAATTACCGTGTGTGAAATCGCAGTGGTCCAACTAGAAATAGAGGTACCGCTTTTTCTAAAGTGGGTATTTATCGTTTAGCATTCGATTCTATCAACATATCAATCTACGATTCAATCGCTTTGTCAACATCAGCCGCGGCCGACAATCCGCAGGGGACATCGCGTGAGGTGCTGCTATCGGACGTGAAACATGCCAGTAGGGCGACCATTCTTGAGAAATATGATTATAAATAAACATGATAAGATCAGTAGGTAGAGACTTTATTTTGATAAATTTCCTTTCTCGTGAAATATATCTAAGATACCGGAGAATCGATTGAATCTGAAGAGAAAGCGCTTCGAAATTTTCGCAGTATTTAAACTAAAATAACAAATAATTTAAATAGTAATGTATGCGTTCTTTATTAAAACGTAGGGACTGTATGCAGTAATACATAAAAGTACTGAAAATATTCTGAGTATGAACTACATATTGAAATACGGCAAAAATTATATTATAAAACTTACAAAATATAGTTTGCTCTATCCTTTGCTTCGCCATAGTTCCCTCTATGACCCCATAAATTGCGTCGCGCTCATAAAGAGCTACCTGATGATGAGGCTATACATCATTATATATACAACACCTCTACAATCGTTAATAGGCCTTCGATTTTTTCTTTACTAAAATGATCCTGAGTCATTTCCTTTTAGACGTTACGCATGTGCGTGACAAACGGGTGTTAATTAAACACAAAGAAAATTTAAAAAAATATGCTCTTAAACATTTGGCTATACTGATCCACTCCCAGGGCCTAATTAAATATATTATTGCCAGCCAGCTCTGGGGTCACCGGTACTATCTACTAGGCGCCAACCTAAATCTTTAACAAGCGCCTGTGCACTTGAACCCCACGGCCCAAGAGGGACTCAAGGGGTTTAGTCCAAAGGGAACAAAATCGAAGTTGGAGGAAAGACTCTTATAATTGTGCCGTCTATTTTCTGCCTGCTCTGCGGCCGCCCCAGCTTTTTTGTTTGTCCTAAATATATATTAGTTTTTATCATGATATTAACAATAATTCAGATAAATGTTTGGCAATCCTACATAGCGACAGGTACGGTACGCTAATGACATACAATGTACGAACACTAAAAAACTATGATAATACATAGATAATGAAAAAGATAAACAAATGATAGGTTATACCAGTAAATCGATTGGGTTTCTAATTACTTATGAGTCATGTTTGAACTTGAAATATAATTGTATAGATTATTTGACATACAATATCATAGATATGGAGTTGCCGTGCTTATTAAGAAAAATACACGTTTTACGTAACTCCAAAAAATATGAGCTCCTTCAACTAATCATACAAGGCAAAGTGGCAGGTAGAAGGAGACCTGGCCGCAGACGCACGTCAACCAGTTTGAAAAACTTGAGACAATGGTTTGGTCAAAGCACCAAGTCATTGTTTAGAAGCGCGGCATCCAAAATTAAACTAGCCATGATGATCGCCAACCTTCGCAAGGCACTATAAGAAGAATATTAAGATTATTTGATACCACTCAATTTTATAAATAACTTCGAAAAATTACGAGCACTTATAATAAAAGGCACAAATACTAGAAGCTATACATACATACTCTTAATATATGAAAATTTATCTGCTTGGTTCTCACCATTTGCTGACGAATATTACTTTAGTATGCCATATAAATATATATTTAGTCCGGAAATGTATAAGTTCCATCGACGATTTCATATGCACACAATGTGTTCAAGATTACTTTTACTTGGAATTCCTAATTCTTCCAGTTTTCTACGCCTTCTAATCTTACTGTTTTGCTGTCCTTTTACTCAAAAAAGACTGGCCCACTGACTATTTCTTTTGAATAGATGAAGAAAAAGATTTTATTATTGAATTATTTATTTTCAAACCTTTTTCACAATCGCTACAATTAAGCTTTGGGCGCTAGAAAAATCTAAACTGATAAACCTAATAAAATTATCTCGTTCAAACACATACAATATAGAAGCTATAACGTTAAACTATTCCAACACAACAGTCGAATAAACAACTTAAATGCTAAATATAACTACAGAGTAACACAATGCAATTCAGAAAGCTATTAAAATTTTAAACGAGATTGAATAAGCAATATATCATAAGTGCTTAAAGATTGTATGATTCTGAAGTGTTTGATGGATCTCCGAAGGCTGCAATAACGCTCGTTATTAGAAATCGTAAAAATATTTATTGCACATGGTCAGGGACATTTACGGGACACTAAATTGATCTTAAGAACAGTACTAACTTATATGAATTTATTAATGTGATAACTATTTAGAAATATGTATGTGGAAAAGTAATAAATATGGTGCCCAATAAAACAAACAACGTACCCACCTTAGCCAAACGACATAAACGCGCGAAACACATTGTACTTTATGAATATATACTTTATACCATTGCATGACACGACGCATTTTCTGTAGTATATAATTATATTAGCCATAAGAAATCTTAGAAATCTACCTAGCGCCTACGAAGATTGATGACCGGCATTAATTCAACGCTACGCAACTTTGACACGCTACGAAATGCTACGACTTTTCTAATTCTATACTTTACAACAATAAGACGATTTTTATGTGTTAATCTAAAAAAAATATCATAAAAAATGTGTTTCTAAGCTTGGATTTGTGTTAATGAATAGTTAATCTCGGAGTACCGTGCACATATTCATTAGATTCTACTAGATTCTCAGAAAAATAGATGTATTCACTGATATTATGAATCACTGATATGATATTATGAAAATATAAGCATATAAGAATGCATTTTAATAATATCAATAATCGTCGTAATTTTCATATAAAAAATACATTGTAGACTTTCACTCGTAAACAAGGTACGGAAACTGATTATTTTTAACACTTGTAAAGATTGGCAATAAACGGTCTTTATTATTATTATTATATACAGTGAAGTCTAACCCTAATAATAGGAGAAGGAACAGTTTCCACTCGTATTCGTACATTGGAATGGCGATGCTTTATCAGAGGATAGAATTAGAACTACCATCGCCTTAAAGATTTGAAGAGTATACGTATCTGCACATGTATTTTATTTTTGTAATTGTTGTAGGTAAAATTGTATATGAACCGAAAAGATTTTGCACTTCAAGTGTAGGCCAAATAGTTATTATCTGATAGCCTACTGATACGTAGCCAATGCACTGAAAATAATTATCACCCTTTTTCGCAAACTTAATTCTCAAAAGCTTTAATAATATTTTCTTCGCAACACCACTAAAGCGAATTACAGTATGAATATTAACAAAATAAATGAAATATACTTTTACTAATTAAACTTAATAGAATTATTATTAAACAAAACTAACGAACCTTCATAAAAAATTTTTAATAGGCAACTATCAGCTTTATGTGATGCAGCTAAATTACGCCGGTTTCCTGACTTCCTTTTTTCTTGGCATATACATAACTGTTATTAATAATATCATTCTTATTTAATTATAGAATTTACAAACGCAAGATTAATTACGCTTTCAAAGAAAATTGGCTTGATACCAAGACAATCGGATACTTACCTCGAATAAACAATGGTTATTTACCCAACAATTATTTATTTATAAGTGTTGCTAGTTCGAAGCGCTCCACTTTAATCACACTAAAAGAAACACGTGGCGCTGCGTACGTGATTAATTAATATGCAAATATCAGCCTCCTCCGTGGCTCATGTATGAAATACTTGGTTAATCAACGCGTGTGAGTTGGAAGGTTTTGGTTTTCGGAACCATATATTTTAGGTTTACAAACATTACATACTTGTTAAGAAAGAGGTACTATAACTAAAACATTTAAAAAATCTCCTTTGTGTAATTGGAGCCTACGAGACCTTAACCATGTGTACAGATTGAGATAATATATTTATAGATTCGACCTCACAATAAATCCCAGGTAGGTATGTAGATAGTTTTGTGATATGTACTATGAAAGCTTTTTTTTTAACCATTAAATAATTGTCATATTACCTATTGTTATTATATATCTTTCTGTAAAACGTATGGATAAAAACAGCTTTTAGATGAATAACTCTTAGTAACTACGTAGTAGATCATGTTAATATAGGAGTATATCTTAAAACGGTTATAATATAATATGAAAAGCATATTATATTATGTTTAACACCTTATTTAGGCTCTGCTTTTTATAAAATCCACCTCTCAAGAAGCTACCGTCATTTAAAAGATTCTAACAAAGTAACACTATTCCAACAAACAATTATTCAATTATAAACTTTCAGTTGAAACTTTGAAGAAAATTTGCAGGAACCGATTACATCATTATAAACGGCATGCAAGCATGCTACGAGGAACTGTAGGCATGCTACGGGCTACGGTCGCGTAGATATGCGATACGATTGTGAAACTAGGGCATGACATTAAAATATTACTGCCTCAGGCAATACTTAGCTAAATATTCTATCTTTAAATGGAAATTTAACAGCCAATTTTTGCAGACGGCAATACTTACCAATATTTTTTATTTTGAAACTTAGTTCGTTTTGCTTTTAAATACATATACAAGGTCGCAGAAAGCTGATAATAGCTCAAATTCACACTATAATACAACATATTATCAAAATAATCTATATCCTTAACTATTAAAATAGGAATTTATAATAAACTTATTTTATTTAGTTTTATACAAAGGTATTTACCAAAAACTATTTATTTAACCATTCTGTACTCTATTTAGACTACTTTGAATAGCTATCTGAGATGTGCTATCATGCTTACAATAGCCTTTGACCACAATTTACAAACGTGAAATTCGCGGTCTGTCCGAAAAACAAGCCGAAAAGTAATAGTGAATAATTGGAACAAGGTCACAAGTCGGGGCGAAGCTAATGCAGCGGTCGGTTCTTTATAAAATCGATATATAACACGACACGCAATGAAAGACTTAAAACTAATATATAAAATAAAAGAAGCATTCACCTCAAATCGAATCAGCTTGCAAGTATTTTTGCTAACTACACAAGTATGACGGCATAGAAGGAATGTATGAACGATGCGGTTCGCTTAAAAACTTTAAAATATCGTCGACTTCCGATAAATACAGTGCACATGTCTCACGCGCGTATGCATCTTTAACACTGAAGACAGTTATTGGTTGTGAGGTTTAATAGCGTAGGCAATGATTTTGTATTTTCAATGGCAATTTGAAGCGGCTTTGTGTAAAATTCTAAAAAGCTCTATTGTCTAAAATTACTAGAAATAACTGAGGTCTACCTTGAAAATTTTACCCGCGACTGTGTCATGCTGCAGCATTACCATTCGTTTATTTTTAATAATTCTAGTTGGACTTTTTTAATCAGCGATATCATTTGAACCCTTAACCGTATGAAACAATATTACTTAGAAGTAGGTATAATTAGACAATTGTACTGTAGTGTGAATAGATAAAGACTAGAAAAAAATAGACAAAAATTGGGTTTAACAAACTAACTTTTTTTTATTTGTTACTTAGCGGCAAACCTATCATTGAACGCGTTCTCCATGCAAGCTTTGTTTCAAACTATGCTATATTTCGTCGGGTCCGGAAGTTTTCGTCCCTATAACTATGATGACATCACTTTCGTGACACCTAATAGTACCTAGTAACGTTTTGTTTAACTTATATCTTACGAAAAATATTTACGCTAAGAAAGATATATAGACTTGATATACAGTTACTTTGCATAGATTGTTTTTATAGCTAATTGTGAAAAATTTAAGAATTCTTTAAATTGTATATTTAAGAATCAATATATATATTAAAAAAAATTAAAATATATTTATATTCGACGACCTCAGTTTGTATTTGATATATTTAAAAAATAATAGAAAAAACTATATTAAAACCATAATGAAATCAATATAAAAAAATGACAGGTTCCTAACAGAACATTCCAATTTCTTAATATTTTTTCAAAATTTACCTATTTGTCTGAAGATTTTTCCTAGGTCTTAGGCGAGAGGTGCTTTTTAGGTGACTTTCAATATATAACATTTATACAGAATCACTTACCGATAATCCAGGATTGCAACCCGCAGTTATGGAGTTCTTTCTAAACTTCGGAACACAAATTTGCATGGAACTTTTCCCCTTAGGAGGCCCCGCACAACCGTACTCATCACTCCTATCGTTTCTTGTTAAATTTATATTGTTCGTGTTATTTACTTTCACCAATATATTACACGTCTGCGAAGCTATTTGAAATAAACCTTCCTCTAAATTTCTTTTGTTTTGATATTGTCGGTTGAAGTGTAAATAGTCCCACCACGATGGCATTTCAAATGCCGCGGCTAAAAGTTGTCTATGACTTATGTAGCGCGTGTAGCTTCAAAGGACCGCGTAGCCGCTTTGACGGTTCACCAGTAAACTGTATTATCGAGGACCTGCGCCGTAAACTTATACCAACTCCTACATCGTACTTTATTTATAACTATTTTAAGGTAAATATATTTGTTGACCGTTGAATTGTATTCCCAAGAGCTAAGAGATTAGTGACATGTTACATTTCTAGGTTAGATATTTTTTGTTATAACACACCAAATAATTAATTTTCCTTTAATCCGACCATAGCTGAGAGCAATTAAAATATCGTTCAAAACATTGGAGATTACTAGTTTACGATTGAAACGCGTATTATTATTATTTTATAACTCATGTAAAACGTTTCTTTTCTTTTTTGTAAACATACCTTTGACATACCTTTGACATACCTTTCTCATTATGAAATATAAGAACCCATACCTAATATATATATATATTTAGCTCAACAGCTTCAGGATAAAAGGTAACATAAAATATTGTCGATTAATATTATTCATGTCGACTAATAGCACAATATACATATTTTTGTGATATGAGTTTAAACCTTTTTCAGTCTGCTACACGAAAAAATTTAAACAAATGTTTAGAATTTCTCATCTAATTACAATTTCTCTGATTAATGTATCTTTCAATAATTTATTTTTAAACATAAGAACATAACATGAATAATTGTAATTGTAATACAGATGACAATCGCTTTGGTATTTTATTTATTCAAATTCCTAAAACACATACCTATACATATTTGGGGTTCAACCTTCAAGCATACGAGTTTACCTTGCATACATAAAATGCTCTCATATTTGTGCCTTAGTCCACGGAGAATAAGCATTAATGCCGTGACACGCGATAAAACTTTACTTTTACGACTTCTATCGCTGTAATGAGCCGTTTCGGGCGTAATGACTCGACGGTTTTCTATTCCCTATAATTATAAATGTGTTTATTAATGTTTATCTTATTTTCATTGTAACTGTTTACCATTTAAAGCCTTTTTGAAGTTATAGTTCTTTAGGCGCGTTATGAAAAATTGATGAGAGTGAAATTTTACGATGCGCGCGCACCGTGACACAAAATTAACATAATGAAGTTGCCCACGGAAGATGCTACGGCATTGGACATAATTTAAAAACAACATTCGAATAATAATAGAATTTATGTTACACTTAATGTAAGAGAATAATAATAAATATTTATTTATCTAATATTTCAAATGTAAACTGAACTTTATTGACTATAATGACTCTTTTTCCAGTCTTTGATTTACATTAAATATTAATTGTAATTAATTATTTGCATGCAATCAAAAACTATTTTTAATAATGCCAAAGAAGTATAACTTCTTACACGCGTACATAAGTACACGCACCCTTTTGTTTACATAATATGCATGCTTAAAAATTATTACTATCGAAAATCACCTAAAGTGCTTGTCTGATTTTATAATCTCAAGTTTAAATATTTTTTTTAAATTTATCATATTTGTAATGTTTAGATTTACATATTACTTATATTGTTCTCAAGGTATATTTTAACAGTGTAGGACTGCTAACAAAAAAGTCATGTTTGTAATAGATCTTAATTTATATTCTTGGCTGCTTTTAGGATTTGCAAGATTATTTATTCTACAGGGTTTTATACGGAAAACTAAAATATTTTAATTGAAGTTGTGAATAAACACTACAAAAATACATAACTCACACTTTATTCAATTATACATTTCAATTTTTTTATATAACTCAATACAAATTACGATTCAATTGTATCTTTCATTTCCACATCCTCTATAGCAGTATCTGTATCCTCAGGTTCATCTAATAATGCCTGTAGCTGATGTATAGAAGTTACTAGAACATGAAATTGTTTTTTTCTTAGACCTAAACGACTCTCTAGTTGTTGTTTAGTAGCTTCTAAACTACTTAATTCATTCTTTAATGTACTCAATTGATCTAAAGTTTCTTTCCTGTCTGGTTGTTCACTAATAACTTTTGCTAGTACATCATACTCTATTCGGTTTTTTCGGACTGTTTTGGCTTGGGCTAAATCTGCTTTGCTCTTTTCTATATTCTTTTTTGCTATTTCTATACCATCTTCAAGTATTTTAGATAAGTTTTCGTAGCTTTCAAGTTCAGCTGCCATCATATCTGCACCAAGCTGAGATTTTGTGACAGCAAACTCACATTGAGCTAATTGTGCCAACATTCTGTCATGTGTAGACTTACTGAAAAGGAAAATTAAATCAATCAATGCAAAGAAAAACATTTGACAAATTCTACTCTAAATTCTGTCTAAAGTAGGTAATTATTGACCACTAAATTTACCTTTCTTCCGCACTGTCGTCAGTTGCATTACACCATTTAATTAAAGTTTTTAACAAAACATTAAGTCTTCTATCGTCACCGGTGCCATCTCCATCTATTAGCAGGCGTCGTCGTATTACATCTTCTACGAAAAGAAAATAGTAAACATTATTTAACAAACAAACACTGTACACAGTATAAATTTGCCTTTTTATGTTACATACCATCTCCCATGGTAAGGACTTTGCCAATCTAAATAAGTAATAATTGTGTTTTGTCGGTTAACTTATGCCAGTTCTCAACAATTCAAAACAATAACTCAAAATAAATCAACTTAGTTTTAAGGTTAATTTATGTCTAATTTTGTAATTTTTTTTTCCTTTATGGCTCTGGCACGGTTTGTGCATTAGCCAGCTTCAAGTATAAGATTTTTATAATTAGCTGTTTTAATTATTTACAGTTTATGAATAATAAAAATATAATATAAATTTATGTCTAACAAAAACAAGAAACGGCTTAAAAATTAAAGATAATACTTAATACTGAAAATTATTGTCTTCAACAACATTCTTCTTCTGTGGCCCATTTGTACTATAGTCAATAGTCAAGTTTAGTGTCAATTGTTAAGACTCAACTCGTAGCAGCGCTTCCAGATTCACTGTAATTACAGTAGATTTACTGTATTTTAGACTTTTCTACTGTATACTGTAATGATAAAATACAGTGTATGAAAATACTGTATTTAATTTCCATTCATATAAATTATCAAATTTCATACGTTTTACGTATTAGAAAATACGAAATATAAATTTGCAACCTACTCTAGAACCCAGAACCCCTGACCTTTATCTATAGACAATGTAGAGTAGGATTGTTACCTACATATTATAGTTTACGTGCGGGGAATTCCCCAATGAATCAGAACTAACGCTTAGCAAAATCTAACCGTCTCTGTCTGACAAAGCAACATTGTATTTTCCATCTCATTCATTACGTTTTGATTCGTATTTCGTGTGGTTTTATTGCTTTGCTACTGTAGCGAGCACATACATTTATTTCAGATTAAGACTTTTTAATTCTTGTGGATAGCGTAAATTAAACCAAATCTATATAATTGTAAAAATGGGCTCAAGTAGTGAAGAAAGTGATGTTCGTGGCGCTGCTGGTCCGTCAAGTGCAAAAAAGAAATATCGGCAACAATTTCGAGAGGAATGGCTTAAAATCCAAGACTTTCGTAAGTGGCTAAAACCTGACAAAAAATCTGCTTATAAATGTTTTTGCACTGTCTGCGATTCTCCATTAACTGCCGATCTAGGTGCTATTAAAAGACACGGTGAAGGTGCTAAACATAAACTTCGTTTTCCTGGGCAACCGTATGTGCGTACCATTGATAATATTTTTAAGAGTCAGCAACGTGTAAGTGATGATGAGCGACGAAAAATTGCGGAAATTAAATTATCGGCCTTTATGGCAGAACATAAAATATCCCACATAGTGATGGACCATCTTGTTGATTTACTTCCAAAAATTTTCCCGGATTCTAAAATTGCAAGTAACATTAATCTTAAGCATACTAAATTACAAGCAGTAGTAAACAACGTCATCGGAGCTTCTGAAAGAGAATGTTTAGTAGCAGATTTGAAACGCGAAAAGTTTTCTATAATGGTAGATGAAAGTACCGATGTTGCCAGTGTGAAAACAATGTGTATTGTAGTCAAATATTATGATCGTAGTTCAGGGCGTATAGTAAGTCGATTCTGGGATCTTATTCAAATGTTTAATGATACTAATGCTGGACGGATTGGTGATTACTCAGCTACGGCTGAAAAATTATTTAATTCAATAATAAAATCATTTCAAGACGGAAATATACCTTTAGAAAATATGATCGGATTTGGATCAGATGGCTGTAATACTATGATGGGCTGTCGTAATTCAGTGTCCTCACGGTTTAGACAATTGTGCCCAGGTATTATTGTGCTAAAATGTCTATGCCATTCCTTACATTTATGTGCCTCAGACGCTTGTAAAGAATTGCCTCATGATGCAGAAAAACTGACTCGATTGATTTACAATTATTTCAAAAATAGTAACAAACGTCAAGCAGAGCTAAAAGAATTTCAAGTATTTACGGACATTAATATTCACAAAATTCTACGTCCAGCTCAAACGCGTTGGTTGTCGCTGTCCAGTGTTGTGAACAGAATCATGGAGCAATGGGATGCCTTGCGATTATATTATGACGATAAATGGCTAGAAGAACAGGATTGCCAAGACATTCACAATCTTTTGAATGATCCCATCATCAAGGCATATTTTTATTTTTTATGTTGGATGCTGCCAAAATTTACCCGCGTTAACGTATTCTTTCAAAGTGAAGATCCCGTTATTATTGAAGCCCATAACAAAATGACTGAGCTATACAGAGAACTGTTATCGTTATTCATAACTCCAAATTATATTAAAAACACCCTACTCGACGCAATTGACCCTACTAATAGTCAACATTACATACATCTGAAAGATATATACCTAGGATTGGGTGTTGCTAATCAAGTTGCTGTCCTAGAGCTACATGCGCATACCGAAGAAGTTACAGTGATGAAACAGAAATGCCTCAACTTTATCGTTAAAGCATGCGTGGGCATTCGGAAAAGATACAGTTTAAATGACCCAGTTTTGAGCTCAATCGCAAAGTTGAATCCTGATTCTTGCTTATCAGATAATAGAGAACAGTCTTTGTCTTCACTGTACCCAGTGTTACCAAGGCTGAAACCCCCAACTTTAAATGATCAACAGACGTTAGATGACGAATGGAGAAACTTGATTTTTATTGCGAATGATATACATTGGAATACAAGTCAACCAGCAGACTTATTTTGGCATCAGGTAAAATTTAATTATATAAGAACTCTATTTACATAATTTTGCACATATTTATGTACACATTTCATAAATTTGTTTTTTATTTCAGTTATCTCAAATGAAAGATAGCAATGGAGACATTAAATTCCATTTGCTGCCTCGATTTATGCTGCAAGTATTATCTTTGCCTCACTCAAACGCTGAGTGCGAACGCAAGTTTAGTGAAATTAATAATATAAAAACCAAGCAGAGGAACTGTCTTATCACAAACACTATTAAAGGAAATATGTTAGCTCAGCAAGCCATTCGTCGAAATTCTGAAAACTGCGTCAAATTTAATCCCAGTAATGAAATGATTTTGAAGATGAATGCAAAAATTTATCAAAATCATGAGGAAATTATTTTAGAATAACTTACTTACTTATACTTATTTACAAATAAATTAATACAGCATCTTATTTTTCTTTTAATATTTAAGCAAACTTTTACTGTAATTTTACTGTAATCGAATTTGGAATCTGCTGTATTGTTTTAAGAAACTACTATATTTTTAGCTGGCAACACTGTAATTTTACTTTTGGGATCTGGAAGCACTGACTCGTAGTAAAGTTAATCGCTAAAAAAATAAAAAATAAACTACGATTTACCAACCCCTACAATTTTGGTGTTTGTTTATATAAATATGGATAGTTATTTTATTTTTCCAATTTTGATTAATATTCAAAACAGTTTTAACACGAAATATTAAAAAGAGAAAAGGGATTGCCATGGAGAATTTAAGTTTTAGTGAGAAAGTGGAAGCGTACTTTTCGGAGTTAGGGCGATGGTCTGAATTATTTATTTTCTAATTGACGAACAAAATAATTTATTTTATATGTTGCTTACTGAATTAAATTTGTCATTTTCTTTTAGGAAAGTATGGCGTAGTATAGCACTTGGTCAAGTGCTGTCCCTACTCTTGAGTGGAAAATGTATTTTAACAACCCTTCTTCAGAGTGCTACCTGGCAGTTTCCAACTACAGCTCAGCTGGTTATCCCATATTTAGCGCTTTTCATTTTATTTACCCCAACCTTGATCTGTAATGGTGTTAATAAGTTATCAAAGTAAGTAATCCTTATTGAATTACCTTTAAAAATGATATATTAAATTATGTGTAATATTTTTTTATAATAAATTTTACATTTCTTAACATTTGAGAACATATTCATTTTTAATATAATTTTTAAAATTAAACTAATTCTGTATTAGTTTTTTTTAATTAAACAAATAAAACCTTTTACAGAAAATGGTGGATAGTTATACTGGCCTGTATCCTTGATGTGGAGGCTAGCTGGCTTTTGATTCTATCACAAAGATTTACATCTGTCTTGAGCTGACAGTTGCTAGCATGTAGTGGTGTTGGCGCTGCATTGGTTGGTGGAGCCTGGCGAGGACAAAGGCTTGGTGTTGTGCATGTAGCAGGTGCAACCTTAGGACTGATGGCCGTTGTATGTGTTGTATGGGCTGATGTAGAAGGTGCTCCTACTGATGGTAAATAAGTGTTTTGTCTATAACTAGAAATATATAATTTATGTGCTACTGTTTCAGTTTGCAATATGGTTTATCTTAGCGCTCATATTGAGTATTTTGAAATATTATAATTATCTATTTTACAGAAATTACCTATATTTGAAGCCCATATTTCACTCAAATGTGAATACTATAATTTTAAAAACATTTCAGGTAAAAATCAGTTAGTAGGAGATATGCTTTGCCTGGGAGGATCATTACTGTATGCATTGATGACAGTTTTGCAAGAAATTATGCTCCAAACCCAATCATGCTCAGAATATTTGGCCATTCTTGGTCTAATTGGGGGCACACATTCATGCCTACAGACATTCTTTCTAGATTTTAATGAATTGGTAACATTCTATTGGTATGAAGTGGGTACAATATTTCAACTGGGAAGCTACTGTTGCGTTCAGACTGTCTTCCAAATACTACAAAGTTTAATGTTGAGAGATGCAGGGGCCATTATGCTGCACTTATCATTTTTATCATCTGATTATTTTACACTGATTGCAGGAATGTTCATATTTCAATTTAAGGTGGGATATATGACTTGAATAAATAATAATTTTTAAGTACTATATTTTCGGTTTATTTGGTAGAAATCTAGATATATATTTATGTAAAGAATTATTATTGTATATCCCTCTTTTTGTCTGCTGTTATTTTGGATTAACTATAAGATATTTTTTTAATTGTGGCAATACTTTATCGTGATTTCAGTTCCACTCATTATATTTCCTATCATACTTATTGGCCATGCTCGGAGTATTCCTCTTCAGCTCCCGCACGACGCGTTCTCCGCCGCTTCCTGCACTCTTACCGCAACTAGTCAACGATTCTGTTCAGTCGCAGGATAATGTATCCATGTAAGTGTTTAATCATGAATACAATAGACATTTGTTCAAGTGGATATATTTTTTTTTGTATTCATAAATTTAAAAACCCGCTACCTTCTTTAGACAAGATGGTGTCGTCATAGGGCCAGTTCCTATAATGGTACCATGCTTGTAAACACGTAAACCAAATTCAAGGTTTTTACGTGTAAATCACTATTATTATCATTATCTATCACATAATATCATTCTTATTTTTTCACAAATATACAGTATAATCTCACTAATTCGGCATTTCGATAGATCGGCACGTCCAATAATCCGGCACCCTCCGCCCGCGCCTCCCTCACCCCTCTATATCTATGCGCTTCGGTCGCTGCGTCATCGACTAGCTGTCTAACCTCAAAACGTATCACGTGCACGTGCTTACGTATTTATTTTTTTCAAGTGAGAATAATTTATCGTTAAAAATGTCGAATAAACGCAAACACAAGACACTAGATTTGTTTATTTTATTAATTATCTATGACTTTTTCACTATAATCCAGTAATCCGAACATTCCAATAATCCGGCACCCTCCGGTTTTTAATAGTGCCGGATTAGTGAGATTACACTGTACTATATTTCGATCAAAAACATTGTTCGACAATTTATATCCAAAATTAAACTGCAAGACACATCTTTGTTGATTCGACTGATCGTTTGGTGTCACGTGACTGACTTATGAAATTCAATATTTTTAATTATGGATGTTTTGATAAATCAATTATTATATACAAGTTATTTTACTATATAACTCATATTTAAGCTATATTTTATATGGAGATTATTCCTAATGATATTATTATGTTACTTATAAACAGAAACTCATTGTTTGGGACTCAAATTTAGTTTGAAAAATTTCAGGGAGTATACTGTACCAACGCTTGATTGTATTCCACTTTCTGAAGGACTCGAACCCCCTATGAGCCGAGACACAACATTTACTTCCTTCCTTGGAGGCAATCAGAGCAGTATGCCAAATGGTACATTTAGCTTATCACAAAATAAGGATTAGTTCGCCTAAATATTCTATATTATATATGTATTTAAATATTTTTTTATACTTTTAGCCAATTCAAAGCCTCTTAAATAATCTTGCTATTTATGCTAGCAATATATTTTATTTTAAAGATATATAACAAATACGCATACAATAGTGCACTTTGAATGACAAATCAAAAAAATAATAATTTTAAAGGATTGTTGAGGAATTGAAACAGAATTGCTATATTAAATTTATCAGATTTTATGGCTCCAAGTTATTTTTGTCGAGATGATTTTTAATAAATTTTAAATACTTTCTTCATAGATTTAGAGATAGTTATGCGTTAGATGAATATAGCAGAATATACTCAGTATTTACCTTCTAGTCAATATATTTATTGCTTGGATACTCAATAGATTTAGTAGTGACGCTGTTGTTCTGATGAATGACCTCGATTTGTATAACCCTTGGTTTTTTAATGACAAAATGTTCTACGTATTTAAGGAGACAGCAGCTTGACCCACTTTAGGCCGTTTACCCAGAGATATAAGTAGGCCCAATTCCTGGTTCTACTTGTATTTGGGTCCTTACAACCTAATCGCACCCAAAGAGTCCGCTTTTTCTGCGTTATCATCCGGTGCCTTTTTTCATTGTTGTATTTTTCGATTGTTACATAGGATTCATCGTTTTTGTAACATTAAATAATATTACTTTTTCTAAATACTCATTTCAACTAATAAAAATAATTTTGACACTTGTCCAAGTTTACAGATAATAATTAACAATCAACAAACAAATGATTCCACTAAAACTCCGCAGTTTATTTTCTGTATACTAAATATTCATCAGAACAGCAGTTTTGACCAGACCTAACCCCCTAAGGTTTTTAACGTTAACTGCCATAATCGAATTTTACTCAAATATATGAAATTTTATTACGTAGATATTATTAGATGTAAGCTAATTTGTGAGAGAGAAAATAGATTAAATGTAATGTGTGGAATTAGAATATTTAGAGATCTTTAAAATTAAGTAGTTTCAAAAAAAAACACTAAAATGATGTCATTTTGGGTAAAAATGCATTTTTGCGATCGATTCAAAAGATTTGTTTCATCTACCAGGCTTACAGAACAAAATTAGAATTTAATAATTTTTGAATTGATCTAAATAATCGCGTTCGAACCCACTAATTGTTCTTAATCATTTTTAATACCTCTGCATTTAAAAATCCTAACTTTATGCACTTATTTTTCACAGACAAAGATAATAAAAAACACTGATTTATGTTCCTAATATATTTAAATGTTGTCATATTAAAATTTTATTGCAAAGCATACTCAGTTATCGCAATTGTTAATATTTTAATTATAAAAAGTTTATAACATTCGTTTAAAACCGAAAATGTAAAAATCAGAGACGTGGTACAGTTATTATTGTGTATATTACTTTAAATTCTGTGTGTGTATTTTCTAACACAACTTCAAAAGTATTTTCAAGGATGAGAATTTAAACTAAAGCCACACATAGTGTGTTTCTTTTGATTGTGTGTCTTTATACCAGCGCTGTCATTGCCATCACAATCAAATGATGTCGTTTTGTCTTTGGTCCTCATCCTTTTACTCATAAAAGCTTTTAAAATTAAGACAGAGGTCTAGTGGTAAGGCGTGTACGACCTTGATTGTATTGTGTTTAATCATAAATCTGCATTTGTATTTAAAGGTTTTTCTACGGAATTATTCACCGTATATGCAATAATCAAGGGAAGAAATGGATTTCCGTAACTTGAGTTTTTTAATGAATGTAAAAGGGTTGTGTACTTTATGTAAGAATTGTTCCATTTGAAACCATTTAAGATTGTTTAATGAATCTGTCTTAATAATGTTTCTTAAATGTAAGTAAAAATGCTCAAGTTCACGAATCAAAAATCTTTTAGTTTTGAAATCTTTAAAACTCTGTGGCACAGTTTTGAGTATTAATACTTAATTATTTTTGACATACCATAAATATAAAACGAATAACGAAAATTACTTAGTAGTGTTTACTGAACCTTTTGAAATAATTTTTATCAAATACTGCATTTAACAATCTTTAGATTGTATCTTTCTGTATAAAATAATATTGACAAGAAATTATGTTTTATTTTTGAATTCCCGATTCGATGAGAAAAATATTTTCATAAATTTTGCAGCAAGTATATCAAGAATTTTTTTTAAACATAGTACTCATTATAACAGTCTAATAGCCTAGACAAAATGAAAAAAAAACCTACGAAATAATATAATTCTCAAAAAATTAAAATATATTCGTATGAAAGCGTCATTTCGACTTATGTATGATTCATCTACACTAATATTATAAAGAGGAAAACTTTGTTTGTTTGTTTGATTGTAATGAATAGGCTCATAAACTACTGGACCGATTTTAAATATTCTTTCACCATTCGAAAGCTACATTATCCACGAGTAATATAGGCTATATTTAATTTTGAACCAAAATAGGGTTCCGTAAGATATTAGGGTTTTTCGGACACAAGGTGTAAAAAATCAACCAAAAAAGTTACTTATTTTGCGTACCCTGCCTAAACTATTAAAGATAGAACCATAAAATGTTCTAAGTAATTGTAGATCTTATAAATATCTACAAAAAAGTCCGTAATACACTATACCTATCTATGTCGAGTGAGGCACAATAACCATAAATGATATAACACTGGCAGGAGTCTCATCTGATGGTAAGTGATACCGCCGTCCATGGGGATACTCAAGGGTCATGGCTCGCGAGTGCGTTACCGGCCTTTCATCGTTTTCCTGTGTAATTTATTTTTAGATAATATATACACAATAGATAGTATATATAATACTTATCTAGTCTTCAAACTTTTTATAACTAAAGACCTGCTGAGGTTTCGAATAATATAAATTTGTATTAAACCATTCCAATTCAATGAAAATTGATACACCAAGTATTTAAAGACTGCTACTGAAAGGGTACCTATATTTTAAAGAAATTAAAACTATATTTATTTGTTTTTAAAAAGAAATTGTTTAAAGAATAAATAAATACACTATATATAATAATAAATGTCTGAATTATAAACATATATAGTCTATGGATATAATATATGTCCCGCGCTATCGACAGCAATTATAAATAACACATATTTTGTATTTGAATTGGGATTTATTAAAACAATTTTGTAGATGAGGAAAGACTTGGGAAAAATTAGTTAAAACAATTAGATATAATACCTTTGAGGTAATAGTTATATATCTAGGCTTCATCTTCACTTGCCGACACAGATTTTCTGGACTCGGGTGTGTCAGGTCTAGAGTTCCTGGAGCCAGAACGCGAACGGGATCCAGAACGACTTCGTGATCCGCTTTTCGACCTGGAATAATTACGGTGTTTGGATTCCATCATTTGAAGATTAGCCTACTTAAAAAAAATAGTTTGATCTGTATACCTTGAATAATATAAGTATTTATCCAAATATCATGTCGTGGATATTATTTTAAGTATTAATTTATATTCCTCTAACTTAAAGTTGTATTTACCTTATAAGGTAAAAAGCCCTTTAGTATTGTCTTTGATTAACATAACCTTTACACATTTAAAGAAAAAACGCTTTTACGGGATTAAAGTTATGTATTATTATGAATTTACAATTATTTGACATAATTTTAAATTTATCCGGAGGCTTTACGCAGGCTGTTGTATTTGACGTCTAATGACAGTGTTTCAGAATATTTAGTAAGGAGGCTAGATGTTTGTTTTATTACCTTGTTTGTGGGATCTTTATCGATAAATTTAAAATTATGTCAAATAATTGTAAATTTATAATAATACATAACTTTAATCCGGTAAAAGCTTTTTTCTTTAAAAAGCCCTTTATTTTAAATACTCATTGCGCAATCAACATATAAAATAAAGTTGTATATAACTTCTAAAAGAGTAGACTTGTTAAAACAATAAACAAAATTTAATTCATCTTGTTTAAAAATATGAAATAGTAATTTAACTTGTATTGAAAAATATTAAATGTTACTAACCTAGTTTTGAACAAAATTTGAAATTGTATCGACATTTTGATTTTTATTCTCTACTTACCTAGACTTAGATCGGCTCTTGGATCTAGACCGAGAACGGCTTTTAGACCTGGACCTCGATTTGCTTCTGGACTTAGACCTGCTTCTTGATTTCGAACGACTTCCGGACTTGGATCGACTCCTAGACTTAGAGCGACTTCTCGACTTGGAGCGACTTCTCGACTTAGAGCGGCTTCCGGACTTGGACCGACCTCTGGACTTGGACCTACCTCTGGACTTAGACCGACCTCTGGACTTAGATCTGTTCCTAGATTTAGACCTAGACCTGGATCTAGATCCACTTTTGGATCTTGACCGGCTTTTAGCAGACCCTGAGCGACTCCTAGACTTTGATCGGCTCTTTGAGCGAGATCTGAAATTTAAAAAAATATCATAAATAAGAAAAACTATTTTTTGATCTATTTAAAAAAATATTTTTTGTCCCATTATGAAGGAACGCTAACTAGTAATTTATACAATCATAGCTTTTTTTTTAACCGTTAAAAAATTATTTCGCCAGTTATGTATTTGAATACGAATCTTTACTGACCTGTCACTATCAGATGCCGACATAATTCTCTTGCGTCCCTTATTGGCGGGTGGGCTGCGACTGCCGCTGCGACTACGACTACGGCTGCGACTACGACTGCGACTGCGCGACTTGCGACTGGTGTCCGAGTCCGATTCTGACGTAGAAATAGTCTCTTTTGAAACGATTTTAGCCCTTTGTTTGGCGCCAAGCTTCTCTTCAGCCATTTTGGCTTTTTCGCGGCGACCGATGCCCTTTTCTCCCTGAAAATTATTCCAATTATAACTTACATAACACTTTAATTAATTAGTGTTAGGTACAATTTACGTGTATGTGTGAATAAGTATAAGTAGTATTTATACTCTGATTTTTAATTCCGTAGAATTCTGACAGCTTTCATTTTTTGACATGTCAGTGATAGCATACCTTTTTGGCCGAGCACATTTTTCAATTTTAATACGAGTCTGAACATCTGAGTTATACATTTTATTGTTAGTGAATGTATCCATTTTATTAAGTGCGGTGCTCAACATAAAAAGTGGTTTTACGGCGAGTAGTAATTACGATCCTTTTAATCACAAACAGTAAAAAACGCACAAGTAAAGGTAATTTTTTTTAAAAGGTTTACGAAACCTGGATTTAGTAGGCAATGATGCCAGCTAAATAATAAAATAAAGTTTCTTCGATATATTGTTCGTGATATTGAAATATTAGTTATTTTTGTATAAGGTCACTGGAGTGATTTAGTTTTACCTTTTTGTAGGTAAAACATAAAAAATACGTAGCATTTTTTTTATTGCCCTCAAATAAGTCAAATTTGTCCCTTTTTCGGTGGTGAACTTTTTTAGTAGCAACACTTATGAAATGTCAGAATTATACGGAAGTCACACCGAGTGCTACATCTTACCATAGAAGCAGAACGTGCATAGTTCGAATAGAATTCGTATGGTCTATACGTTGTATGGACATTTTCGATGTCGAAAGGTTGAACTCAATCTCAAACTCAAAATATCTTTATTCAAGTGGGTAACCAAGTACACTTTTGAATCGTCAAGTTAAATTAATCGTAAATTTACATTTACTACCAGTTCGCAAGTCAAGGGCGTAGAGCGGGTAAGAAGAACTGGCAAGAAACTTTCCGCCACTCTTTTTAATCGCCAGGTATTGTCATACAAATTCTTTGAACTGGAGCAATTCAATCCCAAGGATTAGGATCATTTAAGTAGTCCTCAAATTTATAAAAAGCTTTGTTGATTAGTTTCCGTTTAACGACGGCTTTGAATTTATTTAGTGATAATACTCTAATTTCGCTTGGGAGTTTGTTGTAAAAACGAATACAATTTCCATATAAGGAGTGGTTTATCTTTTGGAGCCTGGTTCGTTATTGTTTTGACATATACGAGTACTCGAGGTAAACTCACCCGTTTCTTTCCCCTCTTCCTCGGAGGATCACTGTCGCTGCCACTGCCGCGTTTGTCCCGAGCTTTACGACCGCGTTTCTTGCCTTCGCCCCCTTCACGTTTGCGTTTACGTTGCTTCGGTTCGCGGCTGAAAACGATAATATTTAAAAATAGTTTTTTGTATAAATTATTACAAATTTAAAAAAAATCATCGATTCTGTGTGATTATCGATTTTGAATTGTTTTCTGTGTGTTCAAGTGGAAGAAGAACATTTAAGACCTTTGTCGGGTTCGTTAGTATACGATGAAATCGGCTACATAGACAAAAAAAATTACTTTTATATACTATAAATAGATTTTTCTACAGAAAACTAATTAGTATTGCACAGATTACTGATCTAAAATTATATAATTTAATTATCATCGATGAGAGAAATAATGAATTCAAAAGAAATCTTATATTAGTGATCGGGTAATTTTTGTAATTTTGGAGAAACAATTTTTTTGTTTTTGTCACCACCACTAGCGGTCGGTTTCGTCAAAAAATCAACACGTTTGTTCGATTAGATTTAATATTTCCCTACTTTTAAAAAATACTTTAAATTATAACTTGTTTTAAAAATGCACCACGTACCACGGCCTAAGATCACCCACGGTAAGATCAGTTTTGTCACAACCATATTCTGTTATCAATATAGTTTATTATTATGAAATTATTTAGGTTTTTTAGAAGTCATGCACATAAATGTAACCTTTATATTATAGAGGATGCTAATTAAAATCAGCGTTGCGCTACAACCCTTGGTTTAGTGCTCAGATTTTTGTATATCATTCATATGGTTTTCTTAATAGACAAGTAGGTGATCAGCCTTCTATGCCTGACACACGTCGTCTACATGCAGACCTCAAAATTTAGAGGCCAAAGGCCAAAATTCATAACTGAAGAAAAGAGAGTACCAATTCATAAAAGGCCGTCATTGCCAATGTGAGTGTCCATGGGCGGGCGATATCACTAAAACGAGGTGAGCCTATCTGCCCCCTGTTTAAAAAAAAATGGTGCGTGTACTTATGTACGCGCGTAAGCAGTTATACTTCTTTGGCTTTCTTTATTTTTTTAAATATTTAATAATTAATAATCAATATTAAGCGTTAATAATTAAACAATATTTAATATTTAGTATATTATTCAACTATTAATTAATATTAATAATAATTAATAATTATTATTATATTATATTATTAATTCAATTTAATAACTAAGTTTGTTTCATAACCTTTTAACTAAGTATAAATAGGTATTTGTGTAAAAGCATTGCTAAATTTCTTTGAACAAATAATTAAAACTGCTTTATTTGTTTAAAAGGTACTACAAGTAGATTGTCTTATTCCCATCTCGCTCGCGCACGCTCGGCGCCCATACTGAATTTTGTGTCACGGTGCGCGCGCATCGTAAAATTTCACTCTCATAAATTTTTCATAACGCGCCTGAAGAAGTATAACTTCAAAAAATGATGACGCTAAGGGAGCGTTCAAGTATTACGTAACGGAATTTTTGAAGATTATTGATCCCCCCCCCCCATGTAACTCGCCGTAACGTTTTTCAGAACCCAAGTGTAGTAAAATCTATCATCATAATATCGTTTCGTGACTCTTTACTTACTATTAAGTAACTGTAGTAATGGTGGTGTAAGTAGAATATAATATTAACAATAACACGTAATTCAATCCCCGTCCCGCATCGTAACGTTTTACAAAAGGACCCCCACCCCCTCCCAAAATTCGTCACGTAATACTTGAACGCTCCCTTAGGTGAAACCATTGATATACAAAAAACCCAAGATGCACACTCAACGTCTAAAAAACGTCCTCAAAAAATGAGCGCAACATTCTAAATTGTGCGCTCATTTCAAATAGTCTCGCGTCTAATAAGTGGAGTCGATGTTATTTATTTGTGTTTTTTTTTATAAATAAATTTATGTACTTTTGAACTTTTTTGTGTGTAGTTTTTGACAAATATATTTACTAACAAATTATTTTTTAATTTAAAGAAAAAACTTTTTAACCGGATTAAAGTTATGTATTATTATAAATTTACAACTATTTAACATCCAACACCTTTTGTCTTCAGTCACCGTGACCACGCACGCTGTAAAGCACCCGAAAAGTCGGATAAATTTAAAATTATGTTAAATAGTTGTAAATAAAAAAGTCATGTTCGACTCCACTCAATACCTTGTCCTACCGACCACGATCGGTCGTAAAATTTTATTGCTTTAAGTACGTATACACTGCGTTGTAATAACAACTTTAAGCAATTCGCGTAAGGTTGATTTTGCAATAATATATGCTTGTAACATATACTGTTATAGAAAGGGACAGAAATAGTGTTTCGGGACACTTTGGAGCGTTACTTTTATTCGAGACTGTGCATCTTGGGTTTTTTGTATATCAATGGGTGAAACGAATTAAACGTGTACTGACCCTTCCTCCCTGGGCCGATCACTTCCACTGCCCGAATCCGAAATGTATTCATCTCGTCTCCGCCCTCTTCCCTTAGACTTGCCCTCAACCGGCATATCTGCGAAGAGCAAAGCGTTCTTTGTCTTCTCTTTGTACTCTTGCCTCTTCTGCAACATCTCCACTGTACTCTTCGCTTGTTCTTCTTCGCGACGTTTGCGATCGTCCTCCTGTAATACGTTGATATTTTGGTTGACAAATTTTTCATTATGTAATAATGAATCGCAAAATATGTTGGTCAAGCTCAGTGCCGGATTAGCCATATAGCAAAAGTAGCAAATGCTACGGGCCCCGCGCTCCAACGCCTGTGTGACCGTAATAAAAAAAGTATTAATTTAGATAGTAGCGTAAAATATCTTGCATACCTTTAAAGCGAAGCGCTTGCTTGCTTGATGCTTCACTTCCACATAAAAATAAACTCGACTTCGTCCAGTATAATCGTACATATTTAGACTAGCATGTTATATTTTGTACCCTTCAGATTTTTATTTTTATATAGGTATACATTTATTTTGCGAGTTTACGTAGCCGAGATTGTACTTTTCTAATCGATTTTAATATAATATCGATTATAAGTATGTCGAGGAATCAAGCGAACTATTTAAACCCTAGAGCCTAACCAAGGGCCCCTAGGCAGAATTTGCAACAGGCCCCGCGCTGGCTTTATCCGGCACTGGTCAAGCTCAAAACTTGAAAAAATGTATATATAAAGCTGGGTTGTACCGGGTTCGATTCCCGGTTCGAGGGCAAGTTTTAATTTAATTTAAATTTGTTCTCGGCCTTTGGGAGGGTTGTGCGGTACCGGGCGAGTGCCTAAACCGTACATGGAGGACATGATCGAATTTCTAAGGCAAAAAGCACACGAATGATAAAAATCACATACTTGACGCTGGCTAATGCACAAACAGTGCCAGAGCCATATAAAAAAAAAAAAAAAAGCTGGGTGTCACTCACCTGTTGCCTCCGGAAGGCTTCTCTTTGCTCCCTCTGGCGGTCCCTAAGAGTGACCTCTTCCTCGTGCTGCCTCCTTGCCCTTGTGACATGCCACTGCGCTTGTGAGAGAAGATCAGCGCAGGCCCGAGCCTCGGCTGCAGCAGCAGCTGGCTCATAGCGGGCTCTTTCTGCACCCTCCACTGTGGATAGGCGTTGGAAGTACCTGTGGTATATAAGTAAAAATAACAAATATCTCACAAACTACTGAACCAATTTAGATAAAACTTTTACCTAAGTTGAAATATAGCTTTAAGTTAGGATTATCTCGATATTGCAGCTCTTGAAACATAAATCTAGTTTTAAGAGTTGTCAAACAATTTTTCTGTAGAAGTTTGACATATTTGACAGCGCATTTGTGACTTTAGATACGAAACAGAATATGGACAATCATGTTAATTACGCAATTTATCACACGTTCTTGGATAAGCTTTCAATAGATCATCCTACTCACAGGGACAACCTGAGATTTGAGATAAAATAAAAAATTTGAAGACTGTTTTGGAAAAACAACCAATGTCCAAATTTTTGGAATTTGTTTTTTTTTTGCTCTATGGATTCTCAGTACTTCATATTATGAGCAAAAATAATCAACAAAATTTTTCATACTCAAATTTACCTGCATTAAGATATCAAATACCCCGAAATTATATTATTAATTATTATTACAACTACAATTCAATAAAAATATAATTTAATAATCAAAATTAATTACCATATACAACAAGACAAAACCTTTATCTCTAAGGATCAGAAAACTGTATCAAACTCATACGTTAATAGTATTCGTTGTCATGTTTACAAGTTCCATTCACGGTCTTGGTAACACACATCTATCACTAATGTTTAAAGAACTTTATTTCTCATTACAATTTTTTTTTTTATTTACATGAGAAATTTAATATTAAGTATATACGAACGAGATACACGTCGCCATCAGCTAGCCCAATTCTAGTCTAATAGGCCCATTCTGATGTGTGTCTTTAATGCCCTTTTGAACTGATCAATCACGCTAATGTTACGAAGCTTAGACGGCAACCGATTAAACAATTGCACACCCTCATACCTAATAGATCTCTTTAAATAATTTGTGCGCGGCTTTGGCAAGATAAGCAAACTCGCTCGACGAGTATTGCGTGTAGTGGTGTATTTGATTTTATTAAATGATAAGTTACTATGTAGAGAGTTATTTAAAAAATTTTTAATAAGGATACAGGTGCTATAAACATATAGTTGTTTAATCGTCATAATTTTAGTTTCTTGGTAGATTTTATTAGTAGGTGTTAAAAAATTGTATCTGAATAGTGCTTTTATTAATTTATTTTGTAGTGTTTGTATTGTAGAAATTTTGTTTTTGCATGCTGTACCCCATATTTCAATTAGGTATATGAAATGTGGCTTGACTAAACAATCACTAACCTGTGGGACACGTGCAACTCGTGAACCGCACGTAGCACGACCTTCAACTCCGACCTCTCGTCCTTGAGCACGTGAGCCGCCAATCTCCGCAAGGCCAACGCCGTGTTGAACAACAAGGCCCCGTCGTGTGGCGCTACTCGCCTCGCCCTGAGTAAAGTCGAGCGCGCGGCTCTCGAACGTCCCGCGAGCGTTTGAGCTCGCGCTAGCCAAGTCAACCATTCCACGTCGTGTTGTTTGCGGAATTTGCGAATGCAGTTTTCGTACTACAAATTTTATTTACATTATTAGTGAGACCGTTGAGTAAAATTTGAAGAAAAGACGATTAAACGATACGGTGGAATAAACATGTTTTGTAATAACTTCTTATATAAATGACAAGGATAAGGTATAATTTGTCGATTTAGTTTGATAACTACAAATTTTCTGGACAAGATTCAGTAGACGGTACAATTTGTTATTGTTCAAAATACTTAATAATAATGTTATGTTTCAGTTTTCAAATTTGGAATCCATAGACAAATTGTAGAGGAATAAAAAAAATACTTAAAAGCATAGATATAACAATTTAAAAAATATATGAAAATCCGGATAAAAATAGGCTCAGTGAGTAATAAATGTTACTAGCAGACCAGCCCAGCGTTGCTGTGGCTAAGGTATTACATAGTTGTAAACCTTTGTTACCAGGTCATAAAATAAAAAAATAGTTGTAAACTATTTAAGGGAAACGTAGGAGAACATCAGTCATGGGGACTACCGTGCTTTTTTGGTGGTTATACCATTAAATTGTAGCTTATGTGAAACGTTGGTACTTTCAACACAGCGCCATCTGTTAGAATTGTGACTATTAAAAATAAACAAATATTTTGCAGTAAAATAATATTGCGGGTATAAATTGAGATGAAAGCTATCCTATCTTTTAAGTTAGATCAAACTGCACACGTCGTGCAAATTTGATTGATATCGGTTCTATAGTTTAGGAGTCCATAGCGGACAAACAACGTGACACGTAATTTATATATATTAAGATATACGTATTAGGAAAATTAAATGATTCGTTTTTATTTGATAATAATCATATTATTAAAAAAAAATATAATTGTAAATTAAGTAATTGTAATTGTAGATAGGTTACTCCGACCGCTAACGATATATATAACTTCTCAACCTTGGCACCCAGGGCCTTAGAGCCAGTCAGTAGATAGAACGGTCAAGAGGGTGGAACACTTCACCATCCCCCCACCACAGATGTATTTACGAAATAAATTTTATCAAATGGAGTTCTCTATTTATCCAGCCGTTTATAATAGAACGAATTGAAATAAATAATCTTAATTTTTGTCACGTGTTATAGAGTGAATCTTACCATTTGTATGGCGTTGATATATTGTTTCTGTTCGACATAAATGTGTGCAATATTCATCCAGACATCAGGGAAATCTGCCGTCGCCTCGCGCACTTGTGCAAATATGTCCCTGGCCTCGTTCACGCAACCCTATTAATAAACATTTTTTTTATTATTATTGCCGAAACATTACAAATAAAGTAAAATTACAGAAAACATAAACCATTAAGGGGTTTTGTGCTTGAAAAAAACGCACCTTCTGTGCCAGTACGCATCCAATTCCATTGGCCGCCCAAATGTTCTTAGGGTCGTTCTTCAACACCTGTTTGTACATAGCTAGCGCCCTCTCTTGGTGACGCTTTTCGCGATCTTTCTCTTGACCCGGTTGGTGTAGAGTTTGCAGCCAAACATTGCCTGTCCAAATATATATAAGTTATTTATAGGTACACAATTGTTGTCTAGTAACTCTGAACTAATATTATTCAGAGTATAATTCCTTATACTTATACTATTACAATACTACATTATCCTTGAATAAGATGGCATTTCTTATATATTTTTACGTAGTAACATGTGTAAGGGCTAGTTGATCTAGTTCTTAGGGTAGGAAATTAAACACTGCAATGATGACTTGATTCACTATAATTCACTTCACTGATTTTACGTAAACTATAACTTTAAACTTGAACAAAGGAATTGCCCGTGCGCATGTGTTACAACCTCTTTTATAATCCATTCCCTACTCCGACCCGACCACCCCACTTCGGGCAGTTGTTCGAGTCAATTCGTAAACAACCGAAGTCAAATGAGTAACTATTGCACATGCGCACTTGTAGCAAGATTCTTAAGAATATGTTTCATACATAATATTTGGAATTTAATTAAATAAATATAAAAAGCTAACACATGTAAACACCAAATACCTTAAGAAAATTACTAAAAAACAAGTAAATTCAATTGTACTTGAACTGGTTGTAAGCATATTTTGTGCGATTCAAGCTTTAGATAGCTATTTCCTATCTACTATCATATATTGTAAAATTTAAACAATTAAATTCTATAAGATAATTAATAATAATTTAGTTAATTAAAAATTGTCAGAATGTAGTATGTGGGTCTTTAAATAAGTAACATACCAAGAGCGATTAGTGAATATGCGTCACTAGAAGTGGAGGCATTTTGCAGAATCCTTTCAAATTTCTTTTGCCCAGGTCCCCATTCCTGTTGTCCTAAATGCAGGTTTCCCAGCAGTGACCAGGAATCAGCGTGCTCCAGATTCACCTTCAAAGCCTCTTTGAACCAGTCAGACGCTTCGTAGATCTGACCCTTGCCGCGCGCCATACAACCCAACCTGCATATTTTTTAGTTAGTTTTAATATTTTTACAATACATAAATATTTGAAAGAAGGTTGTTAAGGCGAGTGTTTTTAAAAAAAAAAACGCTATAGTTTTTGAAATACAATGAAAAAAAAAGTGTTTCCCGCCTTTTTTTATTTTCACACAAACTTTTTTTTAATTGGTCCTTGCGCGGATTATTTATAAACAGCCAGTAACGTTTTCATACAATGTTTGTGATTAAAACATTAATCGACAATATCCATATTCCAAATTCAAATTACTTTTAATTCTTAATTAAAAAGCTATTGTAGTCCATGTACTGGCATGTTTTGAATAAATGTGATAAAAAATAACATTGTATCAGACAGTTGACAGTGAACTTTGCAATACAAATTTGAATAATAATAACAATTAATAATGAATGTAATGTGAAAAAAAAATCCGTCTTGAAATACAGAGGAATTCTCATAGATTTTTTTAAATATATATATATATATGCTTGCTCGTTTCTCATAAGATAATACCTGAGATAGCAATCAATGTAGTTAGGATGTTCCTTAAGTATATCCTTGTATAACTTCTCTGCCTTGTTGTACATGCAGAGTGCTTCATTGAGGCGTGCCAAGTTGTACATAGTAGTCACAGCAATGGAGTTGTAATATTGCGCATCCAGTGTTTCTGCGTCCGCTTTTTCCCTATAATTTAATGCGTGATTGTTGTTATATTCGTCAATACATAACCCATTAAGTGCAAATTGTTTTTTATTCGTTGCCGTAGTTTTCATAAAGGAATTTCAACAAAAAATCATTTTTTTAAATTATATTTTGTACAAATAAGAAGTATATATAGTATAGTTATAACTAGTTGATTAGTGATTCGCGTAAATTTGGTTGAACAATGATAAATTAAATTATTTATCCTATACAAATAAAATAAAATATGTTTATTATGGAGCATAAGATACAGGTATCTCTTATTCCACGTCATTAAATTTCAATTTGTAGGCATCCCTACTCATCGGCAAAGAAGACAGAGGGTGTAGGCCGAGAGAAAAAGCCGGCGTAAAAAGCTCTAAGTACTCTTTTATAGTAAATAGTTGTGTATTAGTAAATAGGATTTGCAATTTTAACTGCATATAATATTTGGCCTGACAATAATTATTAACAGGCTATCAAAAACTATTTCATTAGTTAAATTAAGTTAAAGTTAAGTTTTTTCATGTTCAGGTTCTTATAAACTAGACATACTCCACTATTATTCAACATAACAAGACAAAAAGAAAAATTGTAAAGTTATTTCTATGGAAATATACCTTTCCAAGGCTTCTTCTAAGTATTTCATTGCGTCAGTCAAGTTTCCGAGACGATAATGCAGTGCGGCAACATTGTTCAGAATCTCAGCTGGGATGTCAGCATTCACTTTGTCTTTTAGAATTTTCATCGCTGTACTGTATGCATTTAAGGAGCCCTGGAAATTAAATTGTATTCATAAATACTCTAGAGTGATAAGGATGTGTGAATTTTATCAGAAATTTGTAAGGATTTATTTTGCTATATGATTATATTGCGTATAAAGCGACTCTTATTGGTTTAGGTCAAGAGGCACAATAGCAGAAAGAAGGCTTTTAAATGATATTAATGAAACAGACATAGAAATGTCTAGCCCATACCAAAATTAAATGTCAGGCGAATATCAGGCTTGTAAATATATAAATTATTGAAAAATTCTTTGTTATTGTTTTACCAAGTAAACAAAAAATATTAACAGCCTTCTAGTACACACAAAAAGTACCAAAACCATGATACGCTAAGAGTATTATACATTTAATTTAATGTGTAAAATTAGGCTAGCATATTATTTAGCAACCATAAGTATTGTAGATTTAAAATTCATATAAAATCAAAAAGTACAAGCATACCTGTAAATCATTTTGTTCCAATATTTGTGCCAATTCAATCCACGCTTCGACATCATCAGGAAACTGTTCCGTCACCTTCTTCAAATGTTGTCTGGCAATGTCCCGTTGAAGTTGTGAAGGGGAATTTGCATATAGAGAACCCAAGATCTTCATAGTTTCATAGTTACCTGGTTGTGCTTTCAGTACTTTTTCAAAGCATTGTGCTGCCTGTAGGTTAGAAATATTCAATAAAATATCAAAGTAAAAAAACCCCATTAGTGCTACAATGTCGAGGGTATTTTTTTTTTTAATAGAGCGCATCGTGCAATCAGTTTTCTGACTATGTGCAGATGAGTTGTAGAATGATTTGCGGGTGGAGATATTCCTCATTAGGAATATCTACCATAATAATATTAGCTCGTGTAGTGGTTGACTTGTAATAAACTTGATTGATTTTAACATTCAAACTTAATTGTTTAAAAACAAAGATCATAAATAATTGCAAACAGTCTTACTTACATTTTCCGTATCTCCTCTATAAATATACATTTGCCCTAGCCCATAGTGTGGCAATACAAAATTAGGTGGGGCAAACTGTGTTGCCTGATAATAATACTGGAAGGCCTGATCACAGTCTCCTTGTGCGTGAAAAGCTCTTGCTAAGTGATGGCAACTCTCTGCTCTCATAGCTTCGTTTTCCGTATTATGGAAAGCATGTAATGCCAGATGTTGAACTTTACCATAATCCTATAACATTTTTTACTAATTATGAAATTTTAGATTTATAGATTAAATAAAACCCATACAAACATTGTTTGTTGCATTAATTTATTATTACATTAATCTTAAACTTTAGTTTACATATAAATATATACTTCATATGTAATACTTTATTTAAATATATATTATAATATACAAGGTTAATTTTGTGTTTTCTAGCCAACACAACACACAACCTTGCTGATATATATAAAACTATAGCACTTATTATGTGGAAATACTGTATACTTCTTTAAATATCTGTTAGAAAAATTTAATAAAAGAATTTAGGAAAATATATTTTGATGCTATAAGAAAATGGTTGTGGGATTCTTATACAGTCGAAACTGTTTACAACGAAATTGACTGGAACAACATAGCGGTTATATTGACCAAACTCAAAGGTCCCGTCTGAATTCTATTGTATTAGGTACTTAATAACAATGTCATCAGCTGTTACAACTATCAGGTTTTACAACCAACAAATATGAGTAGTACCTTTGATGTTGTTATAACAGATTTTAACTGTATAATAGTTAATAGTTGAAACATACCTTTTTGAAAAAGAAATGATTTGCCAAATGATTAAGAACCATAGGGTTCTTAGGATCAATGGCATAAGCTTTGGAAAGCATTATAACTGCCATTTTATTTGATTCACTCTCATGTTGATTTAGTTTTAATATAGAGAGACCGACAAGTGCTCCAACGCATTGAGGATCAAGCTGCAAAGCTCTTTCAAATGCCATCCTGAAAGATTATTATTTATTATTAATATACTTGACAGTATTTTTAACTTTACTAGTGTTTTTTGTTATAAATTAATTCATTTGTTTTTTTTTCATCAACATGATCAGCAGTTACTTTTGCTTTATTTTGGAGTTTCTTATATTATTAAAATTATGTTACCCCAGGTAATGGTGCAAGTAGGTAGGTGTTTTTACTTTGTTACATTGAAAAACACACACACATAATTCACACATATTATACAAGAATCTAATATAAAACTGTTGAATTGAAATTAACTCATGAATGTACTGATTTTTTAGTTTTTTTAAATTTATTTATTTAATTAAATTAAATTAAATTTACAGCCCATGTATGGCCAAACATAGAATAAAAATAACATAAAACTACAATAAATTGTCTTTTTAATCACGGCAAACGTAAATAAAAAAAAATTTGTGACCTCACTCTGGGGCCCATATTCAATTTCCTATTTCAAATTGCAACCTTTCAATGGAAAAAAGCTTAGAAGATAGCCCTTGAAATAATGCCTAGATTTGATTAATGTTTTGAATACAGGCCATACATCTCATCACATGATCAATACCTAGCTTTTTCTTGATTGTTAAGTTTCATAAAACAATGGCCCATTCCAAGACGTAGTGCTGCTGGACTATTAGGATTTGTTCTCAATGCTTTTTTATAAAATGCCAAGGCTCCTCTATAATCTTTTCGGTTGAAAGCAATACACGCTTTTCCAAGTAGGGAAGGTACATTGTTAGGAGACTGATTGAGAACAAAATTGAACTGGGTATCAGCTTGTCCCATTTTATCACCCTCAAGAAGACAGAAATAAGCACGGCCCAGAAGATGGTTCTGTGAAATCATTAAGTTACTTTAATACAATCTTCTTTAAACTTTAATCTAACATAAAATGCTAACATGTTTATTACCTGGTCATACATAATAATTTTATCTGCCATTGTATAAAGTAAGGTTGCTTTAGTAAACAGATCTTTTTTCTTGTCCTTTGATTTTTCTTTATTTGCTTCTTGAACATAATAAGCTGCAAGCATATCCAAAGCTCGCATCTGGTCTCTCTCAAAGTCTCTGTAGTCAATGTTGGCGTCCACACGGGACGCCTCCAAGATTTTAAGGAAATCATCGATCTTTTTTTGTTTATAATAAGCCAGCTGAAACGAATAATTAGAATGTTAATATAATCAACACGTAATACATATCTAAACCACAATTTTTTTCACAATTTTATAGGTTATGATTTCAAAAACTTACTGCAACATTAATCCAAACATTAAGTTGGGACCGTTCTTGTTGTAAGATACCAAGGACTTCATTGCCCGATGGCAATAGGTCAGGATCGAGTTCTATCACCTAAATAAAGATATATTTTTAGATAATGACACGAAAGCCCATTTTGTATACATCGTATCATAAGTATTTACCTCATCGGTACTCATTAATGGTATCTCTAACGACATTTTTATTGATTATCCCACAACTATTTCATCAAACAAAAATCATTTTCAATAAAATATTTCAAAATTCTTGAAATAAAACTCCATTTCTCAGTTATCACTTCACAACATTGAACACAGATCACAATTCTTCAACTACAAAATATGGCAAACCACTAGGCGGCAGGCGCTAACAACTAACATAAACAACGAACAAACACTTGAGTACAGACTAGAAACTAGGAAGCTGAAAGACTTTCAACAGATAATTTGCTTTTTTTTAATATTAAACAAAATATTATGATTGAGTAATTTAAACCTAAACATAACAATGAATTATGAAATATACAGTATTTAAAATTTTCTTAACCTACATAGTAATAATAAAAGTAATAATAATTGAGTAATTTATATTTTTATTTAATAATTTCTATCATATTTTCTGTAATCTATACAAGTCCGATAAACATTTTGATACAATATGTTTTCTCAAGTGTTTTTATGTTATTAATTAATTGAAAAAAAAAACACTTGTTGTATTTTAAAAATAGCTTTTCCGTTCGATTATTTAATATTTTAAATTTATAAAACATGTTATCAAGGGACAATACTAACCCGGAGTCCGGAAGCAAAGTACTGCCAACTTACTTAAAATAAAACATGAAAACAAATAACAATATTGTATCTCATTTTTGATTTTACGCATAAGCATCATAAACTAGCGTTAGAAAATACATAAATAGGATTAACATTTGCTCTTTTAAATTAAACTTTCTTTAATCACATCGACATCATTATTATTTCGTGTGACAAACCAGAGGAGCATGAAAATTATCTAAGTTGTTCGTGTTTATAATTTCCATTCAATTTATTTTCTTTACACGTTAAGAAATTAAGAATAACTTATACACATTACTATTTAGTGTTAGATTTGAATACTATAGAGCTCAATGTTGAATACCGATATTGTGAAATTAAAATTATGAATCCTGTAGCAGGCAAAAGATTAACATATAAGCGAATGAGACCTAATCCTCTATTTGAAGAATGTTTAGAGAAACTCCACGAAGATGCTAGATTAAATAATACAAACTATTTGCCAATTATCAAAGAAGCCATGTCATCACTATCTAAATATCCATTACCTTTAAAATCTGGAGCTGACTGTGCTATACTTAAAGGTTTTAATAAGTCACTATGTGGTCTTCTAGACAAGTATGTGATAGAAGCAGTCTCTAAAAATTGCCTTTCTCACAATACTACTACTACAGATGAGGTAATAGATTTGGAAAATTACCCAAGTTCAGTTAGTAAAGATTTTACTAGTAAACCTAGAAGCACCCATGAAATAATAGATGTAGAGACTTGCAATAAATCAATTATTCATCATAAAGATAACATTGATAATAGAGATCCAAGATCTTCCTCTTCTCAAATACTACCTAAAAAAGGTATCTATAAACCTCAATTCAAGTCTGGAGCTTTTGCTATTCTTATGGGTTTGTTAGAGCTCTATAAGCAAAATATTGAAAACAATGTATCAAAAGATGAAATCATACATGTTGCTCAGAAGTATTGTGAAGAATCTTTTAAAGTTGCAAAAACTGTGAGGTACTCAGCTTGGTCCAGTATGGCTCGCTTAATTAATAAAGGCTTTGTGATAAAAAGTCGGGGTAAGATCATACAATATGCATTAACTGAAAAAGGTGTTTCAATGGCTTATAATTTGTGGAATGAATATGAAACTAAATCTCCAACAAATAAATTTATGTTCCAAAAACCAAAGGAAGATGTAGATATTAGAAATGTTTCAACATCAGATAATTTTATCAATTTGGCAGAAATGGATCAATTGGAAAAAATAAATGCTAGTCCTGAAGAGGTTTTAACTAATCATCCAGTGATTTATTTACCTGCAAATTGTTATGATATTGTGTTACTTATTGATAAAAATGAAAAAAATGGGTATGTCAACATTGCTTGATACTAACAAACTTTTTTAGCAGTTTTTATCACTATTGAATGTTTAATGTAGGTATTGCTATTTTTTTTTCTTTCAGAAATGAAGATTCATTCCATAACTATCCTGATTTAAAATATGAACTGAGAAGCCTAAAAGTTGGGGATTTTACATGGATTGCAAGAAATCGTGTTAGTAATGAGGAACTTGTCTTGCCGTATATCATTGAAAGAAAGAGGATGGATGATTTAGGAGCAAGTATTAAAGATGGGAGATTCCATGAACAGAAATTTAGATTAAGAAAATGTGGTTTAAAACATGTTTTTTATCTTGTGGAATCATATGACAAAAATAAACATGTTGGCCTACCTCTACCTTCCCTTATGCAAGCCCTTGCAAATACAAGAATCCAGGATGGCTTTAAAATTTACTATACAGATTCTTTGATCAAAAGTCATAGATTTTTGGCTATGATGACCAAGAGGTTACAAGTTGAGTATATGGTAAGCTAAAACTGTGTTACAAATTTAAATATATGGGTAACTTGCATTGTCCAACATATAATTTTGATTTAAAGACAAGGATTTTAATGGATTTTGTGCCTTCTGATCTGTAAAAATAATTCAATATTTTGCTACAACCCAAAACCAAGACATTCAGGTTATTCATTGCCATCTTACTGTAGGGTGTATTTTCACACATAGACAAACAAACCGGATGCAATAATAAAATAAAAAAATTAGACACCATCATATAGTTTCTCAGATAAATATAAATTTTTTCACAGAATAAATCATTATGTGGCGCCAGTTGTGATCCAAAAGATGGAATGCTAATGACCTTCAACTACTTCAACAAATCATCAGTGAAAACTAAAGTTTTGAGTGTTACTGATATGTTCATCAAAATGCTGCTTCAACTAAAAGGAATGTCTGTTGAAAAGGCATTAGCAATAACTAGTATTTACAAAACGCCTAAATCTTTATTAAATGCATTTGAAAATTGTGATTCAAAACAAAGAGCACTCCTTCTAGCTCCTTTAAAATATGGTGACTTAAACCGAAATGTGGGTCCCACTGTCAGTAAGACGGTATTTCAATTATTTACTTCCTATTAAGTGGTCACTAAAATTTCAAAGATCTCATAATTTTGTACCTTCTATATTAATGTTATAAACCTATCAAAATCATGAAGCTAGTTAATAAATAAAATTTTATGCATGTAGTTGTTTCAATTACCAAGAAATAAAACACAAATGATTTGTTTAAACATTTATTAAACACAACTATTGAATGTGACATGAGTGATGTCTGAATAGTTTTATTATAAAATAGTTCAGATTTAAGAGCACTTTAGGATGGAATCAACTTGTTCAGATGAAAATATAGTCCAAATGTGACTATCAGAGATTCAATATAAAAAAGCAAACCAAATATTGAGATTCATTACAAATGACATGAAAATGAATTAAACCACATTTTTCTGTTATATATTACTTTCTTATATTAATTAATACAAGTGCATTTGCTTAGGCCAATTTGAAAAAAAAAAAAGTGAAATAGCTTTTCAAATATTAATGGCACGGGAATACAGATCCATATAAGAATAAAAAATCTAAGGCTCTAATTGCACTCATTTTACCCTATTTAAAGTTCTTAAACTTTATATATCAAACTTTGAAAATTCAACACACTTTAATATCATGTAGTAATCAATATCTTCAGATCTTAAAAATACATATACGCAATATGTCTCAGAAAGTCTTAAATATGCCAATATATACACATATTTTGTATTACAAATAAGGATGTATATATTGAAATGCCCAAACAATAACTACAATATAAAAATACATACTATTTTTGAAAAACATAAAAATTATACATTCGGGTAATTATATAGAACCAACCACCAGTTTTACACAAATATTTACTTAAACTACAGTAAACAGAACCCTGTTATATATCATTTATAGATAATGTAATGTGCACTTAAAAACTTAAAACAATCTTTTCTATAGACAAAATAGGTTTTGCTGCAATAGTATGATGAAGAAAATTACTAAAATATTATAATATATGAAATAAGAATTAACCTACATCCATTAAAGCCTTTTTTAATTTGGTGAAGCAATGATTAAATATCACAGCAATTTAGTGTAAGAGATTCTAGCTGAATATAATTTATAAGTTCCATTCCATTGCAACATAACCTAAGATTACAAATAATTACAAAAATAAAAATAGCTTGGTGCACTTACATATCTTACACAACTATCAATTAACTTTTTAAAGAGTATGGTAGTTTCTTTCAGTGTGGTTCTTGTAGTACTTGAAACCCATAAACCCAATGGCTAGAAGACCCATGGTTAATATTATTCCACCTACAAAACTAGCTCCATCAAACCTGCAAAATATTATTTTATTAAGAAATTTTTTACATCATAGTTTTTAATTAGGGTTGTAATTGTTGAGGGAACATCTTTTTTAATAGATATTACATTTACCAGTTCTAAACCTAAATTCAAAAAACCATAGTATAAATCTCTGCTAGAAAAATTAATCACAAATTGATCGGCACTTAAGATGAGGCTGACAAGTTGGATAAAAACTATCCTCTACTTACCCTGGATGTCCTTCTTTGGGACGAGCTGTAGCATTATCATTTGGCGCCACAGTAGAAGTTGCTTTAGTTGGCACTTCCTTTGAAGGTATGACAGGGGGTGTTACAGCTTCTTCAGTCTTGCTGGTGGATTTTTCTTGGGGCTTCTCTTGGGGTGTAGCTTTAGTTGGGTTAGCTGAATTTTCTTTTATTTCTTCTTTCTTTTCAGAAGTTTTGTTATCTATGGGTTGGTTAAATTTCTCAGTAACTGGAGTAGCTGCCTCTGTTACTTCTTTAGTTTGGTTTGGAGCTGCTTGTGTGGCAACAGTACCATTTGCACCTAGGTTGGGAATTGGGATTGGAATGGGAACTGTTGAAGATTCTAACCCTTTAGAAGGCACTGAAGTATTGAGTGTTTGTGGTGATGCTGGTAGCACAGGACTGGCACCTAGAAGATTTAAATAATTAATTATAAAATGCAGAACATTTTTAATTGTTTTATTATAACTTTGATGATACTATATTGAATATGTTACTATTAATTATTCATTCCAAAAGAGACCTTATCTATATTATGATCATAAAAAGCCTATTTAACATACAGGTTATGTAAATGTTTAACAAGTGTTGTTATAGCTATAATCATTAGTAAGCTTCTCATTAATACTTTTATTAAATCAAAAATTAATCATTCTTTTGAAGTGGTAATTTATTTATACCTATGATAGCTCTAGATAAAACCCCACAGTGGTCTAAGTTGCATTTGTATGCGAAGTTACGTACAATCCTTTAATGAAATAGCATCAAGTGGAGAGAAAGAGTAAGTAGAGAAATCAAGAGTAATTAAAGGTCTATAAGTACAATGTAATAGTATGTACTAAAAACCCTTATGAAAATATAATATTCTCTTATAGAAAACCCATACATAAACTGTTCCATATTAAAGTTGTAATTTATAATAAATTAAAACCACAGCAATCTATTATGATTATTCCATAAATTATTTTAAATGTAATTTTATTGTCAATGAATTACTTCAAAATAATATTGAATGATGTAGGCATTCCTAATTGGTCCATTGTTATAACTTAATACTATAAGTAACATTATCAACTAAATAAAATCCTATTTTATATGCACTTGTGTGAAATACTATACATAAAAAGGTTTGCTGTGCACAAGTACTCAAGCAATTGAGTGGATGCATGCAGTGAAGTGTAACACATTCTGATGTATGCTATTCATTTGAAAGTTCCACTTGCATCTATTTAGTATATTATATTTTTTAACATTAATAAATTTAGCTAAGAATTGCAGATCTGCAATTATTATATCATTACTAAGATTATTGCAGTTTAAAGATTTTATTAGAAATAAAGAACATGATTTAAAAAACACTGGAAATAATTAAGAACTTGTTTTTCAACTTGACAATAATTATGTATCCAAATGCATTTAATGTTTTATAATTTTTGTAGTATAGATGTATTTTACTCATTTAATATTGTGCAATACGACACGGAGTTTCCATATTTCAGCTTTTGAAACATTTTAGAACAGTATGGCCGGACTCAGACGATTCCTATTTAGTGGTAACGCAATAAGACTTGTAGTTGATTATGGACGCCAGATTGTTCTTGTAATCTTACCTTCATTAGCAGGTTTGCTGACGCATAAGGATACCGATAATAAACACAAGAAAATTACTTTCTTCATTTTAAGCAACTTCTTAATAGTACAACAGTAAAATTACTTTAGTCGACAACCCCAAGGCTCTTATAATAGCGAAAGAGGTGACAGGAATTTACAATTTTCTAATAAGATTAGCTATGAGACTAAATTTCACCAATCGCCACTGTTGAACTTCGGACAAAACTATAGACATAGAGTATATTAATAATAGACAAAAAATCAGGATACAGATTACAGAATAGAATAGTAGCTATAATAGAAAATGTAATACTCTGTAGTCTGTAGTATAAGCAACTTGAGTCTGGCTAATGAGAGAAGATACTTGAATTATTTGAAAACTTTCGGATGGCAACACAGAATGTCATTGAATTTCTTAGGTTAGTATGATTTATTTTCTTGATACTTCATGCAATTACTCATTTTTACTTCTATTATATATTTTTACCGAATAACAGGTATAATAGCCTATACTTTGTTTTATTTGATAGAATATTTCGTTTCTTTTGCAGGATTCCGAATAAAGTTGTGTTTTATAATAAATATAGTTTTAGTTTTCCATGCTAGTCATTTTAAGTATCAATAGTAAAAGACTCAATACGTATAGTATTTAATTTCATAGAAATACAGTTACTATCAATGTAAAAAATAATAAAATAAAATCAAGTAAGTTTAATCCACAAAATATATCAAACTTTTAGGGACACCATACTTTTTTTTTTAATTTGATAACGATGATAACGAAAAAACGCTTTCATTAGCCAGTCTAGAAAAATATAAAATATAAATCTTTTAAAGCTCAATGTACAGATAATCGTATCTCATGAAAAAATTGCGCGGAAAACTTCATTCCTGGTAGCCTTTTTTTCACGGTGGTGAAAATTAAATTAAATTTTACTAGTTAAAACGAAGAGGATAAGCTGGTAGTTTGAATTTTTGTAATATATCATATGTGTGTATAGTGTCATCGTATAGTCGGTCGGTTTTTGTAATTTCTGTAATTGCAAAAAAAGATATAGTTATTTAGACAAAATTAATGGAACAATACAAAGCGATTAAAACAATTATGTAAACAGTGAACAGTCCTGTTACAATAAAAAAGGTACACATGAAAAAGAAAAAGTGCACATGAATCAATATAATTTCATATCAGTAAGTACGAAAGTTTGTTCAAGGGTGCAGCTGATGCTGACCGGAATGCTGTGTATGAGTCTACCTGTTATCATTTTAGCATTACTCATATTTCTTTCTTTTCTATTTCCCATTATATTCTCAAAATAAATAAATTTCAAAACCGCCTTCGTGTTCTAGTCTTTTTTACATAATATTTAAATTATCATAGTTAATATAAATTAAGTTTCGCACTCTTGCATTTCTTCACAATTCTTAGTTTTACTGTCTTTAATTAGGGTTATTTTAAAGATTATTGTTAATTAAATTATTTAATTACTGTGCAAGAAAATTTAAATAAATATAATAAAGAGAAATGCATCAGTATTTGATAGATGAGTTTACAACCACTAAGCAACAAGAGGCGAATTAGAGGTATCTCTTACGTTTCACTACGTAGTTATGTTATAAGGTCCTTCATTAAGACTACAATATAATAGCATATATTGTAGTCTATAATATATAATAGCATTAACTACATATTGGAAGTAAAGTACTTTCAAATTAGTTTTACTGATATTTTTTTCTAAGCCAATACGACACAAAAGTATTTTGCCGTAAGTATTTTGTCATAAGTTTTTTGCTATCATAAATTAAATAGGAATCTTTCCACAACCAAGTTTAGTATAGTAGAATCACTAATGTTAACCACTGTTAAAAATACCCTTGACCATTGCAACCACTGTTCAAGCCGTAATAAAATTTTGTATGAAAATATTAGGACGTGACCTCACAAAGATTTATGAATGCAAAAAGTTTTTATGATTCGTAAAATACAAGTTTCGCGAAACAACACCCTCAAAATGAGCAAAAAGGTGATTTGAACACAGCCGCGGGTATTTTGTGTTTACTTATAATTTGTAGGGTTAAAGGAATTGAAAAAAAGTTTATACTGTTTGAAAGTTTAATTAAGCAGCGATTTATGAAGAAAAAGATAGAATTTACATAAGAATTACAAAATTAATTCATATTTTGAATATTATAGGCGACCTACATTAAACAGTCATTTGTCTTTTACTGTCCTGTTATACCTATTGCTGTGGTCTGTGATAAATATAATAAAAGTTAGGAAAAACTGTAACAAGTCCAAAGCGTTATGTTATAAAGATGAATTGTCATTGTTGGCAATTTCAGGAAGCACTGGTTTGAATTTAAAAAAATGTATTATTTTTAATAGTCCATTAAGCGGGGAGGGCTATAACAACACGTTATGACCCAAATAACGCGGTCGAATTTGTGGTTCACAACCAGTGATATTCAATTTAAAACATCGCCAAACTAATAAAATTGTATACATAAACGAATAATTTGAATTTTTAAATTTTATGAAAAACTTTCAATTTAACGACGTTTTAACAAATGAAAAATCAGTTTACAGTGTCGTTAGAGGTGCCGCCTGTCGCTCGCGTCCTGAATATTTATAGGAAGAGCAAAGTAATTAGAGCGAGAAAATCTTTCAACCTGTCCCAAACATACAGAACCTTCCAAATTGTACTATAACTAATTTCCCTTTACTTGAGTTTTACTGGCTTTTATAATTATTAATTAATAATTCAATCCATGTTTCATTTCAATTTTGTAACTTTGACCTTTAAATTTTACTAAGCAAACATTAGCGTCTTAATAAATTAAATCCAACGGAAACCTGGTAGACGGCAGTTTAGATATTAATTATATTCTACGAGTAAAACGAGTAAATAAACTTTAATAATTCGTAACTAAAATAAAGAGAAAAGTGGCCATATTCATTGATAATGTTAATATTGAATAATCAACCATAGTAACCTTCGTAACATATATATTTGTAGCTAAATTTAGTAGTCATCCGTAATTTTGTGGTAAAAGCATATGGGAGTCCCTGGCTCGAATTCCCGATAACACAATTAGATTGATTTAGTTTTTAAAATAAAAGGGGGCTTTTATAATGTTTCGAATGAAACTAAAATAGAAATGTACCTCACAAAAAACATTAGCTTTGAATTGTAAACCATTACTCTTAAGTTAGATAAAAGTAGCTCATAATCATCAGACTTGCGTCGAATTATATAATATTTCGTTGTTGAGCGTTTTCAAGGCAGTTTTTGCCGCGCACCACCACTTTGTGGAACCAGCTGCCAACAGAAGTATTTCCGAACCAATTCAACTTAGGGTCCTTCAAAAAAAGAGCTTACCAATTCTTAAAATGCCGCCAACGCACTCTCAAGCCCTCTGGCATTGAGAGTGTCCATGGGCGGCGGTATCACTTACCATCAGATGAACCTCCTGCCCGTTTGCACCCTGTTCTATAAAAAAAAAAAAAAAAAATGTGACAAGTATATATGTAGTATCTTATTCATTCACTAAAGCCTACCTATACATAAGTAATATTTGACGGCAAGAAAGGAATTTGTTACAAAGAACGAATTAATATAAGAGGAATACAAGTTTTAAACTAGTACAGAAATCTAGTCCACGTCAATCCCTGACTTTGCGTTGGATTCGATAACATGAGAAACGTAGCATTGGAGATAAACGACGAAATCTACGGTTCGAGCGGAGATTTATGGATAGGATCATGGGCTTGAGAATTACAAAACTTAAACAGTACACTAATGCTTTAACTTAGGAAAACTATGGTATGAGATAATTCAGAACGAATATATGGTTTATCTTTTTTCACTTAGTTTAAGAAGGAAATACTTATCTGTTTGTAATGATTTTTATAAACATTGCATTAAGTTTATGAATTTGTTTCTCGTAGACTTAATGAAATTTTGATTACTTCACGGGCCATAATGATTCATTATCATATGTTTTGTAATATAAATACGACAATTTAAATAAGGCCTCAAGGAAAGCCTCTTTTGAATATTTATGATCAGTCATTGAAATAATTAAACTTGCTTTATGGCAATATTATATGATTCAAATGTTGGTTGTGTATGCAAATTCTGAGTAATTCGAAATTAAAATAATGATTCAACAATGGTGAAATTTATTTCTTTTAGTCTTAGCAAGTAAACTAAGTCTGAGCTATCAGACTAATGCATTTCTAGCTATTGTTAATACTATACATAAGGTCTATTTGTTTTGAGAAAAATACACGTTGGAGTTTAATATAGTTTCTAATGAATACACGATCTATCGAAATAAACCAATTTACGTTTTTAATAATTTCATATTTAAAACCGCACCTAACTTCATTAGCCTGCGGGGCGTTACTGTTTAAATAATTTGACTTTGGTAAGAATACTGAATTGGCATTTAGATTTAAAACGTCGGTGTCTGATTTGTTTTTGTGAACTCGTAAGCAATGCTGAGCTTTCCATACAAAAATATAGGCAAGGCTTGTAAGTGGCTAAAATTTTTAACACTATTTAAGAATATTAGTTATAACAAGGGAGCTGGCGAGAATTTAAGTATATGATTTGCTCGTATTTCGTATTGATAGAAATTAAAATTCGGACCAATACGACAAAAATCTGAGGAATAGTATTATGGCTAATTAATGCGATTATTCGTAGTTAGACTATTATTTTATTGTTTTGAATTTTTTATTGTCCTGCGAACATAATGGTCTGCTTTCGGAATATGAGTGGCATGGGGATCTACCTCATTTATGTTTTTTTTATAAGCAATATATTTTTAAAGCGCTCTTAATAGAAAACGCAGCGCTACGATGGTGGCAGACTATTTTTCTGCGGTCTTTCGCAGGGTTTTTAAACGAACACGGTCTGCCAAGCGTGTATTTCATTTATATAAATATATTTAAATCTTTAAAAATGTATAACTTGAAAAGTCACAGTCCTAGATCTCTTTCTATCTGCCTTTTTGAATTTTTGTTTTTGTCAAGGTTTCTCAACATCAGCCGCATCAAGGCAGACACGAGCAAATGATATAGTATACCTATCTTTTTCACATTTTTAAAAGGGTGTCAATTGACAACGCAGCGCTAACATGGTGGCAGATGTGGTCCTTATTATTTCTTTTAGTATAATTATGGCTATTAAAAAAGTCTGCCATATAATAAAATCATATAGATATTTTGCTCGCCAGCTAGCTATAAAAAATATAATAGACAATTAATTGACGTTAAAAATCAATCTATATTATATGTAGATCGAAAAATCTGTCTTCAGCTACCAAAAATAATGTTATTAAAAATATATCTCGTCAGATTTTCGCAAGACCGGCATGGAAAATAGTTTTACGTTCAATTTAACGGGCGATGAATATTCTCAAAGCGGTCGCATTTGACCCACGTTTTCATGAATTTTCAACGGACCATCATGCATGGCTATTTTGCTGAAAATCAATTTTACTCATCCCTTTTGGGAATCAATTCCATTAATTTAAATGTCTAACATCAACATATCTTTAAATCATGACTTGTTGCTTGTTGTTTGATGAAAGCTCTTTGTTGTTCTATTATAGTATAAGATCCCGATATACAACGACCTTCACCGAGATGCTTATTTAATGAAACGAATTTTATATTTAATTTAATATGTCAATAAATATAATCCATATGGGTTGCCTAGCAAATTTCAGTCCAGAGTATATTTAATGAATATTAAAAAAATTTTTTTTTTTATATTTTGCATGTAGTAAATTTTTTTAATATTTTCAATCAATATTTTTAATCAGGGTAGTATTATATATGTATCACTATAACTTTCTTTTTTACTAAAGATGTATATAAACTTTAGTGTCACATAAAAAATATACACATAAATAATTAATTGATTAAAAACAACCTAACGATTGCTCTTCAATAGTATAAACATTTTGTTAAAATTTCGAGAGAATCATAACCTAAGCTACAAATAAAAGTAATTTTTACTGAACAAGTAAACTAATATGTAATATTATTGGTATAGATACCACGGCTTTTAAATAAAATCGACACGAAACCTTAATCTTAGGCATAAATAATATGCGTCCTCAGATAAAAAGAAGCTTAATCAGCATGAATAGTAAAATTCAGTTCACCCAACCGACGTCGGGAGTCAAGTTTCAACATATAACATTTGTTTTCTAATTTTCAGAATTTCAATTTCATCTTATCTTATGAAATGAATAAGATAAGTTGTGTAAAGCAAGAGTTTGTGAGATCTTGTTATGCTTGTACCATATAGTTGGCAGATTAAACTTTGAAACTAACGTTGAATTCCTTTCAGTCGCGTTGCGGTTACTATCTAGAACTGTTTTGACGTACAACAGTGGATCAAAATCTATATTGTGTAAGTTAAATTCTAAACTTGTAGATAGAAGCACTTGTCTGTCTGCACACCTGAGCGTTTTCTAAGGTTTTTGCCGCGTACCAACTATGTGGTAACAGCTGCACTGAGTATGTATTTATATATATAAATATCAGTGGCGCTACAACCTGTTTAGGTCTGGGCCTCAGATTTCTGAATCTGTTTCATGATCATTTTTAAATATAATAGGCAAGTAGGTGATCAACCTCTAGTGCACACACTCCGTCGCCTTTTTTGGTCTAAGACATGTTGGTTTCCTCACGATGTTTTCTTTCACCGTTCGAGCGAATGTTAAATGCGCACATAGAAAGAAAGTCCACTGGTGCACAGCCAGGGATCGAACCTACGACCTCAGGGATGAGAGTCGCACGCTGAAGCTATTAGGCCAACACTGTTCGAGAGATGAGGGTATCTATGTATTTAGGTACAAGAAAAGAACCGATTCTAAAACGCTGGCAATGGACTTGCGAGCCTTCTTACAGTGCGAGTGTCCGGGGATGGAGGTATTACTAAACATTAGGTGAGCTTCCGGCCCGTTTGTCACCTGTTATATAAAAAAACATGTAGATATTGTCTGAAGTGAAACTCGCTTTGAATACTTATACAGAGCCTTATGCTTCTAATATTATGTTTATTAACGCAAGTAATAAATTATAAATATTTAAGTATATATATATTTATCTTTAATATACTCTATTTCCACGTTTGAGTAAATTATGTAAAGCTTTAAACACTGTTATGTAAATAAGGGAATGTGTATTTTACGCTTTAGATCTGATACATTTGAATGTTTCACGTGCATATTACAGTAAAGATTTTGACAAAATCGAGATAATAATTAAGTACGCAATTTCCTAATAGGAAACCTTTTTATTTGGGTGGGTATTTAATTGTTCATTCCTTAGGTCGGTGGCTGGGTTGGTAATGCACAGTACGTTTTTGATCTTTCTAAGAATGAAGGAGGAACTACGAAAACAATAATGTAATCATGTGTTACACTTAAAAGGTTAGACACGGCATTTTTTCCGTGCCATGCGCTACATACACAAATAAGCTTTTTGGAAAAGCTTGGACCTATCTTAAAATTAAGAACATTATTTTTTAATGAAAATACATAAAATCGAGATAATAATTAAGTCTAAATTTCACCAGCATCATCTTGATGGTTGGAGGTCTTCCACGGTCCGCTTCACAAGGCATTTTCTTTTGCGAACTAGCGAACTTTGGAATCGGCTCCCGGGGGGGGTCTTCCCTCAGAGATACGACCTCCAAATGTTTAAAAAGAGAGCCTACTCCTCCCTCAAAGGCCGGCAACGCACCCACTAAAAATGGGTGTCTATGGGCTGCGTAGACTGCCCTTTTTGGTCGTCCCGCAGCTCGTTTGCCCCCCTATTTTATAAAAAAAAAAAAAAAAAATCAGCACCGGAGAGTAAAAATTAGGTTTCTTCTGAACAAGTCTTGAATATTCAAAGCAGGACCGAATTAGGTTAAAAGGAAATTCTTTTAATAGCTTACACATTTCTGGTGCTTATTAAAATCTAAAATCCAAGTATTATTTTTGTGGCTTATTCATTAAATTCTCACTGAGAAGCTTTCAAATGTGTGTTAAGCTATGCTGACTGCCGAAATTACGTGTTGACGCGTTCAACCGATTTAATTACCTCGCCTCATGTTTATGCTAAGAATGTTGGTTTCATAGAGCTACGCCGCACTGTTATACAGCAAAGCCAGTGCTTGAATATGCAAAAAACCTTTGAGCTGACGTATGCTCTGCAAAACTATCGAAGAAAATAAAACAGTGACTAAAATGTAGTCCACTCTATAGTAGTAAAAATCTAAATCTCATCAATAGGTACACCTTTAATTAAAAAACCAAAGTAGATTAAACCCTCTTTTTCCCTATATACTCTTTAGTAATCTGTGAATGTTGGTAAATGTTGGTGGTAAAGGGCGCCACTTATAGATGCAACATATTTGCTTACCTTATGAATACTTAAAAAGAACACACATCGTATGAAAATGAAGTTTAGTTAGAAACTTTGCTAAACTTTAGTGTCATCTTGAAATTCCTAGTCATTATTTGTGTGCATCTTGCAATTCTAATTTATAACATTGTTTTTGCAGTCACTTGCAGAGGCTTAGTTCTTATGGTCATCATTCATATAATAAACGTGGCAACATTAGTTGATGTATTCTATAATTAGTTATAATACTTATATATAGGTACCTTCCTCATGAATCATTCTAGATATCGAAGAAAACCGCCAAAACTTGCTTAAACTTCATTGGTCGAATCATCAAGCTCTACAAACTTTCTAGAACTGAACCGTATATCTCTCAGCGTTAGGCCGTTTTTTCCGACTTAATTTGCAAATACGTCTACCACGATAAAGACTTTTCATTTTTCTGGCTAATTTATGACACTCACAAATTACGTGGCGTTTTTAGTAATAAAAATCTAAAAATCCTACAATCTCACAAACTTTACATCTTTATTATCTAAGTATCGATTAAGGTTTTTTTATTAATTTTGTTATTAATACGTTGTTGATTATTTTAATTTAACGGATTAGTTTGATGCCAAACAAAGAAGATTTTTTAAGGATATATTTTTATGACTTTGCCTTAAATAAAGTTATTCCCTGTAGTGCGTATAAGTACACAGGAATGCTGCCGTATACTATTTCTTAGAGTGACATAAATTACCTGAGGTTACGTGAAGTGGAAAGATTACGTAAATCTTAATTAAGTATTTGCATAAATAAGCAACATTTTAAATTAAGTATTAATAAAATGTATACCTCAGTATCGTTTTAACTACATTGATATTTAATTGCATCACAATTTTAAAATAGTTTGTCAACGTGTTTAACCAGTTATATAGACTTTCCGGCCATTGTCCCAAACGCTGCAGGACCACCTTAATCATCCGATCCCGAAAAAAAGTAAACGCTCTGAACTATCCAACAATCACCCTATAGCCATCACCCCTTTGTTCTCTAAAATAATGGAGTCCATTTTAAATAGCCAGCTCCTTCGGTACCTAGAGAAGCACCAGCTGATCAATGACTGACGTACGGCTTTCGCTGAGGTCGATCATCTGGTGATCTTTTAGCTTACCTAACACACCGATGGATAAAGGTTGTAGAGTCCAAAGAGACTACGGGTCAGTTTCGACATTGCAAATAGTAATAATTAACACGAAAAACACTTAATGTTCGTTTAGGTGTCATGACATGGTACGTGATAGGGACTGGTTCAACGCCAACTTGCCTATAGGATTTGGCGGGTTCTTGGAAATTGGTATAATTTGAATCATCAGAAGTAAAAAAAATAATATGTGATGCTTTTTAAAATCTTACCAAATAGCCTATTGCATAAAACACCTGAGAACCAAACAAGAAAGTAATCTTCGTGTATCCTATTCATGAGAAATTAATGAAGAGGAAATCATGATTGTATCTGTGGTGGGTTTCTAATTGTTTTGAAGAACCCGACTCCCATTAGAGATAATTGTTTTGGTTGAAGATCTTACCTAAAGAGAAGATTCGGCGTCTTACATATTAACATTGTCCCGAAATAGATCAATATCATGCAGCTTAGTTTTGGGTGTACGTAGTCTATGCCCAGACAGCTGTAAGGAATATAATTGAATTAAAATCTGTGTAATCACTAAATTATATTAACAATGAACAATTATATTTATATTTACATTACAGGAATACATTGTTATTTTTAGGAGAATACTAAACATGAATAGAACATAGAGTAATTTTAACTTCGTTAAGTTTCATAGTAAAAGGTTAGACAGTGAAGTTAGAAACTACTTCAAACTTCACACCAGCTAAAAGAGGCTTCATATAAATTATTCATTTTAATTACCTTGATCCCAAGAGGAAGTATTTACACGTGGCTTGCTAGACTAGTACTGTGGTTGGTTTTCACATGTCGGTAATATTATACGGGAGATCGTTTGGCCTTTTAATCCCAAAAGTACTTTATGTATTCTTTTTTCTAGTCTGCTCTCTTAATTTGACTTACAACTAAATTGGTATCGACGCGCCGCCTTTAAATGTCAATTTGCGAAATGCCAAATATCTAAAAACGCGCGATATTGTCTTTTATTTTGCTCTAGATTATGACTGTAAAATATTATAATTATACTGTCTACGTGAAAAGTTACTTTATACCAAAAGAAAAACAGATTCTGGCTTAAATAATTTTATATTCTGTTTTCTGATACTGTGTTTCTTTGTACTTCTACGCAGATAAGATGGCGGCTATCTGCTATTTGGCTATAATTACAATAGCAAATGCTAAATAAACATGATAGGATGTCGAATATATGCTTGGACAATCCATTCAATGTCAAGAGTACTGAGGTCAAGAGGTTGTATTGAAACAAAACATTCGCACTTTTGTGCGCAAAGGGAAAATGATAAGAAAGGAAAACTCGACATTTTTGGAGCTTTTGTCGTCGTGAAATTGGAGGGTTTATTGTCTCTATTGTTATTATGATTTTCAAATTTTATATGTTTAAATATTTATTTAAACTACTACTATTTGTACATACAAACAACGGTGACTGATTAGAATATAATAATAATAGTAATTTAGCTTAATGAAAATCAATTTCTTTTTAATAATGAAATTACGTTAATTAATATACATTAAAACAATGAACGCAATTTTCAATGAAATGGCGAAATTCCACTTAGAAATATTGAATCCACAATAACAATAATACAAAATTAAATGTAACTAACCTCTAATTGTTATCAAGTCATTAGTCAAACTAACCTGTAGGTCAATTTACATAAAATGTGAACTTAACCGATAGAGGGGTGTGTCACTTACAGATAACGTGGAGTGGAATTATATTTGAGGATAATTTGACTAAAACATATGATTGTGAAAATCAGTGACATCATCATTATTTATCAATTTATACGAAATAGCCAATACAGGATTTCAGTCGTGTATATAAAACTTAACCAATAAATTTTTTTTTTATTTTCCATACTTTAGGAATTGTGGAATAAGCTCTATAAAGTCACAAAGCAAGGGCATGTCACGTATGTCACTATTTGTTTTTCGTCTACCGAAAATAAAAATAGTTTTTTCTTACAAATATCGAACATGTTAGTCGCATATTAAAAACTTGGCATCGGTTACTTTTGAAGTTATACTTCTTTAGGCGCGTTATGAAAAATTTATGAGAGTGAAATTTTACGATGCGTGCGCACCGTGACACAAAATTATGAGTATGGGCGCCGAGCGTGCGCGAGCGAGATGGGAATAAGATAATCTACAATTAAAAAGAAATAGAATATGCGTGACGTCAGCAGCTATGACAAGAATTTTGAATGGCCATAATGACATTTGTAGTACCTTTTAAACAAATAAAGGAGTTTTAATTATTTTTTCAAAGAAATTTAGCAATGCTTTTTCACAAAGACCTATTGTTACTTAGTTAAAAGGTTATGAAACCTACCTAGTTATTAAATTGAATTAATAATATAATAAAATAATAAATAATTATTATTATTAATATTAATTAATAATAATTGAATAATATACTAAATATTAAATACCTATTGTTAAATTATTAAGGCTAAATATTTAATATTAAAAAAAATAAAGAAAACCAAAGAAGTATAACTAACTTTTTACGCGCGTACATAAGTACACGCACCATTTTTTTTTTTTTTTTTGCATATGTTTTTATTATTAGTGTTGTCTCTTTTGTTTATCTTGAAAGTACGAGAGTGATACGGAAAAAAACGTATGTTTACGTAAGGGTCAGAACATCAGAAACTTTTACAGTTTTAAAATAGCCTTGTTGTCTTTTCCTTTTGAAATTTTGTTTCCAGTACCTGTTGGAAAATGCGAAGGTATCTCTAGTACAAATCTTTCCGGAATAAAAAATGATTTAACACGTATACTTCACGAGCCTCCCGCGTGGAGTATAGGTATCATGTGATGTCCAATTAAACGATACCGTAATTCTGTCATGATGCAGCGACGTGAATCAAATCAGTGGAAAATTATGAATTGTTGATAAGTGCAATCTACATTGGAAAGTCAATGAAGCTTACTTAAGAGTCATAAACACTCAAGTTGGCAATCGAGTGATATGAAATAATGGGATATAATATAATATTTCCTTTGATTAATCGTTGTTCATTATACTAGTAACGTAATTTTTATGAGTACTACTAATATAATGGTCCTGTGTTGATCGAAAGTTCCAAGTAAAATTATAATCTAATAAATTTATGATTCTATAGATTTAAACATGGTAAACGCTGTCATTCAGATTTGATTGTGCCACATTAATAATTTGAAAACGTATTGATGATGGCAGACTATAACGGTTAATTGGTTGGACAATATGAATTAATTATTCAACAACACGCATAATCCTTAAATATGGTTTTCTATAACCCGAATGTCCCTAATTTGAAAGGCCATTTATTAAACAAAAATATTGTTATCTATACACGCAACTATTGGATGTTGTTATTGTAGTATAAATTAGGTACGTATATGTTATGACTTTGTTTAGGAAAGATTACAGTATATTAAAATATTTAATTAGTTTTACAGATTTGTAAATAACATTGGTATATCACAAACTATATAATTACCTACATGCTTTATAGAATGTTTGATTATGAAATATTTCTAAGTCTTTATTTACACAGAATCACCTCCATCTTTGTAACTAAATAATAAATTTAATATTTTACTTTATTTATAACAAAATATGGCACTGACAAAATTGATCTAACAATAGTCCCCGCACTTATAGCCCCTGTGTTGTGGGTGACCAGATTACAGTTCTTCCGTATAATATAAGTTATAAATATATGTTATGTCATGGTTCTATTATAAAGGAATATAATAGAACCATTTAACCTGTTTATTAATATGTTTAAAATTAATAATTATTGATACAGTCTTGATTAAGATCTTTGAACCAAAACATAATGTGACATCATAAAAACAACTGCCCTTAAATTGACTGTTACTAAACCAATGTTCAATTCTAATTAACTTTCTATTAACAAAGCACAATTATTTACTTTACTTTATATACGCATTCAATAACACTGATATTTAAATTAACTCTTGTATAACTTTAAAAATAAACATGTATACAACATTTAACAACACAGTTTCATACTCGCGGCACCCATCTGTAATTATTTCTCTACTTAGTAATGGGAATAATGTATGAGCTAAATGCAGTTAAGAACATATAGGATTGTCGGAAAGTTTTTCTATAACGCGATGGTTGATATGTATAAGACGTAAGGATATTACATTAACGGTCTGTTCCGCAATGTACGGATAAGTTCTTCATAAGTTCCAATTTGCTTTTTATTACTTATTGATAGGTTAAACATTTTTGTTGCGTTTCACGACTGTCAGATAGCGCTATTCGTCACATAAAGTCCATCATAAGTTATAAGTCCGATGAAGTGTCAAATAGAACAATTTATCTAGCAAATAATTTATGCGTTGCATAGCTATTTGGTACTTTGGTACTTTGGTACTTAGGCAGTTTCTCCACTACTCCGGTCCGGCAAACGTTAATTACCGATCCGATTTAGAAACTCACAACAGTACTTACGTGCTTCTCCACTACTCCGGCATCCGGTTTTTAACGATCCGATAACTTGCTAGATCGGAACGCGGTGTTTTATCGGTCCAAGTATATCCAAGAGGTTATAAATTATTATTCATAGGTTTATTTATTTATAGTTAAATTATATCATTAAGTATTAGTGAACTATTTATTAAGTAGATTATAATATTTCAAGATAGCAAATTTAAAAAAAGTAATAAACTAGCCAGGCAATAAAATATTCAGAATTTAGAACGTTTTATTAATAAAATAAACTATATGGGTTTTAGTTAATATCAGTGTTTCATGATAAATATACAAGTATCGGTTATTGTCGGATCGGATATAGTGGAGAAGCGCAATCCGGCCTTCCGACATTTTTCTCATGACTCATTCCGGTATCCGACTCCGGACCGGAGCAGTGGAGAAAGGGCCTAAGGGTGACATTTCATTTGTCACTTATCTCTAAATACCGGTTAACGATAAAAAGTCGTTTTCCCGTAGCCTCTTTCTTAATCCGCTTTCCCATTAGTTAATTGCAATTTCCTCAATTTGCCGAATCAATGAAATCGCCATCAGTTTTTAAAAAGGAAATTAAGATTAGAATGAAAAATGAAAGTAAGGAAATGATTTATAAATCTGTATAAATTAAAAGTTCTTGATTGAAATTTTTGTTTATAGCTTTACAGTATTGAAGAATAATTAATATTTTACAGCTATGCTTGATACAGTATTCTACTTACAATAAATTTAATATAGGTATTATTTAATGAATGACTCGCTACTGAACGGCAGCCCCAAGTTGGGAAATGAGGTAAACAGGTCGGGCGATGATGGGATGAAAACCTCTCTGTCTGGACAAAATGATTGTATGCTCATATAAATGAAAAGACTTTGATAATGATGGTATAAATGCGAAAAGTACTTGTCTGTCATTTGAGTCTTTACATATTATACAGGGTGGCCAAAAAGTCGTGGATCAAACGCAAATAGGGGATAGATGAGGTCATCAGCGGCAAAAAATTGTTCTACGGGAGGTCTCTAAGGTCAACCCCTGCAGAGTTATGATTTATTTTGCGTTTTATAAGAAAATTGACTTTTTTTTACTAATTCTTCTTAAAATTCGAAAATATCTACATCCTGTATCTTTTTCATAATATCCACTAGATTGGTACTGATGAGTTCTTGCGTTAGACATACTATTTATAGTTGTTTATTGAGTGTATTGAAGATAATATTAAGTTATATGATATAATTTTTTTTCAAATCAAAACTTTTTGTTTACTTCGGACCCCACTGTGAAAAAAAATTACTCTACCGAAAAGTGACCCTGTATTACAAGTTTTGGCGCATTTTATAGGGATTCTGAAAAGGTATTACACGTAGCCATGAGTGGCTCTAATATCCTTCTAGGAAGAATTACAAACAACAATTGTGAAATAATTGTATTAAAACAATTATTTCTCAAAGGTTGTTTGTAGGAAACAAAACATTTTACAATAAACGCTCAAAATTCCTGCCTCTGACCATAATACTTAATCTGCACCGTATAATCAAATTCCTACATAACCCTCCATCTGTCCAATTTTTTTAATATAATCCGATTCACACAGCACTGGTCACAGGTAGGTAAATAATGTATCATAAGTCCGAATCGTTGTTGTTTTTTCGACCCTGTATATAATTACTTTAAATGTCAGAAGACAATGGATGCCAGAAGTTTTAGTAAATTAATTTTGGCAAAATTTAAATGATAGTAGTGAAAACTATGAACTCTGAAACTCTAATACGTAGTAAATTATATACATATAATGATCTGTGCATGTAGGAGATCAGTCTCACCACGATATAAATACTTGAAGGATTCTACGTGACTTTGAGGACGATGAGAAATACTAACAAGTCTTAAGAGGCTCAGCCAGTTAAGATTGATTTTCAATTTACAGCAAATCGTGCAATATCCATACTAATATTATAAAGTGAATAGATTTGTATGTTGTATGTAACAAATAAACTCAAAACAAATAATTTCAAAAAATTATTTCACCATTACAATAGATACTATCTTAGGTGTAATAATATAAATAATAGATTTATATATTCTATTTAAATAAAAACATAGCTGAGACAGGCCGCTAGTTATAACCAAAATATGTAATATATACCTAGTGATCTAAATTAAGTATTGGGTGGGAAATTCTTTAAAAAGTCTTTCACGCGCATTTCTCATTTGTATGTTTGTTTTACGGTTCATGCGAAACCGTGATAGATGAAAATTTACCATATACCGTTAATATCATATTTTATATGAATATGTGCAATTGGTCATTACTCAGTAACCTTTTCATACACAATGTTTCATATTCTAAATTCTGTTTGAAAATATCGTGTCGTGTGGGTCTAATAAAATGTATGTATTAAATAATCTGAGCAAAACTGAGCGTTATAAAGGTTTTTTTTGCGGCGCACCACCCGCTGATGTGGAGGTATTTTCGAACCAGTCGTATTGGTTAGGGTCCTTTAAGAAAACACCGTACCAATTCTTAAAGGGCTGGCAACGCGCTCGCGAGACCTCTGGCATTGACAGTGTCTATGGGCGGCAGTATCTAGGTCAGCTTCCTGTCGCTTTGTTCTATGAAAATAAAAAAAATAGTAAAAGTCGCTTTGAAAAAATAATTAGTTAAGTGTTTAAGTATTCAATATAAACCAAACCTAAAATATAACCTGATTTTAAATGAAAAATTTCTTAGCAGGAGTTGATATGGGAAATTGACATATACGGCAGCAATTTAAATAATTAATCGATAAATGTACTCGTATCTGTTTACATAATGCAAACAATATTATATCACTACTGAAGTGCTTATTATTCTACGAACACATAATTCAATTACTCTAAGACGTAATAGTAAATATTATCTGTTTACATCAATGGGAATATTATTGTCTATTTAATTAGATTGTTCTAGAAGTAATTTATCTATGTAAATGCGACGTAGATGACTCAATCGCAGCGCGTGTTCGCTATTTCCTGTGTTTATTTTGTGATTGTTATACCTATTGACCTATATGTTATCCAGATGGATTAGTACTCGTACTTAAGTTACAAGTAAATGGAGTTCTAATTTCAAAAATATCTTGATACAAATCTAAAAAATATACTATGACCATTTTAGATTGTTTATAGAGACAATAGAGCCTATACAAATTGTTATTTTTAATTCCTTTAAGTATGGGCTTTAAAAATACAAATTAAATATTCATTTCAAAAACTCCCAAAAACGCTTTTCTATGCAAGATGGCGTCGGACCAGTCTCCAATAACGTACCATGCCTGTAAGCATGTAAACGCACAAAAATAAGTGTTTTTTTTTTAAATAATTTTATGGCCTGGTAACAAGACCTTTAAGCCAAGTCTTATTTTCGGTCACTAAATTTCACTTGTTTTCCTTCATTTAATTTCACATGTTATTCTTATTCCAACATTCCACTTGTTTTCTTATATCTTCCCTACGGTATTTTGAACGTATTTATATAATGCACTATAACACTTTTTGTTTTTGAGCAAATCACACCTGGCGGCGGGAGGGATCACTAATTTCCATTATTTCACTTGCTAATAGTAGTCTATTAAAAATGAAAATTTGGTTTTGGCATTTAAAAAAGATATGATTCATATCTGCGATCTCGTTATTGCAGAAAGAGCAGATATTGCTATCTATAATATTAAGTTTTGCGAGGTGTGCGGGTGTACCAAAACAGTGTTAGGATTAGGCATATACAAATTATTTACAAGCATACTTCGTCGTCGCCGATTCGTCTAATCTGTGACTGTTTTGTGTCACGTGACTGACGTATGATAATATTTTGAAAAATTGATTTTTTAATTAAGTAATTTTTATTTATAAGTTATTTTAACGCTTTTTAAAGCCATGATTTTTACGGATCATTCTATGTTGCATTCGCTCGACTAGGCTTTTGTATTCCGTCATTCATTTCGGAGTTGACGAAGTTTTAGTTCCGGTATGTAATGGACTGTGTGAATGAATGTAAAGGGCAACAATAATTGTATCAGTTATATAATCAGATAAGTCTAAGAAAAACCAGAACCCGAAAATTACTTCTAAAACCACGAAACACACCGCGCTCGCAGAAATTATTTCTCATTAGGTAATTAGTTTCACAAGTAGACTAACCGATAATAATACAACCACAAAATAGAAGTCTAATCTTAGAAATTTTCGTGCCAATCTAAAGTCTTTTAATTTTGACTCTTTTAACTTTGATGTATATTTGACATTACTTCATTACAGTACTTACAGTACAAATATGATAATCAATGATTGTCGTAACATATTCTCATTATAGTCGTAAATTAAGATCTACCTTTGTCCCATTGAAAGATGACAGTTTTTATTGTAGGTACTGTTGTTAATGTTCGTTGCGTAATAACAATTGAAGTCAGTAATTGATGTTACGTGATCCTTCTCTAGCTGTTCCATAAAATTATTCAAATATCTTTTTATATAGCGATTAGATTATTATTATTGCGCACGTAAGAGCCGGAACTCATCCCATATATGGCTAGTATTTAAATAAACGTTTTTTGTTTTTTGTTGTCGTAATTATATTATGTTTGGATAGCAAAATTGTTGTGTTAAACTTGTAGGACTATACTACATAATATTTCTACATTTTCTGAATGTTTATTATCGATATGGCTGTCATAATATGTAATGCGTGGCATATATACAGCAGGATCGGCATATTAGTGTGATATGAGCATTCAAGTAGCTTAAAAAGCCGTGAAACGATAAAAAAAATTTATTTTGAAATTCCCCTTAAATAATTGTGATTATTAAGCGCGTTATAAAAGTCTCTTTTAAAACGTGTGATACTCGCGATACTATATTATATTTCCTGCGTCAATGCTGTTTTATGCTCCTAGTTCAAGTTCGAGGTGATCGGTCAGTTACGTCAACCGTAGTTCACTCGAGTTGAGATTATATGATTTATCTCTATGGTTAATCTTTAAATTAATTAGTTGATAAAGTGAAAGCATAGTGTCCCTCTATAATAGTTGGAATAGCTAAGCATGCTTAATGTTTTCTATCTATCTATGTCACTTACGATTTTTTACCGAAGGGGCCGCAGACTACGGATCTCCACTCGCAACAGTCCTGACACTCTCGCATCATCCACTTTCATGACATTCACCCTACAAACTCGTCGATAATGGATACTTTTCCCTTCTCTTTCTGTCCTGTTCCTTTTTTAAACCTTTGAAATACCTCTGTTGCGTAGATTTAAGTATTAATGTCCGTATCCAATACAATTTTAGGCAATATACAAAATATCGAAATCTAACCCTAAGCGTACACACTTATTCCATGTAAATACATATATTATTTACGTAAAAATAAAGGGAAATTGACAAAAAAGCCAACGATAGATTTTTGAAAAAATTTAAAGTGTATTTTGAATATGGTATATAAGTTGTCATCTAGGCAATAGAAAAGTCTAGAAATATGAATTGCAAATAGCTTTATATGTACTCAAATTGTGTACACTATCAACATGTTTATAAATATTAATATGAATACATTATGGAATATTACAGCATAATACGTTGCAATTGTAAACACAGTAGGTACCGTTGGCTTATGTAATACAATTTCATAGCTGTCATACGTTTTATCAAACAGAATATTTGATACTGATTGTTTGTATTTCCTATAAAAGGAATATATTTTAGTTTAATTATATTTGGTGTACCCTTTCTCGTTCACTTAATAAATTAATCACGATTTCGAGTGTAACATTATTATAGAAAACATTATTGTCTATTGCACGGACCGCTTCTGGTATTAATTTTTACCAAATTCGAAGGTTAAGACACTTCTTGTCTGAAAATGGCTTTGACACAGACGCAGCGATATATGTCACACACACACAAATTGCATGCAGACAACTATAGTGTATTATATTTAAAGTAATCTTTGGTATAGATTGTCAAAACAATAAGTTCCAGAGTAATGGAAAAATACTTATACATTAAGAAAACCTTATGATTATTTTGGGTTCTTTGAAAACATTTGCGTAGCCTTTTTCTCAAAGGGTTTGGCGATATTTTTATTCAGAATGGGTCAATGCAGCGTTAGCCTAAACCCGGATCAAGCCATCCTTTGATGTAAGTCGGTACCTGTTTAACGAGCAAAATCCTATTTAAGTTACAAAATGCCTAGAACATTAGTTAAAGCTCTTTTAAGAAATACTTTGTTCGATTGAACATAACTAGTATACCAGATTATATAATTAATGAATGAATTTATGTAAATATTCTGTAGTGTTTATCTTTTCAGTTTATATTTATACTGTCATTAATTCCTATTACGATTTTTAGTACTCTTTTCACGTTTAATATTATAAAGCTTATGCGTTCTCCTCTTATATTTCTCACTTCTTTTGTTTTTATCTATAATAATAAAATTAATTTAAGTAATACAACTTCTTTCGTTATACTGTAAGTGTAAAATAAATCAATTATACAGATAAGTATTTAGGCTGTCAAATATAAATAAGTAATTCATCTAAATCTATAATTCTTGAGTAGGCTTTGCCTGTTGCTTTCTCAGTCTCATGTTTGATGGATGAAGATGGGTTTATGGTGAGTCTTGATTTTTGAGTTCGAGAACGCAGATCTATGATGTAAATAGAAGCTTTTGAATTTTGATTTTGATATTATGTTATCAAAAAATATTAATTAAACCATATAGTATTTTATTGTAATATATATGTACTAAAAACGAATAAACTAATTATTTTATTTCATGTTAGCCCATATTAGCTAAAGAGCACTCCAAATCTTGAAACTTTTAATTGTAAAATTGTTGTACAAAAACTCTGGAAAAGAGATCCTTCTAGTATTGTCTTTATACAGACAATACTAGAAGGATTTATTATGAATGATGCTGCAGATGTTAAAAATTCTTGAATAGAATAGTTGCATCATTTAAAATATAGCCGCGAGCGTAAACACGTAACTCTGTAAGTAAATTGAAAAGAAAACGCTATATGAGTTGTAATACTTTTGTGTATTTTTTTCCTAGTATATGTAGTTGTTTCCTCTTTTATTATATTTTCTATGGTTTTAATTTTAAAAACGTAGTGAATGCTCACATATACATATTTATATAATGTAAATAATAAAATAAAATAAAAATATGTCATTAAAATGTTGACCTATTGCATAATGGTCAACATTATAATGACGTATTTTGTTACCTAAAACCTAGTAGGTACGTTATTGTATCAATAAATAATTAAGGTTCTACTATATTCAAATTATTTTAGCCCTTATGAAAATACACGAGGGCTTGTTGTATTAATGATAAAATAATGTTAGTACAAATATTCATAAGATACTAGCAAACTCGGCGAACTCCGTTTCGCCACCAGATGGCTTCGTTTTATGTAACATTTCGATTGGTGATCCCGCTTTTCTGTTGAAATTTTTCCTGAATTTTCTTTGCTATAAACCTCACGGAGCCCGAGACCTTTCCAACGAATGCAAAACCGTGGAAATCGGTTTTGCAGTTATAGCGTCAGGAAGGAAAACCCGACTTATTTTTATATAGTAGATTTACTATGCGAGATTGTTTTTTAGTTCGTTATCTGAAATATATACAAAACTAACCAAATAGCAACACTACAATTTTATTTTAATTTATTCATTATAATGCTGATTATTTTAAGCGTATTTTATGTACATTCTGATATTCGTGGAATACTCTAAGTATCTATAAATTTTAAGTTAATAATATTTAAAAGTTTCAGCAGTGTTGGCCTAGTGGCTTCAGCGTGCGACTCTCATCCCCGAGGTCGTAGGTTCGATCCCGGGCTGTTCACCAAGATACTTTCTTTCTATGTGCGCATTTAACATTCGCTTGAACGGTGAATGAAAACATCGCGAGGAACCCGACATGTCTTAGACCCAAAAAGTCGACGGCGTGTGTCAGCCACTGGAGGCTGATCACCAACTTGCGTGTTAGATTGAAAATTGATAATGAAATTGATTCAGTAATCTGAGGCCTAAACCTAAAGAGGTTGTAGCGCCATTGATTATTATTATTACTATTTAAAAAGTATGCCAATTTCATTCTTTACAACTTTATCTATTTTCCTCCAAAACCATCTATTACTATCGATACATCCATAAAGTATTATCTTTATACCCGATATTGTTCGTTTATTACGCCATTAAATTTTATAGGAATCATCGCTGTTAGTGTTAGTAAAAGTGCAATAATCATGGACCTCATTGTTAAGGAAAATAATACTAATAAAGGTCTTACACAAAGATAAGAACACTGGGAAGATATTTTCATAAAAAAATATTATTAGGGAAAAATGTTCGAAAATAATTTGTCTCGCACATAAGCATTTAAACATGTCAGCAATTTTTTTAATAGTTAATTTCTTTTTTATCTAAATAAAAAAAGTGTTTAATTAAATTATTAAAATATTATCAGTGTTTAATAAAAATCGTTTGCAAAAATAAATTTAAAACTAACACGTTAAAAAGGACGTATGTAGATATAGTAAGTAACTCAACACTAAATTAAATATGTTTTAAATTAATAATGTGACTTTTGTTGCTCATACAAACTCAGTATCAGAGGTGGTAATAATAAAATATATATTATATAATGATCCAAATCAACAGAAGATTTCGTCATAATAATAGGTTTGGTCACAATATGATTTATTGCTTTTATTAAAAGATAATATTTACATAAATTATTTATTATATATATTAATTTCGTTATTAGTAAAATTTGTATCAATGCTGACAAGCGTTTTTTAATAAATAAAGCTAATAATCTTGTCTACAAACAATGACATGACATAATAATTTTAGAGATAACGAAAACAAACTGTAATCTATAATTTTTCCTATTTACATAAAAAAAACTCCGCTATTTCGTAATCTGTCATGAGTACCATTCATGACTCTATGGAATATGGAAAATCCAAGTCAATAGAAGATAACAAAGTTCAATATACATAAACACGTTTGAAATATATTAAATTTATATTTTTAGTTAGTTTTAAATTTTCTACCTATTAATTATATTTTATTTTAATCTACTACCTCTACTCTGTATAAAAAATAACCAGTGGTGATACAAGCCAGCAAGTTGGTCTTAGATTAATTTGTCTCAGATTTGTCTGTTACGTACTATTTTTTTTAGGTCGCCCGTTGCCTAATAACTTATTTACCGTAAGTATAATTATGTGTTTTATGGCAATGAAGTAACATAAATAATAAATAATTAATTAATTTTCTGAATAGACAAGTAGGTGTTCAGCTTCTGAGACCTTGGACAGAAACATTAATAGATGCACAGTGATTTGAACGCACGACCTCAGGCATGAGAGGCGCACGCCCAAGCCACTAGCCAACACCACTTTCATAGATCTATAGCATTCAATATATGTAATATCAAATGCTTTCCATGTGTAACTGCTCATGGTATGTAAACATATGTAGCTACGTGTAAATAACGTGATGCTCATAAAACGAAATAAAAGGTAGGTAAACAAGATATAGACCCGCTCCAGACGAGTTATAGTCGATTCAACTCAGCGCAAACCAAATAGCTATCTCATAATTCTCATTTCACTTATCTTAACTTTATTTACTCTTCAAACAAAAGAATACTGTTCACAAGAGAAACAGTTTACAGGGGATAAATTGTTGTATTTTGCAGACTGTATTTTATGTTTCCCTCTTACTAATTGCCTCTATGGGCACGTGCGCGTAAAGTGCAAAGTTTGCACACAACCACAAACACTCACACATGTACAATCGCGTCAATACGACAGCGCAAATCGTATATAAAAGAACATTACATAAATTAAAATCATAAAAGCAAACGCTACGTGCATTACTTGTTGCCAAATTTGAATTTCGAATTACTTAATATTTAATAATATTCCCCTACCGCTAAATTGAATTAATTGATCTCGATATGGACAAAAGGCAATTAATCGGTAGTGCCACGAGGTACTTGGCGGGAAGGCATGCAGTCCAGACTGTGTACTGGAGAAAGTCAGCCCACGGTGGTAATGGGCTTGTCAAAACTACGAAGACAACTTTCTTTGGGAAGAATGAAGGCCCCAACAAAGTGGATTCAGCAGAGATGTTTACACGTGTCAGAGAAAGATACGCGTGAAAAACTTAAATTTGTTGTGATATGGTCTGTTATGGTATAGTGTGAAAGATATTCAATCTAGGTATATTGTGTGTAAGGATTGTAAGATATTAACGAGAGTACTTGAGTAGTACAGTATTTTTGATGTGTTTTATAATAGTGTTTCAATGTTATTTATTATGACAATTTAATATATAAGTGATGTAAAATAAAACATACTAACTTTATTTACTTGTGTATATTTCTTTTACCAATCATAAACACAACTCAATGCATATTTTCTACTTTATAATTTAAAAAAGTCTTATCAAAGTCTTCAAAACTCTCACCAGTAAACACCCGTCGTTTGTTGTTCTTGTTTCTTAAAACAAAATTTCACACAATGACAGAAAACAACGGAGAGTTGCATACCTGTGTACGTGTGCGCATCACAGAATCGCTGACTTTAGCTAATTATGATGGGTAAGAAAGGCGTGTTTGTAGAAGGATGGAATGTAGCTGTACAACGTGGCAGGCGAGTATTACGACTGTGCAGGTCTTTTGCCTCTGTTTGTTGTCAACGATCAGATACTAAGTACATATATTAATAAACAGAATACCACAAACAATGTTCGATATGGGACTGACAGCCAACCTTTAGTAACACCAACAATTAAAATGTATTAATAACAACAAACCACAGATAATATTATCTTATTACCGAACTTGTTGAATACATTTTCATTTAGTTGTTCAGGTATACGGAACCCGACATACCTGTACTCGAAGACATATAAGCTCTTATGTTAAATATAATGTTGAATGTTTAAAAAAAATTATTTCTCATTACAAAAATATATTTTTATTTACATGAGAAATTTAATATAATATACGAACGAGATACGCGTCGCCATCTCAATTTTAGTCTACTAGGCTCATTGCGATATGTATCTTTAATACCCTTTTGAATTGATTAAACACGCTAATATGACGATTTTAGAGGGTAATTGATTAAATAATTGCAATTAATTATTAAGTATAAGAGAATTCTATAAATATTGAATTTATTCGTCATATCTCTCTCGTTTGAGCGGTTTTTGACGAAACAATAATTGTTTTTAAATGGTAGGCATAGAAGGCTGATCACTTTTCAAAACATAAGCAGTGAAACTGCGAACTATGCGTCTTTAACGTGTTTCTTTTGGGATAGTGTTAAGGCATTTCAAACAAAATATACGTAATAATTACACGTACAGATTGTAGCGCTTTTGGATTTTACTAATGGAGTATAATGTTTGAACTTGTTTCAGTTTTTATATTTTAGCATAGCTTAATTTAGAGCAGTGTTGGCCTAGAGGCTTCACCGTGCGACTCTCATACCTGAGGACGTAGGTTCGATCCCCGGCTGTGCACCAATAGACTTTCTTTCTATTTGCTCAATTAACATTTGCTCGAACGGTGAAGGAAAACATCGTGAGGAAACCGACATGTCTGAGACCCAAAAAGTCGACGGTATGTGTCAGGCACTGGTGGATGATCACCTACTTGCCTATTAGATTTAAAAATGAACATAAAACAGATTCAGAAATCTGAGGCCAAGATCTAATTTATTTAATATTTATAGCTTTTCAATAATGTTCTTGCTCACCTTCGTTACCCTTCGTTTTAAGGCGACTAAATTTAGATGCAGCCGCGATATCATTATATCCATACATTTTCCAGGTATTTCAATAACCTACCAACTATGATAGGTATAAAATATGCGTTAGTAAATTATGGTCGCATTAAAAAACGATTTGGTAGTCCATTGGCATGATGAGTATCCCGGTTAATCGCAGAGGGCTCTGCGGTCTGTGGTCGGAATAATCGACCCATTCACAACCATAATTGCATTCATACGATCCATTTAACATTTTTGCATTCGTTTTCATTTGTATTCATTCATTTTATTTGGTTTTCAGGGAGAAATTGTTTTAATAAAAGTCGCGGTACAGTTCTATTTTTCTGTTACCTGCTTGCATTTTAAACTTCTTTATTGGTCTAGGCCAGAGTTCCCCAAACTTTTATGTGCCGTAGACCCCTTGCCTTGTTTTTCCGTGTTGGGTAGACCCCCTACTTACCTGATATTGATTTCCTGTAAATTCCTAACTGTAGTAAAGTTCAGTGTTAAAAACTTAAAGTAAAAACACATGTTAATTTATACATTTATTAATTGAATTTCAATTACAACTACTCAAAATAAAATTTTGTATCTTTATATAAAATATATGTAGCATTAAATATCCATAATATAAAATAACATAAGCAATAAGTCAATATAATGTATATGTTTTGATTATAAGATAGTATGATGTAAGTAAATAGGTACTATCAGTGTATGTGTTGAGATCCACTATCGTGGACCCCCATTTTCATTTCATGGACCCCCAAATTTTTTTTCGCTGACGTAGACGCCTTGCAGGTTGTCAGAGACCCCTAGGGGTCTATATAGACCACTTTGGGAATCACTGGTCTAGGCCCTTGACCCTAGACTCTAGGGTTTAGTCATGAAGTCTGGGATCCAATTCTGGGTGGAGCTAAAAAAATAGGCCATTGCGATTTAAAAAAACTTTTAATTCTAACGTACGATTATGTAAAGCTAATGGTATGTGCCTGCTTCGTAGTACCACTTTCGTGTAGGACATCCGAGGCGGATGGATCGAAGTATGAGAGTTATGGAATAGACTCAATGTGGAGTATACTTGTGTCATTGCGCTTGTACACTATACTGTATATATGTAACAAGTAAGCACCTGGGGCCGACCGAGAACTTAAAATACTTATATAACGCACATTCTAAATTATAAGTATGGTCAATAACATTATAAATAATCATTGAAGCAAACTAAGGACGGGTTAACAAACTCGCTATTTGAATAATATTTCTTATCTTTGTAACCTAAACTATTCATATATTTTCGTTAATAATTTTAGGTTTGGCCTTCGTTTAATAATATTTTGATTATATTTAAAGGTAGACACAGACAATCACAAACGGTTATTTCTAGAACATTAATACATGCATGTATCTATAAAAAATTATGATATTTAATCAATTCATCTCTATAAAATTTTATTTGTCTCAATTATGTTTTATGATGTTCTACGAAATTCTTTGTGCACAAACTGACAGCACAAACAAATGTAATATCTGAAATTTATTTGATTTACTTTCAGCCAGAAATTATACCGTATTTTCAACCCTAAGTCAATATAAGTATAGATAGGTAAATAGAAACTTAAAAATAACATTAGTCATAAATTTCCTGACAGGTGACTTTGGACGACTTCTTATCGCAATATAATTTAGCTAGTTTTGCAATAGCACTTAAAACACTGTTGCTACCAGCTCGAGTTCTGCTAATGGATAGTCTTTTTACGTCAGCAAACAATGCTACCACACTACAAAAGTGGGACAGCCGCGGAAACATTGGTAACGCATTACTATATTGAATCCATATTGCGATTTATGCCCTTTGCGTAATCGAGGGCGGGTGCAGTGGGTCATGACCACCCGGTGACCGGGTCTCACTTTATCGCAATTTTTAAATGAAATTCATAAGTTTTTTTTTTCCTTTATGGCTCTGGCACGGTTTGTGCATTAGCCAGCGTCAAGTAAGAGATTTTTATAATTCGTGCTTGTCTTACAAAATTCGACCATGTCCTCAATGTACGGTTTAAGCAATCGCCCGGTACCGCACAACCCTCCCAAAGGCCGAGAACAGATTTAAATTAAATTAAAACTTGCCCTCGAACCGGGAATCGAACCCGGTACCCCTCACCTAGCCGCCACTTAATAAGACCGTTAGGCTATGAGGCCCCCTATAAGTCATTATTTACAGATAAAATATAAAATCGATTCAAAATGGCCACTTTCTTAGACTTCCTTATTCGTAAAAATAAAATTGTGTCTTTGATACAAATATTGGCATTAATAATAACAAATTTATTTTGATCCGATAAAGTCAGATAAACCATCAGCTATAAAAACAAATACGTCAACTTGAATAATTTTAACAATTACGCAGCAATCAGCAATAAAGCGATGTCATTCGTGTGGTTAGTCAGTGTTGTAGCTGTGAGCGCTAGATAGCATATATCGCTTTAATGACGCTATTATGATCCCAGAGCGGTTTTATTGCGTAGAACTTGCGTAAATTTTAATATTTTGACTGACGTATTCAAACACAATAATATTTTTGTATATAATAGTTAAAATGTTTATCGTTGGTAGCAGTACCCAACTTTTCGATATGGTAGTTTCAATATAAAGTATTCGAAAACGATCGTAATTATTTTTTAGTTCCCGATACGCTAATATATCGGTAACAAAATATTGCAAAAGTATATTGAAGGGGCAATGATTGATTGATGTCTTTAAAGGACGGTATCGAACACCGACTATAAAAGCCCGTATATGAGTATAAAACTTGTAATTATTTTTTTTCATCATTATACATATTTTGATGGTTAACGGTACTGTAAATAAAGATTCAAGCAAGTATACGTTTATCCAATAATTAAATCGAGAGTTGTGGAAGCCCTGTTATAGGTTTTGGCCTCAGATTGCATTGCTCGTTTCTTTGTTTTTTTTTATGTAGACAAGTAAGTTGTTAATCAGCCTTTTAGGTCTAACATATACTGCCGATTTTTGGACCTGACGTTCCGGTTACTTCACGATGTCTGATTTTAGCGTAGGAGCAAGTAAAAGTTTATTGTGCACAGCTGTGATTTGAAGGCACAACCTCAGGGTTGAGAGTCACCCGTTTCATCCACTACGTTAACACTTAGGAAATTCTACCCAAGGATAGAACACAAATAGTATTATAGGTAGCACATGCCATTTAAAAGTTTTATAAAGTTCTTTTGAACTTTTTGCTACGATCACTCAAAGCAGCTGTTTTATGAAGAATATTTCAGAATGCCGTGAATTTATTTTATCTTTCTAGTGTGAGAAAAACGGGAGCAATATTGTATTAAAATTGCTGAGAAACTTTATATTTGGTACAAAGTTGTGATAACTTTTATTTTCTGAGATTTTAATTTATAAAATATTGCATGGCTTAGATAGGTCTTATCAAAGTTAAGATCTTTCTTAAAAGAAAAGTAATACTTGTAGTTTATGATCAAAGCAGAGTTCTAGAAAAAACTAGCTCTAATATGGATGCGGTAAGATCCGCAATAAATTGTTTAACTAAAAATATTTAATATATACCTAATTTAAACGTAAACAAACAGATCTACGTAGGTGACGTATACAGAGGTGAAGTCGGAGCAATGGCGTTACTGTCAGATGTCATTGTCATTATATGACACAGGGCTTATAAACTGACAACGTCAAAGTCAAATCAGTTCAGTTCAAAACAAAATACTAATACTTTACGTAGTATTTACGAATATTGCTATATCTATAATCACAAAATATGTTGAAAATATTGGCAATAATTTTTAAATTAAAAGTTGAAGTACATGTTCATGATTTTGTTTAACAAAGAATTATAATCCTAACATAATATGTAAAGTTCATTTTATTAAAGGAATAATACAAATGATATGTTAACTTTTCACGTTAGGATTTTGTGTATTCAGGCTGTTCTTATCCAAATATTGTTAGGATTTTGGTTAATAAGGGGGTATTAATTAATTTTACTATGGACTTTATAATACAATACGTTAAGTAAATTTATAGAAGGGTAGCTATGGCTCTTTTACGTTAGCTGGATTTAAAAAATAATATCATATTAAAGTTACATTTTCTAAATTCCTTTTTACATTTTCGACTCAGAGGATTTTTCACTTGCATTTTACAAGTCCTAGCTAGATGCCGGATTCAAAGCATAATATGTATTTCGAATTTTATATTTGGATCAGAATATTATATTAAATTTTTCCTTTTTGATTAAAAATAGAAAGCTATGTATTTATTTATTTAACACTTCGTTGCAAAAATCAGTACAAACTATAATAATTAAATAATGAGGAAGCTGTCTAATAGCTTTCAAGCATTCTCCTTCAAGGCCAGGAATGAAACAGTATTTTTAAGTAATATAACAATTTTATATAATAAATCTGGTTACACCTTACATTGAACTATGAACTATTTACATTGAATTTTGTTACATTTTCAGGTTGTAATGTACTGGAAATAATTGGACGCAGACTTTATACTTCCAAAAACATCGCTTTGTTAAAGAAAAATTATACTACAACAGATAAAACACTTTGTTTTAACATATAAAAGTTCATCTTGTATATTAACATAACACGACATAACACGTATATTTAAAATAAAATAATTAGATGTAACCAATTATATGCAATGCAACTTAATCACAGCTATGTAAGCTAATGGTGATAATGAACGTTATAATGAGGCAACTAGAAATGCTTTGTATGTTCACTTCCATTCCATTAGCTGAGCTATTGTTGCAATAATTCACACACATTCGCTGATGTCACGGGTTTGCAGTAATTAAATCGTCTGTGAGATCTCTCCGTTTGTTATTACTTAGCACTCCTAATTGTTACATTATCCGATACCAATTATCTTACTTTATACTTTAGAAATATGTATTTGTCGTTTATTAATTATAATTAACATTTACTAATTATAGTTGTTTGCAGTTTCTTCAATCATTATTATTGTTATAAGTCGGACTAATATAATATATTTAAATCTTGGCGATGGTGGACGAAGACCATACATCACACAATTCATTTCAGCATTAATAATAATAACATTAAATAAAATCCATATGCCAATACTAGTAAATAGAAACATTGTATTAAAATGTAAAAGCTGTCTTACATAGAGATGTATGGCTTATATTCGCCACATGAATATACTGTTGCTCTTTAGTTTTCACTTCTTGACAGGCGCCAAGATTTTGTCGATACAATACCAGAGTTATCCAATGCACGTAGTTCTAAATCTAAACGGAAACTATGCTTTATAAAGTGACATAAATCTTATATAAAATTGAATATCAGGTTCATAAGAAAACTTTTAAATATTATATGTAAAATACAGTTCTGCGTCATATTTAAATTAATATTTTTTTCATGTTTAAAAGGTTGTGTTGGAAAATAAATAATTTGTATAAAGTGAGTTAAATAATTTTTCTTAAGACAAGAGACTTATAAATTACGTTACTTTTTAATATCTTGTTTGCTCCACGATTGTTTGTTTTGTGATAAAACTGATATTAGGACATGTTACATAATGGTTTATTGAACTGTCTACGAAACATACGATATTTCAACAAATGTTTATCGAATTTTATACAATGTTTGTTTACATTTTTAAAATTCTTTGGAACTGCTAGAAGCGCAGTTCTCCGAATTAACTACAAGGAGTGTTCGGAGAAGTTGTATAGACTAAATCGGCAGTAATTTTAGCGTCGCGGAAGAAAATGAATGTCGTCTAAAGGATCACAAGTGTTTTAAGTGCAATCAAACAAAAAAAACTTTGCCAAGAAAGAAAGCAAAGTTGTGAGTAATTGTAAATTTTTACAGTGCAACCTTAATTATTTTATGTTATACAAAATATTTTTAATAAAACAAGAAATAATAAAGTTTATATGTTTGTATAGAATAACAGCAGGATATTAAAATTATGATCAGAATGTGTATACAAGGTACTATCCTAAAAACATAAGGGTCAAATTGCTGACAAACAAAACCCTAAATACACAAAGTTCATGAAAAATGACCTGTTCATAGACAATAACATTAATATTTTCCTGAAACATATAGCAAGTCAAGAATAGGAAACGGAAGTTTCTTGCTAGAAGCTAACATCAATTTCCTATTTCCCTATCATTTGTTATAAGCTTATATTAGATGTCATAGTTCTGTTTTTCAGCAAATTGTGAATGAGGAAAAGTCGTACTTCATATTATTACACTATTTCATACATCGCTAAATTTATGATAGCTCTTTTGTTTGTCAATACTTTATAGTTTATTATTTATTGATGTGTGTTCAGTTCGAAGTATGTGAATATTTGTAACAGAAGCTTTCTGGAATCTTATCACGTAACTTTTCGAACACAAATATTTATGACTGAACTAGGTCGTAACGAATTTCTATTTAAAGTTCCTCTTATTTCTATAAAAAAAGCTATTTAAAATGGGAGAGTTGAGATGAAAAACACAGCACTTTTTACCTTCCAAATATATAAAAAAACTTATGCCTTGAAAATTTCTGTAACATACAACACGAATAATAAATAATAACGGTAAATACGGTAATATTAAAAAAGTTATTCGAAAGTAAATATTCAAGTTCAGTGAAGTGTAATCTAAATAAAGTTTCAATGAAACTCGGCACGTTTAAGTCAAATATCAGTGACAAAATTATCTCAACGACAGCTTTGATGTTAAAGTTTGAGATAACAAACTTTGGACCAGGTAATGTTGTCTATTGCTAAATCAAATTGAGTAACGATACTCTGTGCCACTGGTTAAATCTGTCAGAGATCTAAAACTATTATTCCAATAACATTGATAATTGCGGAAATTATTATATAATCAAGTGGAATTACAGCATATGAATGTTGGCTTACGATTGGTTTTATTTCTCTGATTTATTGATTATTTGTTTAGACAGGTACGTGATCAGCCTACATATGTTTACAAATACGTATACATTTTGGGTCTAACATGCCGGTTTTTCACAATGATAATCTTCAACACAGGAGCATCGCATAGAAAGGAAGCATTACCTACCATTAACAAGCTATCTCTTCAAGGCAACCGTCAAGAAATTATACTTAAGATAAAGAGAGTACGGGAAAAATTGAGATATCGTCAATTTCAGATACGTGTAATTGAGGTGTGGTTAAGATACTAAGGGTCTGTTTCACAATGTACGGATAAGTTCTATATAAGTTCCAAATTAGCTATTTATTACTTATTGGTAGGATAAACACTATTGTTGCGTTTCACGACTATCAGATATCGCTATTCGTCACACAAAGTCCATCAAAAGTTATGAGTCCGATGATTGTCAAATAGCACAATTTATCTTCCAAATAATTTATGTGTTGCATAGCTATTGGGTTCTTTAACTATACATTGTGGAACAGACCCTTAACCTCAATATAGTGCTTTATTGTTGGAGGTAATATGTTCATCGGATGCAGAAATTTGTCTTAACTTTGTTGGTACATAGTTTCAGTTAGGTATAACAGGTTTAAGTAAAAACAGAACAACGCATAACAGAATGTAGTAGTGACTATAATTAGAACCTTTTTCACACAAACATTGGTATATGTTATCTAACTCTAACCCAAATTCATACAGGGATAGGATGGCTTAAACAAAATCACGTTATCATTAGCATAAAAAACAATAAAAACAACGAGTGCAATTCAATTCAATCAACATAATTAGCAATCGTCCTGTTATTATCGCTTAATTTAAAACAATTATTTTAATGTTCCCTATATTGTATTCAAGTTAAACATATCAATTAGTCGCTGGAATATTGTTACTGAATCCTTTGATTTAATTGAAAGTAAGAAATTGTATTAAATTTGTTGTTTCCGACGTGGTAACCTCCGTAACTTCTAATAGGGTAGACGAATTTATATCTCGTCTGGTTTTGTAACAAAACTGACGGTTAAGCCTGTTTCTCAATTCTAGTGTCGTGTATTCAAACGACTTGACTTTGATTTTGACTGTGCATCAATGACTGTTTTCGTAAGTGCAATTAACACATCCGTATGGTGAAAATAAACATTGTGAGCAAACCAATACGTTTAAGTATGTCTAAAATGTATTGAAGTTTATTAAGCGCTAGGTGTCGACTCCGACCATTCGGCCTAAAAATCGTGTGACAGAAATGGAAAATAACTTTTCCCTATAAAGAAACAAATGCAGAATTTTGAGACCATAACAATTTAAACGTTGCAGTTACGTCAAATAAAGATGATAAATTATGTGATTCCATCAGAAATTTTGATTTTCTTAAGCATTTTAATTGTCAATCACGAATACAAAAGTGACGTTTATGAATAAAATGAAATCGTTCTTGATAATCCCAAGTCTTAACGTTGTGAATATAAAAGAATTGAAAACGTGACTCGTTTACGGGTTGTTAAAATTTACGCTCAGAGCAACAGCGGTAAGCCCGCGAATACCGAATTAATTGTATAGGTAATTTAACAAATTTTGATTTAAATAAAATACAAAATTCCGACTGCATATTTTGAGCTAAATTTATGAAAAGGAGAAAAGTGAACAGGTGGATAAAATCTGCATAATTGCTGGAACATTAATCTATCTAGGATATCATAACGCATGTTTTTTTTTACAATTTAATGTAGCCATTTCAATACAAATACATTAAATTGTAAAAAAAACATTGGCGCTACAAGCTCTTTAGGTCTGGGCCTCAGATTTATGAATCTGTTTCATGATAATTTTTAAATCTAATAGGCAAGTAGGTGATCAGGCTCCTGTGCCTGACATACGCCGTCGACTTTTTGGGTCTAAGACATGTCGGTTTCCTCACGATGTTTTCCTTCAGCGTACGAGCAAGTGTTAAATGCGCACATAGAAAGACCATTGGTGACCACTAGGCCAACACTGCTCAGTTATTTATAAAAATGAATTTATAGAATTATAACCAAGCTTTAATTAGTACCTACTTATGTATATATACGTATATAATCAATTAAATGCTATAGTAAAGCTCATAAATTCTAAGTAAAAAACAATTTTAAATAAACTAAACGTATTTATGACGAATTGTAACGTTATAGATAAGTAAACCTGGTAATCAAAGTGTTGGCTTCATTCGAGGAGAGTTGGAGATTCTCATCTAAGGTCATAGGTTCGTTCCCCGGCTGCGTAGAAATAGACACGCATACTCACTCGTATAAGGAATCTGGCATGTCCCAATTCCATTGCCTCGGATCCAATATTCAATAATAGTGACGTTTCATATTATGTAGCTGCCATCCAGTGTAAGATTTTTTGAAGTGAAACTTCTTTATCGGCGTTGGAAAAAAAATTACCGTCACATTTTTTATTATTTATTACCTGTTTATTATTTATTATTCGAAACTTAATATTTTAATGACAATTAAATTCATTAAATCCCTAACATTTAGATTTGTATAAATATGAACAACACTTAAAGATTAGTTTGCCACAGAAGTTTCACGTCTGACATGTGTACTTTGTACACACACTTTTTTTTGTATAAACGATCAGTGATTCCTAAGAAGTAGGTACTATTTAAAAGTTATATAATATAAATATTACCCACATCTTGTTCATGTACTCCACGAAATATTCTCTATTTAGTCAAGATTAGGAATCTCGAAAATGAAGTCAAACATTCAAACAAACCTACGATATAATTCATGGCGGATTGCCTCGAACGTAAGAAGCTTATGTGTTGAGCAAATATTAAAATTAACAAAACCTACTTTGGGATACGTATAATTTCCAGTCTGCTTATTTAACAATGATTTCTTAATTGTACCACAGAAAATAATGTCTGATATTGATTGGTGAACCTCTCTCTCATTTATCTATGGTATTTCTACAATTCGAATTTATAAAAAAACATTATCTAATAAATAAACCAATTACAAAAGTCACTTAATACTTCTGTTTATATCTATATACATATACTTATAAGTATATGTTCTTGGCAGCACACTAGAAACTAAATTAAGCTACAGACTACCTTATAATATATTAAAAAATCACATAACCAAAATCACAAATACAAATATGTACATACATATATCACTTTTCTATAATAGAACAAATTCATCAAAGAAACGGATGCAAACTTATTGTAGATTCAAATAGCCAAGACCAAAATGTGTATGAAATATACAATATAATAATCTAATATTTAAAATTCTCGTGTCACAATGTTCGTTCCCATACTCCTATTCTTATGAAATATTCAGTAAGTCTGATAATCGGATATCTATTATTTATCCCCCTAAATTTTAAGGGTGGTCCACCCCTAAATTTTTATTTTTATTTTTTAGACAAAAAAAAATAGTTTTTATTTTTGTATGATACAGCATACAAAAATACATACAACCCTTAATTTACACCCCTCTACGATCAACCCCTATTTTTAATTTGTTAATTACAAACTTATGACTTGACCTCAGTGGTATATATAGAGAAAAATTCACATAAAAAGTTTTCATTCCGAAAAACCGAACAGTCTATGGGGTAGCATAGCAAAATGTTCCATGTTGGTATGTACAAAAAATGTAAGCTAGGCAAATTAAGGAGAAACAAAGTTCTCGGGGGCAGCTAGCATAATATAAGTAACACCTGCACTATTTTAGATGCTTCACACCTCTTGCAACTTCCTACTAAACACGAGTTTCTAAATACCTTTGAACCTCAAGCGCACGTTAAATTAAATTAACCTTACCAACATCTAGCTTGTAGAAGTATTTTAGAAGTTTGATTATTATTTAAATTAAAATAACTAAAGACGTGATACTTGTTCTGTAATAATCCCTTTCCTAAGAATACAATTTAAGTGAGATTGATGTTTACTCAAAACTAACCAAAGAAATCATTTGTTGTTCTGTAGGCTGCCGATTCGGGTCTTACAATTTTTTGTATTAACAATCATAAAGATTTTAACAGTATTAAGGATATTTTTAGCTATTATGAGATCAATCCTCTAAAGTCTAAACCCTCACTGAAACTGCGAAGGTTCCGTCTTAAAAAAACGTAATTGTAAAAAATAGCTTATATAACTTAAGTTATGAGTTTTTAATCCAGGCTTATGTCCTAGGTAGTCTAGGATTTATGAATGATAAAACCCTCTAGTATAAAAGTTTTTTAAACATTTTACGTTCAAATTTATAGCATAAAGTACGTAAAACAACTCCCACTGTTAGCAATATGGATATTAATTCATACTTGGCAATTTTTATTTGTATGTTACAAACGCGTGGGCAAAAACACATAAATGAAGCTAGTAATTGCGAAAGCACGTACTCATTCATAATGATTTCATAAAAAGCATATATTGCATGCTGTCGTAGTCTAATGGTTATCATGTGATTCTTAACCCTAATGTGGTACTTTTGAACCCTTGCTATATGTTTTACCAACCAATGACTAGGTTCTTTGTGTGCAATTTAGATCCGAAAATCAACAACGGGTATTATAGGTCTACAAACACATATATACCTATTTAATTCCTTTCAATTATTACAGAACAATGAATATAAAATATATTACATATAACTTGTGTTTCGCAGTTTTCTAGTTCCTTAGCTATGCAACCAACCAAACAAAAATTCTTAAAAGCTTTTAAATCAATGTCTCTCGCCAAGTTAATTTATGTACCAGGAACGTTCAATCAATTTTAAACACAAGTCCTTACAGCATTTTAAATTTGTTTTAAACATTACAGTAACAGATTTTGTAGCGTAAATGTTTTTGGCTAGACGTCATCGATTGCATTTACTCCCGATCAACTTATCTGTGGTCATTACGACAATGTATGAATTCCTTTTAACTCCAAATTTGAGGGTCGGTTTAGCCTTTTCACTTAAGCTACGGTTTCCTAGAAAAACGGTGCCGTTATCTAACGGCCGTAATGTAACATTGGGTGACGTCACCCATTAGTTGTCTATAAATAACATCTGAGTAGGTTTTCTAGAGAACGTTGAGTGTCGCCGTAACGTCAAATAGCGGTGCTGTCATTTGCATGACGACCGTCATAGCGGTGATAAACAATAGTTCAACGTTTTTCGCGTGTAGCCGTGCGCATATTTAATTAATATCGTAACATTTTGTTAAAATTATGCTTTGTACAATATCAAATCCAAAGAGTACCGACAAGCTCAGATGAAGCAAAATTTGTGGAACGAAATTGGAATAACAAAAATACGGTCGCACTACTTTCTAGGAAACCACAGCTTGGCCACCGTAAAGACGGCCGTTATTAACAACCGTAAAATGACGGCCGTTAGTTAAAGGCACCGCTTTTCTAGGAAACCGTAGCTTTAGCGCACTTTTTATATAGCGGAGACATCTTACCTGTCTATGTCTGATTCTTAGTTTATGGCGGCTACAGATCTTTTACTAAGCACGCATATATATTTGTCGGAGCAATGACATCACTCTCAGCTGCAATTGTCATTATATGTCACAGATCTCATAAATTAACAACGTCAAAATCGAATCATTTCAAAACCGGTAATTGTCGTGATTTATTTGAAAAGCCAATATTGATAGATCTATAAATTAACGACTATACAATTGTCGTTAGTAATAATGATTTCATAAATGAAATATAAAATAAATAAATCAGTGGCACTACGACCTTTTTAGGGCCCCACATTTCTGTATCTGTTTCATGATCATTAATGTCAATCTAATGGGCAAGTAGGTGATCAGTCTCCTGTGCATGACACACGCCTTGGACATTTTGTGTCTAAGGTTTCTTCACGATGTTTTCCTTCACAGTACGAGCAAATGTTAAATGCGCACATAGAAAGAAAGTCCATTGGTGCACAGCCGGGAATCGAACCTACAACCTCAGGGAAGAGAGTAGCGTGGCGAAGCCACTAGGCCAACAATGCTCTAGTGATTCCATAGTCATTGCTATTATTAAATGTAGTTTATTAGTAGAATAAACGTTTGAAACTTAAAGACAATCAATATTAAATTAATCATTTGGCAATATTTCCGTGACTCGACTGCCGTTCGACTTTGTATTCGGTTCGGGTGCAAGAATAGTAAATAAAGAATAAACACTATCAATTTATGTTATAAATTGCTTATATTGATCATTCATTGTTGTTGTTTCTTGGTAATCTTTTATCGGGGTTTCTTTTTTGTGTTGTGAGATTTAAAAATAAAAAAATGTGCGTGCACTAGTGTACACACGTTAGAAGTGAAACTTCTTTATGACCTTATTTTTCGAAAAATTTTCTATATGCAACTTTACAGAAATTGGTTAAATAAGGTTAAATTAGATAAAGTTTAACAAAAGGCTTTTAATATCACAGACTTGAATACAAATACAATTATTTCATTTTACCTTATTACCACTAAGATTATTACAGAATTTCATAAATTGTTATAGAATTTTTAGTATCATTGTTATCGTTATTATACATTTTTGTTATTAATGGTTTAGAATCTCTTTGAATCAACCCTGGTAGGAACAAGAAAAAGACGCGCGTAACGGTCAAATGTGACGCGTAACCGACAAATGTGACGCGTAACGAAAAAATGTTACACAAAATTTTTTCCAACCCCGATAAAGAAGTTTCACTTCAAAAAGTATAATAAGTCTTCTCTTTCTTGCCTGCTGTTGTCCTTTTTTTACAATTGTAATATACAATTAATAATTAAGCGTGATATATTATTTTGTCTAAAACATTTAATTTGATGAATGAATGTGATTTAATATCTAACTTTGTAGACACGTATAGACGTCACGAGACGACAATTACAAATTTCAATAAGCAAACTTTCCGAGGTTTCGCAAACTTCCGATGCCAAAGTTCATTTCCTGTCACCAAAATGATTCAAATATGTAACATCTTTTGAATTACTTTATAATAAATGTGAAAGTTACGTAATTTGTAAGGTCTAACCGTTACTAAAATAAAGAACAAGACGCATTTTGCACATGATTTTTTTATAAAAATAATCTTCGGAAAAAAGAATAGTCAGAGCAGCCCATGGATACCTACTTTTAATAGGTGCGTTGTCGGCCTTTGGGGGATAGGTATATTAATTTATTTAGTATACTCTTACTTTAAACAATTGTAGGTTGTAACTCTCAGGGAAGACCCCACCGGGAGTCGATACCAGAGTTCGCTAGTTCGCAAAAGAAAGTGTCTTGTGAAGCGGACCGCGGAAGACTTCCAGCCATCAAGGTGATGCTGATGAAATTTTGAATTGATAAGGCTCGTACAGTGTAGAAACGAAGAATCAACCGAAACAACCATATCAGAGAAAAGCCCCCTAACGTTTGAAAATTAATAATAAAATCAGTACCCTACAACCTTTTCAGGTATGAGCCTCAGATTTCTGTATCTGTTACGTAATCAGTTAACTAATAATAGGCAAGTAGGTGATGAGCTTCCTATACCTGACATACGCCTCCGACTTTTTGGGTCTAAGACATGCCGGTTTCCTCACGATGTTTTTCTTCACAAATGAATAATATTAATTATATTTTTATTATTGTTAAAAAATAAAACACATAGCTAACTTCGTTTCTCAGTAGGTGTATCAAAACTTGCTTATGCTTCGATCAAGTCCACACTGCTGTTTAAAATATGATTTCGTTAGTCGATAAAAACAAAGCCCAATATTCGTAGCCTTGCAGGTAATTTTTTTTTAAAAAGCACAACCATGTCCATTGGGCTTTAAATTGTTGTTCGAATTGAACTTGCAAATTTAATTGTCAGAATTAGACATGAGTACTTGAGAACCTCTCAAACTGTCATTGATCAATAAATGTTTAAGATATTACCGAAATTGTATGAAAAGTCAGTGCTGTCATAATAACGCCATTTCTTAGTGGACTAGATTTTTTGTCGAAATCTACCATTATGGTGACATTTAGATTTTTAACACCAGTTGCAAAACAATTTCAATTGTAGACTTTAACTTAACTTGTGGCTAATACTACTAATTCGTATGAAGGAAGAAGAACAAGAAATAAAGCCAATATACTATTGATATTAAAATCATTTTCAATTTTCAATAATGTAATCAATTACTGAGTCAACGAACCTGATTAACTGTGATAGTAATACCGATCTTAACTTGACATAAAATATCCACCTAATTCCCGATACGTATGATAATCCAGACAGATACTAAATATATTTTTTAATCTACTAAAAATTCAATAGAGTGCATTGTAGAACGGCGAATAGGATCAGTTATTCATGTCACCCAGCGCCGCCGACTTAATCTTATTTCCAATTCACAATACTTTGAAAATTTAAGGTCTTCGTGATCAAAATAACTTTATTTAATCAACACATGTCACAAACTGACATAATAAACGTACATGATAACGTAAAATTTTACTAACTTTAAACCCAAGAAGAATTTTACTATTGAACTATTGTGAGCGAAAATTTTGTATTTAATGAGAAATATTGCAAATTTTTCTTTTATATATAACTTTTTAAACAGCTCATACAGCCCTGCGATTCTGTAACTCACTTTTCGAACTCGCACAGCGGTTTTTGCAGCGGCGGTCGCGCTCAAATCAGTCGTGAAGCAGTCATTTTACGATTTGGCATTCTGATAAACAATAAACTTCAAGCTCCCTCCTTATCAGAATCGCAAGGCAGGCTTCTACGTATTCTTAGTTCTTTATTAGATTCCTTCTCATAAAACTGATTTTGGCATTTTTGTATACCGTAGCCTCGTGTGTAGCCCGTGTATTTTTTAAATATGAATAACCTTACATTTCCTTTCTATCTAAGAATCGTACATTACATTTTAACACATATTTTCTTTTTATTAAATATTTTTATAGACTTTTATAAAATACGCATTGCGCCTTTAGTTGTAGCACCAAATTAATTCTTGTTTGACTTCAGAAAGTAGAGTTTCGATGAATAGCGTATATTTATTACCTTATCAATGCGATAACAACGAAGTCTGTTGTCTTTGTTCTCAACGTCTCGTTAGCAGCTATAACTACGAGTTGGCTACTATCCCTGGAACCGCATAATTGTATTGTTTTACATACAATTTCTCGGTCTCCATTCACAACTGAAACCTTTTGACTCAGATAATATTCGAAATCAAAGCAATTAAAATTTATTGACAAGACACCGATATACTCGTAATATAAAATTGTAGAAAATATGTTTAGCAATTTTATTCAGAATAAATAATGCTTAGCTTAGCATAGTCATGCTTTATCTATTGTACTGCTACTATTTTTATAAGTGTCAGTATGGTGTATTTGTATGGTAAACTTAAATTGTTCGAGGTCAAAAGATTGCACATAGACATGCTAACCCTTATCTATATGTTAGGAAAATAAAAAGGTTTATTAAACTTTTATTATTACGAAAATTCCTGTTCATATAAATCTTATAAAAATGTTCTTAGACATTTAGAGTACGTATATGTCGAGGAGCATGATATTGGTTGGATGTATGGTGCCATCACCATGGTTAGATGCATGGTTGCTGGTACACCTTACAAACGGTGACGGAGAGTATCTTTCTCGTCCGTTCTACACATTTGTAAAGTCACAGTAAATTTAGAGTGTACCCTGAATATGTGTGGGTACACATTTGCGATACAGTTTTATATTTCAAGCAATTGATCAACATATCAGGCTGACTGACAAAGGACTGGCAAAGGACGTCGCAATGCAGCTGGAAATCACCTGAGTATGGCTTACTTCTAAAATTATTTGTAAAAAGAAAACATCGTAAATATACTTTTCGTGTTTGCAGAACAATATAAAGGTTTTTAACACAACTTTTGACAGGGCATTGCACATTTCCTGAATATTTAAATAGATGTGGTTTGAAGATTTTTAAGTCGAATGTAGAAGTCGAAGTTAGAAGTAGACATGGGGAAAAATTGGCTGTGTCAAAAATCAATCTGGAACTGCTTAGAAAAAATAACTTTTGTATAGCAATTAAGGTTTACAATAAATTACCACAAGAATTAAAAGATCTTCCGACTAAAGTCTTTAAAAAGCGACTTGGTGTATTACTTTTGGAAAAAAATTACTATTTAATGATTATTTGCGTGATACAGTGTAGTTGATATAAATTTAATAAAGTACGATATGGTATGTACAAATATTATAATAATTAACGATTCGTTTGACTAATAATGTAAAATTTTAAATTCCTTTAAAGACAAATCTGCGCGCCATTGTGTTTGGCAGAATATACAAACTTAAGATTATACCACCTTACACATTTTTGTACCATATTCTTGCAATAAATCAATTATTATTATTATTATTGAAGGGCAACGCTAATTGCAAATCCAAAGGAGGGGTAGAATCTGCACTCCACTTAATAATTAAGTGTTCGAGATACGAGACCAGTAGATATGATCGCGAACGCAAATAGAAGAATAACCAAGAAAAACCTTAGCTTATTCTTCAAAATAAAGTCTTCGGTGTTTTAAGAGCTGGGGTTGAAAGGTCAAATCCTGGCATAAAGTCAAAACTATTGCCATAATATTAAAAAAAAAAGTCAAATCCATTTCAAATTAAAAATAAACATTCTGGTTTCCTTACGATATTTGCTTTACTGTACGATCTCAGGTCAATTGAACTCATCATTCACTGTAAAACCGTTGCATCCAACGCAAACTGAATGGGAGCTAATGAATGAAGCTGACAATCTTATATACCCGAAGAATTTTGTGCAATGAATCTTTGTCTTGTCCATATTATATTCTGGCATTTTGCCAGTTCAACATATGAATTTACGACCAACTTGATTATGTGTCTTTTCTGAATTATTTCATACAATAACGACGTTAGCCGCCCATTACTGCCAAATCGAAATAGATCTTTTATCTTCTTTTGGCTGACATACGCAACTTAGTTAAAAGGCAAAGCCTTTGATCTAGCTCCTCTGATATTTCATTCAAAGACTAAAATTGTTCTGCTTTTAACTGTTATTGTTTAATTGTTCTAATGGAGCTACTCCTCCCACATACTCCCATACATTCCGTCAACATAAGTAATAGGTACATAGTAGACTTTGAAATCAGATAGTAATTTTTTCTATGAGGTGTAGATTGAGCTTGTGTATATAATTTTCTACCAAAGAAAAATTTATGAAAAATAATAAAATACGTATCTTGGAAACAATGGCGTAATATTAAAGGAAATACAAAAAATTAAATCCCTTTTAATTATACATATTTTACGACTACGTTTCATCATTAGGGAGCCATTATACGAGCTCGTCTGTTCCCTTCTTTTCTTATGACTTTTTATTGTCTTTTATATTGGCAATAAAAGCGTATTTAGTATTTAGAAAAATAGAAAATGTGTGAAGACAAATTTTGTGTACAATGAAATCGTTGCACAGCACCACTTATTGCTTTTCTGGATTATGTACTTTAAACTGGATCCAGTATTGTGTTTCAAAGATTGATCTCATATACGGCAACTTTAAATTTATAGGAAAGAGTTTAACCATTTGTTCCAACCACTTAAAGTTAATGAAAAATATTCTATTGTAACCTAACATCTAACACTAAACTATTGGGTTATTTAAAAGTTTACAATAAAATTGTGTCCTTATGTTGTGTTATAATTTACAATTATGAAGACAGAAAAAGCGAGTAAGATTGCATATAACAAAATTAGATTGCCTTATATTTACGTATTTCAATAAAATTTTGGTTCACAGTAGGCTATTGTTGTGTTCGAATATCGACTTTGCCATAAACAACGTTTCCCCGTATGGCTTACAAGAAGTTTGAGTCTCGTACTTTGAATAGATATTTATTAATATATACCAAGTAAGAAAATGTACTATTATTAAGTGTTTTATATTATGGTCGTAATATTTCCGTGTTAATAATATTATTAATTTGTGTGTTATGTTGATATCAACATTCCAATGTTTTGTACCTAATCTTTTCTTAACTAACATTATATGAAACTAGCGGACCCGACAGACGTTGTCCTGCATGATATTTCAAGCGATTAGGATATTAAACAAAGTATGATAGTACCTACTGCAGCGCCATCTACTGGGCTGATATTTTGTAAATCTAAACCATCCAGTGCGTCTCCCAAACGCATACAAAAAAAATCATTCAAATCGGTCTAGCCGTTAAAGAGGAGTTCAGTGACATATACACCTTCAGCAGAATAAATATATATACCTACATATTAGTTCATACAGTTTCTTCGTGTCTCCCTTTTTAAAAGTTTCTTGATGTAGTGTGCTGATCTAGTTATAAGTTTAGTCTATTACATATTACCCTTTTTAAATAAATTTATTGATTATTATTTTATATGTATTTTATCAATATAATAACTCCGATCGAAGCATTTATTTTAAACGATTTTAATTTTTCTTACATCCTCTTTGACGATATTTGCAGCACGCATTCGGTCAATGTTATGTCAAACGCCATAAGGTTACATCAAAATAGTTTGAATTGTAAGGTTCTTAAATTTTCTAATTTTCTGCAAAAAAATTTCTTTCATAAGAACCTTCTCCTGACAATAACAAACACAACAAATAAAGAATTAGCGAAACCGGTCCAGCCGTTCACGCGTGATGTCGTGACCAAGGGAAATAGGGATTCATTTGTATATATATATAGATTTAAGTATAGATGTATGAGAATGGCTTCACATAGTCTAAATTACTCACTTAAATTTAAGCAAAGATCGCTTAATTATTAATTGGAGGAACAGTCCTGAGAAATAGCTATTAATAGATTCAAATTCGTTAAGGAATAGGTTTAATTATTCCGCCCCTGTTTATCACTCGAACCTAGATACTGAGCTTTGTTTTATCTCAAATTCTTTAATTGTATTCCACTCGCGCCTGTGAACCGTTAAATTTGGTATAATTGTGAACTTGAGACGACTCCGCCGATTTCTTTTTACAAGCCTCTTATTTAGATAATAATGAAATTAAACAAGAAATTGTAGGCGAAATAATCACGTTAAGACTTGTCGATTTTCATTAAATTGTATTCTTCTCTAGTGTTTTATTTAAAAACAAAAATGTATGAGATTTCTGAATCAGTTTCATGATCATTTGTTTTTTCTGTTAGGCATTAGGTGATCAGCGTTATGTTCACACGCCGTCGCCATGATTCTCGTTAAATATGTACTCATAAGAAAAAACCATTGGTTCACAACCGTAATGCGAACGCACGACCCTAGGGATAAGAGGCGCACACTCAAGGCACTAGGCCAACGTTAAAATTAAAAAAAAAAACAAAAATCATTTATTCATATAATGAACGACAAAAAATAAATATATGTAGGTATATGAAATGCTTCTATTTTTACATTTACTGCCAGTTCTCAAATCAAGAGCGTATAACCGAAGAGAAGTAACTGGCAATAAACTAAATAACCTTTTCATGTCAGGTAAACCGATATTATTTCCAAAAAGACAAAAGACATCAAATATTTCCTAGCTATGAACAGTTTTTATTGGAAAATTCAATTGACGGTTTTGGTGTTTTTCTTTACTTATTATTTATGTTTCCCACCGTTTAAACCTTCCCTGAACTTCCACAAATATTTCAATCATTAGCCAAATTGGTCCAGCCGTTCTCGAGTTTTAGCAAGATAAACGACCAGCAATTTATTTTTATACATATAGGTTTTGTCATTTACGTAACTGTAGGAGAGTTGTTATTATGAATTTCTTAGGAGAAAACTATGTTGTTACCTGAACTGTTATTGTAATGGATGGATCACGAGAAATCAGCTGTATTGAGATTAATTTGATTTATTATAACTTTGACTATTTTACTGATATTATAATTATCAAAAACTACCAGCTTGCTAGTTTTGCTCAGCTTACAGGTTTGATGGTGCATAGGATTTTTTTGGATACCTATACATTTTTAAACGTGTATAGCCGAGCTTTCAAGCTTGCTTATATTAAGTAACATGCGTACTATACAAATATACCCCCGTTTCATTCGTTTACAATTGTACGAACAATGCGTTATTGTAACTTGTAATGTAGGCAAGTACAATTCAGTACAATGAAATGTATTCTGCACCATTCGCTATGAGAGGAAATAAGGTTTCCGTTCCATTATCCACGATGTCTTGAGTGGAACAGGATAAAAACGAAACGATATGTGTGTTCGTGCAAATTTATTGTTGAGGAAGACTTGTCTTAACATACAAAGTCGTAACAAAATATTTGACATATCGTTTCCATATATTATTTTTTAAGTAAATACGAGTATATAAAAATATCGTAAATATAGTTTATACCCGCAGTAATAAGTGCAATGTAATCTTTAACTGTTCACAACAGCTCTATTTATAGGTAATATTGTATCAAAATAATAATTACATATTTTGAAGACAAAAATGTATATAAGATCTTAATGGACATTATATGAGCTAAATTCTCATAACTATACCTAGTCCAGCCATAAGTTCTGTTACAAATGAATTTTTTTTAAAGAAGTAATGTTATATATATATATTATGTACATATTTATTAAAGTCTCAGCAAAATATAAAACAATATTCCATCGAAATGACCACGTGAAATGAGGGCCAGTCTTCAGCTCTTATAAAGTCCGAAACGTTGGTTTCAAGCCAGGCTTGGGTAGATCGTGCCTTGTGACCAGGTGCAGAATCCTGCTGGAAAGTCCGAGGTATTGCTGAGAGGTTTCACAACATTATCCAAGACTGTATCTTGATCCACTTTGGCTGAAGTTTTCACTCCTTTTTCACAAAAATGTAGTTTTGTGACTCCTAGATAAGACACGCCCCATGAAACCATCACTCACGCAGGATGATGACCACGTTGTATCTTTCCGACCCCTTGAGCAGTTTCTTTAGAACTGTGAGCATACACTTTATCATTTTCCTTAATGTCATCTTTGCTGTGAAAATTTTTTCATCGGTAAACATGATATTTCTGTGCTTTTCACCTGCGTATCGCGAGAGATAGCGTTTTGATCGATCCACTCTCTTTAATTGTAAAGATTGATTTAAGGCATGTCCTATATCGACGATAACCATCGAGTTTCAGGTTTTGTTTTATAATACACGACAGAGTCCTAGCGGGTATCTTTATTTCTCGCGATAAAATATTTTGCTTCCTGATGGGGTTTCGAGAAATTCTGGCGGGCGAGCACTGCAATCTTATTTTCTTTAACACCATCAACAACAAATCATTCAATATTGTAATTCGATAATTAACACGAAAAAATATATGAAATGAAAATCGAAAGAAGATAAAATACGTGTTCCAAATTTAAAATTATTAAAAAGTTGTAAAAATGCATTTTCATTTGTAACAGAACTTATGGCCAGACTAGTTATATGTATAACATACCTGTACGACCTTTTTATAGAGCTACAGATATTTAACTGAAATTGATGTAAAAAAACAAACTTTTAAATGATTTGTAACTTAAAAACCTTAAATCGTTAACTTCAATATTTCTTTTACGCGACACCTATAGTGATATATCTCTTCAATAAAGAGGGCAATTTGTTTGGACTGTAGAAAATTCAAGCATTATCAAACTGAAATAAAGGAGACTTTTATCGATAAAATTATAATAAAACCAATTTTTATCCGCGTTAGGAACCGTTTTATTGTACTTGAAACGATTTAATTGTAATCGATTTAAATTACAATATTCACTTGTTATTTCTCTTTTAAATAAGGTATTCCCATTAGTCGTACGTAAGAGCGCAACAATTCCGAAAAGGCCGGCGATGCACACGAACCCTCTGCCAATGTGCCCCTAAACATCAGATGAGATTCCTGGCCCCTGTTATATTAAATAAAAGTCGCCTTTTTCATTACTCACGAAAATTGGTCTTCTATAATACATATATCCATTCAACCCTGTCTTCGGCAAGCCTTACCCTTGTAAAAGACATAACTTGGATACTCCAGTAAGTAGAGCGTCAGATTCTCGTCCCTTCCAGTCTACCGATCACCGCAAGCTTTTTCTGGTTTTGACCTCTGCGTCCTGTGTGTTCCAAGAATACTTCCAAGAAAAAAAGCAAGCAGACCTAAATTGCTTGTGTTGATGAAGATCAAACCGCTACAATAATTTTGAAAGAGATTCTACGTAAGCGTTTTTTGTTTATTAATAAAATATTTAATAAAGAATTATTGAAAAAATTATTCTATTTAGGAATTCATTGAATGAATGAAAATGTATAAACAGGTGTCGACAACCCAGCTGAGTTTGTCGACTTTTCCTTTCAGGGGGCCATGAATATGCCTTTGCACTTATATATTATTCTTTAAAATATAACAGCGACACAGTTAAACATTATTCTACCTAAAATAATTATTCTCCTACTTCTTAAGAGATACATCTGTGCTTATGTTACGGTAAATTAAATTGTGTAATTGCACTCTTTCGACTTTTTCGTCATTATCTGTCAAATTTTATTTTTGATGTGACGAAAAAAGACAGAGTACTTTTAAACGGGTGCAATTAGAGAGATTTAGTTACTATAACAACATTAGTTTTCAAAATACAATCGAATACTATAACGTGAACATCTAAAAAAATTATTGAAATATATACATTCACAGATATTATTTACGTTAAAACAAAAGTATTGTTTTCTATTTAAAATGAATGCTTTGAAATCTAATATCCCGCTTAATTGAATTTCACTTGATTAATTGGCCCTCGTTTCATGTTATTCCGATTCGATTTAAACAAATAAATTGGTTGTTTTAGTTCAAACAGATTCTTGTATAAACCCTCATTGTTAAAGCAAGATATTTGTTTGAACTTGTTGTATTTCTTTGTATAAATATTGCGTTCATCGGCTGCCTAGAATTAGAGACTCTTGTATATAGTTAAAATAATGATTTTATATTATTCCTTAAGCATGGGATATTTAAAAGATATATTGAAGGTGCAATTTAATTGTATAGAGATGTCAATAAAATTCCTTGTGTTTCCTTTTTACACTTTTAATTATTTGATACTTTCAACGCAAATTTTAGCAGACACAAAATAAAGATTTAATACCATATAATAGCCGCAGGGTTAAATTAACTCTAGAAAGTGCAATGAGTATTGTACTCAATCTTTGAAAGCTGAGAAAGCGCTTTTAAAGCGAAAACTATTTGCGATTTCCATTTCACTGCAAATTTACGAAAGGAGCACTCAGGGAGCAGTTGCCGTTGGAACCCGATAATATCACGGGAACCACTGCATAATCTTATTGTTAGACGAATTTTTATATTAGAATTGTAAAATGTACGTGTGTTATAAAACTACGTTACCGGATACTATAATTTACTGTAAAAATAAAATTCCATAACATATTTCACGTTCAAACATAATTATCATTTTTTATAAATTTTAGGAATATGTTAAGATGTGTATAGCAAATTAAATTTGTAATTTATATAGTCTATATATATAAAAATGAAACCCGTTTTCCGTTGTCACGACATAACATGAAAACGGCTTGACCGATTTGTCTAATTCTTTTTTTATAATATTCCTTGAAGTACGAGGATGGTTCTTACGGAGAATAATTTAAAAAAATGAGTGAAAAAGTCTAAAAACAACACTTTTCTATATTCCCATACAAAATATTCGTAATAATACTTATTTATTTATTTATTTAATTATAAGTAAAAAAAGTCAATTTGAACTTTAATACCATATCATAAAGTTCAAGTGTTAGTGGAGGGATTCCGGGAAGGTAAATTTTTATTTTTTGACATAATGTATTTGTTTTCTTATCAACTTTCTTTTTTTTATCTTGCTAGCTAGACCGGTATCCCGAATAGCAGAATAAGTATTTAAGAAAAATAAAAAATCGACTGTTAGGCGGTACGATGTTCGCCAGGCCAGCTAGTAATTTATATAATATAAATGGCCAATAAGGGTTTCACTTAATTTGACTCTAATTAATATTTTTCTTGTTTCATTGGCTAACTTGTACGTTAACTTTACTGAAGTCTGCCAACTCGGTCTTTATCTAGTTAATTAAAAGATAGTTGTTAAATGGTTCTTAGTAATTAAATTTTTCTAGCTATGTGTAAAGATAATTTATTATAGGTATTCAGCCAAAAATTTATTGCTTGTTCGATCATAATCAAACACAAGTTATTGTTTTTTCACTGTCGTTGTACATCCCCCATACATTCTCGTCCCCAAACGATTTTTCATATTGAAATCTTTATTTCTAAACTGAGACCTAAAAATCGATGATATAATATCTCTAAGACTTTTCTATTACCTAATGAAGATTATGCTACGACATTATATTAAAACACGGTTTTAGTACGTCGTAATTAAACACGTGCTACAGAATATACAGATGTTATATTTATTGTATTAATAGCAAATAGCTTGTTAGCAACAAAATCTCCGGTATAAAGCCATCTCAGCACAAACTTTTAAATTTGCAAAGAAAATTGTTAACCTTTGATATTATTTCACTTAAGTATTACAAATTTAAGGGTAACATTTGTAGTGGAACCATTAAATTGTAGCAGGTCACTGCACTTGATTAAAATTTTACAGACTAGAAATTTACTAAAGCATTTCTTTATATAATTGAACACGGGTAACGCTGATTTCATGCCTTCGACGCTTAGTGGTTAGCGAACATGTTATTTAACTGAATTATTTTATTTTGATTGCAGCCGAAAATTCGTTGATACGGGCGACAGAAGGCTCATATATATCATGGCATATCAGTGATACAGAATTGTGCCTGCTTCATGCACATTACGGGACTTCAAATAACAACAAGCGTCTCTCATGGGGCAAGGTCACGACAACCAGTTGTGGTATGTTTCTGAGGATCTGAACTCGCGGTAAAAGCTATGCAAGCATTTAGCTCATATTAGAGTTCCAATGTTATTATTATTTCAGCTTGTCCTCATTCAGAGAAAAGGTTTATAACAACTTAACTGTTATACTTATATAAAAGTAGGTTGTAATAAGAGAGTTGGTTTTAATTTATTGTTATAAGTATATAATAAATAGGATATACTTATGTATGTGTAGCAACGAAATAGTCTAGCATATGAAGCTCTTAAATAAAACATGATTTATTAAAAATTAATTATTGTTTCACGAAGAACTTTATAACACTTTTGTTTTATGTTTATATATACACGTTTGATAATATAACAATTTTTTACCGGATTGATACCGAATATACATAACTTCAATCCGGTAAAAAATTATTTTATTATCAAATGTGTGAAAGTTATGTCAATAAAAGACAATACAATTATATTACATAATCTAAGAATCACATATAACATCCTGTGCCGCCCTACGTGAGACTCGTGCATTGAAATATCTGAAAATGTAGATACCCACTAAATTAAATGACTTTAAAAGAATAACAGTTATTAAACCTATGCGATTACCTATCGGCTCAGTTTACGAAACAGGTTTTTTAGCTTTAGACAAAATTTATGTTAAAATTTTATTTAAATATTTACCAAATAGCTTGTGTATTTATTAAAAGTTACAAAAGAAAACATAAAATAAAACCTTTGTATTTGAAAGCGAACATGTGAAAGGCTTGCGTTGACAACAGTTTTGGAACTCAAAGTTGCTAATTACTTCCAAGATGTTATTATCTCTATTTAGCTCACGTACCTGTATGAGAACTGTAGTTTCAGCAAATTCTTGAGTGGAAACATGCAGTTAATTTGTTCATTTTCGCTTAATTATTTTAAATTAATTAACCTTTACTATTTGTACCTTAGATAAACATACATTATTTTTACATTAACCTGCATCTACTACCTTCATGTTGCATCTGTTTAAACGCTTTAATTAGTCTTACTGTATTGCCGGTTTTACTTTAAGTTGTTTAGTATATTAATAATTAGACAAAGTTATTATTATAGAGAGAGCTTAAGGCCGTTTGTCGGCCGTTTTCTAATAGTAGTAGGTGATCGGCCTTCTGTGCCTGGCATACGCTGTCGAGTTTGGGTCTAAGGCATGCCCGTTCTCACGGTGTTTTCCTTCACCGTACGTGCGAGTGTTAAATGGGTACATACACAGAAAGTAACCTAAGACCCCAGACGGATGAGAGTCGCACGCAGAAGTCACTAGCCCTACACACCCTTTATATTTTTGGCGAATTTGTCTTCCTTTTACAATTCGCTTTGAGTGAAGACCTATTTATGGAAGTTCACGTGATTTCTTTATTTTATTTAGTTTTTGGAAAAGACAATTTTATTTAGACAAATTCTTTTAGCCGAATCATTTAAATTCACACAGATATGGACACGAAGCGAGAGTTTTTTCGAATGGAATAAATTGATAAAAATTCAGTGGTACAAAGTGCTTTTAAGCTCACAAAAATTTTAAATAGAATTTGTGTGTCATTTTCACTGAACCAACAAGGTTCAAAATAATAAATAATAATAAAAGTCCGCTTTATTTACCAGTTTCTTTTGAGACCATGGCCAAATGGAAAAAAAAACAAAACTCGCTCAAACATCACAACTCTAGCTTTGATTAGCTTCGCTGCGGGAAAAAATATGCATGTTCACACTTCAATCCCACGGCAGACGACTTTTAACAAGATTATTTGGTACTTATAATTGTATTTTATAATCCATTACAAAAATTAATATTTCCTTAGTATTTCTTACGAAATTATTGATAAACGTACAAGTTTTCAAATTAGTCTAAGACTGTTCATTTTTATTATTTTGAAAATTCACACGAGTGATAGGGACAAAACATACAAAACAAATTCCATTATGAACAGGTTTCCGGAATATAATTTGTAGTAACTGAATAGTTACTAAAAATATTATATATTCGACTTTAATTAAAGCGATTAAATATTCCCGGGAAGACACTAACCGGAAGTCATTAGTAAACGTTGATTCAATATAGCTTGGTCTGTGCTAACACGGTTTTTAATTTACTCGTACCAAGTCGTAGCACTCTAGAATTTTTGTACATTTTTATATCCGCAAACTCAGTTAACAGTACAAATTGATTAATTTGTATTGGACGACTACGTAAATGTTTTAGTTCGGACAGCGTCTTTGCAATGAATTCATTCGAAGCTTGCTCATTATAGTATTCTTCTTTGAGTATCATTTCACAAAATTAATTCAAAGTTTCTGAACTGGAACTTATGAAATGAACAAGCAAATTGTGTAGTTAAGATACTGTTTAGACGTACAAGAACTCCAAGTAGTTTGTTTAGGACTTAAACACAAATTGACGGAATAATCGGTTGTTTTCTGTACTGTATGCGCACTGTCTGTACTATATAGATGAGCAATGAAGTCCCAAAATAACCCAGACACATTCTTCGTTTGGTTCATAATTCTTGATTATACCGGTTGATATTGTCCAAGACATTCCTTACATATTTTTGTTTCATCTTAGGCAATGTTTTTGTTTCATGTTAGGTAAAAGAACCCGCGCGGGGACCTTCCCCTGCCTTGCCCCACTTACCTTTTGATCTCATAATGGAAACATCTGGTACCGATCTCTAATGCTCCGTTATCTTAAGTCTTAAAGAAGTTTAATTAGTAAGTAATAACGGCAGTAGCTTCATTACCTACCTACAAATAAATGTCAATTAATGTTTTATAACAAGAGATATAGTCATTCTACTCTAAGTCTTTTTACTCCTCACTAAAAGTTTAAGTAAAGTGCCACACACAGGAGTAAAATCGTCTCGGAAATAGGACTGAGTTTGTTAATTATTTAATTTCTCCAAAATTTCATTTTATTTCTAAAGACTGGTCTGATTTTAACAAGTACTCATCATAATATTCTCGTCATACATAGGTACAACATAAAGTATATCGGCTCATTTTTTATGCTGTTATAACAAATCGTTGATGAACTTCGAACAATCTTCTAAATTCTTTTAAAACGCCGACAGGATCAAAGCTAGCCGCACAGCGCTTCTTGCTTTGCACTTCACATCATGTAGATACTTTTTGTATAAAGATCACAAACTATGCGGCAATTAGGTATAGTTTTATGACTTACCTGATACGGATTTGTGGTCGGAGACCAGTAAGTCAGCGTAGATACCGCTGAATCGACAGAGTGGAGGATAACCTGCTGCAGCTAAAAGCCAGTTGACAGGAAGTAGCACAGGACAAGGAGCACTGGTAGTTTCCAGCATTGCCAGCGAAGTAAAGTATGTTTTAACCATACTGTGAACCTATTTAATTTATTTTTCTATTTAATTTATCTTTCATACGACACTTTGGCACATTTTAAGTAAACAATCGTATTCTATATCTTTATTCAAGTGGGTAACCAAGTACACTTTTGAATCGTCAAGTATAATTAATCGTAAATTTAAATTTACTACCAGTTCGCAAGTCAAGGGCGTAGAGCGGGTAAGAAGAACTGGCAAGAAACTTTCCGCCACTCTTTTTGATCGCCATAACTTCAGGGTGTCGGTTTATTGTGTCGGTGTGCGCGCACATCGTTAAAATTTAGCGATAATTTTAATGGCCCGATCGTAGACATCCATGCAATCTCACTGAACTAGCACGCCAATGCACTACGTCGCCATTTTTAATTGTCTGGTTAGTTGCAAATCGATTTGAATTAGTATTAAATCTATCGACTAATTTTACCTCAATTAGTATGGGAAAACAAGGGTATTTATTACTTACATATTCCTTGTACTTTCCGGAAAATGCATATTATAAAATTATTGAAAAAAATGGTATAACGTTTTTTCTGTATATTTGCGTAGATGTTTGAACCCTCAAAGGATGGAGAGTCGCACGCTCAACCAGCTTAACACAGCTTGCTATTTACAAAATCAATAATAGTAGAGATAAGGGGCTAATATAACACAGCTAATCGTATACCTCCACTATTATGTTTATAGATTTACACAAGATAAGTTAATCATTGCCCATGGGATGTCAACGCTAATTATTTATAGTTATCAGTAAAAAAAACACGGTGTGTACTTATGTACACGCGTTTGAAGTTATACTTCTTTGGCGTAACAAGATAAAAATCTTTTTAAAAATTTTATCTTTCGCTATTCTGCGTTTGTAGAAAAAACGAAACTAAAAATACTTCTACATAGATAATAAAAAAATGTTTTTTTGTTTTAAAATACTATGACTATCCTATCTTCAGGGTGTCGGTTTTTAGTGACAAGAAATCATAGTAACCTAATAAATTCAATGACATTCTGTGTTGCCATCCGAAAGTTTTCAAATAATTCAACTATCTTCTTTCATTAGCCAGACTATTTTATACGTTCCAGTACATAAAAGTATAATAAAGTAGTTAAATTCTAACGGGAGGAAAGTATACTAAATGTAATTTCTTTGCTGTTACGCCGTAATAGGAAGAAAGCTTTATGAAATTCAATATACGTCTGGAATTTCGCGGATAAATAAAGCTATACTAATAAGCTTCGTTCTGTATAGTAAATGTGCAGAGTAAAATACGAAAAAATATAAATAATAAATACGTTTACTTTTTAAATTTTGTCGGTATTGTTTTAGCGGTTAACGGTGTAAATTTATTTCTCATTTAGAGTAAAAGTCTCATTCAAAAAAACTACTGGGCTGATGGAAGGAGACCAATGGGACCCAATACGATGGACCAACCAAGTATCACAAAACATAGGCACTAAAGGAGCTGACGCTAATCAGCAAGCGGAAGATCTGAGATGGAAGTAGCGGTATTGTAATCTACTACAACGAGGTCTGGAGAATCACAACGCTTACAACGATGTAGTGGAGAGAACGAACAGAGCGAACGGAGTAGAATAATAATTACTGAGAAGAAGATTATGACCGTATGTCAAAACAGTATGACATACAGGTGCACTATCACATCGTACAGGTATACGTATCAAAATCCTATTATATTTGTTGATATGAATGTAATATATAAAATTCTCGTGTCACAGTTTTCGTTGCCATACTCCTCCGAAACGGCTTGACCGATTTTGATGAAATTTTTTGTGCTTATCCGGTATCTATGAGAATCGGCCAACATCTATTTTTCATCCCCCTAAATGTTAGGGGTAGTCCACCCCTAAATTTTTTTTATTATTTTTAGACAAAATTTTTAATTTCTATTTTTTTATGATACAACATTAAAAAATACATACAACCCCTAATTTTCACCCCTCTACGATCAACACTTATTTTTATTATAAATGATATACATGGCAAAACGACGTTTGCCCGGTCAGCTAGTAATGTATAATGTTTAGAAACAAACTAACCTAGGTCACACTTTTTTATATATTTTTATACAGGTTTGCCAACGGGAATTACATCTAACGGTAAATCTTACATCTAGATACCAACTAAAATAAGTAATTGTACACACTTTAGCGGACAAACACAGAATGCTTAATACCTATAACCTATTATTTAAAAAGTGAGAAATATAAATGTTAACTTGGTGCAAAATTTTGGAAAGGTCTGCGAAACTAAGTAAGTTTGTTGAGAGGCAAATGTATTTGATATCTATATGTTGTTGTAAATATATTGTATAGATTACGACGAACAAATGTAAAATAAAAAAAAATATAAATTAACAACCATCAAGTATTTTTCGTTTATCGAAAACAACCAAAGCCTGTAATTTATTAAATTCGTTCAAATACCAAAATGTGTTTCGAGCCATTCGATCCTCAGTTCCCCGAAGGACAATAAAATAAGAGGTGAAAAGATTTTCGGACCCTTCTCACATTACAAATTAAGTTTATAAAAATGTACTAAATAAAATTGGTTTCAGAAAAATAATGATTTTGTTTGGATTCAGTTGGGAGTCATCTTACTTCTAAGGGTTTATTTTAAAAATTTTATCTATTTGTGAAATACAATTTTATAACTTTCCAGAAATTACAAACGCGAGTAATGTATATTATGCTTATTATGTTATATTTTCTATATAGACAAATAAAATGTTGAAAATATATCACGATAAGAGATATCTTTCAGTTCAAGATGTTGCGCTATATTTTTCTTTAGTAAAGCTTCATCGTATTAAATAAGGTTAAACAACAATCCTTCCTACATAAACAACAACAAACAACTACCAGGTGCAAACACAGTAAAGCTCGCTAAACGCAAAGCTTCGCTGCCATGAGCATTCCAAAACAAATTCAAACAGAAAGGAAGTAACGTTAAAATGCAGAATCTTTACTAGATGCTCACCTCTTTTAATAGATAATGTTGATTTAACAACAAGCTTTGCTTTTAAAACCATATCTGAATGTAGGGTGTTCCATGTTCCTCACGACAAGGATTGTGCTTTAAGCAATCCATTTCACTTACTTTGCTTTGTATTGTCAGTAATGGATAATATATGATACTAGAATCTTACACTAAATATAAGAGAACAAACCCAGGAAATACTCAGGCAGTTTAGCTAATATCAATATTTGGAAAATTCAAGAATTTCGTTTTTTTTTTATTTTTTTTACTTGCTTAACGGTATTCCTACAACTACTTACGATTACTATACAATATTCAAAAAATTACACTATACTCAAGCCAAAAACGGAATACACATTTAAACACATACAAAGCACAGTTACACCTATACAAATACAAAACAAAATATAAAGAATATATGTATTTATAATAAATTCTAAATTCTAAGATTCATAGTTCATGAGGAATAACAAAGCCATTCTATCTAATAAAGGATACTTGAGTTTTTATATAATTTCTTAAGCATGTTTAGATACATTAAATATATCTATTTGCTTTTTTTTCTATCTTAATTTTTTTTATATACTGGGGTTAATCGGGCAGGAGGCTCACCTAATGGGAAGTGATACCGCCGCCCATGGACACTCTCAATGCCAGAGGGCTCGCGAGTGCGTTGCCGGCCTTTAAAAAATCGATGTAGTGAGATGCCTAAACATTGTGATAAGAAATAAATATTTTGATAGTCTTAGGATTGGTGTGGATTAACTAATATAATTTGTCAAACTAGATAAGAAGTTTTGTAGGAATAGGTTCAATCATATTACTAAAAATCATGCTCTTCCTTTTCGCAGAAGTATGGTTATTAGTAGTTTCTTACATAATATTTCCTTATTTGCTATATAAATGTACATATAATTAATATGACTTTTAACGGGGAATAGAAATAATGATTGATATTTTAATTATGGAGTGCGGTAAATAATAATAATAATCAGTTTTTTTATGTAATAGGAGGCAAACGGACTGGAGGCACACCTGATGTGTGTGTGTGTGTGTAAGTGATACTCACATTGCCAAAAGGCTCGCAAATGCGTTGCCAGTCATTTTGTTTAGTTCTGTACAGATACTAAAGTTTTTATTCAAAACTACATTAAAAGGTAACTAATGATGTCTTTTTCAAACCAACTCAGTATGAATAAAAGCTTAATAACACAGCATTTTATAAAATGTAAGAGCTCATTTACACTGTAATTTGAAAGAAATTATGTTATGTAATCCTAAAACTCCCTCTTATCTTAAAAATGAATTCAAATTCTCAGGTTCTTATAACAATATGTTACACTCTTATAATAGATGCTTTTTAGAAAATCTAAAAAGGCAACTAGTTTAGGTCTCTGCCATCAAGTTGTGGAATACGCTGGCCGACTCCTTACGATTGGCTTCCAATACGTGTATATGTAGGTGAGTTTTAACATCTTTTAAAACTCATCTACACAAACATTTAGTTTATATTATTATAATTCTTTTGTATTATTTAAGATTAAGTTTGGTAATTCTATAATTTTCCAGTGTTACTTGCAATTTTGTTTATGTTGATTTGGTTATGCACTTCTTGCTCTTTACCCTTAATATGTTTTTTTGTGTATTTTCCTTGCTAGAGTTGCCTGGCTTCGCTTGTTAGCGATAAGGCTGGCCATTGCATACCTTATACCTTTTATGTTTTTCGTTTTTCTTTTAATGTAACGAAGTATAAATAAATTCATTAGAACTTTTTTACTTATTTAAAATCTGTATAATAAATATCGTTTAAGACTAGTAAGGGCCTGCGAGTTCGTCCGCATCAATTTCCCTCCCTTAAACAAATTAAACAATTCTGTCACCATAATATATATTTTTAAAGTGTAAATTTTACTTATCTGAAGCATTATTGTATCCAATACTTAATTAAATGTACAAATAATTTTTATATCTAAACATTAATCTAAATTTTACTAAATCATAACTTAATTGTTGGAGAAAGAATTAAGGTTTGATTAAGTTTAATTTATTAATAAAAAAAGCGAAAACTAGACCAGTAATTTCGAACATTATCTATGAACATATATTAAAGTTAAATAAATTAATATATTAGTATGTACTATACAGACAGAGAGAAAGAAAAAATAAATATTTCAGTAAGAAAAGATACATATTTTTGATCTCGATTAGTACTCATTAATTTATGTTTTATTCTTTTACACGGCGACCCTCTCATTTATTAAGTAGATCTTATTTTCCGACCAACTGGGAATTACTTACTTGATAAATCAAAACACTAATGACATTTTTTATAATCAGTTCTATCTATCAAAATGATTTTTTTTGAGAAATTAATAACATTATTCTTCGAGGCTGAACATTATAGCATATTAAAGTGTTACACATTATTAAGTTCAGGTTCACAATATATCCCTAGGCTGTAAATAATTCATAATGTAGGTTCTACGTACGTTCAGTCCTTCACCCAAAACTGAGTGATATATTACATGAATAATGTTCCTACTTAAAGTGGCCTAATATCTAGGTGAGGTATAACATTTACAGGTTTTTTACGCTGGCTATAAACGCAATATCAGCCAAATCTTTCGTAAAGTTATATATCTTTAAAAACATATTTGGGCAGTTGAAGTTTTGTACAAGCAAATTCATACTCACTTCGGTTTTATAAGCGCGGCGATTACCTAAATCGTCGGTGTTTCGCCCCAGAGTATTTATTATCAATAATCTATGACAACGGTACAATTGGTGTTTGACGGTGAATTTAAAGAAGTACATAATAATATGTTCTTTGGCTTTCAACCCAAAACCATAAACATTTTTAGACGATTCACTCACGGAGGCTACTTTTTATCAAATATAGAATCATTAATAAATATAATAATTGTAAACCATTAGGTTTGGGCAGTTTTGGCCGAGTGGCTGTTTGTTTTCTTGTTGTTAACACACGATCTAACGGTGAAGGAAAACATCGTGTGGAAATTGAAATGCTTTAGACACATATATCCACGGCGTGTGTGTAATTGCCTATTATGAAAAAAATACAATGAAGTGGTACCGCTACTGGAGATTTTTTTATAGTGGAGTGACCATGGGTTCATAGCTGAAAAATGAGCTTAAAAGTTATTACCATGTTAAGCTTTGATGCAACACTCGCGGAGAAAAAACTGAAAATTGTGTAAAACGAACTGTGAGCATTACTTAATATTCTAGTATGAACATTAAAAATTGAAAGACCTGTGACAAGCTATTTTAAAACGTTTTCTGCCAAAAGTTTTATTCTATACCAAACAAATCAAAGTTACCTACGAGAACTATGTTACACTCAGCCCAAGGTTCGGAGGAATGTCAGGGAATTTCGGTTTCAAAGGCTGTATATAAATCAATTTCCTGCCGGTACTCACTTGCAGAAACTTGTGAATAACTCAGCGGGCTGTTTAATTGATAACGTACTTATAACGTGTATATCAAACCTCTATTATATTATTCATACATACCTATACTAAAATATTTTCATGAATATATAGAAAATTCATTAAAGTTTCGTGAAATACATTTAGTTTATTCTGGTATAATTTATTCATCAAATATTATCTATGAAAAATCTCCCCAAAGAGGCTGATGAAGTACGCTCAGTAAACGTGTTTAGTCTCTCTTTAATATTTAAAATTATTATTCTACTTTAAATAAAGAAATCTATGTATAATTCTATATTCGATTATTCGAGTTGGTGTAATGCAGATTACACCAACTCTGTCTCTACTTAAAATGTTACTGGATTTCTCTTTATCTTCTTTAGGTTATTAAATATTCCTTTTAGTGCCTTAATAAGGTTAAATACTAACCGGAAAATATCACCTTTTTAAATTAAAATACGGATTTTCAGTTTTATGGAAAGCTCCAAACTTGACCAGCGATACATTAATTAGTCTGCTAATTAACGCTTCAAAAGTGTAATGAAAGGGTTACATTTTTGAGACCACTGTGATCTAAGTATTTTAGTTTTTAGTGAACATTTTTACCTCCAACTTTTATTCGGTTCCCTTTGTAGTAGAAACTCTTGGCCCATGGGGTTCAAGGGTAAAATATTGCAAGTACTGGTGACCCCAGAGCTGGTGCTTTAATCGCCCAATGATTGTTCGTACTTGTGTATCGGAATACAGTGAGAAAACGCTCCCACAGAGATCTAAGTTTATAAATTTATTTTAGTTTTTTCTGTTTATTCATTTTTAATTATTATTATTACATAGGATAAGATTTCATATTATCATTCGTATCATATTTTCATATAATACTTTAAAAAATCACTTCAGTCACATTACATTTTATTACACATAAGGTTAGATGCACACGAATGCTGGCTTATATAAAAGTTCTTTGTAGTATTTATTACAAAAGTGACTCGTTCCTGCAAATAATTTTCCCAATATTATTCCGACGACACTAGACTTTATGTTAAGATTCATGCAACTACCTACCGGACCCTTGATATCTTAAGATCTTACTGTTAAATTTGCTCATTTATTTTAGATTAAAATATTTAATTACCTCGTCAATCGGCGTCGAAGTTGAGCGGTTTTACTCTGAGCCAATTTTATTTTATATTTATTGATTTGGACTTCGAATTTGTACGTTGAGGTCCATATAACCGGAAACATGCAAAAAACATCCATTCGTAACACACTATTAAGAAGTTATGTACAAATCTAGATAAATTATGTCCTTATATTGTGGTATACGTTACGTTACGTAATATGTTAATAAGATAATATTCCCAATACCAAAGTCCTTTACGTTAGCAAAGTCCTCGTTAGTATCGCTTCCAGATTAAGTTATAATTGATCAAGTAACAGTCAATATCAGTAGTTTGCTAATTTCTAATAAGTTTGCCTTTGCTTTGCGGCAGTGATTGAAGTACCTTATACAACCAGAAACGTTTCTGTGTATATAATTAATTATTTTAACGTTATTGGTGATTAACCAACTTAAAAGGGCATTAAAGATACGTACGTATATCAGATTAAGCCTAGTTGACCAAACTTGGTACGGCTGATGGCGACCTGTATCTCGATCATATTAAGTTTCTCATGTACTTAAATAAAAATATATATTTTTTTGTAATAAGAAATAAAGTTCTTTAAACATTCTTTTTAATTAAAAACCCGAACCCGAAGAGGTGGAATAACTAGGGTCTTTTTAAACTACTCAATCAGCGATTTCAAAAAATATTTGTAAGTATAAAATTTGTAAGTTTTCGTGCACTGAATATTGCTAATAGATATCTGACAATTGACATCATATTTAATCAATAATATTATCCTTCGCCCGTAAATAAACGTGCGTACTTTCACAATTAATGCCCGTATAGGTTTTAATGTCTTTTATGTTGTCATACAATTTTCATTTCATTTTGAATTTAGCAGTCTCCCGATTTTTGCAAACACGACGTGTCGGGACAAGCCTCAACACAATCGAAAATAGCAGAGTCGGCCCCCCTGATTGGCTGACTGATGGATTTATTTTATTTTGTGCTCAAATAACACCGTGCTAGCTGAAGAAAAATATTGTGTAGAAATAGATACTTCAACAAGTCAAAATAAAACGTTTGCGGTTTGCCACACGATATCCCCCTAAGAAAGTAATATCAAAGTAATAGGTAGAATAATAAATATAAAACCATGGATACATGTGATTAGAAAAAATGGGCTAGTTCAAAGTACCATTTAAATTTATACAAATACTAGCTGTACCCTGCCACACTTCGCTGTGGCACATTGTGATTGAATGGTTGAGTAATGAGAAACGAAACAAAGAATACATAGTCAAAACGCGAGGTCGCGCTGGAGCGTCTTTAAAAAGAATAAATTTTATTTTTAATTAATATTTATTCGACCGGTTACATTGGTGATTAGCTCAAGACTAACTTAATATCTAATAATCGAGACTGGGAGCTAGACAGTCCGTCAGCATATTTCGTGAGAATACGCGTGGGTATTTCCGTTTATAGATTAGGAAATATGTCTTGTGACTGTACATTACACAACTACATTTCATATACGTTTAATTTTGCAATACTTGTGGAAATAGAAATTAAAAACAACAATTTTTTTTAATAAAAAAGATAAAAACAATCTTTGATGCGGATTATATATCATGCTAACATTTCAGCTCAATCGGTGCAGAACTTTTTGAGTTTTTGAAGCGTACACAAACCAACATAAAATTTTTATATAATATATAGATGGTTAATTCAGAAATCAAAAATTCAATCAAGGCTTGAGAATTGTCAGTAAATGTAAATTTAGAGTATGTAATTAATTATATATTTCTTTGACGTTCTTAAGTTCAATAAGAATTTTTTATTAATATATTTTAACTTGTTTTATGATCAGTTTAAATGTTGCATGTTTGGTGCAGAAATTACTTTTGATAAGTCAAAATAAAAATTAAAAGAAAGAATTTCTACTTTGGTTTTTGTAATCACATAAAATACCACGCTATACGGTCTCGATTTCCTTTTAGGAAAATCTCGCAATCTCCCTTTATTGGACTACTTGTAACAAAATACGTCTTATATTACCGACCGTTCTTACGCCGAGTACCCTTTATCAGCTTTGTAGGAGATTTCAATCGACACAAAACACTTGTAAAGTATCTTCTAAATCGCATAGGAATGGCATACAATTGAAAAACCTCTACAGAAAACATACTGTGGGTATAGGTAGTAAAAAGATTTGGAGAAAATATTTAGCTTATGGTAGCTGATCTTTAGCTGTATTGTGTACATTTCTAATAAAAACTAAATAAGCAAAATAGAAAAATAAATGCTGACTACACTTTTATGACGGGAATTAAAATTCGTATATTTTATTGCTTGTATTATTATTTATTTTTAATAATTATTATTATGTACAGTTTAGCTTAGCTTTATTAAATGGTGATATTATTATAACTTTGGCCTATGATACATATACGTATATATTACTTTTGTTACTGGTTAAATCGAGTAGTTTTAAGACATATTAACACAACGTTTTTTTATAGAACGGAGCAGGATGCTCACCTGATTTTAAGTGATACCGCGGCCCATGGACACTCTCAATGCCAGAGGGCTCTCGAGTGCCGTGCCGGCCTTTTAAGAATTGGTACGCTCCTTTCTTGAAGGACCCTAAGTCTAATTGGTTCGGAAATACTTCAGTGGGCAGCTGGTTCCACAAAGTGACGGACGTCGCGGTGATACGGGTGGAATTTCGTATTCTGCCTCGACGTCCGATGATGAAACTCAGCTGCAGGTATTAATCCGAACAACTCCTCTGAACACTCTCCATGGTAAATGCGGTAGAAGATGCAGAGTGACCCCACATCTCTACGCAACGCCAAAGGATCAAGCCGCTCGGAGAGGGATTGGTCGTCGACGATTCGAACCGCTCTGCGTTGAATACGGTCAAGGACCACGTATTTTATATCTAACATCGCATAACTATATATAAAATAGCTATACGACTTTTAACATTGAAAAGAAAGCCTTTAGCTTCTAAATTAAATAGGAGTTTCAAACTTTATAAGATTTTAAATAAGAAGTAATTAGTTCAAATCCAAGTTGGCTTTGAGGGAACTTTATCCTTTTATGTTCTAAGAAGGATCGAAGATCTTAAAACTAAACTCTAAGTCATTTAGTATTCTGTTCAGGAGCTGACACTTTCGATTGGCATCCCTTTATTACTCGTATAATAGAGAAATATCTAGATCGATTGGAAATGTTTACCAGTTAAGAGAAAATTAAATTAAAATTTTAAACTTAAAAACAGCATTTATCTCGGAACTAAGTTCCTTTCTTAAGAAGTTTTTATTTAAAAAATAAAATCATAAGATAGTTTTAAAGGAAGAAAACATTTTTATTGCGATTTTTTATCGACAAGCGTAGCGGAAAATCTTTATTTTAATACGGAAACAATATTCAATTAGAGAGACCCATTCGACTTCTTCGATACAAACAGTCCCCTCGGGAGTTTTGCTTCTCGCGGTTGAGCGGACTACTCGATTGTGAGGAAATTTCATGGATCTGGTTAGCGGTGCGCCTTCAGAAGTTCTCATGTCATTTTACACGTGTATATCTTTTTTATAACATTACATTTTTAATGTGTGATGTTGAGAGCATTATTAATATATAATCCTTTTAATGCTCTATGTTAGGTACATATAAATTAACTCCTAATTAATTTAAAATAATATAAATTGCAATAAATAACTAACCTTAACATAAACTAAAATATATTTTTGAAAGGAGTCCCTTTAGGGTTCCGAAGATACTGGCAACTTTAATCCTTTTAATAATATATTTTAGTTCTTCTATTTTAAGGTAAGTTATTTTTTTTTTGAAATATTAATTTATGTTAGCAGTATTACTTATGTTATTTTCATCGAATATATGTTTTCTAGTTATATATATATTTGGTTAAAAGATAGATTAAAGGATAAATGAACATTAAATGTCGTTTTATAAGTAATATTATTAAGGATTTTTTCTAAATGAAAACACAAAATTGTTTCTCTGAAATACAAAGTTTTTATTTTATTTATCACATTTTATAATATAATGCACTTATGATCTAACTATTATAATTATTCTTACCTGAAATACAAAGAAACGACATTTAATGTTCATTTATCCTTTAATCTATCTTTTTACACTATAATCCACTAAATTAACATTTACACGTCATCCGCCATTTTATCGCGTGTCACTCCGACGCGTCAAATTCAAATTAATGAAATATCATTCCATTACATATATATACTGAAGGTACAAGCCTCCGCTATTTTGTAATATAACTTCGATAATCACTAATTAGAAAAATCCAAAGAAATTTATATTGTCTAGCGATGGTTTACGATGGGCTTTGGCCTGACAATTTCGTTTCAGTAAATACAATAAGGTTAGGAAGAACATGAGTCGGCTTATGAGGGTTAATCCCTTATTCACGGCTTCTACTTTGGGACGTTCAACCGGTTTTAAGGTCGAAGTTTTATAGAAATCTTGCAAAAATAAGTGATATAGGGTACATATTACATAGGTCATTTGTTCCTAGTTCTTGAGACCTATGGCGCCGCAGACACACAACCCCTTGTAACACCCCTGTCTTTGCATCAGGGATGACCAACAATTTGAACATATAGGTAATGCCTACATAATCTGCTTTAAGACAACAACATTGTCAAGACATACATCCATAAAATGATTCTTAGGCAAATTAATGCAGGTTTCAGTATCCCATCTATAATATTCTATAAGTTTGGCAAGAATGTTAATGATTTTTGTGGAGTGATGTGTGAAGTGTTAAAGCTACTGAATTGACTGAACATATTTTTGGTAACATAATATTCAGCTGCTATTCAAGATAATTTCTTCCACATATAAATAAAAGTCGTCGATAAATAAGGCAAATAGATGTGGTTAGAACGATACGTTCCATTTTGTTAGCGGATCGGATGTCATTGTACTACGGATAAACAACGTGATTGGTGAATTGTCAATCGTCGTCAACGATCGAGCAGATACTTTGCGATCACTGTGTGTGTCTATGTTATATAATGTAACTAGCAAACTCGGCGAACTCCGTTTCGCCACCAGATGGCTTCGTTTTATGTAACATTTCGTTTGGTGATCCCGCTTTTCTGTTGAATTTTTCCTGAATTTTCTTTGCTATAAACCTCACGGAGCCCGAGACCTTTCCAACGAATGCAAAACCGTGGAAATCGGTTCGTGCGGTATGCAGTTATGGCGTCAGGAAGGAAAACCCGACTTATTTTTATATAGTAGATGTGTTACTCTAGATTACGCATTATAAAAACAGAAATTAAGAATAAGTTTATGGTTTAACATAGATGAATGTACATTTACATTAATTGTGAACTAGAAATTTTTCTATTTACAGCCTGTGCCACTAGTTACCAACATTAAAAAAAAACGCTTCCATTCTGCCAGCATACGAGTAAAAACTTTCGTTACTATTATTTTTATTTAATTATAATATTTAACTGTTTCATCATGTGATGAGGAGCTTGATGTAATGGATGTAGGTAAAAATCTTGTTGAATTTAAAAGAGTGAAAGAGACTATTGCCAGTTCTTTCCGACCGTTCTACATCCTGGATTTGAGAACTGGCAGTAAGTATAAATTGAAACGCAACTTTTTTTACTATTGAATTTTTTATAACGTATGATTCCTTGTATTGTTCCTACATACTGTTGCTACATTCAACATTCTAATTACAGCAAAGGAATACACCCAAAACGTTCCATTCCACTAAGAATGCATGTTAAGCGTAGAATTCCCATATATTATAAGAATCATAGTACTTTAGTCAGGTTTCAGTCCATTAACTGAATATATAGGTGTAAATTACCTTAGAGTATAGCGCAATTTGCGTAAAGTGCGGAGTCTTGTCGTGGCTACTTTTCATTACCGAACTGGCCCATTTGTTATACTTTCTACGTTGACTTTCTTGATAATAACTGGAGCGTGGAATGAGTTGTTTTCCTTTATTTTAGCTTTGACCGCAGCCCGGAGATTGCCCTGCATTCCGCCACATCATTCTAAAATGGTGAACTGAAATCAGTACTAATAGAATTTAAAAATTGTAGGTGCTTCATTTATTTATGCGTTTATTTTAAAATCAAATGACGATATATTGTTTTTCTATTTAACAAGGACAAACGGGAAAGAGGCTCACATGACGGTAAGCAATACCGCACCGCCTATGAACAATCATACTGCCGGAAGGCTGGTAAGTGCGTTGCATGCCTTTAAAAATTTGTTACGCTCTTTTCTCGAAAGACTCTAAGACGAATTGGGTCGGAAATACTTTAGTGGGAAGCTTTTTTCACACTGTGGTGGTGTGCGGTAAAAAGTGTGTTAAATGTAATCACACTTTTTAGTTTGTATATAAATATAATATCATTATTGAAGTGTAGTCTTGCGTTAGGAGTGTCCTGTTTGGAAAGCAAAATATTAAAGACCTTGAAATCTTAATAAAGAATTTTTCAATAAAAAATATTTTCTGTTTCAGGTACAAGTCGTCAATCTTCTACGATTTATAACAAAAATTATCAGAGCTCAACGGGGTGGCAATCGAGAGCGTTGAAATTTGAAACGATTCATAATGTTACGAGTGTGATTTATAAGGATTTCCCGTCCCCGCTGAAGTTAAACGTTTAAAATCAGTGAAGCCAGAAGGTGTAAAAATTTATAGCTAATATAAATTCTATTGACCTCTTTGATATACAAGCGAAGTCGGTGACGGGCGAGCGTTTAATATTAATTGCCTAATATTTTACGCTGAATACGCAATTTCAGTTCACCCACTGATATCGTTGCAATAAAAAATTTATAAAAGATCACAAACAGGCCCATCTGATGATAAGTGATACCACCTTTGCCCTTCTTATGGGGGGTTTGTGGCCAAAACTGACGAGGAATGATTTTTTAACGCTTTTATTAAGTGTTGTGAAGTTATCTATATTCACGTTTGTCACTGAAAAAGTTAAAAATTCAAATCCCAAAATACACTATAAATTCATTGGTTAAAAAATTAAAATATAATAAATAATTGTAATCATTTGTTTCTAACATAAACCAGATGCCAAACGAAACGAAAATTAACGGGACTTTTCTGTCTAAAATAAAGGTAAAAATGCAGACGTCAGCCAGTTCACTATAATTCTACTCTATATTCTCTCTCTCAACTATCAATCAATAAATTCCAGAGGCGATCCACATACCCAGCACGGCGCCGACGTAATTACATTCTTATAGAACCCTTCTTTAATCATATCATAAATATGAAATTGTTTTATGTGGCAAAATTTGTGACATATTTAAGTGTATAAAGCTCCCTTCATTAACACTTTCTCTTAAATGTCTCAATGCAATTTCTTATATCGTTAAAACAAAATAAAAACTAAAAAATGTCCCGATGATTCCGTGTCAATTTGTGATTGGCGTAAAGCTTAATTTAAAATGAAATGTACTATAAGAACGATATGCTACATAAACATAGACACAAAATCCTTATTGAAAACGTCCAAAACGCGTTTCACGCTCCAGTAAATAAAAATGCATTAAAAAGTTTAAACAGACAAGTAGCAGAGCTGTGATGGAAAAAGTTTTATTTCAAATAAAAAGCTTACGAAAAGACAATGGTCACTAGAATTATTTTGTTGCTTACTACTAACAATAAAATAATTGAATTAATACAATCACAACAAAAAGGTTGTCAACAGTTCCTTAATTCAATTACTATATATGTGTACATGTCATGCAGGTTTTGAGCAACGTTTTGACATAAAATAATGCATTGTTTGGCATAATTTAATACTCTAATTATTAAAAAATATATATATAATATAGCCATAGGTCAGAATATGATAAAAGCAATTTCATTACTCTACAGGACAAGTATTTAAATTATTGAGAAGTCTTGAAGGCACTATTGAAATATGAAACATTCGATATATGAACGAATGTACTTCTCATTGTCTGATCTATGACCACTTTATATAATTACTAGGTGATCCGGCAAACGTCGTTTTGCCATGTATATCATTTATAATAAAACATAGGGGTTGATCGTAGAGGGGTGAAAATTTAATGCTTTATCATTGAAAAAAAATTATCTAAAAATAAAAAATAAAAATTTAGCAGTGGACTATTTAGGGGGATAAAAATAGATGTTGTCCGATTCTCAGACATACCCAATATGCACACAAAATTTCATGAGAATCAGTCAAGCCGTTTCGGAGGAGTTTAACTACAAACATCGCGACACGAGAATTTTATATATTAGAAAAAAATAAATAAAATAAAATTTCTAAACTTGTACGTTTATAACATAAGAATAATATGAATTAATCCAAATTCTTATTCAACCTTCAGTCCTTTCAAATCTTTAACCTAAACCCAATCAAAACTATATAAACTCTAGATTAAACCCTAGTTCCGACGCAATTTCCAATCACTGAGCAGAATAATTCTGTTTCTGACGCCACATCTCGACCGCAACTTGTAATGTGCCAAACCAACTACTGTGATGCAGTAATGTGGTCTAATAATGCAATAATGATTGATAGAGGGTGTCCATATCACTTTGTATCCAAGACTAATTAATTTAAATCTGTGGTTATTAGGAGAATGGCTCGAGTGGCCAAGAGGGTAACAAGAATTTTAAGTGTGATGAGGGATACGAGATGCAAAAACAATGCATTAAATATCTCTTTACATTTGATACTATATTTTATCTAACTGCTAAGTAATCTATGGTTTTTTTAATGTTTGTATAACAAATTAGCATTTTCCATGTCCATTCTTTATTCTTACTAGAGTTAAAAAATCGGACATTTTTAAAGATGAACTGAATCATTATTACGAAACGTTTGTGGTTAACGAGATTTATATTCATGTGGTCCTTGATTTAAGCTTCTTTGCCTGGAATGAATGAATCAGTGGCGCTACAACCTCTTTAGGTCTGGGCCTCAGATGTCTGAATCTGTTTCATTTTTCAATCTAATAGGCAAGTAGGTGATCGGCCTCCTGTGCCTGACACACGTCGTCAACTTTTTGGGTATAAGACATGTCGATGTTTTTCTTCACCGTTCGAGCGAATGTTAAATACGCACATAGTAAGAAAATCCATTGGTGGACAGCCGGGGATCGAACCTACGACCTCAGGTATGAGAGTTGCACCCTGAAGCCACTAGGCCAACACTTCTCTGAAACACTGAACATGAACTGAATCTTATATATATAATCTTATCAATGAAAATTATTATGAATCGTTTATAGTTAACGAGATTTATATTCATGTGGTCCTTGATTTATTCCGCCTTCCACTGCGAGCGGAACGGACCCATTACGGACTCCGCTATACTCGTAACGATGGTTTTCATACATTTTCATTGCCGTGGGAAACTCGGTCAACTCACTCTCTCCGCTGCGCTCGTCTCCACTTTGGTGGAAGCACATATATGAAAATCATCGTTACTCGTATAGCAGAGTCCGTAATGGGTCCGTTCCGCTCGCAGTGGAAGGCGGGCATAAAGCTTCTTTGCCTAGATATAAGCTAAATTCCTGTTTATTGACCTATGAAATTAAACAAAGGCACGACAAAAGCATTAATTACGTGAGCCTCACGTAACAACTTTCTACACTCCCGGTTATACCGTGTTATGAGAATACTGTTACTAAAACTAAAATTAAATTCCAAACGCTGTGCACATAAATTTTCACAGGCCATTTTGTTTTGTTGCAATCAAGGAGAAGCGTGGAGGGTTTTCTCTGTGAAATATAACTGGAGAATGGACAGGGTGACTTGTATTATGCCCCATATATCTACGTTCACGTCAGTATGGTAAGTCGTGAGACGTCATTGCTCTTCGTTTTGCGATGCACAACTATTGTTTGCGTTTGATGCGAGCTAGTTTTGTATTGATGTTGTCTAGAGAGTAATAAATATAATATACATGTTGGATGTATAGATAATAGAAATATATAAGTAATATATTATTTAGATGTGCGTGTGCGATTCTTAACCCGTTGAGCTTGTGTCTTTGATTCCTGATGTGGATTTTTCTATGTGCGTGTGCTATGTTTCTAATTAACCCATTCTTCTATTTTTATTTTGTTCCCACGAGAATGTTAGTGCGTGTATTTCACCATGCCTCCTGCTGATAGAGGACAAATCTTTGTTTTAAATTTATTTTATTATTATTAAGATGTCAGGTGGAACAAGAGTTTGAGAACTGGCAGTAAATGTAAAATTAGAAGCATTTATGTATATTTCTTTTTTGACGTTTATAAGTGTACATTGTGTTACTTATATGAATAAATGATTTTTGACTTTGACTTGACTTGATTTACGCATGCTTTAACGGTGAACGAAATATCCTGTGGTAAACAGCTTAGATCGAGAAATTGATGACCCGTCTCAGATACAGAAAGCTAAACAAATATTTGCAAAGAAAACAATTATTATAGAAATTTAAGGTTATTAAGAGAAACGAGTCTAAATGTTTATCTTCATGTCCCAAATGACTAAACATGTACAAAGATTTGATTAAACCTTGCATATTATTTAAATATAAGATTCTAAACAAAAGGCCAAATTTCCCACCTACAGGTTATTTTTTTATCGTTATAAAGCCAATTCAATTATGATTCTGTTAAAAGTTCCATTTGTATCCCAGCCGTGGAATACGATTTGCCTTGCAAAATAACTTAGGGCAACTTGTTTTGGAGTAGCTCCTAAAATATCTTCATTATAAAGAAAATTGCTTTGAAAATGACCGTTTACTTTTTCTTATGACTCTAAAGATAAGTAAAATAATGATTTGTCAGTTATAGGTATTTCTTCGGTTTATTTATTCACTTACAAGCTAATTTAAACTAGAATTCAACTTATTACCGCTTAGCTTATACAATAATAAATAAAGAACCTCGATTCGATTTCAGGAATACAATTCGTTTTAGTAAAATGTGATGTAATATTTAGTATAGCAAATAACTTTATTAATTTGCAAAACAACTCTGGCTTTGAAAGAAATCGAATACCGGGCGTTTATTTATTATTGTTTAAACTAAGCGGTAATAAGTTGAATTCTTATTATTAAGTATAAAGTAAAACTATTTCCTTCGCCCGCATTGGAACGAGTTTTACGAAATTAAAGGTTATCGGAATTTACTTTCCATTTAGCAACTTTGTACGCTGATGAAGGTTTGAAATACTGAAAATTTATTTTCTGTAATGGGTCTCGTTTTAGTAAATATTTCAAAGACGGAAACTGTAGGTACCTAGTTTTAAGCCTTTTGATGTACCAAGCACCGTAATCTCTAATTATTTTTTTAAGTTGGTACGTTATTAACCCTATGTGACTGAATCATGTCAGTTTCCGCAAGAAATTTTCTTCACCGTACGAGTTTAATTGCGAACATTCAAATTTATTGGTGCAAAGCCGGGGTTCAAACACAGGACTACAGGGATCAAGGATCAAGCAAGTAATTACGAAGCACTGATCAGTCGCGTGATCTATTTAAAAAAAACAGAATTTGACTTTAGTATACATGGAAAACCTTTATCTTCTATAATCACATAAAGGCCGTAAGTTTATTTTTATTTATACTACACGCATTAATGTTGGTGTCTCACTCAACTCGCTGGCTGCGGTGTATGAAACGACACGAAACGTGTTAACACTTGCAGATATTAATATACTAATAATCATTTTAATATAACAGACAAAACACAGGAGGGTAGTTTCCTAGGGAGGGTCTATACAAGAATTGTTAATTAATATGAAAAACAGTTTTGAACTATTGTACCCGTATCAGGGCCTTTGACAGTATTCAAATATAAGTTGAAATGTGAAATGGTTTTATAACACCATTCACCAAAAAATATTTAAATTCTTTACGTTCAATAGGGTATTTAATTTAGAAAACAAATCAATAGAAGAAGATGTATCAAACTACCGCCGCCGAAGCCCCAGAATGGAAAGGAGAACAGGCGTTAAAATGACATCATGCAATGTATTCTGCACGCCGATGTCCCATCCTATAAAAAATGACATATAAGGTGATGTAGTCACGCAGAACTCCTTTACAGTGCCATATACTTTCATTGGCCGGCGGCTGAAATTGGTACTACCGTCGCCATTTTGAAATGTCAGACTGACATTGTCAGTTAACTCTTAAAAAACAACGTGCGGCGTCCTTTTAATTTTACTATCTACCAACATCTAATAAAAATTCAAATAAAATGTAATTATTTTTATTCCTTGCATTATTAATTACAATGGCAAAGTTTTAATTATGGAAAGGTTCTGATTGCTAGGTATCTTAAAAGATATTATATTAATAGTACAGATAACAAAACTTATCATATCAGTTGTTCCTAAGTTTGTGTCACATTTATTTAAGCCAAGAACTGTATTTTCTAGATACATTTTTTACTAAGACATTTCAATAAATTATTAAGTAAGCCATGACTTTACATTATTCCCCTTACAATGGTTAATATTTATTTACTGGCAATACTAATTCATATCTATGACAGCGACGCTCTTACCGGCCAACAAAAGTATGTGGCACTGTAACAATATTATAATGAAAGAGACAGACAATGAAACCGCCTATAGATTTTTTAGAATCTATCTGAATAATGAAGCTTTATGGTAGATTGTCAAATTAAAGAAGTTTGTCATCAATCATCTTGACATAACTAACAGAACTTCACAAAAATAACATAAAATTCCAGTAAAAATGGGTTCTAAAGCCAATTTTAATAGTGGTAATCTCATACAGAGTTATTACCTATATTCAGCTTTATTAGCCTTAAAATTGCTTGCTTTAAAACCCCTCGCCTCTATCGTGTGTCATCCAGAGAAAGTGCAGCGTGCTAACTTAAGTGATTTGAAGAATCTGACTCCTTTTTGGCTGGTAGCCGGTCTGTATATGACAACATCGCCGGATCCTTTAACCGCTATTACTCTCCTAAGAGCATATGTTGTGGCCAGGATAATAGCTGCTATTGGCTATGTGACAAGGATACCGACAATGATGAAAGAATTAGCTTTTTTTGTATCATTCACGATAACCACATACATGGCTGCCTGTGTCGTTATGAAGTATAATCACGCTCTGTGAACAATTTATGAAATTCATAAAGTAAAAACTGACTTACCAGCAAAGTCGTTTGTGAGTAATTTCAGCGTTTAACTTTGGAAATTTCGGATTTTCATATAAAAATCCAAACCTTTTTCATGTTTCACCTGTCAAACTTATTTAGGCTTAAAGTACCTATCTAGATAAGAATACTGAAATCATTTGTTTTAAATACTTATATGTATTTTTCTTAATTAAAGTGTACAAAACTCTTATACGGAATTTTATTTTTTTCAACTATAAATTTAGTACAATCTATAGGTAGTCACAGAGACTGGCATTGAGAGTTTCCATGGGCGGCGGTAACACGTAACATCAGATGAGCCACCTGTCCGTTTTCCCCCTGTTCAATAAAAAAAATAAAGATTATAATTAAAGTTGCATGAAAGAGGCTCTCTAACTTATCGCAGTATAGTATTTCTGTATAACACTTGTACATTTTGTTATTATGTATGACAAACAGGTTAGCTAAGCATTAAAATGAGTAACCTCAGGTCACTCTTGATAAGATAGGTGTCCCGATCGTATCTGCTGGAATTTCTATGTAGGGTCATAAGATGCTGATAATAGTGGAAAATTAAACGGTCTCGGGCGTTCTGAAACTGTTGAAGTTTGATCAACTGACAGCTGACTTTGACAAGCGACATTAGTATTTACTTCATTGTCAGGGAGCAAGCAAGTAAATTGTAAAGGAAGAGGCTCCAAAGTTTTGTTATCTTAATTCTTGTTAAGTATTGTGAAATATTTCAACGATTGTCTTGCGAGAGTTTTGTTAATCAAAACATGTTATATGATTCAAAAGGTATGTCATTTTCAACAACTCAATTTATTTACAAGAACCCAAACCCACTGAATAAACAACAGAAACCTATTTATGTAGCTGTAAATCTTTTCAACAAAAGTATATAGTAGTTAAGTAGAAAATGTATATAAATTCGCAGCGTAATTCCTATTTAAAGGTCACTCAGTTGTTAATAATGAAAAGTCCAAAAGACCCTTGACATTAAAGTAAGGAGTTTAATATTACTCAAGTTTGCAAATCTGTTTTGAAGAATGTTTAAATAGGACCTACCTGTTATAAATATTCTAATCGAAATCCTTTTGTTTACTTGTTTTACGAAGATTTTGTTTTGCGTTTTTATTGAAATTAAGATTTTTTTAGTAAATAAGTTTAATTATTTAACAAAATTAAATGTCATGTATAATAAAACGGCAACACTTAATACTTATAAAACATTGTTTTTTTAAATGTCAATCATCAGTTCTGACAGTTAAACTTAGTTTATGGAAATATTTTGAAAGGCCAAGACCTAAAATGAATATTTTAAAAATGATAAAATGAATACATTAATGCTGAAGTGATGCGGAATATCACCATATCTTTGGAGGAACCACTCACACAAACATACATGGCGCATTCAGCGTTGCTTGCTGTTAAACTACTGGCCTTGAGCCCCATTGCAGCGTTCACATGGGTTAATAAAGGTTTTTTCCCAAACACTGATATCATTCGAAGAGCATATCTATCAGAGCTAAAGAACTTGGCTCCCTTTTGGATTGTTGGTGCATTGTATGTGACTACTGGGCCACCGGTTCCACTAGGCAAAACTCTCATTAGAGCATATACTATATCTAGGGTCTGTGTGGTACTTGGATACGCTACAAAACCCATTCCAGCCCTAATTTCCGACCTAGCTCTAATTACGTCATACTTTATCAACTTTTATATGTCTGTGTGTGTTATTTATAAGTACAAAGATTGTTTATATCGGTTTGTTTCATTTAATACTTTTAAACTAGTTTCTGGCTCTGTTCGTTGCCAAAATTTAAGAATTCATTGGATCGTTCATTCAAGCATAGCAAGTTTAAATAACATCTAATATTCCAATGATATTCTTTAAAATATGTGTACTTAAACATATAAAAATTAGTATAGCACCAATAAATAGTATTTAGTTCCCGTTCTGGGGCTGCCGGCATAGTCGAGTTGAATGCGTATCCTCATTTCGACATATCAACGAAACACAAAATATGTCTGAACTTTCCTTTGTACCGAGTTTCGAGACTGTACAATATAATTTAGTATTAAGACAGCTAAATGAGTACATATAAGGGACCTTTGATTACTTTGTCTTGAATGAATAGTGCAAATACAATGTTACGCATAATTTTCTGTTTAACATGGAGAGTTCTTACTTTAATGTGCCGTCTGGATCAATTAAGTGTTGACTCCAAAGTTTAAAGTTTGTACACAGATTGGGTGAGTTTATAAAACAGGAGATTTGGCAAATTGGTTCAGCGTCGGCAAAATCGATTGATTAGTTTACTTTTACGGAAGCGTTGGCTCAAGTGAAATGAATTTTCCTATGAACAAGAACAAGAAGTTTATATTAGTTAATTTCCTATTGCTAATAAATAATACGTATGTAATAATTCGAGATTTCTTCGGGGTTTTCCTAAGACCCATAAACTGTGTATCTGGCTTCATCTAATAATGGTTGGACCAATAGTCCAATAATACAATTTAAACGTATAAACTATCAAAAATATTTTTGGAAGTGGTACTTATTTTTGACGTGACAACGTCTTATAATCCGATGGAGCCGGCTGCACACACGAAAAAACATGACGCATGCGGCTTTACCTCGCTCTAGACGCATGCGGCGTTACCTCGCTCTGAGGCGTTCCATTTAAGGCTTGAAGTGCAAACGAGAGCGCGGAATGAGCGACAGGGGCCTCCGCGTTTGTCAGCGTTCGTTCGTTAAATAATTTACATATATATAATAAATTGTATTTATGCGTACAAATAAATGTAACATGATCAATTCAATTGATCCATACAAAATATCTATCAGACAAATAAAATTAAAATTTTCTTTCGAAAAATGCAACCATTCCGTAATTTTCTTATGACGTTGTACCGACTTTACAGAGAACAGATTTTTTATTTTAGTTTTAAAACTTGCAAAAACGTAATGTATAATAATTAACAAAGCATTGCCATGTCAGCCTACCATAGTAAAATATGATAACATTGGTGTGTCTATATGTAAGTATGTGTTTATGTGTATGTGCATGTTTGTGTGTGTAACATATTATTTCGTATATCATTTTTGAACCCTTCGATTTATAAAATATGTCAAATCGAGAAAATTAATCATTATACTAGGCACAATACAATTCCCAAGTAAACGCGAACAGACTTTTAAAACTCTCAACTCAATTGAAACAATTATTCTCTGACAAGTTTTGGCAAGAAGGGTCTTAAGGAACCAATGTCGACGCTTTAACTCCGAAAGTTTCGTATAAGCCCTACAAAATCTTTTAAATTATGATTGTTAACGCAGCATTGTATACTTGCGACCCGTATATTGCTACTTATTATTTCATGGTTATAGCTGAACGCTAAATTCAACAATAATTCAGACTTACATATTGGCTGTCTGTTAATATTTATATCGTACTAGCTGACCGGGCAAACGTCGTTTTGCCATGTATATCATTTATAATAAAAAAATAGGGGTTGATAGTAGAGGGGTGAAAGTTAGGGGTTATATGTATTTTTTAAGGTTGTATCATAAAAAATAAAAACAGAAAAAATTATGTAAATATAAAAATAAAATATTTACGGGTGGAGTTAACATTTAGGGGGATAAAAATAGATGTTGTCCGATTCTCAGACATACCCAATATGCACACAAAATTTCATGAGAATCGGTCGAGCCGTTTCGGAGGAGTTTAACCACAAACACCGCGACACGAGAATTTTATATATTAGATTAGCCCATTCGGGGTAGAAAACTCAAAGGTCATGAACGATCCCATTTCAGAAATCTACGAAGTCGTATACTTTGTACGTGTGAGGATTATAAGTAAAGAAACCCAAAGCACCGGAAGCCGAAATAAGTTCCGAAAACAAACATCCCGAAAACTTTCATACCCTGTTCATTTAATCCCGATAAGGACCGACTGGACCCTTTGCAACTTTTTTTGTATCAACTCGAATGTTTTATGAAAAATATGTACTGATTCAGAAAGTAAAATATTGGTAATAATATTCGTTCCTATTCTATTATAACGTGAAACGTTAAGAATAAAGCGTTAACAATAAGTCATCTAGTTGGGATTTAGAGGTCCTGAGTTTGATTTCCGGTGAAACAAGACCTATTTCGGGTTGATAGTAATAGAATATCACCGACCCCATGATAATAAGATTTCGTATTTAAATGACTAGTTAAAAAAACTGCTCATAGCAGTAAGACCGTCCATTTACATTCTTTGTCAGATTGTATGTTCTGCCTATTTCGTAAAAAAATTGTGATGTTAATAAAGTATTTGTTATTATTATTGAAGTTATACTGCTTTAGGCGCGTTATGAAAAATTGATGAGAGTGAAATTTTACGATGCGCGCGCACCGTGACACAAAATTATCAGTATGAAGTTGCCCACGGAAGATGCTACGACATTGGAAATAATTTAAAAACAACATTCGAATAATAATACAATTTATGTTACACTTAATGTAAGAGAATAATAATAAATATTTAATTTTTCAAATGTAAACTGAACTTTATTGACTATAGTGAGTCCTTTTACAGTCTTTGATTATTTAATTGTAATTAATTATTTGCATGCAATCAAAAACTATTTTTAATAATGCCAAAGAAGTATAACTTCTTACGCGCGTACATAAGTAGGTACGTACACGCACCCTTTTTTTTAAATTACTGAGCCTGAATTATCAAGAAACATATTTCGTATTGTTACGTGATAACGTCATTAGTACATTCTTAGGTACTTTAGAAATGTTATATACAAGCCACAAGTCATGAATATAGAAATGTATTTTAAGAAATCCTAAGCTACCGTTAGTGCCACTTTATTTTTCGTTATAAGCAAAGAAAATTTTAGTGAGTGAAAGAACTAACCGTATTTGTATGCATTGAAAACTAGCTCAGAATTTTAATACCGGGAATTTTGTATTCATAAGGTGTGCAACTTAGAATACATTTGGAAGAGACAAACTTATTTGAATAAATTTTAATATCTTTGTGAGATTGAGATCCTTTAAAACCTCATAATGCACTTCCGTATAGCTATTCAACTTATTGACGCCACGGGCCTAGCGAGAATATTAAAAAGGAAAAAATCATTCGAATTCACTAGGAGTTAGTGTTAATGCTAAACTGTGGTCATTCAAACAAATAGAAGTAAATGTATTAAAAGAGACTGTTGTGTAATTGGACTTTTCTTAAATATTCTTATTAATTGTCTTGCGTTTGTTGTATTGTCTTGTCTCATTAAAAAAAACAAATAAAATTATAGTCTTAATTTATTTTAAACGTCAAAAGTAGAGTAGGTATCGTTAGTTAAATCAATTCCCGTGTGAATTAAAGTTGCTTCGTTTAAGCGTGGCGCTCTGGAAGATTGTATAGTTTTGATAAAAAGGATTTAACTTACAGATTTGAATTTAACGAATTTTGAGTCACAACTTTCTAAGAAATGTAGATTTTTTTTGTAAGTTAAATTTTTACTACTTGTGTTCATTCACCGACCAGAGGGTAAAACTGGCTTAGTAGGAAAGTTATCTTGGACGCAATATGATCAGAAAACACGACGATTCATATGCTATAGTGAGCCTCATATGAATGTGTTTTGTTTTGAGAAATAAATACCTTATATTCCGATTATGATAATTTTAAGGTTGCAGCTACAAGTAAGACAATCACCAATACTGTGGTAATGATAAAGAAACTGCTAGGGTATGATAAGTAAGTCTTAATCACAACAACAAAGACCTTTCCCACCTTCATAACACATCGCATCACATAAAAATCATTACAATTTATCCATCAAATTGTGTATTATGATATTCTTTCATGAAATAAAGTGGGGAACGTAATAATAAATGATTTTGCTCGACACGATTCCTTCACTTTGTGAGACTTCAAAGGTCGTTACGCCAATATTTTTATAGATATATAGGATAGATTTATTTAGCTTTAATGTGTATACAGTGTACAAACAACATCCCTTTTTTCGGTTGCGATGCTCGGAACATTTATTTATTATATTTGAATGAAAGACTCGCTAATTTATGTTTTAAATTTATTGTTAAATAGGGGTTTTGGATCGGCTAAAGTATATTTTATTACTATTACATGATAAGTTGCTAAAATTAATTATAGACATAATTGCCAATTGTAACTCTAAGGAGCTTATTTAAATCTATTTCAGCAATTATAATAAAAGTGCAACCATAAGCACCGAACAACTGATATACACACGATTTTATTTTATGAAATATATTCCTCTACTAGCTTTCTGCTTAGGAAATAAAGTAACAAAACCGAAGGTAGAAGAAACATCTTGCCTTATTCTAGGTGTTCCACGAACTTTATTTTATATTTATTAGTTATTTTTGTTATAAGTATATGTTATATCTTATCTCGTAAAGTAGGAAAAGCAAAAGTAACCAATTTAACATCATTGCTCTAAGGAAACAACGTTAAAATGAAGCATAACGATACAGGTCAAAGGTTTTTCTAAGTTTGTATTACTAAGAAGGTTTAAATTGCTATTTTTGACATATTCAAATATGGGCTTTTTTATATATGTTTTGCTACGTAGATTTATTTTTAACGTAGGTAGTGTATACAAATTTATATTATTAGGTACTAAAACAAAAACAAGGTGTTTTTAATTGTAATTATTATGTGTCACATTAACATTTCTGTTTGTATGTCTGTTTATTACTATTTAAACTATCTTCATATTACTGTGCTTATAAAATTTGCTTATAAGATAATCCTTTATTGTATACTTGTACTCGGATCTATATAAATAAAAAGGAATCGCAAAATATGTCGCTAAGCGGAAAAACTCAAGTATTTTTTTGTATTTATTCCTTGACCTCTGAGGAAAGTTATTATGGAGAGGAAAATTGGGAGAAAAAATTAAAGGTTTAGTACTATGGTTTTTCCGGAATCGCGTACAGTACAGGGTAGTAAAGCAAAATGTTTCATCTTTGGTTTGTAACTACTAAAAAGGTAGGCTAAGTATAAAGGCGGAAACATACTACTAAAACGCGACGCGACGTGTCGTGTCGACACCCGACGTCCATCGTGCACATTACCAACACGCGACACCACGACACGCTTGCAAATTCAGAAGTCATTTAGCTGATTTATTCCCCGCGCAATGTGCCAGCAAGTTTTTACCAATTTGAGGTTCAGATTCGAGGAATGTTTGCAGCGCAATGGTGCACACCTGGATGATGTTATTTTCATCACAACATCCACAACACGCCGATCCAAATCGATTGGATGTTACCGCGTGTGATCACATGGCATGTTGTCTATGTGCATCTGACCATATTAAATATATGGGATTGATAAGTACTGACATGCGTCGGATGGCGTGGTGTAGCGTCGCGTTTTAGTAGTATGTTTCCGCCTTTAAAGTCATATTAAGGCGAAACGAAGCTCGCGAGGGTATCTAGATTTTAATAGTAACTATTCATTATTAAAATTGGTTTACTTAAATTCCTATCCTATAGTTGGCCTACGCTGATATTAGGCCGACCGTATGTTGGGCAAACATTGTTTTTTTTAAACTGTGTAACATAGTTTTTAAGCACAGCCCTGCGATTCTGTAACTCACTTTTCGAACTCACACAGCGGTTTTCGCATCGGCGGTCTCTCTCAAATCAGTCGTGAAGCAGTCATTTTGATAAGGTGGGAGCTTGTAGTTTATTGTTTATCAGAATGCCAAATCATAAAATGACTGCCGATGCGAAAACCGCTGTGTGAGTTCGAAAAGTGAGTTACAGAATCGCAAGGCAGTTTGTATACAATAAAAAATTTATCTATCTATGTCTAGAACACTAATAACTATCAATATGCACCAGTTGCATAGGAGTTTATGTAATGAGAGTAAATTTCATGTCGAGACTTAGCTCTAAGTGTTCCTCCCTGATGTCAAATGTATTACATTTTTAGCAAACAGAAGTCATACTTAGTGCTAAGTTAGTACTAAACTCGTGACGAAAATATATTGGAACAAGATATATTTAATTCGAATGAAATCTATGACAACAGCTTATGAGATATAAAAATATGACACATAAAATACTGCTCAAGTATTCGATCACTTGAAAGAAAGTGGGGTAGGTGACAAAACACTTTACCCAAATAAAAGAGCGATAAATTCACAGAAGGAAAGTGATCTATGAAAATTTATTACTATATTAATAACAGTATAGGAGTTATCTCGTGAAACATGACGGTCTAAAACACTTAGATTTTTATAGTTACTAGCTGCCGCCGCGAACTTCGTTTAGCCTTAATATGATGTTTTTACTTACATACGTATTTAGTAGCTAAACAAACATATAGACTGTTTTAACCGGAATAAAAACCTTAGTATATAGGTAATTTAAATATTAGTTTCTTTCCATAAAACCGTCAGAATTCAAAAAAAATAAATTTAAAAAATGACTCGAATTTGTCCGAGTTTTGCGCTTAGCAAAATTCCGTTTCAATTTATTTAAATAGATTGACATCGTATAACTAAAGTTATTTTGTTGGTTAAGGTACCTTTTAATTATAATATTTAGTAAAAGGATTTTCTTTTCCTTACCATTAACCAGTTAAACCACGTAGAAGATAATTATGAATAATGCAGGTACCGCAATTGCAATACAACTATACTTTACAGAAGTAATAAAAAATGTATCCGTATCTTCCCGGAATTCGTCATTTCTTTTTAAAAAGAAGATTACTTTTAAAACGAGCATTATTTTAGCAGCACAATTATGACGCACTAGTAGACTTTCAGGATATTTATAATACAACTTAAGGTGCAAGATGGTATGTCATTAGGAACATGGTATATAACAAAAAAAACTTGGCGATTAAAAAGAGTGGCGGAGAGTTTATTGTCAGTTCTTCTCTTCCGTTCTATGCCCTTGATTTGAGAACTGGCAGTAAATGTAAAATTAGAAGCATTTAATGTATATTTATTTTTAACCTTCATAAGTGTACATTGTGTTACCTGATTATTGACCGTGACTTTGACTTTGGTACCAATACCTAAAAAGCTGACAATGCATCTCGTGAGCTTTCTGGTAATGTTAATGTTCAAGAGTGTTATCACTTATCACCAGGTAAACATTGTACGTGTTAATTGAAATGGTGTGGGCTAGAGACATTGAGTTCAGAACTCGACCTTTCCAATCTTATTTATCTATTCCGTGGTTATACTCACTCCCAGTTTAGGGTGCGGTTTCAATCAAAATTTGAGAAATATATTATTTTGGTCTGAACAAAGTAAATTTGACAACTGATGCGGGTACTGTGGCGGTTGGCCAGTGTATCCCATTTATATGTAAAATAAAGGAATCCCCTGTTTTAGATAGAATCCGTAACTTTGAAAATGCAAATCGGGTGACCGGAAATTATTTCCCAGACATGTTTCGACCATCTCGCTCATAGATTTGTTATAATATTTGTTAGTATGCACTGTTATGTGTATGGTTATTTAACGCATATGGAGGAACTGACTTCGATTCCCGGCGAAACATTTTAACTATAACCTGTGGTTGGGAACCACAAAACCTGAAGAGAAGCGTTGTATTGTAGAAACAGAGGTTTTACATTAAATTCCCAGACGTGAATAAAAAAGTTTAACTTACGTAGCAACAAATATAAAGTACGCGATCTAGAACTTGTGTCTACAAAAACTATCTTCAAGTCGTACACATCTGTTTAGTTGTACGGTTCATATGAGTATGATAGTTAGTTACGAATTATGCAAAAAAATATTTTGTTAGATGGATAAGCTTCTGTAGTTTTAAAAGTACAATAATAAAATGCAACGAAGAATTTTAAGTTAACAGGCTGTTTTTGTAGTTGTGCCAAAAACAGGTTGTGTTTTTATTGTCCACAAAATAAGCTTTGTAATTTGTACAGCGAAGTATTGCTGATTTTATGTAAAAATTAAAGCAATATATTTTCTTCTCTGAATAAAATCTGGCAAGACATTTATACATAATGGATACTACTAGAACCGGATATTCGACATGTATCATTTAATTTAATGATAAATATAGTCTGTAGTATTGTAACAACAAAGTTTAATGTATCGAAGTTTTCTGCTAACAGTAGTATTTTATTATAAAAACTTCTGATACAAACTTGTACTTTCAAATTCAAACGAACACGTATTCAAAATGTAGAATATATAAACATTTTTAATGTTTTGAAGTAAAAACGGTCCAATCCAATGTTTACTTGCTACAACTCCGGTGAGGCTCAATTGATCAGGCTAGGTCTGACACACACCGTCGATTTATTGGTTTCGTTACGATGTTCCTTTAAGGTAAGAAAATATGAAGAAATGTGAATGTATGCTAAAGGATTATTTTCAAAAATTATTTTACCATAAGAATGATACATTATTATTGAGTAACGAAGATCATATTAATTTTCAAAATATTATAAAAGCCTGAACAGTCCGTAATTCTTTATAAAAGTGTCCAGTATCAATAAAATTGCCTTTCATGATATCTTTCCTCTTTATAAAATCAAATCAGTGGCGCTACAACCTTTTTTAATCTGGGCCGCAAATTCTCATCATCATTTGTCAATCTTATAGGCAAGTAGGTGATCAGCCTCCTGTGCCTGACACACGCCGTCGACTTTTTAGGTCTAAGGCATCATACATATAATTTATTTATTATTTTGCTAGTAGTAGAATCCAATCACGAATTTCTATCTACTGAAATTAAATGTATGATATATATTGTACCTCCGTGTATTGTGCTGTACATAGAGGTATATACAAGTCGCAATATTGGGATAATCCGACGTTAAAGAAAGTTACGATCGCAATTACGCAACAAACTAACGACTCGAATTTTTCTCTTGGCGCAGAAAATAAAGATTAGCCAGTGGAAATAACGATAACGATGCAACCAACTTAATTTATATGAGATTTTTATATAATCACACCATAAATTGGAATAAAATAGGTTATTCAATGTTAAACATACTAAGAGCTTCTAAATCAATAAACGTATACCTTAAAAGTATATATACGAATAGTGATAAAAGAACCGCACAATGCATGACAAACTAGCTTGTAAATGGCGGATTAAAATTAAGAGAAATTTTACTATGTCAAAACTTAGGACAGTCATATAGTTATAAAGTATACCACCACAAGTTTAAGTTTTGCATTAAGAATTAACATAGGGCAAATACTTTTACATGTTACCAGATAAAACCAGTATGCAGGTACGTATTTAAAAAAAACCTTATTATTATGATTAATGTTCGAAATACATAATTTTAGTTATATAAATTTAGATAAGGGTGATTTAAAATATTTTAATTCGGCCGATCGTCACATTTTTTATTGACTGTTGTTTCACTCGGATTATGTTAGACGCATTTTAATTTTGATTATTTTTGCCAATAATATTTGTTAATATTTACGTCCTCAATTTTTCAATTTTATTGTGAGTGTTTTGTACGTTATTTGAACTTATTGTAAGGCAAGGTTAATACAAGGTTATCAGTCTAACTTCTCTTATTGTTCCCAAAATAATATAATTTCTCCTATCCTTACGACTGACAATTGTGTATCAGGACTTATTAATTTAGTATAAAATTGTGTATCGACTGACACCGAAGCGTTCTTTGTGGTACAACTAATAAACACTGCCACGGGAACTAAACAGTTAAGGATTTTTTAGTTTTCTATTTATTTATTTTTAATTATCAGACATTACGTACAGATGAGATTAAAATTACATTTTGAAGTTATTTTTTTTAGAAAACCAATGGAATTGTATATTACTAAATATCGTATCAAATTAATAAACATTTAATATACAATAACAATTAACGAAGGATGTATTGTGTCGCCGCTTATTGTTTATGTATTTGAAGACAGGTATAGCCAGTGCTCGGTCACAATTAATGAATAGATCTATCATTCGCGATAAATCATGGCCATAACTTACCAACAGTAATTGAATCATTAGTTTGTTTAGCAACGAGTTAAGAATGATGTGATAATATTAAGCAACACGCCATCTTGCGTGTTACGTTTTCCCATAAGTTTATTTTGTTTTATTAACCGTATAACTAATCGTATAATAATTAATATTGTTTTTTCTGTTAGCAACTATGTTCTTTTATTGTTTTTTATTTCCGCGAATATAATGTACAGTAAATTATGATTAGACAGATTAAAAAGCATTAATTAACACATGTTCACATTATTTCAGAAGTTGTCAGTTTGACTTTTGACTTTGACGTTTCTATGTACGTTCGAATTGCATATACACTATACTTGAGTATGATGATCTATATCTATTATTCTTATATATAATGGCTTCAAATGAGTTTTGAATTTCGTAAGCGCATCTTTGTATGATTTCTAGTAAAATGGCAATAGGTGGGACACATGATAAGAGAAGAAAGGAAAAAGTACAAAGAAGATAACAGAGTGGTCATCACATCACATCCTATAGATAAAAAGTAAGGGAAGACAGGTGAGACGTTGGGAGGACGACATAAAAAGGATAGCCGGTGTAGAATAGTATTGAATAGCGAAGGTAGATCAAGATGGCGATATTTGGAGGAGACCTTTTTCAAAAGACAAGTTGAGTGGTAAAAAAATACCCTAGCCTACAGCCGTAAGGGCGTATTTTATTTTATTTATTTCTTAGGGAACATTCCAAAACCAGAAGTGTTTGAGATATGGTATCCACCCATTTCTGGAGTGGAAATGTATAATTTTGGTGATTATGTATTATTATAAACAGCTATTCAAAGCAGTATAATTTTTTATTAAACTGTTCATTTGTTTTGCGGGCTTTACATCAACCCGTTCCGAGCTTCAACTGTATTTTATTGTAAACATATATATTTTTATTTATATTAACATATAATAATGCTTTTTAAAAAGGATTAAAACTTATGCATTTTCATATATGATCCATATGAATTGTATAAGCATATATTGAAATTTTCAGTTATTTCAAGGACCTAATTAACATAAAGTTATGCTAAACAGTCAATCAATCGCGATTTGCATTTAGATTGTTACTTACCTATTATGAAATCTATTCAAACAATTATTGTTCAAAGAGTAGGCAAAGCTAATGCAACTTTTTGAATACATTTTGTTTAAGAAAAAGATTTTACAAGACTTTTCCTAAAAACGCGATTTGTTACATACTTGTAAAAAATCCCAAAAAACTCCTATTTCCTAATGTCACTGCAATGTTCCTTTAATATCACGGCACCCTTAAGACGTAAGATAGCAAGAGAATATCGTTCTTTAAGGGTTCTGATGATAAGGACAAGAACTGATTCTCACTTTCCAAAAGCCGTTGATTGACTTAATGACGCAATGCCAATAGGTACTAAATAGATCTAGAAATTTTAATCTGAGAAGAAAAGTGAAAAGTATTTCACGGTACATGCAAGTAACAAATTATTACGCTATACATATATATTTCATTGGATACATATCATTATAAAACATGTTAAAAGCCCGGCGAAATTCCACAATTTCCACATATAAGATTTTATCGAGCATTATCAGATTTTTTGTTCGATCAGTGATCACACAAATGCGAATTCTATTTTACAAAGTAAAGCCTTCATTTGCAGGTGTAAATAGTCTCAAACTCGTTACATTAAATTCTTATTTCGAGGCTCAGCACTTTAATTAAGAAATCCCGAATTGTAAGGCCGTATAATGCGACCATTTTCCATTATAAAAGAAGACATTATTACTCGGCGGCATTATTACTATAAATATTTCAGGCGACAATCGTTGGGTGGTTACACAAGCGATGCAATTTAATTGTGGTCATTTTCATTTGAGTTAACTATTTTATATTTTTAGAAACCGTTTTTAAACGAAGGGAAAATATAAGAGGAAGACTGAACGTTATCTTTTTAACAGATTTTATTAAAACTGAAATAGAGGATCTTTATTGCTGTTGTTTACATTGCTGTAAACATATATTGCAGAAGAGTAAAATAACTTATGCTGGTTTTAATATTAAATAAAAAATCCCTCAAATTAAATGCTTCTAATATCTCATTTTCACTTCTTAACACAGTCCATACATTAAATAAAAAAATAAGTTAGTGTCGCTACAGCCTTTTTAGGTCCAGACCTATCATTTAGGTCAGACATATCTAATCAGAGGCCCAGGCCTCTGATTTCTGTATCATGATCATTTCAATCTAATAGGCAAGTAGGTGATCAGCCTCCTGTGCCTAACACACGCCATCGACTATTTGGATCTAAGGCAAGTCGGTTTTAAATCCGCACATAGAATGAAATTCCATTGGTCAAGCCAGGAATCGAACCTTTAAACTGAGGGATGAGAGTCGCACGCTTAAGCCACTACGCCAACTTTACTGTTGTCCCTACATAAAGGTGGTTAAATTTCGTAAAATTAAAACGAAATGTCCGAGACGCGTAACATAAAATAAATAATAGATAAATGAATTGAATTAAAACGCTGTTGCTTTGAGAGGAGTCCTAGTATATTTACTCAAGTCACAAGTAATTGTTCTCAGAGCCAAAGTGCATTAGTACACATTAACAACGCCTTACGAGGTTTCAAGTTACTCATCAAGTTAGACAAATATTGATCTTAAAATAATAGAGTGAAATCTAAGGTACTTTTCAAGTCACAAAATCTAAGGAAATGCATTAATGTGTAATTTAAAATATAAAAGCTAGTAAAAAATTTTGAAATAGGTCGTCATTATTGGAGGTTACTAAGCTAAATGAGTAAAATAGTTTTTTTTTAGATATGAACGTGTTTTTTCGACATTTCCGGCGCTGCGGGATTTGCAGCCCCTCCACCCTGGCGTAGCAAAGCAAGGGTACGCTCTCCCTCTGCGCCTACGGGCTTAAAATATTATTGATAGCTCTTTAGAAGGCCTACTTGTGTTAAATTGAGGAAAAACTAAACGTAGTGTGGTCTATTGCCTAAAGTAAGCGGTAAGTGCGATATCATTACATTAATTAATATATATTTTTATGAAATTCAAACAGTAGTTTCTAACATTGTCGCATTCAACCAAATTCTTTAGCGTTTTTAAAGTGGTATTAGTAGTACGAGTGAGTAAGACATCTTTCGTCCAATTCTTTACAAATTTAAGCTTAGAAGTATTTTTGTAGTTTAGAAGATAAATAAAGTTTTTTAGGCGGCAAACGGGCAGAACGCTCAGCTGATGTGGATACCGCCGCCTATGGACACTCATATTTCCAGAAGGCTCGCCATTTAAGAATTGGTACGCTCTTTTCTTGAACCCGAATTGGTTCGGAAATACTTCAGTGGGCAGCTGGTTCCACACAGAGGTGGTGCGTGGCAAGGTCGAGGTCCGCTCCTCTGAAACTCTCCACTGCCGAAAGAACCCACATCTCTACGCTACTAGTTGATTCAAAAAATTATAAGGAAAACAGAAGAATCTGCCTCATTCCTTACTGGGGCTATGTGACTCTATTGACCTACTTTAAGCCAGTGGTGTTACCCTATGTGAACCTCAAATTGCATTCATTCATCATCATTTAAAGACTAGTAAGTAATCCATCTTTGTTATCTGATTTGTTTGATTGCGAGTCGAACTGAGGACCGCATCGTTGCTAGTTATGCTTAGGCCACTAAACCATTAGCTACCACTCCACTTTGATGATTGTTTTGTTATCATTTTGCGAAACAATAAATATCATGTTTCATACATTGTGGCAAAAAGCCGTAGGCATTAATTGGCAGTTACTTTTCATTAACTGCCTGATATTACGAATTTCGCAATAGCGTAGAGTGCAGTTTCAAAGTGTTCTGACTAATACAAGTTGCGGTAAACCACCATTCTCCCGAAATGCATGTATGGAAACATAAAAATCATCGATTTTTTTCATTAATCTCTAATAAAGACTTATAATCTTTATATATATAATTCTTCTGTGAGTGTGTATGTCACTGAACTTCTCTCAAACGACTGGACCGATTTTGATGAAATTCTTTGTATGTGTTCAAGGGGATCTGGGAATGGTATAGATTCACAAATCAGCCCGGCAGGTGGCGCTGCAGAAGGTACTTTCATACTTTGTGTAATATCATAATCGCTTGAAATATCATGCAGGACAACGTCTGTCAGGTCCGCTAGTCTATATATATAAAAATGAAACCCGTTTTCCGTTGTCACGACATAACATAAAAACGGCTTGACCGATTTGTCTGATTTTTTTTAATAATATTCCTTGAAGTACGAGGATAGTTCTTACGGAGAAAAATTAAAAAAAAATTGAGTGAAAAAGTCTAAAAACAACACTTTTCTATATTCCCATACAAAATTATTCGTAATAATTCTTAAAAGTCAATTTGAACTTTAATACCATCGCATAAAGTTCAAGTATTAGTGGAGGGGTTCCGGGATGGTAAATTTTTATTTTTTGACATACAGTCGACTCTCGATAATTTGAAACTCAAGGGACCAGAGATAAATTTCAAATTATCAAGAGTTCAAATAACAAGTGTTTGAATAACGACGAGAGGGAGGGGCGACTGAAGGAAATAAGAATTTGATCAAAATTTGTTACTTATTATTTCTATATTCTTATTATGTATTAACAATTATTCACAAATTTTTATTTCGAAAAGAAGTCTGTAATCTTTTTTGGGTGAGTGACTTCAGTTTATCATTGTCCAAAGAATTTTCGATAGTGGTGAGAGCTGAAAAGTAATCGTCACTTGTCACCCATTTATGTAAACAATTGACTAGTCTGTGCATATATGTAAACAAACGACAGGTATGTGCATGATAAACGCTTCAAATTATAGAGAGAAGGGAAGAGAAGGGAAGACCGGATTTCAAATTATCGCATGCTGGCGATCAAGATAATACTTTTTCAACTTCAAATTACCGAAGGGACCAATTATCATTGATTTTTTTCAATTTATCGATAATTTTTCAAGGGACCGGAAAAACATTTCAAATTATCGAGATATTCAAATTAACGAGTGTCAAATCATCGAGAGTCGACTGTAATGTATTTGTTGTCTTATCAATTTTCTTTTTTTATAGACCGGTGTCCCGAATAGCAGAATAAGTATTTTAAACAAATAAAGAATCGACTGTTAGGCGGCACGATGTTCGCCAGGCCAGCTAGTTTAATATATTTATGTAGATAAATACTTTTTACCAATACTGCTTTCTCTTCAGAAAGCTAATGTTATTTTTTTTATTTCGAAATAAAAAATAATGCTTTGATAATAAAAAGGAGCATATAACAAAATATGTTAATGACGTCTCAAGTACAGAAGCGTAGCTCTAATGAACAATTTACAGTTTATTAATTTGGAGTTTGAAGCAGTAAATTAGCTTTACCTGGCACTTTCATATCATTTTAACCTTTTTTAATATTACTGTCGTATTGTTTGAGTCTCGCTGAGCATGGTTACTTATGGTATTAACTTATGCTTAAGGGCCTGATCGACGGACGAGTAAGACCGCGGTTTTATGGCTCGTCGGTAAAGCTCGCCGGTGTATCATTGCAAAACCACGGTTTTAAATACCGCCGAGCCTGGCTCGCGGCTCGTCGTCGTGCTATATTTTTTACTCGGCTCGCCATGCAAATCCGCGTGTCGGAAAGAGAACAAGACATGTTTGGGACTGTTTTGCTTGCTAATCGATCAGCACCAACGAGCCGCGAGCCAGGTTCGTCGGTATTTAAAACCACGTTCTTACTCGCCCGTCGATCATAGGCTTTAGGTTACGTAAAGTATTTAATTAATGCGTTTATATCTGTTGAAAACGTGCTAATTCGGACTATTCTTACCAGTATTATATTATATAATATGAACAAGTTCAGTTGCGTGTTGTATACCAAGTAAGAAACACATTAGAAGACTATCAATAAAATAAAGTTCGTTTTATCAAACTGAAATGAACGTAATCTATAGACGATATAACCATCAATAGCAATCACAAACAAAAACAAATAAAAGTTCCGAATAACAGCATTATCGTAACAATCCCCTTCATTACCAAAGTAATGGAGAAAATCTGCTAAGACTGCCTTTGTGTAATGATAATTGGTTCCGCTATATAATTTTCAGCAGCCTGCTATTTCGTGCAATTCTCAACCATGAAGTTGCCTTTGATCCTCGGGTACGTACCGGTATGTACATGTCTTATATACATCAGTTCTTGCGAGGACAGCGGATTTGTTGGTCTAAGACACAAACCTTTTAATTTACCTACATATATTAATAGACCATTTACTTCTTGTATATAATGGGGGCAAACGGGCAGGATGGTCACCTGATGTTAAGTGATACCGCGGCCTATGGGCCAAAAGCTAGACTTCTAGCGTTTAAAGAATTGGTACGCTCTTTTATTGATGGATTCTAAGTCTAGTAAGAATTGCGTCGGAAATACTTGAGTTGGCAGCTACACAAGCGGTAAAAAGTGCGTCAAGATACAAGAGAATTTTCGTATTCTTCCTTGACGATGATGACACATAGCTGCAGGTTTTAATACAAACAACTTCCAACACTGTCCATGGTAAATGCTGTAAAAGATGCAGGGAAAGCCCAATATTTCAATAAAAATTACGAATGAAACATACAAAACAAATACACTATACATAGGTACCTACTATGTTTTACATTCTTTTATCGTATATTAACAAAAAAAACATCGTCTTTTTTACAAAATCTGATAGAATTCAATTGTTATTGCAATACATTGGCAATCTGCTATTTACCACAATTATGCAAAATATAATTTAAAGAAATAATATTTCCCGTGACCGTCACCGCGTAAGACCACCAGCGAAGAACGCATGAAGATCAATAATATAAATTCATATAGAATATCCTAAATTTCTAACGTGCCTGAACAATTCTGACAAACAATGCGTCAATCCAAAGGTCGTAGTTGGAAATCCCTAAGCGGTCGAAAAAGCATTATTATTAAGGAACCCAAAGTGTCGTCGTGCCTACTGAATAATACCCGCTATTACTTGAAGGACGGACGTAACTCATACTTAAATAATAAATTAGAAAAGAGGCACGTAAGTTAGCGAATATTTTTTAAGGTTTAAGCCCTGGGTATTTTAGTTTATGAACAGCGCCCGTACTTTGTAACTTCCAATAGCGTCAGCGATACCGATCCCGACTTTTTGGAAATTATAATTGTTATTGGACAAGTATAGTAAACTCCTGCCCTGCGATTCTGTAACTCACTTTTCGAACTCACACAGCGGTTTTCGCATCGACTCAGGACTCAGGACTGATTTCAGAGCGACCGCCGATGCGAAAACCGCTGTGTGAGTTCGAAAAGTGAGTTACAGAATCGCAGGGCTGGGTTATTAAAACTTCGTTGCTGTTTAAGCATACGATACTATATAAATTAATAACAGGGACAGGGGCCTTTGCCTTTTGCCTGGTTTTTATATGACAGTTCTAAATGTTACGAGTAATGCACTTTACTTTTGTGTTAGTTCTCTTTCTATTTGCTTCTTTGCTGTGAAACTGACATGACGTGGGATCCTTTAGGTTAGAACATTCATGTTCCTTAGTTTCGCAGTTCAATTTATAAATATTCTATACAACGTAGAAAAATCATTATCACATTTTTTTTATTTCGTATTTACATTTCGTAATGTAATTAACTAAAAACCTTATTTCCTCATATGAACAAATTAAGAAACAATTGGTCGATAAATTGAACACCCTTGCAAATTCATTCATACTAGACATCGGTGAAAAACGGCAACAACACGCATTGCCGTGCTAGTTCGGTAGGATTAAAAGAATACGTTCAACCGAGACGTAAATATTATAGCTAAGTTCACTTATGTTGAAATTAAAACAAATTAACCTCGTAAGGCCCAAGACGAAAACTGGTTACTATAGATAATGTTCTTCATTGAGGACAGAAATAAATGAAGTGCTTCAGACCCAAGACTTTTTTGTAAAAAAAACACCCTTAGCTTTATCGCTCTATTTTGCCCGTTTTACCACATACTTAAGTAGACTAAATAAAGATTATTCTACAGTAAAATATGCGTTAATAGGAAACGATTGTTTACTTTTTAGATGTTCAGAAGTGTCGTATAAATATTTCAACAAAACTCAACTATGTGTGCCGTGTAGCGTGTAATAAATTGGTTCACGTTTGATTAAATTCGGTTACCTCACGTTATTAAACTTAATGTACAAACCATACGTAGCATCGTATGATTTTGTGATCTTTCACTTCTATATATAAATGCTAAGCGCTAAGTCATACGAGGCGCGCGCGACTAGCTTTGAACTAGAACTGTCGGCCGGCGATATCAAATAATTTTGATCAATGCAAACACAAACAAATGAGTCAATCTACTTTATAATGCATATACGACGATTAACTTTTAGTGATGTCTAAGAAAATTATATTTGTTGTTAACAAATATTATAAATAATAACATTTATTTGTACCTATAGTTAATTGGTCTTTCTTCCCCTATGTTCTTAAGTTACTACCACTATTATCACATTACTAATTATTAATTCATATTGGGTTTTTACAAATCACCTCTTTATTTGTAAGAATTAAGATAATATGCACGCATAAGGAATAGGCACCTGCGCCTGGGCTGGGCAGGGATTGCGCGGGGTCTTTTGCCTACTAATTGATAGATATTTCTCTTCTTTTCGTACAGCAGCGTAAAAAACGTTTTATAGTAAAAAATTAAAAAAAAAATATTGTGACCAAACGGCTAAACAGATTTAATTTTAAGATCGTTGACCTCCGGTGCGTTATCATGGCAACGAGATTACCTCGAAACAGGTTGTAATTTGCCTTATTTGGAAATTAATGAGAAGGTTAATATTAATATTAATGTAACCGATTATGTGTTATCTTAGTTTGGGAAAGAACACTTGCAAAATTTGTAACAACAATATTTGTAAAAGATATTTATCAGTCTTAATTATTTGTTGTCGTCTATTTTTGACGTGCGATAAACGCCGGCTGCATACATGATAAATCATGACTCTTTGTCACGTTCCGCCTGAGGCGAGCGTGCAAGCGAGAGCGCGCATCAATCGATAGAGAGGCAAAATCGGCCTAAGCATTTGGATTGTGTCGCATTTATCTCTCTACCGCTACATCGGCCGATGCGTCCGAGGAAAAGAGACAAGGTGAAGGAAAACATCGTGAGGAACCGGCTTGCCTTAGACCGAAAACGTCAATGGTGTGTCAGGCACAGGAGACTGATCACCTACATTCCTATTAGATTAACAAATGATTATGAAACAGATACAGAAATCTATCCACTGATTTATTTAAGCCGACTTTGCAGACAACCAAATTTTTGTATGTTTTTAAATATATTTATAATTAGGACCATGATTTAAACTTGTTTAACTGCCTAGATATTGACTGCAATATAATTTGAATAATTTAATTCCAGTCCTAAGTCAGTGCTTAAGTGAGACTAACTCGAGCTAATGTTTGCAATTTTACATAATGTTACACTGGGGTCATATCATGCAATACTGTAGAATATTAAGCAGCTCTAGAGCATGACATATTCACCTCATATCCATTGATCGTCAGGAGAGAGTCTGGTTGAGTACAATTTCTCTTGTCCTATGTTGCAAGTTTTAGAATATACATGCCTGGAGAGTGCGGAATCAAAAAAGGTATCTCAGGATATTCGTAATAATATTATTCTGTAACAATTTTGAATATACTTAAACGTTAGTTTTTAAAGTGTGAATACACTCTTCCAGCTGTCAAATGGATGAATTTTCAGATGGGAACGATACAACTTCTCTGAATCTTATTTAATTGAAACAAGAAGAAAACAAAGTTTCGTTTGATGGTTTCTATCCACCGAATACGTTGCTAGCTTTTACCACTAGAGCTTCTTTTTAAGCCGATCGTAATTAAAAATTGATGAGCCATAAAACAGTTTATTTAAACTAACCGTCTTTTGAGTTCGTTAGCTCCGTTTTAAAGCAATATTGTATATACAGTCCAAGACATTGTCGATTCTCTTGTTATATTACTGGATAATATAATAATTATTTATTATTTTATCCAGTAACATAATCCGATTCTTGTCATTTAGGACCCAAAAAGCTATCAGTGGACACGTGGGCAGAATATGTTAGAGGTTTATTTACCAGAGATTGTATCAGATTACCAACGTCACGGTCTCCCCCTTGATAGTGGCAATTTTTAGATGGAATCTTAACGGAATTAGTTAATTTAAATACATATTTTCTTTATATTGCCCGTTATTTTTGTATACTTAATGAATTTGTTTCAAGGTTATTCAAAAATTTGATGCCTTATACTCGTTCGTGTTATTAGGTTTAGTAAGCTTTTTAGGCATTTTTTTGTCTTGAATAATGAACTTTTTATATGGTAGGTATATATATATACAAGGTCTATTAACACACCTTTAACCTATAATGTTCGGAGCATTACTTAGGTAGGTACTAAAACAAAAACTCTGAAAACGCAGCTGAGAGGGCCTTCTACAAATACATTCACTCCAATGACGTCATAACCTGAACCGCGCTAGTACAGTTATCCCAACCGCATAGGGCTGGAAGGAAAGACTGACAGTAAGGAAATGAATAAAACCGACTAATACATACGACCTTAGCCATTAAGGCCTTCGGGCCAATCAGTTAGTGGTTAGATTGGTGAGGATGCCCTTTGAGGAAGAGCAGCACCTTTCTTCCTCCACATACACAGGCGGTAAATTGCTATTAAGCATATATTGTATATTAATACATACAGTATTACAGCTGCTAGAGAGTGAACTCATAATTTATGAATGTGATATTGTTTCGAAACGAATGAGGTCCGGTTTATAAGACCTTGCATTTGACATTTATATTTCCGGCTTCTTAACCTAAATCAGGGCCTACAAATCATATTTTGCAATTTAACCACATTTTATAGAAATTAATCATAGTGAATGTATCTCAAATAAGTCAAGTCATTTTAGAAACATTATTTTACTAGCTTGTATTACAATTAATCAAATGCCTACATAACTCATTTTCGCATGGGACAGACATATTTCTGCGTCCGTTTAATTAATTACGTGATCCTGCGCCTGTTACACTCATTCACTTGGCTGCCTTTGCGACGCAAAAAGTGTCTTTGCCTGTGCTAGGAGCCAATTGCTGGCTGCTGCAGAAGGTGCTTGTCTACTTTGTCGATCCAGTGGAACTGTTCTCCGACCCTTAGCCAGGCAAGCTTCAGTTCTTCCGCGTCATGAAGCAATTATTTGTTACAACTGATTATATTAATTTAACACGTATGCTAAGCTTCATAGTCGGAACTTACTTCCGTATGGCAAAAACCTATTAGATTTTGTATCTAATACTAAGCGTTAATTCATTATTAAGAAGTTCTCTTAAGCCGTTGAACCAATATGTCTAAAATAATGGTATCATAAACATAACTTGTAAAAAAAAAGTTTCGCAACGCAGTTCTTCTATCGTAAAAAGTTGTGAGATAGATGTAACACCGAGTCTGTTGATTCATTCATTCCTACTTAAGGGACCTTCTATGTTAAGTTATTATGCAATTAGCTAACCTAACAACATCTTTTAAAACTTAAAAAGATTTTGATATTATTATTAACATTTCTAGGCACATCCGAACAGCGAGACGCTCGGTCGGGGGAAATCCCTTGTGGGCGCGCTGCTGTTATTTACGAAGGATACTCACGTACCTGTCTAGCATGGCAACAGTTAGCATTTTTTACTTTTAGTTTAATTACTTAGTAATATTTAGTGACGCACTCGTCAAACGTCACTTAAGTTAATCATTTTGTAAAATTGTTATCTCTCATTCACTATAAATACTTTCACTAACGCACTATATTTACACTAAAAACCTAACAGAAGACAACATCAAGCTTTATACGGGTTGCAGACCAAGTGCTAAGCTAAGTTAGTTTAGCTTAGCTCGCATAGCTGACGCAGTTTTCCATACTTGTGTGCAGACCACAAACTATGCGAACTAAGCTATGGGAGCTAACTAAAATATGCGAAGCTAAGTTAGTTGTGTATGCCGATGCGCAGCTACTAGAGCTAAGCTAAGCCCCTCCCGCTACCCCGCACACCCTTTGCACATCCTTCGCCACACTGACTGAGCTTTGGCTTAGCTGTTGGTGTGCACGCTATTAATTTCTACCTTAGCTAAGCCTAGCTTGCTTGGCATAGCTTAGTTTAGCCTTGGCATAGCTTAGTTTTCGGTCTGCAACCGGCTTTTTAGAGGATTAACTTGAACTAATGCTGTACACTGTATCTAAAGCTCTATAGAATTAGATTTTTATAAAGATTATTTAAATTATTATACCCATACTGACTATACAATTTGGGTACAAATCAGGCGCTGCATTCATAACTTTGTAATCCCATTTAAATATAAAAGATAACTATAGTTTAGTTATAGTTATTTATGCAGTTGGTGTAACTAAAAAACCAGATCGAAAATCCAAAATATTTTAGATTTTTCTTCATTTATACTCTAAACACTAATTGTATTCTAAATTTGAAGAACTTCTATGTCTGCTATAAGTGCTGAGTTTCGATGATCGGTCAGTCAGTGAGTTAGGGAAGGAATTAAAAAAAATTACTTGTTATTATTCTTAAAGTACTGGTTCAAATTCAATGAAATTTAAAATATACCATGTTGATGAAATACCTGCTTGGTAACTGAAATCCGGCTTCTAATTTTATCCACAACGAAGTTATAGGAGGGTCGAAAATAGTCCGAACTGCTTCCAGAAAAGGGATGGTACGACCGAGCCCCTTTTTTGCTCGACTTGGCTGACGCACTCCCGTGTTCCCAGTGGTTTGATTGATTATTTCTTTTGGACAGTACAAATGACTAGTAAACAACGTAAAGGGCAATAAACATTTAAGTCGTCAAAACCTCTTCTTCATCATCACTATAATAAGGTAAATAACGGTAAAATTACATACGACTACCTCTACATTAATGGCATAAAAAACATACGTGAAATTAGTGTTCGCAATACATTCAAATAAAGTAACATTAATTCATTTAATTTGTATTGCTCTATTGATGTATAATAAATTTCAGTGAAAACTTTATTATTAACGATATTGTAAACGTTCATTCCAGATAACAACTACGTACTTCGACCTAAACGTATTACCTAAATGAGAATTGTTCTATTAAACACATAACTAGTTTATAAAGTTAATTATTGTAGAATTAATCTCTATGACACATGGTCTAAAAGGGTCAGCCGTTTTAGGCAACCTTATTTGAGCTAATCTCTCAAAAAATTATACACTATTTAAGAGGCTTTTGTTACGGGATTTTATTTATCTTGCCACGTAAGTGCGGTATGTAGATTAACCGGTCCGGGGAATAACCTCACTAGAACCTTATTCTGTAGTAATTCATTAATAAAATGGAAAAACACCAATTCAATGCGTTTTTTTTGTATTGTTGCGGTATATAGGTACATTTAGAATACCATGCAAGCTACATTTGTAATTTAAACATTATTGCTGCCTAATATTTTTACGAGTTTTAGTAATATGTAAGCAGTCTGTTTGAAGTTAATAAATATTACAGCCGATAGCAAACCATTCGCATAACAACCTATTATTCTTTATATAATGATCAATCCAATTTTTTTTATATATTTAATGATACATTAGTTATATTGTTTGAGAATAACCCAGTACTGTCACTAGTAGTGACTCTATAAAAGGCGCGAGCAAGTCTTGAGTACATTTCGTCATCACATTCGCACATGATGGAAAGGTTGTCTGCGCTCTTAATGATGTATTTATTAGTTGTCGTGAATACGCGTAACATTGCGTACTATCCATTTTATCACGACCCGGAAGCTATAGTTTTCGAAGGACCAACTAATTACAATGAGACTCACGAACGTAATAACCAAGAGGACAGTGATAATGTGAACAATATTTACGATATAGATGTAAGATTCGGCCAACCAGACGACTGTCCGGCGGGATATGAAAAAGTTGGTGATTTGTGTTTTCCCAATGATTGATATTTAATAGATGTGCATTAGTGAATTCGCCCTTAATTTGGACGTATGAAGATGGAAGATTAATCGGTCAGAAGTGAATAATGTGTTTTAGTGCCTACCTCTTTAACGGTATTGACTGTTGTTATTATTCATATTATATGTTATTTAAATATTGTATTTTTATCAAAAACACCACTTTGCAATTTTAGTATGTTCGAGTAGCGAGCTATATTTATTGAACAAACATAATACAATTTATTATGTAAACTTGGCTCATCTTCGTAAATCAATGCGATGAAGGTCGTTTTTTATACGTCATAAAACATTATACTTGTACCAAGTTACATACGTATTGTTTCTCAATTTGTTCGGCGGTAAATTCAAAACCTCAATTTCGGTCTAAGCTGAAACATAGATCATTGCTGCTTGGAAATTTTTAGATTAGTTTTTAGACTAGATTTATAGGAATTGGTTTTGTTGTGGTTCCATTAGTGAAACGAAACGTTATTGCGGATTAAGTTTTTCGATGTCTACAATTTTAGGCAATTATAACATGTTTGTTATAATTACAGTTAAAGAAAAACCTTTTTAACCGGATTGAAGTTATGTATTATTATAAATTTACAACTATTTAACTTAATTTTAAATTTATCCGACGTTTCGTCGGCGTGCGTGGTCACCGTGACCACGCACGCTGTAAAGCACGCGAAACGTCACATTTAAAGTTTTTTCTTTAAATATGTAAAGGTTATGTCAATCAAAGACAATACTATAATTACAGTTTGTATAAAGTAACGTTTCCTCTTATGTCCTGAAAGGACGTTTGTTCCATTGATATTTTATCTTTAAGCAAGGTCATTTTCTAGGTCTTACCATTGTTGATTTCTCTTCACCGTCGAGTCATTTTTGTTTGCGGATGTTAAAAGTGGGTCTGCGGGGATTTAAACATCGGCATTGAGAATTAGACGCTTAAACGTCCTGCTCTAATATTAATAATTCCTTTATAATTAAAATAAATTAATAATGTTATAATTACGATAAAAATTTCTTATTCAAAGTAGTTTTATATTCGAAAACAATTTAATAAGTTACTATAAATATTATCAACTTAAAAACATTTAGCTTGAAATTTAAATATCTTTAAATTTTCAACATGTATTTAATAAACTACACCGGTTTATTAAAGAAATGTCTATTCACCACTTTAAAGTGAACGCCATTTTAAATGCGGTGAATGAGTTTGCTTTTACTCCTAAACAGACTTCATTGTAAATCCTGAGGGAAACCAATTCTTAGCTTCAGCTGTAACAATAAGGTTAAAGAGAAATAAACATTAGTTATTGAAACTAGTTTACACTTAGTAAATAATAAAAAGTACCAGTTTAGTTTCCAAGACACGTAAACATAAATCCAAAAATAGAATAGAATAATAACAATGTGTACATATTATTTTAAGTGAATTAAGAAACTACTTAAAATCAAGTTAGTTTAAATAACATATAAGCCAAATGAGCTACATTATTTATATTAGGTTTGTTTTGTGGAGTATTTATTGGCTTAATGGCGAAAGCGTGCGAGTCTGGTACTCATGAGTTCGTGCGTTCGAATCACTTTCCAGGTCCCCAACATTCAATCAATCAGAAAAAGGAAAATATCGTACGGTAAAGACCCTTTAACCCAAAAATCGACGGCGAGTGTCAACAAAGAAAGCTCACCTACTTGCCTATTAAAAAAATTAAGCAGCTTCAAAAATCAGAGTCCAAGACCAAGCTCTATATCACTACTTTTTTATCGACATTATAGTTAATATATCTCCAATGATAAATTAAAGCAGCTTACTCATTAAAGTAATATAAAAAACGACCCTTACCCAAGAATTATCTCACTATATAATCACGAGCTTACAAAAACGCCGTGTTAATAATCTTGTTACCTGTTTATTTGAGTTAACATCTCAAGATGAACGACGTTGAGTGTTACGCAAACATCATTAGTATTAATGTTCATTTAACTTTTTTTACGACTTTTGTACGTTTTAGCTTTTTATTTGAGTTAATCAGTATGTTGTATGTGTTAGTTTGTGTGTTTATATGGTATACTTAATAACGTTTTAAATTAAAAACATAATATGAGACGTCGTTACAGCTTTCAACATGTATATATAGCAGATAGCAAATACTTTGTAACTCCCAGCTAGCTATTGGGAGTAATTCAGTACCGATGGGTTTGAAGCCTGCCGGTTCCCTGATGATATTATGCGTCCAAGACATGGGTTACTCATAAATATATTGGTACATAACTAGAATCCACGACGGAGGAAATGCTAGACGGACTGCTCTTTTTCCTTTTATGAAATAATTTATTTATAAGATTACGTTTGTATCTAGTACATCTTGTACATGCCAATTTACTTCGAAGTAACTTACTACAAGTTAGCTACGTTAACAGTAGTACAGATACAAACGATTCGAACGATTTTTTCGAGCTTAAAATAAAAGGCTTCCTTTAAAACAATCCCATCTGAAATTGAAAGTTTACAAACATTGAGAGCTTTTGCAAATAAAATTGGAAAAGGTTTTTAATCTAATCGAAATCACTCGAAGCCTTTGATAGTTTGATGTACGGTGTCCAAAAACTTTCCGAATGCAGTCACGTTTTACAGCTCACAATATGCAAAAGGGAAGGGTCAATTTGCCAATCAACCAGCAATAACATGAAGTATTTTCATCCATCATGTACTTAGGTTATTTCTTTGTTTGATCACCGGTAGTTTTTATTGACAATGTAAATTATATCTTAAATAGAGATTTTTTTTCCTTTTTTCGATATTTTGTCAGCATTAATGATTAAGTATATCGCTTACTTAAAAAAAAAACTGATAGTGCAAGTTCGGCTATTGGTTGTAAGTTGGTAACGTAAAAAAGTACTTTTATGTTCAATTTGAAATGTCCTAACAAAATGTTACCATATATAAATATGATTGGCATGAACCGATAAAACTCCACGAAAACAATACGTAGCTACAGAGTAAAACTTAATTAACGCAACCTTCTTCGGATATAGACAGGAACATTATGCCTATTTCACTAATTATTATTCTTGACAGGAAGTGGTCAGTCACGTGCCCGACTAGTAGAAACAGTTGTTGTTCCTTTAGTTTGAGAACGCATGCTTTAATATTGTCTCATATTCACACGAGTACTTCACATTTAAATTAAACTTTGACAAATTAAGTTACGACTATGATTTCGAATGCAATTCTTTGTGTTTGTGAACCGGTTTTTTTTTTTTATAGTATAGTAAAGTAAATTAATGTCCCTTATAATACGTGACGAAGAAAGCTAAAACAGTTGTACCAAATGCCTGCAAGTATTTGTTATAGAATCATCTGTTATCAGTGTTGTAAAGCCTCCAATAGTCATTAATCTTCACTTCGGAGACGGACCCGGCGTCACGTTGTGCCCCTATCAATCTCGCCGCCGTAAATTATTGCAACAATCTAACTTACACCTTTTTTAACATTTTTGACCATTTTTAAAATAAACAATTTGCAAATATTATAAACCTAATTTTTCCTAAGCCCTGTAATGCCTCAAAAGGGGTGTGGGGCAGATATATTTGGGAAACCATGCTATTTTTAACATAGCTGAATGTTAACTTGCTATATAATATAGACGGGTATAAACATCAGATTCAGATGTCTTGTAAATTTTAAAATACCTAGTCCAGTCTCTTTGTAGGTTTTTAAATCATAAATATTTTATTGCTACCTACAAGTCACAACTAATGTAGTTATTTTTCTTGAAAGTATGACTAACTACTAGTTGTATTTGTACCATTATCTCAAGTTCTTGAATTGTATTTGTAACGATGGCTATGGTTTTAGAATACTGTATATTTAAAATGTATTCGCGACTTAGTTATGTATATATTGCGTGCTGTAAAATATATTTTTGTGAATTTATGGTCTTTTCGTATCTAGTTTTATACGTATTTTTTGGCTTTGTGTTGTAAATCAATAATTTAAATAGTAAAATCCAAAGGCCGGCAAAGCACCCGCTATTATGGGTGTTCTTGGGCTGCGATGACTGCCTTTTTGTGCATCCCGTAGGCTCGTTTGCTCCTCTACCCTATAAAAATGAGAAATACCTGAAACGTATTGAGTATTACACATTCAACGTCATCGTAGATAATGTCGAGTTACGTAAATAATATAACAAAATAAATAACCCGTTAAGGCTTTATTTAAAAATAATCTGTTATGAATACTATATTTAAAGCTATACAATAAGAGGGTTCAACTAATAACATACCTACTCAACGTTGAGCACCTGTGAATTTTAAAAATAACTCTTGTTTTCTATTGTATTTAGTAATTGGTCTATGCTTGAACAATGGTTTATTTATTATTTGAATACAAATGTGCCTTTCCCGTTTTTGGAGAGAATTCGCTATTAATTGGGATAACAACGGAAAGAGACTTTTGAGATTATATATAAAAGCAAAAATATTTTATTAATTATGAAAAATAAGCTTAATGGTAAACGCACTATTATTTGACAGAATTCTGAATGAATATTTTATTGTTTAAATAAAAAAAATTGACCTAGAATGCAAGCAACTCATTTTTGTGTTCTGAAGTTTGTTTATCTGATTTATTATAATAAATTATTTAAAGTGAAAAATTTTGTAAAATACAAAATAAATAACGTTTATTAAGAATTCTGCACAAATTAACTTGTTTATATATATTTGTATAGATATTATAAGATCTCTCCACTACCAGCTCCTTCCGCTTGACCGTATTCAACGGAGAGCAATTCGAATCATCGTGACCAGTCACTTTCCTCCATGGAGAGTGTTCAGAGGAGTTGTTCGGACTAATACCTGCAGCCTGCTGCGTCACCTTGACGTCCGTCGTTCCACAACTGAGCGATCCTTAAGGCAATTTCTGCCAAGCACCACCACTATGTGGAACCAGCTGCCCACTGAAGTATTTCCAAACCAATTCGACTTAGGGTCCTTCAAGAAAAGAGCGTGCCAACTCTTAAAAGGCCGGCAGCAGAAATTTGTTTTAGTTCTGTAAATAAATCAAATCTTTACAAACATTATCTGTCCACATCGTATCCCTAACTTTAATAATAGGTACCTACTGAGACTGATCTTAATTTAAGAAATTAAAAATGATTCATGTGCACTTTTTTTTATTATTATTATTTTTTTTTCTTCATGTATTCTTTATTAGTTTAGTTTGTTTTTTGTTCCTTGTTTCCAACTAAATGTAATACATGTATTTTTGCACTTCTTGCCTATCTTATGTAATTAATACTTTTTGTTTTCTCACAGTGGTTGCCTGGAAGAGATCGCTCGAAAGCGATAAGGCCGCCAGTTGCTCTCCTTTTTATTTAATTATGATTGTACTATATTAACGTATATGCAGCAACGAAGTGTTAATAAATAAATAATAAATAAAATAAATAAATCCCATAGTATAAGGTCTTATTTAATTTTCTTTCTCAAACTACAGTTTATAAATTAACTTTTAACCCAACTAGCCTGAGAAAGGATTAGAATGGAAAGAAATGCATGTCTCGAGCTTACTTCGCTCGTATAACTGATTAAATCGTGGACTTAAGACAAAAGCCCCAGCAGAGCTTCATGGTTAATTCTGTCTTCTAAAGTGAATTAACTTTAGAATATAAATTAACTGCAACTTTATTTCATTTAAGGCTTAAGTGTATTGTTTTGTGTACCGCCTCTTGTATAGTATTACGTAATCAAACCTTGGGAAACCCAACGAAGACAAAGAATGTTGAGCGTCTGATTTTTAATAAATTAAAATAATAATAAAACAAAATTGAACTGTCTCAGCTTCATACTCCGTTACGAGCAATGTATGCAGTCAATTAGATTTTATTATTTCGTATAATCCATGGCTTGAGAACGGAAACTTCTTTCAGTATATAAATATGCATATATGCGAGCTATTGAGCGTGCCAATCTTCGTATTCTATACACAATTCAAATTAATTAAATGTTTTACGTCTTAAGTTATCCGTAATATATTAAGAGATTAATTTAGGATTAAGGTGATACACCCAGAAAGATAAATTAATACTTATCTTTTACCATATTCAAACAAAATTGTAATAAAACTTTCTTTCTGAGCTTTTGCAAATTTATTCTACACAAATATTAAATATATAAAGCAGCTCTATATGAACAAGTTAATATTAACCTGAATTTCATATTCGTTGCTAAAATATTTCATGTGAGTATAATATACTGAACCAAAATTCAAAGCATACTTGTGCAAATTAAATTTCAAGTATTCTCCGGATAAACTTAGAGGATAATAGTTATGTCAATGTCAGAATTCCTTTAATAAAATAAAATACTTACAAAGACTTCCCCTTATTCAAGAAAATCTGTTGGTCTGATTCCATTTGTCCCTTTTCTTTACAGCGTAAACACAATTGGACAGAAAGAGAAATAATAAAACTTTTGTTAAAACTATGCGATTTTTATTATATTTTAAACTACCATGGTTACCATGGTTTTGGTGTATTTTCCATCATATATAATACACACCCCTATAAATCAATGTAATATCATTCGTTAACTTAGTACTCAATTATCTCTTTCTGATAAATTATGTTAAGATATGAAAGAAAGGGACTGAATAGTGTTTAAGTTAAAACAGTTAAGTTGACCTACTAAATCAGTGTTTTCCAACCTTTTTTGTGCTATGGCCTACTTCAGATATGTAACATAGTTTCACTAAGAATTTTCCAAAACAAATAATGAAAAACGTCGAGTCCATTTTCGAATTGCCCCCCTGTGAGGCATGGGTTTCACTTTGAGAAACAATGTACTAGGTTAACGTTACTAAAAAAAGGCAAATTAAATTAATATTTTATTATAACATAAGTCAGAATAACAAACATAAACTTTGTAACTTTAATATCCCTTTTAAATAAGGGCTCACATTATTTCAAAGGGATATACATAAAAAATTAACCTTAAACATCATGTTTGGAACTTAACGGCTTTACAAACTTTAAAAGTATCTAAGTGACATAATTTTGACTAGATAGACGTATACTACGTAATTACTAATATATAAGTCAAGATATGTACAGTTAAATACTGATATTTACATTTAATATTTATCTTATGTTTTAATCGTTGATATTCTTATTTGAAAGGAATTAATGTTACAATCATCTAAGTTGCATTCTATGCATGACTAATATATACCTAACATAAGATTATACAATGTATATAACATACATACATATATAGAGAAAATTTAATGTCTACCAATGTAATATTTTGGTTAGAATTTACATAGTAATCGTCTAGTAAACATTTAACCACCTACAGTTGAAAACTCTTATTTTGAGCAAGTAAAATTATTTACAATTGGCACAGCTTACGACTTTATACAAAGCAATTTTTTAAACGCCCTTCTAAAGTCCATATTAAATATCGTATATATAAGAGGGTTGAGCGCTGAATTTACATATCCGAGCCAAGTTACAAAGTTCGTGAACTTGTTTGATAAACAACAGCTCGAACAAAACGGTATCACAAGATATAAGACGAAGAATGGAAGCCAACAAACAACGAAAACGCCCATTATAATACCAAGCGTTCTGGCAGCACGACGCTCTCGCGTTAATGAGATACGTTGCTTCTCTTCAATGAACTGATATACAGTGTTTTGTTGATTAGGTCGTATACGTTTCTGGGACTTAGTGGAACCAGATTGCATGACTTCTAAGTCTTCATCGTGTGTCTCTTTAGAGTTGCTCTCTGAGGATGTATGGCGATTTTCTGGATTATCAATCATGTCACTCACAGAGTTTTCGTTGGAGAGAATCGGTACGATTAATTTATTTTGTGACTTGTCGTCTTTACTCCAATACCTCCGTTTCGGTTTCTTTTTAGGTGTTGACTTTCTCGGCTTTTTCTTTTTTTCATTATCAGATACAAGCCGCGTTACGCCCTGATGTTCATTATGGTTAGCCTCTGAACTCACCGAGTCCTGATCATGAGGGTCACTGTCCTTAGCTGCAAACTTGTTTTTGCCGGTAGATATGGTGCTTATCTTAGTGGCTTTAGCACGGTCTCTGAGTCTCTTTTTCGTAGCTAAATAAATTTCAAAATACACAACCGTCATTATTACCAAGGGAATGTAGAAGGACCCGGAAGATGAAAATATTACAAAACCAGGTTGAGATGTTAAACGACAGGGCGTGTCAGGCTCGAACACTTCGGGCCAATCGTTCCACCCTAATAACGGTGGAGAGCTAATGATGAGGGACAAGATCCACACGACTCCGATCATTAGGAGCACTCTTTCTAACGTTCTCTTTTGGGCGTAATTTATAGGGTCAGTAATTGCCCAATATCTGTCCAAAGCGATCGCACAAAGGTTCAAAATCGATGACGTGCAGCACATTATGTCGCAGGTCAACCACATTTTGCACACATAAATTCCAAACACCCATTGTCCTAGAATCGAGTAAGCGACATTAAGTGGTAGGACTAAAATTGCTACCGTTAAATCAGCTACGGCCAGCGATACAATGAAGAAATTTTGAACTATTCGGAGTGGCTTATAAGTGAACACGCTTAAAATTACGAGAATGTTTCCTACTATAGTGGAAATAATAATGAGTGTTAATACAATGGCCGTGCAAATAGCTTCCCATTCTGGAACAGCCAGTGTTATTCCCAAGCTACTGGGATATTTAGGGTCATCAGCGACCGCACAGTCATCTTTATCTAACTCAATTATATCGTTGGCCTGGGTGGTATTTGATAAAGTGTAATTATTATAAACGTGCGTGTTCGTCAGACCCATTTTGTTAATTCTCCTACTCCATTTCACGTAGCAATATTGATGTTGTCTAAAAATATTTTCGTATAATTAGCGTTTGTGCCCGAGTTTTTTCCTAGTACATCGTGAGGCAACCGAATTGTGAATTCCATTTTCTTTACAGGCGATATAATCCAAGATAATTGTTGATGTCGTTTTATTCTCAGCGTTTTCTTATCGGAGTTGAAATTACTTCGCTGAACACTTTTCTGATGTCTCATATTCTTTAGAAGTCAGACCTGAAACAAAAAGAGGCATAAGAAAATGCTCTGAAGGTGAAAACAATTTATTATTATAAATACTATTATGTAAATGTTGAAACGACTGGGTTAAGCGACAAGTGCGACAGAATTATGATTTAGGTCCCAATAGCGGTTCTTTTATCTAGATATTTTTGTTCGCATAATAATATCCTCAGTTTACCCGAGTCGTTTATAAAATATAAGAGGCGTGTGTGGATTTGACAGCAACGGCTTGAGCCGCGAAACACCTAGATAACATCTTTATATTCCTCGTTTTGTGGTCTTATATCAATTTGTTATAAAATACTAGCTGACCTGGCAAACGTCGTTTTTTCGTCGTCGTCGTATATCATTTATAATAATAAATAGGGGTTGATCGTTGAGGGGTGAAAATTAGGCGTTGTATGTATTTTTTAACGCTGTATCCAAAAAAAAATAGAAATTAAAAATTTTGTCTAAAAAATAAAAATTAAAATTTAGGGGTGGACTACCCCTAACATTTAGGGGGATGAAAAATAGATGTTGGCCGATTCTCATAGATACCGGATAAGCACAAAAAATTTTATCAAAATCGGTCAAGCCGTTTCGGAGGAGTATGGCAACGAAAACTGTGACACGAGAATTTTATATATAAGATTAACTAGTACTTTCTGTTGTAAAATAATAGTAACTAAATTTTACAAAAATATTTTTGTAAAATAATCCTTTATATTTTTGGTACAAAGTAGGCAAATATAAAAAGGGTCTGTTTGAATATCAAAGGATTATTTCGCTTTGTAATTATGTCTCTTATATATGTAAAACTAGAAGATATAAAAGACATGACAAAGTTTAGAAATGCTGTTACTTCTAGTAAAAGATTAAAATGGAAATGGACAGGACACATTATGAGAGAAGACAAATATAAATAGTTGAAAAAAGCGACAGAATGGCTTTCTCGTTGTGACAAAAGAAAAAGAGGAAGACAAATAAAAAGATGGGAAGATGATATAAGTAGAGCAGCTTGTCCTATGTGGCTACGTAAATCTAGACACCGAGAAGAGTCGAAGCTCTAAGAGGAGGCCTATGAAATTAACCGGTTTGCCGATTAATTATTAGTGTTTATAGTTCTTCTCATTTTTATGTACTAGGATAAGAATTTTACAGCAATAAACGCTATTATTATATATTGTCGGTTCTGTGTAAAAGAGATTAGATAAAAAAATATAATAATGTACTTCGAAAACGTGATTAAAATATTTTGTACTAGCTGGTGCCTGCGACTTCGTCTTCGCGGGATTAAAATAATATTTGTTTAAACGATGTAGCGTGAAAGACATATTTTATCTACTTTAAATACCAGAAGCGATAAAACTATCTACTTTCATTTAGAAATTATGTTACGATATATACAATGTTATATTACTATTTTGGCTATAATAGCTTACACATACGACATAGATATATATATATACTGTTGCGGGCTATTTTGTTAGACTATTTAAGATAAATATTTCCATAATATATTACATATGTGTAACTTTAGCGTTTTTGGCAGCGCACGCCAGAATAGCTGGCAGATGGTAGAATTTTTTCAACTTACTTGATATTTTATACAATTCATACAATATCTTTATAAATTGTAGCCTATGTTTTATTCTGATGTATATTATATAAGCTATATTATTGTTTCATTAAAATCCATTTAGTAGTTTTTACGTGAAAGAGTAACAAACATCCATCCATACTTACAAACTATCGCATTTATAATATAGCTTGATAGAATGATAAAACATTTGTTCATTTTTAGGATTAGATCAATACTTAGAAGGTTACTTAATTCGAACATTTTGATTTGTAATTGTTCCTTTGATGAGGCGTCGGAGGCGTTTAAAACGTCATATTATATGTATAGTATGTACGAGAACGTTAATCCGAAAATTCCGATCATCTTTAGTTATTATCGGATGATATGTATTTAAGCACCCTGTCTCATTCAATGTATTCCCATTACTTCGGTGGAAAGCAATAACCACGTACCGAGGTCAACACGATTACGGAATTCCAAATTTGTTACAACCAATTTCTTGTGCGTAGTTCATTCTCTTCTTAACATATTGCTCGACACAAACTTTTTCTTTTGATAATCTAGAGATAATTTGTAAATTTTTCTAACGAACGAAATTAAAAAATGATCTGAAACATTTCTGTGAGAAATCATTCGCGAAGAAATCTTTAATCTAATATATAAAATTCTTGAGCCACGGTGTTTGTAATTAAAGTCCTCCGAAATGGCTCGACCGATTTTCGTGCAATTTTGTGTGCGTATCGGTTAGGTCTGCGAATCGGACAACATCTACTTTTCATCCCACAAATGTTAAGATTGGTCCACCCCTAAATTTATTTTTGTTTTTTTTTTGAAAAAATATTTTTTTGGTACAGCATGTAAAAATACATACAACCTTTAATTTTCACCCCTATACGATCAACCCCTATTTTTAATTATAGTAGATAGTTATTTTTATTGAACTAATTTAAACTAAGCTAAAAGACTAGCCAGAAACAAAATAATTGTGGGAAAATGTTATTGATGACACATTTGGTTGACTATTATTTAATAGTATAAAAGAACGTCCTTGCCATTGAGTAATAAAATAGTCTTCATAACCATTTCTATTATTTTACTCCAGTGTATGGACAGATAATTAAATAGTATTAACACATCTCCTGACCCTAAGCTTCGATCGTGGACCTTACCTTTGATCTTTGGTTATCTATTCTCATCTACCCGTAACAACCTTTTTAAAAGGTCATTTATACTCTTATTGTTCAGTAAAGATTAACTTGGAGAGGTTGTCTATTAATTTTCTATAAAGATATCTCATTGAACTGAAGATAGGAATCTTAAGACGATAATATTTAAGCTGTGTTAAAGTTCTCATATGATTTTTATTAGTAGCATTTGGCATCGGGGTATTTTTTGAGAGAAGTACCTACTGTATTTTTTACTATGTGACGAATAATTGTGGATTTAAATAAAATTATTAATATATAACGAGTTTTGGTATATAAAATTCTGGTGGCCGAAAGATGGCGCGAATTTGATACATATTTTTATATTGATTAAATGTTTTTTGTTTTACTAGTGTATATAATTTTTTTTAGCGTAAATGTTATAAATACTGCAAATCATATTTCATAACTTCTTTGATAGGATGAAAACGAAAAGCTCTCCGCCAATATCGAGTAAGATATATTGTAGTTTCTAAAAGTCAATTTTTCAATATCGTGTCGATGTGAGAAAATATATTTCTTTGTAAATGGACTTGTCTTTCACTTTGACATACACTCTTTGCTAGAAATTACATCATAAACAATTACTTATAATGACAGAAAAATCTAACAGAATTTTTATTTCTATTATTCTTCTGTATTATCGTATTTAGTATCTATAATTAACTACATCTAACTAAAAAACGACGATCACGTTCACAAGTTTTAACTATTTTGTGTTATAAACACTAAAGCTAATAATCTAAGAGACTAATAATTTAGGACTTAACTAAAACCTCGATATTATCACTACGTAAATTTCATAAAATGAATGAGTACTGTGTATAAAGACAGACCAATATTTCGTTGTTTTTATGGAAAGTATCGAACAAGTAAGAAAATTTTTGATCATAAAAGTGCGAAAGATTTTTAATTTTGAGTATAATTTTGCCTATTAACACTGAGGAAGGTATAGATAGATTTGCGTGTTGTTCCCACGACAATGTAAGTGCGTCCTCCTATTTCACAATGCCTACTACTGGTAGAGGAAAAATCTTTGATTTGATTTTTTTATTATTAACTATTAATTACTGAACCATATGGAACATGGTGTCATGTGGAACATGGTGTAATGGTTGCAGCTCCTTACAAACATTCAAACATGGCAGTTTATTGCCATTTCTTCTCGTCCGTTCTACGCCCTTGATTTGAGAACTGGCAGTAAATATAAAATTAGAAGCATTTAGCATTTAATATTTGTTTCTTTATTCAATGGTGTATTTAGTGATGCATTATGTTTTAATTTATCTATTAAACGACGTCAATAACTTTGTTACCTAAATGATTAAATGATTTTGACTTGACATGATTTAAGAAAGCACTTTATATGTAATCACAGAGACCCAAATTTTACCTTAAAGAATTTTCGTATGAATGGAGTTAAGAGCACAACCTTCATATTCAATACAGAATACTCTTACACAAGAAACGTGTTTGGGTAAATATTGGTATTGAATACGTAGAAATATGTAAATGCACACGTAAGGTTTTCAAAGGAATTATATTTATCCCTGTTAAGGGAAATGGAGGAAATCGTAAAAACTGTCGAGGTATTACTTAACTTTCTTTGTCAGCTGATCCTTGATGATCGCTCCTTGGAAGAATTGTGTTACTTGATTTCATTCACAATTTCACAAGTTAATGTGAGCGTTTAAAACTCTTTAATATTTATTATGGAATTCATTCAGATTTAATCTAGTATCACAAAATATAATATAAAAAAAGAAAAAAAAACTACGTTTTCTGTCGTAATTATATATCTTAACATCCGTGGTACCCGGGCGTGTAAATCATTAGATTTTATACAGGTAGGACAGGAATCAACTGATTTATCTGACTTACCATTACAGTTAAATTGCGAATCCGTTTCCGGAATATTGAACTTTCTGTTTATTTGTATAAGTTACCAGTTTAATCACGACGGCGTGACGATTGGCCAAGTGGACCAAATTTATTTCATACATCTGCGTTTACTTTTCAGAATTCCATATTTACGATTTAACTTGTATACTATAATGTTTTTATTCTAGGGCAATAGCACCGTTTAAAGAAAATGTGTACAAGAAGACCGTACATGTTTATTTACTAAAGGAAAATTTATTAATGTAATAACGTATAACTGCGTCATTTCATCTATATTCGTAAAATCTTTCACACGCAAATAACGAATTTCAAAAGTGAATCGCTTGACATTTGTCAACGTCAAGTCGACCTGAAAACATGTAACATACATGATTTTCGGGAGACAGTTCAATTTGAGACCATTTCCATAAGTGTGACTTAATTTGCTTTTTTATGTTTCATAATATATTAATTATTATGAAATGCGAACGTTTATTTCAAAATAGTATTGCTTCAGTTGTAAAACTCAAAATGTTAAAATCAACATCATATGTTTCAATACAATATGTTCATAAAGTTTCAGAAAAAGTCTAACTCTAAGTTAAGAAGTAACTCTAAGTACTTTATGGTTTATGCCCAGCATTTGTGATTGCGTTTTGATGTGAGCAAGCAGTAGACGAAAAGGCTTAATGGTATAATTGAATTGTACAGTTTTTCATTGTGTTCACGACACTTTTCCATGGAAAAAACAATGTTATCTGAATATTTTTGGCAGACAGATGCACTGAATACCAATGACGCATTATGCCTTAAATTATCTATTAAACGACGTCAATAACTTTGTGTCAACAACGTGGGAGTAAATTTGGTTAATATGTCCCGTAGGTAGAAAGGTCACTTAAATCAAGCATTAAATCTCCATACAAACTTTGGTCGTTTTATAAAATCCATACGCACGAAATAAATTGTATTTTAATAGAAACAGTACACTCATGAAATTATCTCTATATAACTTTATTATTGTATAGTTCTGTATAATTATACATAACTTCAACTGATTTTTATAAGTGATAATATAATATCTTTACTGCATACAGACGAAAGTCTATGCGTAGATCTTTTTAACTACGAATTAGTATTTTCAAACCACTAAATAATAATAAAACTGAGACTTTCCTTTATTACCTTATTCATTATAACTTAGGTGGTAACGAAAGTTTTTCTAACAAAAACACCACGTTCATTTCCAAATCTCAAGGTGCTTGTTAGTTCCGAACATCGGATACCTTTGAGCAGAAATTAGAACTCGCCTTTACCTTTGTTGTAGAACTTTGTACAATAGTTTTTTCACTGGACATTGTATTTAGTTCCTTTATTTGTGTAAGGTGCTATGTAGTACCAAAATATATAATATATATACTATACATATCGTTTACAGCCATACCAAATTGAGACAAATACTAGTAACATTAAGAGTTTTCTACAATAAAATTCGTGTATTATCATTAACATTGTTTTTCAATGTGTTCTAATAAAATGTATAAATTCCCACCAGCGTTCGTGTGACACCGAACGAGGGAACAATATCCGAGTGATTGATGTTCTCCCCGTTACAATACAATTCCATTTAAAAAATAGTTTATCGACTATGACAAATCTACCGAATGGATTTGTAGTTTAAAAGCATTCTGTAATCCGATACTGAACTTTCCCGACAACTTTATACGTACAAAAATTTTCACTGAATTTAAGTATGCAGAATAAATAATATGGTTGGTTACGAATATTATTTATAGTACAAAAAATTTGGTTTTTAATTAATAGAGCAAACGCCTAGGGGCTAGGCGGATGATCGCGTGTTTAAACCCTGGGTGAGCACCTTTTTTTTTCACTGTTGCTTATACGGTTGATGTTAGGAAATCATCCCACGTCACAAGTCTATAAGACCAAATAATCGATGACCAGTTCTGTCACAGAACGCTGATTATTATCTAAAAAATAAAAATAAATCAGTGGCGCTACAACCTCTTTAGATCTGGGCCTTATCTGTTTCATGATCATTTGTCAGATCAGCCTCCTGTGCCTGACACAAGCCACTTTTTGGATTTTAAAGACAAGCCGGTTTCCTCATGATGTTTTCCTTCATCGTTTGCACATAGAAAAAAAACCATTGGCACAGTCAGAGATCGAACCTACAACCTGAGAAGAACCCAAGGATCTCACTAGGCCAACACTGCGATTACTATCTTTTTCATTCAGCCAAGAGGATTTCTGTGTCTTATTTTAAACACTCACTAAGAAATACATATGGTTACTTCGACAACAAATAACTATTACGCACATCGAAAATTCAGCTGGATTGTACACGCAACTCCGTTTAAATGGAAATAAAACGAAAAGAATAATTGCGGTAGCATGTTGTTCGTTATTTAGATGTTGCTTTTAGCTTTTATTCGCCTTTTTACTTTAGTTTTCTAATAAATAAACGTTTCCAAAATGAAAATACATGGCTAACCGTATCTGGCTGAATTAATTAAGACACAAGAAAGCCGATACTTGATATAAATTACAGTCATATATTATGTTGCATATGTTCTGCCCTTTGATTAAAACACAGGCACAGGACATTATTACAGTACAGAATATGTTTATAAGTAATCATAACAATCAAATATAAAGTATTAACAATCTTCTTAAGTAATAATAAAAATAATTATAAATTAATAAAAATATATTTCAAACAATTTTATTATTTTTGGTCCCTCTGGCAGTGTATCTTTAACGCTGGCATCATTTCCTCGCTGTACTTATTTTTTGCGATACTTATTTGTTGAGCGAGGAAAGCACCAGCTCCAAAAATAATATTAATTAATTAATCCCGTCTTACAGTTAAAATCATTATTATCATTTTATTGATTTTGTAATCTTCAAGACTTTGGGCTAAGATACACATAAAATTGCTTCTTATTTTCTATAATGTAAATGGATTTTACAATACTAATTGGATAAGTATTCATTGTAGTTTAATTAAATTACCAATTATACAATAAAACAAAATACAATAAAGTTTTGTTATTGAAATTGTAAAATTCGTGTACAATGAAGATTGTTCTGAATATATTTATTGTCACTCAGTGATATTTACTTTCTGTTTCAAGAGCTTACTTTTTATGAGAAAGAGCTTTCTTTGGCAATATCTACGTCGTACTTAAAATGCACGAGACACTTTGTATTTATTAAGAGGCTTTTACCAGGATTTGAAAGAGAATACCATAGATTTGATAAAGTATATAATTCTAACATATTAAATCTTATTACACCATTCAATACGTATATTTTGAATAAAAGCATTCGTATTTCTTTAAAAACTTGCCAGAACTGATCATTAGACATGAGATAGTAGTTGCTGATCGTCGCTTATACTAGAATAAATTAGTTAGTTGAAAGTAGCAAAGAGAGTATGCTTAAATTAAGACTTGTTTTAAATACATGGCTAAATCTATGCTTCTTATCTAGTGCTTGGACATGAATTGCTCCAGTATAAAGAGGTAACGCGACTGCATCTCTCGGCTGCATTTCCAAACTCTGGGGCGATCATCAACATCCACGACTGTTTTAATGTAAAGTGGGAACAATCCGTAATCCATGTGGTACTTATCAAATTATTTCTGTATAAGTAGTATTATTATCGTCCTGAATTATCTCCCAAACACAAAATAAAAGAACATATCAAAGAGACCTCTTGCAATTATTCAAATTTCAGTTGAAATACTTGTGAAAAATCATCTGTATTCAGCGGAGTGAAATAAGTGTCGTGAACTTTGCGATCCTAAAGCTTCGGTATTTTCATTTATTATTTGTCAAAGTCATTGTTAATATTAAATATGTCACCCAGTAGTTGGGAATACGGTTTATTTGATGTTTGAAACATTGTGGAGATGAACAATAAATCAATCCTAATACGCAGATATAAATGTTATATTTGCTCAAATTGTGTTGACCATTTCGGTCTCCTATGGCTTAAGAGGTGGTATGAGTGTATTTGTTAGTATTACATTTTTTACAAGTAAAAGAACTTCTTCAGTATAACCGTCCGCTAATTATTATAATATATCGTTTCAATTAAATGTAACAATAATTAGCAGTGCGTGTGCCTATGAGTGGCTACAGTCATAAACAAATGAAATTTTATCTCTCTATAATTTCTATTGGGTCTGTCTACGAAAAATGTTTTATGTTAAATGGCTGGTATTGGGGGTTTCTTAACAAATATCTCATTAAAATCCGTCTTTAGAAGTGAAAAACCATATAAGATTTTGAGTTTCTATCGAGATAAATATATCTATTAATCGATTCACACTTTGTATATTTGTGTGCGTTCTCCCGCTCTTTGTGCCTTTGTAAAATCAGCTGCTGTAAACTACGGCATTTGAAGTGGAAATTAACCTTGGGTTTTTAAAGTGAACACGAAAAGGCGAATCAAGCAGTGCAGTTTACTCGTCTTTTGCATTTGTTTTTACCTCTAACTACAAATGTTAATACCTATTAACTCGATATCCTTTATTTAAACCTAAACATAACAATCAAATATACATATTTACAATTTCCTTAACTTATATAGTAATAATAATACCTAATTCGGATTTAATTGTATGTATAAACAAACTGGTTTATGGTTTTAAGAATCTCGCCCAAACTCACCGTTGATTATATTATTTTGTGAAGCCTCGTTACTGAGACCAATATATATATAATATACTAACAACAAATTGCTTTTGATGTCAAAGGTCCTCCAACAAATCTTTACTCTATATATTCGGTAGATTTTAGGTTTGATAACATATTAAATTCATTCCATCCCAGAAATATAAACTCCTCTATTTCTTTATTAAATCAAGCAAAATTCATACATCAACCTTTTTGAAGATATTCGTAATATTTCAATAAAAACAACATAGTAACTGATAGTAAAATAACATAACCGGGAAGCTCCATTCAACAAAAGTATAAAAGATATTTGAGATAGGAATAACAAAGACAAGGATGCGAACATCGTGGACGTAAATAAGTAGAAAGGTTTTCCTTTTTTGTTAATTGTAAAAAAAAATGTATATAAACTACATATGCTATGAATAAATAAGGGGAAACATTATATAGATAGATGGGTAGGTTGATAGCCGCATTAACATCTTGGTGAGAATGTAATTGCGAAGAATACAGAGCTAATTGAAAGAGTTATTGGTATAATCGTAATTGAAACGTCAAATATTTCCATGTAAATGAAGACGTTTCATGCAAATTTTTGTGTATATATCAACTTCATAATCACACCCTTAGTGCCGATGTAACGGTTCAAATTATGAATGAGTAATATTTCTGTAACTCTTCATTACTAAAAGCATTCCAATAATTTATATTCATTTTTAATTTATTACAAATTGTGCAGTTTAAATAAAAAGTAATTAACCCTGACGAGTTGGGACCGCGACCTAGGTTAGCTCAAAAAGCCACTGTTTACGCTCTAATAATTTTAATTCACATTTTCATAATATTATAATTATTAATTTCTGTAGCACTGGAAAAACTGAATAAAAGTAAGGCAGTTAAATTGCTTTCTTTTGATTCTATTATAGGAGCAAATAAAAAGCTTTCAGAGTTTTATAAATGTCTTGTATATTTTAAACCGTTTTCTAAACTTATCTCAAATAAAATAAATCATGATTCATACTTTACCATAATCGTAATACATCTTATAAAAGAAATTCTAAAATACATGTTAAGACAATAGAGCACTCACTTAAAAAATTTAGATGACACAAAGACAAGCACTACTAGAGTCTAAATTTTGAAATTTATTGAAATGAATTATATTAAAATTATTTATCTCTGGTATATTTCAGCAATATTCTATGCGACTGAACTACTGGATTTCTTGTGCAAGTGTGGAAATGAAGGAATTTATTAGATTTCAAGGCTCAATCTTACGGATAATACCGCCTCCCGTTAAATCGACGCTCGAGTTGATTGGCTAATTCGATTTTCTAGTGTTCCGATGGTGATGTGATTGCTATTCCTTTATTCAATCATTTGCATCATTATTTAAGTCCAAAGTCTATTTTGTATGCTATTAACAATATAAATTCTTTTGGTATTGTATTTTTTATTTTGGCAAGTCTTCAATAGGGTATGAGGCAGATACATGACATTGAAATTATCAATTAAGACAAGTTGACTGTATACACTTAAGTGTATACCGAACCTAGGCAATTATTACACCGTAAATTGAAATTATGTCCGTCAACCAATAAACCACGGAGACAATGTGTAATACAGGGTATAAATCCAAATAATATGCAATTTCAAGGAGTTAGGTACACCCGGCTGATTTGCTTGTTCGATTTTCGAATCATTTTTGAGTTGTGAGGGTACCACGCGTGTATTTAACGACACGACAACGGTGATTATTATTATATATTATGTAGTCTTGAACTCGATGATTTTTTTTAAATATTTATTTTACTTTAAGATGTTATAAATTTGTTTAACCCTAAACGCACTATTTATACGCTCATGTAAAAAAGAATTTATATTAAATAGCGTAAAATAGTTATAGGCCACTTCTATTTGGGTGTTATCAACACAGATTAATTACATAATAAGTCCATATCTGTTCATGTCCATACAGTAGCGACATTATACATCCATCTAAATTTAATAAATTTTAATGGTTCGAAACGAACGTATTAGCCAATTTAGCCAAATTGGTCTTGTGTGTTTATAATTTATGAATAAAAAAAAATAATGTTTAATTCTTTTATAAACTTATAAACGGCAAAATAAATAAAATACTCTTAAAAAAAGTCTCTTAAGTTTCTTAACTGTCAGTTATCAAAACGAGGGCGTAGAGGAACCTTAATTAATTTTTGATTCTCCTACCAGATCATTAAAACTAACATCTGCCATAATCTGTCATCATCCTTCCGTATTTATTATTTAATATGAGATGGCTTTTATGCATGCGTAAAATGGATTACCATGCATTTAAATCAATCTACATAAACCCTCTCAAAGGTCCCGGTGAGAAATGCCCACTTAAACCACTCAGCCGTCTTCAGAGGCTCGTGGGAGTTCCATAACTAATAATAATCAAATGTATCATAATATACCAACTCAAATCTTCAGTCAGTCATGAGACCCGTGAATCGACAAAGGCATAATGTAATCGCAAATTTAACTTAAGGTATTAAATAATAATAAAGGTAGTAGTAACCAACACTTAAAAGTAAGTAACCTTTTGAAGCTACAAATTTAAGTGGTTAGGACAAACAGAGAGAAATATTCCACATTCGTAGCTAAAACACAACAAACAGCCCTGTAAACAATCTTCCATAATCGCTATTACATTTGGAAATAACCATATCCAATGTAACCCAAAACTAATTAACGTACTCGTAATAACAAACAATTTTCTTTTATCATTAAAGCAAACGAAATTTATCACTCAACCTTCATCAGGTTGTGTTTACTTGAGTTATCACAGCTCAGCAAATTACACATTTTTTCTTTGCTCCGTCTGTCACAGTCGTTTGTGTATTTAATTGCGCTAGAATAAATCTGTACCATTAATTATAGCACTGTTGCGACGCGATACTTTATCACCTGACAACTGGTTCTGCGTTGGAAGAGTTTCGAAATACACTAGTATCGAATAGTTTTAAACCGCTCACAGAACTGGTTTAAGTAAATAATAATAATCAGTGGCGCTATAACCTCTTTAGGTCTGGGCCTCAGATCTGTCTCATGATCATTTTTCAATCTAATAGTAGTAGGTGATCAGCCTCCTGTGCCTAACACACGCCGTCGACTTTTTGGGTCTAAGACATGTCGGTTTCCTCACGATGTTTTCCTTCACCGTTTGAGCGAATGTTAAATGCGCACATAGAAAGAAAGTCCTTTGGTGCAACAGCCGGGTATCGAACCTACGAACTCAGGGATGAGAGTCGCACGCTGAAGCCACTAGCCCAACACTGCTCCTTTAAGTAAGTATACCGCAGATAAAATAATTGTTAAAAAGTATTTTAGTGCCGTATAGATTCTTCAAGGACTCTTTAACATTTCGGCTGAGTTGCCGTAAGATAAATTTAATGAGTGTGCTAGTATAGATACTAAAATGGACGAGTACTATTTAATATTTTGACCATGAGTCATGACCAAAGTTATTAAAATAATTTTAGTGTATACGGGTAGTCTGCATGCGCATTTTTAAAAGACAATTACGATTTTTCTATTTAAAAGTAATATTGTACATATAATCTAAACAAGAGGATGCTTGTACGTGGAAATAAAAAAAAAACGTAGGGAGTTACCGTGTGACAATCAAAGTGTGTCTTATTTCAATAAAAGAAAGAAAATTACAGTTATATAAAAGATTCACTGTTAAATTATTTTTATTTTTGTTAAATTGATAGTTGCTTTAACACAACATAATTTAAAAAATATAAAAGCTTTTTAAAATGAATCTCAGGTTTATAATTGACTTTCAGAATCACTTTACAATGTATACTTGCATTCCTTTTAGCATTCTTTCCAGCATTAAGTTTTGTTTACGAAGTGAGAACTTTAGATCGATGGAATGGCAGTTAAAAGTTATTGCACTGACCTTTGAATGGAATTCGATAAGTGATCAATTGTGCAGGCTTTACAGTGAATTTTTAAGTAGTTTTCAGTTTACCTTTAGTATAGGTTCGTGATATTTGTAAAATTGCATAATGTGTAGCATTGTTGTAACACATGAATTAATTATAAGTATAATTAAAGGAATTCCTTTTTAAATCTTTAGCAGCGCTTATTATAGACTTGGTTTGTTACATATTAGATTCGTAAGAGTGGACGGTGTATCAAATAAAAAACGTGTGTGTACTTATGTACATTGTACAGTGTACACCCGTTAGAAATTATAGCTCTTTGGCGTTACAAGATAAAAATAATTTCAAAATATTCATTCTACGTTTGTAGAAAAAACTAAAATGTTGACCATATAGTATTGTCTTTTATTGACATAACTTTTACACATTTAAAGAAAACACTTTTTTACCGGATTGAAGTTATGTATTATTATAAATTTACAATTATTTACATAATTTTAAATTTATCTAATAGAGGACACCGTAAGCCATTTCTGCCAAAACCCTCCATCTTTTAGTCGATACCAACTCCGGGGAAATACATACAGATAATACAACTTTTTCTACAGCTGTGATACTTTTTGACATTTTACACCTTTTGTCTTCAGTCACCGTGACCACGCACGCTGTAAAGCACGCGAAACGTCGGAATAGTCAAGATCGTGACATTCTAATAAACTTCATGGCTGATTTTGCACTCGTAACGTAGGAACTACGTAACGTATCTTACAGTGAGCACAGTAGTACCGTGTGTTGAAATATAATCCGCGTAAATCGATTTTGAATCATCATGAACAAAAACGCCACGATATTTTAGATACAAAACACAGGAGTTTGTTGCGAATGGGAGTAAAAGTGATAAAAATTTCGCAGTAACTATACTTATTTTCTTTTCAAATTTTTTAAACCAAAATTCGAACTCAGTATGGCTATAAAAGATTTAATTATAAACAACTAGCAAACTCGACGAACTCCGTTTCGCCACCAGATGGCTTCGTTTTATGTAACATTTCGTTTGGTGATCCCGCTTTTCTGTTGAAATTTTTCCTGAATTTTCTTTACTATAAACCTCACGGAGACCTTTCCAACAAATGCAAAACCGTGGAAATCGGTTTGTGCGTTCTGGAGTTATAGCGTCAGGAAGGAAAACCCGACTTATTTTTATATAGTAGATAACTTAAAATGGTTAAAAAAAGACAATGTTTCTACAAGTCTAACAAAATCGAACTATATTTCAAACATGAATCTACCAATTAATCGATTTAGCGAATTATTTAGTTATAAGTACAAGTGCCGTCATTGTTCACCGTTCGCAATTTGAATTGGCAGAATACCAAAGTGAGTTAAGTGGAATTGAATAGACGTTTCAATTTCTCATGCTTCTCTCGTAAGTCATAAACAATTGGTTTTAGAATAGGTTTCTAAAACATTTCAAATTCAAATTCAAAAATTGTACACTTATGACACGTCAGTAAAGAAATACATATTAATGCTTCTAATTTTACATTCAGTGCCAGTTCTCAAATCAAGGGCGTAGACAAGAGAAGAACTGGCAATAAACTCTCCGCCACTCTTTTTAATCGCCATGTTTTTTTTTCAACGGATACGTTCGTTCTTTCCTTCCACTATTTACTTTTTAATAAAGGTTTTATACCGTTTATGTAAGAACTTGTTATAAGTCACATAAACATATTTAATGATAAGTTAACCGTTAAAAAAATTATGTCTATATAGACCATAACTTTGTGTATAAAAAGCCAAAGCGAAAAAAAATATTAAAACTAGAAAGAAATCTTATCGAGGTCATAAAGGACGTTTATTGTCTACATCTAAGCCAAGATTGATGTCTAGATTGCGTAATTAAGAGCAAATGTTGATTCAATGTCACTAATCCGAAATTAATCTCAGAAACATCGTAGATAGAATCTTAGAGTCGATATTTCATGAGAATCTACAATGCGAATAGATTTTACGCAGTGTATAATTTATTTTTTGATTTCCCACATAATTATTATATCCAATTACTGCTAATACGATAGAATTAATAACGAGCTCATTACAGAGCTCAACGGTAACAATAAACTACAAGCTCCCTCCTTAACAGAATGCCATATCGTATAATGACTGCTTCACAACTGATTTGAGCGCCAACGCCGCTGCGAAAACCGCTGTGAGAGTTCGAAAAGTGAGTTACAGAATCGCAAGGCAGACTTCCAAAACTTTTCAACACTGAACTAAAACTCAAGGAAGAAATCAAGTACTTAGGTGTGATTTTGGACTGTAAACTGCTCTGAAAGAAACACCTAGAACTTAAACTAAGCAAAGCAACGATCGCCTTTGAAATGGGGTTTATCGCCTAAGATAACTTTATGACTATACACTGCCGTAATCAGGCCAATGCTAGCTTATAGAGCCCTGGTTTGGTGGCCAAGATCGGAACTCCAAACGGCAATCACGAAACTTGGACGTTTCCAGAGGCTTGCCTTGTCCGCTGCTAGAGGTTGCATGAAAACAACACCAACTGGAGATAGCCCTGCAAAGTTTACCTCTAGACCTACACATACGCAGCACTACCTGCCATCTTATGTTACTGGATCTTGGGAAAAATCACTACAGTATACACAGCGATTCTCAACAGGGCGTAGAGTATCAACCTCTCATAGCCGCGCCTTGTGATAGGATCGCTAACCAACTCATGTTTAACAGGAAATACCATGTACAAATGAGAGAAGAAGAACGTGATCAGTCGACCCTCAATGAGCTATGCAAGTACACCGATGTCCCAAGAACAGGATGTGGCTCATACGCATATTCTCTCTTGATCTCAACGTCAACATACACTGATACCTAGGCACACATAGCTCGATATTTGAATGTGAATTTGTTGCTCTAACCGTAGCAGCCAGAGCCGTGCAGCGGGTAGGAATTAATCTGACAGTGCATCCGTGCTAGTATACACTAGTATATAAAAAGAAAAACAATAAACTGATACTAGAGTGTCACAATGCACTGGAGGCAATAACCCGTACAACAATGGATCACTCGGCAATGATGCTGCCGATGAGCTTGCGAGAAGAGGCTCCGGAATGATGCCCGCTGGCCCTTATCCACTCATTCCCTTGCCCTTCTCGCCAAAGAACTCAAACATGGTCGCGAAGCGCGTACTGCAGACAGTCCAAAATGGCTCTGCCAGCAGTTAACCCCACAAATGACAAAGCGACTTCTATGCCTAATCAGAACTAATCTCAAAACAATGATAGGGACAATTACGGGCCATTGTCTCCTTAATAAACATATTTTTGTCCTAGGTCCTACAGCGTCATGTGCAGAGGCTGTTTTAGCGCAGAGGAATCAGTCACTCATTTAATCGTGGAATGCAGACATCCTCGGAGCAGTGAGGTAGCTTCGTGAAGCCTGCGAAGTGCCCAGGAGACTTCTGTGCTTCTTCTTCAGGACTTTAGGCACAACGGACCGAGTTCGAGTCTAAGTGCGGAAACTTGGCATCTCGGAGCCCACCAACCATAGAACTACACAATAATACTTACGCCGATAATTATACAGTTTAAAAATAAAAATATATATGTACTCTACACTAGTAACAGGGCTTAGTAAAGATGCCTTAACAGTAGTGTATGTAGAATTCGAAAACTAAATTTGTATGAAAATTACAATCGGTACCCTAGGCCCAAAAGGCGTGAGTCGGGATACAATAAGCGACGCCACGCGCTACGAAAAGACAAACATTAACACTCACGCTTTTCGGTAGTCAGTAGCTAGACCCCCAGGACGGATCAGCCGCATCTTCTAGTCGTGCCGGCTGTTTGAAGCAAAATATGACTCTTAAGAAACCATAGTGCGTACATCATTTATATAATAATAAAAAACAAACTATGCCGAGACAAATAATTATGTACATATATTAATGAAATCACTTGGGCATTTAGGGTTAAATTGGTTGCCGCAAGAAACGATTGCTTTTATATTTGTACCTATAATAAATCATGTATTGTTCGGAGTTTACGTCAATGCCAGGACAATAGTTATTGAAAATTAATGAATCCTGTTTTAGACAATATTTGAGAATGAAATTCGAATATAAATTATTAATATTCGTCATATTATTTTAGTTTTCAATGTTCAACTTTTGATGTTATTGTTGTGTCGACACTAATATACTAACACGTTTATGGCATGGCACACTCAATAAAGTCTGATGGGTTATAATGTATCGATTATTCAAAGTAAATGACAGCTTTTCAATTCAAATTAATGTGCACATGTGATAGACGAGTCATTAACCTATCGCGTAAGCAGCCTATAAAATATAACGATGTCTCAATGAGTCAAAACAACAGCAACGCTATTTTTAATATTTGCCTATTTTTGGCTTGAAGTCTTTTGAAGTGAAACTTCTTTATTCGCATGAGGGTAATTTTTTTACGGATGAACCGTCACAAAGATGTGCAGCGTTTTTGTTGAAGAAAAGGGAGAGAGCGATTGAGACCGATTGATAGAAAGTGAGAAGGGTGAATTACCTTATAGAAATGATATTTTTAAAATTAAAATTTCATAAAGAGAATTTATGAAATATTACTATTTTATACAAAATAATTTATTGAAATCTCAAATGACGAATTTTAAATTAAAATGCCACGTGTTTTTACTATCGAGGAGTTACATTTAAAAACTTAAATTTTCGACACTTTTAATATTAAATGACAATTAAATTCATAAAATATCTTCCTTTTTCCCTCCCTCTAAGTCTTGAAAATCTAAAGTTCCAGATTTGTATAAATATGAACAAGATTTAAAAATTTGATTGTAATCAAGTTTATTGTTGGTACAATTCAATTATACCTTTTCCATACAGAAATTTCGTCACAATAATTCCCAGTAGAAAACTTACTTCTAATTAAATTCAGTATATTAAATATTTTTGTTTGTTATTGTTATATGTCCCTAAGATCAATTAAATTATGTTATTTTATTTGCCTGCTTTTTGTATAAAGTTAGAAATGTATAGTTTACGAAAATAAAGGCTTGAAAATAGTATATTTTAGCAGAACTTCATTAATAAATAATACTAAATACGCTTTTCCCATAATATATGTTTGTATCCTGCTATTTACTCGTGCATTTGTTTTTTTTAAAACCACGACTCATTTCATTCTCCCGTTTTAATTTTTTTTTTCTTTGCATTTATACAAGAGATTTAAAAACATGATATAGGCAAAAGTCAATATAAACTTATCCACTATATTATTATGTAAACACAATGAAGTTAAATTAAGAATACTTGAAGAAGACCACATAAATCAAGTATTTATCAAACTATAGAACGTAAAATTCTTGTATAACTTGTTATGTGAAGATCAATTTACAACAAAACGTAATATTGATTAATCTAGCTAGTATTAGAATCTACACAGAACAGCGCCAGTAAACAATTAATGCCTAAAGGAGATTCTTGACCCTAAAGTCCAAGAAGACTGCAATTGTTTTCGTTATATAAGATTTAACGTACGACAGTTAATAATTGAATAAGGTAATACAGACTTTGAAAATAAGTATTGATTATTTATTTGAATATTAAATTTAAAAATTTTACGAAGAAATTAATACTCCTACTAGCGGTGAGTTAATATTCGCAAGCATTTAAATGTAAATTACTTTTAAAAAATAACATTTAATATATCACCAGCTATCCTACAAACATAAATCAGCATGAATTGTAACTACACACATAATTATCGTGACGAAACCGACATCATTCAAGTGTCTCAACGCACACTTGCGTAGATTTCAGCACGTTTGTCTAATTTATTTTATGTCTATAACATAGATAATCTAAAACAGCAGATTTTTTACCTTTAAAAAATTTTCAATTTAGGAGATTTTTCATAATATTTTTACTTGACCTATTAAATAAATCCACTTCATACGTTATTCATACCGAAATTTAACCCGCACTGATTATACTGAGCGCTCTGATGACGCCCGCTATTACACGCCTGATGCCTCACGATATTACGATCGTGGAGCGTAAAACGAGCACAATTACAGGAGAAAGCTAATTAACATTGTACGTAGCTTCGTCGCAAAGACGTAGCGGCGTAGCCACGTAGCACTCTACCAACTAGTAGATATGTAGAACAACGAGGAAAGGGAGTGTCTGAATCTATATATTATTAAGTGCTCACAACATATACGATGATTCTATTGTCTATAGAAATTGATAAGCGAGCAACAAAAACTTTTATAACTAGAGGTACGTGACAAAAATGTATTCATATTTAAGTTGGCTAAAACGAGCTATGAACCCTTTGAAAGTGAAATTATTCCTGTGTTATATTTACAAAAAATACATATTCTTAATGGAAAAGCTATTTCGTCGGATACAGTATTAATCCGTATCAAAGTAATTAAATAATGTAGAAAATATATATCTAATTTTATATCTTTACATAAAATTAGATATATATTTTCGACGGTTATATGTCGATATTATGAACAAATCAAATCGTAGGTAACATATTGTTATATTATTTTTTAGTTTGTATTGGTTTTTTCCAAGAATTAGTTTGAATTATACACTAACTTAGACGGCTACAGATATATTAAAATTATACATAAAAGTAAAGAATATTAAAATGATTGATAGTCATGTATGGTGGCTTTGTAAACATACGTTATCTTTGTTTTTATAAGACGAATATAAAGAACTGTGTACAGTGACGAATTTCCTACTTTAGCGGTAACGCCTTTTATTTGTCTAGCGCAAAAAATATTTGGGTGCCATTTTCTGAATGAATTCACAAACTGATTGGTTCTGTGTAAATAAGAGAGCGAGGAAATGGTTTATCGACTTGTGGTTCGCGAACAAATTAAGACTCGGGGAAGCCAAGGGTACATAATTTTCTTACAATACATTCATTCCCCTACCACTATTTTCGCTTGGGTCGTCCCTAAATCGTCAATCTATCTTTATGCGGCTAGTTTTATCACGCGAGACGGATTATATATTTTTTATCCATAAAATTGTATAGCCCAATTTCTGCTGTATTAGTAGTAGTTTACTTTTAGTATTTCAAACTTAAAAAAGAATCATGTATCGTATTAGCTGACAAATTAAATTTATTTTTGACAAGTATTTATAAGTTTTAATTACGATAGTATAAGATCCCGATATACAACGACCTTCCATACCTTAAATATAATCCATATGGGTTGCCTAGCAAATTTCAGTCCAGAGTATGTTTAATTAATATTTAAAAAAAAAAAAAATTATAATTTGCATGTAGTAAATTTTTCTAATTTTTTTTTTCAATCTATATTTTTAATCAGGGTAGTATTATATATGTATCACTATAACTTTATTTTTTACTTAAGATGTATATATATACTTTAGTGTCACATAAAAAATATACACATAAATAATTAATTGATTAAAAACAACCTAACGTTTGCATATTATATGGGCTTCATACTTTCGATTGGTATAGAATTTATCTAATAATCATACCGGTGAAATGTTAAATTTTTTTTTTTTTTAATATTAATTAAAATACTCTGGTCTGAAATTTGCTAGGCAACCCATATGGATTACATTTATTGACATATTAAATTAAATATAAAATACGTTTCCTTAAATAAGCATCTCCGTGAAGGTCGTTTGTATATTGGGAGCTTAGACCACGACAAAGTCTATCAAAGACACACGAAGACTTTTTAATCATAACAAAGTGCTGTCAAACTCATTACTCATATATAGCGCAAGGGCATAATTTGAGCTAACAATTTATTTAGCTATTTTATTATTGCAAATATTTACATACAAAGTAAAACGAATTGAATAAACAGAACATTTATACATTTATCAGATCTGCTAAACTTTGTTTGTCAGTTTTCAGCCTAATCTTTTTATTTTAATCATTTGTGGTATGTACCTAATTAACTTAATAATAATAAGACAGAAAAAAAATTGCTTTATAAAAAACAGCTTTTTGAGAAATGGTGAATGGTTTAATTAGCTAAAGTCCAAAAGGTTTAGGATCTACAAAACAGGAACTTTTCGTGTCAAAGAGTTTTCTCACATTGCGTTACCTTGACATTCTAACCTAATACTATTTCTTTTTTATTCATATTTTCAGCTCTTAATGATGAAAGCTTAGAAGTTGAATTGTACCAATTATACAATATTTTCATTCCTTTATGAAAGTACCACCTTTGGATATTCCTTAACAGATAAGGCTAATTTATTTCGTTATTAAACTCGACTTTTAGAATTTAAATTGCCTACTACTACTACATTAGAAACACAATATAAAGTGTTCTAATGTATTGGAAATTTAAAAACTCACATAAGTAAAATGAAATACATGAGTACACAATAATATATAAAGACCAGTGTTGTCCCCAAAGTAAAAGCGGCGTTGACGTTCCACTTTTAAAACGATTCTACATAAACTATGAAACAGATACAAAACTTCACGTACAGCTCGAGAGTAGTTTGTTTTTCAAAACAAAAGAGAATAATTACAGAAAAACTTCTATAATACGCCCGAAGGCAAATTATACCCCGCGGGCAGTTTTATAGACTTGTTTGTTCCAGAAACGTGAAAGGTTTTGAAAATTCCTAATAGCTATTTAAAATATAATAAAACATCACTATCATATTATATACCTAATATATGCTACTATATATTTGGATATAAAAAAAACAATACAAATTCGAGGTGTAAAAATATGATGCCTCATTCAAGGGACATGGGGTTACACGAGTAAAATATTATTTTTCTAATTATTATCTTCAAATTGCTTAAATTCAGCATTGTCTTATGGTAGTTCAAATACTTGCAAAACGGATTGTACATATTTCTGCGTATCATATAATTTCTAACGACTGGCTGAACAGCCTTTTCTGCCTACCTACCTAAACATTTGTGTTTTTGCAAGAAACTGAACCCAAACACGATATTCACTAAGCCATAGAGGACATACTAGTCGTATAACTACAACATAAATATTTTCGTTCATGCTAACATTTAATATGTACAGTAATTTCAAATCAGTTATAAATAACCACCAGAAATACCCAACAATGCAAAACCCAAATCCGAATTCGACCCGTATCTTTGGATTAAATTCAAACAATTCAAACGAATTCTCTGTTATTACCTGACCACTTCATCTAAATTATACACGCTTGGTTAATCGTACGTATAATAATTTCGTACGCTTTGAAATGGACAACATATCTTATCCTAATTCATTACGTCCTACAAAAGCTTGGTTATTTTGCTTTGTGATTATCCTCCTATATTTCAAGCAGATGTGAGTATTATGCCGCAACAGTGAGTTGTAAATATTGTTACAGCTGTCTATGATGGCAATTCAAACGTAAAACATTTTTGTTTATCCAAATATTTCTTTGTGGTGTATCAAAACGTATTATGTACTTACTTGTTTGAAGAAGAAAGTTCTATATGACTTTCGCTGTGTAAGTATCTTATCCAGTGTGTTAACCAGAGATCTTTAAGTTAAGCCTCATAATGGGCAATATAAATTTTAGGTCCAGCACAAGGTCAAATGTCACAAGTTTGTGGGAAAATCTATGAAGGGTTTAGTGACTTTGTTGGGTCTTCATGTATGCGGTTAAACTTTGCAAAAATAATAGGTTATATCGATATCTTGCCTTTTAAGAAGTGAAATCCTTTAAAAAATTCAAATACGATAAATAGTTAGACTTATCTATATTCTAAAAGAACTCTCATAAAGTCATCGATACCTATACGAAAGCCTTGTGGGTCTTACTTTATGTGAAATGTTCCATAAAATGTTCATGCTTCACGGGATAAACTTGTATTATATTACTACCATAAAATGGTTTCACGAATGACGTACGATATGTATGTATGATTTGAAGTTTATGAACAGCGGGCAAACGGGCAGGAGGCTCACCTGATGTTAAGTGATACCGCCGCTCATGGACACTCTCAGTTCAAGAGGCGTCGCCGGCCTTTTAAGAATTGATACGCTCTTTTCTTGAAGGACCCTAATTCGAGCTGGTTAGGAAATACTTCAGTGTGCAGCTGGTTCCAGTGGTGGTAGTGGTGGTGCCCGCAAAAGTGCTAAAGGTGCCTTAAAAAAACGCTCAGTTGTGATATTTCCAGGTGATACGGGTGGAATTTCGTACTCGACGTCCGATGATGAAACTCAGCTGCAGGTATTAATCGGAACATCTCCTCTGAACACTCTCCATCGTAAATGCGGTAGAAGAGGCAGAGTGACCTCACATCTCCACGAAACACCAAGGAATCAAGGCGCTCATAGAGGGATTGGGTGTCGACGATCCGAGCCGCTCTTCGTTGAATACGGTCATGTGAAAGGAGCTGGTACTACACGAAGTTTGTAGCTATTGGGCGATAGTTGGACGGATCAGAGCGAACGCCTATTTTAGTGTTTGGATGTAATGAAGCGATCTTCCAGCACTTCGGGACGTTGCTGAGCGAGTAGAGCCAATCCCGGGCCTGCTCGACTTTTGAATGTCCAAGGAAGGTAGTGCTTTGCGGACAGCACGTTGCCAGAATATGATTTCTCACATCAAAGAATCACACTGCGAAATGGTCAGTGGTGACCGCCCTTGGACATCCAACGTTACGTTGGACGCGAAGAGACAGCTCAAAAGTTTGGCCTTCTACTTCGCGGTGTGAGCCAGCGAGTCATCGTCCCTGTGCAGTGATGGAATGAAGGGCTGAAAAAAATTCTTTTGGACAGCTTTGGTGAGAGACCAGGCTCGAGAGGCCAATCTCTCTGCAAATCTTGCAATGTGCTCCTCTTGGAGACAGAGTTATATGGTTTTTTATTTCTGCTGGTATTGGCATCATTAGATGTCGCTGCTTCCGCCCATGCTTTAAAGCATTCTCGCTTTTGACGCGAGGCCACCTTGCAAGAGCGTTTAAAACAGGACTGTAAGTAACAATAACGTAACTGATATTTAAGTTTAGATTTAATGTAGTTCGTTACATTCCCACACATAAATATAGTATTGCGATTGTTAAACACAAAGAGTAGAATAATACAATAAAAATATAGAAAATGGGTTATAAAAACCGTAAATTTAAGCACGACAAATAAAGCTATAATTTGCTGTAAAAATGAAAAATATATTACAATAAAATAAATATAATCCGAAATTGATCCCTAAAGGCTGTAAAAGGATAATGACGTTCTTTCCCTGGGCAACACGAAATATATTGTTGTCCCAAGAAGACTGATTTGTAGATTTTAACCTAAAAAACATATAAAACTCTGGCGGCCTAACATTTATCTGGACAGGATTCTTATAATAACATATGTAATTCATGTGTATGGAATATGATTATGATTGTAACCTTAATTGTGTGTTACAATGCCGGATATAACAATATTTTTTTATCTAAATTTGTTCATCCACACACATTTCACTCGCACACCGAAATGTCTTAGACCCAAAAATTTACATCTAAGACAAAACACAGACAATCCCTATTAAAAATAATAAATTCTAAAACTGAAGCCAGGACACATAAAAAGCCATTCGCTGGACTATTTTTACTCAACTGTAATACTTGTAAGCTATTAATTATCTTAATGTACATACAACATTGCAAATGTTACGTGTTTGATACGTACGTATAACTCCCAATGGAATCTATATGGTTCTGTAATCCCAGATCAACTTGCATACTTTATTGAGATATAAAAATTCAAATAAAATGTCATTTTAACTTGAATATACAATTTTTTTAATACATATTAAAACAACTTATAATATACAGGCAACAGTTGGAGGGTAGGAATATATTTTATATATATATATTATATAGTAATACTTCAGGTGCCATTTGCAGTTCATTGATTTAAAAAACTCCAATGTTATTTTTTTTTAAAAAGTTTTTAAATGGTATTTAATCATATCACATATATATATACTTACTTCTAGCACTAACCACAGTTATTACGAAGGCGGAATTCGCTCGTAATGTTTCAGTGCCCAAGGGCACCAAAGGTCTTTTCGCCCCGTTTTATAGACATCTTTACTTTATCCTAAAATATATATGGACTGCACGCATTCAATAAATTAAAGTTACATATTGTTCTTCGAGGTTACAAGACCCGTTTTATACTTATTTCAATAATTTCAAACGCGCCCGTCCTAACATTATGCATAATTTCAAAGGCTTACATAAGGGTGAAGACACTTCCTAAGCCACTTACTGAGTAATGCGAGATCCCACTACAAAAGCTAATAGCTTGTTATATTTCATTAACTAAATATAGCTTAAAATTTGAAGCATCCTTGATGAAATTTTGATGGAATACTTAGTGATTCAAAGCTTCATCTTCAAATAATGAATGGGTTTTGGCCTTGTGATTTTGTTGTACAAGGTTTCATTGATATTAACATACAACCATTCTGTTTTTATGATTATTGGGTTATATGATTTTTGGGTATTAGACATGCTGGTTTTTTGATAATATTTCTTTAAAATTCACAGTCAGCGTTGGACTCATAAGGGTTGTAATGAAATCGTATAATCACTTTAATACGAATTAAGTAGCTGTTACATAGAATGTACAGAGTTCGGTTAAACCGGATAGAGATAAGGTACAGGGCATATTTGCTTACTAACATAACACCATATTCTATGCATAGATTTCTATTAACAACGTAATGATATAATCGCCGGCTTTCAACACACGCTTAAGACAAATTAATCCTCTTATATAGGTGTAGCAATATATTATAGTTTACTAAGAAAATTTGATATTTCACGTATTTAAGCTTTCGCCATCAGCATCGCCCACGTGAATTTCGTGTATTTTGGCAGTTCAACCTCTTTAAAAATAATCCTTATATTTCAGACAGTTTACATAAAACCTTCATGATACACTTAAAATTCAAACTCATTTGGTAATTATATTTGACTTTATGACGCTCATAAAGACGCACATAAAATTTAAGGATATTAAACTTTGTATAGATCAATATTCTACATGAAAGGAGTATGCGTACAATGTACATAGATTTGATTAACTTCATAGGAAAGTTACAATATTAAAAGTCTTTATTCAGATAGAGAGTTACACAATTTTAAACTTAAACTATTATCACCAGTGAGTCGGTGACACCGACAACCCATCTGTTTGCCCAACTTTGGCAAAGGCCTCCTCCATTTCTTTCCACTCTGCTCTGTTCTGAGCTTTCCTGGTCCAAATTTTCCCAGTTACGGATTTTATTTCGTCTTCCCACCTTCGGAACTGTCTACCTCGTTTTCTTTTCTTATTTCTTGGGTACCAATATATGATCTTTTTGTTCCACTTTTCTATACTTCTTTTTATGTGACCAGCCCATTTCCATTTCAATCTTCGTATCCTCGTTGTGATATCTTCAATCTTCGTGTGGTTTCTTATGATTATATATGTATACAAAAATATAAGGATATATTATGTATGTATACAAAAATAGTGATAAGTTTACTAGAATAGAACATACGCACAATATTAATACACGGAACAAACGCAGGCTGCAATTTCCCCGTACTAGACTATCTAAAGTTAGTAATTCTTTTTTGGGGAAAGGGATACTCTTCTTTAATAAAATCCCAGAGGCTCTTTTATCTCTGCCTTTCAATAAATTTAAGAAATGTATTAAAGAAAAGCTGTGTAAAAAGGCTTACTTTAAAGTCAACGATTATCTAGTTGATAAAAGGGCCTGGGACTAGTGTTATACAGGCTACCTCTTATTAATTTGCGATATTTGTTTTAAAATAAGTGTTGTTTGATGATTTGATATTTTAAAAGAGTACCGAGAGTTTTTACGCCGGCTTTTTCTCTCGGCCTACACCCTCTGTCTTCTTTGCCGATGAGTAGGGATGCCTACAAATTCAAATTTAATGACGTGGAATAAGTGATACATGTATCTTATATTCCATAATAAACATATTTTATTTTTATTTTATTTTATTATTGATTCTATCGGACTTCCTGGTATTTAGCATGCTTCTTAGCAAAGTTATAAGCCACATTAAGACTCGGGTCGGGATGTTAGACTAAAGCAAGCAAGAGATCTGCTCAATGAATATTTCCTTTCGGGGCGTCCAAGTTGATGAGAATAAAAACGCGCAAAAACTTTAGATAACCTAGACTAGCAGACAGGTTTTAATCTTTACTGTATCGATTTTAGTTCTTATCTAGAAAGTTCTTAGCTTTTTTAAAGTATTTCGTTACATTTTAATTTAAATAATTCAATTACCGACTCTTTATAGTTGATACCATGATAGTTGGTTGGCATAACATAATAATATACATATAACATAATAATATTTGGCGTCATTTGCTATTTCAAAATAAAAAACCACTTATTCATTAGAATTATGATGTTTTTCTAAATAAATTATTAATTGAAGAATATATCTATTTCAAAGTGTTTTTAATAAGATCCAAATAATATTTTTGTTAAGGACGAGGTCGATTGTACACAATTTCTAATAAATCTGTGTCCTTGCCACGTGAATATTGAATAAAGTTGTATATAAGAAGCAGCTATACAAAATATGTTGTGCATATTGTTTGCGGTATTTAATAAATACTTATAGATAATATGAACGAAATCAATCTTTTTGTTTAAAATTTTCGATATAATAATTATAATAAGTATAAACCGGTGTACCTTGTTTTTAAACTTGTACTAACTCGCGCAGTGTTATGGATTAGTTCTTGGAAAGGTCGCATGCGTTTTTTGTTTTATTTTGTTTCGCATGTAACTCCGTATAAGTTTGTAACTCGCTCAAATTATGGAATTTTTAATTAACAAACCTCCTAAAAGTTTTGTACGCGCTGAACAATTTAACCGGCCATAAATATAATAAGGCCATTTAAAAATAGTCTTTTAAACATATTTGAGGTTCAGGTATCAAAGTCGCTTAGTGGCTATATTGCTATTAAAGCCTAATTTTATCCGATAACATTGAAAAAGAAAAGCCTTCGTTTTTATGTTAAATGTTATTTTAAATATTCATATTAACAATAGGAGCTTTGTTTCATTGAAAACTATACTATGATTTACGGCGCGAATTTGTACAATGATGTATTAATATTCATTATGACTAAAGCAAATAAATTACGTTCGCGGCTGAGGCCAGGAATGCTGAACTATTTAAGGAGTTTAAATTCGTCTATTTTTTAATAAAATAAATGTTTTATGAGTAAAAGTTTTATTTTATTTTTATGTTTTCTAGACAAATCCCTGACTTTGTAGTCGTCGGTGGTATTAAATTGGTAACCCGGATGATTAAACACTACTACTATTTCTCTAACAAGATTTTGTATGGGCGTTTCAGCAAATTCCAAAAAGATGCCTCTTAACCTAAAGTTGAACATTATTTCCTTCAAATTCATCTCTGTTACTTTTAGGCCCATAGCTTGTTCAATGTTATAACTGTCGTATCCATACATTGGACAGTCGGTCAGAATCCGTCTCTTCAGGTGAGTAAAGGTTAAAAGTAAAAAGTTTCTGGTGGTAATTGTGAAAAAATTAAAACTTACATTTGTTATATGTAATTTTCATACACAAAAGAAGCAGACATATATTTGCAATATGTATGAAAGTGAAGACCGTTAATAGAAATTGTCTTTTTTATTACTCAATACAAAAACAGTGTCAACCATCAGTAGTAGCAATTCAAGTACCTTTTGTTATACAAAAAAACCAATCTTCTTCGAATGCTGGTTTGACATAAAGTCCATGAAGATTCTGCGAATTTCTTAATAGAGCGATTCATTTTTAATGAGACATTTACCGGTGAAATCACAATCGCAGATCGTTATCTAAAAAGTTCCCTAAAGTCTCATTTCATTTCATTGTGTTTGGAGTCTTTATCAACTTGACTCGTTGTATGGCGTTAAAGTGAATTATGTTCTAAAAATGTTATATTTCTTCTAATGGTTTTTAAAAATATTGCAATATTTCATAAATGATTGAGTTTTGTTAATATATCTTATACATTTTAAGTAAAAAACTGTCAAATGTAAAAGGCATCAATAGGGAATCGAAAATGTTATCCTACCTAAAAATACTAATGCTAATTCTTTAAGAAATCTAGTTTTCATGAATCATCAACACAATAGATAAATCTCTGCTTTTCAATTAGGACCAGATAACTATGAAGAAAACAAATTATATCAAAACGTTAAGAAATGAAATCATCAACAAAGAATTACAAATTTACGCAAAGACGGTCTCACAATTTTAGAAAGTACAGAGCGAATCTGAGAAATATTTTATTTAAAAGACAATCAGGAATGAAAGCATTTTTCGTAAGTTTTGTGAGATCAAAGGAATTTCTTCGTGTGAGGAATTGCTTGGCAGTTCAGTGAAAAGTAACGTTGCTGTTACTTGGTTGTTAAACTTTTTGTAATAATTTAATTATATAATGTTTAACTTTAATTGGCTAAAAAACTTTGCTGTGCTTATTACTTTTTTAAATATTTTATCTATTAGTTGTCTATAGATTTACCAAAAACGATTGTGAAAATAATTGACACAGAAAGACATGGCCATGACATTATTTGTGTATGTGTAAACCCTCAAAAGACTTCTTGCTAAGCTATGCATGTATCAAATATTTAGGAACACAGTGGCATTTTCAATAATCCTTTGTTACCGATTGTGTGTTAGCAATTCTAGCTATTTTGTGAATGTTTTTATGGTTTCATACAACTGCAATAGTAAATGAAAAAATAGGCCATTGTAATGTAGTTTATTTAATTATTCTTATTCTTTAATTATCGGTAGCACAAACAATAAATTTCTATTATCTATCATGAGGACAATGAAGCGATGTGCAATTTCCTGCAGCTGTGCCACTCGATATAGTGTTTATTAAGAAAATAAAATTATTCTCTTAATAAATGTTTTCATATAAATTTATTTTATTTTTTAAACGATTGAAAATTTTATGCTAACGGTGTAGAATGAAAATAAATACTAAATTAAAAAACGTTTTATTTACAAATATTCTCATTATGATAATAACGACAACTAAATTACAACTAGATTAAAAGAACGTTATTAATATATTAAGATTACAAATAAATCAAAATCAAAATGTTCAAATGTTTGGAAAAAAAGTCATATTAAATGGTTATTTTAAAGTATACAAGAAACCGCCATTATAAGAACAATGTATGTGTATGATCTACAAGATTCATAAAACTGGTGATACTGTAATTTTTTTATGCTTATTTTATGCTATATTTTTAATTTAGACTTACCAGTTTTATTTCCATTGTTTGAATTATGCGCCCCATCTTACTATTCACACAACAAGAGAATAAATGAACTAGTAATAAGAGTTTTCGTTATTTAGATTTCTTCAGAAATATTTAAAGAAGTTCATAAATGCATTAAAACTTTCTATTAAAGAGTTCTCATTGAAACGAAAAGCGAACTTCAAAAGTTTATAGTCCGTGACGGCCCGCGTGTGTTCGTCGAAGCACTACGTTATCAACTGAGGCTGCGAGCTATGCTACGAGAGCTCTACGCCCGTAGATCCTTCGCCTTTCAGCGAGGTGATTGAAAGTTCTTTAGAAATTAATCGATTCTGATTTTTGTGATAATTACTTCTAAATTGGATGGCGTATTCGAACAATATCTTTTATTCTGAAGGTGAGTTAAGTTCAGTGGCGGTGTTGGGGTTATGTTCTAATGTATGTTAAATGATACTCTTTGTTTAAATGATAAATGATTTATTTCTGTAAGTAGGTTTTAACGTTTTTACACGTCAAACATATTTTTTTTAAGCTAGATTAAACTAGAAGCTAGTTGTCAACTGGCTTTAAACGTTTAAAACACGATCTTATAACTAACATAAAATTAGGGGTAGTGGGGCGCGACGCTGGATTAACAAAAAATCTAACTTGACTTGCTTCAGGGTTCTTAAATCTAAGTTACACTTCAATTACCTATGACAAATATAATAAGTGTAGTCTAACTATTGGACATTATCGGAAACGAGAATGTCATATTACAATTTATGAGTGTGGAAAAAACTAAAGGGCTCATTTTGGCTTCAAGTGTGCGATGATTGTATTGTCTTTGATTGTCATAACCTTTACACATTTAAAGAAAAAACTTTTTAACCGGATTAAAGTTATGTATTATTATAAATTTACAATTATTAGGCCTAGGACTTCAGTGAGTATCTTTTATAGTCTACACCTAATAGGGCCTAAAATACAATATATTCTATTTTAGGCCTTATAACTATAACTAACCTACTTTAAAAACAGTCGCATGTAGGGTTATACAATTTGGCTTTTCTGTTATTGTCAAAATTTGAATAAGTTATTAAATGTACATAAAAAAGGTGTGTTTTAACAATTATTACCCCAAGTAACTAATTGTATGAAAACATTTGACGAGTGCAATAAAATGTTTGCGTGACACATAAATTATTAAAATACTCGTGAGCCCAACCTACGTTTTACAAAAGTACTTCACATTAAAACTCTAATGTATATAGGGCAACGTTTTTAAGACAAAATTTTAATTTACGACAAACATTTATGTAGTCTAGTATCACAAGTATGGACGATTTATTTTCTTTCTAAATGAAAACCTGAAAATGATTTAATGCCCAGTTTCAATAGTTAAATCTTTTACTTGATATATTACGTGATAACGTGGTTATTAAAAGTTAGAATTATTTCTCAGCATTGTAAAAGTATATTGAATGGATTGAGTGTTATAAAGCGTTTACAATAACACAATAATAACGCACATGGGCAGCTAAACTAATGCTAATGCTTAAGCAATATTATAATAAGATTTATTGATATAAAAATATCCTAAATAATACTAACATAATCTATGGTGTCGTACGTCGCTTAATCTCCCAATGAATATAAAATCTGAGAAATGTTTCATCACTATATCTTATTTATTCGCTGATAACGATTAAGTGGCAACCAAAATTACTATATGTGCAGCAGCTTTATATTCGGCGTAAAACATAATAATAATAATACCTTATGTAAATAATGCAAACGTCTTCCTACGGTATATTGTCTTCAACGAAATCGGATTCATAAGAAAATTGGCAGTATCGTGGCGCGTCGAGGCGAAGCAATATTATATTATATGCTCTGACTCTCACTTCAATTGAAAATCATATCGGGTCGAGGCAGCAGATGCTATTTTCTCCGTGCAGGCGAATAGTTTTGAATTAATAAAATTTTAAGCTTCATTTTATGGCATTTTCCCATAAAGCTATGCATACGTAAATTACGTTGAATCCACATAATTAGTAGGTTTTGTTTTTATTAAGGGTGTGAGTGTATACTTAAGTAAATTTTATTATTGCGTCGGTATAAGTGGCAGGTTAGTGTCGAATTTTCAGCAACTTCGTTCCTTCATTAAAAAATAAATTATAAAAATATATTATGAAATAAAAGTAGTGATGTTAAATGCAAAATTTTAGTTGAATCAAAAATATTTCTTTTATATGTCTTTAGAAGATTTACAAATGTTCAACTTTTATCCTAATTCACTTACGCTAATGATATATTTAAAAATTTTTTGTATAATTAGACCATCCCCTTCTCCCTATGTAAAATATATCTAAGACAGTTGCAAAAACTTCTATAAAACATGATAAATACATACAAAATACTGTTAAAATACCTCAATAAGAAAATATTTCATTAATGTGAATATAATAGGGTAGGCTCACCCTTCAAACATTTAATAACAAATACTTCAGAATACTTGTTGACAAAGTTTCAAGTTGAAATCTATGTACTGTGGTATTTTCATAAAGTAATTTGTATTCAAGCAAGGGTCTCTTTTAAAATAACTGCTTTTTGTATTTCTTTTAAATTTATTATCATAAATTAATTATTGCGTCCTGTTTAATAATAAATGCAAACATCTTCCAATAAAATATAACTTAAAATGTAATAAAAACGTCTAACAACTTTAGTATTTATCATCTGTTGGATTTAAAAATTTTCGTGCCATAACTTATTTTACGTCATCAGTAAACCAACGAATACAAGTAATATTGATAAATGATAATGATAAATGATTTATTTTCTGTAAGTAGGTTTGTACAAACACTTTTACACGTCAAGCATTTTTTTTAAACTACTCTGAGAAGAAACGCCGAAACAAACTCAGAGGTCAGTCTCTTTTAAAGTCCAGACATAATCTTGGTCAGATCATGTGAAGACCATGTAGATTTCAGATTAGATTTGTAGGTATTTAGAATATACTATATTAATATCTTTAGCTGATGATGATTTATGATCAAAGCGGTACCGCATACGTTACTCTAATTATAGTTGATTTTTACAAAATCATAAAAGTTGGGCAATACACGGACAGCTCCGTTGAAGCTCGACGTAAAGCTTCGTCGTTGACAAAACATATTGTGATACAAGGTACATACAACCGACTAGGCCTTAACACTTTGTTATTAAAATAGCCTAGGGGAATATTTCCACTACACAAATATTTGCATTATTTACAGTCCACTTAGACTTATATTACTTATAGCTGCTTTACTGCAAGTTCATTGAATTTTTAATATTTAACAGTTTTTTATACGAGCCTGACACAATAGCCTCGATTCATAAACGAGTAGCCAGGTTCCGGCTTAATCTGGTACAAATATAATTTATTTTAGTAATTACTGTTCATACTATAACTATTCGAGATTATATTGCAGTGTTTCTTTTAGTACTAATAACTTGTTCATTAATGTTAGTAGATGCGAGAATATAATTCATATTTTTTTATAGAACAGAGATTTAACGGGCAGTAGGTTCACCTGATGTTAAGACATATCGCATGGACACACTCAGGTATAGGGTCCGCAAGTGTCCATAACACTAGCGACAGAGTCTGTCGAAGTCCAAAGATGAAACACAGCTACAGGTAATCAAAATAAAATAAATATAAATGTATAATCATTTATCCATCCTTTATTAATCTACCAAAAAGATGTAGGTAAATGTAAAAATACTGCCGACGTTATTTAATAACGCCAAGCAGTTGATAAATGTCGCAGATAATAAAAAAATATTGCATTGAGCTTGACACACACGTAATTGTAATATATTTTTCTTTTATAATTTTCAAATCCATGAAATCTCTTAATAAACTTACATTCATTATTTTGTCGCGAAATCCGAAACTTATAAGCTAGTATTAAACTTAAAAACAAAATAAATTATTCATGAAATATCTGCCCTCCCAGCAATCATTTCGATCTCTGAATCATTTATATATTTGCTGAGAGAAAACTCGCGGTTACCCTGGAGGCACAGAGATACAAATGTGTAATTATTTCAGAATTGAGAAGTGAACAATAAGTATTAGAAACTAATAGACCACAAGCCCATGAACAAAAAATACCTGTGAAATGACCCAACCTGAATTACGCTTAGAAGGCTGTTACTATATCTGAAAATAGCTCTGAGCACTATGCCGTCATTTCTGAGCGGTACATGTGAGTACGTGAGCGAATGGACTTTCTCAGGTACAATGGGGGTATTTCAACTAATTATTAATGTACGGCTTTGTTTTAAGTGTATAGATGATTAAAAATAAATGTCGAAAAACCTAGTGCCGTACAAAAGTGATGGTGCCGGAAGTCGGTGCAAATATTTAATTCGACGACGGCAACATGTTCAAAATATTATTTAACACGGACTATTATTTATGTTTTATAATTATGCCGTCCAAATATTATAGTTAATATTTGTGTAATTAAATATTTATCGAAATTTCAGGATTTACCAAGTTCTTACTGCTGTAAGATCAGAGAATAATGTACGGCAACTTGTTTTTTTACATAATGTTACTAAATATTACCGTTGTACATTATAGCCGTTCATTATAAATGGTAACAAATAAAAATATTATGATAAAAAATATATGAAATTTCCGAAATTTAGATGACTTTTCAAATGCTCCTAGAGTAATATGGGGAGTAATATTTTCAAAGATTATTGTTATTTTATATGTAACAAATATAAATAAACAAAAAAAACCAGATGCCGTACATTTTACTCCAGATTATTCTTTACAGCTGATAAAAACTTCGACGACGTTTGAGGTGTCCCTTAAGGTCATTAATAACTGTACATATCTGAGTATACTACCATAAGGCTGTAAAGTATATTTACAGCCTTATCGTAACAGCAGAGAGAGGTAAAGGAAAAATATTTTTAACAAAAATAAAAATATAATACAGGGCGTCCCAAAGTTATGAGACATGAAGGGAAAGTACCTTAAATATCGCAGATTAAGAAGATAGATTAAGAAGAGTTATTAGTTTTTGGCCATTCTTTCGATTGGCATCATAAAAGTAGGGGTGTTTTTTTTACATTTAAGTCGGTTCGATTCCCAGACGAGGCAAGTAATTTTTAAAAAATCTTTGAATGCAGAATTAATAACTTTTAAAAATAACATAAAGTCTTCTTTTAGTAAAATACCCTATCTACGATATTTAAGGTACTTTCGCTTCATTTCCCATAACTTTGGGACGCCCTGTATTGGTAGGCGGTGGTAGCGGACTATCGAAAGTGTACGGCATTTATCTTTTATTGAAGATTGTCTAAAGTATTAATAACCTGTGTTATTGCCGTACAGATAAAAGTCACCGGAAAATGACTCTTTTCTGAGGAAAGTAATTTCCCCATACACCTATGTGTTCCACAAAAAATGTACGGCATGCTGGAAAATGTTATCTATTTGTGAAGTACTCTCAAGATCATTTAATTTTATGTTGTTTCATATCATCATCACCTATATGCTAATCAGACATATGTTGCGACCCTTGGGTTTCGACCGCTCCGCTGGAAATATGTACGGCGTTTACGGGTAAAGTATCTGTATATATGTCCAAAAGGAATCACACAAATGCCGTACAGTAATAAATGACCTATATTGCTTCTGCAACTGTCGTCGAATTAAATATTTGCACCGACTTCCGGCACCATCACTTTTGTACGGCACTAGGTTTTTCGACATTTATTTTTAATCATCTATACACTTATAACAAAGCCGTACATTAATAATTAGTCGAAATACCCCCATTGTACCTGAGAAAGTCCATTCGCTCACGTACTCACATGTACCGCTCAGAAGTGACGGCATAGTGCTCAGAGCTATTTTCAGATATAGTAACAGCCATCTAAGCGTAATTCACGTTGGGTCATTTCACAGGTATTTTTTGTTCATGGGCTTGTGGTCTATAACAGAAAAAATATATACTATCTAATTTTTTTTTTTCAACTGTTATCATTTAATCATGCTACATACGTATAATTTGTATTTAATAATAATATTATTTCTATAAACAATTATGTTTTCAATGCATTGTTTAATCACATTGGCAATCAATACCTATTGAGAATCAGGATAAAGTTATTTAATTTTCTACATATTTAAATAAAATTCGCGTCTTGGTCAATGGTTCCTTGAAATTATTAATAAATTAACATATATGCTTAAGCTGCAATAAGCAAATATGCTTTGATTAATTATTCTAAAATGTTACATAAAATAAATTTACGTTTATAATATGTAAAATGTGTAAACATTAATATTCTGTTCTAATTTATATTTAAGCTTTAACATGAATCAATGACGAATTACAAAAGCAACTTTCTAAAAGTCTACACTAAAAGGCGGTTTTAACGTTTGTATTTTCAACATTTAACTTTACATCAAAAGACAAAAAAATACAGATACAAATAAAATGAAACACAAAGGACTAGGTCAGGTTTACGAAGTAAATATCATCTATTTGTATTTATTTATACTTCGCAATACTAATCTACTTTACTTAATATATCAACAACTTATCTTACAGAATATTATATGTACAATACCGTGGCAAAAATAATGAAAATCATTTAAAACCATAAATAAAAAAAATCCACTTACAAGGAAGCAGTTTTCATGGTGCGAAGTTAATGTCCATAAAATTTACTGGACATCGTAAATCTTTCACAACGCATCCTGCTCTATTTGTCTTCAATAAATCTGAGAAAATATCACTAAAACACGAATGCTAAAGAAACTGGAAAAGGTAATTACGGAAAATCCTTTAAATTTACGATAAAAGTTTTCACCATTAATAATGCTAGTCTTTTTCCTACTTATTTATGATGATAGTCATCTATGATCATCAGAGAGTCGTATTTATTGACCTATTTTCTGTAATTCAAATCATTTTGTGACGAGACAAAATTGGTTATACTGAAATGGTTGCAATTTAATTAGAACTAAACAATTCAGTGAATCGAAATAGTGGGTTTGTCATTTTAATTGACTTTCAAAAAGGAAGGGCCCTCAATTGGTTAAGAATAGTCTTTGATTAATTCTATCTTAATTTTACGAAAATAAAGCTGACTTTATAAACTTAGAAATAGACAGTCCAAATAATATACACATTGTGACGACGTTAGCAGATTTAATTATTTTTATAATTATTATTAAGGAACTTAATCATCACAACAGTTGTTAAGCACGTTACTCGGCTGTGTACCAATAAAAAAGAAATGCTGATGCACATCTGCAAGCACTGCAGGCGCTCCCCAGCTCAATATATAAAGGCTGATTTGAGAATGACAATTGCCGTATCAAAGGACATTAACAAATCATTCATGCCCGCGGAAATCCAACAAAGAACGATAGACAGCGCGTGGTGCAGAAAGTTCGGAATGCTGTGCCCCATCTAAAGCGAGTGCTGGTGGCGTGTGGTTTCTGTGGGTATGCACAGATCGCGAATCTCACATAACTCTTCGCTACAGTCGTGTCCCTCGGGAGGCACGCGTTATGCCTTTCCCCACTTTAAAAATATGCAGTGTACCAATAGATTTTTCACTGTGCTTTTTATCAATTGCTAGGAAAACATGTTGTTGAAGAAAACAGCACGTTTTAAACAAAAAACAACGTTCACCACGCACATAAATGCTAATGAGCGTTATAAATTAAATAATTAACTATTAAAATAAAAAAACATACTAAATTAATAAACGAAAAAAGATTCCTTTTACATCCATTAAAGTTGTTTAATAAATAAAGATATTGTTTTAGAGTCAATTCCCATTTTGCTTATATATGCTTCATATTGTCACACTAACGTTGTTTCTAGAATGAGTAGGAAATTGTGACTTCTATCATAGTGTACTCTAGCTAAACTGTTACAAGTCAGTAGAAAAGATTTATATTGCGGTCGTTTATTTATACTGTAGGGACCAGATTGTTGTTGATCCATGCTTTCTATTACGTTCCATTATAATTATATTAGAACGATTTAGGATTTAGGCAAAAAATTAAACGGCCTATGACTGACAATTAAAATTAGTGTTGAAATATTATATTTAATAAAATAAACTAAAATCTAAGTTTACCAAATATGAACAAACTATATTATATTCGTATATATACGTATATTTAATTAGTTAACAATGATTTACCAAAGAAGAGATTGTTAAATTGTTACTGCAAATATAACAAACAATACAATAAATGGTAGCAAGTCGTAAAACAATTATTCCATGCATGAAGACTATAGTATAATCACTACAAAGTTACTCGTCACGGCTAGTTATATGGAGGAAGTTGTTAAGCATCCATTATACGAATTGCTTTGGATGTAAATTGGTATTAACGCTATCATGTATTCCTTAAGATATATGTTGACTTAACATATATATTAAATGATCTAGTACGTTTATAAACAGCGTTCTGATGTGTTTTTGTGTTACAAAAGGGTACGGCGCGTTAGTCAATTAGTAATACATTCGAACACTAAATTCCATTCGCTAAATATTATCGAGCGCTGCTCAAAAGGGTGGTTCTTGATTTCTTAAATGAAAACAAAAATGTCTTCAACATGGTAGAACCAAGTACATAGAAGACAGCCTACTTATCTTCTAATAACAACTAAGAAAATGGTTGTCAAGAGTACCCGGCGGAGTTAATAAAAGGTGACTTTTTTAAGCCAATGTTGGTACTTATTAATAGAAAGGAGGTCTTATATATAATCCCTTGCAATTCAAATGTATTCTAGGACCAATAAAATTCCCTTTATTCGTAGCATAACATATCTAACCCTTATTATTACATACTCTCTCTTCCTTGAATTCATACACCCCATTTCGTACATTTATTATTTGTAGCCGAGCTAAAATATTTTTGTTTTGTTATATCGCTACATGTTTGAAGTAATAAGGCGCATAATAGAATACATTACGGTAAATTATTACGTAGGAAAGGGACATATTTCCTTAAATTTAGCGTGAAACAAGCCGCCGGTTGAGCATTCTGAAACTGTATTTCAGGCAGACAATTAACTTTTTTTGCTTATGTTGTCATTTTGGAAACAATTGTAATAATTACTCTCAAAAGTGCTCTTTATGTGCTCTTTGAAACTGCTTGATGTTTCATTGCTTTAAGGGTTACAAAATTAATTCTTCTAATCAATATTCCGTCGATCGGGTGTGGCACAAGCATTTTTGAAGCTCCCAGTATATGGGCTTTCCGATAATCTATGCAAATAAATTTCCAGCTTACTTGGTGATCGGAGCATGTTCGTGAAGCTCACAAGGCTGTGTCCTATCGCGACCCTGTTTCTTCTGCATATGAATGATATGTTACAACTTAACAACATTCATTGCTATACGGACGACAGCACTGGGGTTAAATACTCTTTACACTGGCCGTGTAAAAACTAAATTGTTACTGCTAAACAAAAACAAAGTCCTTCCGCCTCTTCAAATATTATCTCACGTCCTCTTTGGTTGGGTGGAAAATACCAACAGTCCATAATTAGTGTCATATTTATATAAAAGCCGAAATATTTGTGAATTATGGAGGTAATTCGTGTTCGTACGAGGCACATGGATCAATTGTGATCTTGTCGCATACGATGGAGGGATTCTTAGATAAATTAGCGACAGCAAATAGAGCCCCTATTTGCCCTTTACGAATATCGTGCAAGAATAATAATAAGTCTTGCTGACTCCGCCGATATTTTAACGAGTCTAAATTAAAATATTTTTGCAAGATTTTTTTTGTATATTTTCGACAGCTTTCGACAACAGAACAAACTCGTGTCCAAGTGTACCAATTCCCAAATGGCCTTATTTTGTAAAAATCTGGCACTTTTGTCCTAACTAAAGTTTATTTTTTAACAAATTTTATTTTATACTTATCAATGGCAGTTCACCATATGTTCATTTTTATCAATAAAAGTAATTTTATTATGTCAGAGCAATGACGTTACAGTCAACTGCCATTGGCATTATGTCACAGAGCTTATAAATTAATAATATGAAAGTGAAGTTCGTTCAAATTTCAAAACCGTTAATACAAGTGGTTTATTTGATTTGCCAATGCTGCTAGATCTATAAATTAGCGACTATTGAATGATAAATATAACTTGAGGTAAACGTCTATTTGATAGTCTATAGTAATAGTGATTTTGAAAATTAAAGAGAATCAATATTAAAATAATCATTTGTCACTCGTTCTTCCTACTGATGATTGACACAGTAGTCGGTTCGGTCGCGCAACAAATACACAAAATGTCACGAAACTTGTTTATCATTCGGATTGCTATAAATGGAGACATTGGTTGATAGGGCCCTTCTCCCACTCTCGCCGAGCTTAGCTCGCCAAAATCACCCGAGTTCAGGTGTCAATGACCTTCAGGCCAACAGCGAGATCCAATTCATAAAAAAAGGGTGCGTGTACTTACGTACGTGCGTAAGATGTTATACTTCTTTGGCTTTCTTTATTTTTTTTAAATATTAAATAATTAATAATAAATATTTAGCGTTAATAATTTAACAATATTAAATATTTAGTATATTATTCAATTATTAATTAATATTAATAATAATTATCATTTATTATTTTATTATATTATTCATTCAATTTAATAACTAGGTATGTTTCATAACCTTTTAACTAAGTAACAATAAGTCTTGTGAAAAAGCATTGCTAAATTTCTTTGAAAAAATAATTAAAACTCCTTTATTTGTTAAAAAAGGTAAATGTCATTATGGTCATTCAAAATTCTTGGCATAGCTGCTAACTTCACGCATATTCTATTTCTTTTTACTTGTAGATTCCCATCTCGCGCACGCTATAATCACACTGACAACTTTGTGTCTCAGGTGCGCGCGCATCGTAAAATTTCACTCTCATCAATTTTTCATAACGCGCCTAAAGAAGTATAACTTCAAAAATACGGCCTTTAGTTTGATTAAACGTTCGAAACAAGCTGAAGCCTTTTCAAAGTAGACTCTAATGTCGAAATTAAATGGCTGATACCAACAAACTAATTCTCGTCGTCGAAGTCGTGCTTTCTCGTCATTATTGTAGTTTGCCTCAACCTCTTTGCCATTATTTCCCTATTCCCATCAGTAGTCATCTACTGCGTCGCCGCTAATCTGGCTATGCGCCATGTACGTAATAAATTAATTAAATTAATTGAGCCACGGAGATGGCTGAACTTGCGAAATCCGCATTCTTAAAAATGTATTTTAAAAATGTTTAACTACCTCTAGTTTGAAATAATTATCACTTCTACGAGTCGTGCACATGCATGCAAATGCAAAATTCATTGGAGCGACGTGTATTTTGAATAATAAATCAGTAAGACTACTTATTCTTCAATCGGGAAAATGTTTTCATCGGTAAAGAGGATATTACCCTGCTTTTCACCTGTGTATCGCGACAGAAGCGTTTTGATCGATCCACTCTCTTTAATTGTAAAGATTGATACAGGGCAAGTCCTGTATATCAACGATAAGCACCGAGCTTCATGTCTTGTTTTATAATACGCGACAGAGTCCTAGCGGTATCATCACTTCTCGTGATAATCTCGGCTGATACCAAGCTTTTGAAGTGTCTGGAATATGACCGATGGCTCCATTTCCACTAGTAGGTACAAGGCGATCACTGCAATCCTATTTTCGTAAACACCCCATTCTATATTGTATTTTTATAATGAACACGAAAAATATGTGAAATGGAAAAAGAGAAGTTTTTATGTAACAGTATCTATGGCCAGACTAGTTATATGTAGGTAAAATTGTATCATATCATACACTATTACTAGCAAGAGTATCAAAGAAAGTAATAAAAGCTTAGCCTTTGTGAATCAAAATATTTTATTACTGTTGAGAGTGACATAATATAAATATATGAAACAAGAAAATAAATCCTTTAGGAGTATACGAAATTCATAATACATACGGTGGACCCATTCCTGCGTCTGTTTCGCGAATAGTGTTTTTTTAGGCAAATATGTAATTAGTTTTTTGGCCCAAATGGTAGACTTTTGGGTATCAGACATGTCAGTTTCTCAAGTGTCGCCAACTAACTACTCGGCTAACACACAAGTACCAAAAGCTCAGTTAAGTCATTATTTTTTTCCATAAATTTTTCCCACTGCTCGATTCTTTAGCTATGTGTTTTTATGATGTAATTAATTTTAAATGGAGATAAAAACCTATAAATACATTGCCGCAATTATCTATAATACTAACTATTACTAACATTATATACTTGATTTTTTGTAAATCGTTATGTTCTTTGAGTAAAAAAAAAATATTATGCCGGCAACGTCGGTGTAGTTTTTAAAGTCATGAGTCAATTATCTTTCATTTTTCTGTCCAATAAGTTGTGATTATATTAAGAACTCTTTAATTCTATCGACAATCTGATGAACTTAAGATCCAAAGTAGGTACCTAAATCTTAACCTTCACTAGAGGGTAAATAACAGCAAAATATTGTTTTATTTTCTATAGTTAACCTGTTATTCAGCAATATCTCAATAACATGTTGTATCAATGTATGTTTATGAAAACAATATCTATAAATGAAATTCTCTCTAATTAAATTCCTTGTTTTTTCTAAGTATACTAGGATAATATAATATCTGATAAGAATAATATTGAGGATAGATTTAATATTAGACTGCCTCGGGACTTAATTTAGTATAAAACTAAAAGGTCCTGCATGAAATTCCAGGCGAAATATATAAAAAATATACCTTTGAACACAGAAGTATCCGAATCCAGATTCTGAATTTAAAATCATATGATCAGTTCATATTATTTATAATTGTATTTTGTAATAACAAATTCAAAACCAAATGCTAACGCTGAAACTTAAGCCGTACAAATAAAAAGTTGATAAAGCAAATATTTCATACAAAACTTTAGACATTAAAGGCAAGAGAATTTCTATAATCACTAAACAATGCAAATAAGCAGCGCTTATGTCGCAAATACAACCCACAAAATTAATTGCGTTTAGCTTTATGGCGACCATAAATTTTTATAATGGCCTTGTATGAATTTAAAAGGGAAAGAAAATTAAAATATATTCTTAATAAATTGCCGAGACAATGCTATTCTAACAATACGTTTTAATATTGACGCAAACCTAATTATAATTATTTACGTTAGTAAAATCTTCAAGTCAATTTGAATCTGTGTTATTTTCGTAAATTGCGAGTATAAATTCGATCCGAAAATAGAGAATACATGTTCATCATCATCAGTTGTACATTACCGAGTTTGTTTCTTCAACATCGACATCTGTCAAAATCGATGACAGATGGGAATATCAGCTTCCATTAAAGCTAGTCTGTGAGTCGTCTTAATATTTATGCAAAAATGTTCTAAAGATTATCCCTGACCACGTCAACAATTTTTTTTTAAATGGTATTGGTAACCCGGACGATTAAACACTACTGCCTATTTCTTTTAACCACTTTTTGTATGACCTTTACAGCAAAATCCAAAAAAGATGCCTCTTAACCTAATGTTGAACATTATTTCCTTTAAATTCGTCTGTATTACTTTTATGCCAATAGCTTGTTCAGCGTTGTACCTGTCGTATCCATACATTGGACAGTCAGTCAGAACATGTAACACCGTCTGTTCAGCTGTATTGATACAAGGACAGGCAACACTTTGTCTAACCCTGAACCTGTAAAGATACAAGAATCCAAAGTGACCTGTCAACATCTGGGTAATCAATCCCGTTGGTTTTATTTGTTAAATATTGAAAAGGCCGAAACAACATTTGGAAGGAATAACTTAGTTATTGCAGCTGTTTCGCCGTTTCGATATCTTTGATTCTATTTTTCTATCGTGTTTCTACGTAGACACGTTAACCATTCGAAGCGTCAAGTTTTGTAAATATTGTAATAGATTCGCGGTAAATATTTATTTAAATCTGTAGATCGCATAGACTTAAGACGTTCTGCTACTACGTTCTAAGTTCAAATAATTAAATATATTATTCGATTTTAATGGATCCAGCCGTGCTTATTTTAATGAAGGTTTTAGAATTCAGATAACAGATAACTGCTTTACTTGTTGTTAGGATTTCGGTGATCTAATTGAATCGTTCTTAGTTGAGGGTTTGCTAATTACGGGCCGTTTCATAATTTTAACTAGAGTTTTAAAGTGGACGTTAATATGTTTAACGTGTTTACTAATGTGCTTAAGGTTTTAATTTATCTTAGCTTCATTTTTTGTTGACCCTGTGCCATTCGTTCTGCTAAATGGGTTAGGTTAGGTTCGCTTAATTAGATACCTAAACATAGTCACAAATGTTAGAGAAGTTAGTTAGTTAGTTAGAGTAGATTAAGTCTGCAAAAGCATTAATTATATAAAATAAATAAACTGTCATAATGCTCGATATCCGAGTCCTTTAATCAACTCATTAAATAACAATATCACTTACATTTTTGTAAAAAATAAAATTGTTTGCAGAAAATATCTCTCCTTTAAATATCTACAAACATCTTAATATGTACAAACATCGTATCCCTAATATTCGTACTAACTGATGTGAAACTGATCTAAAATTATCGTGATTCATGTGCACTTTTTCTTTTTCATGTGTCCTTTTTTATGTTTTAATTGCTTTGTTTTGTTTCATTTGTTTTGTCAATATTTCTTATGTATTTTTGCACTTCTTAGGCTTGCCTTATCTAATTTTTATTTCTCACATTCATTGCCTGGAAGAGATCGCTCGAAAGCGATAAGGCCGCCAGTTGTTCTCCTTTTCATTGAATTATGTCAACTCTATTATATTTCTGTATGCAAAAAAGTGTTAATAATTAATAAATAAATAAACAAAACTGTGAATATTACAGCCGTGCTCAGAATTGTTCATTAACAATTAACTCTTACATTAAGTTCTCCCTTTCGGCTAAAAATAATGTTTTTATTTAAAAATTCTTAACAGCGTAACTTCATTAATAGCCTTCATTATAATTAGTATTAATTAACTTCTTGTGATTTATCGAAATCTCTTGAGGCCATATTTTGCGAAGAGGCTAATTATTAAATCTTAAGAAGCTCACATTTCAAACAGCGTATTTTTACGAGCTTTTTAAAATGTTTTTGCTAAGTATTCATTAAATAATGAAATATATAGGATGCTGAATTTATTTAACGATTTACATGAATTTGTTTGTTTAAAAGACTTTTGATTTATACACCAATAAATGTTTATAGAAAAAATAAACAAGCATGTTGCCATTAATGTACTCGAAGAATCCGTCTTTCATAAACCATTTTCACATTCTAAACGTAATTTTTGTAAAATTTGTTTTGTGTTTCGCTTTTTCTGTGTAGTGTCTTATTCGTGATTTTAGTACCTATTTTTCTCATTTTAAGGTATCGAACATCTCGCAACTGAAGTAATTTCTACAAATCAACGAAATTGGTTCTAACGAGGAAATTATTTCGCCTAATAAATTACCCTATTACCAAGCTTTATATCTGAATTCCAACTAAAAGGTAAGTGATAACAGTGCCCTATAGTAACCATTTAATCTTTCCCGTTAAAGCCAGCGACCCGTACTAGGGCGGGGTAAATCCTCGGCTATTTCATCGGTAAAGAGGATATTACCCTGCTTTTCACCTGTGTATCGCGACAGAAGCGTTTTGATCGATCCACTCTCTTTAATTGTAAAGATTGATACAGGGCAAGTCCTGTATATCAACGATAAGCACCGAGCTTCATGTCTTGTTTTATAATACGCGACAGAGTCCTAGCGGTATCATCACTTCTCGTGATAATCTCGGCTGATACCAAGCTTTTGAAGTGTCTGGAATATGACCGATGGCTCCATTTCCACTAGTAGGTACAAGGCGATCACTGCAATCCTATTTTCGTAAACACCCCATTCTATATTGTATTTTTATAATGAACACGAAAAATATGTGAAATGGAAAAAGAGAAGTTTTTATGTAACAGTATCTATGGCCAGACTAGTTATATGTAGGTAAAATTGTATCATATCATACACTATTACTAGCAAGAGTATCAAAGAAAGTAATAAAAGCTTAGCCTTTGTGAATCAAAATATTTTATTACTGTTGAGAGTGACATAATATAAATATATGAAACAAGAAAATAAATCCTTTAGGAGTATACGAAATTCATAATACATACGGTGGACCCATTCCTGCGTCTGTTTCGCGAATAGTGTTTTTTTAGGCAAATATGTAATTAGTTTTTTGGCCCAAATGGTAGACTTTTGGGTATCAGACATGTCAGTTTCTCAAGTGTCGCCAACTAACTACTCGGCTAACACACAAGTACCAAAAGCTCAGTTAAGTCATTATTTTTTTCCATAAATTTTTCCCACTGCTCGATTCTTTAGCTATGTGTTTTTATGATGTAATTAATTTTAAATGGAGATAAAAACCTATAAATACATTGCCGCAATTATCTATAATACTAACTATTACTAACATTATATACTTGATTTTTTGTAAATCGTTATGTTCTTTGAGTAAAAAAAAAATATTATGCCGGCAACGTCGGTGTAGTTTTTAAAGTCATGAGTCAATTATCTTTCATTTTTCTGTCCAATAAGTTGTGATTATATTAAGAACTCTTTAATTCTATCGACAATCTGATGAACTTAAGATCCAAAGTAGGTACCTAAATCTTAACCTTCACTAGAGGGTAAATAACAGCAAAATATTGTTTTATTTTCTATAGTTAACCTGTTATTCAGCAATATCTCAATAACATGTTGTATCAATGTATGTTTATGAAAACAATATCTATAAATGAAATTCTCTCTAATTAAATTCCTTGTTTTTTCTAAGTATACTAGGATAATATAATATCTGATAAGAATAATATTGAGGATAGATTTAATATTAGACTGCCTCGGGACTTAATTTAGTATAAAACTAAAAGGTCCTGCATGAAATTCCAGGCGAAATATATAAAAAATATACCTTTGAACACAGAAGTATCCGAATCCAGATTCTGAATTTAAAATCATATGATCAGTTCATATTATTTATAATTGTATTTTGTAATAACAAATTCAAAACCAAATGCTAACGCTGAAACTTAAGCCGTACAAATAAAAAGTTGATAAAGCAAATATTTCATACAAAACTTTAGACATTAAAGGCAAGAGAATTTCTATAATCACTAAACAATGCAAATAAGCAGCGCTTATGTCGCAAATACAACCCACAAAATTAATTGCGTTTAGCTTTATGGCGACCATAAATTTTTATAATGGCCTTGTATGAATTTAAAAGGGAAAGAAAATTAAAATATATTCTTAATAAATTGCCGAGACAATGCTATTCTAACAATACGTTTTAATATTGACGCAAACCTAATTATAATTATTTACGTTAGTAAAATCTTCAAGTCAATTTGAATCTGTGTTATTTTCGTAAATTGCGAGTATAAATTCGATCCGAAAATAGAGAATACATGTTCATCATCATCAGTTGTACATTACCGAGTTTGTTTCTTCAACATCGACATCTGTCAAAATCGATGACAGATGGGAATATCAGCTTCCATTAAAGCTAGTCTGTGAGTCGTCTTAATATTTATGCAAAAATGTTCTAAAGATTATCCCTGACCACGTCAACAATTTTTTTTTAAATGGTATTGGTAACCCGGACGATTAAACACTACTGCCTATTTCTTTTAACCACTTTTTGTATGACCTTTACAGCAAAATCCAAAAAAGATGCCTCTTAACCTAATGTTGAACATTATTTCCTTTAAATTCGTCTGTATTACTTTTATGCCAATAGCTTGTTCAGCGTTGTACCTGTCGTATCCATACATTGGACAGTCAGTCAGAACATGTAACACCGTCTGTTCAGCTGTATTGATACAAGGACAGGCAACACTTTGTCTAACCCTGAACCTGTAAAGATACAAGAATCCAAAGTGACCTGTCAACATCTGGGTAATCAATCCCGTTGGTTTTATTTGTTAAATATTGAAAAGGCCGAAACAACATTTGGAAGGAATAACTTAGTTATTGCAGCTGTTTCGCCGTTTCGATATCTTTGATTCTATTTTTCTATCGTGTTTCTACGTAGACACGTTAACCATTCGAAGCGTCAAGTTTTGTAAATATTGTAATAGATTCGCGGTAAATATTTATTTAAATCTGTAGATCGCATAGACTTAAGACGTTCTGCTACTACGTTCTAAGTTCAAATAATTAAATATATTATTCGATTTTAATGGATCCAGCCGTGCTTATTTTAATGAAGGTTTTAGAATTCAGATAACAGATAACTGCTTTACTTGTTGTTAGGATTTCGGTGATCTAATTGAATCGTTCTTAGTTGAGGGTTTGCTAATTACGGGCCGTTTCATAATTTTAACTAGAGTTTTAAAGTGGACGTTAATATGTTTAACGTGTTTACTAATGTGCTTAAGGTTTTAATTTATCTTAGCTTCATTTTTTGTTGACCCTGTGCCATTCGTTCTGCTAAATGGGTTAGGTTAGGTTCGCTTAATTAGATACCTAAACATAGTCACAAATGTTAGAGAAGTTAGTTAGTTAGTTAGAGTAGATTAAGTCTGCAAAAGCATTAATTATATAAAATAAATAAACTGTCATAATGCTCGATATCCGAGTCCTTTAATCAACTCATTAAATAACAATATCACTTACATTTTTGTAAAAAATAAAATTGTTTGCAGAAAATATCTCTCCTTTAAATATCTACAAACATCTTAATATGTACAAACATCGTATCCCTAATATTCGTACTAACTGATGTGAAACTGATCTAAAATTATCGTGATTCATGTGCACTTTTTCTTTTTCATGTGTCCTTTTTTATGTTTTAATTGCTTTGTTTTGTTTCATTTGTTTTGTCAATATTTCTTATGTATTTTTGCACTTCTTAGGCTTGCCTTATCTAATTTTTATTTCTCACATTCATTGCCTGGAAGAGATCGCTCGAAAGCGATAAGGCCGCCAGTTGTTCTCCTTTTCATTGAATTATGTCAACTCTATTATATTTCTGTATGCAAAAAAGTGTTAATAATTAATAAATAAATAAACAAAACTGTGAATATTACAGCCGTGCTCAGAATTGTTCATTGACAATTAACTCTAACATTAAGTTCTCCCTATCGGCTAAAAATAATGTTTTTATTTAAAAATTCTTAACAGCGTAACTTCATTAATAGCCTTCATTATAATTAGTATTAATTAACTTCTTGTGATTTATCGAAATCTCTTGAGGCCATATTTTGCGAAGAGGCTAATTATTAAATCTTAAGAAGCTCACATTTCAAACAGCGTATTTTTACGAGCTTTTTAAAATGTTTTTGCTAAGTATTCATTAAATAATGAAATATATAGGATGCTGAATTTATTTAACGATTTACATGAATTTGTTTGTTTAAAAGACTTTTGATTTATACACCAATAAATGTTTATAGAAAAAATAAACAAGCATGTTGCCATTAATGTACTCGAAGAATCCGTCTTTCATAAACCATTTTCACATTCTAAACGTAATTTTTGTAAAATTTGTTTTGTGTTTCGCTTTTTCTGTGTAGTGTCTTATTCGTGATTTTAGTACCTATTTTTCTCATTTTAAGGTATCGAACATCTCGCAACTGAAGTAATTTCTACAAATCAACGAAATTGGTTCTAACGAGGAAATTATTTCGCCTAATAAATTACCCTATTACCAAGCTTTATATCTGAATTCCAACTAAAAGGTAAGTGATAACAGTGCCCTATAGTAACCATTTAATCTTTCCCGTTAAAGCCAGCGACCCGTACTAGGGCGGGGTAAATCCTCGGCTATTTCATAATTTATTAAAGGTTACCGAGATTTGAGTCCTATTAATCGCTGTGGATAGGTAATATTTTCGCAATTGTATTGTTATGGTTTGTTGTTGCTATGATCTGGAAATACTAACACCTGGACGAGATTGGTAAACAAGAAGGATAATGGCCTTTGCCCGTAGGCACATAGAATATTGTAGATTAAGAAAAACACATAAGGATATTCATATACCTAGTATAAATAAAAATCACATTAAAACAATGTGAATCATATATCTTGTGTCTGCATTCCAGGTTTTAATTGTATGATAAAACACAGATGCATAAAGCACACAACATTTATAAAAATGTATCACTATTTATAAAAGAAAAAATGTTACCATACCATTTAAACCTGTAAAAGCTCTAAACCGAAACATTTTTGTATAATTTCCTTTCTCTCCGGGAAAAGTATAAAGGGTATCCATTAAAATGGTCCATCCATTTCACATAACACGCCGTAAACGTCAAAACATCGGCTCTAAAATGTAATTAAAAGTGAAAATGTTGTTTTCGGAAAAAAATCGTAAACATTAAGAGCCGGTCGTGACCGATTAGCATCTTTTGCTGAAAAATACAATGTGCTTTTTAATAATGACCCAAGGGCCTAATCGCTTTGAAAAAATGACTTCCAATTAGAAAAAAGGTTCGATAGGAGAAATAATGGGTCAGGTCCATAGCGACGTCGAAGATTGATTGTTTCTTGCCCCCTCGGACTTACCAACCAAGCGTGAACGCTGTAAAAATATCCGCAATCTACTCAAACCCATTATAAGAAAAAGTAGACAGTATCTTTAAATATTATCAATTTTCAAACATTGCAAATACTAGACTGCTAATCAAAGCGATATAATTCAGCAAATAACTGACTTGCGTCAGACACACTCACAAAATAGCTTCTTAGACAAAGTTGCAGGCATCTGTTTACTATCAGTGGTACAAATAAAACTAACTTATTCGAACCTTATGTTAGGAATAGTTATGCTCAGAATAAGGAGATCATATTTTCTTACTAATTATAAACTCGAAACTACGATGGTATAACTATTCCCCCGTTATGTCATATGCACAAGATGGCAACGTGGCAATTAATAGATAAACTTAATAAATAAGACAGAAACTTGTCTATGATAACCGTGTGACGTGTCCGTGCCGTGTCGTATCATCTGTCAGTTTGACGATTCCAGTCGTGTTGATTTTGATCCGTGTTTATTGATTTTTATTACAAGCAGTTTAAAAAATATTAAAATGCTAAGTAATAAAAAGGAACAAAACACTATTAATTGAGTATGTTTATGCCAAGGTTACTAGTATGTATCACTTTACGTCGTGTTACTTAGTTGACATAGCGACCCTCATACATTGTCTTGGGCTGCTGCTTGCTAAACGAATCGTAGAATCATCGGTTAGAGGCTATTTGGTATTCCGAGTTATACCTTCCTAATACTCTAAACTTCTCATATTATGTCATCAATAAGATTATGTTAAAGTTACATAACGAAGCACGATCTAATCCAATCAATATCATCGCTAACGTGGTTATTCGCGATCAATGAATTGCATGGTCCGTCGGTCGTTGAGTCTTTTGAAAAAGTCGAAAATATTGCCTTTCTATTTGACGTTCGTTTCAAATAAAGCCCGCAGTTCGGTCATTTTGAATACATCGCTTTTTCAATATCTCTTCAATAACAGCTAAACAAGAGGAGTAATGATTGCTCACTGAAGTATCTATTTTCAACAGAGGTTTGAAAACCTCTGTTGAAAATAGATACTTCGTTTATATACGATCTTCATTTTGCTCATTGTTTGTTTTAGAAGTGTCTTGAAATTTTGAACAATATAAATAGCAGGGTTGGGTAAACACCAGTAGCTCATCTTTCATTTTCCGATGAGGCTTGGGGCAGAGAATTTTGTCACTTCTAGAGATTAGGATTAATCTCCGAATATAGTGATAATTTTAATGCCATTAACAACATCAACAAAAATATTTTGTGATAGACACTTTTTTTGTTATATATATCGACGTAGGAAAGCATATTTGCTGTAAGTAGACAAAATACCTAAAGTGACTTTTTACTGTCATTTTAGACAATTTGTACTTACAGCAAAAGAAAAACTGCATTTTTTTCTTTACAAATACTTACTTCTTCCCATTTAACAACTTAACGTAAACTTAAAAAACAGATGCTTGTCGAAAATTTTGATAAATGGCAAATGCAAAGAAAATTGAACTTTAGCGTTGAACTAATATCATTATAAAAAGTGTACGTTTGCCCGACGGTCACGTTTGCAATAAATCTCAGCTAGTCTGACAGTAGCTCTACACAAATGTGGCCAAAATCTTGGTTAAAGGCGAGTCTCAACTACTATAATATCCTTGTAATGTATTCAAGATCGATCTTAAACATGGAAACAAACTTAATTTTGAGAATAATTAATTTAATACCGACAGTGATGTATTAGTTTAAGTATTTAAATAAAACTTTAATGCACATAAGACAGGCAGCTAGAGAATCTGAACAACAAGTAAAAGTATTTTAGTTGAATAATTAAATACATCAATAAACAAAATAAATAATTCAAACAGTATTTGGTAATATTCGCTGATGTACAAATGAGTAAGTGTAGCTTAAGCTCAATACCCCATACCTTTGAGTGGTTAAATACAATTTAAACAAACATTCACTCTATGATTACAACGCTAAACTGTTTATATTATGTACATAAAAAACATGTGTACTATAAAATTTATAAATAATAAAAATAGTATATACCCGATTGATATGATGCCCTAATAATAACACAAAGAAATTACAATACCTCATTAATTGTCAAATTATGTATTTTCCAACGATCAGATTATAAGAAACCAGTAGCAAAAACTATTCGTTAAATTGAATAGATATCGTAATAGACTATTAAGTTTAGCTGTGCGTGAGCGAATGTAACTAATTGGAAGGACAAACATAAATTTTTCCAATGAAATTTGTGTGCTAATCGAATTTACTAGTATAGGTTACTTGAATGAATTCTAGACATAAAAAAATGTGTGGCACTCGGGGACTGCCGCGGTAAAGCTAATGCATAGCATTTTTTATCAACTTATGCAATTATAATTATTTATTTATTTTTTATTTATGCAGTATTTTTTTCTTTGATATTAACTCAATCTACCACTCTGCTAGACTCAGACTAACACACCTGTATAGTCTGTCTCACTGCAACGCGTAGCGGCTGCACCGGCTGAGCTAACGCTAACGTCACCGATCTCGTCAGAGAGAGGTGAATACGCAGTATGCGTTCTGTCTCACTCTAACGCCCTTGCGATACGTCACCGACCGTTTTGTTACGGAATTTCTTGATTCGGTCGCCGCACTCAAAGCCAGCGATAAAAGCTATGCAATAACTTAAAAAGTAATATATAGGTACATATTATTTTGAAAGTTGAAGGTCAAAATATATAAAACCCTATATTCGCTCATCATTAAAATATCACTGTCCCTTGTTTGCACATTCTCCGGGTACATAAATAGAGGTAAAGAAGATAGATGTCGTACAATATTTTCAAATAAACACAATAGCTATTTGACAAAGAAGAATCGCCGCTACAGTCAATAAACGACAATGGAATTTCGCAGACGTCTCCCTTGATGTCTTTTCTATATCATACGTATTTTATCATTATTTGGGAAGTCTGTTTATTTAGAAATCTGTATTTATATAAGCCTATGACCAATGAATACAAATAATCATTCTTAAATGAAACAAAGGCGAATGTGGGTTAATCCTAATAGGCTTATGTTCACGGTTTCTAAGCAAGAAACGCTATTTCAAAATTGGTACCATAACGTTTGACGGTTGTGTATGGTGTTTAATTATTTATTTTCCTACTAAAACCTATATAGTATATAATGTTATTATGTATTTATTCATATATATTATATTTAATAATATTTTAAGGAGATAAAAAACGGTTATTAGTCAACGGTTATAATTATTTTCTATCAGTTTCTTAACAGTTTTCAATCTCTATTTAAAGTCATTAATTATTTTGTGTAGCTCATAATTTATTTGTGTATCGGATTATGAACTTAAAACTGGACCAATAATTGGCGAGGTATTGGATATTATGAATATCCAAAATTCCTAGAATCAGCTAGCGAAATAATAATAGTTTTAATTCGATAGGTTTATAAAACTGATCGTGTACGTACTAAAAAGAGTATTAACTAAATTTTGGTGTAGGAGGTTTCGGATATTATAAAAAAAATAGAGATAAATGCGTTCGATTCTCAGAATTGGCGACTTGCGTTCTAAGGCAAATCCAATAAACCTATAGACGACCCTATACACCAATAGATTATTGTCGTTGAGCAATAAACACTTGGTCTTACAGCGACGAAAATCACAAGGAAGTAAGACATGTCGATATACGCCGTATGTAATCCGCCAATCCAAACCTAGATTATCATTCCCTTTGATCTTCCCAGCCGATAGATCATTACTAATATTATTAAGCTGATTTTCATTTTTGTTTCACCACGCTAAGGTAAAATAAAGAAAGGTTCTGCTTTTGTTGGATAGTCCATTTATCGACTGTAACACGCTTCAACCGAATTAACGTAGTAAAAACTGCGACAAATAGAATGTGGTAACATAGGCTTTTAATGATAATTTATAATTACAATACTATTTTATGTTTATCAGTATAAAAGTCAATAAATGGAACGATAAACTTAACTAGCAAAGGCCATTAGCATTATACAAGCTTATTCGTGCGATACATGCTTTCCAATACACAAATGAGAATGAAAACTCATATCAGCCGGGAACACGACTCAATTGGTTCCCTTTGAATTCACTCTACCCGGCTTTTTAATTATGTTAATTTATTACACCAGGCAGATGCAATTGTACAAATTTCTACTTGAAACATATAAAAAGTTATGTCAATTTTGTATTAAGTTTGTTTACCAAACAGTTTAATACGAGTATGAAACAAAGTCGGGTTTTTTTCGAAATTCGAGAAAGACTAGACTAATTTTCATTTAGAATAACGGTCAAATATTTAGTGTTCATCCCGTCGATACAGTAAACTCTACCCTCAAATTAAAGGACGTATTTAAAAAAAGGTTTCGAATCGACAAGATTTATTCACAATATTCGGATAATAGTAAGTTTTAGATTTTAAATTTAGAATTTAGAAATCAGTAATAAAAACAATTGACATATTGGTTGTCAAATATTTATGCGTGCGTTTAGAAATTTATTTTGTATGAAGTAAGAAAAAGTTATCAAGCTACTTAAATTTACGAAAGATCAAGGCACATTGTTTTTATTAGTTCATTAGTATTGAACTTAATATTTATTTTGCAATAATTGTATTATTTTCATAAAATGATAAATTAAGTTACACGACATTCATTAACAAGGCGGTAGGAAGTTCGCAGCTAGTTTATATTATATTGCAGTCTATTTTAACCTAGTCCTAAATATTGTTATTAATTATGCTTTTTCTGAATTTGAACCTTAGTTTAATTTAATTAATTAAGGTTCAAATTCTTAGCGTTTATTAAAAACTAAATTTGTTTTCATGCTTTAGTAAAAACCATACGTATGAAATGCTCTTTACGCTGTGATGAGAAGAGACACTGATTTATTTAACGCAGATAATCAAAATCTATTAATTGAACCGTTTATACCTTAATTAATGCAGAGATTAATTAGACGAATATATTCTTAATAAAATTTGAAATTGTTATTTAATTTTATTTATTGGTAACTACGGTATTAGTTTAATTTTATAAAAATGTATTATATCTGTTGAAGCAATGACATTACTGTCATTATCATTATATGTCACAGGACTCATAAATTAACGATAACATCACATAATTACATTAACATTAACATAATTACTCCTTGATCCCATACCATCGGATTTGACACCTCCAGGCTTGACCCCAGGACCGAGTAGAGCGTCGTTCCTCAGGACACCGGCTGTCTGTCTGTCTGGATATCTGTCTCCTCGCGCGCTGCAGCCCTCATCCAGAGTATTTAGGCTGCCCCCGTACTGCCCTGTATTAGCAGAGTGCGAAATAAAATATACCACCCGAAGGAGAAATACGCCCTTAACGGGCCTAAACACCCCCCTCGCGAGGGTGTTACAAGATATCGGATATGCCTCTTAGTTGGATTGAGCGATAGAACAAAACAGAAGCCTTTACAAATAATGTCAAAATTAATCGGCTAATGCCATTGATATACAAAAAACCCAAGATGCACAGTCTCGAATAAAAGTAACGCTCGAAAGTGTCCTGAAACACTATTTCTGTCCCTTTCTATAAAAGTATGTCTATAACAGTATATGTTACAAGCATATATTATTGCAAAATCAACCTTACGCGAATTGCTTAAAGTTGTTATTACAATGCAGTTTATACGTACATAAAGCAACAAAAATTTACGACCGACCGTGGTCGGTAGGACAAGGTATTGAGTGGAGTCGAACATGACTTTTTATTTACAACTATTTAACATAATTTTAAATTTATCCGACTTTTCGGGTGCTTTACAGCGTGCGTGGTCATGGTGACTGAAGACAAAAGGTGTTGGATGTTAAATAGTTGTAAATTTATAATAATACATAACTTTAATCCGGTTAAAAAGTTTTTTCTTTAAATTAAAAAAAAATGTTAAATTGGCTACCTCCTGACCTACACTTTATATAGCGTAAATATATTTGTCAAAATCTACACACAAAAAAGTTCAAAAGTACATAAATTTATTTATAAAAAACAAAAATAAATAACATCGACTCCACTTATTAGACGCGAGACTATTTGAAATAAGAGCACAATTTAGAATGTTGCGCTCATTTTTTGAGGACGTTTTTTAGACGTTGATTGTGCATCTTGGGTTTTTGTATATCAATGGCTAATGCCATCAAACTCACTACATTCATTACCTTCAATAATTTATCAGCACGTCCAGTTTTTGTTAATATTCAGATCGTGCTTTTTCGTTCTTGTAGTTCACCTTTACCTCTTCCTCTTTGCCAGTAAAACCCTATATCTTATTCCTTTTGCCTTAAGTAGTTTACTCCGTCATACCATTTCACATTAACTTTGTTATAAACCTACGTAAAGTTTCAATCAATTCGCTATTATTGAAACAATAATTTTGTCATAATTTTTATTACATTGCCTCTCTTCAAAAGAAAACCAATCAATCATCCAATTAGAAAGTTTTGTCTTTTAAGCGCTGTTGGTGAGACATTGGATAATAACTTCAATTTATTATTTAAAATATGGCTTAAAATATCAGTGAAATGTAATAAATTTGTAGAGTGACAAAAAGATATTTGAATGGGTTCGTTGTTTACAGTGTATGTATTGAAGTATAAATAAAAGTCAACACGTCATATTGTTAAAGTTGACGTAACGAATACATACAACAGAATAAAATCGTTTCAAGTATCCATGCCACCCTCGTGTCATTTTGCAACTATACAAGACAATATATATAATACAAAGTAGTTAAAACTCGCGAGGTAAGATCACGCATCTCAAAACTCCAATACGTTTTTTTGATACACAAGAGTAAGTACGTTTATAAATACATTGGATTAAATTGTTACGCGTAACATTATAACATTAGGTTTCGTTCCCCATTGAATGTGTAATTGCAAAGCGTAACATATATTTTTTTATTTTTTTGTCTTTTTTTTTTTTTAGAAATAAAGTCTTTAAACCTAAACCTAACATAGCATAACATAGCATAGCTTAGCAGAGCATAGTATAACGTAACATAACGTGATGTAACATTACATATAATATCTGCCCAATATTTCTGGTCCGCGCGTAAGATTGACTTTCTGCTCCCCTCGAGATACTTCAATGTCTGTCGTCAAAAGTGTTTGACGACAGGCTGTATGTGTGGAGGGAGTGTTGGACAGAAAATTTCAAAATAATCATTCATTGCATTTATTTTTGGTTTTAAGAAAATATCTCTTGCATAAATCTCCAGTTAATTTCCATTTTGCAATACGTTAAAGTTGAAAACTAGTTGTAAATAGAGCCGAAAGTTCAACTTTACACAAATTTTGCGCAAGAAACTGAACCGGGTCGAAGTGAACAAAGATTTATTTTTATTAACTTTTAATTGCTGTAACAGAGTACAGAGCTAGTCAAAGTTACGTCGTTAATTTTGTTATACACTTGATCACACCATATTCTACCGTTAAGCATACAGTTACTAAGTTGAAGAAGATTCAGAAACAGAATCCAAGAAAGAGTTTCTTCGCACTTAGTCATGTTTCTGGAATCAGCCGTAACAGTCTAGGTAGATGAAGCCCCGGTAGCCCCTTGAAAACCAGATGGTTCTCGGAAAACTAATCTACCTAGTGATTGTAGGGTTAAAAACTTTCCTGCGAAATACACTTTATTCGTAATGTCATAATTCATATTAAAATTTGAAATGTCTAATAATTTGTTCTCGACGCTGCCACGCGACCTGCGAGGCGGCGAAACGCACCCATAATTTCCTTGGTATTTGAAAGCAGTTTCATTTGGCCCGGTATTGGCATTGAGGAGTTTCACATCTTCATAAGCGCACTTATGACCATAAAAAATGGATTTTGAAGATAGTGGAACGAACTTTCTTTATTAGCATGTTAGTGCAGTTAAGCTTGAGAAAGTGTTTTAATTGCGGATTTTAACACTTACGTAGGATATACTTTCAAAATTTTTCTTGAGTATTGGCTCGCGAGCTGCGAACCAACAAATTGCATCTATTACTTTGACGTTAGGATTGCGGACCGCGCTTTTTACTGTATTTAAAGTCGGTTATTTTTGGCACTGGTATTCCTATTGCAGATTTTCAAATATTCACAGATGAAGCTTTACCTCGAGTGTTTTACTAGACAAGGAGCGTGGTTTTATCCGTAATTCATGGTCTTTATATAATCGCACTGGTATTTCCATTGCGGAATACATTACTAGGTGAAGTAGTCAAAATTTTCGTTATTTGAGTATTTGGTTGCTGTACCACGTGAGCAGCGACGCGCACCTTGACATAACGATATTGAAGTACGCACAACACATTCAGAAAAAAATTACAACATAGTTATTCTGTATTTGGGGAGAAATGGCTAAAGATTTAAAGATTTTTAATGTAGCTGAAAAACGTGCGAAGTTACGTGTATATTAATCATGTAACTTTGTTGATACTAACCTCTAAATCGTTTAAAGTAAAAATATTCACTTGGTATTTTCGTTCGTAAATTCAGATTGAAAATGTTCGCAACAAAATGTTTTTGCATTTCTATTACAAAGCAAGGGAACGTGACAACGGGCGAGTTTTGTAATTTAATTGTATTAAAATAATTAAATTGTTACTTGATGAATCTTTTAGAAGTAACACAATGTTTATTTTAGTAGATGTTCTACGTTTGAGTACGGTAAGACAACTATATGAAAAATTATTTATACCTGACATTAATGACTTTAATTAATATTAAAGCGTTTAAATTCCGAAATATTACAATAGCTGCAAATATTGTACTTGCTTTCCCTTAAGATCTGTATTCACTTTGATTAGTGCGAGTGCAAGTGATTAGTAAATGTGGATGATTAGTGCAGGTGTGTAGTGCAAGTAGTGTCCAATTCATGTTTAGTGGATCTATAAATTCAGTTGTCGATAGCTGTCGATCAGCAAGTTTGGACGAACATCGAGAAGCCTGCTTGTAGTTGCGAGAAGTACCTACGGAAAGAAGTATTAAACGCGGTGCTATCGGAAACCGAAGAATTGTGGAAGCTGAACTTGCAAGACCAAGAAAAGTATGGGTTCGAATATGGATTAATAGAAGACCCATTCATAACAAAGTAGAACACGCATCTAATCACTTTACTACGCAGGTAACTAATCAGTCGCTGCCCACACTTGTTTTCTCCTAATCACTAATCAAAGTGAATACAGGCCTTTACTTCACTTTATGGTTAATAAGTTGCAAGTCCGCTCCATGGCCCATGCGGGGCCGTCACAGACGTAATGGAATATATGTTAAAGCCTACAATAGAATATGTGTGTAAAATATTTCCTGATTTATTTATGAACTATAAATCTCATTGAAGTGTTATATTGTTTAATGAAAACATATAAAATTCTAGAAATAATCTATGTTCAAACTCGAAAGCTTTTACTTCTGTCAACTTCTGCAATATCTCTTGAAACAAAATGTAATCACAAGCGAAAATTATACATACAACTTAGACAACAATGGATCTGTTTCCGCACAATAGAATGTCATACTACAATAGATCTTTTCTTGATTTAGATTTAATAAATCATAACCAAAATCTAAATAGTATAATGGAACTTGTTTGGTAGATTGTATGAATTTAAGTTTTTAGATACAAATTTAGTGTATTTTTTAATTGATATTAAATTCCATTTTTTAACCCAATCAATGTAATCACACAATCAACAGTTTCAAATAATTCGCTACAAAATTATTTATAATATTTTTCGCATTTCCTGCACATTTTTGTATCTCAACACGTTTAAAAATGGTTGCCTGGGAGAGATCGATTCTAAACACTATAAAATTTGTAAGTTGTGGATAACATGAAACTTATATGATTATATGTATTTTTAATATCAACGTTTTTACTTGAATGCTCAATTCAATTGTATTCTGTGGCATCTTTATTATCTGACGGCAATAAACAGAGGCTTACCGCAATTTAGTTGATTAAACATAAAGATCTGTAGGCCCTTGAGATAATACTGGAGTAAAAGATGAACTTTATGGCACAAGTAACTTTACTATTTCACCGCCAGAATATTTATTGTAATAAATCGAGTACTATAATATTAATTAATATGTCTTCGGTAATTATCCTGATTTGGCCGCATTTGTGATGGCAGATGGGTCAAAAGGACCCTTACTTGGAAGGGCCCAGTGGGAAAAAGAAAGAGAGGATGCCCACCAAAAACTTGTGAAGATGAAATAAAAGGGATATCGAGAGAAAATTGGAAAATTGTCGCAACAAATAGGGACAAATGGAAGAGTCTGGAGGAGACCCTCAGTCTGTCGGAGGTCGAGTACTAGTGTAAAACTTAAAAGACATGGACTTACTATAGTTATAGGGTACTCGAATAAAGGCTTTTTTTTTTATTCATTATTCTGTTATAGGACACTTTCGACTCCTCTTCCTTGCAACCTGACCAAAGGTGTTGGGTGCCAGGTTTGTTGAGCTTTTAATTATTTGTTCTTCAGGCCACTACGTAACTGTTAACAAACTAGGTAAGTTTAACTGTCTATTATTTGAGTCGTCGGATAATTTGCGCTAGACACCATTGCTTCTCGGCGGATATGATACCGCCTCATACCCGTACGCTCCTCCGGTTATTATTAAAACTGAGTATTGTTTAATATTACTTCGTTCTTCGTTAAATGCTAATTATATGACGTAAATATACATTTAATACATATTGGGGTATACTGGGAAGGATACCTATATCATATAGCATTTGTGATCTCATAATATTACAATAAGTGTACAATGTATACATTTCGCGGAAATCTTGTGTCTTTTGTTTCAGAATGTATGTTGAGGGTAAAAATTGTGTAATTGTGAATCATAAAATTGAATTGAATAGTCTTGTGTAATCGCGAGATCTAAAGATTACGTCAGAGTCAAGTTCAGACGTGCGGTACAAAAACTCAAAAATGAAGTCGGAATCGCTATTGGAAATTACAAAGTACTGCCGCTAAAACGTATGGTTGATTAAAACCTAAAAATGAACATTGTACCTATATTAGATACATAAAAACATAATTATTATAAGGTTCACTCATAACGTTTATAGTCAAGAAGAAAAAACAACATAATTTACACTATGAAAGAGAAGCTAGAAACTCCAATTGAATATTTGATTAAGTAGACTTTTTCTAAAGTGTATTTCAATATAAAGCTGTTGATTCGAACAAAATTGAGCGGGAATTTCTAAATTATTTTATCCATTTACACACACATTATCCAAGTAAATATTAAGATTTATGGAATGTGTGATCTCGCATATGATTTAAATAGGTATAAACTTAGGTTAATCTCTTAATGGGTCTCAGTGGGTCCATTTTGAATACTCTTATGTCTAAAATTTTGCTATAATGCTGTTAGATTTATCATGAATGTTTATTAATGTCTTTAAGCCGTTGCTAAATTAACACAACGCGACGGCGGCGCAACCAAGCCCATTATTTTATATTATACCAACCTACCAGTACCCACATGTAGGATCGACATACTATAAATCTCATGAAAAATAATATTAACCAAATACCAAGAACAAATGCTCCTTTTTTTGGGTTTCGCTTCTCTCCGCGGGTCTCAACCGACAAAAATTAACAAAATAAGGAACATTTTTGTAATTATATCATGTTAAAAATTAGGTTTTGGCCTAGTGGTTTCAGCGTTCGACTCTCATCCCTGGGTCATAGGTTCGATCCCCGGGCTCCAATGGACTTACGGTAAAGGAAAACATGGAGAAACCAGCATACCTTAGACCCAAAAAGATGACGGGGTGTATCAGGCACAGAAGGCTGATCATTATTTGCCTATTCAAAAAAACAAATCACAGATACAAACGTGAGACTCAGACCTTATAGGTCATAGAGCCACTGCTATACAATTATTCTTATTAGCTTGAGAAAGATTAAACATATCCCATTGTAACAACTCTTAAAAGAAAAGCAATTAGATTCTACACAGAACTGAGCATGTTTCATTATTTAAATGTATGTTTTAAAACCGAAGTTATGTACTTTTTGATTAATCATGTTCCTTTAATCAAAAACAAAATCTACTAAATAATCTACCCTAAAATCGAGGTCTTTAGCGAGTACTAAGTTTGAAGTAATTACCTAAGTTAACTCTGACACGCAAAATAATCAGGGCATGAACAACGTAGCTTTAATTAAATGAATAGGTACGTATTAAGTTGGAAATCTATAAGAGTTACTATAGTGTATACCTACTTTAATAGGCATTTTATACTATAAAAATTAGGTTGTCTATAAAGTCGGTTTACGGATGATAATTTGACATGTAAACGTCATAAGAAAACATTGATGAAAAATTGCATACATCAATTGAATTGAATTATTATAACTAATAGTTAATTTTAATATAATTTTTAAATAGGATTGTGTGGTTTTATGGAACTACGGTAAAAGTGAAACTTTTTCACATTATAAACTAAATTTTTTTGGAATATTCCATTAAAGGTATAAAAATCGCTTTATCGATCTTAATTTTATACTTGGAAAATTGGAATGGTATTGGGAAATAATAAAAGTAGACTAAGTCTCCAACTAATATTTTTATTGAACTCTTTGTCGTACTCTCTGTACGACATGCATAATACTTAACAATTATTTAGATTATATACGCATATTAATAACAATTATTTACATTCTATACATATATTAATACCAATTATTTAGATTAGTATAAAATCATATTAAATAATAGTCTATACACGGTCAGCTGCTGCGAACTATAGGTGCCGCCATATTGGTCTTGGCTGCTATGACGAGCGCCTTTCACTTTATCCCTACTCCGCGGCCGACCGTCACGCGACATGCAACACACAGACAAAAACGTTTGAGACGATGTAATAAAAGTTTCACTTTAAAAGTTTCACTTTAAAAGTTTCACTTTAAAAATCAAAGAACAAATATATGAGATTATATTGCTAATCAAATTCTTAAGATGCAAGAATTAATTACCTTTTTTGCTGCAATTGTTGTTGTAATAATCAATGGAATTCACATTAACTTCTCACTTCACTTTATAAACAGTTGACAAATGACGTATAGTATAGTCTTTCTTTTACTGGGACGCATCGGCCGATGGAGCATGAGAGAGATAAATTCGACACGAGCCAAACACTTAGACCGAGCGTACCTCTCTATCGCTTGTTCCGTGCTCTCGCATGCACGCTCGGCTCAGGCGGAACGTGACATGTTTTTTTCGTGCGTGTTCATCGATTTATAACACGTTATCGTGTCAAAAACAAAACACTTATTATACGTTGAGTATAATAGAGTTACGTTTGGGTCTTGGGTTGTAATTAAATCAACACAGTCAAATAACTGGCCATTCTAACCAAGGGTAATATTGAATCAAGTTCGACTCTTACCATAAGACTTATTTATATTACATCATTTACATATCGTGACCTTAACAAAAACCTTGAAAATCCATTATCCACAATTTTAAATAAAGTTGTCAGTATTTCCATATACAGATTCCAGTAACGTTCGTAAACATTGTTAAGTCATAATGCATTTCCTCCGCGTACAATATAAACAGAGCAACAAATAAGGCTAAGTAAAAATGAATGTAGAAATAATAACTTTTTCATGTCAAGAAAGTCTACAAGTAAGTTTCAAACTTTCACCTTGTAACAAGCGAATAAATAGAACATATTACGTCTTCATGTCCCTTTATGTTGACTCAACACGTCTTCATGTATCTAATGAGAGCCGACCTTTTAAGATAGCATGTCATTAAAAATCTACGTACTCGAGTATTTTTAGATGTCACAAGGAAATTTAATTTTAATTAAAAAGAATGGTTTTTGTTCAAATTATATCTGTTACATAGCAAGTTATGCCTTCCTTTTTATTAAATACTAGCTGGCCTGGCGAACATCGTACCGCCTAACAGTCGATTCTTTATTTGTTTAAAATATGTATTCTGCTATTCGGGACACCCGTCTAGCTAGTAAGATAAAAAAACGAAAATTGATAAGACAACAAATACATTATGTCAAAAAATAAAAATTTACCATCCCGGAACCCCTCCACTAACACTTGAACTTTATAATATGGTATTAAAGTTGAAGTGTCGAAATTGACTTTAAATATTATTACGATTATTATGTATTGGAATATAGAAAAGTGTTGTTTTTAGACTTTTTCACTCAATTATTTTTAATTTTTCTCCGTAAGAACCATCCTCGTACTTCAAGGTATATTATAAAAAAAGAATCAGACAAATCGGTCAAGCCGTTTTCATGTTATGTCGTGACAACGGAAAACGGGTTTCATTTTTATATATATAGATTAAAATAAAATATTTATTTGTGTAGACTACACAGATAAGAGTATATTGCTTCTAATAGCAATGCTTTCTTAACACATGTAATTCCTTTATATCAATTTTTTTAAACAAACAATAATTCCTTCACTCAAAATACTATATCTCACAATTTAATAGTACGACAGTTGACAAATTTATACACGAATCTTTTAAAGGTTATGGTTACTAACTAAAATTATACTTATTTAATAGAAGTAGCGCCATCTATGTGTCAGTCTACGACCTTTTCAGCCCAACCAATAGTTAATGGTTGATTGTAACAAATGGATTATGATTTCTAAATAATTTACCATTCATTTGCGTATTATAACCAAGTATATTAAAATTATAAACATAAGTCATACAGTTTCTGAATAGTTCAGGAATTTTAAAGATCGCAACACGGTATAAATAATATGATGAAAAGTTCAACCAGCCAATTATGTCTATTGCTAATTACTGTATTTTATATAAATACAAATGGGTTTCGAATAATTAAAATGTTTATCCAGTGTATTTATAAAACTAGCTGAATATCAACGTTGATTTGATCGTAGATTGCTCTATAGCTTGCGTTAGTAAAAAAAACCCTCTAAGAATATTTATTTTATTAATCGGTTTGTCGGTTAGTTGTACGGTCTGATTTACGCGTTCAACTGAACAAAGAACCAAATTATTTACTGTAGGTGTTTTTGTCATATAATCATAAAACAGTTAAAAAACACATTCAATAAGTATGCGTCACCGTCCTTCCCTAGGGACTTAATACGTTTATCGTTACAAAACACTCGTGTAAGCTACGATTTATCAAATAGTCGGTACTTCTGTTCAGACTCTGTAAAATTGTCTTTTTTCTCACACAATTCGCCTGAGACCCGGATTGTTATATTCTTACGAAAACAATTGATAGTTTCAAATCCTACTTCACGCGCTACTAGACTTTTTCTCACAAGTTTTATAACCTGAAGACAGAAGATCTTAGATTTTGTTCCCCTCAAATATTTTCGCTTCGAGCACAGATAGATGTTGGTACTGATTTAAGAAATATCGTAAATGACTGCAGCGTAACAAAATACTGTTTACAAGAAAAAAGGAAATCTTTAATATTAACCAACTTTACATAAATTCGAAAAGTTTGAAACAAACATTTGATCGTAATACAAAATCAATTTTAACTTAATTGGCGAACTTCAGCGATCGATAGAAGTTAACAAACAACCCGTTTATTAATAAAAATAGTATTAATCTCAAAGTCGTTTACTTTTCTTTTAACACACAAAAGTGTTGTAATGAATTAGAGGTACCTAAGTTAATTTTTAATTTTTAAACAAATTACATACGTTTACTGGACATGAAAACCATGCAAAATATTAGCTAAGGTGAGAATAACTCCGGTTCTTTATAGACAGGTAGGTGATCAGCCTTCTGTTCCTAACACACTTCAACCTTTTTGGGTCTAGAGCTCACAAGTTTCCTCACGATGTATTTCTTCTCTATACGAGCAAATGTTAAATGTGCAGATAGACAGAAAGTCCAATGGTGAACAGTCGGAATCGAACCTATGACCTCAGAGATCATAGTTGCACGCTGAAACCACTAGACAAACATTATGTAACTTTTTCTTTTTGTTTATTTCATCTACACCTTTGTCACTTAACCGAACTAAATATTTGATTTTTTTTTAAATTTGCTGTAATGAAAACAGATAAGTAATATGGCTAAAATAATGTCCCAATTCCCCGAGTGATATATGAGGCTAATATGTTTCTGTCTATTTTCGCTGATCATATTTTTCCCTTTCAAAACGTTGATTGCTTGAGCACGGTATGAAGTCTCGCAGTTTTTCCATTCACAGGGCAGACAAATTTATGAGTCTGCTCCGATATGCAGATATACAGATCAGCCTTCTATACCTTACACACGTCATTGAATGCGAAAGCATGTCGGTCCCTAATGATTACCATATCCGAGCATTTATTAATTGCACACTTCGGAATAAAAATCCGTTGAAGCACAACCGCTTTGAGCCCACCAGCATAATACGTTTGTCAAACACTGATTCCCTGAATTCCTAACTCAATTAGTGTTTTGTGTCCCAAATTTAAATGAAAATCTCATTTCTACGCGCATAATAGTTTAACATAATTCAATGCAAAATAATGTCTGAATTTACCGAGATTTTATAATATAAACCACATTCTCTGTCCGCTATATACAAAATATAAGCAGCTTAGTATTTCAATGCATTAGTAGTGAAACAGTTATTCTATTTAAAACTAAACCCTCTATATAAAAATAAATGTACTTGAAGCATATTTCTACAGAATCCTGAACATAAGTCAACGAAATATTTCAGAAAGTTTCGTAAGTTCTTTAAGAGTAACAATTTAATTCTGTATAAATAAAATGATATTGCATTATAGAAATAAATTAAATATACAAAAGTTACTATTTGAAATTATTTGTGTTGCTTAGGGTAAGCCTCTGAGTCGAGACATAGAGCTAAGTGGTTTTACATTTAGTGTTAACGCGTATCCTATTTTAAATTAACGATGTCTACCTTTAATACTATTTTATTTACACATATCATTACAGTTTATATTACTTCACAAAAGATTTTCATAACCACACATAAGCATGGTAAAACGGGGTCTTATTATCCATTTTATCTCTTTTATTTTACCCCGCGGTGCTCTTAAGATATCTGTTTATGCTTTTGAGGGTTTTGCTTTTATGGTACGTGAAATACATGCAGCCGGATTAAATTATTTGGACTAAATCCACTTTCTTTACAAAGGAATGTTTTGCTTTTACGCTGAAACGAAGTCAATTTATTTTTCTAAAATCTAAAAGGTTTCGGTTAAATTAATTTTTGTTTGATATTACAATAATGCCATTTAAGAAATCAAGCACGATATCAACCTTGATAGTACGGGATACGTTCACCTTAAAGACTTCTTAAAAGTTTGTTAATGCTTAATTGCAAGGTTTTATATTATTTTGACGTTTAAATATATTTAGTAAGTTTTAATTAAATGCATAATACTCGCGTAAACTAAGGACGCTAGACTCAGTATTCGTTATTTTTTATTATTATTTTGTGCAGTGCTAATTATTGAAATGCCCCAAGTCTGTATAATAAATAGTTTGTTGTTTGAGATCAAAAGTGTCGTTTTCAAAACAGTGCATTTAAAAGACCAAACTATATTTGTATCGTTTGGATGCATGCATAATTAAATATTTAATCACGGCTATACAACTAAATTTTAACCCGCCAACGGCTGAGTTTATGAGCGTTTCACACAAAGGCAATAAGTACCTTTGTCAAAAGTTATCCTGAATGCAACTTGATTTAAAACAAACTGGAGCGCTTCGGGTAGGATAATATTTGTATAACGTGCAGTTGTTATGTTTATGAGCTTAAAATCTGGGCAATAGCTAATAGTTATTTAACAGATGTGTTAAATATTTTGCATGTATGTATGAGGCTTCTCAACATAAAGTCATATTGAAATATAAAACTTGTAGTCTAGTCGACAAGTTGAAAATGGTACAAAATAGAGATACTGCTCTTAAAATTAAGTGCGATAGCTCATTGGATCCGGAATGACGTCTAGAAAAATGTGCTAAAAGCGTGTATTAGCACATAAAAAATTGCAAAAGTTATACACAATTAAAGATGAAAAAAAAATGGCATTTCGTTTTTTGCCAATATTTAAACCTATTATTATTACCTATTATTTTATTTTATTTATTTAGACCTATTTTCAGCGTTAAATTAAAATTATAAATAATGTAGATAGAGTTCCGGGAGCTACGAGTTTTTTATTGGAAATTTCCTCCTCTTTCAGAGTCTTTTTTTTGAAATTTCTTAAATATTAATAGTTTATTAAATATTGACAAAACACGAAATGCCATTTGTTTTTCATCTTTAATTGTGTATAACTTTTGCAATTTTTTATGTGCTAGTACACGCTTTTAGCACATTTTTCTAGACGTCATTCCGGATCCAATGAGCTATCGCACATAATTTTAAGAGCAGTATCTCTATTTTGTACCATTTTCAACTTGTCGACTAGACTATTGGCATTTCAATAGAGTGACGCAGTTTCTTGCTAATTCTTCTCGTCCGAGCTACGCGCTTGATTTGAGATCTTAGTAATATGTATAAATCTTAGCTCCGATTTCCGCTGAAATGATAATCGCTGATTTAGGCGAAGTAGCTTCACTAACTTGGCTTATTAGGCTTTAAGTATAATGATATCGGTTTTACGTGTTCATTTTAAAAAGAGAAATACTAATTCAGAATTTATTCAACACTTCATGAGGTTTAATATTAAACTCAGTTTATTATGATTAATTAATCTATAAATTAATATTCGAAAAATTAAAGGTGTTTTAACAAATGTAATACGCGTTAACGAAACTGCGGAACGTAGAACGCTAGTGGATTTAAAAATAATAAAAGACAATGAAAAAAATTATAACATTATAATAATAATAAATTATTTATTGCAAGAATATGGTGCGAAAATGTGTAAGATGGTACAATCGTAAATTCGCATATTCTGCCATACACAATGGCGCGCAAATTTGTCTTAAGGAATTTTACATTTTACATTATTAGTCAAAGTCAATTCTTATATTATTTGTATCGTACATATCATATCATACTTTATTAAATTGGACTAGCACATTTTTTCCAAAAGTAATACACCAAGTCGCTTTTTAAAGACTCTTGTCGGAAGATCTTTTAATTCTTTTGGTAATTTATTATAAACCTTAATTGCCATACAACATTTAACCACATCTTTCGTTGTTTTCTTCAACAAAAGATCTATAACGTTGAAATGGCTAACATTTACACTAAAAATACCTTTTCAACTACTGTATCTCATAGTCCAGGTGAGGTCGTTACAAAGTGAAGATATATCATTAATTTTCCTTTTTACACCTACGTAACTCTCAAACGTGAGTGAGAATCGTTTATCATCAGCTGGCAGTTACTAAAAAGTGTGTATCACTACAAAACACTGCATTCTTAAAATGAAATAGAAATATATTTGTTTCTCGTTTTTTATATAATTTGATATCTAGTTATTCTTGTTGTTCAAGGTGGAATGACGACCCGTTTAGAGTTGATTCCCCTATTGAATTCTTTTAACGATGTGCACCTTTAAGAACCCGCTTTGATGTGATTCAAAATCTTCACTTCAAAATCTAATAACACAAAGAGAGTTAGAACATAATTTATACCAGTTCATCACATCAATTTGGTGGGATCTCTTTGGTGGGCTTTTAATCTTTTTCTATTATAAAGTTTGGAAATAAATAATTTTTAATTTAACACAGAAATATACAGTATTTACAACAGTCTTAACATGCATAGTAATAATAATAATAATTAAAAATGTGTGTATCTTTAATGCTAGCAGCATTTCCTCGCTATATTATTAAATATTCTAATTTATTAAAACATCTCGTTTATGTGAAATATTATGAAACAACATACATTTATAAGAGTTCAATTTCAACACATGATGAATACTAAGAACCAATGCTTGGCACATTTTACATTCACCCAAATGGAATTTTATATAACATTTCCCAGTTCTATATTTTTATAATAATAGAAACTGAATATAACATGTTCGTAAATATGATTAATATAAAGAATATAAATAGCATCTATAGAAAATATCTTAAAAATACAAAAATGTAACAAAAGAAATCTTTATTGCTTCAACAGCAATGACCTTAGCTACCGGTCCACATTGTATTACAAAACCCAACGACTGGTTTAAATACAAAACAAACCATATTTCTTGAGACCTTAGATCTATTTCTACAGAGCTAAACGTAAAACAAAATTTGCTTCGTACCTTTCCATATTCTATACCCTTTCTTACACTCCATGCATTCCAAAGATGACTCGGCTACAAATTGCTTAGTGTATTGAAAGGCAACAATTTTTTCCCAATGTATCAGAAGCGATAAAATTGAAAATGATATACAAGGAACCATTGTTTAGAACTTGAATATGGTATACAGAACATTTTAAGAAAAAGGGAATATATTTTTCGTATTTTACATCTGCTCTTATTTAGGTCAAGCGCGAAAAGTTGATTTGAGAGACGAGTGCAGATTGGTACTCATCTCTACTTTAATATTTGAAGCATCCAATTAATATTTGGTTATTAGTTTACAGGTTTCTCAAAAAACATATATGTTGGTGAGGTCGTAAGGGCTAGTTTGGATCGTGCCGGCGGATCATTTAGAGAAACACGTCTTTACTTCGTAAATGTATATTGGCAACTAAACTTAATCGTAAAAATAATTAAGACTACGTTTTAGGTTTAAAATTGTAAAACAGAATCACCATATGTATATACTATACTGTTGCACTTCAGACTTCTAAAAGGTTCTACTTAAAGAAAATTGCTTTCATTGATATTTCAAGATTATCTTCTTGTAAAAAGGTACAAACTAAAATGGTAGAATGTATGTTGTTTATATATGTTTTAATTTTGGATACACCAAATAAATAATTAAATTTTTGAAGTTATACTTCTTTTGGCGCGGTAGGGAAAAACGATGACAGTAATTTTTTACGATGCGCGCGCATATCGTCATAAAAACCCGACACCCTGAAGTTAGCATAGGCAACATTTTAAAATAAAAAATGTCAATTTCTTTAATTATGTAGAAATATATATTTATATATACATTATTTAACTAGATAATGCGTTATAATAAAACTTTTAATGTATTCAAATACCTTTTTTCTATTGTTTTTCTACAAAGAATAAGAATAAGGCAAAAGATATTTTTTTTTTTTATCTTATTACGCCAAAGAAGTATAACTTCTAACGCGTGTACATAACTACACACACGTGGTTTTTTTTATTAATAAAACATATTCTATATTTAATTTAATAAAAGACTTTAAATTTCATTCATTTTTCAATTCTTACGAAATTATGTTATTTTGTTATCACTCAATTTAATTATACTAAGCAGTTTTCCACGACCAAGCTCCAAGTACTCACAGAGCGATATTAAAGTGTCTGGACTCTTATATCTCTTTAGGGTTAAAAGTAATACTCTTCAAACCCCAGAAATGTTGAGATTAAAACTATTAAACTAGAGTGGCGTGAAGTTAAAGTTGGTCATTAGATAGTTTTGAGGGGCTCTCATCTTGTGGATGGCTCATTTGATTATGTCGCTTTGAGCTTTAAGTTATTAAAGTTTGATTAAAGTTTAAAAACACATAACATTATATCTGTTAGCAGTGAAATCACAAATAAACCCGGACATGCCAATTCTCGTTCACGTTTCTTGGACAGTTACTGTTACAAATTGAATTTTTATTAAAATAAACTTATTTTTCTTCTACTTTTTCATGAATTTTAAATCAATTGTGTTCCTGAGCCTGGCAAGTACATTGTATAGATTCGGCTATCTACTATTCATGACAATATCAGGTTTATAGTAATTATAAGCTATTTACTACTCCATACTTAATAAATACAAAACCAACAATGCAAATATAACATTCAAGAGTCGTAGAAAGCCATCTACGATATTAAATATAGCTACGAAGCCGTAGCCCAAATCGGCTTATGCAGATAGTGTGACTATATGTCATCATGCCAGTGATTGAATTTTCGTTAAATAAATATAATTTCCCACGAGATTTTAGTATTTGTCCAAATTATTTTTGTATCTCCTTTTTAAGCTATACTCAAATTAATCTGGATAAAGCTGTGTATACTACATAATCTCAGTAAACTGAATACATTTATACAAATTTGTCATGGAAACTGTTTAAACAAAAGACAGCAGACATAAGCTCGAATGTAATTTCTAGTGTCTTAGCAAATGCTGCGGTTAAATACGTTTATCTTAATTTATTACCTAAATAATAATATGTCACGACTGAGTAATTTATAGGATGTTTGTAAGCAATGCATATTATTCCCTTATTTATAACTAGTTTTAAGATAAATTTTCTCTTTTAAATTCTCATCTCTGACACTTTTGTTTTCGTTTAATTCCACGTCCATTTCAGGAGAAATTACTGTTTTAAATGAAAGTATATTTTTGTCAATTCAAGTAGTTACTGCAAGAAATTTCGCGAAGATTATGTAGGAAAGTTGTGTGCGTTTACTATAAGATATCCCATAGGCACAAATATTTGAATTCATTTTGTTCATCATTGTGTTAAATGGGTAATCTACCATCTGTGCCCATCAAATTGATTCAATTACTGTTTCGCCGAAAATATTATTAACCAAGGTGTATCAATTCGTTAGCATTCTACAGTGGAATACAATATTCATTAAAGAATATATTAGGATACCAAATACATAAAAATCGTCAATTATTACTTTGTACTAATGAAATACCTAAAAATCCAAACAGCCCCGTTGATAGGTATCTGCTAAATCTGAGGTTAACGCAGTTGTTAAGACTAGTCCCGTTTACCTCAACCACGTAAAATCAGCGCCGCAACGCTGTAACATCCAAAAACATCGCGATGGCGATCCATCGATGTATGAAATCTCGATACAGATCTTTCAATTTCCGTAGAGCTGATGTCGCAACTTACGGATCACGTGGTATAAAATCTCAACATTAAAATTGGAGATGTAAATCACGCTGGCGCTATCTGATTCGGTGATGCAAGTCAAAATATTACCCGTAATAATGACTTCAATAATATTTCAAATATCGAATATTAGCTGTTAATGATTCCGCCATGTATATTGCATATTTTATGATATTTCCAAGCCATTGGTTATTAAAATTATACATGGACTATGTTAAATGTGTTAAAATAAATAAAAGCTTTTAAACTACAGACCCTAGAATGTCTTGAACGTGACGTAAACTTAGGCTCTAAGCCTATTATCCGCACGAATGCTTTGGAAACTCGCAACTGCCATATTATAATATCGTACTTGGTTTTAGATAATAAGAAGTCAACCTTAATACTGTGACAAGTTAGTTAAAAATATTTTTTTTTTAGTAGATTTTAACAAAATCTTTAACGCATGCACTACATAATAGAATACACAAGGTTTATAACTTACTAGACTTGTTGATACAGAAAATATGCTTTTTGTGCAAAAATAGTTTAATCATTAATTAATGCTGTGAAGAAATCATAGTAAAATACAGTTTACATGTCAAAAGGAAGAGACTGGCTGCCCACAATGCAGGGAATCCTAGTGGAGTCTTTCGTTCTTTGACTTTAAATTTCCCCATCTTATAAGATAATTTCGCTATCTGGATTAATGACACATCAACCGACTAACCGAGTACATATACGGTTACTACAAGATGTCATCAATCAGTGTAAAAGGAAAACACTTAAATATACGTTTATCACCTTCCGGCGAACGTAAGGCTTTAACGACTCCCAGGCCGCAACTTTCCGGAAAGCTAGTAAAACGATTTAACCTTTATAATCTGTATAGCTGTGTCACATTAGATAAAATGTACATCATTCTTCTTAAAACTTCCTTTCTTTAAGATTTAAAATTGTGTTTATGGTAAATAGTACTTAATTACCAGTTACTAAATGAAAATTATCGTTAACTATCCCAAGCAGGAGATATTAAGGCATAATTAGGAGTTTAAACTAATCATGAATGATATTTTAAATAATAATGGTAGAAAGATACATTTCAACAAAACGGTAACACTGACAGTTACTAAGGTGATTTTCATTAATATCTTCCAATCTCTGTATTTCCTACTTGATATTATTTGTGTGATTCTCAGAAAACTTACTGCCTTCACTTCACACCACTTTATTTATAATGGCGACTTCTGTGTAAATCACAATTCCGCCAATGTCGCGTTCTAAGTCTTCTAAAGTTAATGCCATTCCACCAACAAACATTTTAGGGTCAGAGCCAGCAGTCAAATGACATTGATGACGCATTTCTTTTGACACAATGATACATCGGGTTTTCGCATTTGACAATTGACTTTTGATATGCTCTGACGTAGTATAATTTAATTGAGATTTAAATTCTAAGTTAAATATTAGTAAACGGTATTAAAATACTGTATCTTTGACTTTGGTAAGGTTTTATTTAATTTTATGACCCTAGATATTTTAAAAGTAATTAGGTACAACTTCAAAACGTACTTAAGAAATCGTATATAAATAAAACAAAAACTATTTACCACTGGAATGTTAGGCTTTTAAGGAAAACCTCTCTACGAATTTTATGCTACTTTCAATCTCGACTGTCAGACACTAACCGAAAAAAATACGATATGCATGAGAAAATCTTCGCCGTCCCTGTATTTTTTATTACTTACTTGCGTAGATAATCTCGCAATGTCTCAGATAAATGGAAGGTAGACGTTTTGGGCCCGGTAATTTGCAAGACAGATAAACTGGGAACGCTTTGTTGTTCACTGGCTTTTGTAATCTCTTGTTTTTGTAAAAGGATATTGTTAATTTTGTTCTTGGGCGCTTTGCTGGTGTAATTTTAACGACGGCATTTGCTAAATCACTGGCTTTCAAAATTACAGATCCATTTGACTTAAGACTTCAGTAATTTTACTTTATTTAATTATATAGAAATTAAATATTAGTGACATAAACATGCTTTATAATTCCACAAGTTGAAGAATGGACAAAGAAGGTAACAGAATGGTAGCGTAGAGATGGAAATAGATGCAAGGGAAGGCAGGGAGGCGTAAGTGGACGTTTAAGGTTAGCCAGAATGGTATATGCGAAGGATAGATCAACATGGTGCCATCTGGAAGAGGCCTCTTTCGAGGTACTAGCTAATTAGTTGTAATCATAGAGTCCTAATGAAAACTAATGAATCATGGTACTATATAATTCCAATTGGGTTTTGTCAATGATATAATTTATGATATCGGCACCGCACCGGTCCTCTGTAAATGTAAATTGACTAATTTACTAGCTATGTTGAAAAGAGTAGTTCTGCTGTCCAAGTCCAAGTCTCGAGAACACGGAAGCCCGTTTATGTATGAATTAAAAGGTATCCAAAATCTTACTTAAAAGATACCAATAAGACTTTCGTTTAGCTAGGATTTAATAAACCATTATTAAGTAGCTGAGCATCGTATAACTATTTAAAGTTACTAAATAGTGTAGCAATATTACTTGATAATGAACAAGAATCCATTACTATTGTATTGTGGATTAAAGTTCTAAAACTTCTCAAAATACAATCTCCATTTGAATAAACAGTCTGAAATCAAAATTATGGAAACTTAATATAAGTTACGTATTATATTTACGCACATTAAGTGTGTATTTCTTTCTTTCATGGGATTGAATTTGAAGTTGATAGGTATCACCTAGTGTTTGCAGTAATACAAATAATAGTTACATAAGCTTTTTTAACAACAAAAAAACATTAAACGAGATAATCTAGGACTTGCTCGAATTTTTTATGTCTGATAGTCTATTTATTGAGGATTTAGGCTATATTATAAAATCGGTGCCATCCGTGTGAAATATCAGTATATGATATCCTACCTGAGGCAGACTAATTCTTACGTCTAGTACATTTATATCTTTTGCTGTTTCCAAACTAAACAATGGTTAATTCGCCAGCCATCGAACCGATATCGATATCGATAAAACTAGATTCCGCGTATTCGTACGGACTAATGGTTCTGGTTACAACTGTATAATATTACCGATATAATTTCTAATACAAGTAGAATAAATAGTTTCACACGCAAGAACCTCACGTAATAATAAAAATGAGCACAGAATACAACTATTAGCATAAATGACAAAAAATTAAACTCATATTATTCCTTAACGAGCAGTTAGCTTAGTGGTTAAATGTATGACCCTGCCAAAACTTTCAATCACAAATGTTCAAGATTGAATTTTCCTTTACGAAAAAATATGTAGGACACATACAGAAATGTGAAATCAACAAAACAACAAGAGTTGTGGCGTCTTTGTCTTTGTTTAGAATTACTTATACACCAAACATATTTTAATACACACGGGATTAGTTAACATAAGTCAGTAATAAAAAAAGAATAAAGTGAAACCACGAACTAAAATTTAAAATCGCTATACACATAGCCAGGGTACTGGAAATCTCATATGATTACTCTCGGTTACGTCACAAAATACAGTAGTACAAACGATTTTCGATGAAACAACTCTTTGTAACGAATACACTCGACAATGAGATTCATATTTGTGAAGCGGTTTCAATATCTCTGCAGATTTTTACGCGGAAATCGAAATTTAAGCCACATTTCAAATTGAAAGGAAATGAAGAGTGATTGAATGTCGAATACGCTTTCGAATCATTTTAAAAGTATTGATATACGAAATACCTATTTGGTAAATGTAATAGATTATTCCGGAACAAAGGCAGATGTCGCCTCAAGGTCTTTGTAGGTACTGACCACGAACATTTTGTAACACGACACTTTACACGAGCGTCAATAATATGTGCTAGATAGAAACAATTAATTTATGTCTAATAATGAGTTGCATCTGTCACATGACCGGACGTTTTATGAGACTGACAGCAGAAGTAGTACCCACATATATATTTAATTTAATATTAATCTATGCATTTCAGTATTCAATTTCAATAGATAGAATATTTTTTTAAGCATTATTGTGTTAGGTTGATAAATATTAACTGTGATAAGTTTTCATACATTATATTTTACAAATTTTTTATTTAATTTTAAGTAAATAAACATATATTTGCTTAAATGCAAGTTGTCTTTTACCCAGTTATAAGCTGTAAAATTATTAATTACTAGTTAGAATTCGCAGCAGTATCGGAAATTCAAAGGGATTAATGTTTTTCAGAGTCGGCAGTTTTTTTTATAGAACAGGGGTTAAGCCGGCATTAAACTCGTCTTAATACCGCCGCCCATGGATACTTTCAATTCCACAGGGCTCGCGAGTGCGTTACCGGCCGGTTATAGGAATTTGTACGCTCTTTTCTTGAAGGATGAAGTCGAAGTAATTCGGATATATTTCAGTGGGTAATTGATTCCACGTGTGATAGTGCGTGCCAACACTGCCTTAAATAACGCTCAGTTATGGAAAGAAAATATCGGATATCCTTAACACACTTAACCATAGTGGTATAATACGCCTACGTCCCTGGACGATTGCGATCACTCACTATCACTTTATCTTTATAGATGTCGGTAATAATGATGTATAATTAAATATAGGTAATGTTTTTGGAAGTTCGCATCCCATATATTTATTTAATTAATATATGACGAAGGACCGGGCCAACGTTATCTTGATCATGTTTTCCAAGCTATGACATCTCCGCAGTTCTACGGAGGTAATGCATACTAACTTGTATCACTCCAGGATAACTGAACTGAACATAGTTGTCTCTGGTTTTTAATGGAAATTGTAACTTATTATCTACTTATACAATGGAGTTTCATTAATTAAGGATTTATTCATTTCTATAAATAATTATTTGATTATATGCAATTACCTATATTGTTAATTGGGTCTGTTTTTTAACTATTAATATCTCCAAACCGAGCTAATAGATCGCCTCCTCCGTCCTCACTCCTAAAAAGTCCACTCCAGAATGTTATATCAAACGGGTATAACCATTAACCAGACCTCAAAACGTCTAAAAACGGGTTTCCAAAAACTATACTATACCACTTGGCCTGGAAATATTTCCAGCCTCCCGAAAACGGGTGTAACTATGTATGTAGATTCCAGTTTTCTGGTATGTTGAAGAAGAGAGAGTACCTATCCATTTTAAGCTAAGCGAATTTCTAGGAATTTGGAAATGTTAATAACATATTTCAATAAAGACCTTAAGCTCGGCAGGAGCTCGTAACAATAGAAGCTGTGACAATATGATATACTCTCTGAAAATTATTACATTTGATTCTAAAATCAGTGTAGTACTGATGTGGTAATTCAAATTCATATAATTCTATTTCCAAGTGTAATGATAGGTTGCCTTACTGCAACGTTATAAATAAAGTATTCATTTATCTCTCTTTGTTACAGCGTAAACGAAATTTAAATGAACGTGAAAGAGTTAAAGTAGATTTTTTGTTTATCTTTTATTAATAAGGAGTCCAACTTAAAACAATATTTATTATGTTAAACTTATTAATTACCATTTTTTGAAAAAATCTCAATCTCAAACTACATAGTAACGATAATGATAATTATTATAATGGATTGAATGAACGAGATGAAATTTTATAAGTTTGGTCCCTGTTATGAATTCTTATGTTTATGACGAAAGTAAATCTTAATACATATATATAAATTACGTGTCACGTTGTTTGTCCGCTATGGACTCCTAAACTACCGAACCGATATCAATCAAATTTGCACACCGTGTGCAGTTTGATCTAACTTAAAAGATAGGATAGCTTACATCTCAATTTATACCCGCTGTATTATTTTATTGCAAATATTTGTTTATTATTTGATACAATTCTAACAGATGGCGCTGTGTTAAAAGTACCAACGTTTCACATAAGCTATCTTCCTTTCACATAAGTTCTCCTACCGTTTCCCTTGAATAGTTTACTACTATGTAATATCACAAAAACCTAAGGCACAGCCGGCCGGTCTGCTAGTTTAACTATAAAAACAAGAAATTTGTTGACCCTTGACATCTTGTATTAACTTTTATCGCATCGCCAAAGGACGGACCCTAACTTAACTAAAATTATATAAATGACACAAGCTTCATTAATCATTAAAGTATATTAAATTAACTGAAATAACAAACACGTATTCTATTATAGGTAGCTGTCGCATAAAGGCCGTCTTTCGTAATATTGTGTATTTTCCTTCTAATTATGTTTTCGAGTAAATAACAAACTCAAATTAATGATTCCTACGAGGGAGCAATAAGCGAGAGAAATAATGAAACGTAAATTAATATAATAAAATACTCTTGGGATACAGGATTCGGCATTAATCTCTTTTGTTTCACCGATCACTTGAAAGTCAATTCAAGAAATAATATTTGACTAGCTATTTACAGTATGCTAGTGAGCAGTTCTAGCCTAGTGATTAAAATCATGGCAGTGCATTGGTGGATTTACCTTGGACCTTTTAATTACATTAATATTATTTCTTGCATTTCTATGACGCGTCGGTTTCCTCATACTATGGTCCTTTATTGTATGGACAATATTTTTGTATAAGCATACAAGAGATACATTGGCAAGTATTAGGGTTAATTTAAAGTCTACAGTGATGTGATCTACGCGGGGAGCTGGACGCGATACTAATTCAACAATAATAATGTATATGAAAAGACTATTAGGTTCGAACGCAATGTCCTACTGATTCTTGTCATCGTATATATACTAATATTAAGCATTAGGGGCTCTGAAGCATAAAAGTACCCACGTAATATACATTCATTATTAAGAGAATTTTAATAAATAGCCTAATTTGCAGACTTTCGATTACAAACTTCGTAAGTAAACAACACCTTTTCGCTCTGACTTCTCATTATCATCTAATTTTGAGATCAAACGTGCCGAATAATTTCTCAAAGACAGCAATTTCCTATATTCTTAACTAAAAAGTTTTTATATGAATAATTAAAATGCGAATATTTTCTCATGTTTTGTTCAAACACTTTTGCATATTGTAGATACAGCGTGTATTTAGAAACAACAAGAATATGATGAAACTATAAAAAAAAAAATAAAAAAAATATTAAGTAGAATTTTAAGCAGATACCCAGGTATAGAGTTAAACACTATTAATGGAAGACGTTGAACATCGTAGATCCATGTTAGACACTAGAGAAACGTGGTTGGTAATCTCAATGCAATCAGGAATTGTTAATTTTGAGAGCGCTGTTTTACTTCTAATCGTGGAGTGTATAACTGCAAAATTATTTTATACAAACCATTTAAGAATGAATGTTACAGTATGTCACTAGAAATTAGAACAATTCCTTATTAAATTAAATTAAATTAATAAAATTTATCTACATTAAAGAAGATAAATTTTTCGTGGTTGGAACATTTCGTGGTTCCAACCACGAAAAAGAAAGCGAGGTCTCCTTGCACGGTGGGCTGACGAGCTTAAGGAAATTGGTGGAGAGGATTGGAAGAAAAATGCTCAAAACAGAGAGGGATGGAGCCAATTGGATGAGGCCTATACTCAATAAAAGGTCTCTGAAAAAAAAAAAAAAATTTTTGTATATTTTGTAAATTGTTCAAGGAATAAATGAGGCTTAATTATTATTATTATTTTAAAGAATATATTCGCTTTTATTGCAATAAATCAGTTATCATACATAGACTTAAGAAAAGTGTATGCTCTTTATTCATACACAAACCATGAAGCAAAAATACTACTACACCAAACCTCGGTATTGGCTCCCTTGGTACGTAGACAAATAAATACGACTAATTATAACTAAACGATATAGTTTCACTACATAATGTATCCTTACTGCATACGTGTCCATAAGTTTGTTACATAGATAATTTTAACAGTATTTTTAGTAATGTCTCACAAGCTGTAAATAAAATCTAAGAAACGGGTGAGATAAAAGTCCACTGATTGTGTATTAAATTTGAAAATCGAATGTTACAAAGCCAAGGTGGCTATTGAGTAAAGATTTTATAACACTAGAGGTGCTGTTCTTGTGATTTTTATACCCTTAACGGTTCAGTGAGCTCGCGTTTACGAGTTTCAACCGTTTCTTAGCCTCTATTGTTCGTGAGCTTGAGAGGATGTAAGACACTATAATGTCAATGATTTTAACACCTATTACCGTTGTATTATGCGAACGATATCCAAGAGTTGTTTAATATTATTATTAAAGCTACTTAGAATCTTTCTGCTTATTTATACCAAATTACAGGTTTTATATTTTTACACATTATATGGAGTACGCTATTGTTTGCATACAATTATCCTATATTTGGTAGTGGGCGTAAATTTTATTATTTAATTCAGTGTTGCCATTAAAAATGATATAACTTCAATAAGATTTATCACACATTTAGAATATAAAATAAATTTTTCTTCTCTGATGTTCACAGTTGTAATGATTCAGGCCGCTCGTAATATTTTATTTTACCATTTACTTAAAATCTTTTGACTTAGGAGTCTAATAAACATTTCAGACACGTATAGCAGCGCATAAATATGAATCTAAATTTGGATTAGACATATTTACAATATCGTAAACACTCCAAAGAAAGTATTTTACCCTCACACTTTCAGTGCTTGAGCCGTTAATTATTACCCAATGAATTGTCTTTATGGATATAGCTTTTGTCTTCGTACAACGAGGATGAATATACAGAAAACAAAAAATTATATCTTAGATAATATTGAAGACATTTTTATGACGTACTAGAGTAAGTAGCGTACTCTTATTCAAAGATTTATAAGGTTTCAAATTACCACCCACCAACAATTACCTTACAATGTACCTTGTTACTTACGACTTGCCTCTGATCGAGAACTATTTGAAAAATCATGGACTTTATTTCATCCATTTTTCAGTATAACTCAAAGTATCAATCGAGTTTTTATAAATTGTAACAATAATTACACTCTTAATTAACCATCATTCTAAGATTGTCATTGCAGTTATTATATTATGTCTCATTCTTAAATTATTTTGTGTGGAAAAGAAAATCCTCAATTTTTAGAACACATCTATGCTTAAATATTCCTTAATATCCTAAACCATAAAAGTTGTAGAAATAACCGAATCACTGAGCACTCAATGTAGTTCAAAACATAAACTTTTTGTATACGTCAAATGCAAAGATATGTTTGAACATAAATTTTATATATAGCAGATGTTTACGATATAAGATTTAGATTTTGTAATATGCAATAAAAATAAGCTTTCAAGAGAAACGCTTATCGCTTTGAACTTTTACAAATGTTTATCTACACTTATTTAATTCAAAGTTCAATTAAGATTACTATCATCAAAGCGAAGTTTTTTTTTTAATATTTTACAGTTTAATAGGGAGAAATATTATTTAAATTTGTAGATCTCACTTTAATGGATGGATAGTCTTTTTTTACGTAAGTATCACCAACTCTCCGGACGGATCTCGTGTTTCAAGCCAGCTAGTCTTGGATCAAGTCACCAAATTGACGATCAGATTTAACATATTTTTGCATTAACAGTCGAAGTTAGTGTGGCTAGCATCATCTTACGAAGATATGTCATTACAGTGTTTAAGCTATACAATTTATAGCGCGTTTTATTATTGGATGATTACTCAAATTTCATAAGCACATTTACGGTTTATGGTTTCTATGTGGTGGAAAATTGAGCAAATGCGTCTCACTCTTAATTAATGTTAACAGAGATCTTTTTCTCCTCTTAATAATACTTTTCGGCTCAAACGAAAACCCCACAAATACAGAACACTCTAATTTTTCAGAATATTCATGAGTCGTGCTTTATTTGCAAATTTAAAAAACTCGGGAGCTCCTATCATTCATTTAAATAAGGAAAATAAGTTTGTACATAAATGTCAACGATGAAAGTTTCTTGTTTAAGACGATCAAAGCTTCGCGTTAAAAGATGCAAGCTTTTGTGCTTTACTCATAATGAATGCAATCCTTGATGTCACGATGAAACTTAGGGACGTCTTCTGTGGCGCTAAAAACAAAGGAAATTTCTTATTTCAAATTATTTCATTTTCTCTTTCCTGGTGGATTCCGAGACAAAATTTTCTCAACTTGACATCAAAGGCATTTTGTAAGAGATTTTGCGATTTGCGTAATTAGTAAAATTGTACTAAAACACAGTGAGCCTCTTCTAATTTAAGTGATTTAAGGATTTCTGATATATGAAGCCGCGTTATGTTTAGTCCCACTGTTATCAGCGCGCGACTCCCTGAAGTCGACAGTTCGAACCGTGGCTGTGCACTGTGCCCCACTGAACCAAGAAATAGATCTAATATTATTGGATGTCTATTCAGTTAGTATAAAGTAGTGTTGCCCAAATGCAAGACCAAGACGAGACTAAGGCCAGTCTTGGTATTGTCTTGCGTCAATACACCTGGTATTGGTCTTGGTATTGGTATTGCGCTCTCAGGCTTGTTCTTGGTCTTGATCTTGCAGCAAGAGTCTCTTAGCCTATTGCTATTTGTGGGGGCTTGCGGGCTATCCTGGAGCATTCACCAATGTACAATGTTCATCAACCAATAATAGCAGGCAGGCTACAGGCAGTGTGTTGAGATTAGCAGATTTCATTACAGTGTGCGTAGGTACATTTTGTAGGCAATTTGTCGTACTCGTGACTGGCGCGCTTTGCTACGTAGGTACTGTCGTTAAAGTATGTGTAAGTAAGAAACGATGTAGGTACCTACTACAACAAAATTGTATTCCTTAGAAAAATGTTTATTTATTTAGTAAATCATCGCTGAAGACAATAGTCGCTACTAGAGTAGGTACGATAGAAGTTGATAAACCGACACTGCAAATCTCGATTTTTGGAAGTGTGTGATTTTAAAACAAAATGCGTAAAGCAATATGACGTAGCTCATATTTGGAGCTTTTCCACGTTTCAAGTTTGTTAAAATCACCCACTTCCAATTTTGCAGTGCAATGTCCTTTAAAAAGGTATAATAGGTAATAATAATATAAACTAGGTATATTTTTATTACTTACAACAATTTTTATAAAATCTACCTATCTTTACGACTACATTCTTCCTTGCGAGGACAACATAATCCATTTGTGTCCGTTCTGAGCACCCGGAAACTTATTTTATTCTTTAGAACATGCGCTGTGGCGGCGACCTTTGACATGAAAGCGACGGCGGCAACACAAAGTCTAGAAGCGGACTAAACTTTTACCTATTTTGGTGGGGTTGTCAATGTTGGCATTAGCACAGAAAAATAAAATTAAGTAAACACAACGTTTATCCACTTTTTAATAACTGGGTATCCACGATAGAATATTTTTTCTACTAATTTCCTAAGTACTCAGTCTAAATATCTTTTTAATAATTTTTATTTTTCAATAATTTGTTGTGTGTAATTGAATGGTAAACTCTAAATCTTACTAGAGAGCTTTTTTAAAATAAACTTATTGAAAGCACTGACATGGCATATACACTTTTCAATCTCGCTGCTCACATTTTAGTACCTAGGTATCACTCACTATCTATCATTTAGCGATATTAACAATGATTATTTCGAAATCAAAATATTCGCAATTCAATATTTGCAATACCTACTTAGTTATTAATTATCATCTCGCCCGACAGCTTTTAACGCTGTAGTATTCGAATTCAAGCCAGTGTGAGAATGTATTTAAATAAAAGAAACTCAGAGCATTCAATTTATACCTACCTACCTACTGCTGGGACATGTTCAAGGTCATTTAATTTTATACTCCTGTACCAACCCTACCAAAATAGGTAAAAATTTGTGTGCCCCTGTCCGTACTCTTTGTCGGCGAATACGGCGCTCAAACAGTGTCAAATGCTGTGATAAACTTGTTGCAAACCGCGGCGTCTTTGTCGGTAAATTATCAAATAAGTAGGTATATAATACACCAACCGACCAACAGTTTATTCGCAGAACGTCACATTTCCCCAATCAACTTTGAACCTTAATTCTTTAGCGATAAACTTGAAAATCCGTTGAAGAAATTTGATAGATTGTAGTAGCTTGATGTGCTGGCGTCTGTACCATAATATTGGCTGCCGTAGAAACTGTTACTAGACGGTAGACCTACTCGACTCGCTTTTAAATTTTGCTAAATAGAAGAATAATATAAACTTTGAAACATAAGTTTCACACCTACATGATGTTTTTATAATTTTGTTAGCTATAATTTTAAGCACATACCAACCTACGAGTACTAACGTTAGATCTGCACATCTATTTATATAAAAGAAAGTCGTGTTTGTTACAACACTTATAACTCAGGATCGGCTGGACCGATGTTATTTATCTACGTTTTGGTGGATTCTTCTCCGCTCCGATTAGCAGAATAAGTAATAACATATCGGATAAGTTATCGAATAAGAATTAATTAATTAATTAATTTTACGAATGCAAACAGCATGTGGTGCCATCCGTTACGACAACACAACGCATCATTTTACGTCAAATTCCGATCTTGAGGTGCTTTAACATGCAGTACCTATCGCAATATTGGCGCTAGAGAGAAGAGGTGTGTAAAACTGCCATTCTTCTTTCGCAATGGCAAGCAATGAAACATTTCTGAATTTGCAAAAAAAGTTGCATTAATGTTGTTACCTTAATGAAATCCTAAAATAAGTTTAACTAAAGTAACAATGATATTATTAGACTAAGGCGGAACGAAGTTAGACATAAACAAGCATAACATATTATTATAGGTAGATACCTACAAGGTATGAACTTTGCTAGAAAGTTATTCTAGGTAAATTTTATCACATGGGATGGTGGGAACAGATTTGTGAATATTAACACGCTACCTACTTAATAAATTGTTGAAATATAATAAGTACTTACCTACCTAATCAATACAATACGTTTCAGGGTGCTTTCAGACGAGCGGCACGTTGCGAACTGCAAATACAACTGCAGCCCTTAGTTTAGTGTTATGATATGTGATACCTACGGTTTTGATACTGGGGAACGTTTCTCAAAATCGGGATTGAAATCAAATACCTACTTATTAACGCCCAAATCTCAGTTTGTCATAACTGCAAGACGCAAGAGTCTTGCAGGCTTAAGTATTGTCTTGCTCAAGTCTTGCGGGGTTCAGTCTTGGTATTGGTCTTGCTATAATAAGGCGGTCTTGGTATTGGTCTTGGTCTTGCAAAAACGCAAGAACAAGACAAGACTGCAAGACCAAGACCGATTTTGGGCAACACTAGTATAAAGATTATATTGTCTAATACCAACACCTATAGTTAATTTAAAAGCATGATCGGTGAAGTTCTATTTCAAGGGCATCGAAAGCTTTAAAATGACCATAACTTATGTATAATTTATAGGTATTTCAATTATATTTTTTTTTATAGCAATACAATATTGCTACGTATTATGAGGTCAAATAACGTACAATGTGTCTTTTGAGACTCACAACGTATCTCTTACGCTTTATTTTCTTCCGTATTTTCATCGAAGATTTCTGTTGCATTTCTGTGCCGTACTTCGATCTACTACCTACGATTTAAATTGTGTATTTTAATCAATATTTAATGGTATTTGATTTGCCCTTATTCAGCCTTTTATACGGACACCTATAGTGTTCGCTTTCAGTTATAGAGGTACAATATAACGAAGTTTGTATTGATAGGGAACTAGGTCATTGGCTAGTAGAAATTGTCCGTGAAATAGAAATGGTTGAACAGTATTGTCACATAGATATATGTATTCATATTACTAAGAGAAGCTCAGAAATATCTACACATTCAAATCAAGATTATTTGACTATACGTATAATTCAGTCATTAATTATTAAACCTAACCTTGATCTGACATAGGTCTAGGTACGTTATAGGTAATCTAGTAATTTCTCAAATTCAGGCATGCCACACACGTTTCAAGCCCTAACTGCTAATGACCTCTAATTAAGGCCAAATTCAACGAGCCCTGACAGATTGGATTACAAATTACTTAATCTAATAACAAAAATCATATTAGCAATAATATCTATAGTATTCAGTCAAAGTATTATAAGTTTTTTTACAAATGAATTTTTTTAAAAAAACTTATAATTTTGTTCATTACAAAAGGAGTATGTCCTGTCCTGTCGCAAAAATCCTCTATTTCCGCTCATTATCTTTTCATAGCAACCTCAGTCCCACGAGTTTGCGAAATATAACGCACAAATATGAGTCCATCACATTCGTATTAATAATACCAATCCGGTTTCTCGATATATCCGAATAAAATTGTTTCTTTTTTAATAATTATAGCGCATTGGCAGACAAAGAAATGTTTAATCTTATTATACAGTAAATTTAAATGATGCATACATAATAAATAAATGTATTAAAACCTAATTGAATATGCATGGGTTGTACAAACGTAATTTTAATTTCGATTATACTGTGATAGTGACAATATTAATTGCTATTCATTAGTAATTTAATTACTTTCGCTTTTCAGAGACGAAATAATTTATGATACACATAAATAACATTTATTTCAAACACAAAATATAAATATTCTATTTTTCACTTAAAATCATAAATAAATAAAATGATTACTTTTATGTAGTTATAAATTTCAAATTAAATTATTAAATATTTACTCCTAACCAAAACATTAAGGTTGGTTATGGATGTATGTGTGTACAATTAATATTTATTCCCATATATAATTTTCAGCAATATATGAAAATGTGCGAGTCAATTTATAGGTAGTTTTTCGTGGAGCCATTGACGCTTGCCTTCGTTGAACTCAGCTGCAGTGTGATCGGTTCCTTCTAGAACCCATTTTGTTGTCAAAAGACCTTCGACACCCACAGGACCTGATGAGAAATAGTTTAATTTTGTCAATACACACAATTACTGACCTAACGAGTTTTAACGAATACACATTAAGCAAATATTTGCATTTAAGTGGTATTTTTGGGGACGAATATACATTTAAAGTTATAAGAATTTTAAATATGAATGATTTTCAAATCAACTTTATAATTAAAATCAATCCAGACGTTTTCTCTCTCTCTTATCTCAGCGGATATACACTGAACTACTATACGTGAACAAAGATCTATTGAAAAACTTCATTTGACAACAAAAATATACTTGTATTTTTACTAAAAGTCGTCAATAATTTTGAAAATAAAGTAAATAAAATTGAACAAAACGACAATTTTATATTTATACCATATTAAACTTGATTTCTCTATTTGCAATGAAGGGTTTGTGTGAACGCTCGTACATACCTATACACATTTTTAGGAATATGATTATTTTAATAACTTAACTATGATTGTGGATAAGCACTGAGAGTACAAATGAAAAAGCTATATATGACATTTAAATATCTATTATAATTTTATTTCCATTTCCAGCTAGTGGTTAAGCGTGAGACTTTCGACTCTAAAATGGTCAGTTCAAAGCTCGGCTGTGCATAAATAGAATAAAACTTAGTTGTACGGTGATGTAAATCATTATGAGGAAACTTCTACGTTATATATAAAATACTGTATCAGTCACAGAAATTCATATAAAAGTATATTAAATTAATTGAAGTTAATGTGTTCAACATTAAAACACATCGTTGACATTAAATTTGTGTATACCACTCACATATATAATAAATATATCTGTTTAATTAAGTAATTAACGCATCGAAGGTTTCTATTGTAAAGCTCTACTATTTATTTTGAAAACCACGCCAAAAGTTAAGCAGATGTTGAAGTTTTGTTTGCGACCCGCGGCCGCCAAAAGTTAGTTACATAATTGAAGATTAAATTTTAAAGCTATGATTCTAGTATTTACTGGTAACAAATGCAATGTTTTAGAATTAAATTAGTTTGAAGTAAATTTTATCTAACCATAATCTAATAATTTCCTGCAGGGGTTCTTATGTAGCGCGTTTAATTTGCATATACTATGTTGTTGACAGCGAACATTAAACTTATATATTAAACAACTGAATATTATATTGGTGACTCCGGCGTAATTATTTATTAATTTTCTCAAATTATTAAACCAGCATTAGAATAACACAAAAAAAAATGTGTAAAGTAATAGTAATAAAGTCTTAATCACAATTTTAAACTACCCCTTATTTTTTTTTAAACTTGTTTAACGGACATAAACGCGAGTTTATCACTTTGATAGTAGAGACTTTTGCTTTCCACTGTTTCTGAAAACTACTCGAAACGTAATTAGAAAATTATGTTAATATACGTTGAAGTTGTATTCAATGTATTGTCCTCTAATAAAGCAAAAATCATACATATATTATTACAGTGTATACTTTATAAAGCCTACTACAACTATCCGAAATAATAAATAATAAATACCTCGAGCGTGGATTCTCGCCGTGGAGATACCAACTTCGGCGCCAAGTCCGAAACGGAATCCGTCTGCGAAACGCGACGACACGTTGTGGAAGACACAAGCACTGTCTACTGAGTTGAGGAACGTTTTGGCTGTATTATCTGCAATTCACAATTGGTTTTATTTACACAATATTATTTTAGGAATATTAGTAATAGTCCTCTGCTACACATCAAATGCCCGCTCGAAATGGCCCCTTCTCATGTTAGACATGTGTCCCCAGATTTCTAAAGAACTGAGCTGCTTCTTCTTTCTTGTGGTAGCAACACGTGAATTGCAAACAATAATAATAAACAATTTGAATTTTTGTGCGTGAGTTATACATATAATATAGGTACTTTTAAAAGCAATAGACATGCGAATAAAACGTAAATTTTAGTGACAATACGGTATGAAAACTTTTTCTAAAAAAATACATACAGGACAATAAAAAGCGATTTCTCACAGGCACGTTAAAAATATTTTATTCTGACAGACGTACATTATGAATGTTATTAACTCTGTGACTTACCATTCTCCGTTATAATCACGTCAGTGTGTGAACTGCCAAACTTGTGAATATGATCCACCGCCTCATCAATGTCACTCACAACTTCGATGCAACATTCCAAAGCACTATATTCATGCTTCATACTTCTTGCTGGGGGCGGTCCAAACGTCAAATGCCCGGACAACTTCGGCCCAGCGTTAATTTTGACGCCTTCATTCTTCAACATACTGCAAATATCCGTGAACAAACTTCCCGATAAATGATCTTCGTGGATCAGTAAAGTCTCCATTGCATTACATGCGGCCGGATAATCGCATTTCGAATCTCTTATGACTTTCAATGCCTTCGATGGGTCTGCATCTTTGTCCAGGTAAACGTGACATATCCCTTCAGCGTGACCTAATACTGGAATGTGCTGCGATTGCTTTTGAATACTGCGAACTAAGTCTGACGAGCCTCGAGGTATGATCAAGTCTATATGTTTCTCCATCGCAAGCAGATCGCTGATTTCTTCGCGTGTAGATACTAATGATATGGCATCTTGAGCTCCAACACTTTGCAAAGCTTGTTTAACCAAATCCATCAAAGCCTTATTGGAATACGCCGCTTCCTTGCCTCCTTTTAATAAAAGCCCGTTTGCAGAGGCCATAGCTAAGGCTGCGACTTGTGGTAAAGAATCTGGTCGAGATTCAAAGATCACAAGTAGAACCCCAATTGGAACTGTGACTTGACGTAGTATCAAATTTTCAGCCAATTTCGTCTTGCGCAACAACCTTCCAACATTTTCGTAACTGGAGTCGGCAATTTGCTTTAAGCCTATCGATAATGTTTTCAACTTTCCTGGACTCAATGCCAGTCTATCCAAGAGAGGTTTTGCTAAGCCGCCTTTAGTTGCTTCTTCTAAATCTTTAGAGTTGGCTTCTAGAATGAGATCTTTCTTTTCAACAAGAAGATCAGCCAAGGAATGAATAGCTGTGGCTCGTTCAGCTGGACTTAGCTGTTGTAATACGCGACTTCCCGATCGAGCTGAAATAATTTAAAATTAATAAATAAGGACTTATGTTGAGTTATAGTAACAAAAGATTTTTTTTATTACACAATTTTATCACGACATAAGACACTCTTACCATTTTCAGCCATTACGTCCACAGACGTAGTAGAAGTAGTGGGACTATCTGTGAAGAATGTACCAACTTTTCGGCCACTGATAATAGTTTTTATAGCCTTCTCTTGCATGCCGTTGCAAATCACTACGCTTACACCTCTCGCCATAGCCCACGTTGCGGCGTTAACTTTAGAATCCATACCTCCAGTGCCAACCTACAAAAATGCGTCAGGAATTTTATGTGAAAAACGTTATTGAATGCCCCACTTTATTTTGGAATAACAAAAGAATTACCTTCGACTTCTGACCGAACTGAACTAAATCCCTATCCTTAGAAGTGTACGTGTGCATCATTCTAGCTCCGTCTTCCCACGGCGGTTTGTTGTAGATACCGTCAACATCTGACATCATAATTAAGAGATCTGATTGGATCTCTGCTGCTAAGAGAGCTGAGAGACTGTCATTATCTTTTATACCTATACCCTAAAAAAATTAAGTCGTTAAATGACCTATGTACTACTAGTATTAAAACATTCAATTACTGTTGAAGGTTTAAAGTATATTTAAAAATAAGGTTGTAACAATTTCGTTTTAATACAATATTGACTAAACAATGTAAATTAAAATCTATATGCATAAAAGACATATTCTTTACAAAAGTAAAATGCAAATATGAGTATTTTTGTAATAAAAAGTACGACAAAATATCTTAAAGACATTTACATCACCTCACAACAATGCTTACACTGTGATAGAATTCAACCATAAGCAGTCTTTAAGGCGCTCCCCGAAACTAAGTACCCATTAGGGTTTAGCATGACGTTTGAATGGCATCATAACTGGGGAAACCATCTTGTCGTAACAGTAAAGTTTCATCCCACAGTCAGCATTAAACTTTGCATTAGGTTCGAATTGACTGAATGTAGATTAGCACGGTTTTGCGGTATTGCCAACGAGGCTTGGCTGTACTAATTAGGTGCTTAAAGTTAACGCAGCTAAGAAACAATGACCATTCTAACCACGATACTGTAAAGATTGCATCTGATATTGCCCTTAGTAGGATTAGGCTTTAGTACGATTTAGTAACGCTAGTAGAGAACTATTAAAAGTTCTAGATGTATTACTAAACAGTCATTAACGTTTATCACCTCATTTATTGATATAAAAAAAGGAAGAATAATTGTACTACAGTTATATCTGTTTCATGACCGTATAAATTATTAGAAATAGACAAAAGAGTAGGTACTTTAGTATAAATGATTTGGTTTTTATAAATAAAGAGGGTACTTTCTATTCAAAATATAAGTGTGGTATTTGTCTTATACTGTACCAAATAACTTAAGAAAATATAGTTCGCTAGACAAGTTTCTGGTAGAAGTAGAGATTTAACATTATTACTGATATTACTATGATTATTTTTACGGAGTCTCACACCGGAGGATTGAATATATATAAGTTTTCTTTGTGTTGGAATAAAGACCGTAGGGATATCCACGAATTATTTAGAGACAAATAAAAGTACGACAATAATACTGGGTATCGTAAAAACAGATAAATATGAAGCTCTGACTGAAGCGAAAAAAATATCTGATATTTAAGTACAACTTAATTACAATAATGTAAACACATAAATAATCTTGCTAATTTTACGCTCTGTCCATTAGTCTTGTGTGAATAATGATTGCTTGTTTATTTATAGTTAAAGAATATGTATACATAACTATTAACTCGCTATATTGGCTAGTGACTACATTGTTAAATTAAAAAAAAAAAAGATGTTTGCTTAATGTCTTCTGAGCTTATACCAAAACCGCGATAGCAAGATTGTTTATTTGGTCATAATATTCAGTGCAGTAATTAGAAGGCGCGCTAAAACTATGTAAAAAAAAACTCCGATTACATAGAAAACTGCAATTATGATCCTTTTCAACGTCCCATTATAATGTACAAAATTCATTCAGTACCCAAAAATATGTCTTTTTTAAACCCTTAATAAATCTCAAACCAAAACTTTATTCATAAAAATTAATACCACTATTCTTACCTTCTTCCCTGTTCCAGGTACAACAGTGTCATCATGAATATACATCGGGGGACTGACGGCATCATTAGTGTTAACTATGGGCACTATGTTTAATGATATCAACTCTGATAAGGTGCAGAATAAATTCTTCCGTGTCTCCTCGTTGTAGAAGTCTGGTTTGGTGACTAATACCTATAATATAGAGTATATCAATAAATTATGTTTATGTTTAAAGAACTTTATTTCTCATTACAAAAAATTTTTTTTTTATTTACATGAGAAATTTAATATTAAGTATATATACGAACGAGATACACGTCGCCATCAGCTAGCCCAATTCTAGTCTAATGGGCCCATTCTGATGTGTGTCTTTAATGCCCTTTTGAACTGATCAATCACATATACTTTTTGTTATTTACGATCTCTGACAAATACTATGGATGCATAATTAAAGGTGTAACTATTCGTTATTGAATTTATAATTACGCTTGATAGCAAAACAATATAATTTACGTCATAATAAGTTGTTGTTCTGTTAGCTATTTATATAAAACAAAATACTAGTATAAAAAAGCCGTTGAGGATTACAGCATAACCAATATGTGCTAAAGGAACAGTAGTGATTAATAATAACATGATACTCAATGTAACGAACGGTTGCTTATGAGATTATAAATGAAGAGAACAAAGAAACGTCTATTAGGTGTAAAACGATTTACGGCGTCATGTTTTGAATAGAACTGTATTGAGTAAATCAATTTACTAATAAGTTATGAGAGGGTACAATTGATTAATAATTTATAAAGAATACGTTAGACATGGATTTTAGACCATGAGGACGTAAGGCAAACAATATTTCATAGTTTGACAGATGGCAGATTGACCGCGCCAAAACTTGTCTTTGAATTATACTTCCTGTGAATAGCTATAGTTACATAGAGTCTCGTACTTAGCATTGTAAATAAATGCTAATGGCACTTAATTAAAAAAAAGAAAAGGTACAAGCGTTTGCAATTTACCAAGTTTTAACTGGTAAATAACAAAGACTTTGTTCTTAATGAAATGCAATTCTATTTTATTTCTAAAGACGCGAGTGAGATGTTATAAATTAAGTTTAAAACTAATTCCGTAACAAAATATTTCCGCACTAAAGCGAATTTTATTCCACTACTAATTCCTAGTAGCGGAAATTGTTTCGCATTAAAGTCGAAGTTTCTACTTGACGTAATGTATAGGGGGATACTAAAAGGCACTGTTTCTTCAGGCGACCGATATTAAAATAGTTTTCTTCTCAAACCGTGTAATTTATCAACAGGACTTCCTACAACGATTGTAATTTATTCTGCGAAGTTACAAACTAGAATAATTAAAATATTAATTAAATCTTTAGTTCTGTACCATGTACAATGTCTTCTATGACTATCTTGTCATAAATACCGACAAAGTATCCAAATCTTGTGAGTCTCCCTGGGCGGAACTATCTCCTAACATCAGCATGTCATACTACAGGTGCCTATTTCAATATAGAGTCATAATTCGGCTAATATAACATAGAAATAATATGACGACAAAGCCTATTTTTTATATAACATGGTGTTACAGTTATATTTGTATCATATTTTTTATACGAATTTCAATAATAGTAAATTACTGTATCAAGTCCTTTGCTTTATAAGTTTGCTTTCCCGTCTTGCATTTGCATTTATAATGCAATGCTAATTCCATAAATTAAACATATATGTAACATAAATTTAAGTATTTTGTATCTTTTTCTTTTCCCAAATAAATTATTTCTAAAAATATAATATACGTCGTGGTACCAATGCGTTTTGAAATTAATTAAAACAAGCTTAAAATATGTACTCTTATAACTGTAAGTATAAATTGAAAACACGAAAACTTTATCAAATGCAGACATTTTAATTTAAAAGAGTAATTAATTTAACAGTCCGTCCTAACCCTTGCAATGTTTTAGTTTTTAAACCAAAAGCTCGTGATAATAAAATCTATTAAAATTATTTTAAGAACCTTTCTCATTTTACGGTCCATTAAATTCATACATTTCAAGTGTGTTAGGGTTGTAAACTTATTATCACAATGTTTTAATCAATGGTTATCTATTATATATTCTAATTGAACACAATTTTAATCTGTTACTATGTATGTATACTATAATATATAGCTAAACAAAAATGTCGTGAATTATGCTGTCCGTCTTTTGTTATATATTATGTCTGACCGTCTTTTTCATAGACATATTAAAACCAACCAAAGAAATAAATAGTTAAAGAAACGCCGTTAGCCTATTGCGACCGTACAGTAAAATATTTTAATAATTTATTTATAAGTATCATACCTGTGCAATTTTAACGTTATATTGCGAGAACATAGCATCATACATTGACATAAGCTCGGATTGACCGACCGCAGCCGCAGCCCGAGGATCCAATATACTCCCAGCATCCTGCAATAAATAGCCCCTGTCCACATCACGATATAAAATTAAGTGCCTTGTATGCAACGTACACTATACAAAGCCAAGAACATTCTTCTGAGAGGCATGAAGACTAATATCACGGATTATTGAACATATTTGAGCTCCGAGCGCACCAAAAATATCCGTAACATTCTACGTAAAAAGATATTTAAAACTTTAATAATTCTTTTGAAATAGTTTCCCAATATTTCATACTTTGAGTATACGTTTCAAATATGTACATTTTGATGTAAGTCATAATTTAACTTCAATTAAATCTAATAGTTATTCTTAAGATATAATATAAGTGTATGTTAACTAAGGTTATCTTTCTAAGGCCAAGAACTCAATCAATATTATCATTATAACTTCTAATGAACTGATTTTAGTTCAATAAACGCCACTGAAATGGGATAATACAAATAGAAACAATCAATTATTGAGTAGAGGCCTCCAATCACTAATGTTGCTCTATTGTACTTGATTAATCTATGCAGATTTGCCCATACACCTGCGGATTATCTACATTATTCAGCACCCTAAACTGTTAACTAATCATATTAATGACTAATTTAAATGTTCACATTAGTACGGCTGTAACAGCTTACATGCCATTTACTATTAGCTAATAATTAAATTAATAAACGGGTATTTATATATAATTGAAATGAAATACTGCTGTTTGTGGTATGTTTACTTTTAAATGAATTAATTATTAAAAATTAGAGATATTCAAACTAACTTAAATTAACAATTATTATATGCATGTTAATTGTTAATTTAAGTTAGTTTAAATATTTCTAATTATATTAACTTTGAAGTGACAGGCTTCTGAAGTACAGTTGAGACTGCCGAGGTTTATGTCTTGTTGTGGTGGATTTATTTCAAATATATTTTTTAACAATATACAAAAAAAGAGCCCAATTTAGGTGACAATTATTTATTAAAAAAAGTATTATTTGTATAACACAGATTAAAAAGAAAAAGCTCTTTTCTTTTGCGATGCCGTTGGCGTAGTCTATGTTCAATGTTCGCACATCTTTTTAATTTAAATAAAAAGTCAAATTCATGGTGAAATGAATTTTCACGATGAATTCTAAATAGAAAATGTCTAAAAAATTAAGTTATATTTAAATTTACCTCTCTTGTGTGATCACTGGGAGAAAGTGTTTCCCTCATAGACAATGACATAAGAAGTTCTTGTGTTAATTTTTGTCTTCCAAAGGCCACGGCACCACTTGTCACCATGATGCACTCTCGACCTTCGTGATGGCATTCTGCTACCTACAATTTAGATAATGGATACACCTTATGGTGATTGTAATAACTTGTAATACATTCACCATTGTACTGCAGTAGAATATACTAAACTACTAACAAGTAGTTTGAATTGTCTCATAATGTATTCAATATTTGTTTTCCTAGCTCCATCAAACGCGGCGCGATAGATTTTTTTTTTTACTTTTATGAATCGAATTTTTCTATAAAATATGTAACTAACTCTTTAAAATATAAGAAATAGAAATTTTGTCATGTTGAAAATCACATCAATTAAAAATCACAGATGTAGTTTTATTTCAACCGTGAATACTATCAAAGAAATATAGGTCACAGGTACATTTACCTGTTCAATAATAGAAGCCAATCGTCCTAAAGCTAGTCCATTTCCATCCTCTCTCGTGATAACTGCACTTCCCAACTTGACCACTAAACGCCTCGCAAATTTCAGTTGCGATCTATCTGAAAATGTTCGTTGTTTTCGCTCCGTACCACCCAATGCACGTTTGTCGACATTTGAACTCTATAACAGAAATAAAGGAATTCTGAATTAAATTAACTACATAAAAAAAAATGTGCGTGTACTAGTGTACACACGTTAGAAGTGAAACTTCTTTATCACCTTATTCTTCGAAAAATTATCTATATGCAACTTTACAGAAATTGGTTAAATAAAGTTAAATTAGATAAAGTTTAACAAAAGGCTTTTAATATCACAGACTTGAATAAAAAAAAATGTGCGTGTACTAGTGTACACACGTTAGATGTGAAACTTCTTTATGACCTTATTTTTCGAAAAATTATCTATATGCAACTTTAAAGAAATTGGTTAAATAAAGTTAAATTAGATAAAGTTTAACAAAAGGCTTTTAATATCACAGACTTGAATACAAATAATACAATTATTTCATTTTACCTTATTACCACTAAGATTATTGCAGAATTTCATAAATTGTAATAGAATTTTTAGTATCATTGTTATCGTTATTATACATTTTTGTTATTAATGGTTTAGAATCTCTTTGAATCAACCGTAGGGACAAGAAAAAGACGCGCGTAACGGTCAAATGTGACGCGTAACCGAAACATGTGACGCGTAACCGAAAAATGTGACGCGTAACGAAAAAATTTTACACTAAATTTTTTTCCAACCCCGATAAAGAAGTTTCACTTCAAAAAGGTATCAAGATCATAAAGTAGCCTTGAAGATGATTAAATTATTAAATTAAATAACTAATATCAAGTCATGTACGGAAACAATTCTCAAAGTTTCTCGAACTTTGTATTGTGTAACAAGATAAAGAAAGCATCTGAGCACTTCAAGGCTTTTCAAGTGTCTAGCTTGAGCTAAGTACAAATAAGTATAGTCTAAAACATCGTATTCGAACTCGAAACTCCAACGATCCGAAAGTCTTAAATCCGAGTCTTTACAATTGTCCAACACCATCTTTCGATAACTGTAATCATACGGTACTCCAGACCGTTGTTCGAAAGCTTATTATACTAAAAATTATGAAGGTCTGCTACTTTATATAGGATTTTTGTAAGTATTGGGTGTTGTAAAAACGTCCCTTTTCTTTTACGAGCCTATAAAGATTGGTCTCGACGCTTTATTGGTAACGCGTGCTCACAATAACCCTATTGAAACACGTGCTTCGGTATCAACAATCAACATTAAGTATATACTTAATTATACAATTTATTTTCAATAGAATTAAATTAATATTTTTACGAAGCAGTTTTTGCGTCTTTATGTTAGTTATAACCGGTTCGTAGAATTTTCTTGAACATCTTTTCTAACTAAAGGCGAAACTATAAAATTGTTTATTAAAGGACAAAGAAAAAAGTGCAACTGAATTTCGTATCTCGATCTGAATAAAAATTCATTCTGAATAAAATATATTTTTTGCGAAAAGAATTAAGTAAGTACTGAAATAAAAACATTATTAGAAATACTAAGGTGCACTTTTAAATTCACGCCGATTTCTCAGAAATCCTCGAAGAATTCATATTACGTACTAAAATAAAATAGTAGTGACTCTATCAGTATTATTTTGTGATAAAAATACCTGATTTGTAGGGTCTAAAATTAACACTACATAACAATATCTTTATTATATATTAGATTATATATTTTTATAACTTCAGTTTGATTTGACTCTGAGAATAGCATAGATACTATGTATGCCAAGTTTTCAAGTTATTCAATGATAAACGTACATGGCGTCTGTGCCTGAGGTCCTGGGTTTAATTCCCGACGTGTTTGGTTCACACAAAAGGCTGGCTTACCTTAAAAATATAAATAGAATAAAATAGGCAGGCACTTTCATTTCCTTGTATCAAAAAGCTTTGCCTATCAAAGTTTGGATTTGGTAAAGAATTGAATTTTTCAATCATAATTAATTAAAGCTTAAGTTTTAAGTAGAGAAGGATGTTAAGAAGATTTATATTGTAAAAAGGATCAAAGTTAAAGCTGGTCATCAATTTGCAAAGTTGCTGACGCTTGGATATAAAAACTCGGAAGTTTCAAAGGGTCCTTTATATCAAAACAATAAAAGATTGAAGGACAGGTTTAGACATAAATGCTATTTTATTTTTTAATATTTTTGATCGCTATGTGTACCACTCTGCCATGGCGCAGACTTTGTTTAACATTCGAAACTAGAACAGACTTTAAAATGCACTAAAAATTTATAAATTGATAAAGTTTCTTATTTAAGAGTCTTAGTTTGAAGTACACTAATGCGATACTATAAGATTACTTTTACGCCGAATAATCAATCTCCTGCTACCAACCAAAAAATTCAAAATTCCGCTAGGCTCAAAAAATTTAACCGTTGTTACATTTTAAGGTCTTTAAATCTTTAAATAATGCCTTCCCGTCAAGTGTCAACTGTCTATCCTCTAAGTTTTGACACGTCACACGAGTGAGTTTATAAAAAAACGTTGTAGAAAAGGGTAGAAAGCATGTTAAGTATAAAGGATAAAACAGATATATTAAATACCTACGAAGACAAGCTTGTTAGTAAGTATCGTTATATAAAATAAATAAGCAATCTTTATTTACAATACAATAAACCTACTCACGCATGAAACACGTGCGGTAATTGATATGAACTTGTCTCAACCACAGTATATTCTAATACGTAGTGTAGCTATATAATATGTGTACGGAAATGCACGTTATTAATTCAAGGTCTAATAAATATGTGCAAAAGTGGTTATTATGAATACTAAATTGGCGCCAATATAAATGCCGCCAACGCAGCAAACTTTCAATTGACAGTTGACAATTGAATATGTGAATTTTTATTTTTCATTTAATTACGCGCCAGTTTAAAATTGTATTTTTGTTCTTTATTTTAAACATGGTCGCAAATACGTTTTAATAAGTATATCTACTGTTTAGCATAATATCTAATTGTTTTTATTGAAGTAACCTTCAAAGATAAGAAGAAAATTTAAACCAATACAGTAGAACTTATATATATATAATGATATTTACTTTGTCATTCAACCTCAAACAGTTTTTTCTATTTGCCTTGCAACCAAATGACTAGCATTTCCATCGTTGAATGTATCTACTAATCACAATAATTAGGTTATAAAACTTACAATTATACAGGGTGTTTGGTGCATCGTTTGCCAAATCAAAATGGTGGATTGGGGGGGTCTTTATCTATTATCCCACGCCTCACAAAGAGTTCTTGGGCCAACGGAATAATTTATGTCGATTTTTTTAATGTTTTCTTTAAATTATCCAAAATTTGACTTTCAAAGGTAAATAAAAAATAAATTACACAGTAAGTACACATAATGTTAATTTTTTCTTAATCTACAATAGTGTACCAATCCAAAAAATAAAAAATTACTTGCCAGCAGTATGTAGTTTTTTTTTTATTAAATCGCAAAGTGTTGAAAAAATATTTTTTTAAAAGTAAGTTCAATTTTGAACGTTAATTTAAAAAAAACTAAAAGCGCTGATGTTCTTCGAATAATTTAAAAACTACTCTGGTCTATCTTGATTCTACTGGTATGCAAAAAGTAATAAAAAACATTACCTACTTTTTAAAAAAAACAAAATCTTTCTGTATAGGGTCACATTTTTTTGGTATCATAAACGTAACACACCTAAAAACTTCCGTCTTCCTCTTATGCAGCAGATTAGTACGTCTGTCTCTTTCTTTTATTAGGTTGAGGGTGAGCTGCCAGTGCTGTGGGTGATGTTATTAGTCGAGTTTTATCTCTGCTACCTGCCTGACGCTTTCATTGCTTCATCGTAGTGCCGCGCGCGATTTGTTTCTGTTTTTGTCTTGTTGTTGTGGTTGAGATTTGAAGATGGCTACATTTTCATTCGTTTGTTTTAGAAGTATCAGAGACGTAGCTTCATTGTTTTGACAGTTAGAAAAAATTAGCATTATGTGTACTTACTGTATAATTTATTTTTTATTTACCTTTGAAAGTCAAATTTTGGATAATTTAAAAAAAAACATTAAAAAAATCGACATAAATTATTCTGTTGGCCCAAGAATTCTTTGTGAGGCCTGGGATAATAGATAAAGACCCCCCCAATCCACCATTTTGATTTGGCAAACGATGCACCAAACACCCTGTATACATGCGGAAAATATGTTATTAGGTATATCAGTATATATGATAACATTTATTATTTTATTAGATGAGCCTTTAAAATAGAGATAGCTGTAAACCAATGCCAACATCATTGATAGGTTCATTATTATATTTTAACGAATGGCTGACTGGCTGGTGAGAAAACATTCCTTATGCGATCTTTCATTATCCATATAATAATTTTGCATACGGAACAAACATGGAAATCGCAATCACGATTGGAAGCCCTGTAGCCTTACACCTAGTTTATACATACGCACCTATCTTGTTTGCTGACATTAATCTACTAAGTCATGTGTGTAGAAAAAGATAATATTATTTGTTCTTATTATTTTATAAGTAAATATCTTGCTATTTATTGTAATTTAAATAGTATACGTAACTGTATGTTTTTATATCTTATACCTACATTTTTGTTCAAAGCATAAAACATATTTTGGTGTATTGTAATCAGCGTTGCGCCAAAATCGGGACGTCCCGATTTTTAAAACAAAATGAAATGTCCCGCGCGGGACAGGCTTAGTCCCGCTTTTCGGGAATAACTCGATGGCAATAAGAAGTGTGTAGTACCACCACCACATTATTGTGGTTAATGGTTCCAACTCTTTCAACAGTATCCAAAAAAATATCAGGATTATCTTCAAACTTTATATTAAGTATCCTACGATCAAACTGCTTTCCAAAACGCCTTTTTGAAATGCTAAATTGAATGAAATCAGAGTTACTCATAAAGTTTAATCTGCATGTGAAGAGTTCTTCGTCTTTTTTAAAGAGAAAAATGAAACTTTTAAAGAAGTTAATAAGATGTCTTCATAGAAATATTATGAATAAGTAATTCTTATAAATAATTACTGTCTTATTGTAACTTGCAATTTGAAACACTCACTCTTCAGTCTTCAGACTATTGTTTGCAACGCTATATTTTTCTAATAAATAAAACTTTTTTAATGGTTTTATTTTGTTTTTTAATCAGAAGATGACTAAGAAGTAAGAACCATTTAACGATAGGTTTAATCTGATTTAAATACATTTAAAACAATATTTAAAAGCTTCAGATTATTATTTAATTTTTACTATGTCCCGCTTTCGACAAATGAATCCCGCTTTTTTCGCTTTAAAAATGCCAAAATCCCGACTTGATTAAAAAAAAATCTGGCAACGCTGATAAAAGTTGTATAAAAGGACAAATGAAGAGATAACGTAACATGTTTATTGAATGTTCGATTTTAACCATTTAAAATAATCCGAAGCATCAAAAGTAAGCCAATTAAAAAAGGTAACCATGACTTTCGAACATATTAAAAGACAGGATATGCTTCTAAGAAGCTTTATATAATTAACCTTAAGATTTAGTAACACAAACATTATCTTCAAGTTCAATTGATAAAGCAATTAATAATAAAGTACTTATTAAAAACACGAGATTAGTTTAAACTCACCTCTTGGCCTGTGTTTATTTTTCTAGCTGATAATGAATCGATTCCAATAACGGAATAAGACCTCCTTCCAAAGACAAACCAAGACCTTGCGCGTAACATAATGTACAAACTGGCCAGTAATAAAAGAAGAAATAACGAGCCGTTTATAAAAAAAAACACAAGAACCTCTTTTCCTTATTTCACGAAATTACATTTTTTTAATAAAATACACCTTTTTGACCTATTTCAAAACGTAACCAACTGTCACAAGCAGCTGCCGCGTATGAATCCATACAATGATAAACGAAATGAGAACATTTATCAGCGTTGATACGACAAACTTAAATGTGAGTGTACATAATATAAACCAACAAAACGAAATCATTAAGTTATGAGCTTATGTCGATAAATACGGACTTTCTGGTTTTAAATACATAGCAAACAAACGTGCATATTATGCGTTAGCTATGCATTCGTATCGTTTTGTCAATGTTTTTCAGTGCAGTGTTGCTTTGGCTATGGTCAGCTCTGTAATGTCATGTTTAGCTGATAATAAATTGCGTTCTACCCGCAATTTTTATTTTAACAAAACCGATTTCTTTACCTTTAAGGCACTATTATAACTGTGGTTGTTCGTTTCACGGTGATGAACTGTTAATCATTTGCGATTGAATTATCATAAATATCTCAATAATGTATAATATATACCTATCACAGTTCATCTTTACTTTAAGATTTCTATCTCGTCTATGGAACGTTTTGATGTCAAACGGCGCCAATGTGAAGCCATAAGCATCCGTACCAATTTGATTAATTTTCAGAATCCAGTCATTCCGGAGTATTCTTTATTCCGATCGTTAATTATTTTAAATCTCACCATTAGGATTTCAGATGTTAGTACTAAATAGCAATTTAAAACAATTGAAAATCATATTCATCATCCCACGCCTATGCAAGCTGTAATTTTTTTTAAATAAAAATTATACTATTTATTTAACCTGCGACAATATTATTCCCAAACAAATATACCAGTTTTATTAAACGAGCTGTATAACCTTAACGACTTGATCTTACTTATTGATAATTATGTATTTAATGTTTTGCCTTGAGAGTTTGAACCCGGGAAGAACTGTGTAGAATAGGAGGTCTAGAGATAATAATGCTCGCTCAACTAAGATAAATACGTGCCTATAATTAATATACCTTGTTCATAGCATTCATCTACTTTTAAATAGAAAGAATCATGATTGAATGTCTTCTAAATTGATACCTATTTAATAAAAAAATTTAATAAAAATATTCTTCAAAGAACCTAAAATCTAAACAATAAATAATATTTTATTAAAATGTAAATTTCAAGAATGACAAGATATAAAATATTTTCAAGAAAAATAAATTAAATACAAAAATATTATGATTTAATTTGAAAGAATTATTCTATAAAAGCTTAAACGAAAATTTATTACAACGTGTTGATCTGTCATAGATAATTAAGTGTATGTAAATTCTGTTTTATTAGGTTTAGACTTAGGTAGGTTTGGTTTTAATTAGGTCTATTCATGAACTAATTATGTACATATTGAACTCTTCGTTAATAATATTCATTCAATCTTCAAGTCTCAAACATCATATAATGAAGATAATAAAAGGTTTAATATGACATTAAGGTGACCCTTTTTACATTTTGATTTCGAATATATTTTTTAAATGAAATAGTATATTAACATATATATATAGACATAAATATTAAATATCTTTTGAAAATTGTGACGTGTATTTTATAAATTTCCATCTTAATAAATTGTTTTAAATTTTAGGCGAAATATCTCTTACTTAATTTAATGTAAACGCTACGGATTGAGTCGCAACTACTCGTTGATATTGTAATATTTATCACTAATAAAAATCTAAATTATTATTTACACTTAAAAAAATACTTACACTTAAATGACGGCTTTTAACACTAAATTCCCGTTTCAGGCACAAAGGTCTCCCCGTAATACATTTCTTTAATGCACTCACTTTTAAGCACAGACTAGTAATTTTAGTAAAAGTCATTGTCGCAATAAAAATCGTTTAAATAAATAGTCATGCAACAAGGAAACACATGCTAAACCAATATTACACTGGTAACTGCGACATCTCAGTTCGTGGCGTATTTCATATTAGTGCTGCCGCTTTTAATATCAAGTTTATCATAAATTATCAATATTACACAATTAACAGATATCCCACTTATCCGTCTTACGACGCAGGGTATATAGTATTAGAGTACTTTATTCTGCGTAATATACGAATACAAAGTTTGAAAAAAAAATCGGTTTTAAAATAACTAGTGGAAAGATAAAATAGTCCCGACTTTTCGAGCCTCTAAAGAAAGGTAGTCACGAGCTGACATATGTTTTTATAATTTAAATTTTCATAATAAATTGATGTAAAGTTTAAATAATGAAACGCGTTTCATAAGTGTTTCAAACGTGACAGTCGCGTGCATTAAAGATAGCATATAAGATTTTAAAAGAAAAATGTGAATATTAATGAATTATATTTGTTTTACTATGTCTGTGTGTTACTATTGGCTAACATAAAAAACTATTTAAATGGGTATAATGTTTCGAATTCAACATCATCACAACATTTCTATGATAAAATCGTTCTAATTACGAAAAAATTGATTTGATAATGTTCCTTTTTATTTGTACGAAATACACACTAATTTTGGTGTCTTAACCAAAATAACGATATTTAATAAAATTATGAGCCAGTTAAGTAGTATACAGAAAACCATATATTTTATAAAGCATAAAGTAAATTAATACTTGCTAATGCTCCATCATGTTCTTAGTTCCGTTATGAGATAAGATAACAGTTGGAATCATGGTTTATTAAAGAATAATAATGATGATTGTGATGATTTTATAAGCTGAAACAAAACCATTACAATTCGAGGTAAAATAGTTTTTGTGAAAATGTTAGCTTATAACTTTGGGCTTTATGCTTAGCGGATATAGGGTTCTTCGGAAAATTTCGAAATCGGTAACCTATCCTGGGATATACACTAGACTATACTTTAAATTGTTACCAGTTTTAACTGCTACGGTTTCCAGACTTGGACGATTGATATAAAAACAAATCCAGACAACACAGAGAAGTTACCAAGCAAAAGGACAAAATACAGATATCCGAAAAGAACAAAGATCACTGATGCATTAATTTTCTCCCTTCATAGAAAATGGATATTGAATTGACACGTGGTCAGGTACGACGACGACAGGTGGATTCAAAGACTGGTGAAATAGCTGCGGCCACGAGGCACAGGATGGAGAAGCCAGCCTTGGGACATATGGACATACAAAATTGTGATGACGGCGAGGGAAAGGTAGCAATAAATAGAAAATTGTGGAATACCTTGGCTTTACCCGTGAGGGGTTTTACAACATTTTATTTTATTACTTACTGTCAATGACATATATAATAATATAGATAAAAATAACGCTATATCATTATTATGCTATATATTTGACGTGAAAAGTGATTGATTAAGTGATTCCCTAATTACTAGTGAATAGATTTTAGTGTAAGGGAGATACTTTTTGTGATTCTTTTGTTCCTACCCACATTACAACATATTGAAGACGGCTGATTCTGATGATGAAGGGCATCCGCCCAGATATTTAACAAAGTGCCCCGTAATGCATAATAAAAAGTTTCAGTCTCCTTCTGTGGTTATTTTTTAGTCTACTCGAATTAAATATGCCTTATCTTAATTCACATTGTCATTCAAATAAATTGAATGACAATTCAAAGTCAACGAAGACAAGCCAGCCTACATATGAGACAGTTGAATATTAAAAATGTAAATAAATTACAAACATGACCGAAATTTAATGAAAATCTTACATGACATGGGCAGACCATGCCCTCGTCTATTCGTGCAAAAGAAAAAGTTACTAGAATATATACTGGGTAAGCAAATCCTAAACAAAAAAATATATTTTATGTTACAGATTTACGATTTATCTTATATATATATATAATATGAGATTTATCTTATAGGTATATGTTAGCTATACGAAAACGTAGTACGTTTATGAATAAGGGGTTAAGATTATACATTCTGAATAGAATCAAAACTACTGCTCCGAAATACATACATAAATATCGATTATGTAATGCATTGCTAGTTCAAAAGCTCATTGTAATTCTAAAGAACATATTTCAGGCCCAAAATTATCGTAGAGAAGTCACAAAATCTCCCAGTGCCAATCAAAATATCACTCATAAAACCAAAAACTCGTACTTCATCTATACAGAAACCTACGGCGGTAAATTTTCTAAAAGCAAACTGCTTTCGAAGTAAACATGCCGCAGCCCCTCAACCGCCATTGAGAAGATTCAGAACACCAATATGTCGATGGTTTAGGCGAAAACGGGCGCTCAACCAACTAATAAAAGAACATAAAAAAGAAGTAAAAGCTGTTGCCAAGAGGAAACAGGAAAAATTTGAGCGAGAACGCCTGAAAGATTTCATTCGCTGGGAAAGTCTTAAGCCGAAAATATCGCCGATCGAACAACCGAAACATAAACCCTTCTTCCATAACGCTTTTAAATCACCTAAAAGTGAAAAAACACAACCTAAACCAATAAAATTCGAACCGACGCACAAAGATTCCATAAACTGGGCTAGATTTAAACGAAAAAAATCGCAACACGAAATTGAAAGACCTATATATACACCTTCAACTAAACAAGTCAAGCACAAGCCGCCTGAACCAGTCAAATATAACCAGCTAAATACAGATGCCACAGTCAAATACATGCCAAGCCCGATTGTAGAGAAACAACCTAAACTCTACTACGACCAACCAATTTATGAACCTCCTCGCAAATATGAACCTATTCCGAAAGTTGAGAAGAAATATAAAGCACCTGTCATTGTTGCAAGGGAATGCAGGGGTTTGTGTATAAGTGAAAAACCCGCTCAAGTGCAACCAGCTAAAAAATCAAAGTCCGTTTACGTTAAGAAATAGTAAGTATTTATCTTTGCTCTATATTGAAAAAAAGTTTTAAAACCGCGTTACGAAACAGCAAATTATTGCCTGTATTTAAGTAACTATCCCTTTTCGAACTTTATATCGTGTCTTCATAAAAAAACAGTGGCGCTACAACCTTTCAAGTCTGAGGCTCAGAGTTCTGTGTCTGTTTCGTGATCATTTATTGATCAATGGGTCTAAGGCATTCCGGTTTCCTCACGATATTTTCCTTGTCCGTACAAGCGAGCGTAAGATGCGCACATGCAATGAAAAATTTGTGGACAGCCGTGAATCGAACGCATGACAGTTGAGATTTGTTGAGTTGACGCACGCTCAAGTCACTAGGCCAACACTTCTTTCATAAAGCAAAAACATTTTCCTTAGCTCTATAAATTTTGTATTTTGAAGTTATACTCCTTTAGGCGCGTTATGAAACATAGATGAGAGTGAATTTTTACGATGCGCGCGCACCGTGACACAAAATTATCAGTATGGAGTTGCCCACGGAAGATGCTACGGCATTGGACATAATTTAAAAACAACATTCGAATAATAATAGAATTTATGTTACACTTAATGTAAGAGAATAATAATAAATATTTATTTATTTAATTTTTCAAATGTAAACTAGACTTAATTGACTGTAACGACTCTTTTTCCAGGCTTTGATTATTTAATTGTAATTAGTTATTTCCATGCCATCAAAAACTATTTTTAATAATGCCAAAGAAGTATAACTTCTTACGCGCGTACATAAGTACACGCACCCTTTTTTTCCATTCCAGCTGTTCATCAATATTTGACACAATTTTTCCGTGCTCTTCTTTTTCAGCAATCACCGAAAATCATTTACAAACAAATTCGTCAACTGTTTCTACCGAGTTTGCTGCCAATTCTATTGTTATCTCACTTGTATAATTATTATCGCATGCTGTGTTATGTGTCTCATATAAAGTAAATAAAAATACAGTATATTGTATTATTTGGTATATTTAATACAAGTTTTATCAAATATATAAACTATACGATACGTACACGCTATTTACAATACGTAAACGGACAAATTAAAAATAATTATCTTAAGGCACCTTATACGGAGGTAAGTTTACGCAAATTCGCTCTGCGACGTCTTAATTAAAAACAGAGACCAAACAAAATTAAAAACAAATATTTAACTTCCTATAACCATAGGATATAGGCACAGGAACAAATTTTTCATTTATCATTTTCAAAGTACGCGAAAACAGTTTCGCTAAGAATCGAAACTGCGTTTTTACAAATCAGTTTCCCGTAATTCAAAGTGATTTAAATTTTCCTTCTCAATCATGACTTTCTTATTCTCCATACTGTCTATCGTACTCCCACATCTCTTCCTATTTGGACTTAACTCGCAATTCAAATGTTTTAACGGTGACCTATTCGATATATCGACTGCCAAATTACCAATGGATGAAGTTAAATCTGACGGTACATTACCATCCAAACAATATAATAAAGAATCAGTCAATCGGTCGTCGTCATTCGATTTATTTAGAATCGATAGATCGATCGGCGTAGCAGTCAGCACCGATCTACTTAATAGATACTCCCGAAATGGGCCGGTTAACGATTTAAGGTCTTCGGATTTCTTTGGTATATCATCGATTAGTGTTGTATTTAAATCGTTATTTCTCTCGTTCGTGAATAGTCTTGGTGCGCATAAACTGTAGTCTGAACAATTCGATCGAGAATCGAATTGCTTAAGAGGTAGCGATGCACTTGCTGAATTTGACCTGCAATCAAAAAAATCATTGATAATCAAAAATATATTACTTTTATATATATTAGCAGTTTTCTGATATAATTTTATTATATTTTCAAAAGAATTCTGGATATTATGACATTGCCGTTCATACTATTTAAAACGTATTTTGTATTTATTTTCTGGGGTCTGTACATTTAAATTAATAAAATACATAGAATTCTATTTTTAAATTCAAGCATTTCTTAATTAGTAGTGTTTTGTTTTTACTACATTTATTTTTATAATATGGACCTAGAATTTAAATACCCGTTATTACAGAATGATTGATGCGACACAGTGCTTGCAAAAGTAACAAACACATCACAAGTAACAATTTTTATAATTGATTCATGTAATGCCTTTATTATTTTATTTTAATGCATTTTCAAGTAATGCTTTGTCGGTTAAGACTCCATGATGGGTATAATGGTGGAATGGTGATATAGTTACGGCAAGCGCAGCGCGAGCATGCCAGGTGATTAATCATTATAAAAAGGCTTTTTTTATTTGTAAATGGGAAAAATTAAATTGTTATAGTCAAAAGAGCAACCTCGATTACAAAATCCTTTAGAACGTTTCACCCCCTTGTCTATTGCGCTATTCCCTCTGTAGGTGAACAAGTAATACCAAAATTTTTAAGTCAACAATAAATATAAGAAACTAAAAATATTTAAATAAAACACTATTTTGACCGGATTGAAGTTATGTATTATTATAAATTTACAACTATTTAACATAATTTTAAATTTATCCGACGTTAATGTCACCGTGTTAGTCACCGTGACCACGCACGCTGTAAAGCCGTGTAATAACTTCAATCCGGTCAAAATAGTGTTTTATTTAAATGAGTAAAAGTTATGTCAATAAAAGGCAACTAAAAATATATCTCAAATCGCCCATACAATTTCTAGCTAATAAATACCTTTCACAAGAATAACTAGACCGAATCATCTCGTCCTCGGAAGAGACGAAATCACTATCGTTCTTCGGAGACAAAGACTGGTAAATGTCTTGCGTCTCGGGGATGTCTCGCTGTTCCGACGTTGTTATTATTAAAGGTTTGCGGGAACGTGGCGTCATTATTGATTCCTGTAAAACAATTTGTAAGCATGAATTATACACGGATACAACTAGTCGTCTCTTTCTATCAAATGTATTTACGCTGATAAAAAGAGAAGTCCTTTTATTATAAAGATGTTTTAATTTTTTTATTACACACTGTGGTCGGTAGTTGAATATAGAACAGAGGGCAAACAGGTTTACCTGATGTTAAATGTTACTACCGGGCATAGACACTCGCAATGCCAGAGGGCGAGTGCGTTGCCGGCCTTTTAAGAATTAGTACGGTTTTATCTTGAAGGACCCTAAGTCTCTAATGAAACAGTTTGTTTTTAAGACGGATTTACTTTTGATAAATCCGGACGTTAGTATTTTATACTTTTGCTTCCGTGGGTAAAGTTTCGCCGCGAGTCGAACCCTAAAATTCTAGGATATATGAGATGTGTCGTAATAATTGTATACCCATACAGACGCGAGCAGATTTTTAAGCTATTGCATAGCTTTTATCGCGGGCTTTGAGTGCGGCGACCGAATCAAGAAATTCCGTAACGAAAAACAACCTAACACACTATGACGTAATATAGGTGCGGCCAATACGAGTTAGAGTGGGACAGAACGCATACTGCGTATTGAAATCTCTCTGACGAGATCGGTGACGTATAAGGGCGGCCGGTGCAGCCAGTACGCGTTATATGGCGGGTGAGAGAGACTATATAGGCGTGTTAGTCTGGGTCTGGTAGAGTGGTAGATTGAATTAATATCAAAGAAAAAACTTGAATTAATATTAAAGAAAAAAAATACTGCGAATTAATAATAAATAAAAAAATAGTTATAATTGCATAAGTTGATAAAGTTGATAATGCTATGCAATAGCTTAACCGCGGTAGCCCCCGAGTGCGACACGTTTTTGTATAGAAATTTTATTAATTATAAACTTATTTTTAACAGAAAATTCACGTTAGAAATGAGAATCGTTAACATAGAGATGATTTAACACACTCATGCTCAAAACATGCAAAGCACAAACCTGCATCGCTTTAGATAACTTCTGTGTGGATTGTGTTATAGGCGACATTGAGGCGCGTCTAAAGTTAATCGAATATGGCGTCGAACATTCCTCATCTAAAACCTCAGACACCCCCGGCGTAGATGTCAAATAATTAATTTTCAATTCTATATCATTGCTATAGTGTCTATTTTTCTTCGGCGTAGTTTCTGGCGTACAAACTTCGCTATCTGTATCTTGGTCCTCAACGCATGACACACAGGATGTCGGCGTACTGCGTATATTGGAACGTTTTTGATACTTTTTGTTCTGCTGCGAGACAACTTTGGATCTGAACAGTCTTGATCGTTTCTTTGTGTTTTTGGGAGTTTCATCGTTCGAGTCTAACGCGCTTAAGTTAGGCTCGGAAACGAATTTCGGACTCATTTTCCTAGATTTATTTAAAGCGCCGTCGGATAATGTGCTTTCGTTGCTAACATCCGACTCGTAATCGTCATCTAAAGATTCGGAACTCGCCATTTTGTTGGCTAAATTCTTAAGAACGATATTTTTGTGAGATACATCTTTGCTATCGTCAGAGAATTTCAATTTTCCTTTGCACTTCTGTAAATAAGGCATGCGTTTAGCACGTGGTGGAAAATTAGAAGAATGACAGAAAAAAACATGAATCAGAGGTTAGATATGCTGTATACAAACATGGACATTGATTAAAATTTATTTTAAAATAAAATCTATTCATATCTATTCTAAAACTTTCTGCACTTTTATTGAATTAAAAGTATGATTTAGAAAGAGGTTAGGAATAATATAATATACGGATTTAGTTGTATATGGAGTAATGTTATTAGAGAATCCGTTAAATACATGCACACCGGCATACTTTACAGATTTTTTAAATAATTTGTGGGTAGCTTCGGCAAAATACGATGTTTGATTTGTTTAAAAATAAGCTACAATTAAGAGAGTGATTTAAGATCTTTTGGATTAAAATACAGGTGCTATTAACATAAAGTTTGTCAAAATTTTAGTTTCTCTGTAGGTTTATCAGTTTCTGCTAAAAATATATAATGATTAAGTAAGTTATAAGTTTAAGAGGTTAAGACGACTATTTCATTAGAGTCAAGTATTTTATAGGTAATATACATAATATCTTATGAAACGTCGGGTATATTGTCTTTGATTTATACAAATAAACTATTTATATTTAAGACTTTGTCTGGAGTCCACAACTGTTTTGGAAAGCGTCGAGTTGTCAATACATAAATTTTATTTAAAGGAACTTTACATAAGTCTATGTTTGTATACATTAATGGTTATCAAAAAGCAGATGCTAAGCTTACATACCTCTTCTATAGCATGGATCATGGAAGTCGATCCTTTCTTTGGTGTTTTGTTTAAAATACCCTTATTAAATATATGGCGTTTTATTGAATCGCCGAAACTTCTCGACCCGGCAACCTTTCCCGTTCTTTGTATTTGTATTGGGGTACCTAAAATTTATTGCAGTGCAATTTTGTATCGTTTTAACAAAAAGGGGAGCTACAAAATCCTTGGTTTTTGGCCTTAGATTTCTATTTCCTCTGATTTGCTCACGATATATTCTTTTGCCGTACAAGCAAATGTTAATTAGGCATCATTGATATACAAAAAACCCAAGATGCACAGTCTCGAATAAAAGTTACGCTCGAAAGTGTCCCGAAACACTATTTCTCTCCATTTCTATAACAGTATGTCTATAACAGTATATGTTACAAGCATATATTATTGCAAAATCAACCTTACGCGAATTGCTTAAAGTTGTTATTACAACGCAGTGTATACGTACTTAAAGCAATAAAATTTTACGACCGACCGTGGTCGGTAGGACAAGGTATTGAGTGGAGTCGAACATGACTTTTTATTTACAACTATTTAACATAATTTTAAATTTATCCGACTTTTCGGGTGCTTTACAGCGTGCGTGGTCACGGTGACTAAAGAGAAAAGGTGTTGGATGTTAAATAGTTGGAAATTTATAATAATACATAACTTTAATCCGGTTAAAAAGTTTTTACTTTAAATTAAAAAAAAATGTGAAATTGGCTACCTCCTGACCTACATTTTATATAGCGTAAATATATTTGTCAAAAACTACACACAAAAAAGTTCAAAAGTACATAAATTTATTTATAAAAAAAAACAAATAAATAAAATCGACTCCACTTATTAGACGCGAGACTATTTGAAATTAGCGCACAATTTAGAATGTTGCACTCATTTTTTGAGGACGTTTTTTAGACGTTGATTGTGCATCTTGGGTTTTTTATATATCAATGTTAGGCATACAGAAATGTTAATATATGGCAAAAATTAACATGAAAAATCAATGTAATTGCCCCCTTAAAGCACCTACTCTTTCATCTCCTATGATATTGTGTTTACGCTGTGATAAAATGAGACAGAGTATTTTAATTAAATCAATTAAAATGATTTATTTTTTTATAAATACGGAGCTTTTGTGCTATGTAATATTTTTTTAAAGAAAAAACTTTTTAACCGGATTAAAGTTATGTATTATTATAAATTTACAATTATTTAACATATGTGTAAAGGTTATGTCAATCAAAGACAATAATATTTTTTCAATTGAATTTGATAAAGTTCTATATCGAAATTTCCTATTCGAAAGCAAACTAGATATTGAAATCCAATTAAAAAATATTTAATATAAATTCATACCATATCCATTCTGTCTATTGAAGTGTTTGACAAGCCGTCGTTTATGCTGTGAGTCGGGCAACGCCTGAATATGGGCGTAAAGCTGCGCAAGCGCAGTATCGGTTGGGTTCGTTTCGTTCTCGACTTGTGTGCGGTGACGGTCCACAAATGTGTACACCGTGCTTGCTGCTGTCCTAAAAAGTAATTTCAAAAATGAAATATATTAAACACTCAATCACATAACTGTATCGTAGTAATTTCTTTTCCTCATAATGAACTGATCAGATTTCTGTGCCTTACCCCATAGATTTTTTGGGTCTAATGTCGGATCTATCGTTATCTTTTCATACACAAACCATCAATTATTAGTGTTGATTGCGAGAAAAAAAAATTACTCATCAAATTGATAACCTAATCCTTCTTTTTTTTTTAAGTCGGTCAAAACCCTACTTAAATTGCACGACTATTACACATAACAAGTTCAGTATGTCCACGTTTGAAATAGTAATTTAAAATATCGAGTTTTGCAAATCTGTTCCATACCTATCAGTAATGCTTTCATCTAAATCGACATCAGGCGACATGATCCGTTTTCTCTCTCGTAGAGCAAAGTACGCCGCTGAATCAGTAGCGAGCTGCGCGGGCGCTTCAAAAAGCCTACACGAGTGTCGTATCATGTAGCTTATGACCGGCGACATAGCTATTGAATCTGCATGAAAGTTCTCCGGTGACAGCTGAAATAAATTTCAAATATGTATCTATATATAAAACCGGACTAGGGGGACGCAAGACGAAACGTGGCGTTCATTTGTGATTCGTCAAACGGACGTAATATACGCATCATATGGCGTGACGTGTTGGACTAGCGATACGGTTGACCAATTACAATCGAACGTACGTCTTTTGTTTTAAATTCATCATCAGTGTTAAGGCCCAAGCAATTGAATTTACTTAAATGTGTGTTACTTGAAATTACTTAAGTGTAATTTTCTGCTTAGTGGTTAATTTGTAAGGATTAGGATAAGGCAAAATAACTGTATTTCTTATTCAGAAATTTTATTTTGACATTATTTTATTATTCAATATTATTTCAGGGTGGTAAGAATTTAGTTTTAACATTACATTGTACTATTTTTTTAAAGAACGAGGCAAACGGGCAACATGCTCGCCGCCCCCGCTCATGGACACCATGATAATGAAAATAAATGTCTAATCCTAAGTGTAACAACAAATTCTAAATTATAATTGAAGCTGGCCAGCATTTAATTATATTTGAGCCATTTTTTAAGGATGGTTAAGAATATCAATGTACTAAGGTAGTAAATGAACTTGATTTTTACCTTTCTCGGACATAAGAGGTGTGGTGTAAACATTGTTGCCAGTGTATCTGGTGACATTCTGTTACTTGCTTCATTATCAGCAACAAGACGCAACAACCTTAACAGTCTTTCAAGAAAACTTCTATGTGATGGTGTAAGCAGTAACAATAAAAGCTGTAGAGCTATCAATAATTTACCCTCTGATGATTCTGCATTTGGTGGATATTGTGCTGGAATTTAAAACACTGGATGAATCCTCTATATAACAAGTACAACTTGCTATTCCTATCGGTACATGTGAAGACTTAATAACCCCTGGATGAACAAACAATTTTTTTTACTATTACTGCTGTTTATGGTCTGACCATGTAATAAATTTATGTTTAAACCAGTTTTAATTTAACCAGAAGTTTTAATTAAGTATAGTCACATTAACCAAAAAACACTATATTATTTTTTCAATATTACACCTTTTGTTAATTGAAATATCTTTATTTTAAGAAAAAAAACTGTAAACTAACCTGCCAATGTACAATATGTTTGATAATACTGATCCATAAGCAGTGGTTGAGGTAAATCTGCTAGAAATCCTTTTAGTACTGAAGCACAATCATGAACAGAGAATTTACTATCATCAAGGCCCAAGTTTGATCCTGTATGCAGTAACTGCCTCAATTCCTGTTGACGACTCAATGAGCCTGTTCTACGAAATATTCCTTCTTGGGTAACATCTGAAATGTAACAATATGATTGTTGTGTAGAATTGAAGCACAGTGGATTTTTTTATTACAACCTGCTAGAAAATGGCAACCATTTAGCTATAGCATAATTAAATGTAAGTGTTTCAAGCATACTTAATACAAATTTCATATGGCTATAGCGACTTTGGATGTATCACCGAGTTCAGGTATAGAGACTATTTTAAATAAACCTGAAGGCACAAATAACTTACTTATATTTTGTTTAGAATCAAATAGATGGTCACCTTTTGTTTCAAATCAAAAATATGAACAACTTACTTTCAGGCTTTGAGAGGAAGGCAATAAGTTCATTCAGTCTGGAAATCCCTTCTTCAGTGATAGAATTAGCTTCAACATTATTTTTGGTATTGTTTGCATTGTGATTAGGTGTTGTTCCTGGATTTTTTGTTTTTTTGTGAAAATTCCATCGGAATTGTTTTGGTTTATCAGTTGAACAATCAACACTGTAAAGGTGATAATTATAGTATAATTTTTTAAGGAAAGAGATTTTATGTAAGCAGGGTGTACTTGATACTACATAGAATAATTAGGTATTCATTTAGCTTTTACCAACGTTTTGGAGATTTTTTATGTGCAGTTAAGAATATGTTATGTATATATAAATATATATGGTTTTTTTTCTATTTATATAACTCAATCTATAAATATTAAAGAAACTTAATAAAAAGTAAACATACTCATCTGTGTTTATATCCACAACAAAAGATAAATGCATCCGCACTAAAGTAAAAAACTGTTCTAAATTTTCTTGTCTGAGTCTTTCGATGAGTTTAATATCGGGGCAACTCATTATGTATTTTATGTATCACGGTATCAATAATATATGGTAATGAATCAAACACTTTGCAACAAATTATCACATGTTAACAATAGCAGTAGTCTTTAATTATCATAACACTAGTATAAGTCCACGACGTTACACTGTTGGATTTTTTCTAAAGATTATTAACAGTGATTTTACAGTCATAATCATGCATTAAAAAACTAAATACAAAATAATCTGCAAACTAGAAGTATTTTCATAAACGCTATTTAAAAAAATGACAACTGTCAATTTTACAACGGTCGGTCACTTTTTTTTATATAAGCAAGAGTTCGGTGTTGCCAAAAGGATAAATTATACATAAAACTTATGTAGATAACTTAAGAATTTTCTCACCAGTCTGTGGCACTTAAACTTCACTGTGTAATAAAAAACTAAAATACAAACCAATAACCATACCGCCCAATGAATAATTGATGTATTATAGTAATTATTAAATTACTAAAACATGATATGTTCCTAAAACTAATTTATAACTTATTTATATTTATAAACTATCTCTAATATTACCAATGATTAATTTTATGCATCAAATTAATACAAATCTTCATTATCATTTGTATAATTGATTCATAATTTAATTTTTAATGACCTATTTTCTAATTTATACAGCAAGGGAAGTTTGAAAGAAATATAAAACAATAATAATAGAAAAGTTTTTGCTTAAACAGTAATCAATAACAAGATAATAGAATCAGATTTTTTTTCTCAGAACATGTCATCATGTCCTAAGTCTGCTAATAAATTAAGTCCTCGTTCCTTTAAAGCCTTTGATAGAATTTTTTGTTGCTCAACTTTGGCATCTTGTTCCCGTCTTTGGGCATCTAATATATCATCAACAGACACCTCCGTTAATGGTAGATTTTCCTCTTTATCCTTGTCCTGTAATGTGAACATAAGTTTACCGTACAATATTTTTACACCCAATATGTAACATAAAGTATGAAATTTAACATCCATTTTATAAATACTGTTGAAATATTGTAAACAAGACTGTTCAAATTTAATTAAAGATTATCAATATGAATTACAGTATACATATATTGCTCCACTTACTATTTCTCCCAATAAAACTACGTTTTCACCTCTCACTATAAAAATTCCTCTAGGTATATCTCCATATTCCTTTCCAACATGAATTCTCTCAATAGTTTTGTGGAGTACTAAATTGGCAAATTGGTCTACACATCGCAGATATCCAATTAATGTCCTCCCATCTCGCAGCAAAACCATCAGTTTTTCTTAATGAAAAATAACAATTAGTTAATGTATGGTCCAAAGTATACTATACCAGTTATTACCAAAACAAGAAACATACTGTCCAGTTCGTCTAGCAGATGAGCTGTACCTTCTAGAGGATTTAAATTATTACTAGCCATTTTTATCCTCGACAACTCTTTCGACTTCTTAAGACTAATATTAATTTAAAAGAAGAAAATGTTTATGTTTTAAACTTTGTAGAAAAATAAAATATATTGTTAATATTTTTAACTCATCTATGATTCTGTAAATGTTTGGTAATTTGGTTTAATATTCATAGATAAAGTCTAAAGATAATAGATATATTATTAGTAGTATGCTGTATGACAATTGACAATTCAACACATTGGGGATAAAAATGAGTATTTAAACATTTTTTACAACTAACCACACCAACTGGGTAAACCACAGAGCAAAGAAGCAGAAGAAAAACTTATATCATTAAAATTTAATATTAATTAATAACAAACAGCATTACCAACGTATCAAATGTTCCCAAATAATTATTCCAGTCCAAGGAAACATTGATGAAAAATTTCATACTTTTATGAATTGAATTAAAATTTTATCATCGATTGAGCGTGTAATATAAATCGAAACAAAGTATTTTGTATTTATAATAAATTATTATTTCTTCTAGATTTTTTCATTCAAATCACGCTATTATAATATAATATATATAATATATACGTTGTGTATTATTTATAACCTATTATTAGTTATATGTCCACAGATTATATAATTGGATCCAATTGTTAATTGTCGTCTAGGTAGAAAAGTCAAATTTACGTCTTACTCTTAGACTAGAGAATACCTTTTATTTCTTTTTGTGGTGTTTTTGTGTATTTTTCACTGCAGTTCTAAATATTTACGTTTTTGTATGTCCAACTAATATATCTATATAGTTTTCTTCATATTTAATTAGTATCCATATAGAGTTTTTTATCTTTTATGAAAAACAAAATTTTGAAGAAAATTTATTCACTATGGAACAGGACGATGAGATAAAGTCGGGATGTTTATTGTTTCCGTTTGCCGGAGGAAATATGTTTAGTAAATTTCCTAAAAAGGTATTGTGATAATTTATTGTGTATGTTTAATATAATTTTTGCATAAATAATATGGAGCGCGCCTTTATGATACATGCTTTCTAATGACTCAGAGTTCCAGGCAGGTTGTGAGTAGCAAAACTTATTAATGCTGAGCCTGCCCAACCACACTTTTGTAAAATTATCAAGTTTATGTGTAGTTTAACCTGGATAGATATATTATATGTATCTTATTTAGTAAAATTTAATACATAATGTACTTCTACATAATTAAAGTGAATTTTCATAAAGATAAATAAATCTGCTTAGGTTTATTACGTGTTTGTTCCATCAGAATTAATGCCATAGTATGACTACCTATTATTTTTTTTAGAAAAACTGGCAACAAAAATACTGCGTCTTGTTAAATGCAAGTAAACAAGGTATAGAACGGTTGGAAATTTATGACAACAAAGATGACGTGACAACAGGTGCTATTCCGAAAATAATAACCTTAGAAAACTGCATCAAAATAACACATTCTAGTCCAAACACTATAACTATTTTGACTAAGTCTCTCACTCAACAAATATGTGCTCAGTCAGAAGCAGAAACATTAGAATGGGTAACGGCACTTCAATCCGTTGCTTTTAGAGGAGTTTCATCTAGTCCTATCAGTTGTGATGAAGATAATGACCTCTACTGTTCATCAGGGGAAGGTGTGTTTTCTGTTAAAATGTGTCCTTCAGAAGCTTCAACGAGATGTAGCTTTGAGTCTATTAGGTACCTGCTTCTTCTTACAGCAACTGCTATAGAATTGAGAGATGTAAATGACAATAAGTTATATGCTACTTGGCCATATAGATATATAAGACGTTATGGATATAGACAGGGTAAGTTTACATTTGAAGCTGGTAGAAAATGTGATACTGGTGAAGGAATTTTCCATTTAGAGCATCCAAATCAGTCAGAAATATTTAAATGTTTATCTTTAAAAATGAAAACTATGAAACAAATGATAGGAAACGATAACTTACACAGTCCAGAACATTCAGAGTTTAATATTCAACCGAGTCTTAACCTGTTTCCGGGTTCTAGAAGTCCATTGGTGGCTGCTCGACCAGATGATTTAAATTTAAGTTCTCTTTCATTCAAAACTCCATCAATATCAAGTCAACAAACTATTAGTACTGATAGAGATCAAGCTCCCCTCTTAATGCCAAAACCAGCACTAAAACCAAAACCACAAAAACCACCAAGAAAAATAGTAAATATACCAAAAATAAGAGATACTACAAGTTCTACCGATGAAAGCGTAGACTTTGGTAGATATAAAAAACTTGATAATTATGAACCAATTGAACAAATTAAGAAAGAGAGTCCTCCATTAGTGCCATATGATAAAGTGGAAGTGCGAAGTGAAGCTTGGAAAACATTAGGTATAGATGATCCAGATCACACGGAATTTACTCCTAATTTAGGAGATAGTCCTAATTGTTTGAAATTAATATCAAGATCTCAGGATAATTTGAATACCTCAGGACCAGAGACATCACGAATTATTTTATTGCCCAGTCCTGTCGTTGATCCTGAGGATGAAAATTATGATAGATTACAATATTTTGGATCAACAAGCAAATTAAATAAATCCTCAAGATACAAGAAAATTGAAGCAAGGCCTACAACATTGGCTCTTAATGATTCCAAGAGCAAAGACACTTGGAATGATTATGATGAAGTGGAAAATGTTATGCAGACTGCAAGGATGGCAGATGATTCTCATTTGGGCTATGGCATGATTAGAAAACCTAACACTCCTGGTCCCCAAGTACCCACTGCAGCACAGGCTCAAATACTTCAAAACCAAATAGGTTTGGAAGATATTACACATAGTAATTGTAATGGTACTGATTATGCTATAGTCAGCCGTCCTAAAAGAGTTTAAGGAGAAGAGATTAAAACTATGAAGACTGAATGAAACAATGAATTTTACTGCTAAAGTAATATTAACTTCAGTTTTACACTATAATATAATTATTACATAAAAATACAATGTAAGTTTTACCATTCCATTACAAATATTCAAACCTTTAAAAGGAATCTAAGCTACTATTATTATATATGTATTAATATACATATGTAATAATAATAAATCATGCATATATAAAAGTTTAATAATTATGTGTAAAAGATGAGACTGTTCAACATTCCTTTATTGTAAAAGATTAGTTAAAAACTAAAATCCATACATCTACTTATTGAAATTGTGATTTTAAAGTGCCTTTTAATTATTATAGTGTTAAATATTTTTAAGTGCATCTCGGACTTAATGTAACTCTTACAATGTTGTTGTTGTAGGTGTACTTATAATATGCAAAAGCCTTATTGTATTTAATTTGTAATTAACAAAGATTTTTGTAGTTTAGGCTTTTATGAAGTATTATTTTATTTTAAGATATTAGAATCTGAAACTGCCTTCAGGATCCTACAAATGTATATTTTTTTATAATTACCATATTGTGCCAATATATACAATAAGCACACAATAGGTGCTAAAAATTTAAGCACAATTTAATTTTTTGTAAGATTTGCCATATTTTATAACATGTTTATATCAACATGTAGTAAAAATTACTTAATCTTTAATAAATACATAAAACAATCTTACATGTCTTGTTAATACTTGCTTTGATTAAAGATCATTATTTTTTATAATATTGTAAGAATTTAAAGTTCATGCCAGGATATTATCACATTTTAATTAAAATAATATATTAATTTTACTACAACAGAATGTAATGATTATGCTATAAGATCAGGTTTCTCTTTTTGAATAATTTCTTTAGCAATAAATTCTAAGTCATCAGACATAATTTTTTGTACTGTTTCACCCTTTTCTGCCATAATGTCTTCAATATTTTTCTTTCCATTCATGTCTGTGAACCAATTCAGATTATCTGCAATTAGGTGTCTGTTTACACAACCATCACAATTAACTATGACAACTCCTTTGTAATATGCAAGTTTTGTAATAAATTTGGCATTTCTTGTGTTGCATTTCTTACATGTGTACATAAGTTGAAATTTTCCTTCAAATTTCTTTGGTTCAACGGTCAGAGGAACTGTACTTAATTTAATAGTACTTGAACTAAACTGTCTTGATGATTCAGTTCGTGGAGTAGAAGATGAAACCGGCACTGGAAATGATATTCTTCTTCCCAGAAACGAATTTCCATGGCTTGGAAATAAGACAAAACTATTGAGCAATCGCGGAGACTGATATTTCACAACGAAATCTATTAGGGTCTTATGCGACATATTTCAATTATCGAACTTTTTTATTAGTAATAAGACTTGGGTTAAATCTTTTAAGGAATACTTCAATTATTATATAAACAGTCAAAAAGATTTTAATATATAAATATTCCGTCAGACTATCTGAAATTATTGCGTTGAGTGATGAGGGCCGAAATATAACACATTTTTCAATGTCTAAAGTTGTCAAATATGTATTGACATTGACGGTGTCGTTTTATCGCCATTCAACTTTACCAAAAATATAGGAACGACACACTTCATGCAGTGATGCCAACTTGGGGGGTATTTTTAGGCGTCGGGGCGCGACGACCACATCCAGCCTGAAGTAATGCAATAGTTTCACCTTATTGTACTCGCATTTCGTACGGTGAGTTATTTTCCCAGAGACCATCTCTAATCTACCTCCCTAAGAAATATGAAAGTGCCGAATAAACAGAAACTACCCCAGGGGGTAATGCACGTGCTCGCGGTGGAGAATCCCCCGGGACGTTCCGTTCCCAATAACTCAAAAATATATGGAGTTATAAATCGATCTCGGGGAAGACGGAGCAAATTATCCACGGTGCCCTCTTCCACTCTTGCCTTGGACTTTACAAATGTTAAGGTTAATTCCATCATCCACGCTGTCCACTACCATTTGGAGTCTGTGAATCCGGCCTAGCTCATCAGCTCTGGAGAAGATATCTGATCTTCTCCGGCTGATACTTACGACCACTCCTACCCAGTGTACAAATTGGAACATTCCTTTGTCCCATGTGTGTGTTTGCGTGTATAATGCTTGATTTTATGCAAATGTTTAGTTAAAGTTTTTACGGAACGTCGCGAAGATGTGCATCGTTTTCGTCGAAGAAAAGGGAGAGACCGATTGAGAGAGTGTAGAAGGGTGAATTACTTACCTTACATAAATTCTATTTTCAAAATTAAAATTTTCTAAAGAGAATTTATGAAATATTAGTATTTTATATTTTATGTAAAATAATTTATTGAATCTCAAATGACGAATTGTAAATTAAAATGCCACATGTTTTTACTATCGAAGAAATATATCAAAAAAAAATATTATTTGTAATCATTTTCGACACTTAATATTTTATTAAATTCCTTACATATTTTCCTTTTTCCCTGGCTCTAAGTCTCGGAAATCTAAAGTTTTAACTTTTGTATAAATAGTTTGCCAAAGAAGTTTCATTTTCGACATGTGCACTTTGTACGCACGCACTTTTTTAACAATTTTTCTTGATTCAAAACTTTTTAATTTGATCCTTAATATCTTATAAAGGTGATAAAATAACGGTAAATTCAAATAAAGTTAGTAAACTGATTCATTGACTCAAAACATGATTGAAAAATTAATTATGTAGTGACATGATCACATACATGGTCACCAAACAACCATACCTACTCTAAGGACAAAGGGCCTCGTAAAGACCTGCAAGCCGCCCGGAGCCTCGCAATGGCTAAGAACGCCTCTGTGCACACCTGTGTGTAAGGATGTAAGGTAACGCTGAGCGACCATGACGAACACAAACAGCCACACTGACTATCGTTAATCAGCTGGTGGCCTTCCAGCTATCTGCTGGTCGTTAATAATGTTTTCCATTATTTTGGAGAACAAGGAGGTTATAGCTACCGGGCGGTTGTTGGACAGATCAGAGAGATCGCCTTCTTTAGAGATCAGATGTATTGAAGCGGACTTCCAGCACTTCGGATAATGCCGAGTGAGTACAGGTACCGGAAAAGGCGCGTTAGGACCAGAGCCAACTCAGAAGCACAAGTACGCAGCACTATTGTGGGATGCATCAGGCCCGTCATCTTATGAATGTCTAAGGAGGATAAAGCTTTGCGAATAGAACGCAATTTTCGGCAAATTTGGCATTATGCAAGTTCGCCGCAAAAAAAAAAAAAAAACATGGCGATTAAAAAGAGTGGCGGAGAGTTTATTGCCAGTTCTTCTCTTCCGTTCTACGCCCTTGATTTGAGAACTGGCAGTAAATGTAAAATTAGAAGCATTAATATTTATTTCTTTAATGACGAATCACAAGTGTACATTGTGTTACCTACGTGAATAAATGATTTTTGAATTTGAATTTGCCCAAGCGATTTCCTGTTTGAAGGATCTAGAGGCTGCGTTATATGATTTTTTACGTTCCCCGATAGTTAGATCACATGATGTCGCCATTTCTGGCCAGGCTTGTTTGCGACACACGGCCACCTTACAAAAACGTTTAAAACAAAGCTGAGATTTGCCACCGATCGGTACCGCAGATAATCGAATAAAAATTTTCATACCCTGCAGGACTATCTCGGTGACATAATCAGCGACGGCATCTGAAGTACCGTACTGCGGACCATTCTATGATGCAATGAACCCAATAGCGAATCAACAGAGACTTCGTAGTTCCCCGATACGAAGTCAGCAGAAGATCCAACAAAGAAGGTCTATGACTATCTGGTATTTGCGTAACCACAGGGAACATTTGTGTCAAGTCGTATGCTAAAGCAAAGTCGTGAAAGAATCTTCCCGCGTGATCGGTAGTTTCAGAGCCGAGCCAATTGGCATGGTGGGCGTTAAAATCGCTAATTATGACGATTTCTGCGGTCAGAACCCTTTCGACCAGGGAATCTGTATTTGTTTCTATCTAAGTATGATCATCATAGTCTACGCAGAACCATAGGTTACATAGGTTCGTTCCTTCAAGCATCCCGAGTTGACGAGAAGAGACATATTGACGGGCGAGCTAAAAATATTACTACTAATAAGTAATCTGTGGCTCAGAGCCTCAGCCTATGTATATTTGCTTTCTAAGTTCTAAATAATCTAATCAAAATATTAAATAACCTCTAAAGTCTAATCACAAATGTAAAAAAGTGTTGCAAAATTGTAATTAAAAAAAATTTAAAAGTATCAAATTGGAATATGTTTAAATATAAAAACAGTATACATAAGTGACGATTGAAAAAGTAACACATTAATTAAGAATTGGTATAACATTATTCCCGAGGAAATTTTAATGCAAAATATTAATACAAATCTCTAACTATGGAGCCAATTTGGTTTAAGGAAGGTTTAGCCGATGAAATTATTAAAAACGACGACATAATAAATGAAATGCAAAGTATTGTCACAGGTATTGAAAGTTTTAATCGTTTAACTCTTCACTCAGAACATAACATTGAAATTAGATTGCTAATAATTTAATGTTTACCACAAAATTGTTAAATTTCGTTTTTAAATTCTCAAGTTATAAATGTTATCATTCACTGTTTTTAGATATTGTATCTGGTCACATTGATATCACCAGAATTGTTGAGAACATGGCTAGAGTGCTGACTCATAAAGATTCTGAAAACAGAGAAAAGGGAATGCGATTTTTCACAAATTTGCTTAAAAAAATTCCTCAAGACTTTTTAACAGTAACCCAAATAAATTTCATATCAAAGTTTTACATAGATCGTCTAAAAGATAATCACAGAGTAATACCAGCAGTTTTAGATGGTTATTTGACAATAGTTGGTATGAAACATTTTAACATAAGTCTATGTGGTGAATACTTCTCAGTCTTGTTTAGAGAGATTGCCTGCCAGTCACAGCTAAGACAAGACAGACTTAATATTTACCTGACTATGCAAATCGCCATGGATAAAGATATGGAGTGTAAGTATAATATGTCAATAGTTAAAAATATAATTAAAAGATTTATTCATTATAAATTTTATTTATAAAAATATATTAATACTATAGTTTTAATCTAATTCTATAAAGACTTTTAATATGCAGTATAGTATGAAACAAGCCACAATTTTTTTCAAAACAGCTTCTTAAATTTCAGATATGAAAAGCTTGGGGCCTGACTTTGTTTTTGGTTTAATATCATCCATGGACGGAGAAAGAGATCCAAGAAATTTATTATTTCTCTTTAATTTTCTACCAAAGTTCCTAGCGAACATTCCTCTTGGACATTTAGTTGATGAAATGTTTGAAGTGATATCATGTTATTATCCAATTGATTTCCATCCGTCTCCTGATGACCCAGCTGCTGTCTCTCGAGACGATTTGGCCTTAGCACTTTGCCCTTGTCTATGTGGAGTTCAGGAATTTGGAGAACAGTGTCTTGTACTGTTAATAGAAAAGTTAGATTCCAGTTTAAGAGTAGCAAAGTTGGACTCATTGAGATTACTGGTAGGAACCAATTATCAGTTTAATTTTCTGAATAGATTCTTTCTCAAATCTGAATAAAGATTCTATATTATGGTTACTTTATAAATAATAATTAATAACATAATTATTCTCAATTTCAGGCAGAGAGCTGTAAAAAATTTAAACCAGAAACCTATATACCATTTCTAAAAGCACTTTGGTCATCACTATATAGAGAAATTTCTCATAAGGCTGATGAAGAGCTTAAATTGGCTGCCCATGAAGCTTTATCAGCACTTATTGCTAACATGGCAGCTTCTTATAACACAGATCAATCATTCGAGAATTTTGTTAAAGGTATCATTATATCAATGCAAACATCTCTTGCTGAATCGACAACTGTGGCTCAATTTGTAGAAACATCACGAGTTCTGCTCTCCACAGCTAACAGTTCAAAGGAATCATGTTTTATTGTAACAAAAACAATGATTCCAGCAATTATATCATATTATGAGTTTAAAACATCAGCAAAATTGCAAGTAGCAAGTTTAGAATTCCTAGGAGACCTATATGATCTTGCAAAATGTTGGGATGTCGTAGGCGATATTGATAAACAAGCAAATGAAATAATACCGCTTTGCCTAACTGCTGTAAGTGAGCCAACAAAAGAACATCAAATGGCAGGTTTTAAAGCTCTTATCAGAACCATAGATGTTTTGAAACCAGATTTAGTGTTGCCCTTTGTAGAAATATTAATTCATATTGTTCAACATTCAGATGACCATGATATCCTTCTTGTTAGTGTGGAAACAACCAATGCAATTGCAAGAAAATATCCAGAGCTTATCATGGATTTGGTTGTAAAAGGAAAATGTAATATCGAGGAAATGGTGGATAATAAAAACATCTTACAAAAACGCCTTAATTTGCTTTCTAATCTGGCAAGTATAGATGATTTTACGAGAGTAATTGTTGAGGAGATGTTGAAAATAATTACTGTAGATGATAAAAATGCATACAATGTTGTTAAAGCATTGAATGGATCAATTTCTAACACAAGTTTATATACAGAAGAAAAGGTTACTCAAATTGAAAGTGATCATGGATTGATAGATTCCATACTTACTTGGTTATTGAAGGAAATCAAATCAGGGTCAAAAGAATCTCTAGTGCATGGATATACATTAATATCAAATACAATGTGCAGCTTGCCAAGTCAGAAGCAAAAGGCTGTGTTGGAGCGCCATAGTTCAAAAATCATGGAAAAATGCCAAAATGAAACTGTTTATTATCCACTATTGGAGTGCTTGTACCGATCATTACACCAAAATGTGTATGATTCAAGTTATCTGCATATATTGAATTTATCATTAAAAATCGCTATTAATAATGATAATGAATTTATTAAGACTAGAGCTTGTTGCTTAGTAGCCCATTTTTTGAATAAAGCTGAATTTGGTCAAACATTTGAATTGTTATATGAATCTTTGAAGAGTTATCTGTCATCGTGCAGTAAAGATGAAAATATTTGTTTGTCGTTGATACAATTATTTGGATGGATAGCAAAGGCTTTAATATTGAGAGGAAGCGATTTGTTTATGTTTTGGCTTCAAAAGGTTTGTAATTTTTCATTTACAATGCAATATACATACACATTAGTGTGTAAATAAACTCGCACAGGTTAATTAAAGTTATTAGTTAGTTAAAAGTTAATTAAATTAATTTAATATCTTAACTTAGTTCTCTGTGTTCGTTTTATTGATGATTCTTAAAACAGTGTTCACAAAAATACCTGAAATCCTTGGTTTTACCTTATCAGATATAAAAGCGCCATCTGTTTATCGTGTTAACTTTACTGGCCTTATTATAAACTATAGACGAAAACACTACTGCGTTCGTTACCATGGTTACGACATATATAAGGCCGACATATATAAACTTATTACATGACCAAGATTACAAGTCCTTCAGTTTGATAATAATATGAAATAATGCCTTTAAAGTTCCCAACAGTGCCATCTATTTACAGATACTAATAACACTATCAAATCCCGAGTGCTGCCAGCAAGGAGCCGAAGCCATTCGCCTTATTGTCAGTGATCAACCAGACTGTCTAAACGCTAGACACCATTGTCGGACAAGTTTACTTTACAGACAGAGAATATTCCAATCTTTCGCTAATTTATCAGAGAAATTTGATCCAATCAGCGAAACTAAGGAGACATATCTGCTGTCTTGGGCTTATGTATTGGAGAAGGCTCCTAAGAGTGTCCTAAATAATGAAGTTGGCAAAGTATGTATTTTTATTAGTCTTTTCTTACATGAAAATTGTCTTTTTGATACGATAATTTATAAGGAAACGTCTGCTAGCCAAAAAGAAAACAAAAACGCCATGAATTCCGGCTATATTAAATAAAAATAATTGAATGTTCTATAGTACTATATATTGTCTTTGCAATCGAATTATTAAAATATAAGTATATTCCTTTAAAACCAATAATACATTCCTTTAAAAAAACAAATTATGATATACCAAATAGCATACTATACCATTGAATAGTGCTTAGGTAAGATGGCATATTATATGTTTTTAGAACTTATAAATATAAATAAATATGCTTCATAAATTTGTGGCCGTATACGATATAAAAGGATATGTATTTTCTTAATAAGCGAGTTAAAACTTCTAGTAGTTGTACTGTACGGTTCAAGGTCTCTATATATCTCTATATAACTGCCAAATATTCATAAAATACTGATCATAAAAATTGTTACATTAATTACCGATAGAGGGCGTTTTTATCATTTTGTTAACACTTTGATGAAAATCGATACATGATAGTGAATAATTTGGGCCGCGAATTAGCTGTTGGCATTTTAAAAAAGTGAACTAAACGTACGATCTTTATTTACAAAGAAATACTAATTACCATGGTAATAAACAGTACTAATGGAGTTCACGATTTATAAAGAAAAAATATGCATTTGGATTAAATAATATATTGATATTAATTTTCTCTAATTTTTTTTTCAGATTTTGCCATTAGTTGTGGATAGCTTAGACTCTGATAACAAAGACCTACTTGTGGTGATGATCGATGTTCTAATATACTTTGTACAAGCGAAAAACATTCTTGTGGCACAAAGTTTTCAAACTATTTTGCCACGATTGGTAAAATTATCCGAGTATGTGAAGTCTATGGTAAGAATTATATTTATAGCTATTATATTATAGCCTTTTACGTTATTTATATATTAACTCGATACATAACATAATAAACTGACCAAAACCTTATATTGCATGTATCTTTTCATAACGGACATTGTAACAGAATTCTGTCAGTGTGGAACTGAATATCTCGGAATTTACCGTAATAATTATATTCTATATTATCTTCCAATGACGTGTCGAAGTACTTATCATTAGAGATGATTTTTATTAAAGAACTAGCTGACCTGGCTAACTTCGTTCCGCCCTACAACCTTATAATATCGTTGTTACTTTAATTTAACTTATTTTAGGATTTCATTAATGTTAAGTATTACATTAATACAATTTTTTTGCAAATACAGAAATGTTTTATTGCTTGCCATTGCGAAAGAAGAATGGCAGTTTTACACATCTTCTCTCTAGCGTCAATATGGCGAAACTGCATGTTAAGCAGTATCGCCATATCTTCCTGATCCAACATCTTTTGATCAGGATCAAAGCATGGTTATGCATCTCCTCATTCACCTCAAGATCGGAATTTCTTGAATTGACACGAATTCGACGTAAAATGATGCGTAGTTTTGTCAACAGATGGCACCATATGGTTTTTGCATTCGTAAAATTAATTAATTAATTTATTGTTATTCGATAACTTATCCGATATTTTATTGCTTATTCTGCTATTCGGGACGGAAACAAATCCAACAAATCAAAAACCATGGCAATCGGTCCAGCCGTTCTCGAGTTATAAGAGTTGTAACAAACACGACTTTCTTTTATATATATAAGATTGTATCAGTAACAAAGTTAATTTTTTCCTTGAGATTTTTTTCGAACTCTGTACATTTTGCCAGTTGCTGCGTATACACTTTCTAATTACTAATTCACTAACTAATTACTATTTACAGGATGTACGAATAAAGAGCCTTCAATGCCTCCATGAAATAGCGAATTCGTACAAAACAACTCTATTGTTGCCTTATAAAACGGATTTGCTGTTTGATTTAGCGCCATCTCTTGACGACAAAAAACGTCTTGTTCGCAATATGGCAGTGCGTGCACGTACCAGGTGGTATCTAGTCGGGGCCCCCGGCGAAGAGAAAGATGAATAAAAAATAAAATTATGCGTTTGATTATTAGCATCTGTAACATAAAACGAAATTACAATTCTGATTAAATCAGAATCAACCTCCTTTTATATTGCTATATTTATCTATTTGCTGTTGTTTTTTTTTTAATTAAAATTTAACTGTTTCTATATATTTGTTTCTTTTATCAATGTGAGTGATTGAACGACTGAATTGAATTTGGGATTAAAATCTAATAAATAAGAGCCTGTGATATGTAGAGTACTTAATATTGTTCAACCAAAATGTGTCGAGCTTAATAATCGGTTACAGAATATCAGCAAAAAGTAAAACAGATGAGAAACGTGAAACTGAAGTGCCACAGAGTATGAAATATTAGCAAGTTTCTAACTCATTGTTTCTTTTTTCGCGTCACTTCGGCGTCTTGCTGCTTTATGCTCTGTGTGCTCTGGCAACGCAAAACTGCACCACTAATTATATTGTTATGGAAAGCTGACGCCCAGTTATTTTCCAAAATGCGTTTATGACTCCTAATTATTTTAGTACTTCTAGGATTAGACGTCACAATCCGAGGCCACTAACAATTTATTTGAATTTGCATAATCTCTTATCGCGTTTCAACGTTTGCCCCTCTTTAAATGGTAATGAAGGGTTTCAGGGTTTTATTCTCCGCATTTGAGTCTATATCTAGGACTACGTATAAATCGAAAGAAAATAACAGGTAGAGGGTGTTATGCCGAGGTTAATGACTTAATCATTCAATGGAAATAGGGAATGACCTTGAAGATTAATGTCTTATTAAAACTAAATCTGTCTTATTGCACTGTTAAGTTCTTGTTATCTCTTTCTGTCAAATTGTTTTTACGCTATAGTGAAAAGGTTAATGCTTTAGTTAAAACAGTGTAGCACCTAAGAGTGATCAAGTTTTTGTTTATGCCATTAAGAGTCGTCCTCAAATTATCCCTAAAACGAAAATCATAGATTCTTCATCATCTATTCTTTGACAGTACGTCACCGGACAACCTATGGTTGTTAATTTTTACATTGACCAAATACGGAGATTATCATCGCCGTTTCATATACCTAAAGGGCCTGATCGACGGACGAATAAGACCGCGGTTTTAAATACCGACGAACCTGGCTCGCGGCTCGTTGGTGCTGATCGATTAGCAAGCAAAACAGTCGCAAACATGTCTTGTTCCGAGTCTGAAGCCTTGTGTTATCTTGCCATAGGATATTACGCAGTTATGAAAAAAAAAGAAAACGCCCTAAAATTTGGGTTAAAAGTTGGATTGAAAAAAGGCAAGCTTTGTCACATACCCATTTAATTCAAGAATTGGCAGCAGAGCCACTTGATTACCAAAATTATCTGAGAATGTCTGAGGAATCGTACAAGGAGTTGTTATCTTTAGTCACACCTTTAATACAAAAACAAGACACTGTAATGCGAGAAGCTATTTCTCCACATGAACGTCTGACTGCTACAATCAGATACCTGGCAGAAGGGAAAAATCAAACCAGTTTGCAGTATCCTACGTTAATATCTAGGCAAACTTTGGGAAGAATTATTCCAGAGACATGCAGAGCTATTTACGGTGCATTGAAAAACGAATACATGAAGGTAAGTAAAATATTTATTTGAACTTAAAAATTTTCACAGTAGCTACTTCAGAACAATACAACAATATTTGAAAAAAAAAAAAACAAAGTTATGGTAAAAAATTTGAAACAAAATATGACAGCTCGTTTGAGTTTTCTAAGTCAAATTGTTGATTATCTGTAGCTGTCTGGACTTGAAACTGTGGTAGAGTTGTCGCACTGGGCGTATAGATGGAAGACCTAGTATTTACTGGAGCAGTTGCAGTCAAATAATTTACATTTCCATGTCCCACGTTAACTTCTGAATTTACAGAGAGCCGTTGCATTTGCCCATAAAAAATTACATCGTTGATTAGTTTCTCTGATAACATTTTCTGTTCTTTCGTCATTGTCCTTAATTTTATAGCAACGTTTTTCCCAAAAATATCAAACTCATCATCTTTCTGACTCAGACGTTGACTAATCAATCTAAACATATGATTTACATTGTCGTCTTTTCGTTTCCTTCTAAATGATGGAGGTTCAGGCGTTGTAGCTGGAGATGGAGTTTGAGATGACTGTCCAGGCAATGAATTAAGCGATGGCGGTGGACTGATTATCTGCAATAAAACAAATAATTAAAGTACCTCTTGTCTTGTTTCAGTTTCCTGGTAATATAGAAGAAATGAAAATGATAGCTAAACAATTTCAAAACAAGTGGCAGTTCCCCAATTGCCTTGGATCAGTAGATGGTAAACACGTCAAAATAGTTCCACCTCCTGGCGCTGGATCCCATTTCTTTAATTATAAAGGCTTTCATAGTATTGTTCTCATGGCAATTGTCGACGCAGATTACCAATTTATATATGTTGATGTCGGCATTAACGGCCGCGTTTCTGATGGAGGAGTTTTAAAAAAGACAGAATTTTATAAGCGTTTGAATGAAGGTGCTTTAAATGTACCACCACCGGAAAAACCAACACAGGACTCAGATCCTTTACCATTTGTGTACATTGGTGATGAAGCTTTCGCCTTAAGACCAGATTTCTTGAAGCCATATCCACAACGAGAATTGAATGATCATGATAAGAGAATCTATAACTATCGAGTGTGCAGAGCTCGGAGGATAGTAGAAAATGCGTTCGGTATTTTAGCCGCAAGATTTCAAATATTTCACAGTGCTATCAACTTCCAATCAGTCGAAGATATTAGTTTTGTGGTATTGGCTTGTTGCACTCTGCATAATTATTTATGCAAATCTAGAAGGGATTACATCACTCCAGGTGACAGTGACACAGAAAATCATATTACTGGTACAATTCAAGAAGGTCTAAGCCCGGGTGGTATTTTAGAGCCCATACATGTGACCCGTACTGGAAATTCAAGCAATAATGCAAAAAAAGTTAGGGAAGATTTTGTGAAATACTTCAATACTTCTGGGGTTGTACCATGGCAAGAAATAATGATAAATTCGTAATTATAATAGGTACTCACATCGTTCAGAGAATCTTGAGTTGATACTTGACTACGAGTCTCATCGTCGTCACCTCGAAGAGTTGACAGTGATGCTGTAGCTGTAAAATAATTGTCTGTATTACAGTCATATTTGTTTCATTAGTTGATGTTATTTGTTTATGTATACAGGGTGTAACCTTTAGATGTAGTCATATTTCATATTGCGATTTCGAAGTTGTTCCCATAGTAAAAATTGTTCGTATTTATGAGTAGAACAAGCCCTTAAAATATGACTACGCTTAACCGTTACACCCTGTATATTTATAAAATAAATAAAATTAAAAAATAAATTTATGTGTTAATAAAGAACTACATACTTACATACCACAATTATTGTTACCTACTTGTCAATAACCAATTTTTTATTTATTTATTTATAGTAAAATTGATAGGTACGCACCTATATTACCTATATACTTACTTTCGATCGGATCGTTGAGAAATTCTAGCTCCTTATAATACCACAACTTTGGCTGATACAAATCTTCAACTCCGGAGCCGGTTCTCATGCTCGCTTTAACCTTGTTTCGTTCTTTCCTGTGGGAAGCTCGTAGTGACTGAATTTTTTTCTTAATGTCGGTTATATCCGAGTTTGTTTCGTATTTTTTTGCAATATCCACGAGTTTATTATATGCTGCAAGCCTATTTTCTTTGTTTTTATACTCGCTTGATTTAGTTTGCCATAAACAGGGACAGTCTCGAAAGACATTTATAAATTGTATTATAAAATCGTGGCTGCAAGTACGTAGATCCATTATTGTGACACGGACTGAGCACGCACGCGAAGTTTGTAGTAGGTAGTTAGGTACACAGCTCTTCTGGCACACATCCGTCCTCTAGCGCTGTCGCCGAAAAGTGACGGCTCGGCTCGCCGGCCGTGATCGACACGCGGTTTTGTATGGCGAGCCGAATAAAAAATATAACACGACGACGAGCCGCGAGCCAGGCTCGGCGGTATTTAAAACCGTGGTTTTGCAATGATACACCGGCGAGCTTTACCGACGAGCCATAAAACCGCGGTCTTATTCGTCCGTCGATCAGGCCCTTAAGCGATTTGCAGCAACCGCCTGGATGATATACCTAGACCACCGGAATAATTTAGAATACCGACACTCAAATGCAATGGATAACTTGACATGACTTGCAGTGAATATTTAAAACCTAATTTAACTTAACAGAAACAAACATTCATTTATTTAATAAGTACCTACTAAACCGTGAATTTAATAAACAGCAAACGGGTATGCTAATTTTAATAGAATCACTGGGTTAGATTTGTTTAGCTAATCCTTGAAAAGGTTCGTAATACTGTCGCATTAGTCGTCTGGGGATGCATATTCTTCGGACTGGCTCTCCCGTTCCTCTTGAATACTAATCTTGCTTAACGAGCTTCGCCGAACCGGGGTAAATAGGTACTAATAACTACTAACTTATTCCTATTGAATGGTTTATATCTAAGCAACGTATATCGTTGTTTCTACTGTTTATAAAATATTTACCTTAACTTAAACTTGCTTTTGGCAGAAATTTATTTCCTGTAGGCATGTCCAATTGTATAATAACTATACATATTATATATTTATTTCCGGCCCAATTTGCTCCTTGCATATACTTGCATATACTTAGCTTGTATATAGCAGACATATTTCTGCGTCCTTACCACTGTTATTTTTTAAGAACTACCTACGTGATCGTTCGTAATTAGAAGTCGTGCTTATAACCATTATCACACACGATGTGCTCCTTAGCCTTTTTGGAGCTATAGGTAACAATACAACTTGGAGCTATATGTAAAAAACGTAAATTATCGTATTGCCGTATACGAATAGTTAACGAGACTAAAGTTCGTGCAAAGGCGCCAGGTCGTTGGGGCAGGGATGTGATTAGGTATTCTTACGTGCTAAATCATTGTATTATCAACTCTGTAGCTGAAGAATATAAACTTTGGGTGTATTAGTAATATTATAAGTGTCATTCGTTAATTACGACACGTGTTTCTCACCAGACGATTGAAAATATTTATGAGAATGCTAAATAATACATATGAATACATGTATTTGAAATATAATTTGACACAAATACAGTCGATGCTAGAGACACTAACACGCGACGGATATATATTATGATTATTTACTTTCAATTCTTAAAATCATCTTGGATTCAGATTTTAATGTGGTCCGATTTATGTATCGATGATGATGTATATGTATATATGTATTGTTTTAATTCAATTCTGAAATCGTTGCAATAATCTCACGAAATAATAACTACTGCTCCTATATGAATTAAATTTTTAACAAGGTAGAAAAAAATCGAAAGATGGTATAGGGTGTAATATACATATTAATAATCTTAATCTTATTGCTTTTAGTTTTGCTTAGACCCAAAAAGTCGACGGCATGTGTCAGGTACAGGGAGCTATTCACCTACTTGCCTATTAGATTGAAAAATTATCATGAAACAGATTCGGAAAACTGAGGCCTAGACCTAAAGAGGTTAGGAGAGAGAGAGAGGAGAGGAGGAGCACCATTGATATTTATTTTCTTATTGCTTTTAGTGTATGTAATAATAATTTAGAATTGAAAAACCAATTATACAGTCCAACAAAAAGGTTCGCAATAGGTAGGCAGAATATACTCGTACACCCTTTTCATAAAGTATTCACACACATCGTCCTGCCTAAATGACATATTATTTGACGTTACTCCCAGTGTTGCCAGCTCTAATTGGCCTTAATTACCGCCGTTATGCGGAGAACCGCTGTCCCGAGAGTGCTCACAATACTCGCCTGGTGGCTGGTAACATACATATAGATATAATGACGAGATCAAATGCTCATTAGTTGCTTCATTATGAACGTCGTTACGTGTTATATTGAGAAATAATGTGTAATTAGTTGCTTATGGCAATTTTTATGTTTATTGAAGTGTAAATAAGGTTTTACTTATGCTGTTGTTCTAAGCCCCGTAGGCCGTAATCCCTTGACGGACGTGCGGAAGACAGATTTCAACATCATTTTTATTCTGAATAATATTTTCCTATTGGCTTCAGCGTGTGACTCTCATTCCTAGGTTTGAAAACCGGCTGGGCACCAATGAACGTTCTCTCGTTTAGTGAATGAAAACATCGTGAGGGCTTAGAGGGTTTAATAAGCCGACGCCCGACGGTGTCTTTAAGACGCAGAAGGCAGAAAACACATGTGATCATGAAACACAAATCTGGGGCCCAAACCGAAAATGTAACTGGTTTTTCTTGGATGATAATTTCTTCTGAAAACTTTTTTACCCACTGAGTCATGGAGGAACTTTATATCTAGGTATCGTGAAATATAAGTTCGGTTTCTCGGTTAGAATGTGGCGTAGAGTATTGCTCGGATACTAACAGGTAAATAAACTCGACACTGTTAGTGGTGGTGTAAGAATGTAATTACATTTGTAACATTCCTTGAAGTTATCTGTTTTCTTAGTACATACCTTTAACTTATACCTAGTAATCAATATATTTAAAAACACATCTACGCTGCTCTATCACATTGTAAACATTAATCGTTTTTTTAATCGGTTAAAACACGTAGTAACATTGCGCTGTAATCAGGTTAAGATAAAGTTAGTTTCATTTGTATAGTTAAGTGCGCTACACTGCATTATTTTTTTTAACTCCAGCCTCATATAGTAAGAAATTAATTATAATATAAGGACAATGTGATAAAATCGGAACTCTTATAATCCGTATTTAAAGTCGTTGTAGAACCGCATTGACGGTCATAACACGATGCGAGTTATGAAAGCGACATTATATATTGGAGATCGATAGTGTATATAAAGATACATGAGAATATAAGCGATATACACATTGCACTGATAACAAAGCGTACATGGAGATATCTCAGTTCGATTGCAAAGCTCCTTGGTTAGTTTCGCTCTAACACGTAATCCTTCTCTCACTAATCTGCCTTCATTCGGGCCTAGAGCTGTTTGTTACAAGACAATACGAGTAGGGAATGATACCATCACTTAACTCCGCTAGTGTTGTTAAGGAAATAAAAAACTAACAGACATTTCTGTATAGTTTGCAATTAAGATAATCGGAATAGGAAACCTGAATTATAACGGAACGGTAAAAATTAACTGAGACATAAATAAAATAAAAGAAAATGTAAATATTAGGTAATTTCTTCTCAGAGCAGTGTTGGCCTAGTGGCTTCAGCGTGCGACTCTCATACCTGAGGTCCTAGGTTCGATCCCCGGCTGTGCACCAATAGACTTTCTATCTATGTGCGCATTTAACATTTGCTGGAACGGTGAAGGAAAACATCGTGAGGAAACCGACATGTCTTATATCCAAAAAATCGACGCCGTGTGTTAGGCACTGGAGGCTTATCACCTACTTGCCTATTAGATTTAAAAATGTTCATGAAACAGGTTCAGAAATCTGAGGCCAAGACCTAAAGAGGTGGTAGCGCCACAGATTTTTTTTTTATTTCTTTTCAAATTCAAATTTAAACGTAAGTATGTAGGACGCTAATGGGTCTTGGCACCGACAGACACGGCAATAGTTAGGGCAGGCTTACCCAAAATGTTTATTATCATCGTTTGCAGTAAATGAAGAAACCAGTAACCTATAAACTTTATTAAACTTTATAAATCTAAGTTCTATAATATTAAATTAACTTTTGAAAAATGAGTAGCTGTTGCGCAGTGGCCTGGAGGATGGCAAGGATTACGGGGCATGTTCGTAATTGCCTTTTTTTTATATATTCTATTACAATACCATCATGCAGAATTTGTGATACCACTGATCGCCACGTTTGATTTCACATTCTTATTTGGCTTTGTTTTAATACTTGGTGAGACGGACTTGTAATTGTATCTATATTTGCCAATTTAAATTTTATTTATTAATCACGACCTCAATAATATATTTCGTAAGTCTTTTGAGTTATTGTAATTTTTTTGCGTTTATACTGAAAGGCAAAATATATACATATTACCATTCCCATAGTTTCTATATTTTCCCCTAATCCCACCGACTGACAATGGTGTGATATTTGTCTAATTGAGTTGTATCGCCCACCAAACCGTTCTTTGTGCTACAGGGTAGAAAATTTTAATAGAAAAAATGTATTACTTTCACGAAAATTAAAAAAATAGTAGTCTCATGACGACCACCTTTCTGGACGTCGACAACTTCACTATGTTGGAATCAATGTAGGCCCTTAACAATACTTTGCCAGTTATTTTTGTAAACATTACCTATTCATAAAATTTTATTACCAATGCTTATTAGGTACACCGTTGTAATTATAGTACGCGTCGGTATCTTTCCTTCAAATTATTATTACGTTGTAATGAATCGCTTAAACAATAAAACAAGACTGATATATATGTATGTGTTACGACTTACGACACTTCAATGGGTTTATTTTTTCATATACTTGTTAAAATCTGATGCAACTCATTCCCAAGCTCTAGAAGCTTTAATACTTACGTTTTTGTGGTGTTCATTTTGGCTTAGCTATATTTTTATAATAATATTAATATTTTGTTAAGGCGTGAACTTCACTGGGGATTTTGTTTACAATTTAGCACACCTCGACACACAAATACATTTAGTAATCTTGTAGCCGGCAGGTAGACTTATCAGATTATATAATGAGTTTTATAACACACGTTATTTTAAAGTTTTAAATTAATATCAATGTAAAAAAAAAACAAATAAAGCGCGTTTGAGAATTTATCACGCAGCTGTCCGTACAGTCCGTATAGTGATTGCCTACACATAAACAAGGGTTGTTAAGTAGAACTGCGGTCGATTGCAATAGATACATGTAGATTTATAGGAGTTTCTAATCCGGACTAAAATACGTGATCGTTTAGTCTTGCAAAACGACCGATGCTTTATCGATGCCTTCTAAATCGCACCAATTCCATTTGATTCCTCATTCGTTTAATTGACGCTAGTTCGCAAACTGATTTTTAGGTTTCTATATTTTTATAAATTCCCTTTATATTTGAAAATTTGATTATTTATATTGTTGTAACAATCTTCGTTAGATTTTTGAATTTCACGACTTTTATGCATATTTTTTTACAAAATAAACGGGTGTCAAACGAGCAGAGGCTTGCTTACCTGCTGTTAACTGATACAGCCGCCCATTGTAACTCACACTTCTAGAAGTCTCGCAAATGCGTTGCTGCTCCTTTCTTGAGCCTAAGTCGAATTGGTTCGGAAATACTTCAATGGGTAGCTGTTTCCACATGGCAGTGTTGTGCGGCAAAAACTGTCTTAAAACGCTCAGTTGTGGAACGATGATTAACTACAAGTATTAATCCGAACAACTTCTGTAAACATTCTCCATGATAAATTCGATGAAAGAGACCCCTCTAGGCCTACATCTCTCCAAGGGATCAAGCCACTCAGCGATTGACTGGTCGTCGACGATTCAAATTGTTGAAGTCGAAGGATACTCTTAAATAATTTAAATAATACTGAAATGACAGTCATTAATAATTACGAACCTGGTAAAACGGTTGGTTGGGAAATAATTTGTAAATGCTTTATTGTTTCCACTCTTATTTTGGCTTTTGCTTTGTAACTAAGTACGTTACCTGTTGCTTGATTTGAAAATAAAAATTGTTACTATTTAGTCCGGTCTATTTACACATTCAAGTTAAAGCTGAATATTGGCATAGTTGTTCAAAACATCATTATAAAGAAAATCTCAAAAGTCCTCATCGTTCCGAGGTGTGCTAAAAATTTGGCACGGGGTCAAAGGTCAAAAAAATGAGTTTTTTGCGATTTTTAGCGAAACGGTGAGTTTTTTCGCAAAATTACCCCAGTACAAAATTGTAGATCACAAAATTCTCTACAAAAAATATATCAATAATTTTTTTCCTAAAAGCCACCATTTTGGAGATATAACGTTCCGAAAAGTTGGATCAGTCGTAATCCCTCTATTTTGCACACGTTTCCACGCCACCTATGAGGTAGTGTACAAAGCGCGTTTTTTTAACGTGGTTTCCCCAGTAGGCCTATTCCACGGGTCTGCTGAGATTTTATATGTTTTAAAACTATTGCAAAATAATATTATATATTATAGTGGGCAAAAACAACGGCGGTGTAATTAAATAAAATACTTAAAATAAAAAGTTAGTCGTCTGATTCATAACTGTCCAAGATTTCTGTTTCTTCTTCTTCTTGATCTTCTTCTCCTTCTTCTTCCTGTTCATCCTCTTGTTCTTCTTCTTCTTCTTGTTCTATTTCACACGTAAACTGCCCCAATAGCGATTCCTGATCGGTATCAAACGAATCTTCAAGAGTTGGTGACTCAACATTCGAGCATGATCGGCCTTGACAGTGTGTGCATGCCAGGGAACAAAACAGTCCAACTTTTCTGCAACCACATTTTGCACTACACCCTTTCTTGCAGTTGCAAAATATTGTGTTGAGAAGTTTCTCAGGTGCTGGTGGAAGTAAAGTTTGAACTGGCTCTAGTGTATTGTCGATCAACTTCCAACCCCAGTCTTTAGGGTCCAGCTGATTACCAAGCCACACTTGAACTTGGTAATATACCCGAAACAGATGTTGATGAGCAGCTACTGAGGTTGGAGGAAGAGAAGCTAAGTTGACTTGTTTTTTATTACGCGTATTTTTCACGAAAGATGTGTATCGCAACTTATCTAAGCAAGTGGTTTTTTTGGGGGCTCCGTACATAGCAAGAAGAAATTGAACTCCGTTGGTGATAACATGTTGTTGAGTTGAATTACTATTTTTAAAAACTTCAGCACATTGTAGTAAATCTTTTTTTTCAAACATTTTGAAAACTGTTGTTTTTCCTCTCCTGTAAAAAGCAGATGTCGTATCGCAGCCAGTTATTGCGTGTAGAAACAATACATGATTTTGACATTTAGGAAAATTGGATAAACTGTTTGATGAATATATTTCCGATTGATTTTGGGCTTTTCCGGGTTTAAAAAAATAAATAATTTTTTCAGTTGGAGTTCGAGCAGTAAGCAAGACGAGTAAATCAACATCCTCACCAACAACAACAGTTGTATTTGTCACACTGAATTTCTTTATCGCTGTTTCAATAATCAATACATCAGCATCATCATTAGCTTGTTCAACGGATATATTCTCAGCAGTAAATTTTGCTTTCAACATCGAAATAAACCTAGATTTATTGTGATTATTTGCAAAGAATTTCTGTTGACTGGTAGGAACTGTCATTGATTCATCGAATATAATATCAGAAGAAGTTGATGAAGCACCATTTCGACGGCGTTGCTCTGCTGCTTTAATATTTCTCGTATAATCATCATATCCGTCAAATACGACAGTAACTCTGGAACCAAAATGTCGACGTACATATTGAACGTATTTATCTAAGATAACGTTAAATGTTTCCTCGCTATCCCACACCACTCGATGTAATAAGAATCCTCCGTCAATTATGTAGGTACGTTGAATTAGTGTTATTAATATCAACATTTATAGTCTGAAAACAATCGTAAATAGCCGACTTCTGGGTCTTGCGCATTCCAATGTCATCAAATAATGTTAACGGATAAGGAGCTAATTCATACTCGAAATATTTCTCAATTTCATCTTGAAAAGCCGCAGTAACACTCATACGTTGGAATAATAACACTGGGTCAACAGGTACTTTTTCTTCGTGAACTTTTACGGTGCTACTCATAGCTAAAAGAGGAACAACTTTGTCAGCGCGTTTAAGGAACGGGGTTTCATTATACCTGAGATTCTCGTAGTTTAACTTATATTTTACATAAGCAAGTTACAATAAATAATAGCGAACTTATTTTAGTTCTATTACACCTTTAGTGACTTTCATATGTGGCGTACGTGTGCAAAATAGAGGGATTACGACTGATCCAACTTTTCGGAACGTTATATCTCCAAAATGGTGGCTTTTAGGAAAAAAATTATTAATATATTTTTTGTAGAGAATTTCGTGATCTACAATTTTGTACTGGGGTAATTTTGCGAAAAAACTCACCGTTTCGCTAAAAATCGCAAAAAACTCATTTTTTTGACCTTTGACCCCGTGCCAAATTTTTAGCACACCTCGGAACGATGAGGACTTTTGAGATTTTCTTTATAATGATGTTTTGAACAACTATGCCAATATTCAGCTTTATGGGAATTTATGTAACCTTCCTCCTGATTTTAGGCTTAAATAGACCGGACTATATTTTATACATTAGTATAACTCTTCTTAGTCCACTTGACGTAGTATGAAAACTATGTACATACAGTGTAAATTCTTTATAACGTAATTCGTTTTAATACAAACCTCTCTATAACGTAAAAATGAGTTAAGTTTGTTTGGTTTAACACCAAACCCATACATTACTTCAATATTTATAATGCAACAGCCTTTTCTATTACGAAGAAATATTTTCATATTTAGACATCAACAACATACTTAAGTGTAATTTTTTATAATCAGCTTACAAAACTAACCTATTGAGGGGCCAAAATACCAAGAATTAAGAAAGACACCTGAGGTCATAAACAGCCGTCTCGCATTTGTTATTGTTAATTGCATTAACACGTGTATGCTTAGATTACATTGCCTGTAGGAAATTTTGGTCTCAGATACTAAACGCACCATCGTCACCTATCGTGTATTACGTCAAGCAAAGTTAACAGAATATATTTTTTAGAATATTTTACCTATTGATAGTAATAAAATTAGAAATTATTGTAATTGATTTTTCTATTCTCTCCATATAACGATAACTCTATATAACGAAAACAAATGTATGAAATTCGTTATAAAGCGTTTACACTGTATTAATATGACGGATTTTAATACTTTGTGTATAAGCATTTTGCGTAATGTTCCCATGAAATTATTCCACTCATTATCTTGATTGATATGTTTGTTCGCAACTTCTAAATTAGATATGTGGCATACGAATGTATGGACTAAATTGTTTACTTAAAGATTTACATGAATATACGTCTTCTGAGAATGCGATAAGGTTGAAATTAGCGTATGAAAAGTTAAGGCTGGATAGAATAAGTAATTTTAGTTCTTATCTCTTAGGCAATGTTCGTGATTAATTTGAGTTCTTTTGAAGAAGTTAACTTGTTTACCACGCTAAGTTCTAAAGTAGCAGTCTGCTATTTGCTAAAAGTTCGCCAATATTGGTATGAATATTTCAAGCAGGTTTCGAAATTATTTTTTCAATACGAAAAAGTTGAGTCGACAAACGACGATCTTTTCCCGAAATTTATTTATTTTACTGAAGAAATATGAAAATATCGACTGTAAATATGTGAATGTCAATAATAATTTTCGTATAGAAAACTTATTCAATAGCTATTCAAACTGGGGGTTACACCAAGTATTGACTGACGGCTATTTTTAGATCGTAGTATTTGCAAGAAACAAAGTTTTATCTTCTTTACAGAATGCGTTTTTTTTATCATTCATCAAGCTGCTAATAATGAGCATAAATACCATAACGGAATAGAGGATAGAATATAGAGAGTATAACGCCTTTATCAAATTTACCTAGTTAGTATGTTGTGTTCTTCTCCACACGAAACTACCTTTTGGAAGGGGCAACTAGAATCTTCTTTGTATTTTATTTGACGTTCAAAAGTGCCACTTTAGGTGGCCTTATTGAAATAAATGATTGACTTTGTTATATATTTTGCAATATCATTTTATTATATAGGTACTTATATTATATTCTATCATCTACATAAATTTATCACAGTATTTCGATGTACTTAATCGAAAAGCAAAGTTATAGTTTTTTTTAATAATTTCATAGTTATATTTATGTTTTTAATACATAGATTGTAGACGAATAGATATTTTTTACTTTAAACTACTTTTATTAGACTTACTTTTTCCTAGTCTTACGTTTCTCAATAAACACAGCCTATAATAAAAATGTTTGCTGTAAATAACTAAGTAATAAAACCTCTTTGTAGCTGCAATAAACTGACAATTATTTTGTTTAAATATTCCGTTTGGAGAATGTACTAAATTTGTACCCTAATTGTAGTTAGAAAGCTCAAGATGTCATTAGGGAAAACTTGTGTACAATATCTTAATTAAATTTCTGTTGTAACTTCTTTGAGTCAGATAAATCGCTTGTTAAGTCGGTAGACATAATAATAAAAGTGTCTTCGTTTTCTGAGAGCATTTCCTTTTCTATGTTATTCATTTCCATTCCATCCCATTCAGTAAAAAAACTGAACCTAAATATTTTCGTAAGGTAGAGCAGTGTTGGTCAAGTAGATTCAGCGTGCGATTCTCATCCCTGAGTTCGTAGGTTCGTTCCCCGGCTGTGTACCAATGGACTTTATTTCTATGTACGCATTTAACATTCGCTCGTACGGTGAAGGAAAACGGCTTGCAAATGCAAACCCCAAAAAAGTTGACTGCGTGTGTCAGGAACAGGATTCTGATACAGAAATCTGAAGCCCAGACCTAAATAGGCTGTAGCGCCACTGATTTATTTACTTATAGATACTATGAATGATTAAAACACGGAATAATTGGCCATTATACTATATGACCACAAAAGATATTATACAAAAGTCAGTTTCTCTTTTAGTTCTGAAACTCACAGTCACAAGTCACAGTCCAATATTACGTTAGCATGTTAATTTTCCAGTGAAAATGAATGACATAGCTTGTCACTGGGAATTAGCTAACTTTTATAACCATCGGGAGCCGTGCAAATTGCCCACCTACTCGTAAGCCTGCATTACAATCTGACGCACGTAGTCTGCCCCCTACTCTTAGAACTCGGTTAAAACTACTCGACAACTTCTATTTGATTATGTGATGGCATTATGAAAGTAAAGTATCCGCTGTCTGGGTTCTTAAATTAATAAATAATAGTTTAAAAAACTAAAAAACACGCTTTTAAAGCACATCAAACTAAAAAGTGAAAAATAATTCCTAATTTAGGCTGAAAATGTTAATGAACAAAAAATACTGGTATTATCGTGAAAAAGCTTTTTAGTTTGATGTGCTTTAAAAGCGTGTTTTTTTAGTTTTTTAAACTATTATTTATTTTTTAGTTAAATTTCTTTTATTTATTTCATTTTTTTTTTCGGATTATTGCATTGTCATCGATCTTTGACAGGTGCGCAAAGTTTGAATTAAATCTGTCCGTTTAAAGTGGGTCAAAATCGAGTCCGAAGGAGTCGGTTACATACATACATACATACATACAGGTGAAGCTAATATAAAGCGTGTAAAAACAAAGTATGTACATTACCAATTAAAAAAAACTACTTAACTTAATTACTTCGATTTTGTTCCCTCTGGAGTTTCTCTTGGGCCGTGGGGTTCAAGAGCACAGGCGCTAATAAAAGATTTAAGTTGGCACCTGGTAGATAGTACCGGTGACCCCAGAGCTGGTGCTTTCCACGCTCAACGAATAAGTATCGCAATCCAGCGAGAAATGCTGCCAGCGTTAAAGGTACACTGCCACAGGGACCAAACTATTTAATTTTTAATTATTTTTATTATAACTATGTAGGTTAAGAAAATTGTAAATACTTTATATTAGATTGTTATGACTACTAATAAACGCACTGTTTTATTTTTAAGAATTAATATTTTTTTGTTTCTTGGTATTAAATTACCATTTATTGTAGTTTGATTTTTTCGGTGTTTATTGTTTGTTTCCCTAAAACTATTATTCTGAATCTTGTTGCTAAAACACCGACAAAAACAAAAAGATATATCAATTGGTAAATATTTGAAATACACCCTTTCTCGTCTTTGCAAGATTCAGCTAATTATCTTTCAAAATGATCAAATATATTGGTGTTTAAAGAGTCTGAGAGAGTGTTATTTTTAAATCTAAATTTATCAAAGGAATAAATGTGAGCTAGAGTAGTGGAGCTTTGAGCAAAAACGGGCAAAGCTGGTTATTTGTTGAAACCGCGCTAATAAAGACTGCAGGCCACGTGGCGTTGACGGCACGCCTCTGCAAAATGCCGCCATTTCACTGTCTCCTGCATTGTCTGCCAACTCTGTTACATATTTCAGTTATATTTTGCAGATAGCTTTAATATACGTAATGGGTGGATGGATTAAATGACTTATTTTATTTCTCAAGATGAAATGTTCAGTTAAGTTTCTTGAAGAATTCTACTCGTGGGAAATAACATGATTTTATGTAAGGTCTTCCTTTTAGCGTATAATACATGGAGCAGATATTAAATGACGATAAACGATGTTCGATTATATTCTTTGTGAGAAAATGAGCTTTTATATCTTAAAGCCATTAGTAAACATATCAGGAGTAAAACTAGCAAAAAATATGAGGATAGTATTACCGATTTTGCGGCATTGGCGTTAAAATGAGAACATTATATTTTTAATTATTTAACAGGCTGCAAAGGGGTATGAGGCTCATCTGATGTTAATTGATCGCGCCCATGGATACTCACATTGCCAGAAAGGACGCAAGTGCGTCGCCGGCCTTTAAATATATTCAACAAATCGTAATACCAAATAGTTATCATCATCAGTTATCATGTCATATATATGACATTGCCTATTTCTCACTGACCAAGATCGCCGTAACGCATATGATACTTTGAGTTATGTAAATAATGTAATCAATTCGCTTTTATATCTGTCGAAGTAGTTTTATTTAAAGGTGCAATTACTTTAATAGCACGTTAAGTCAACCCTTCATCTACGTAAAACTAATTTCACATAGTTACCAAAGATTTAGCAGCATTTTAGAGCTGGATCACACATGTTTGGGACAGGGGGATGAGCTATAACTTATGGTGCGGAGTTTCTGATAAATCTTGTGCAACTAACGATGCGTTCACCTTTTGTGGTTGCGCTTTTGTTTGGGAAACCCTTGTCTTCGGTGATGCGTGTTTTCGACGTTAACGCCGCTTTGTTTTACTACTACTGTTTTAGTTTTAGTATTCAGTCATAAGAGTGGATAAGTCACAGAAAAAGTATTAAACAATATTACTATGCATTTTCAATACCTTAATCTGTAAATTAATATAAAAAAAATATAGTTTCAGTCATATAAATGTGTCAAATTTGTATCAGACGGCTATTTGAATACATTTTTTCGGTCAACTATGTGTTAGACTTCTCTATAAAAAGTGTAATTTTTCTAAACATTTTCTTTAACGATGCGTCTTGCTGTTGGTGTCGCAGAAATAATTTATTTATTAACACTTCGTTGCACAAACATAATACAATTGACATAATGAAATGAAAAGAGGGGCAACTGGCGGCTTTATCGCTTTCGAGCGATATCTTCCAGGCAACCACTGTAAAGATTTTTTTAAAATTAGATATCTTAAGTAAGAAGTGCAAAAATACGTAATACATATAATTATTTAGACAAAACTAAAATAGGAAGAGAATAAAACTAAACTAAAAGGACTCTTGAAAAAGAAAAAGAGCACATGAATCACGATAGTTTTAGATCAGTCTCACATTAGTTAGTGTAATACCATTGTAATAACATTCATCAATAATATACAGTAGTAAATTATCTTCAGCAAATTTAGTGTTATCTCAATATTCGATAGTTGTTTACAAATAAACGAAATATGGTTTTGGACTGAGTGAGACTAATTGGCGGGCTGTATTTGCTTCACTGGACAGCATAAGTCCAGATTGGAAATTGCTTTAGCTCTGGCCGATTTATACCATTTCATTGGTATGATTTTACTAAGTTTATCGCATTTGGAAATATCTGCTGGAATTCTATTTGCTATTTCTTATATTGGACGAATACACGAAAATGCTTATATCCTATGTATAACACAACCTCTTTAGGTCTGGGCCTCAGATTTCTGAATCGGTTTCATGATCATTTTTAAATCTAATAGGCAAGTAGGTGATCAGCAACTTGTGCCTGACACACTTCGTCAACTTTTTGCGTTTAAGACATGTTGGTTTCCTTACAATGTTGTCCTTCACCGTACGAGCTAGCTTTAAATGCGCATATAGAAAGTCAATTGGTGCACAGCCGAGTATCTTGAAGTTTTAAAACACTTCTATATATGAAACGACTTTTACCATAGAAACCCCTTTTAGTTATCTTGAATATTGTTAAAGTATAAAAGTTTAAAAATGGTTTATAAAGTAATTAAAGAAATTGTACTGAGTTTTAAAATTAAAAAAATAATTTAATTAATTTTTTTTAAATTTATTAACATAATATTTGATAACCTGGTTGCCAAACATTGTCCGATCGATTCACTGTATTTGTTTTAAATCAAAAGTAACTAATTAGCAAACATCCTGGGCCACGAGCAGCATTTGCAATTAATAATACGCATTAATAAACTAGCTTAAAGAGAAGTTAAACTTGACTATTCAATTAACTTTGAACAGGTTTCTGCGATTGAAGCAGTAATCTTTTGCATTGGTAGCTATTTAGAATAGTAACTCTGATAGGTGTTGTCGTTACATTAAACGTAACCGAGCGTTAAACATTAGTTAGGGGCCTGTACATACTGATTCTAATAATAACAATGGTTATGACAGATTCGCAGGTTATTTCCAAAGACCACGTAGAAAATGCTACGTGCTCGTAGATTGGTTTGATAAAATGAATTATGAGTCTTTTAGATTTATACATTCCTCAAAGACGTGATATAATTTAACATTAACGAATGATTTTAAGCAATTTATACAAAAATTTTGATATATACGTTTTATTTAACGGTTATAAATGTGCTTTTAATAAAACCCTAAGCGTCCGTGATTATTATATTTATCTGACACTCAATAAAATTAAATATATTTTTTCCAAATAATTCAAAGTTTAGATAATAACTTCTCTCTGTTTAAAATTCCAAAATTCCTTCTTAAACTAAAGACTTTTTTCGTGGTTGACAATGTACTTAAAGCCTCTACGTTTGATTAATTGCAACAATAACTGTTGATGTTATATAGAAGGAATAGAAGGATGTATTTACTTGCCTTAAATATAGTAGAAAAATAAAAAATAAAAATGTTTCAGTTTAAATTAAGATATATAAGTAATAAAGACAAAAACGGTTTCTATCCCGTTTCATTTCAGCAAATATTTTAACTGAAAGCGTCGACGTGAGCTTTCAAACAGATCTAAGTAAGCTTGAACGGTTGTGTAACCGCTTCTGAAAAGCCGTTTTCTCGCATTTATCTGCGAGTGAGCGCTAGGCCTAATAGTTCCCATATCCGCCAATTCTATTTGTGGTAAGCTTAAAGGATAACGTTTGTGTTACACGATAATCAAGGATTCGATCCTACTTTGTTCCCAATTTACATAAAGATATTGTGATCACTTTTCAATAAAGAATATTCGATTTGTGAAATGTTAGTTGCGCATCTATAGGTGTGAGAATATAAGTGCTTTGAAAGACGAATGATGGCTGTTTGATTGTAATTGGTTAAACATGAGTATCGCGTATGTGCGATTGGCCTAGAAATGCTGACGAGTCACAATCAATTGAAACTTGTCGACGTTCCCTCTGCGTTTAATTACAATTAATTAGTATTTACTTACTTCCTATGTTCCTATTGTTGTTCTACTTTAGTATACCTAAGTTATATTGAAATAAATATCATATTTCTTACTTTCGTTTTAATTTTAATTCTCAACCCTACGCTATTTAACAGTTTTTAGTAACTTGAAGTAACAGTTTGCTTAAAATAATAATAGCTACTTTTGTTTAGCACTTTAAATGAAAATATTTTAAAATTAATATTTGTACTTATATACGCTTACTTTCATAATGTTTTTAATAGGGGCTTACTTGCTAGCGGTATATAGGAATAAGGAAGACTTATTATTCTTGGTTTTTATAAATGACAATCACGTGCGTTGTACTATAGAATTTGCATGACTTGATTTCAAAACAAAAGCGATCTTACTGCATCGCATTAATCCCAAGTTATGCGTATTTGCAAATTGCATTTAAACATGCTTCACATTTCGGAAATCCGGAAACTTAGGTATTCAATTTGCATTTTAATTGTATTGTGGTGTCTGATATAAATTAGCTGGAATTTATAAAGTGTGGTAAAAACTGCGTGTTTATGCGTGAATCTTACAGGAAAAACCAACGTTTAACGCTTTCATTTTTTTTTTAACAGGGACCCCTACATTAAACGCGTTCATTTAACGAAAACCTAATTTGATATATTTATTGGTATAGTTAAAATGTTGTTTTCTGTTAAAAGCTTATTTTATTGTAAATCGATTTCAAAGAAAAACTTTTAAATTATCTCCATATTACTGATTGAACATTGAACTATTTGATTATTGGTTAAGTAAGTTAATTTTGATTTTCGCGAATGAAAGATAAAATGGTTCAACACAAATTGATCGAGACATGCTATTGACGATTTCATGTATTCAACTATATGAAACAAATAATTATCAAAGGTTTATGTATGAATATTTGTTGTAAAAGAAGCCTACTTCACGCATTACAATAAAAAGAGAATTACATTCCGTCTGCCTAAAATTGCTGTATCTATTTCGTGATCATTTATTGTTTCTAATAGGCAAGTATGTGGTCATCTTTCTGTGTTGACACGCCGTCGACTTTTTTTGTTTGAGGCACGCCGCAGTTCAGTGTGTAGGTACACAACATACAACATCAAGGAACAGAGTTTTACGCCTAAGCATAGGCCAACACTGTTCAAATAAATTATAAAGACAAAGGCTGTTATTAAAAAAAGAAACATTATATCATTAAATGGATTGCAGCAATATGGAAAAATAGCATAAATAAAATTACCCTTCAAACAAAAAAATCCCCTCATTTCACCTGACATGTCTTTGATCCCCATCATACAAATATTATACAGGGCTCGGAAACAATTAGTGTATATATGTAGCTAGGGTGCTACGGGGAGAACGTCCAATTTAATATGAACTCTCGTGTCTAATTATACGTAGGGAGGAATAATATCTACGTTGGAAATATATATTTCGGAGATAATTTGTAGAAATTTTGTTAAAGGTACTTATTGTTTTATTATTTACACTGACGTTCTTTATGTCAAGATTGTCAAGCTTAATTAAGGAGCCTAGGATGTATTTTATTTGTTAAAACGCGGCCCATTTTGTTTTAAATTTTAGCACTGTATAGTTGTACAGTACTTATATAAAATAATTTATATAAGGCCAAAATTAGATAACATTAAAAAAAATTTTTTACATTTTTTAGTATAAATACTTACGAAAATTAAAATCGATCGTTGACTCAAATCACTACTTACTATAATTGACGGTTCTCGTAGGCTTCCAATGGCGACAGCGATAGCGATCCTCTTTTGTTTGCAAGTTCACTGTAGTTATCCTTGGTTATTGAGATTCGTAGCTCTGGCGCCACAACCTTGGGATTGCGCGAAACAAAAACTCATTATTGAGAGTAACGCAGATCATAGTGAAGAAACAAATACAGAATGTTCGTGTGGTACACAGATAAGCGCTCTTGCCAAAGAGTCGGATGAATCGCTTTGTTTATGTGTTAACGTTATTTAATTTTAGCTGGACATTTTTAGGACACAAATACTTATATATATTCCATAAGATTTTTTATCATGCATCAAATGCTATAATATTGCGGTTATTAAAGGAGGTAACCGAAATATAACAACAATTAAGCAATATTGTATCACGCAACGGATCAATTTATTCTGGTCGTCGATATCTGCTCAAGGCAGCTTAGACAGAATCCCGCGTAGAAAGGGGCGCGGTAAAACACCAATATCATAGATAAAGGCGTGCTATTGTTGGCGGCTTAATTGTGCGATGCCGAATTCGTTGTGTGGGTCTTTGATAAAATTAACTAAAAACTGATGACAATTTAATTGAAGAGAAACAACTGAAGTATTACATAATATTATCATTATCATCAATGGCTGTATAGCCGCTTGCGGGCGTATTTACCTCCATTATTTATTAGTATATTTCGCCATCGTAATCTTTTTCGTGCTACGTCCAACTTCGAACATATTGTTTCGAGGTCTTTGAAAACTGCATCACACCTACGCAGCCTCGGTCTACCGGGTTCACCCTCGCCACCAGATTGTGAGTTCAGTAAGGACCTTGGGGATCTGTCGTCAATCATTCGGTGCACGTGTCCCAACTACTTGAGCCTGTTCCATTTTACGAATTGAACGATGTGTTATAAAGTTCTTTATTGTAGCGAATACGCCAAACACCGTCGGCGCAAACAGTTCTTGGCCCTGTTTGCGACGACAATTATACATTTATTATAGGTTTTACAATGGACATGGAAACAATTCCACTTAGAGTCCTTAGAGAACAGCGTGCAACATGCTTAAAAGGCAGTTGACGTACTCGCAAGCCCTCAGTTGATTGTCAATGGGGCGTATCACATAACATCAGCTGAACCTCCTGCCCGTTTGGTTGTTCTATAAAAACATATACAAGAAGTATCAAATCTAAATCGTTTGCTATGCTTTAAACATTTAAATTGATACTTTGATTCTAAATTTAAGACGTTAAGGCGTCGGTATCTTACTATTTTATGCCTGAACAAAAATCCCCTTTCATATTGCAGTGCCACGGCCGAACGCTCTTCAGTCGCATATTTAAGTCTCTTATTCCCACTTGTAAAAAGGCTTAGGCCTACTTAAAAATGCATGAGATCTTGAGCGCGTAGTTATGTGGTGTGGAGTCAAGAACTAAATTTTTCCTCTTTTCAAGAAATAGAAGAAAAGATAAGGTTTTACCGTAAAATGCTAGTGCATTTGTATTTCGACATGAAATGTACATTGGTACAAAACATTAAACTAGGATATTTTAATTGTGTATTTCGCTTATTTAAGATTTATTTGTTTAGGTTTAAGAATAACTTTATTTCTCATAAGAATTGCATACAAAATTCACTTACTGAGAAACACATATTTAAAACTAAGATTAAAATTTAGAAATTAGAGCGCACAGATGTAGGTACATACATAGATTTATATTGTTAGATAGGCCCCGACACCAAAAACTGTGGCATTGTTTTTGAATGTGTGCGTTAACGAAAACGTTTGAATGTGTGCGTCAACATGGCGTCCTAAAACAGTGCAATTTGTGTAGAAGGTACGGTCGAAACTAGTGTCATCTCTTTTTCTCCTACATTAGTTGCAAACACTACTTTCTCTTTCGTGCACTCGCCATTTAAATTTGTTATTTTAGACAGTGCGGAAGGAAAAATAAAAGTTTTTAAATCAAATCGCAATACTTACGAGTGAAATGTTACACCTCTGGCTTTATTTGTGTTTCTAGAATTGTTGTTGCACTTTAGAAAGGCACACGATGGCATTTTGTGACACTAAACTGCTCGCAAACGTCCTTTACAACACGTCCGGCTAACACTGTGTTTAGGGGTGCAATGATCCTAGGTTAGTGAGTCTCACTCACTTAGACTGTGCGACAACACGGCGCGGTCTCACTGCGGTAAGGGCCTATCTAACGATATAAATCCATGGGTACATATATATAACAAAACATAACAGCACCAAAAATGTGGGTAGACATAATAAACTTGATCAGTCGACCAAGCAAAACACGGATGTTCGAATTTGATTTTTTACTAGATGTGGCATTGATGGCATAGTCTGATATAACAAGTTTATATTGATTATTTTATTATTTTTCGTAACACTAAAATCACTTATAGGCAGATTTTAGTCAATATCAAAAAGCATTCCGAAATCTGTACGTCATCTGATCCACAATTGTTCAATCACGCCACACTTCCCATACCCAAACGAAATAATTTTTACGTTTTGTATAGATATAAAACAGTTTAAAATTTTTATTAATAATTTTTAAATCATCAAATAAAAAACTTGTAACAACGTTTACTACGTTGTTGTTCAAAATATTGTTATTACTTTAAAGTGTATTTGTAGAGGTTATATTTGCTTAAGGAATTTATTAAGCAAATCAAATTTGATAAGTAATTAGCATATACAAATTATATATATATATACACTTGCATTGATTTTATCCCTATAAAATCAAGGCAAGTGTATAACGAAACGATATAAAATATAAAAAATAAATCAGTGGCGCTACAACCTCTTTAGGTCTTGGCCTCAGATTTCTGAATCTGTTTCATGATCATTTAAATCTAATAGGCAAGTAGGTGATCAGCCTCCAGTGCTTGACACACGTCGTCGACTTTTTGGGTCTAAGACATGTCGGTTTCAACACGATGTTTTCCTTCACCGTTAGAGCAAATGTTAAATGCGCACATATAAAGAAAGTCCATTGGCACAGCCGGGGATAGAACCTACGAACTCAGGTATGAGTCGCAAGCTGAAGCCACTAGGCCAACACTGCTCTAGAAAAGAATAAAAAGGCACATATAAACCTCATCCCCTTAGGTAAAATACGTGAAACTATATTAAAACCAAAAGGGCCAAAACTTCAAAACCGTAAGCGATACATCAAAGGCGATCCACTTGGCCACATTTTGTCGCTTGTCCGACTGCGCGTAGACTTTTTATCCGCACAATTAGCTCGCGTCTGTTTTTGACGTTACCCCTACGATTAATGCGTCCCAATCGTACACGTATATTGAAGAATTAAAAAAGGCCCCCATGTATACATTAGCTCACTCTTTGTCACGTGACCAATTTTATTCAAATCGTTTGGTGTTATTGTTTCACGCCTGTCGAAAATGTTTGTCTCAAGCTCCTGTGGTGTCGTGCCATTTAAAAACAGGTAAACGTTACCACACGAACAGTACGACATGACTGCCAAACTAAAAATCAAAGTAAAAGATTAGTTTCAAAATAAAGTAATAATAATGTGATGAGTTAACATAATTTTATATTTAGAGATGGTATACAAAATATACCATCACAAATAAATACACAACAAAAACCAAGAAAGACCTAAACAGACAGCTGGTTGTCAAGGGTAGTACGGTACTAGGTATCTTTATTTTGAATTATTGTATTTTTTTGTAATGTACAGGTATATAAGTAGCGGCACGAAACTCTAGCGCTGACCGTTATTGCGCAGAAGTAAAAAATAAGGTACCTGTGGGGGGCTAGCGGAATGAAGAGCGTCGATTGGCTCTCCAGTCGCATTTTGTCCCCCGCGCGACAGTACACATGCGCAGCAATCCCCTCCACGTATCGGCCAGCGCTAGACTTACGTGCCGCTGGTTATATTAAGGAGGTAGGTAGGAAGGTAGAAATATAGTATTGTCTTTGATTGACATAACCTTTACACATTTAACGAAAAAACTTTTTAACCGGATTAAAGTTATGTATTATTATAAATTTACAATTATTTAACATAATTTTAAATTTATCCGACGTTTCGTGTGCTTTACAGCGTGGTCACGGTGACTGAAGACAAAAGGTGTTGGTTGTCAAAAAGTATCACAGCTGTACGGAAAGTTGCATTATCTGTATTCATTTCCCCGGAGTTGGTATCGACTAAAAGATGGAGGGTTTTGGCAAAAATGGCTCACGGTGTCCTCTATTTTCGCGGATTGTTTTTCTTGAGATTTTAATTTGGATATTATTGGATCCCAGGTGTTTGACAATTTTAGGCCGTCTTCTCTATTAAAATTGGAAATATTTTATAAAAGATTTTATATTTATATTGAAGAAATATAAAATCATCATAATACAAATTAAATACAATGTTTGTTGTCATCTCGCTCATTCTAAGAAATGGTAGTAGTGGTTTACATGTCTAAGGTTGAAATGTCTTGCGAAGGCTTACAATGGCAGTACAGCTTAAGGGATTTCCGAATACTAAAGGTTGTATCATATATTTATTCTACTGAGAATTGTTTGAGTTTGTTCTTTTAAAATACGATAGTAACAAATGTCTAAGCTATAATTTATAGCACTAACCTTTCCGGATTTTCTGCTGTGCTGTTGGAAATTTTTTGGTTAATACCGTATATATGAGACGAAGATTGGTTTGGAAAATATCAGAAAATAAATAATGGTTCTATTTCATACGGAAAAATCTGATATTTCACGTAATAGCGAATGTTTATGTTTTTGTGCCACTCCAATTTTATTTGTATGAAAACTAATAATAACACACAATACAAGGAAATAACCCTCCTTAGAGAGTTGCCTATTATAACAACATTGATAGTTTTTACTCTTTCAAAATTATGTATAACCCTTAATGAAAGTTAATTGGTGATTACAATTTTCGTTGTTTTAAAACTAACCCATTTTGATATTATATCTCAGTTTAAATAATGTCTATGTATCTGTTTTAGTTCTTTCTAGTGCTTTCTGTTCTAAGATAGCTACTATGTCTTTTCAGTCAGATCCAATTGTATATTTGTGAAAATTTTACTATGTATATTAAACAATAGGAAACATAGCTACGGGTATATTTAGATTCGGCACTTAATACAAATTTTAAAAGCGAGTTGTTCGGTTTGTTTCGTAATCCTCTTCTTAATGTATAAAGGTGTAAGTAAACCGACGAATTCTCTTTTATTACGCGTTTAAAAGAAAGAATTTGGCGGCTTTGACTGCATTATTAACAAATCCACATAATGTTACTATGGTGACCATACTTTTATGTTTAGTTATTGTTATGTAATTAAATTAATAAATTATTCATACTTGAAATTGAACAAAAATTAAAATTTGTAGTGGTTAAATTGTAGTGTCTAGAGTGAGTATGTAATGTGTTCTTTGGTACGAGAGATGCGGTCATGCATTTCCACCTCTATTTAGCAAATTTGCAATGTTTATTATTTTTGTGATAAAAAAAAACATATAATTTATCTTAAGTAATCTCATACTAGTTTAATTTTGTAACGTACTGTATATTTATAATAAACTATAAACTACAAGCTCCCACCTTTTCAGAATGCCAAATCATAAAATGACTGCTTCACGACTAATTTGAGAGCGACCGCCGATGCGAAAACCGCTGTGTGAGTTCGAAAAGTGAGTTACAGAATCGCAGGGCAGGTTTAAAAACGTGCCGAGTGTCTTCAACTTTCGACTCTCATCCCTTAGGTGCGATCATCGGCTGTACATCGATTGAATTTCTGTCTATGCGCATTTAACATTTGCTCGTACGGTGAAGGAAAACATCGTGAGGAAATCGGCATGTCACATCCAAAAATCGTTGACATATGCGTCAAAAATCTGATCACCCACTTGTCTATGAAAGAAACATGATCAAAGAACCGGAATTTCTTTTTCCAATCTGAGACCAAACTCATATAAGATTGTAGCGCCACTGGATTATTATTATTTATACAAGTATATAAAACAATAGTAAAACAAAAATACGAAAGTATAGGACATGAAACTATAAAGTTAGAAAAGAAGTTAATTAAACAAAGTGCGCAAAATATAGCCGCAAATATAGTTACTCGATGCGATAGAATATATATTGGAAAAAGTGCAAAGAAGAACTTGAGTGACCCAGAAAACGTGGATTATTAAAAGTTTTCAAAGAGCTGGCTCATAATGATCGCAGCTGTTAATAAAAATAATATAAAATTGCTGTGAGTAAAATGGTTTATAGCTCACTGAAGTTTAGGATGAATTAAACATAAATTTTGTTTCGTGTTATGTTTTTGTTGTCATAAATTAAAAACTTTCCGCTTATATCTTATGTAACAAAACTTTTGCAGATTAAGATAATTACATGAACCATTGAACTATGACTGTCCAAAGCCCCGTTATATTCCAAATATTGGTATTGGGCCGATATTTTTTGCAGTTTCATTGACAATTTTACATCATACAAACTGATACTAAAGCAGCTTTCGCCTTTCAACCCATAACAAATTGGTTCACCGGAAGTCTCACCCCGGTCCGCTACAATTAATTTGATTTACCAACCAAGTCTTGAAGGTGGCCACACCATTGAATTTGTTAAATATAAAAGAGGCGGATACACACGACAATATAAAAAATCATCATCATTATAGCTGTACCTTGCTTGGGGCCTTAGCCTCCGCAAGTATCTTTCACCATCACAAACTATCTCTTGCGTCCAACTTCGAACACCTAAACCGTATCTTCAGTAAAACAAAAATACCAAAACTTACTTTGAATGTATTACACTATTTAATTAACTCGTTACTAACTCTGACCACAACTGTTAAAAAGCAATCGAAAAGAATAAAGTAATTAATTTAATATTAGGTCAGTAACAGAAGATTCATTTAAATTTAGTTAGTTGCATATAGCAAATACTGCATCAAACATATAATTGTTTTTGTACACATAACAATAAATCCTTATCCTATCCTTTATACTTAAAATTGTATAAAGGATATTCACTCTATTCATTATGAAAAGATTATGAAACTCGCTATAAGCCGCTTATTTGTTGTTGAAATGAAACGCATGACAGCGGGTCTTAAGTACTTTAATAGTCTCTTTACTGTTGTAATCTACTTTGAACTAACATAGCATTTTTAATTAGATATTTTTTCTTATAATTCTAACTCCGAGCTAACGATGTATGGGACCATACCTAAATTAAAATAAGTTTATTAATTATTTCATGTACTAAACATAATTTTGATGTTTGTAAGTATTTTATTTAAAGTAAATATTGTGTCTGCGTACTGGGTTTATACGTGGCGTCCTTAGTATAATTCTTGGCCAACCGCTATTTGTTTCGGCTTGGAAGAAACAAAAAGCCGACATCTATTTGCTTTAGTAAAACATCAACAACCGAAACAAGTGAGTGTCTGTTCTGTGCTCTTACTACTAACACAAAAAAGTAAAAGATACACTATACTACTAAACTGCTACGGACCCAAAAAAACTAATATATAAAAAATAATATATATATTCAGGTCAATGAATGAATTCAGATTCAACATTCTGTTTTGTTCGTGTCGATAATATTTCCAAAAACATTATTTGTATAAATTCCAATTAGTATACATGATGTGAGATGCAACTGTGCCAGGTAGGTACTTTAGACATTTTAAAGAGACGATGTTTTCATTTGTGATAGATATATTACTGAATTGTTTGTATCACTTTTAGTGTAATGGTATGTCTGCGATCAAAAAGTTCGATGACCTCTGTCAGGCACCGAAAGCTGATCACTTACTTGTCTAATAAGAAAATAATCAGTAACAGAAATCTGAGACTAAGGCCGAGCATATAAAAGTTTATAAGGCAAATTTTTGGATAGCTGTACTAAGAATGTTATTTGGCTTTTAATGTTTCATAAAAATACCACAATTCCATTACTCACACAAATATATTTGTCATTTCACCCTCGTGTAAACAGACTCCATTAAAACATCTCGCAAACTTACGTTTACATTTAGTAATTGAAAGTGCCATAAATGTGGCATGAGGGGAGAACACAAAGGTATTCCACAACGCAATAAAAAGACGAAAAACGTTAAAACTTTTCAAAAGCAAAGCCATTATGTCTATTGTCAGTTTCCCCACAAATACAAAAAACCACTCGCAAAATTGAATATCCTGTTCGCGGTAGATAAGTAGCGGTCTCGTTTACCGAAGGCTATGTATCGGAAAAAAGTACCTGAATGTCTGAAAAGCCTTAGCATGCCCCTGAACGAAAAAGAATAAAAATATTGCTCTAACAGGAGTATGTACGACGAATTTAAAAGATTAGTCAATAAGAACAGACTGCAGACAAAGTCTAGAAGGGTGAGCTCACGACTTCGTTTGTAGAGAATTAGATAAAGTGCTACATTATGATTTCGTGTGCTGTTATGATACTGCAAATATAATGAATTGAATGGTTTGACCCCTCGAACAAACTTTGTCATGTATTTATATACGATACGATTATGTTTTTCGGTTTCCTTAAATGTGAACGACTTTTTTCTAAGTTTTAGGAGGTCGTCAAAATACTGTTACTACTCATAATATGAATAACATTCAATGGGGATTCCATTTTAAATCGTTAGCTGTAATTTTTGTCGCGCAGCCCGGACATACCACTATTTCAGCCTCGACTTGAGCTATCACGGAATATGCTTAAAAGGAGTATTAACAATATCCATAGCGCTAAATCATCTGCATCATGAGCACATCCTACAGACACACTTTCACCAACATCCCTCACTTTTACACCATCACACAAAACAGCCAAATTAGGTATTGCTTAGTTAAATGTATTGAATATTTTTTGAAATGTGAAAACTGCATTGTAAGTTATGTACTTAAAAATCATTTACCTTAATAAAATAATTCATACAATTTAGTTTATAGATTTTTCTTATACTCGTATAAATTGTCCATTATTAATTTATCTATTCCTTGTTCTAATTATCTATTATATTCTAAATAGTATAAACGTAATACTAGATCTTTTCTACTGAAAGATATTTCAATGGTAACCAATTGAATCACCTTTATTTATCGATCTCGTGGCGATATACAAATAAATAATTTAATATTAAATTTACAGTACTATGTAATTTGGGATTAGAGTCGGCATTTAATCCAATAAAAATTAAATTGTTTTAAAGTTTATGAAATGCTTACAAAATAGGTTTACAGAGAAATACTGTGCGTCTATTCAGCAAAAAGTATTTTTAAAATGGAAGCGCTTTCCTTAGCCCAACGGATGCCAAACCACGGCACCATATGCAAGCCTGTTTGGTTTACTTGCCAAGTGACAATATACGAAAATTCATATCCTTTCATACATCAGAACAAGTACAAAATTAATTAAAATTTACGCTAAATGAATTTATTTTCAAAACTAAACTTAATTAAAATATAAAACAGTCTCGGTTACAACACAATTATACATTTAATTAATGAATTTTCTATTTATAGATGGCCAGTAAACGCAATTGGAGATAAAAAACTTTTTGTCATGAAAGACAAAACACCGCTTAACAAAGAAATAAATATTTAAAATATGAATCGGATATTTTTCTAATCAGCTGTTCACGTTAGCCATAAATTATCACATTTTAAGGCCTGTTCATAGCGACGTGGTATGTTCTTTCCCATTATCTAAAAAGCCATTAGGCTTACGTAGGTATTTGTTCAACAACATAATTATGCTTTATTCGGCTTTCTTTCAAAAGTCAAAACATTGTTTCGACTTCAATTCATATTAACTGAGGTGTGATTCTCGTAAGACTTCTTTAAAGATATAATTACGTATTGTTTTGTTCTAAGGACTTTAGAAAGTCGAAGCCGTGTTTAATGCTAACTTTGAATACGTTCATTCATTCTGTTTGCTGTAGAATTGCGCAGTGTTGTTGAAAAGTTTACGTTATTAGTTCGTACAATCAGCCCGGTGACAATTCTGAGTCAGCAGAGCGGGAAAATTGTTCAAGTTGAGTCGTATCGTGTTGATTAGGTACTTTGTATCATCATTTAGTAAATATATTTCATTGAAGAAATCTTCTATGCCCATTAAAATGGTTTAGTTTAAATATTATTCAGTTCTGTTTATTTAGATAGTTCTTTATGCTTACGTCTCCACTACATTAATAATGTTGTCTCTTCTATTGTGTTTGGCTCCTCTATTTGTTTATCCGGGTATTTAAAAAAACTCTGTTTTTCTTATTCAGCATTAAATATACAAGTAACAGATGACATAAGTGAGAATTAAAAATATACATTGCTTATCTGGGCATCAAACGATACCCCGTTTTACATAAATTCATAGATACGCGGATTTTATTTATGCGCACCACATCGGCGTGTTCGGTTGTAGAGTGTAAACTAAATATTATCATCAAATACTTTGTAAAAGAAATTGTCACTTTGCAAAGAAATTTGATCTATCGGAATGAATAGTCTGATCGGTTATAAAAAGTAAAGAAACATTATGGAGGCTGTAAAAACCTGTGAAACGTCACGTTATTATCGCTTAGATGGAAACAATGTAACATTTATGCTGTGATAATCAACATTTAAAACTTGTCTCGAGAAGAACATAGCTACTTTAAAGCTAAGCAGATTTTTGGGAGACAAAACGAAAAAGCTGGGGGCTACGAAAAAGTAACTGAGAGAGAGAAGAACATGTGAAGAAAAAAAACTTCAACTCGCCAGACATTAGAATATATTATGAAGCCTTCGACTGCAAAAAAACTTTGGCTTACCTTGTTTAATTCCTTCATTCATTTGTTTTAATTATCTAACATTTTTTAAAACATTATTCTTTTAAATAATTATGATTTTATTTGGAGTCTGGTCCCGATTAGACAAATTTTATACGTAAGTAGTAGTACCCCAACTAACGCGAATTCAATTTACACGGCTATCGCTTGTTCCCACCTATATTATTATGTATCTCTCGGGTATAACTTTATAAATATTAATATTTAAATGTAAAAAGCCACATTTAACATATTGAAGGGCGTATATGTCACTCGCAGATAAGCGTCAGCGTCGGGGTGGTGTGATGGAATTTTTTAATATTTTGTACAGCGGAAGTGGACACAATGCCCTACGCCAGCCTCATTGTTAATGACTGATTGTTATATGCCTAGTTTGAATTAAGAATATTGGAAACATATTTTTTTTTAATATATACTACAAGAACTATTTACAGGGACTATGGATAACTTTTTTTAAACTTAAAAGCGTGAAGAGTGTAAAAATTGGTTTGAATTATATAATCAACTAGAGGAACAGACGTTGTCCTTATTAGAAACAATTATATAGTTATAAATCTAAAACAATCGAACATACACGAAAAATTTCATCAAAATCATTCCAGCCGTTTAGGAGGAGTTTAGTTACAAATAAATGCACAGAAGGTTTATATTGGTATTTTTACAACAGACTTTACATAAACTTCAACTATCACAAGTTCTTAGGCTGTGTGGACACCTGATTTTAAATCAATAGGTTAAAAAAATATTCCGATACCGGGAATCGAACCCGAGCCTCCTGGGTGAGAGCCAGGTATCCTAGCCACTAGACCATATCGGATATTTTAGTTATGATAAATTGATTAAAGACGTTCTACTAGATTTCTTTAATGGCCTATTTCAAATCAACAATCAACTAGCTGAGCTTCTAAAATTAGAATACATTTTTAGCCGATATCTCCCAGTGTGTGTGAAATTATCCTAAACCACGCAATAATATATAATATTTTTTTTAAAACACATATTCAATTAAGCATTTCATTTAGTACAATAGTCTCAGTTTAAACTTAGACCGCTAGACGCGTCTAATTAATGATAAAGTTGGTTGTCCATTCTAAGCTAACGACTGATATTTCTATCTCAGTTTGCGACACTTACGAAACTTTGAAATAAAATTGGAACGGTGAATCTTTAAGAGTCTCCGGAATGAGGCTATTGTATTTACTTACTGTCTCTATCCGCTTTGCTCTTTCCGTATTTTTTTAAAGCTAAAACTTTAGTAGTAACTGAACTAACTGAAGTTATTGTAACTCATGTGTCCTTTACATTGTCAACATTTGTTATACCTAATTGCTGTGTTTTGTTCCATTCTTTACGACTAAGTAATTGTAGATCTTATGTAGTTTTGCACTTCTTGCATTCACCTTATTTAATTTTTTTAAAATCTTACATTTTGGTTGCCTGGAAGAGATCGCTCGAATCGTCCTTTGCCCTCTTTATTGTTTAAATAATTTAATTGTACTGTATTTCTTGCAATTAAGTGTTAATAAAAATAAATAAATCAAAACAAATGTTTGAATTTGAGTAATTTCTTATTATTGGTCTGTAGTCATCGAGTCAACGTCAAGGTTAGGGCGAACGTGTCTGGGATGAGAGCGGTGGGGGCTTTTAATGAAAAACATATTTATGAATGAATATAAAATCGCAAATAGTGATATTTAATAACAGCTTTGTGTTTGCGCACTGGGTAATTTTATCTGCTTCTGAGATAGAGGAAGTATTATATTAGATATTTCACCTGTAAAAGTCTACGTACGTATCTCGTTCTCTCATTACTCGAGCTCACAAAGCCTTCAATACAAAGCAATGAGGCTTGAGCAATATTTGTTGCGCCTATTAACGAAATACGAGAGTTGACTTTTGAGTATATTATCGCATGAGGTGGTCGAGTAACTTGAGCGCTTCTGGTTGCCAAACTGAAAACTCATTTCATCTGTTTTACATTTCTAATACAGTTCGGATCTCATTCAATCTGAATCGTAATTAATGAAACGGCGATAATTAAAGTGGATTTCTGACTTTGATTAGCATACCTAGTTTTATCGGTTGAAATGAAGCCTTTGGTGAGTGCATTCGATTTTGTAAAGGACAAAAAGGTTAATGTTTACAATGAGATTTACAGTTGTATATTATTCAAACTTAGGTATTCTTTAATTATTCACATATTAGCGTTGTAGCGAACAAAATGATAATCAATCATGTCTTTGGTTTTATAAGTATTGAAATAATTAAAATAAAAAAGGACGTTTCCGATACCGGGAATCGAACCCGAGCCTCCTGGGTGAGAGCCAGGTATCCTAGCCACTAGACCATATCGGATTTACTCATTAGTTGCCAATTGATAAATGTATTTTGCCAAACTAATAAATAAGTGTTACCCACTGATCACATTGAATGAATCAATATGGTCAGCGATCAAAACAATTATAGATAAATTATTAATGAATAATTTTTCATTTTGTATAAAAGAATTTGTATTTATAAAACATTGGAACACAATACGTTCTTCAACATAACTCGAATGAAACTGTCAAGTACGTTTGATCATAAATATTGTTTTACACGTACAATACAATGTTCTGGGTAAAACAAATTACTCCCATTGTGAATACTTTTTGTGCGAATAAATTTTAGGTCGCACTTCGTGTTGTGCCTGAATGTATAGTTATATATTTAAACTAGCTGTTGATATAGTGTAGACGAGAATAACGAACTATCAAAAAGGAATTGGTAAAACCTACGGAAGTGATACTTAGCAGTATTATTACTTAATTCTGATATTATGTGTCTAAGAAATGGAGAATAACTTTGATTTATAATATGTTATTATGTTTGAAATAACATATTCTGAGCATCAAAGGATTTATCTTTCCATATGCGTGATTAACTTTGCCGCGTTCGTTGAAACATTGCGAGGAAACCGAAATGCCTTCAAAAATGACTGTATTTGTATAGAATAAAATTGTTTAAAAAAATGTAATTTATACCTAAGAATTTTTAGGGTAACTAGTATAAATTAATTGTTCGATATTATTATGCGTTTATGCATCTTCATACCTACTGTTTAATTATAGAAATAATAATTTACTTATTCGTATGAAGAAATTCTTTAAGTGCGTTTCAAGTTTAGAGGTCCAGTTTCTATATGGAATAAAGAAAGTGAAAAAAAATATTGTGTAATATTATTTTCATCTATTGCTAAAGATTAAAATTCTCAATTGTAACTGGATGGACGAGTCCCGATTACTTGTCAAATGAAAAATTCTGACTTTTTTTAAAATTGAATAATCACATTCAGAAGTAAACTTTTAATGCAAATTTGAATACGCATTTAATTAGTAATTACAACACTATTTGGGTTTCCTTTTATTACGTTCATATGTGAATTTTATACTTTCATAACAATCATTTTTCTTTTTGATCGTACGTGTATTATGTTAATGCTTAGTGATTGTAACGGAGTAGCTGTCACTATACTAGAACCGTGTATAAACAAGTGAAATAAGTGAATTGGGCTCTTTTTTATGAGTACTCGTATACTGCTGTTTCGTAATTTATATATTCTGGATTTCGATCTATTTTGTTCAATGCAAAAATAAAGTTGTTATTCCATATTTATTAGATACTTCCATTGTGTGGCTTTGTGTATTAGTGGCATGATAGCTAAGGCTGCTAATTCTAGATTAGATATCACGTTAAATAAACTAACTAAAGGAACACTTTCAATATCCCGTAACAGCAAACATATTTCTGAATCTTCATTGATATTTTTAAGGCCTTTGAGTTTACCTGGATCAATGCTTCTCCAGGAGCCGAACCCGTTTCCAAGTTATACCTAATACATATGGAATTCGATGAGGCGGAGTTTAATAAAATTTTGTATAATCAGAAATTGAAAAAGTTTAATTACAGCAACAACTCTTCAAACCACGTTAAGGGTAGCCTGTTAATTAAAATATCAGAGGTACAGTTGAGCGGTTTAATTGTGGTTTAAAAATAATATTTCATATGCGAATAAAATTATTTATCGAATGGAGAATTTGTATGGATTTATTTAAATAGTCGTGCCTAGGGTGTACCTTTTATTGGGACTTTTTACTATTATAGACGCTTCTTTTATCGATAGCGTTTAAGTTACACTTCAGTAATCTATTTCTTGTGCATTGAATAAATCATTTCGGCCAAACACACATATCGGTCAAGCAAAAGAAACTTTATATAAGGTACTTAAACTGATATTACTTAGATATTTAGTATATTAAAACAGGCTTAACGATAGCATAGCATTTGATATCGCAACTCTCAGAGCTAGATAAAGGGGTGACCTCTCATAAGTTTGAGATGATTACTATGACACTCGTAAGGCAATTGCATACAACGCAATACATTTTTACGAACGGAAGTTAAACTTCTAAATTTTACCCTGAGAGTCGGTGATGCGAAATGCGAATAAATGTATTTGCTGTGTATCGGCACAAAATGTTACTCTAAATCATTGATTGAAAAAAAAATATACATAGCGAACTGCGAAATGTTTATTTAAATTTATTTGTAATAAATCTCAGTAGTAGATGTATAATATATGTAGTGTATGTATTAGCAAGCTGCTCTAGATAACTGAATCCTCTTGTGGTATTTTGGGGTATCGGGCATCTTCAACTATTCAAATTTGGAAGAGCCACTTCAACCGTGTCGGCAGTTGGTCAATGTTCAAGTGGAAACTGAACTGTCATTTAATTGAAAAAAATTAAATTAATTGATTTTAAACCCTGATATTCTTAGCTCTTTAGTTATATTTATAACTGGCCATTATAATTGTTTTGTAATTATATAAATTAATATGATCAGTTGGAATTTGCATGCATACTTTTTACTTTAATTCTACTGTAACTATAATTTTATTTTGCTTACACAGAATATTAAAAAAATAATTAAAGTAATAACTGTCTATTTTTAGATTTTATGGATTTGTCAGCTTTACATGCGATGACAGGACATAGATTATAAACATGTATTGGCCTGAACATTCGTTTATGAGGTACAAGGTAAAAGAGGTTTTGATTTTTAAAAGTTTATTTCCTTTAGACATATAATCATGAAATAGATATATCATGTACCATTTTTATAGTGCAAAATTTTCCAGTATTATCAATACTGTTAATTATGTAAATTTTGTTACATTACAAATAAGAGTAATAACATAAATTGCTAGGGATGCAACGAGCGACCTTATCGCTAACAAGCGATCTCTTACAGGCCACCGTTGTAAGGAAAAAAACTAAAAAATAAATACTAATAAAAATAAAATTATACTGAAAAAAATATACCAAAAAACATCTCAATTAAAATAAAAAAAAAATTAAAGCTAATCTTACAGTTCATGAATTACAATGCAATACAAAAGTCACGATTGAGCAGGATATGGTTAAGAAATGTTTACTTAGAGAGGTAGTCAATGGTATGGCTAAGGCATGAATGAATTCTCAATCTTTCCTCAGTAAAGAAAAATTTATAAATACACAATGTAATAATTTATCAGTATTACCAGGCTCATTTAGTTATTTTTTTTAACGACGGACGTCGAGGTGATACGGGTGCAATTTCGTATTATGCCTCGACGTCCGATGATGAAACTCAGCTGCAGAACAACTCCTCTGAACACTCTCCATAGTTTTTATAGCAGTATAATGTATGATATTTATATATTTAGTCGACTTGTTGACGTTTCGTATATCTTGCACCATACAATGCGGGAAGACCCAGTACGGTACGCAGCAATATGTCAAGTTTGACGTTTATCCAATATACTACGTGATATGGGGAACGCGACTAGATCTAATCGTCGCCACCAAGTTTCATATCGGCCGGTTCTGCTGGGATTGCAATCAGAACTTATTGTGACAATATTGCATTCTATGAGCTAAACTTCGACAAACTTCGCCTCACTATCTGACGACGAATATCCAAACAATTGAAGCCAAATCTCTTCTATGGGCTAATTTTCACGAAACGTAAACTTTTTTGTGCTAACTTAATAATTTCCGTTCCCCTGTCAGTAACAACACTTTTGTATAGAAATAGCCCGTTATATTTATTTATTAATACTTTGTAACAGGTATAATATAATTAACATAATTTAATGAAAAGGAGGGCAACTGGCAGCCTTATCGCTTTCGAGCGATTTTTTCCAGGCAACCACTGTGAGAAAAAAAAAAAATTGATAAGGTCCAGTGAGTCTTCTTCAGTATTTTTTTGCAATCGCAACCTATCTCGTGCCTCTTGTGACCAAATTCTGTTTTCTGACCCGACCTATACAACTCCTATCCACCACAGTATCTTCGGTCTTCAAAGGTATTGTATCACCAGACTATATTTTTTTTTTTTTTTTTTTAATTTTCTTTATTTTACAAAAAAAATATAATACAATAATAATAAGTTACATTTGAAAACCGCTGTGGTTTATATTAATGTAACCATAGCAGTCTTGTTTAGGAGCGCGACAAATGCATATAAAAGTAGTTTTTTAATTTGCTGTTTATGTTGGTTGGCGTTAGGCAATCTAATATGTTATTTGGTAGACCATTTATTAGCCGCGGTAACAAATACCTCAACGTTCTCTCGCCATATACGTTGTTTGCTCTCGATGTACAGAGCCGAACTTGCGTTACCGCTCGGGTCTGAACGTCATGCTCCACTCGTTTTTTATGTCATCTCGAAAAAAGTGCTCGACTAGAAGACATTTATTAACTTTTTCTGATATAGGCAATATTTTGCAATGTTTGAAAATTCCTCTTTCTTCACTTTTATATGAGTCGAGCACATTTCTCGAGACAACGTGTTTGAGGATTCGCATTTGGAGGTTATATATTTGGTTGAGATACGTTGGGTAAGTTCTACCGTAGCTACATAAACCGTAATTGATGACTGACTCGCAAAGCGCGTTGTAAAGAGAAAGTTTGGTTTTAAATGGGATACGCTTTTTAAGTATTGTTATTTGTGCCAAAAACTGTCGTAGCTTATCGCAGACGTATTCTATGTGTTGTTTCCAATGCATGTTTTTGTCTATAATTAATCCAAGATATTTTTGTTTATCAACTATTTGTATAGAAGGGCACTTGCACACTGTTGATTTGTGAAGACAAGCGTGATCGTGAGCCACCAATGCTACACCAGTGGCTTCTTTTAAGGAATTGGATTGTATGATAAGTAGTTTTGTCTTTTCAATATTAAGTACTAGTTTAGCATCATGGCACCACTTTAGTATATTGTTAAAATCTGATTGTAACCTTTCAATAGCTTTATGAGGGTCCCTATCTCCAACTAACAAACACGTATCATCTGCAAACTGGTAACAAGTGGAGTGTTCTACTTGGTTATGCATTTGATTTACGTAAGTCAAAAAATGGAGAGGCCCGAGGACCGAGCCTTGGGCGGTGCCTTCTGATACTGAAACCACTTCGCTGTGGGTATTGTTTATTTTCACTACATAAGTACGATTTTTTAAATAATTTGAACACCAAGTGCCTAGTGGCCCCTGGATTCCTACATGATTAAGTCTATCCTTAAGTTGTTTATGATCCAAAGTGTCAAAAGCGCGGGAAAAATCGATGAACAAAGCAAGAGTATATTTTTGAAGATCAAGGTTATTATTTACTTCGTCCGTGAAACGCGATAGCAGCCCCGAGGTATTTTTGCCTGCTTGAAACCCGAATTGGTTCTTATATATTAAGTCATGTCGGTAAGTAAGCTACTCTTTCACCTTCCATAAAAACATTTACTTACCAGTTGAGTCTAATTTAATGAACCTGATGATGATATTGATTATTTTTTTAATTTGCTATTTTTTATGTAATCGCAAGATTTATCATAAATAACTTAAGGTACTCGATGTGCATGTAAATTTAATAACATTTTTATTAAAATAGTCTCAATATAGCAGATATATTTTCGAGCTATAAATCTTAAGCATATCGAGAACAGTTGAGGCACTTTGTCGTCCAAATATTTGTTCAGATTACCACTCGATTGCGAAGCCTTTTGGGTATGACAGGGGACCATTTTATAGCTTCCTCTGTAGAGAAAATGATTGTAAATCATGACATTTTTTCGACGATGGCCGTTAAACGCAGATAGCTTCTGGCTACGACGCGAATACCCAATTTTGTAAGAGGTTTCTTCAATAATTTTGTTTATTGATTCTTGAGTGTGTGTCTACTTCGGGATATTGGTATGCAATTATCGTAAACTTGAGTTGGTCGTAATCTATTTGATCGAACAATTTGGTACGATGTGCAGTACCCTTTTTTTTGTTTTTTATTGTTGGGGAATCAATTTACTGACCCCGCGCCGGGGCAACGATTTAAAAGTGACGCAGGGAGTGGAGTCAGTCCGTATGGTCAAATGGACACCTACCCACTCAAAACCAATAGCCCCATCTGTTCACTATGGACGGGAGGCGCGGTAACAGTTTCCCTTAATCCGCGCCTCCGTCATAAACGTCTGCTGTGTGAGCCCAACTTCTGAGTTGCCCAATTCTGTGCTAAGGTCACAGTGGAGTACGTGCATAATCGCGTCGTCTTCTTCCAGGCCTTTTTGCGTTGAGGGTCGGTGTATGGGACGATGTGCAATGTCTCATCGTAAGGAATGCTTTTACTTATTTAAATTAAACAAAACTTATATTGTTGTATGCCACACATGCTCATAATGCATGTGTGGCAACTCGATGCAGCACACGTTTAGTTTCTTACAAGTCTAGACATTATCTGAATTCTACGTAATTTATACCAAAGTGCCTCACGGTCTTTGTTACGCCGAGTATGCAATATGTCACTAAGGAACGGTATAAACAGTATTTTTTTGTATTAATAAATCAAGTCATTGACTTGAAACCATGCAGAGCCTAAGCCAACTAAGCCAAAGTTTGACAATTTATCTGTATTTTTTTTATTTTAAAAGAGTTTTTTGGAAGGTTAAATAGGGGATTTTTTAATAAACTTTACCCATTATATTTCATTTTTTAGTTTTTTTCCTTACTAGGGTTGTCTAGAAGAGATCGCTTGTTAGGGATAAGGCTGCCCTTTGCATCCCTTATAATTTTTATTTACATATTATGTTGTTTGTTTTTCTATAAATGTAAATAAATATATAAAAATCCATAAGAAGTCCATTATTTAAAATAAACGCTAAAGGTGCATGCACTGATCATTTTTAGGCAGTCATTATTCTAACACGTGAATTTTTTACAATAATACAAACTCAAATGTGTTAAAAAAGTGTAATTTTATTACTTATTTGATATTTTTTTTAAATATACTCAAGTTTTCTTCACTTCACACTTCAATTGTTCTAGTTAAGTCTTTTAAGAAATCAATCAATAAATATAATAAAAATAATAAAAATAATAAAAATAATAAAAATAATAAAAATAATAAAAATTATAAATATAATTAATATAATAAATATGTAATAAATAACATATTTATTTTTGTTTAAAGCGTGTATAAAGCGTCTAAACAAGTAATTTTTAAATATTCTCTGTAACTACATCCAATGTAGAATACTCTACGTTCTTGTATATATACGGTCATATTTCGACTGCTCTATATATCATAACATAACATATGAGTGGTTTTGCTCGTTCCTGTGTCAGCTAGAGGCATTAACCCGCTGCGATCAATATCCCCAGCTCACGTTTCATTGACAATTTGCGCTCGTCCAGCGAACCGCGGCTTTGTTGTGAATTTATACTGAAAACTATACAAGCTGCTGCCATGAAGTTTAACAGTTATAATTTACTTACTAAATGTATTGAATCATTTTTATTGTTTTGTTCCCTTTTGTGAATCTTTGAACTATTTTGTTGGTATTATGTATTCCATCTCTGGCTATATTTTTAGTAATGAATGGCATTCATTGAATCTTAGATCAAACTAAATATTTTGAAGTGTTTCCCGCTTTATTATTTTATTGATAAACTGCTTGGCGTCTACGTTTTTTGCTTTGAATTTAGAATGAAGAATAGAAAATCGCAAATATAAAACATATTGCGTATTTCTCCCACTCGTAAAAGTGATTTTTTGTCAAGATTTGTTTTTTTATGCATCTTTTAATTTTTATTTATTGAGTCTCTTATCTCTATTATCTCACATTTAATTCTATAAACCAATAATTAACATCTATTTTTTAATTACCTTGTCTCCTAGACTATATTTTCTATGCAATTTAAAAGTTTCATGTATAGTTCCATAGAACATTGCACGTTCTCTAAGAATTTTCTTCGCATTTTTATTTAGAAAGAAGCTCATCAAAAGTAGGCGAACACTTAATGAGTTATCTTTAGCGCACCTTTAGTAAATGTGTTAACAAGACTGTCTAAGCTCCATTGTCTTAGGTAATAGGTTTATAATCAGTAAGCCGAGGTCCCTGAGGACCTCCTTCCGAGGGTAGGTTCATGAGGCTGTTTCTTAAGATACAGTACCGTACCATAAGAAACAGTACTTAAGAGACGCAGAAATGTCCCCGTCCGTTTACGCGTAGTTCGAATAAGTACTGGAAGTTTTATTATGAAGGTAGTATATAGTGATACCGCCTCATATCGTCACCTATCCAAACTAACCGCTTGCGCCTCCCCTTTTAATCAATTGTATCTGCCTATCTATATGTAAGGTATACAAGAAGGTCAACAGCTGAGCGACCACGGCGAAAGTCGTAGTGACGCAACTAATGGACTAAGCAGCTGGTGCCCCCCATTGGTTTGGAGAACAAGTAGGTTAACAACAAAAACTTAATTTATTTTTATCAATAAATGTTTTATTTTTTCAAATTAAAGTTAGAATCGGTGATTTGAGTTTCGCTTAGCCCACTTTTACTATTGATTTAAAACATACGGCATCGGTACCTTCATATATCATGTAAAAATCAAAAACAAAACTAATTTACGGTAACGACCATATTGCTCAAGTATTTGAGTTTAAAATCGCCTTAATATTATTTTATAGGTATTGTGTAAAAATAAAATGTTACGAGGCAACACGGGGCTTGTTAGCTCAAGGAACGATAGAAGTGAGCTTATCGAAGCTGTTAAGTTTAAGCCGCATAAATGTAGCATATTCCGAACTAGTGCTTGCTATCTGAACTTCACACGAACTTACTAACGGAATCAGGGCTGCCAATATTTAAGGCGAAATATGGTTAATGGAATGTACAGGATCATAATAACCTTTTAAATTGGGATTAAACCTAATAGGAGCATTGTTGGCCTAGCTTCAGCTTTGAGAGGGCCAGGGAGGTCGATCCCGCAGCCCATCCGCGTCGCCGTAGGAGACCACAGCGTCTTTGTACCGTGCAACCAACCCCGTGTGTAATCCTGGGCACGCAGCCGCTTCAGCAGGGGAACAGGGGTTCATGTGTCCAAAAGAAGGGATGTTGACGCATCCCTTCAAGTATTGGCCTGGCCTACTGGCCAACTGGCCGATGTGAATGACCCTTGCTCTGCCAAGGTCCATTTCACAACATTCATGGCCGTGGATTTCATTTAAGAAATGTAATTAAGACTGCAGGTAATTTCGTTATACATTAAAAAGGTCTAGTTATTTTCGTATGGTAATTAAATCACTTGCTACTTGTAAGAGATTTTAGGAAATATTTCAATTTATGTTCTTGTGGTTTCTCACAACCGGTACAACATGTGACGCCAAAGTTCCGACGATCAAAGTTTAAAGCAAGTTTGCTGACCGATCATCTATTACTATCCAAAGTTTCTTACTTCTTACTAAATATACATAACTTTACTTACTTAATTATTCTATATCTTAGACGAGTTATTTATCTATAAGATGATGCAAAAATAATTTTAATTGTCTCTGTAAAATAAAGAAAAATTTAGTACTTTACTTATAACAAATTTATAGTAACAAATTTTATAATGTTTTCTCAAGTATTCATTCCATTTCACAACTGAAGCATTGTCTTACACCCTCATATTTCGTTAATTAATTATCCTGAAACACTGTTTATTCACACGTGAGCCTTCAGGAAATAAATCAGCGGATCCGACATGAGTTACTGGCAACGTGTGAATTTATTGCACGGAGTTCCTTTCCTTATCCGTGATTCATGAAGATGCAACGCCATTGCGAAGAAAGTCAGGACTCTTTCATAGCTGAGATGAAGTGAGCTTCCAGAGGGTGATAATCTGCTTGACCAGAGTATCAAGTAGAAAGTAGAAAGAAAAGAGCATACCAATTCTTAAAAGGCCGGCCATGCAGTTGCACGCCCTCTGGCATTGTGATTGTCCATGGGTCCACTTATCAGATGACCCTCCTTGCCCAATATTTTATAAAAAAAGAAACGTCTTAGTACAAACTTTACTATAGCTTTAACGTTCCAGTTTCTGTCAGCATAAAACATAGAAATCCCATACATTAAGTGTAGTTCATATAGTCATAAAACAATTTATATATAATAAATTTTTAGTTTTTATTGTATGGTATGTTTTTTTCGTATTTTGTTAAGTGTAATATGTCGTGGACCTACCTACTAATTGATGAACATGCATGTTATATGTGTCTGCATGTAAATTGTTAATGCGCGTTATAAATAAATAAACAAATAGTTTTATGGATATAAAAATAAAATAAATGAAAATGTGTTCATTAATTATAATAGAAGTAAAATTAGCTGTTTATTTTTCAAATCGTGACGGATTTCTTTTTCTAAATCTACAGAGTAACTTAAAAAGTCTGACTAAGCACTGTACATACAAAGTATTCTTAATTCTTCCAACAATACCGTAATTGCGCCTCGCGTTAAACAGCAAAATATTCAAAGCACGTTGCATAACTTCCCAGTTTCGACAATAACGTGAAATTGTTTACGAGGAAACAATTTTTCCTCTTTGAACATTTCTGTAATGTTGTTACGATCATCGTATATGGAACATGTGAAAGTGTATTAATTATTACTTCCTTTATATAGGCTGAAAAGTATATCTTCTACACTAATATTATAAAGGGGAAAACTTTGTTTGTTTGTTTGATTGTAATGAATAGGCTCATAAACTACTGGACTGATTTTAAAAATTCTTTCACCATTCGAAAGCTACATTATCCACGAGTAATATAGGCTATATTTAATTTTGAACAAAAATAATGTTCCGTAAGATATTAGGGTTTTTCGGACACAAGGTGTAAAAATTCAAACCAAAAAAGTTACTTATTTTGCGTACCCTGCCTAAACTATTAAAGATAGAATCATAAAATGTTCTAAGTAATTGTAGATCTTATAAATATCTACAAAAAAGTCCGCGACACACTATACCTATCTATGTCGAGTGAGGCACAATAACCATAAATAATATAATGACATGGCAAAACGGCGTTTGCCGGATCAGCTAGTAATGTATAAAATTCTCGTGTCACAATGTTCGTTCCTATACTCCTCCGAAACGGCTCGAATTTTACGAATTTTTTTATGCCAATTCAGTAAGTCTGAGAATCGGCTATCTGTCTTTCAAACCCTTCAGGGATAAGGGGTGTCCACCCCAAAAACTTTATAATTTTGTAGCTAAAATTTTTATTTTTTTATTATGTGGCATCATAAATACATACAACCCAAAATTTTCACCCCTCTACGCCGGGTCAGCTATTTTTTTTTATAAATAATATAAATATGGCAGGCGCCTAGCGTATATTTTGAAACTAGTTCTATTGAAAAGCAATAAATATATACGAATATCAAACTGTTATTATCTTTTAACTAAATTACTATTTCCTGTCCTTTTTTCAAATTATGGTTACACTTTTATGAAAAGAGTAACCACTAAAAGTGTTTTAATTATAACGGTGCAATAAGACGTTGATTTAATTTATTATGAATAATTGTAAGAATTTTATTAAAACAAAAGTTGTTATGAGAAAAAATACAATTAAATAGGTGTGTTAAGCGTGAATAAATATAAAACCGTTTCGTAGTTCGAATGTCTATTTCCTACAAACAAACTACGTATTTTGCAAACTTTTTATAATAAGATTTTTGGTGAACTTCAGCATTTGTTTGTTCCTCACGAATATGCCTTTAGTACTTACTGTTGATATATAAATAATGTACACCTGGAATAATAAAAAGTTCAAGCCTTCATGTCATGTTTCGGGCTATTCCTAATCCCCGTACAATAATAAAAGTGTTCCGTGAGATTGCTAATCTTTTCGAAATTCCTCTTTGTCGCTTTAGTCTCAAGTAATATTTTAATTACGCATCCGTTGTCTTTCACAAAAGCAATTAAAACTTACAACGCCCCTAACGTTTGTTTTTGGCAACTTAATGTAATCCACGGATGTTCGCTAAAAAGTTGAAAATTTTAATTAAAATTATTTTCATGAAATTAGCTGCGAACCGCTTAAAAGAATTGTCCTCCCAAATGTTCAAATAATTTATAACCAAAATTTTGTTACTATAAAAAGTTACAATATTTATTTATTCTTAACAAAATATGTTAAAAAGCTAACTATTTCTTACTGTATAGGAACTGACCTTTTGCATAAAGCATTTCTCATTGTTATCTCATTGTTAAAACAGACCTTTTGTCAGTTCACTCAACGGACAATTAAAATCTATGCAGTAGTTTTGTAACCTAACTTTAGTTAAGTTACATATCAATATTTTAGGTAATAATTAGAGCCGTAAACCAAACGTAAACAATCATTATACCATCAAGCCAATATTGAGCCCAATTTTAACATTCTCGTCTCCTATAATGTCCAATAACTTACCTAGGTGTCATTTAGATTTATTAAGCTTTCGATAAGCCAAGTTTGTTTTTGTTAGCGTCGCAACCCTTCTACCCCTAATTTTGTATTAGTCATAAGCTCATATTTTAAACCATTAAAGTCGTTTTTTCCTATAGTTTTAACGTGAAAACAGTTTTATTTTAACATCAATAGAAAAACCGCTACGAACTTAATTCAGTTCATTAATTATTTCCATACAATGTGTCATGTGTGCTCAATTCGAGAGGTTAGTTTTCGCTGATGATACGAATAGGTAGTCAATGTCGCCTCCTAACGTGACCATCAAGCAGACTGAGACCTAGGCACTGAAATGATTGTTATCCTTTCCATATATCTAAGTAAGATAGTTTCATGCATGTCTATAGAATACTCGTAGGATGTGACACCAGTTTGATAAAGTTTACGCCAATGTACGAAAAGTGAGTTACAGAATCGCAGGGCTGCCATGAGCTCGGTATAATTTTACAAACCAATCTTTGAAAGATTCGATTAATATTCCTGTTTAATACTTCGTTAAAATATGGTATACTACTTGGACTTGGATTGTAACAAAATCTACCTTTTAAATAATAGCCCAAATATTAATTAGTTGTTTTTAACTTTTATAATGATGATACTTTTGTAATCGTAATCCTATAAATTTGAGCGGACTGCTTTGCAAACAAATTCTATATTGCAATAATCTCGATTTCAATGTTTAGCCCGCGGTGAAAACTGGCTGGCGTCCAGTTATCCACCAAACCCTACCAATTTCATCGTGTTTTATGTGTCTGGCAACACCAAATAATGTTATAATATCTACCAAATTACATCCGCGTTGTTGATAAATATTGGATACAGGAGATTAGGTTGCCAAACAGTGAATAATGTTGCATTCAACGTTAGAATAATACACAAACAATGTTCATAATAATTATAAAGCTGCCTAAATAAACAGTAAGCTGGAGCTCAGGACCTTATTATTATTTACCCTATCACATTATTTGGTAATACGTGTGGATACTTCGTAAAGTTAATAGTGAAGTCGTTCAATGAATTCCAAATGCACTCGATTAGATTTAGTGAGTTTCTCAATAAATTGAGAACGATATTTTCTAATGGTGGTAAGTTTTTTAAAGCCATTTTTGTTGAAACTTTGTTAATTTAAAGAAGAGCGACCCCTGTCACAGGTCTTATTAGGGAGACCTCAATCTGAATTCTATTGTACATAGCTAAACAAATGAAGAATTTTGAATTTTTTGAAGCCTTATCTATTTTATATAAGCATTAAATAATTATTAAAATTAATTGTTATTATTATTAAAATGTACCTACATCTTTTTATTTTATTTTATGAGAAGTTGCATTTGCTGCTTTAATAATGTTATGCTGTTCAAATCCTGAGCAGTGATGGCTTAGTGGTTTCAATGTGTGACTCTATCCTTGAGGACGTAGGTACAATCCCCGGCTGAACACCAGTGGACTTACTGTCTATGTTCGTATTTAACATTGGCTGATACGGTAAAGGAAAACATCGTGAGGAAACCGGAATTTAGACTCAAAAAGTCGACGGTGTGTCTCAAGCAAAGAAGGTTGATCACCTACTTCATTAGAAATGATCACATAAATCTGAAGCTCAGACCTAGAAGATGAAAGTGGTATGTATATCTAATATATAAAATTCTCGTGTTACAATGTTCGTTCCCATACTCCTCCGAAACGGCTAGACCGATTCTTATGAATGTTTTTATGCATATTCAGTAAGTCTGAGAATTGGCTACTCTCTCTCTTTCAAACCCTTAAGTGATGAGGGGTGTCCATGTAAATACATACAACCCTTAATTTTCACCCCATTTCGATCAACCCCAGCTCTGAGAAAAATCACATAAAAACCTAAAAAGCGCATGTTTTGAAATGACAATTATCTAAGTTATGGAGCATTTACAAGTCATACAAGACTTTGTGGTCTGTGGTTAGTATCCGATCGAACCCACATTTGGCTTGCCAATTCCTTACGCCTGCGGCCAAATACAGCAATTCAGGACCTTGTTTGCATACAGATTAAATATTGCATACATTCAGATTTTCATTCAAATAGATTATCGTTAAAGGGTTATCAATTTTGTATCATGGGTTATTGTTATTATAGAATCACATTATGTTGTCGTAAAGTACAAAAAATGTAGAAACAATTATAATTTATTGATCTTATCTTGATGAGAATTATTTATATATTCTTCCACTATTGTGGTGCGCTTAGCCTGGAGATTTCTGGTGAAATAATACATTCAAAGGTACAGGTAATCAGGATGAAAATGAATAGTTAAAATAAAATATTTGACCCATAACTTATTATGGGGTAACAGGATTTAACAAATCTAAGTGTTTTACATTTATTATTATCGCATATCATAGATGGAGTTTATTCCTTAAGAAACTATTTGAGTTATAAGGCCCGGTACGGAAATTTTATGAGGAGTAAAATCAAGTGTAACACGAAAAGTTGAGGCGTTATGTAGAAAGAGACAAATGGATTGAACGTGTAAAATAATGAGATGGAATACATTACACAGACTTTTCTATTTTGAATTCACGTTTTGACAGCCACGTTACAACTGTCAGTGTTGACAGGTAAAAAATTAAAGTAGATTGTCTAGTGTGCCATAGAGTTTTGTCAATAGTAATGGTCAGTGAAATTAAAACTAAAAAGATTGTTCATTCTTATTCTTCTCTTACTATAAAGGTAACTTTGGTCACAGAAAGAAAATCCTATTTGGGCATAGATGATGTAGGTACGTTTTATTACTACTACAAACATTTATATTATAAAAACATATATTCTTACCACTTTTAGTATGAAAATATGGTCGACATTCTGTGGCTGTCGTGATTATCGCCATTTTATCGTTCGTAAGGAGTAAACTCCAATCGTGCGTCGTAGCTGACACACACACACTTTTTTATTTTAAATAATGTCTATAAATAAAAATTGTCTATACAAGATCTTTTTTATAATTTTACTTATACTCACCCGGAAGAGACTATTATAAAGAAGAAGAAGAGATATGTACTTTGATTTGCTAGGATTTTATCCATGGGATGCTGAAATACCTTGTGTCCAGGCTGCAAACTATTTCACTTTACTATCCGTTTGCATTGATTCTTCAGGTATATTCTGAAATTGAGGTGTCATTACCTGGGGCAATGTAGCTTCTCACAGAGCCACGTTTGCTTTCAGCTCTAGTTCGTACCTGAATACCCAATACACGGGTCCAGCGGCATGTGCAACGATGTTTGTTCAGTGTTGTTATCGCAATATGGTGTAGATATTGCGCAAAATCATTTGGACCATTCGTGCATACATAGTCCTTAGTATCTTACCTATTTTTAAAATTAGAATCATTTTTCAGCCAGTAACATTACAAAATGAAACCTCTTTGGTTAGAGAATGTAGAGGACATTAGAATCATGTTGGAACGATAGGTTATTCGATGTTCGAGCTCCAAGGATTTCGGACGTATCCCACAGTTTTGTAGGATCAATCAGAGAGACAATGCTCCTGGCGAGCGTTACTGGCTGCAAGCCAGACCGATGGCACTGCACTTCTAATTGCTTCCTAGTTTTATTCTAGCCAATATTAACTGACAGATAAGTATGAGCGGTAGTGGCGGATTCCAACGAAGGAATTTATTTCCTGTAGTCTCCGTATTTTTGGTATAAAGTAACTGCCTCATATTTCTGCATGTAAATAATTGCTTACTATATTGACAACCATTTTTGATTTATGCGTATATAACAATCGATTCGATTTACGGTCTCAGTCTACAACAGCTTAAAATCGAAATACTATGTACTTCAAAAAATTACGTTGCATTTCCCCAATTATATACGGTTTTATATTATCAGCATTTATACAACAAAATTAAAAACTTATTTGAACAATGGTCCTAGTGGCTTGTTTAGCAATGCACACCCAAGAGTGTGGATAGATTGGGGTATTTCAATAGACAATTTCACCTGGCGAAACAATTACTATTTCGGTTTAGACACCTATTTATACATGAATAGTTTCATTCAACTGTTTAAATGTATCAACAATAATTTAAATGGGTTTGTGAATAAAAATATATTACGTAACATATTCAATTTTCTCTCCATTGAGTTCCTCTAAAGCATGAGGGCAAAGAAAAATACTTGAGGCGAAACGATTCCTCGCAGTATTTTGTTTTAAGATAATAGTCGGGTCCTCGATTGGTCTCGAATAGAAATGGTTCATTTTCCCACATTTCTCTTATCTCTGCCACATTTTCTTTAATATATCCGAGTGTAAAGTATCTGCGAAGTCGTGATATTTGATTTTTGCGACGTTTCGATCGTTTTCAAGTATATATGAGGCGTTTGCCTCAATAAATACGCATTATTGCTTGGATATAAGGACAATCCTGCTACTGAAGCCACCTGCTCAGGCGTATATAATGAAGACTTCTAAGTTAGTATAACATTTCTTAAGTTTTAAAATTTTTACATAAATATATACTTTATGAGTTTTATTATTAGTGTGTATTAGTTTTATACTATTAACCTTAAACAAAAACATACATTTAAAATAATAAAAAAGCAGGTTACAAAAGTTATTAGGCAAAAGGCGGCCTTATCGCTAACAAGCGATTTCTTCCATGCAACTCCAATGTGGAACAATAACAAAGAAACACCTACAGAGGGTAGAGTACAAGAAGTGCATAAATAATAAACAAACAAAACCTTAAAAAAACACGTAACTATAACTTAAATAAAATAAAGAAAAACTAACAAATATGTGCAAACAGAAATTTAAAAGGGAATCAAAAGGTTGAGTGAGTCACAATTATTAATTTATATAAGTGTTATTATATTAAGAAAAATATTTTTCTAGTATTTCGTATGAAGATGAGAACTAGTATTCCTCAGATCCACAATCGACGAGGTTCCTTAAAAAATAATAAATAAAACGGACGTAGAAATGTGTCCGCCAAATACCCCATCGGGGAATTACATTCATAACAAAAATCTCCTATGCTATTAAAAAATTATATTGAATAGCTGAAAACTTGGCTTACAAACTTTAAAAAAGTTTTTCACTCACGTTCAAAGTTGTGACCTCATTCATACATTAATCAAGCTTTACAATTTAAAATGTAGAGAATGTAAAGTTTCACTTAAAACACGAACATTTATTTGTATTAAAAATTTAAATTTAAAAAACGTTAAATGAACCGTGAAGTGAATTGGTTGGAACTCCGTTGTTAGTTATTTCTTATGAAAAACAAAATTGAGAGAAAATCATTCCAAATAATATGACTAAGTAGTTTTAGCTAAAAATAATACAATAACAGGAAAATGTATAATAATTCGCTCTTCTCACCCTCTTGCTCAATCGGTCTCAATCGCTCTCTCCCTTTTCTTCGACAAAAAAGCTGCACATCTTCATGACGTTTTTTAAAAAATTTACCCTCTTGCGCCTAAAGAAGTTTCACGTTTCTGTTTATGTAACAGTGTTTTATTAAGCGGTCATACAACCACCAATCTATTTCAGTTTATAGGTTAGTATGTAATCTGCTTTCAGTGCCTGATTAAACAATGTGTGGGTCTATGACTTGCTTGGATGACCAAGTGTTAAACAAACAAAGAAAAATCTATATATTTACATCTAGGGTTTAACCACAAGGACATAGCAAGCATATTACTGTTAGCTTTTACTGTAAAAATCAATTTATAGAATATTTTATTACAAACATGAAAAACGTCTCTTGAATGATTAGCGTGATAAACGATCGAAATGCATTGCCGATACAGATTAAAAAAAGAATTACTTTCGGTACGTTAAAAGCACTTTAGTAATGAATGAGCAACGCAAAAATTCATTTAAATTTACGCTTCACCGGTTATCGGGCCCGGAATTTCTGGATTCCATCAATTTGCGATTTTCTTTAGCACGGAGGAGAATTTCTCCGCTCTGATAAATTAGAGGGCGCTGATTTATTCGGCAACTCCTCAATCTTCAAGAATTTTACACCTTTATTCCATTGAAATACAGTAATTACTTGATTTATTAAGTACAATTTAGTAGAATTATTTATCGGTTTGAAGAGTATTTAATACGTTACTTAACTAATTACTATAATAGGAAAGGTTTTAATTCATTTTTAATGGCGTTATTTGATAAAGTATAAAGTGACAGAAACAAGAGATGAACAAGACATGAACTAAATCATGTGTCAGAAACTTCTCCCAAGCGTATAATGCTCCATAGACTTTCGTCCTCTCCATGCATTCTGAGTCGATACAACTTGTTTCGGTGGGAATCAAAAAGGTGTACGTTAAACTAATAGTTTCTTTTATGGATTTCAAGTCAGAATTTTACTTACATTTCAATGTACTAACATTTAGTATAGTAGGTATCTCCCAGAATAACTAATTACCGATACTAAAACAGAAACATACAACTGTAATTTAATACTATCAAATCCTATCTAAGTATCAAGTTCACGTGCAATGCTAACTTAGCAATTGCTAGGTCATGAAACATGACTATGTATAGGTATAAAGATGTTGCTTTATTTTGACCAATCTAAAATAATTTAAAAAGTTCCTATTTTATCTAAACACGTGGCACAAAAGTTACACGAAGGATTTATTCGGAATTTCCCGCTACAACTGAATATTTCTCATTTTCCAATTCTATGGCAATCCTCTATTTCATATGCAAATCTAAGCGACGAAAACAAAAAATAAAATCTGGAACACTTCGCGTAATTTATCGCTAACGCCGAACTCGAGCATGTTTTAGATAAACTTTAAACTCCAACAACATAAATAACACAACCATGCTGGCATTATATTTTTCGTCTTCCATACAGTTAAGCACGACCGTTTGAAAGTTCATTGAACCGAAGGCTGTATTACGCGCGAAACGACTTCAAAGCGCACGTTATCATCTAAGGCTATGCTAGGGTTATCGTTAAGAGTTTTTCGCTTTTAAGGTGAAAATATTTTAATTGTAACATACATTTACGGGCGATAATTGTATTTTATTTAAGCATTCAAATCTACATACAGTGGTGTATAATTTATATCGATTATTATACCTGACATTTCCTTTTTTAATTCTTGGTTTCCATAAACATATTGGTTTTCTAGAAAATATTAAGGCGATGCAAGCCCTATCGGGATACAAGTCGGACGCCAATATTTATGTGTCTAACACCTACCGCCTTCAGACGAAGGATTTATGGGAGTTAAAACTTTTCTAGCTGTTCAGCCTGGACTTTAATAACATTTATTAGCTAGGCTTAAGAAAAATTGCTAAAGTCCCGAACTAATACTATCCGCTTTATTTTATTTATCTATAAAGCTAAAAATAAAGTGCGTACATATACATTTTTGTGTTATATTGTCATCCTTAAACATGTAATAAATAAATAGTGAAACTTTAACGAGTATCAATTCGGGAATACCTTTATTTATAAGCTTACTTTTTTTTTAATGGCTCTGGTACGATTTGTGCATTAGCCAGCGTCAAGTATAGGATTTTTTATATTTCGCGCTTGTATTAGAAACCGTGTGATAGACCGTGTCCTCATTTACGGTTTCAGCACTCGCCCGGTACCGCACAACCCTCCCAAAGGCCGAGAACAAATTTAAATTAAATTAAAACTTGCCCTCGAACCGGGAATCGAACCCAGTCACCTAGCTGCCACTTAATAAGACCGCTAGGCTATGAGGCCCCCCAACCTCACTTAAAAGTATCAATTAGTGTAGTGTTTGTTGGGTTGGTAGACTGTAGTTTTTTAAATAGTGTTGCGCTATTGCCAAAGTCACATATTGGAGTGCGATTTATCTATGCTCTTTTGCTACGCTTGACTGCACATTTAATTTATTTAATAACAATTAATAATAATAATAAAAGCCCTTTATTCACTGACCATTTTAAGTTACATGCTATTCTTATTTAACAGTAGCATTCTTAAATCTAATTTACATAGTGAAATAATAATAATTTATTATCAACCACTTTGGTCTGGCTGTCTGTCGACATAGGCCTCCCCCAATCGTTTCCACATCTCTCTATCCTTGGCAGACCTTCTCCATCCTTTTGGCAGATCGTCCTCCCATCTATTAACTTGACCTCCTCGTTTTCTTCTCCCGTTTCTCGAATACCACTCTATTACATCCTTAGTCCATTTTTCTTTGTTAGTCCTCATTATATGTCCAATCCAGTTCCATTTAAGCTTTCTTATTTTTTGTAGCACGTCACTGACGTTTGTTTTTTTTCTTATTTTTGAAGCTGTCCATCGATCTGGTAGTCTTATATTAAGCATGCTCCTTTCCATGCTGCGTTGACAAACTACTAGCTTTTGATTGTTTTTGCTCGTCGTAGGCCAAGTTTGACATCTATAAGTAAGACATGGTAAAATACAAGTGTTATATAATTTGGTTAGTATTGCCATGGGAATTGTTTTATTCTTAACTATTTCTTTTAGAGACATAAATAAAATGAATCAGATATAAATTCAGATGATTAAAAACCTTTTCATTAACATAATAATTTCTAATATATCACTTATATAAAAGGTACGATAATACCGTTCTGTACTCTCTCTGATACCGGCACAGATTATGAATGATGTCTGTCAAATACAACAGTTTTTACAAAAGTATAGTCTATGGCCGTATTATATAACATTGTGCTGCAAAGTTTAAAGAGCCAATGAGTCCCATGTTAACAAAAGACGCATTTATGAGGCGCAAAGTGAAAAGCCATGTACCGATACATTATGGAGCCGGGGTTTTATGGTCAATACGTGATGACTTTTGTGTTTTACAATTATGAGTCACGTGACACGTATTCAAAGGGCTACTTTTGGGGATACAACATTGTATTGAAATATTATAATAAGCAGACATGCGCGAAGCAAAATCACCAGAATATTCTTTGCGGCTTTATTGAAAATTAAAATTTATGTTTAAGTAAAATAAACATTAATTTAACAGGACGAAAAAAAATTTCTTATTACCACTATAATCGCAATGCATATATAAAAGATACCTTTTGATTACAGCTGGAATAATCATTTTACCTTTTGTCCCCTAATAATTTGCACCTACTAGACAAAATAAAGTTATATTATTTAGTAAACGTACGAATTTGTTAGTTTTTATAAATATTTCATTTCGAAGGTATTAAAATCAGAATAATTCCATTTTTTTAAAAATGATTTCACTTACTTTGTTTACTGAGAAGTGATTGAGGAAGGCTTTAACAATATGTAGGATACATTTCAAACGAAATTAAGGAAAATACTAAGAGAAGGAGAAACTTTTAGGGGTAATAAAAGTATGCACTAAATATCCATTTATGTAATGCACAAATTGTGTTTATTATGTCGCGTATTAAACCCCCGACTTCCCGCAGGAACGTGTTAAATTTTCGCACAGCGGATTCTAGCTTACCTATATATATATATATATATATACTTTTTGTTAACTATTCAAGTAATGGAAGAGGCCTTACAATGAAGAGTTCGATTAATTAGTTTTCTTCCACTAACGGCATAAATATTATTCTCTTCTAACTATCCAGTACATTATATTTCCCCATAAAAAAGCCTAAATAAGATTAAAATCTTGAGACATAAACAAAAATAGATATTAATCAGGGATCATAGAAGGGTAATGTACTCATCGCAAGCGTGCCTGAGATTTAGAATATGTGTGAAATAAAACGATGATACGGATAGCGGCAATACTGATCGTACTACAAGTTACAACATTTGATCATACGCCCTTCCGTCGTAATTGCTTTCGTGACAATTAACATATAATAAAATGAACATGTCACAATCCAACTTTAATCTGATTTAGTTTATGATTTAAACATCTCTAAGGAAATACCAAAGAAACCAATACGTTAATATCCACGTTTTATAATAGAAGGATAACGTAATTTTAGGAGTTCGATCCGGAGTTGAGACAGAGAGATAATTAGGTATGACTCTGCTATGACGTTTTTGACAGTTGACATCCTCGACTTTGAACCTCACCCTGAAAAAACAGTGTTTAGCAGTGTTATCAGAAATCGCGGTGAAGGAATCGAAAGCTTTGCGTAATATATCGTAGCTGTAACGAGTTACCCGTTGTTGGTTGGTGCGATCATTAATAAGGTTACCCTGTGCTTCGCTTACATTTGGTAAGCACTGGTAACTAGTAACACTTATACTTGTATATCAGACAAGTATTTCTTTTAGTATCAGATCTATAACATATGCATTCAAGTATAAACTTCAGAAGTAAAGGCAAGGTATCTTAATATAACGCAAAAACCTCAAGCTTTTACGTAATAGAATACAAAAATGAACGAATTGATTTCGTTACAATAAAGATGTGTGGTGGGATTAAGTAGATGACACCTTCTAACGAATGCATATCCGAAATAAGTGTTGTTTGATGATTTGCTATTTTACAAGAGTACCGAGAGTTTTTTACGCCGGCTTTTTCTCTCGGCCTACACCCTCTGTCTTCTTTGCCGATGAGTAGGGATGCCTACAAATTCAAATTTAATGACGTGGAATAAGTGATACATGTATCTTATGTTCCATAATAAATATATTTTATTTAATTTTATTTTTATATATATACATATATCCGAAAATCTGTGTTTTGTTCACACGTTCAGCCCCAGAGTATGTGCATAGTGTACACTGCGAGTTCGCCGAGTCTTATCTAGTGTATTTAATAGGTGTTATCTGTATTTAAATAGTGATTTTATGTCCACGTATCTGTCAATATCACTACCACATATTCCAGTAGATCGTACCACAAACTAAACATAGTAAATCGTCCTTCGCTTTGAGAAGGTTGCAACTTCATTGCCTTTCGGCTGTACCATTTCTCTTTAACTCGATCGCGAAGTTTTGCCTGCTTCTAAAAGGTCCTAAATCTCTAAGAGAACCGTGAAAGTTGGTACTATGTGGAATTAACAGATGTTTCACGATCTAATCGGACGTTGTAAGAAAGATGAGGGACATTAGTACGAGCAGATCGTGATTGGAATCTTTGATTGGACGCTTGAGATATATAACATTATATTTTCTCAAGGAATTTTATTTCTCATAAAACAAAGTTTAGCATTAAATTAATTTAGTATGTATTTAAAGTAATGTGAATTTAATTCATATGGATCGATATTGGTATATGACTGGCATTCATAAGACGTAACTTTTCTTCTTGAGAGTTCAGGCCTCTCATTCGAATTCTTCGCGATTATAATAGAAGTTATGCAGAGCTGGATAGATATGGTTGTGGGCTGATCAATTCTAAAGAAAGCATTGTTAAGTGCCTATTTCAAACATAATCCGCTGTTATTTTTTTTACACCTAACTACAATTACTAGTATTTTTATTTCTTTATTTTTTTTAAAATATGGATGTTTACAAAATCGTAGATATAGTATTATGTATGATGTGGTAAACTACAATAAATAAATAAACTTTTAAAGAACTTTTAATCAAAAAATATTAGGTTCTACCGACTCCAACTACTGTGCCACATTAGGACATCTGCTAATTACATATAGACATTTATTTGGTATAATATATAAATAGTTTTATATATATACTCCTAAATAAAGTAAGTATATACTTACTTACTTTTTACATACACGATTACAAAAGTAATAAAAAAAAATTAAACCTAGGTTTGTCCACCCTAGAAATGAGTGGATATAAAAAAATACTGAACGGATTCTGGTGAAATTTGGAGTGCTCCCTAAATTGGACTATGCGAAATTTTAATCCGTCACTATATCTCTAAGTCTTTTAGTATGCAACACAATTAACTAAACATTTTTTTAAATATTTTTGCGTGCTCTTACGAAAGTGGTAATCAGCCTTTGGATTTGGTACCAAATTGGAATGGAAGCTATTTCCAACAATATTCAAATTAAATGGAGGTAAACTGTTTAAATATTAAAAACTTCTATTGAAATACGTACCAAGTTAATACAATATTCCGATTTCACTTGAACATTGAACAACTGTACGGCTTATTGGTTGGTTGGCTTATGGTGGTTATTCCAAATTTTGACAGCTGAAGGTGCGCGATACATCGACAGCCCACGAGACTAATTTCATGTATGTGTGAATAGGTGTAATTTATATTTAAGATATTGTAGGATACACAATAAATCAGATCTAACAATTACTCTGTCTCATTCATTTCTCTCTTCCTCTCACAGTGGCGAAGCCTTCTTCAAGCCCTGTATTATGAGCCTGCCTGCTATAGCTTAGCTGCCTGCTTAGCCTGATAGCTTCGAGAAAATCCCACCACCTTGAACCTCTGATCCTACCCGGAGGGCTCCGTCTGTTACTTTAGATCGCTTGGTGCAGACATCCCGTGCTTATTTAAAGCACGGGATGTCTGCACTTCATAAACTACTTACGTGTTACGGTACAATTGTAGGAGTTAGGGATCCAAAGAGTTGTTAGATTCTAGGTTCTAGTTCTTACCCACTCATATTATAGTTATCTACTCCACCTTTCTAATGGATACATTAAAATACATATGGTATACTCCTAACACTTATTACATAAACATTTGCACACGGATCTCACAGTCCGCTGGCTGATAAGCTCCACCAATAAAATTCTGAATTCAGCGATTTGACAAATTGTACTTCTTAATTAATTCTGTACGAAAAACCCAAACAAGGAAAAAGATATGGATAACCATTACGAGAGTAGCGGAACTGGAACCGCTTAATCTAGTAGTAAGCGTAACGAACGTACATGTTGAATGTAGAGATCTCATCAAGAAAATCGAAAACATTAACAAGACCGCATGATTACTCGCAATAAAAGAAATTGCAATTCCACAATTCGCATTCCGCATTTACATTGCGGACGGACGTGATTTACATGGATACATTATCGTTATCGATATCGTATACGATTCTAATTGAAATCGGTTTCGAAATGTTTGTAAAATTTTGGGATGAATTTTACAATCACAAAAGTAACTACCTTACTTTTGTAATTGTAAAAGCATAAAGCATAGAAAAGCGTAGAAAAGAGAAAGGTGTTTGGATAAATGCAGCTGAGTTTCATCATCGAAAGTCAAGGCAGACATTCCACTCGTATCACCTCGTCCACGCACAAATAAGTAAGAAAGGAAAGTATTTCCGAACTAATTCGACTTAAGGTCCTTCAAGAAGCGTACCAATTCTTCAAATGTCGGAAACTCATATGGGGGCCGACGCGACGTCTGGCAGTATGAGTTTCCATGGGTGGCGGTATCACTTAACATCAGGTGAGCCTCCTGCCCGTTTGCTCATATAAAAATGGAGAAGGTAGCGTAGAATCATTTTAAGTGGTTCTGTTGAGATTATGTAATGAACAGATGATGAAAATCTCATTCGATGTACGCCTTTAATTTTTACCTTTGACGGATATCATCACACAAAAATTGCATCTCCAGATATATATACACGGGTTTGCACGGTAAGAGGTACCTTCTGTATCAACCAGCACCACGATCGTGATTTGGGCGTGAGAGCATAACATTTGCATTTATAATATTACAATATGTATACATAATTATTTTTATATTATTATTAAAATATTAATGATTAAAACCTTTGAGACCAAAATCAGAATTTTCAAGTTTAATTAAATATTGTATCTATATGTTATATCGTTAATTTAAACCAGACCGTATCACCTCGACGTCCGTCGTTCCATAACTGAGCGTTTTCTAAGGCAGTTTTTGCCGCGCACCACCACTATGTGGAACCAGCTGCCCACTGAAGTATTTCCGAACCAATTCAACTAAGGGTCCTTCAAGAAAAGAGCGTACCAATTCTTGAAAGGCCGGCAACGCACTTGGACGGCGGTATCACTTAACATCAGGTGAGCGTTCTGCCCGTTTGCCTCCTATTACATAAAAAAAAGACAGACTTAGGCACTAGGTACTGAATTTCCAATATGAAATAATGTATGTTGCATCGTTGTATTAAAGCTAAGTATCAAGCCGTGGCTAATCCATTTGGAGCAAGTAATATGTCATGTTAAATGTATATACATAATCAATAATTTATACCCTAAATGTGATCCAAATCCCGGATGATGTTGTACAGGACAATGCTATCCGCTGTAAACACATGACAAACACATTAGCAATTATGTCAACAGAGTGGACCCGACAGCACGACATCGGTCAACGGAGTTTGCGTTACATTTGACAGTTTGTTGGAATTAATTCGTGGTTTCAGTAAACTGTATAGGAGGGTCAGTCGAATAAGGTTCCATTGTATAGTCATAGTACATAGAGTTATAGGAAACATCTATGTTTTTTAAATCAAAAGTCTACGAATTGTAATAATTAATACCGGTTACGGGTAATAAAAGCTAATAGAGTAACTTGCATTCAATTTTTACTTTGTGCCAATAAAATTATTTTTTATAAACAATACAGAATAATGTGCGTAATGAAATTTAGTTGTTTAACAATATTTGCGCTCTCAATATGTTCATAGATAAAATCAGTGCCGCTACGTTTTTTTTAGGTCTGGGCCTCAGATTTCTGTATTTGTTTAGTGATCATTTGTAAATCTAATAGGCAAGTAGGTGATCAGCCTTCTGTGCCTGACACACGCCGTCGAATTTTTGGGTCTACGGCAAGCCGGTTTCCTCACGATGTTTTCCTTTCCCCTTCCAACGAATATTAAATGCGTACATAGAAAGAAAATCCATTGGTGCACAGCCACGCATCGAACCTACGCCCTCAGGAATGAGAGTCGCACGCTGAAGCCACTAGGCCAACACTGTTCATAGATAGAACATAAAATAAACCTTAAATTCACATTTTAAAATATACTTTTAAATAATCTTAGACAGAATATTTTCTGATTAGAGGTATATAATTTATAAATACTCATTAAACAAATTAAAGAAGTTAATTATTCAAGTTTTTAAATGTAGCCATCAAAAAAAAATATGTCACATGCGATAGAAATCGACAGATTATCAAGGCTTAACCCGAATCAAGAATTAATTGTGGGAAAAACATTGGGGATCTTCTGGGCTTACGTGATTAAAAACGGTCCCCGTTTTTGTAAGTTATTATTTTAGGATCGGCGTTAATTTTGGGCACCGAATCGCACTAATTTATTTAAAGAGTCCTCTCATAAATAAACTTATTATGTCCGGTCCAATTTGCATCGCTTTTTTGTAGAGTGGACTTGTAGGCACTGGATTTTATGGATTATGGTAATACAAGGGAATTATTTCAACTGCTTAATTCGGTACGATGACGGTTACATCTTTAATAAATTTAATAATACTGTTTTTAATCGATATTGCGCTAAAATGCGATGATCGTCGAGATAGGTCATAAAAATCATCAAATTGTTTTAATTTTAAAAATAGAATACTCAGATACACAAGTATTTTAAATTTATCTGTCATGTCTGTCACCAAAGCTTTGAGTACAGGTACTTTGTCAGTATGTAGAAGTATAACAGTATGTAAGAATTCATATAATTGTTAAATTTAACGCCCTTATTTTAAACCTAAAACCTTCACATACGGAGCTATATTAATTAATCCAGTTTTTGTTCCTGGGCAAAAGCACTTCAATCCTTGGACCCTACTTTTAGACTCCACGATTGTCCCTTGGTCCTATTCTAATGTAGGGCGTATAAAGCTTGCATAATTAAGTATGTGTAGTGTAGCTAATTCGATTAGACCCCTGAAGCAGTGGAGTGTTCCATACTGTCCTTTTAAATCAGCCTTTATCAAGGCTGACTGACTGAGAATATTTTATCTTTGTTTTGTGTTGCGATAGACTTGTGTCTTTTCTTTGACTTTCTATTGATATTATCATGCATTGGTTCTATTAAAAGTATACTAAACTTGAATATTTGTATTTAATATTTTCTTCCAAGACAGTTAAAACTAGTTCATTGCCATTTTTCCTCATAAGAGAAACGTATATATACATCAGAACACTTTACATGTGGCTATTTAATTAATATTTTTTTAGTTCATATGTTAGTCTTGCGTGTAAAAAGAATTTTTCATATGGATCTGTGGGTCTTTATGCTGCGCAGAACACATATGGCCAATATCAATAACGGAGCCAGAGATGGGTTTTTGTATATAAACGAGGGAAACCGGGGAAAAGTTCATCTGGAGTTATGTTAATTGAAGCCTATGTACACTTATACAGGACTCGCAAATGTTGCCGGCCTTTTAAGAATTGGTACGTTCTTTTCTTGAAGGCTACGGTTACTGTGAGTATATAGTACAGCAGGGTTAGTGAGTACTTTGTTTGTTTGATTGTGAGTGACTGTGAGTCTGGGTCTAGTATTGCCGATACGGGTCACTGCTTCTCTAAGTACCCACAAAACGGGTCTTTTGTATTGAAGTAGAACAATGCCTTGAAGCACAGTGCGTAATCGTGTACCCCTATTTAATTATTAAGGTGAGATATATGCTCGTCATTTCCTGTCTGGCATGGAAAATCGTAAGGATACTTCTATGCTTTAGAACTAAAAAGTCGACGTGATGTTATAGGCCTACTGTAGTATTAGAAAAAAACAATTGATCACGAAATAGATACAAAAATCTGAGGCCCAGATCTATCATGGTTGTATGGCCACTGGTTTTAAATGCACAATACACAATCAACAAAAATCATACTTCAGTGATTAGAACATACTAGAAAGAAGGAACTAAATAAAAATATGTATAATTTGATTGATTTTATAATTTATTGTTAGATGACCAATCTTGTAATGTGCATGGTACGTACGTAAAGCATTAACCGATTGAACTAGTAATCTATATGATAAAAATTTTACAATCGATATTTTCATATACATAAATATGTATCATATCATTTATTCACGGCAAAGAAGCAGGCAGGCCTACACATAAAATTTGCATGACAGCCTGCCATTCTCGTCCAACCCAACAGCGAAAGCAAGTATTCGGAGATCATCTAATATGAAATGACTTGAAATAACACTGAGCCATTATTGATTATAATATTCCTGTTTTCCTCCACCTGTCAGAGCATAACACGATCAGAAGTAGGTCAGTACCTGGCGTAATACTCCGCAAACAATCGAACTCGATATTGAGTTTCATACAATACGCCCCGTTAGTAAAACTCATAACGTATTCATTGGTTTACTTTTAATGACTTTGTATTACCAATACCATAAATCAACAGAATTCTGAATATCGCTTATTGTTATCGAGTAAAGGTTATTCAAAAGCCCATTATAAACTAGGTTCCTGATATCTTTTGCGTATAATACAAATAAAAATTTCTCTACTAATTACTTATATTTTGCAACAATTTTTAAAAATCTACAATTTGACGCGAAGTTCAAAGTATGTAATGTAAGAAAGTGAAATAGCATTCGCGTTAATATACCGAAGTCTTACTTAGAGCTAATTCTCTGCTCTTTATCTTATCCTGAGTGCATATATATATATATATTATATATGTAATATATTTCCTTACGATGTTTTCCTTCACCAGAAACTCACAAAAAACAGCAAGAAAAATCTATTACCTACCACGCAGATTCAAAACAAGATTTGAACACTTGTTCATCAACCAGCTTTACTTAATATTACTAAGTCTAAGCTACTTCTCACCTGCTTATTAAATTAAACATAATACCAGCACATAAAGCTATAAAATTGCTCGTTCGTCTCGATTAAAAGTTTACGTAGCTGTAAAAGACGTTACAAAATTAATTAGGAGAGTTCACGCGCCCCGTAAATCTACGCAAAAGGAATTTGTTCCAAGATTAAAATCGTAAAAGACGACAGCAAACGTTTTAATGCCTTCATCTTCTGGTTATGAGACGATATAAGTATATTTGAGAGAATTGGTCTCTTTAGATATGTGACCTGAACTGTTTCCTTTTTTAATTAAAACAATATTAAGTTTGAACTATAATATGTTATTCTCTAATACACATGGCGATCTTAGGACTGCTTCACTAATAGCGTTTTTAGCAGACGATTAACCCGAATCAATTATTGTTTACCGAGAATCGAACTCAGGACCTCTTTTATACACCATATGCGTTAAGCAATAATATATGGAGTGGTATTAATGTTTGAAGTCTTGCAAATGACCTCTTTACAATAACTTTACAGTTAATTACAAAATTGCGCTATTAATTAAAATTGAAACAGCTGTTTAGTAGGCAATATTGCAAACTTTCATAACCTCAATTAATATTGTGTACAGAAAGAGTAATTAATGTGTTTTAATAGTTAATTAATTTATAGCAAAACATACACCATTCGGCTAGTGATTAGTTTTAAATGTTATAATTTAATGATTAGCTATTTATTTGTTCTTTAATACAAAAAGAATAACTGCGTTGTTCAATACAATTCACACTTTTAAAGGTGTTTCTTAACGTTATGATTTTTATCGCATATATAGTATATTTGGTTTTCCAAATAATCGATTTCTCAGGGGATTTACGATCTCCGAAGCGAGACTATATTCATAGAATTTTTGCGCAATGTTTATCGTATCTTCTACTTCTTTTAGTGCCTCTCCATTACTGGAGGTTGGCCGTTAGTGTCTTGAAGCGTGTCTTATCCTATGTCAGATGCAGCAACTCTTCCGCAGTTGCAATACCCGTCCGCTCCCTAACATTGCGAGGCCATGATTTCTTCCTTTTACCAACACGCCGTTTACCCTGGATTTTACCCATTATAATTAATTGAAGGAGGTGGTTTTGGCGCAACACGTGGCCCAGGTACGCAATTGTCCGTTGTTAAATGTTCTGCATAAGTTTTTTCGATATTCCAACTCGTTCCAGAACCTTCTCGTTAGAAACCTTCTGGATCCAGCGAAGCATGTAACATAGCACCACATATCAAATGCTTCTAAGCGCCGGGAGGTATATTATTGAATCTTAGACCATTTCATATATATGACGGAATGATAAGGTAATATATTGTTACGAAGACGGGTCGACTGCAATGTTTTTAGCTTTTTCCACTAGTTGACTATAGACGAGAAGTCACAGGAACGAGCGCAGCTCTCTAATGATGGCACAGGAAGTTCAAGGATTACACTTGGAGAAAGGTCGAAGACTGACAATTCACGATATGCTTACTGTCATCCAACGACAGGAAAGAAAATACAAATAATTACATTTATACACATTAACTATATAAGAATATAAAAAAAGGTTTTAGGTACTATAAAACAAAACTAAAACATATAAAAGGAAATCCAATAAATTGGCAAATCTGAACCATAACGAAATATTTAAACTAAAGATAAATCTAATTGTAATAATTTGTTTTGATTGTAGTTCATTTGATAATATTTGCGACGTTAAAGCTTAATGCTAATGATAAATACTGTCGAATCTGTGTGGTAGTTCCACGTTACCGAATAGTTCATACAAAATTTTAATATTACCTATGAAACCAACTAATTCAATATTACAACTTTTTAGGTCTGGGCCTTAGATTTCTGTATTTATTCCTTGGATCGGTTCTAATAGTCAAGTAGGTTATCAGCCTACGGTTGACTACACTATTGACTTTTTGCGTCTAAAGCTTCCTGACGATGTATTCCTTCACCGCATCAGCGAGTGTTAAGTACACACATATACAGTAAGATCATTGGTGCACAGCCGGAGATCGAACCCCAAAGTCACACGTTACAACCAATATCCTTGTATACCTGACATATATTTGTAGAGGTTTCTAAATAGAAATTTCGTAATTCCATTTGCACGTGGAGCAGACAGTCAGACAGAGCTGATAATAAAGACAGTTAATGCCTTTTTCGATTTTCATTTGTGTTTATCTAACACTAAAGATTGATTATTAATCAATAATTGCATCTAATTAACACAGATTCTTCAATATCTGTTGTATGAAATTCGTGTGTCAAACCCAATTTGACATTATATATGGAAGTATTACTTAGTAAGTCTGCGATAAGCAATGAGTCTTCTATGTAACCCTTACATTTCCACTTCAGTTAAATATTAAAAGATATAATTGATTGTTTATTTTGTCAACAAAACAGGCTAAACATTTGAATGTCTGAGTGGAGACCTTTCCTTTATTTTTCGTTTAATCAACTCAGCTCCCGTACAATTAATCGTGACCCTTAAAACTACATTTGTGATTCAAATAGATATCCGTTTTCTGATGTTGAAAGTAAAATACTTTTTATCGTTTGTCCAGTTTATACACTTATCAATGAAGCAAAGGGATTTAATTAATAATATTTAAGATTATTTCTCTATCGGTTTAAGAATAACACTTTTTGAATGAGATATTTAGATGAACCTGTCTTTGTATATATTTATTAATATGCACTGGAATCATGCTTAAAGTATTTTGTGTTCTATATTCAAAAACATTTATATAGAAAATTCTACAGTAGTACTTATGAATGACACATTAGAGTTTAATCATTGTAATGATGGGTGATCATTGCAAGCAGTTTTGTGTGTTTCTTATAAACTCAATTTAAAATAATTTAACAAATTCAAAGGTTAAATTTGATTACTTTGAAAAACTACTTAAAGATTTATATTTCAACATAATTAGTTGAAACTCAAGTTTCTTTCTAATAACGTTACTTAAATTAGTTTTAATTGACTTTGAGAAAGGTCATTTATTAATTCTGATGATATTCGCTTCACCTTTAATAAATTTTTGAACAGATTTAAAATATAATTACATACAAAGACATAATGATTAATGAATGTCTTAATTTATTAAAATATACATGTTTTATAACATCCAAGGTCCGGTTCTTTTAAAGCCTTGCCATCCAACAATAAACCTATTTTATCGTGCATCAGCATAGCATGGAAGATATACAGTTACCATGGCAACAAGCACGCATGTCTTTTGTTTTAAACATTTGACGACTATTACTTCTACAGAAATCTCTACAACAACTTTGTGTTCAAATGTCTCTACGACGTAGCATATTCATAGGCCTGACAGTTTTTCTACAATCACAGGCAGTCATTAGTAACAATAATTACAATACTAGCAGAAAATACTCTAGAATTGCGCGTTTTAGAAATCCTCCCTGTATCCAATGACATACTATATTATTAATATAAATGCGAACATTTCAGCTGTATGAGGCGTCATAAACGATTCATTACGAGCCAGCGTGTTCATTAACATAGCCTGATTATTGTACTATGAATTATTTATACACTTCATTAATTACGGCACGTTGTATGAAAGGCTTTCAGGCGTCGATATACGTTTTCAGCTTCCTAATAAAATCAATATAATGCTGTTTGTCTACAGTTACAATTATATTCTATGTAATTAATATTCGGATATAATAAAAATATATTTATGTATGAATATATACACTTTAGTTTAAAGCATTTACAGGCAAATATATTTTTTTCTGTATCATTATTTCCACGACTATGACGCAACAAGACAATGGACAGTTGAGTTACGTAAATAAAATTAATTAATGTAAATTACCGCTAATATGCATTTAATTTTAGTTTCGTATAACCGAGAGACAAATAAATGTAAAAGTTACCGACTGCATAGTGGAAAAGCTACAACCGTTAGGATCAGCTTAAAAAGGCTTTTACCGTCTAGGCTTCTAGTTAAGACTGCTGTTCGAGTAAATAAATTGAATTTAACGAGTCGTCCACAGAGTCTAGACGTGGGGTGTGAACGTACTGTCATGTTGCAGATGTTTTCTAATTGCAGAATTATTGTGGACCAGATGCCAAACAAGTGTTTGTTTTGCTAAATCCTATGGAATGGTGAATAAGGCAGACTTTAATGAAATACAACCGTTTCTATTTAGCTTATTCAATTTTAGGTATTTCTGAATTCTATAAGTTAATAAAATTTATATTACAACATTTTTTTCCTTTTTTTGTTTTTGTTACATTTTCAATACACATTTAATAGGTATTAGACATATACTTCTTTAAGCCTAAGTTGCCTTTTACTAAAAAAAACATACAAACATATTGGCCATTACCGCTTACTAAACTTTTAGATAGTTTTGAAAAGTTTTTACGCCATTCTGTTTATTAAATTTGTTCCAAGTTATAAAGACTCGATTTAGCCTTAATTGTGCATAACTTGGCAAGTGGAGCGAGGCAGTATCCAAGCGTTATCGCCTTGGAAAACTTTGGTTTTACCAACAATTAAGTGTAACATTAACCGTCCAACAAAGTTAGTATTTGGGAGATAATAAAGTTTGAGTTCCACTCGGATGTTTCCCTCCTAGATAAACAGCTGGGCTTTGAGAATGAGATGACGTAACGATCGAGCGTTTAAAATGACTTTGATTGGTTAAGGAGAATGTCCGACCGTGTTTGTCATTGGGTTGACATGTCCAAGGAGAGATTCAAACGACTGATTACAATTAAATGAGACCATAAATTTTCACATCTGGAGTGTTATTGTACTTTTTCAACATCTTTTTTTTTTTTTTTATTAACATTTTTTTATAAAGAAAATTACACTATTGGTATACAATTGTAATCTTCTTTAGTGCACTCTTCATTTCTGAGGGTCGTGTTAGTGGCGCTGCACAACTTCCTCCACCTCCCTGTCTTTGGCAAGCCTCTGTGCCTGGGCGGTGGTAAGACTTGTAAGGGCCTTTACTTAATAGGTCCAGCGAGTACGGGATCGGCCTCGAGGTCTGGTGCCCTCCACTCTGCGAGTCACCATGAGTTTTTCTAGACTTTCGAAAAACTCAGGATGCGCTTTGCTAATATTAATAATATTAGCTAATAATACGTACATTTAGTAGAATATGTCCAAAACAACATCCTGAGTTTTTTGAACATATTCTTGGATACATATTTTTGGACAAACTCAGCTTGCGTAGGTAGCAAAGTGTCGAGATTATAATAAATGTGTGGAAATGTGGTTTGATTAACTGGCATTATTTTTTTATATTAAGATTAAACTCGAACTATATTAAATGAGTACATAGTTTCTAAATTATGGCTAGGTGTATCAACAACCTTATTATGTAGAAAATTTAGGGCGGCTGGCTACAAGATACTTAATGTTGATAACATTGTTCAACACTTATACGTTTTATGACACTCTACTTACACGTTATGAGCTGGTTACCTGCGAATAATGTGTTAAGTAATAATATTACAGCTTAATTTAGAATGGTTTATATTTTTATAGATTTTAGTTAATCTAATGGGTTCACTGTCTAAAGGCGTATCTCCACTTACTAGCTTAGGCTAGTAAGTGGAGATACGCCTTACGTCCAGTTGCGTTTAAATGAAAAATACTGAGCAATTTTGACACATTGTTTAATCTCACCTCACTAGAAAAAAGTCCTGGCAAATCCGTCCACAACTGGAAAAAGCCTAGAAGTTGTACATGCAAGCATACCACATGTGGACTGTGACGTGTAGAGCTTTCCGACAGTCCTCAAATTGTTTGTGGACAGTCAACCTGTTAATCTAAATGAAAAGTGTACTTTGTTACTAAAGAAGTCAAGTAATATAATAATAATATTTTTTTATTAATCAGACAAATACAGTCCATTGATTGATTAGTAGGTTAGTTACATGGTACTATAGTACACTGCTGTCGCTATACTTGGAGCGAATTAGGAGTTAACGAAGTATTTCTTAACTAATTTGAGTAAATGTCCAAGAAAAGAGCGTAACATTTCCTATAAGTCCGGTAGCTCATTCGCACTCGTGAGTCCTTTAGTTAGTTATTAATTCCAGTTTTCTGCCCGTTTTCTATAAAAAGGCTATTTTGACATGGCATGTGCTTCCGACAGTTTGTGCTCGACTCTTATATTAGGGATCGTATGAATATTATACCTAAAGGGAAAATTATTAAAATAAATAAAAAACATTAACATTTATTGCATTAACTGTGTTATTAGGGTATTTACACAAATTTACAATTGAGGTTTGAAAATGGCGAATCCGTAAATATTCCACTACACACAAATGCTAAAAACATAATTAACAATAAAATGTTTAAGAATTCATGAAGAAAACTTCCACTTCCTCCCAACAATGCAAGTGAATGTTAACAAAACTCAGCAGAGTCAAGCTGACGCTATTTTCATTACTTGAATTGAAGAAATTAAGTGAACTTTCTGCAATATGCCATTGTATTGCGATGCGGAATGCATTTTAATACTAAGAGAATTTACTTTAGTTCATCTAATTATTTTTAGTTAGTGTAATTAGTATATCAATCTTGGGTAAACTCAAAATTTCGTACGTGACTCTCAGTTAACTTACTTTGGTCATATTGCCCATGACGAAGCAGATAATCGTCGACGACCAGTCACTTTCTGTGCGGCTTGATCCCTTGGCGTTGCGTAGAGATGTGGGATCTCTCTGCATCTTCTACCGCATTTACCATGGAGAGTGTTCAGAGGAGTTGTTCGGTCTAATACCTGCAGCTGAGTTTCATCATCGGACGTCAAGGCAAAATACAAAATACCATCCGTATCACCTCGACGTCCGTCGTTCCACAACAGAGCGTTTTCTAAGGCAGTTTTTGCCGCGCACCACCACTAAGTGGAACCAGCTGCCCACAGAAGTATTTCCGAACCAATTCGACTTAGGGTCCTTCAAGAAAAGAGCGTACCAATTCCTGAAAGGCCGGCAATGCACTTGCGAGCCTTCTGGCATTGTGAGTGCCCATGGGCGGCAGTATCACTTAACATCAGGTGAGCCGCCTGCCCCTGCCTCCTATTACGTAAAAAAAAAAAAGATAACCTGGTCAAGCTGTTTATGGCCTGCAATGTGGAAAGCAAGCGGGGCAGATCGCCAACCTACTGGTGTCAACTCACGGGTCTCACGTGTCTCCCCATAACAGATGCGCTAAAGAAAGCTATAGACCATACAAAGTGGAGAATAACACTAGCAAGGCAGCAGGCACCTTGCAGTGACGCGAACTTCAGCAATAAGAATACAACTGAGAAGAACTTTGATTACTATTAAGTTACCCATGTTCTTTGAACGTAATATTTACGTATATACCTTGATTAAAATCTATGCTAGTCCTTCAACATTGTTACCGTGTATGAAACTTTAAAATAGAAACGTAGTCATTGTGGTATTGGAAAATAAAAATATTCGTACATGAATACTATAAAAGTTTTATTCCATCATGCAGAAATTCATCAAACCGCTCGCAGTTTTCTATTACCTATATTGCTATTGAAAAGCTCAACCACAAGTCCTCGATATAGGCATCCTTAATTAATTGAATCCATCCACAACCACGGCGAATCAGCGTTTTTATCTTATCCATAAAGGAATTTTATCTCGCGAATATAGGCTGTAATCTAAGCGTGTATGGGCTATTTTAGCTTATCAGTTCTAGTCTTTAATTTGCAATTTTCCGGCTTACTTTTACTACGGGATTAAGTCCTAGCTTCGGATAGAATCTTTAATTTCCTTAGGGCGTTACAGTTCTCGTTGAAATTTTATTTCAAGAAATACAAAAGGTTTTATTTTATGCGTGAATAGGATGTTCAGTTGTAAGTAGATTTTGATGAGGCATTTCTACTGTAACAAGTTATGCTCGTGACTTTTTATGAAAATTTACAAATGTTTGATATTTATACTAGATGCTTTTTTCATTAAATAAAAAAAAATAATGAACAAAACGGCACAAGACAAATTTGTGAAGTTTTGCACAAAGAAATCCTGAATATAGTCATTCCACATGTGTTAAATATATTTATTATATTTAAATTCAAAATAATTTATTAATTTAGGTAACACAATGTATACTTATGAACTTCAATATAGAAATACATATTAAATGCTTCTAATTTTACTGCCAGTACTCGAATGAAATGCGTAGAAAGGACGAGAAGAACTAGCAATAAAATCTCCGCCACTCTTTTGTTATATTCCTCATAGTTCGTTAAAATTATATTTATACTAACAAAAAAATCCATGAGATTTACCAATACCTTCCAATAATCTAAATTCTATCAATATTATCCTCAAATCGAAATCCTTTTTTACATGACAAGGAAAATAGTATTCGGAGTAGCAATAAAGCTTTAGAAAAATATATAAACGTAATCCTAACATCAAAGAATGATTTCATACACAAATTCCCATTTTTATTTAACAATTTTTTCGAATGTTTGCCGTTTGAATAACTGATTTGAGGATTTGTTGTTTATTGATCGCTATATGAATTTGTATACAAATTCTTCAGTGGTAGGTAAAATTTAGCTGTTTTAAACGGTTTTATTTAACTTGACCTGTTTGGGTCAAATCTATTAATTGATATTTAAGCACGTTGACGGGTTGATTTTAAGTAAGTAAGTAGTAAACACCTTTAGTTCTGATGACAATATAATTTAATACATTCGGTATTATAGTAAATCCGCCGCCGTTAACAAAATGGCGGTATCACATTATCACAACTTTTTTGTCTAATCAATGCCTTAAATTGTTGTGGTGAGATGGTTGGTACTTATTCTTTATATTCAACAAAACCGGTTACCTGACTTTAATAATTTTTTTATTTTATTTGAATTCATATAATTAAATCTGTTTTTCGAGTGGTTTTTTTTATTTCCTTCTCGACAGCTTACACTTTATTCTATGAAATTGTTAGATCGATTTTGGTGAGTACTTGATAATAATATAAGGCAAGATCCAAGTTAATAAATCTTCAGCAATTTACTATTGGAAAAAGACGGGAGTAAACAGAATGAGACAAGAGATCTTTTATAATATGAGATTTGTCTAACAGTGGAAATATTTAGCAAGAATAATGGAATGGAAATGTCGGATATCCTAATAATCAGCGAGGCGGCGTTCCCCGCGGAAATTGGATCAGAGCGCAAATTAAGTTAAGTCAAGAGATGGAGGGATTTAAAAAATATCGATTGTCAGATTCTTACCTACAAGAATTTTGTACCTTTAGTAAAACCTCTAAATAAGCGTTTCATAGACGGTAGCTATGTCTTTAGGCAGAACCTATATTTTATGTTATAAGTAGATATATGTGTTATATATGTTTTGTTTTAGTCGTCTGTAAAAATATGATAAAAATAGTGTTTTGATGATATAATTGTGTTTTGATGATATTTTTAATGTCATGAATTTGTTGTGAGCAGTTTTGGCCAAGTAGCTTCAGCGTGCGGTCTCTTTCGTCGTCGAGGTAGTAGGTTGAATCCCCGGCTGTGCACCAATGGACTTTCTGTCTATGTGCGTTTTTAAGATTGGCTCTCGATTGAGGAAACCGTCTTGCCATAGACCCAAAAAGTCGACGGCGTGTGTAAGGCACACGAGACCTACTTGACAAATGATTATGAAACGAATACGGAAATCTGATACCCAGACCTAAAAAGGTTGTCGCGCCACTGGTTTCTTTGTTTTTGAATTTATTGTATGATAAAACTCTAAGATAACGTCCGACTACAACAATTTATTCCAAATTCCTTGATTCACAATATCTATGTTAAAGTTTAGGCATAGACAATACCATAAATAAGTACTATTTGGGAGATGCACAGTTGAATCAAAATATTAATACGTTATGGTCTTACTTATTACTTTGGATAATGCCTTAGTAATTATATTTTTCTAAAGATTCACGAAAATAAACAGCTTTTTTTCTAGTTAATTCTACAGAATAAGGGTATGTTAGTAAGTAGCGTAAACGTTAAAGTCTCTATGGACAATTAATCATTCTTGTCTGAGTTGTGGGGAAAGTATAGCTCTATTCTTGTAGTCCATCAATCATGTTTCATAAATCATAAGTCGTGGGATGACAAAACGTCGATTAAGCTGAAACAATCAACCAGTTTGGAATGTAATACATACGCATGAGTTGTATTAAATCGTAGGTGTTTTAATAAAATATTACTAAGTTTAATAGTACTACTTTTAACTTAACTTATCCTTCGTCACTTTCTTTCAAATTGTGGATACGCTGTGATGAAAAGAGATGGGAGATTACTTTAATTCAAATGGTGCAATTACCCTGTTTTATATGAATTTGGTATATAAAAAATACAGCGAAACAATCATTTCCATGTCAAAAATTGAATAACTTAGCAGATGAGGAGAAAGGCAAAAGATAATTAAATTTTTTTAAATAAGGAAAAAACTGACGAATAATAGGTATTACGTATAAATTTTTTCGTCATTTTTTACCAGGATATAGGCAAAGACTGACAACAATTATATTAAAGGATAAAATGAAGATATAAAATAAGGGTAGCAGGATCAATCTGGCGATAATTTAAATCGGTATGAAGGATGGAAAAATAATCTATTACAGATATCGTCCCCTACACCCTTCGATCCTGTCAATTTACTTCAATTTAGAAAAGCTTGCATATCTTTTACCTAGAAATCTCAAGCAAAATAATCATTTAAGGCAATTTTTAAAAGGCTATAGAATATTAAGTTATAGTTACCTTTTTTAAATATTATTTCAAATATTGCGTATCAAAAGCCTTAATAAACTAGCTGATTTACAATATGTATATCTCATAAAGTAATAAATAAATCTTTTCATAATAACTTCATCAATTTTAAACTAAGTTCAAATAAATCTTTGACTATCTTTTTAAGACAGGTAGCAATAAAGCAACTTGCCTGATGTAATTCCGCAGATCTTAGACATCATCATCATTAAAGGAAATTTTTAGTATAGTAGAATTAACGGATTGCGCCTGTGGATGAGTTGCAGCATCTGGCATAGGAGAAGACACGCTTCAAGAGGCTGACGGCCAACCTCCATTAGTGGAGAGGCACTAAATGAAGAAGTAGAAGTAAGTAAGTAGTAAACATTATTTAATTCACGATTAAATAGTATAATACCATATATCAATTAATTCACAAAATTGTTTCGACATAACATTTTTATTCCTTCCTAACATTTTTATAAAAACGGGCGTTGCCGCAACAACTGCAAACTCGATTACTTTCATCCCCCTACTTTATGGCTATCGTAAAATATCCCCCAATATGAGTGTTTGCTAACAATAATAACGGAATATGAAGAGTTTCCCGCCAACAATAGAGACATTATGACACAAACGGTTTATTGCATTCTCTTTTTGAAATACTATTTGCTTATTTACTTATTTCTCGGTAGACACATGCGTTAATATGTTTTATTTTGGACACATATTATCTATATATATATATTATACTGAATTTTCTTTTTTTATTTTTTTTTTATTAAAGACATTTCTCACCAATTGACCTAGTCCCATGCTAAGCTGGTGAAGCTTGTGTTATGGGTACTAGGCAACGGATATACATACATGCTATAGATAGATAGACATATAAATACATGTTTAAACACCCAAGACCTAAGCACAACACCAAATGCTCATCACATCGATGTTCGTCTCAGCCGGGGATCGAACCCGGGACCCATGGATTCGCACTCAGGGGTACTAACCACTAGACCAATGAGTCATCAAAGTCTTTGTTAGGTTAAAAGCGTACTTTATGGAACTAGCTGTAACTTCAGGTATTTCCCAACAGTTACTACTTAGGGGCCTTAAATAGAAGAGCGTGTGAGTCCTTTGAGGTATTTATGCCAATATAAGTGGTGGTGACGCATGAAGATGCCTTCATAAAAAATCTTAATGAAACCATATATTCATTCAGTGGCGTTAAAACTTTTTTTTATAGAACAGGGGTCATACGGGAAGGACTTAAACTGGAATTTATTCTTCTCCAAAGCCTGCCTACTATCAGCACAGCCTGTAACTGTCTCAAGTAAGACATGTATGTATATTTTTTTATAATATATTGGTAAAATTTGTATGAATATTGAGTACCAAAAAGTACAGTACAAAGCAATTTCTCTAACATTTCCTAAAGCGTAACCAAAAGTGGATTTTAGTACGCGTTCGGTTGGGTATGTGCCAAGCGATATCAGACTTTATGACCCAAAGGTAACCATTGCGATAAATACGAATGTCCTGTGAGAAAATCGGATGTTATTAAAAGTAATGGCGGTTGCCGGACTCTAACTGCGATGGCATACTCAAGTTCTGGCTCAGAAGCGAAAGAGCTTATCTTACTTTAAATTGAGAGTCAATATACCCACAAAATTTGCTTAGTATCCATTAGTTTAGAAGCAGCATTATAGCTCAATACTTATTTAATTAGTATTTTTGTATCTAGTACTTTACTTTTATCTTTTAGTAATATATGTATACTAGAACTATGTTTTGGCTAACAGCGCCATCTCTTGTCCATTCCATGCTAAATATTTGGATTACATAAGAATAAATTACTTACTTAAAAAAATACAAATATTAACACTGGGATACACCCAAATAACTTTGGTAAAGGAGGCTGTGGCAGAAACAGAAATGTGTTCATTTAATTCTTTATAAAGAAAATATATTCAGACTTCTGTATCTAAATTAATTATCATTTTGTTATACGTCTAGTGCTAAACTATGATGGCGATACACTCAAGAGAGATGTTTCATTACCATTGGTGAAGCAGACATAATATCACAAGAGGTACAGGAAGGCAATGAAATGGAAACACGGGCATCATCTGGTAAACAAGGTAACACCTAACTAAATCGATTCGGCTTAAACTGAATTACCTGCTGCGAGGATAACAAATTGACTTACATGTGTGTACTGCTAAAAGATAGTGGAAGATAATCATAGAGAGAATCTAAGAAATTATTATTCATACACAACATGTTTATAACTTGGCTTCGATTCTTCTTTTCAATCGCTGATTGGAGATATTGGAGTAATGATACTTTTGAAAACCCTGCGACAATCTTGCGGGACAGCTGCCTTTCTTGTGCTATACGAGTATGTATAATTTAGCGAGTTCTTGATTAGATTAGTTTCATCTCATAGGTAGTGGTTCAGTTACATCACCAGTGTCTCTTCGGAGTTATTTTCACGTCCCAATACGTGGGAATTAGACTTAGAACATTAGATAGTCTTAGTTTTATAATGCGTAATAACTCTTCATTCTATAAGGTTATAGAAATTATCTATATATAGAGAAGATTTGTAATCTCAACACATGAATCTGTGAAATGCTTCTTTGAAATAATTGAATTTTTGAACGCACAAGTTCTGATGAACTACTGACGTGACGTGATGTGTTCTAACTGAACACGTCAATAATCTAGGGGAAGAATGTAAAACCAAAGACAAAACAAACGGATCGCGCCACCGTTTCGTCGTTTGTTTTGCATTTATCAGCACCAGATTATTTTTTTGAATTTTAATTCTTATGAGAAATAAAGTTATTCTTAAACCTATATTTCCCGTCTTTCCAGCAGTAGGCTTATACTAAAATTACATTCAAATACAAATTCTCGAAAATACCAACCACGTGACTGTCACAGATGGAAAACACTATAGGAACAAAAACTCTTTGAACATGGAATAAACCTTCCCTGCAATTTATACTAGTCAACAATGTTTATCATCTGTGTTTACTCACAACTAGGAGATAATGCAATGCAAATTTTGTCTTGAATGTACATAATACATAGTTGGTAATTACAACTGACATTTACATAACATGTAAGATAGTACTTCGAATTAGTACTGTTTTTCACTAGAGTGACAAAAATGTTATATTTCTCATTCTTTTAATATCATTTTTAAATATCGTTATATTAGTATTAATGTTAATTGTAAAAAAACATTATTTTTAAAACTATTCTTACCATACATAATTTTAGCAAAACTTTTTAATATTTGTTATTATTCTAAAGCCGCAGACAAAAGCTATTACAAAATGTATCAATAATTCCTCCAATTCAACGTTAAATTACTTCGTGCAAGTTGAAAATTCATATCCAATTAACCCTCCACTACATGGCAGCCATTGTGCTGTAACAATAAACGAAAATTGTCATGACACAAAACGAGCGGTCCTATTAAAAATTCCATCATACCGTATTGCCGGGGGTTGAGATGGAGAATACAAGGTCACACAAAGGCTCTATTCAAGCCCATTCACAAGACGTCAACGAACCAGATATAAAAATCACATTGACACGGGAAACTGAGCGATCGTGCGAGTGGCTTAATGATGAGTTTCCTATGAGGTATACTGTATGGTCAGTCTTCTCAGAAGCATTTGAAAATGAAGATAATTTATAATGCAAGTGAGTAATTTTCAGACTGAAATTTGGACCGATTTTAACAAGTAACACGTGTACACTTTTACTATAGAAAAAGGCCACTGACATTAAAGGGTAATAATGTGATTATAATTCAGAAGATATTGTTAAGTTTTCTATAGAAAGAATGTTATTAGGAAAATTGATAACATAAATTCTGTTCCATACCTACTTTTAGAATCGTTATTGGATTCTCTATGGAAAATTAGAATTCCACCAACCGCGAACAACAAAAGGGGATTTCACAAAGGTATTTTTGAATCCTTATGAAATGAACCCACTGTAATATTAATGGAAATACATTTCTAGAAAGGTACGGGGTACGATATCTTTGGAAAGGTAAACGTAGGGATTGTGTGGGTATATTAGCTACTTTACTTTATAACAATCTGAATTAGTTTTGCATAATACGCACAAAATATTAAGTAAATATTTTCAGAATATTATTTGTGAAATTATTTGAAAATGTATTTCTTATTAGAATCTTCGCCTTATAATAAATATAGGGTTAGAGTTGATAGTTGATACATATATGTTATTAACAAATGTATATGATTACCTCTATATTCATAAAAACTAAATAGGTATAATTGCTGTATTTAAACTAAAATACTGTCTCGTCTCTATCTATCAAATTGCGTTAATTCTGTGATGAAAACAGACAGTATATATAGTAATATACATTAAACTAAGTTCAACTAAAAAAAGAAAAAGAGGTAAACAGGTCAGGCGATGGTGGGATGATGTGCAAACCACGGCGGAGTATGTGTAGTGTTGCCCGGGATAGAAATAAGCGGAGAGAGCTAGTAAACCCCTGCTAACCAAAGATTTTGTATTGTGTTGTATTCTGTTTAAAATTATTATATGGTCACATAAATAAAAAAAGCTTTAATAAATAAGTACAACTAAATTGGTTAAAAGCTACGTTGAAAGTTTTAAGTAAGATTATTGCAAACTTAACGAGTAATTTACAGAAACTACATAAAAATTAAAAGAATTGAGTTTAAAAGTTTAATATGAAACTTCGCTGGGCTGTCATTGAAGCAAAGTTTTCTCAAGTCGAAAGTGGGCCATTTTACTTTACCAACTCAAATACAACCCCATCTGCTCTTTATGATCCTTACTCTTACTAACTACTCACGAAAAAGAATATTAAAGTCACCTACTTTTTCATGCAACACCTTAAAAAACGTCAAAATTACGACAGAACAAAAAGGTAAGTGCTTATAAAAGATTTATGAAAAAGAAGCTTTTTATACATTACATGACATAATACTCTACCACAGATTAAAGAATTTGTTCTTGAAAATGTTTCTGAAAGAAACATTTTTAGATCTTATTTCAAATTAAGATAAATGTTTTTTGTTGTTTCAACTGTATCGTTTTTACTTTGTAAACGATAAATAAGTATTCGATAAGACACCATTATATGTATATTTCTGCAAGTTGTGGTGATTCTTTAAAGTAAGCTTAAAATCTTATAACACGACAAAATTGTATGAATTATACAAAATATTTTAGTATTTTACGTAATCAACAGTGTCAAGGATGAATAAAGTCCAGATGTTGTGAATTTACGCTGACCGGAGAGTTTAGAAAGTGCTGTTTTGTTCGCTCGTAAGTCGTAAACCAGCACCCGACTACGCTCGTAAAGTGTTGATGAAATATTTCCAAAGCTTTTCTTACATAATTACAGTTTTTATTGAACAGATGTATTGGCTGATTTTTTTCCTAACATTGAGTATAAATAATGTTATTATGTTGAAGGCTGCAATGCGCCGCAAGATGGCGTTCTTCATGTTCGAAGGCAACTTTCTGGTATAAAGACTATTAAAGATGATAAAAGAACTATTACACTCATAATGTGTACTACGCATTTATATAAAACCTTTGATATTTCGAGACAGTCGTGTAACCAATGATAGAATGCCGCAACAATTTCACACAATTTTTTAAATTATTCACAGAATTTATTAGACGAATATTTTGTACGAGTTTCATAACAAAATCTTAGTTCTTTTGAGGGCGCAACGTAGTAGGTCATTAAAAAAATTGTATGGGCTTATAAATAACCAGCTTTTCCCCGCGGTTTTACCGCGTCTTAAGACCCACTTCATAAATGCGAGCATTATCTTTGACATGATCATTATTTCATTTAGAATTGTTTTGTGTAATGATTAATCATGTTTTGAAAACCCCCTGGCAAATAATATTACAACAAAATTGTTAAGTCAATACTGAGTTACCTCGAAAGGTATATACTTAGATGTATTTTCACAATGTAGTACAAAAAGTGTAACATCAATGAATTCTTAATATTGTGATCAGAATTTCCCTCGAGAATAAGCTTTGTGCTGCTTTATATTCAAAACTTTTTGTATTAAACTCATATTCCACCATATTATATAAAAAAAACTACAAAGTCATTTTATAATTATAACATATTCAAATTTCGAAAATATGAGTTGTGACTTGCTTAATATATACGTGTTTAACAGGCATCTTAAGCGGTTGAATTGAATTGAATTGAAATTCATTAAAAGAGGTTATTCACGCTTTCTTTTACACTTGCAAATATATAAAGTTGGACATTGGTTATTAGCAAAAAGCAATCCAAATGCTACAATGTTTTTTTTTGCTATGCAACACATGTCTTAACAAAATGCTAACAGTGTCAGATATAGACTAACGAACGTACCTCAAAGATATACAAGCAATATATACAATTCGAGGCTACGCATAAGTAGCGCCACTTGATTTTTATTATTTGTATTAACGTACCTTTATTAAATAAATAAATACCTGAGAACGATAACTGCATGTTATACCTAGCCTGCTACTAATGATATATACTACTAAATAAACTGTTTATACATCATAATCCGCAACCCTCGTGAAACAAAACTCCATTCGGTATTATAAGGAATAATTGCGCTTCCCCCAAGAAAGTTAGGCGATAAGGTTGCAGGTGACACCCGATCCAGCCTTAATCTTGCGTCATGCTTGGTTTTATTTACTTCGTCAACTCTGTGTTGTATTACCTTTTTTAATTGGCATAAATTTCAATTACTATTCTAACTTCTAATATTAAGGGTCCATAAAAAAAACAATAAGACTTCATAGCGCTGACCGGTGTCATGTATTTAATGTAAACGTATTTGCAACTAATTTATAAACCTTTTTTATATGGCTTTTTTTTGCTTTCCTTTACTTCATATGATAATTTTAATTATACTACCCCATATCACTTCAGAATTGTCTTGATTTTTTTAAATTTTTTTTTTGTTCCACTAAATTAGGACACATGTATGCTATAAATTGACATAAATACAAAAATATAAAAAGCTGTGCTGTCCCTATAACATATGGACACGACCAGCGAAATCAAGTAGATACAATAAACAGTGTTAATACAAACAATCATAAAATTAAATAAACAAACTGTAAAAGAATTAAACTATTTGAACCAAGAAAAAAAATTATCGGTACCTACTTTATTATAATTTACTATTCTTATAAACCAACTTTTTTTGGAAGTCATAAATCAGACGATTCATCACAAGAATCATTTAACATAGATAATATAAATAGCTTGTGTAAATCAGACGAGGGCGTTCTTTCTAAGGATGCTAATATAATAAACCCAAAGCAAATGTTAAACACAAAAAGTCAATAAACCACCCCCTTGTTTTACCCATAAAATAACATTATGGTGGGGTCTTCGAATTCTTGTGACCGCAGCGGAAGACCCAATATAAATTCCAGCCCACGTGACTTCCCTTCCGCGGAATTACAATTATAATATTAAATAGCCGGGATCACATAATGTCAATTTGTCATCGTGAATGTATATGTAGCATTTTATTATATACAACAAGCCGATACATAGAACATAAATTTAAAAGTTTGGTTTGTGGCAGTGCCTTAAATGCTGGCGGAATTTCCTCGGTGTATTGCGATATTTATTTGTTGCGCAAGGAAAGCACCAGCTCTGGGGTACTGTCTACCAGCAACCTTATTATTACCACTAGATTTTGTTAAAATACAGCTCGCTTAAACTTTTGAACTTAAACTTCGTAACCAAGTAAGTAGGTAATAAAGAAATCAATTAATTGAAATAGCGAAAAGGTTTTTTATAGTATAATTCTTCTTTTATATAACGAGTAAAGGTTACTACACAGTCAACTACTACCTGGAAGATAAAAACGCTTGGCAATAGTTGTAATTATTGTCATATAATTTGATTTGTGTGTTATGTGTGAATGTGGTAAATCACAGAACAGATTATTATATATTTTTTTAACTTATGTAACCTTAATGACATTGTGGTTTATGACATTTTCCTTTGAATTTAAACGTAAACGTTTTTGACATTCATAGGCATGCGCTAAGACGTATCTAAATTGAATAAACGTATTTTGACTTTGATTTTGATTTTTTAACCATCCATCTCTATATACAAACCCTAATAAAAAAAGTATATTACATAGTTCAAGATTACATAGACGATAACAATGTGTGGGCACTAATGCCGCTATAAGATAGTGAGATGGCGTAAATTGACATGCATAGGTGTACAAATTGTATCTTGATTAATAAATTACTTTTGAATTGAATTGAATATCAAATAAAAATTACGAACATGATTTATTTTACTGGAATTCGAACCCAAGACATATTACTGATATAAAGTGTTCCAAGCACCTGCAACCTGCATCATGCGCCTCATCACACGTTAAATAATTATAAGAATGGTATGTAATGTTCTAAGTTAGCGATGCCATTGACCCCGAATTTAAACTGAGTCATTAACAAATAAATCAAAAGTAACAAGATATGCTTAGTCATAAGGAATCTCATGTGCCGTCTGTTTCATTATCCTTGATGAAAGGAATATTGCCGACGAATGCCGTAATAAGTGAAGACTATTCTTGAACATACATTTTTAAATAAATATCCTGAAATAAAATAAAAAGTATTCAAATTATTTATATAAATCTCGATTTTTATTTTGGGTTTATTCGTGGAATGATGATAGCTGTTTTATAAGTCAAATATCATTTGGCGATGTTAAGCTTACTAATAATAATAACTATATATTGCCATGGATGGATATATCCTGCAGAGCTTCAAATGAGACATTACATATTGGTTATTCCTATAGTAAACCTTTTACAGTAGTTATTCTTACTCGTAATAGGTCATTTAGTAATGAATACAACATAGACTAGTACTAAGTAGACTTGTACAAAGTAGACCATTACCTACACAGATAAATTTACGAAAACAAAATTCCTAAATAGCTGGAAACATGAAATTTGTTATATGAAGGCGGAGTATTAGCTATAACGTACAAAATAAGCTGCGCAAAATTAAGATTAATTTTATTCTGATATTTTATGAAATTAAAATCTTGATTAAAATTATCTTTTGTTATTTTGATAGTTATTATAAAGACATAACTTAACATATAATAACATACAAAGTGTCACGCACTTTGTACGTTTGTTAATGGTGGATGAGTTATATTTATGATGACTACGATATAAAATTATTGTTAAATAAAAGTATCGTTTGCTTCAGAATAGGCCCTTTATAAAAGATTAAGCTGGAATCCCGGGCGTTTTACTCGTGAACGTTAAAATTACATCCGTGATTATCACGAGAAACCGCCATTTAAACTTTTATTGCGACCATTACGCGAAAAATATTTAGAATTAGTCACTTTAATGCAAAAACTGGATTTTTATTATCACTTTAATAGAGGTGGCGATTAAAATGGTGATGAATTGATTGCAACTACAGTTAACTATTTTATGTAGGTATCTTATTAAATAGTTTGATCATACATTAAACTGTAATCAATTATATTTATTTACCAACATCAAAAAATATTAGTCCTTGACTACACAGCTAGGTAAAACTTATATTTTAAACCACCTTCTATGTTAAAAATCGATTTTCATTTATCTAACATCATTACTTGGGGCATACAAAGATACAAGCCGTATAAGCATCGTGCTATCTATTAACAAAAAAAAACATTGTTAGTTTCCAATTAGACCTATTGTAATTAATTGTTCAAGTAACCCTAGTATCTGTATCAAATAACATTGTTTATACTTTAAATTACACTACAGTTCGTGGAGTTCAATCAAAGTAATTGTTGTGAAAGATAATGCCTATGCAAAGCCGAAAGAGGCTCAAGACCTGGAATGAAATTAAGCTGCACAAGACGGATCAAGCTTTACTCTGGATACCCTTTGCCTCACCTAGGGAACAATAAGGCAAGAAAGCCATTCTGTATGTACAAATGTTTTTGGTGTGTTTAAATCTTTGTACCCCATTCATATACAAGGCCTTATCGAACTTGCAAATAAGCTGGAATTCAATGTTATCAGTGTTGAGATTTGCAAGTTAGGGCGAGTTCCCCTCTAATCCTTTCACCCCTGTCCTAGAGGAATTATAAACTCACCAACTTCTGTTTAAGAGGACTGATAAAGAGCGCTGCGAAAAGTTCTTCAAGTTAGATTCAATTTTAATTTGTTCAATGTTTTTTTATACGGTATATTTGAGACTGATTTGTTTGTGAATAAGTATCCTCAATCCTGCGATCATTATCTTATTTGCCTAGATATAAGAAATTAAAAATAAATCATGATTTAATACCAAAATAATTCATTCATCGCTCTACCAGCACAATTCCATACAAAATTACCTTCATGTATTCAAAGTCATAACTCAATTTACATTCTCTTTGAAATTTACTGAAAAAACAGCGTATCAAAGCTCGTTCACAGTCGAAGTAATCTCAGAATCATTTCGGAGTAAATGAGAACATCTAATATATAGCATCATATACCTGTATTTTGAATTAGGGAAAAAACGCGTCTTGGGCGTAATGACGCGAAATATCAAGCGTTCACGCGCCGCCTCGCTCGGCTACGATTTATTTAGGTATGTGCTATCCATTAAGCTTTTCATTTATGGCCAGTTATGCAAAAACTTGAATGATGTATCTTGAATTGACTAAGTGGCGGTGTGGTGCTACTTTCTCTGAATGGCCTTTTCTTTTTGTATAAAACTTTCCGTGCTCTAATGTTGCTTAATATATTACATTGGCACAACTAGATAACTAATTCTTTAAAACGATAAAAAAGTCTTAGCAATTAACTTTAAATTAAACAATAAAAAACAGTTAATAATTATGTGTTTGGAAAAGCCATCATACTATCAGGATAGTAAACATAATGCTATCTATGGTTTTAGTTAAGGAAAACTAATTTATTAGCCTAGGTTATTGTAAATATTAAAATTAAAATGTTTATTTATTCAAAAAACAAATTTTATTTACGAGCAAGCTTAGCTTGAGGAAAAAAATATAGACTAAACTAATTGTTTTCGGAATGAGTGTAGCGTAACAAACTTATAAAATTTTTAATAAAATGTTTTATTCCTAGTTACATCTAGTTACGGTCTTTAAGTACCTAAATAAGCGTTAACCTATATAACAAAAGAATTTGACGATCGTTTGCTACTGCAAAGTACTCTTGAAGTCATATTGAAAAATTATGGAATGCATTTATAGAATATGACGAAGTTAGTTTCAGAATTGAAATAAAATGATATGGTAATTGATTTATCAAACAAACATTCCCTCATGTAATATTCAATTGAATATAAACATCTTTTATTACTTTTCAGAGAGATCGAATGTAATAAAAGGCATTACTAGTGAAGTTTGAATCTACAATATAACTCAAAAATTACTCTAAAGTCCCTTACCCGCTGGGGCAAAGATCAATCTGTGTCTAGAATCTGTTAAGAGGTAATGAGCCTATTTGTAATAATATAATCAATTTTGGTTTAGATAAGAAATTAAGCCAGGAACTCCGCTATACGTCATTTGCCAATCATGTCTTGCACAGACACATTGACAGAAGCTTATATTTGCTGTTATTAAACAAAACACTACTGATGTATGAACTATCATTGACATTCATTCTAAATATTTGACACCATTTTAAAACTGTCATGCATTTTATACATTTTATAAAAATCCTAATTTTATACGTACGTGACAGAGTTTATTGTATAAATTAATAAAATAATAATCTTTATTATTATTATACAGTATTCAGTAGGATGACTTCCATTTTTTTTTCGATATTACTGATACCTGGATTATGCCGAGAATAAAAACTTTTTTATCAAACACGTACAGGGTTTTCATTTTATGACAGAAATGGCTATTAAAAGGACCCTAATAAAAGAAGGCATATCATGCAAATGGAGTTAGGATTTGCTGATGCTAAAAGGGTGATGGTTGTGTGAAAAAAGTGTTATTTGATATTGCCAATAATGTGATTCCTTTTTAAATTGTGCAAAAATGATTGTTATATTACGGTCTATTCATAATTTTGTACAGTTAAAAATATCATTGTATTCATATCTTGATTGATAATTAAATGATACAGATTAACTTAAGTGGTTGCTAAAGCCTTAAGAAACATTAATTTTCAATAAACTGTCCTTATTTGTTGTGTGATTTAATAAAAAAAATGATAAAGGTACAACGTATTTTCATTATTATAAAGATGACTTTCTTCCTGATCTTTGCCACGTTGTAAAACTTTGGCGCAGTCAGTATAATGTTATAAATTTAAATTATATGTAGCTTTATCTTTTTGGTGCAATACTAAACTGAAATAGAAGTTGAACTGATTATACTTTATAGGTTTGTTTGAACAGTCACCTCGCAAGTGCGTTGCAGGCCTTTTAAGAATTGGCACACTCTTTTCAAACTGTTGTCAAATATGTAGTGTTTACGAAGTCTTTACTGGTTTATCGTGTATCGTTTTCTATTCGTTCATTCGTTTTACGAAAAAATAGGGTTTATTAAATATCCCTCTTTCTTTAAATGGATTTAAAGATATCAAAAAAACTATTAAGATAACTTTAAAAAGTTGAGATCGTAATCCGCAGAATAAAGGGTTTCAAACACATTTAAAAACAAAACACTTCTAATGTATCTGTTGAATGAAATGTTATCAGTATTATTATCCTTTTCATTATCCATTTCTTTGTTTAATACAGCTGTTTACTATTTAATATTATTAAGCTATTTTATATTAAAGCAGATTTTACAAACATTTAGAAACTCGTTATTGTCAGACTTTAGCGGTTAAATTTATGTCTTGAAGCAACAAAACAGGCTTTAGGAGACATTTTATTATTTCTATGATAGCCTAATTTAAAAGCTCGGTATTACAGTCATTTAGGCTGCTGACACGCTTCACTGTACTTGATTTTATGAAATATATTTCTGATACAAATAAAAGAGTTCTCTTTATAAGTGTTACGTTGCGCAGTATTTGTATATTTTGTCACTTTTTCACAGGAACAATCAAATACTTATGTTTTAGTAATGCAAAAGCAAGCTATAAAAGTTTGTCAGGGTCAATTAGTACAGATTAGATTATGCTTTAAAATTTGACATTTTGTATGCTATAATAATCTGAAATCTGTATTTACTTTATATGTTGGTGCAATGGCGTTACAATCAGCTGCTATATGTCACAAGGCTTGGCAATTGACTATCAAACAAACTATGTAGTATAAAGGGTTATTACTTATTACTGATTTCACTTTAACATAAATTATACAAATTACCTACCTAACCTTTGACATATAATGATTAATAGTATCTAACCGTAGCAGCCATCATTATGACATAATAAAGACTATGGAATCATATATAATCATCATTATAATCTATTTGTTATAATTACTATAGACCATTGAATAGTCATTAATATATAAATCTAGCCATATTGGAAAATCAAATAAACCACTGATTTGACGTTGTCGTTTCAAATTTATACTTTCATTTGTCACAATGACAGCTGACAGTAATTCCATTGCTTGGACATAATAATGACTGGAATCACTATTACTATCGACTATTGAATAGTCTTTAAGTAATATTCTAGCAATATTGCCAAATCAAATAAATTACTAGTATGCCACTTGACAATAACACCATTGCTCCGACGAATACTCTTAAATAATTTTATTAAGATCTATGTATATGATATAGTTATTAAAACAAAGAAATTTTACAATATGTATTACATATGAACTGCTTCTGGTTTTTAAGTTTGTATTATTGGCTGTAATAGTGCTTAAGTAGTGTATACGCGCCCTAAATGTTTAGTGATCGCAGTAAAAGAGCACTCAAATTTATGGGTGCGTAAGAAATTGGCTCAATTTACACAATTGATCAGTCTGTTATGACTTCTCAACTGCTCTGGAGACATCTACATTTTAATTGAAGCTACGAAAGCTTTTGTCGAGAGAATGTAATTGAGAAAGACAAATGATCCACAACTTTTGTATTGCTGTACAGAATAATGACTAAATTGACAAGAATTCAGCTTGATAACAGTTGTATGCCATTCGTTGTGTATATAAAATACGCTTTATATTTATTTCAACTAAAACAAATAATTATACAATTATTAGCCTCCTATAAAAAATGTCTATCAAATTAACTGTCAAAAGATGTATTAAATCTGTATAACAACTTTTTTGACATTTAAACTGTATTTTTTGTCGACTTGATAAGATTGCAAAGACGAAATTTATTCGATGTTAGCAGTACGTTGATATAAAATAATTTCAATACTACATTATCTCTAAATGCCTGTGCGAAGCCGAGACAGACCGCCGTAAGAATTTTATATCAAATATTATAATTAACTTTATATTTTTAAACAAATATTTTTGAAAAAGTACGACACGATTTCATATAAAAATAGAGGCCATGAAAGGTAATGATAAAATCCAACCCGTGTATCGCAAATTCGTAGACGCAGGCCAATTTCCGTAGATCGCTGCTTCGGATCCGTTGCGCTATCTGTCTCAAGTTATGAGAGAGTAAATTGCAATAGTAATATTAAGTAAAATGTGTTTAGTCTTACTCAAAATCAAACCAAACATATATACATATTGAAGTTTCATAGAATATTAGGGTGGTAGACCAGTGCAGATAGCCTTCAAAATAAATAAAAAGTGAAAAAAATTACAGTAGGATGAAACCCATTAGAAAAGCAAGGGAATATGATCAAAATGAAAGGAAAAATAAATTATAGAAGTAGGGAAGGGTATGACGGGTCTGGGCGTTACTGCATACGATGTTTTGCATTTTCTGAGAAGATTTACTATGGTAATATATATATATTTTTTTTTACCATAGGAAAGTAGAGATTTCAACGAACTGAAATCACACCAACTTTTTGAAAAAAGCTGAAATTTTGACGTCAGAATTTTTCATTGAAAATTAGGGTGTTTTTTCGATATTAATTCAAAATAAGGTGAAAAAATAAATATTTTTAATCAAATAAATTACAGTATATTTGGGACATAATAAGGTAAGTTTTCACCAAATTTCGTTTAAAAAAATAAATTTTTGTAAAAGATAAAAATAAAAACCAAAAACTTGGTTTTTTGAATTTTTCACATAAATTTTGAGGTTATGTGAAAAATGTGTGAATACAAAAGTTTTAGATCTTTTTATTACCTACAACTTTGCCATTTAACTTTCTTCGATAGGACTTTTAGTTTTGCCGGAAATCGAGATAAACCGTTTTTTACCCTTAAAACTCCCCCCCCACTCCTTCCCGACCTCAGATCGACCGTAATTTATTTTACCTTTCATTTTGATCATATTCCCCTGCTTTTCTAATGGGTTTCATCCTACTGTAATTTTTTTTGGTTTCAAAAATTATCGGCACTGGTCTATGGCTAATATCTGTTGATACAATATACATCTAGTTAATAATCATAATGTTAGACCTCTCGAAATCCATTTGTTTAAAAAAATTATTTACAAGATAATAACCCATTAAAAAACTGGGGTCACTTGGCTTAGGTCTGTGTTCAATAGTGTACCAGGAGCCTGAATCAATCCTGAGCTTAAGTAAACAGTTACCACATAATATAGCCTTTTATTTATAAAAATGTTTAAATAATGATAACTTTTAAAGAACCCCATGGGCATAGGCCGAAGATCTCTTGCTTGGCCTTGCCGGCCAGCTGCACCAGGTCGTCGTGAATGGTAATGTAGAATTCGTTAACTCCACCGATTGTCTTTAGCTATTACGAGTCCCGTCACCTCTATTTTAGGCAATTTATTTTTTTATATAATAGGGGGGCAAACGAGCTTGAGGGACGACCAAAAAGGGCAGTCTTCGCAGCCCATAGACACCCATTTTTAGTAGGTGCGTTGCCGGCGTTTGAAGGAGGAGTACACTCGATTTTTAAACATTTGGAGGTCGTATCTCTGAGGGAAGACCCCCACCGGGAGTCGATTCCACAGTTCGCTAGTTCGCCTATATGCCAATTCAACACACGTATTTACACGTTTTATTTATGGTATAAATATGTGGTCGCAAAGATAACATTCTGTCTATTCCATCACAATAACACACAGTGTACACTGTACACGGTGTTAACTCACAAAATCGTTTGAACCTTATGACATTTTGTTGAAGTTTGAACAAGTGCCTCATTAATATATAGCGGTAGGTTTTGTGATGCATTGGGGAGAGACGCATTTCGGGTTATAATGATTACTAACGATAATAAAACATTACATTACATTTTAACTAAAAACTGTTACTGACACGTATGACACATATGGATAATTTTAAATAAATTATTATTATTTTGGTAATTCGAGAAATGGTAGGGTCATTATTAATATTGCAAGCGGATGCTAGTATCTTATAACTTAAATCCTATAAGTTGTCCGTGACGTTGCCCGCAAGAAATTGGAGTCGACCTCCATCCGCTTCCAACAGACACGCCGCTCTTTTTGACGTCACGAATATTCGCCGTTCATATCATTAGCTTTCTCAAGTTTCAGCTTCAAAAGGTTCTCAGTACTTGAGACTTTCCCATTAAAATCTAGCCGCTCACTGAGGATATCTTAATCTTGAAGTTTATTCAATATTGCGCTAGTAAATTGGATCTTATTTCTGGTTTAGTATTCAAGTCCAGGCTGTATTTAGGTTTTTGCATTTTGTCAAAGATCTGCGCTGTTACTGGAGGTTTGAATTAAATGTGTGCTAATGTCTCAATCTTACATTGGTCATTGAAATTTGAAACTTAATTATTATGTAAAGAGTATTTTTGTTTATGTTGTAACGCGAGACAGAGGTTTGAATTAAAAAAATGTTATTAAATTTCATGTAATCCTTACATGTTTGTCCGTTAATCAAAAAAACCTCACGAACTATATAAATATACCAGGAAAATTATAATAGAAATAAAAGGCATACGATTACGAACATGAAAAGACAAATTAAGCTTGTATGTATGACCACTGAGCTGAGGAGAAATGGGTCAAGCCCTTTTTCTTCCATTGGCGAGAGCTCTAAATTTCCGTATGAAAGAACCTTTAGAACACCCTAGACTAGGGGTATATGAGTTTAGACGCAAACAGGAATGAAAATTCTATTCAGAGCGTTCGCTGTTTATTCACAGCACGTGTGGACAGCATCGTCCTTTTTGATATTCCTTTTTGGGATTTGAAATTGATACTTGAAAGGGGTGAGTGACAGTTTCTAACGAGTAAGGGATATTTTAGGTATATATAGGTTTTATAACACTCTAAAATCTCATCATAACCTAGAAATATTATTAATTTAAATACAAGTGTCGGGTTTCAAACCTAAACATATAATTATTCTTTATATTTTTATTAACTTTAGTGAAAACAAAACAATGCATATCTTGGGAAATGCATAAATGCAAAGAATTGTATCGTATTTAAATAATAACTAGTACAAAGGTAGAGGAGACACTCAGTTCCTTTGTGAGTAAACAACTTAATTTATGTATTCAGCGCAGTCTGCTGCAATGTAAAGGTAGCCTAGAGCGAATTTAGCCATTAATATTATAATACAAAGAATTGTAATTGTAAATTGTATTGTAATTTTAAAGTAGATAATACTGCTTTACTGACTTACGAGCTGGTTTCGGTAATTTTACGTGAAATACATTTAATTTTAAAGATTGATAAAATATTAAAAAAAAGAGTGCGTGTACTTATTTACGCGCGTAAGAAGTTATACTTCTTTGGCTTTATTTTTTTTTTTAAATATTAAATAATTAATAATAAATATTTAATATTAAGTGTATTATTCGATAATAAATTAATATTAATAATAATAATTATTATTATTTATTATTTTATTATATTATTCATTCAATTTAATCACTAGGTATGTTTCATAACCTTTTAACTTAGTAACAATAGGTCTTTGTGAAAAAGCAAATTTCTTTGAAAAAATAATTAAAACTCCTTTCTTTGTTTAAAAGGTACTACCAAGGTCATTATGGTCATTCTGATAATTTTGTGTCACGGTGATAAATGGCGATAAATACGAGAAAATTTCCAATGTGTACTACTGTTTCTAACGGTTATTTGTCCTTTAAAACCAACAGGTCTTTGACTACATAACCATGTGAATGCTGAAGCAATCCAACTTCTTGACACGACAGGAATAAGACGCCTAAAGAGAACTAAACCTTTTGAGTTTATAAACCTAGTTTAGTGAATATAAGTGCAAGTACGGTATCTCGGACACATGAGCATAGTGTCAAAATATTATAGAACACTAAGATTGTTAATGAACATTACCTTAGTTTAAGCTATTCATTAGTATTGTAGGAAATTAGGTCAAAATAATATTACTTTTTTGCCATAATTATTGTATAGTCTACTCACTCTTTTTGTGAACTTTATTGTAAGAAAAAAAAGGTCTTAGAAAATTAATCACAACAATGCGTATTATAGGTTCTTGATTAAGTCGGAACAAAGTAGGCCCAAAGAAATCATAGAAAAAACTTGATCATGAATGGATGGATATTATAAAAATTTATAAATATTAAAAATGGATATTGATATTTTCCACCTCATCAGAGAAGATGTGAAGAAATATTTAAAGAGGCGAGAAGACTTTGATTTTGTTTAAGCATTAATTTGAAATATTCATATATAATACATGAAGTAATATATGAAATAATGAAATAATATATGAAGCTCGTGTTATATTCGGGGGATTATTTTTCCGACCCAAATGTCGGCCAATAGAATTGCACCATGAGACGAAATGTACAGTTAACAAATAAGAATTTCATAATGAATAAAACAACTACTTAATACTTTTCTTGAAGCAACGACCAGAGAAAATTTTCACAAAAAATTGTCAGTATAATACCACGTGACGTCGAATGGTGCAATTCTATTGGCCGACATTAGGGTCGGAAAAATAATCATTATTATTTGTTGTCAAATATTAGGTTTAAGTTTTCATTTTTTTGTCTATTAATGTACTTGTTTTCTGTTTCATATATATTGTTTATCTATGTAATCTGTTTCTGTATTGTCAAAGTGTTTTGTTTTATAATATGTATGTTAGCTGTAACATTACTAATAATTAAATAAACTATCTCTAAATGAAAATTTACGATAAATAAATTGTAAATAAAGTATATTCGCTAACGTTGGTCAGCACCAAGTTGCCTTGTAGATATTTTAAAAAGTCACGCTTATTAAACTCGATAAGAGAGTAACCGCAATAATCAGCCTTAGGGGACGAAAACAAAGGCACAAATCGTGCGGTAAACAGACCTAAAAGACAATCCAACTTTGGAGAGGGTAAAGTTTTTTAATATTCTCACCGCTTGTAATCCTTCAAATTTTTATCTCGATTCTGAATATTTGGTTCATATTATTGATATATATATATATATATTTTATTTTTATTTTTATTTATAGCCTTCTGAGATTCGTAAGATTTTAATATTTAATTTAAATGCGTCATGAGGATTAGGGATTAACAAAGCCATAATTTAATATATTTGAGTTAAAAATATCTTGAAATTCTATGTTCGTTGAATTAAATGTCATGGTAAAGTAATAACCTATTTTATATTGACAATTTATATCAGACAATAAAGATAATTTTTAAGCTTCATAATATCGGGGAGGTGGTTCATTTTTACGCACACGACATTTCTATATTTTGAAACACTTTCAAAGGCTTTTCGAATAGCTCTTTTTCCGAGAGTCCTCAGGAAGCGTGACTCGCGCCTCTTTGAGCGAAAAACTCATAATTCCTCTCATTATGGGGTTGTGAGAATAATCCTTTTGATGGGGCTTACCTGTTACTATTCACGGTTGTCTGAATATGGCGAGGCGGGTAAAGTATATTCCAGCACTACAATTTTTTACATCTCTGCGTGTTTTTACAAATTTCTTTCATTGATATTTTTTTTTTAGCTTCTAGTAAAGTACGTAAGAAAAGCCGTGCGTTTGACTCTGATTGGATAAACGTACGTGATGTTATAACGTATTAAGGTCTGTATTCACTTTGATTAGTGATAAGTGCAGGTGATTAGTGATTAGGAGAAAACAAGTGCGAACAGCGACTGATTAGAACAGGTGATTAGTTGGCTGCGTAGTGAAGTGATTAGAAGCATATTCTATTTTTTGCGAGTGAACTGTGAGTAGTGACGTTGTGTGCGCCCTCCCTTCCCCTTCACTTGCAGCGTGCCTTCCAAACTATCGACAACTGAATTTACTTAACAGAGCCACTAAACAATAATTGGACACTACTTACGCTACACACCTGCACTAATCAAAATCAATTACTAATCACTTGCACTCGCACTAAGCAAAGTGAATACAGGCCTTTATATTGCATGATAACGCGTAGTGAATGAGAGTATGACCATTTAAAATAAAACGGAACGCTCTGCTTTTGACAGATGTCAAGCATTTAAATTCCACACGTATCACCTCGACGCGACGTCCGTCGTTCCACAACTGAGGGATTTTTGCCGCGCACCGTGGAACCTGCTACCCATTGAAGTAGTGCTGAACTCGACGTCGGGTTAGGATCTTCAAGAAAAGTTCGTACTAATTCCTAAAATGTGAGTCCTCTGGCATTTAGAGTCTCCATGGGCCGCGGTAATCACTTAACATCAGATGAGCGTGCTGCCATTTGCCCTAGCAGACAACTGGCATACAAACCTATGACATTAACACTCTTGAGAAACGCATACTAAACGACTAGGCTACATCTGGAACTAAAACCTCGACGACGTCCTGGTGATGCTATCGTGTAAGGTGTGAGGTACGTAAATATCTAGTCTCGACGTCCAACATAAGGGCGTTAGGGCCATCCAGTCAGTGGTTAGACTCGAGGATCCTCCCTTTAGGCCGGAAGAAGAGTATAACCTCCTTCCGTAACAAATGTAAAGCAACTCTTAACCATCTTAATGCATCTACAATCTAGGTCCTTGAACAGAAACGTTTATTTAGTCACTCGAACTTTTTATAAAACGTAACATATAAATATGGTTGAGTCGTTTACCGAGAGAGATTTTAGATTATTTAACAGAGATGTCGCTTTTTTACCTTGTACTAAGTGGTAGTTACATATTTTGAATGTTATTTATATATTCCGACAAAGCTCTTAAACCACTATTTTGTATATTCGTAATGATGATCAAAGTTACGTTTCAACAAAGGGATGTCTAAATGTTATGATTTTCTGGATAATTAATTTCATATCATAATTAATGGCATAAAATGTTCATTGTAAATATTCCGTATCAATAAATACTCGTATTAAAAACACATAACGTGTGAGAAAATAAAAGGCCAAAGCCATTCATTTATTTACTGTCTAAATTAGAGATATAAATAAAGTGAAATGTTAAATAGTTTTCGCCATTGTAGAATTACACATTTAAATATACTAAAGAATATATTGCGTGGGAAACAAATCCGTAAAAAACAGCTTTGAAATTCACATTATTCTTGACTTCAAATGTAAAGCCATCTTCAAAGAGCAGTCGAGCTGCCACTAACTACCATTAAAATAAAAAGGTACGCGCTTGTCAGATTTTCCGATGAAAAATGACTTCGCGCTGATTGTGAACCGGGGAAAAACATTTGTTCATTAACCGCTTCACTTAGCACGAACATCTAAGGCTTTATTTACAGAAAGTTCAATTGAATCACTTGTTCGCTGATTTTCATTTTGTCCGACCTACAAGGAAAACTTACACGAATTGACTTATCAAAAGCCCTTTTTTATAAGTAAGTTCTATCGTTTTTCTATATAAACTACTTATTAATCAAGAGTCTAAATGCGTTTCTAAAATACAAATTTCTGAAAACCAGTGTGTTATTAGGACTGCACGTAAGACTAAGTTCTGCACAAGAGGTTTAGATTATTAAAATCTTGATATTAACGCAGTTGGTATCAAGATTTATCGAAAAATGTGTTTGTGAAAATAATTTACCAATTCATAATAAGAGCAGTGTTATCCTAGCAGTTAAGTGAACAACTTTAAACCCTAAAAGTGTGACTTTGGTGGAGCACCAATGGACTATTATGTACGCAGTAAACACTTGCTCGTACGGTATAAAAAAAATGGTGCGTGTACTTATGTACGCGCGTAAGAAGTTATACTTCTTTGGCTTTCTTTATTTTTTATAAATAAAATATAATTAATAATAAATATTTAGCGTTAATAATTTAACAATATTTAATATTTAGTATATTATTCAATTATTAATTAATATTAATAATAATTAAAATTTATTATTTTATTATATTATTAATTCAATTTAATAACTAGGTATGTTTCATAACCTTTTAACTAAATAACAATAGGTCTTTGTGAAAAAGCAATTCTAAATTTCTTTGAAAAAATAATTAAAACTCCTTTACTTGTTTAAAAGGTACTACAAATGTCATTATGGTCATTCAAAATTCTTGGCATAGCTGCTAACGTCACGCATATTCTATTTATTTTTACTTGTAGATTGCCTTATTGCCATCTCGCTCGCGCACGCTCGGCGCCCATATTGATAATTTTGTGTCACGGTGCGCGCGCATCGTAAAATTTCACTCTCATAAATTTTTCATAACGCGCCTAAAGAAGTATAACTTCAAAAATATGAACACAAAAACAGAAGCAACCGAAACCCATTTTGGCTTGCAACAACCATGGATTATTTTTATCCCTTACAAATACTCGCGACCGATGCCGCATTCAACTGCAAAAATCTATTAAAAGTAATCTAAATTCCCCACTAATTTAATCAGAGACGAGGAATTACTAAGTCACTGAGTTTTGTTGAATTTGCTTTCAAACAAAATCTCCCCTAGAAAATTGCATACGTCAGCAACAAAGGGAAGGAATCACTCACGTCAACCGACTCAATCAACTAACTCATCGAGGGGCGACTCTTGACTAAAAGTAATTACATTTGCTTACGCATTTGAGCGCACTTCACAAATGCAAACGGATCATCTAATTTTCTTCCCTCTTCAAACTCAAGTCAAAATAGTCGCCTTGTTTAACCGTTCATGTCAATATTTGTTTTAATTACTGAATAACATAGATACATACCATGAGCAATGTTTAACTAATCAACAAATAAATGCTTTCCCCTTTTATATTTGAACAGAAAAACCGCATTGCGTGGTCCGATTCGATTGATGGGATGGCCCGCGTCTTATGTTTTGTAATTTTTTTTGCGACGTCTTCAAGAATAATCTATATCAGTAAATTTAAACGATAATAAATTAAACTCTTTAACCTTACGCAGGAATAATTCAGTCCCGAAAACTACTATATAATATATTAAAAACTGCGTAAAAATGCGTGCAAATTTTGAGTTCATCGGGTACTTCATAATATGAAAGAATGTAGAGTGGGAAAAGACTTACTAAAAATTGAAGGTGAACAAAAACATCGCAACGAATGCAGCCTTGCGATTCTGTAACTCACTTTTCGAACTCACTCAGCGGTTTTCACAGCGGCGGTCGCGCTCAAATTAGTCGTAGAGCAGTCATTTTACGATTTGGCATTCTGATAAGGTGGGAGTTTGTAGTTTATTGTTTATCAGAATGCCAAATCATAAAATGACTGCTTCACGACTGATTTCAGAGCGACCGCCGATGCGAAAACCGCTGTGTGAGTTCGAAAAGTGAGTTACAGAATCGCAGGGCAGTTGTTATAAATACGCAATTTAATATAATCTAAAAACAAGAATTTATTGAAATTCATATTAAAATTTCTAATTTAATAACATTAAAGCGACATCTCATAACTTATTCTGGCTGGGTGGAACTTATCAGACATCTTATTCATATGCAGAGCGAATAAAGGCGACGCAATAAACAAATTAAATTTCGCATTTCGACGCTCGTTTATTATCATTTCGCGTCCCATGTGTCATCTTTTTAATCTGAATCTATTATATGAACTCTCGCTTATTATTAAAATATAAGTAATAATAAACGCTTTATAGATACCAATTAAAATATTCAATAACTAGTACGTGACGGCGCGGGATTCAGAATTTAGAGATATTTAATCTTGAAAACTATATGAGTTATAAAACTTTTTACAGCAATTTTACAGCGCCGAATCATTTAATACAACCGGTTAAGATACGGAGGGGTTATACCAGAGTAAACACTATACATCGTACTGCTAAAACCCCACAGCACCACCAGCAATCGCCCGAGGCAGGACACGGTACGTAACAGCGTACCTTTGTTCGCATCCCTCCACGGATTCAACCACGGCCCTCAACACTATACAACAAATTCACTGACTTCTAGAACTTCTTGTAAACGTAAACATTTTTAAAAAAGGGTGCGTGTACTTTTGTACTCGCGTAAGAAGTTATACTTCTTTGGCATTATTAAAAATAGTTTTTGATTGCAAATAATTAATTACAATTAAATAATCAAAGGCTGGAAAAGGAGTCATTAAAGTTCAGTTTACATTTTAAAAATTAAATAAATAAATATTTATTATTATTCTCTTACATTAAGTGTTACATAAATTCTATTATTATTCGATTGTTGTTTTTAAATTATGTCCAATGCCGTAGCATCTTCCGTGGGCAACTTCATTCTGTTAATTTTGTGTCACGGTGCGCGCGCATCGTAAAATTTCACTCTCATCAATTTTTCATAACGCCCCTAAAGAAGTATAACTTCAAAAATCATTTTCGTTATGTACGATTGCTGGGTGCGCTAGTTAGGTGTAGCTTTTGTCTACGATAAATCACTATAAACGTAGTGTTGGTGGGATTAAAATCTATTTACCGATAAACTGTGAATGTATGAGAGAATCATAATATTAGATAGAAATTGCTAACATTACTTATAAGTCGTTATTTATTAACTAAGTACAATATTCGAAACCAATTGTATTCACGTTTCAAAGGTATAATCGTAGATTTTTTCATACAAAGTGTATTTAATTTCGTCTTCCAAAAACTCGAAGAATGTCTTTACATATCGATGTGTGAGTGATTATCTTAAGTGCTATAAAGTATGTTATATTTTTATTAAGGAATTAATTGTATCTTTATCTACGATTTGTTGGTATTACAAGTTGTTTTGGCTCCAGATCACGGAGGTTAAAACGTCATTTTTGTATATTAAGTTTTAATACATGTAATGTACACTATGCTAGTTCATTAGCACAAGAACGGGAAAAGAGAGAATTATTTTAGGCGAGAAATAATATTTAGTTTAGGAAGATAGTTAATTGGGTTTGGTTACTGTGAAAATAATATAACTCGTGACTACGTAACACGTGCGGGTTAATGAAAATGAAAGCTTATAACAGTGTGTGTTATTCTGTGATTAAAACGCGAAATCATTTACGGTTTATGCCTTGCGCTTAGCTATACTTAATATAATAATAAAACACGTGGCGCTTTTTAAGATCTGGATCTTAGATTTCTATATATGTTTCGTGATTATTTTTCTTTAATAGGCAAGTAGCTCAGCTTTCTGTCTGTGATACTCTTTCGGTCGCTGTTTCCTTACATGGTAATTCCTTACATGGGTATTCTTTCATCGTACGAGCGAGTCCTACATCTTCACAGACAGAAAGTAAATTGGTGCATAGCTGGATCGGAATCTGATAGATGACCACGGAGATGAGAGTCACACGGTTAAGCCATTGCTGATATATATTTTATAAAGCTGATGTGAAAATACTAAAATAATCAAAACTTATTCTTCTTATTTTTCTCATAAATAATTCTTCTATTATACCGTTGGATCATTTTGCAAAGTTTTGCATGTTTCATGTGATTTATATGCTTGGAAAGTTGCGTGACCTATTCCCAAGCTAACAATTTATTTTCAAATAATTAAACTAGTGTTAGTTTTTATATAAAACAAAGATTTTTAAAAAATCCGTAAAATTTTTATAGATGGCTTTTCTGCTTCTGCTACCTATGCTGGATGGATTTTCATAAAGTATAGTGATGACTATCCGGGCTAATAATATAGAAAACTATGGAAATTTATGATATTATCCAAAACTCCTATACAAATTCCAAAGTACTTCATTATTTTGAATTGTTTATTCTCTGTTAAGAAGTTGGGTTTCTTCAAAATATCTTATTACCGGAAACTTTCATATTGTTTACGAATATTTTGAACAGATATTTGAGACTTTATAAGGGAGTTATAGGAATTCTCTCTCACTTAACGATAACAAATTAACAAATTTTATTTTAATTATGTTATTATTCTTAAAGGTCTTGTACATAATAGAAATAGCAGCATCATATATCATATCGGACATATATAAATTCCATATAAGCAAATCTAACTAACACTAACAAATAATTATAATTTTTAAAAGTTATCGCGGCCTAGTAAGTTTCTTTCACATATATGATACTCAAATAAAAGAAGATATAAAATGTCAAATACGTATACTGTCATTATCGTTTGTTATCATTCATATCAAAAGAACATTTGGATTCAAATATATATTATACTTATATACATTATACAAAAAACTTAATATGAAAGCACCTAATTATAGAAATCAACATTAGTAACTAGCTAAAAATAATATTACATTAATAAATTTGATTTAAGGTGGCACTTGGTAGATTGTACCGGTGAGCCCAAAGCTGGTGCTATCTTCGCTTAACGAATATGTATCGCAATACAGTGAGGAAATGCTGTCAGAAGCAAAGGTACTGCCACAGGGACCACACTTTTTCATTTTGTTTTGGTTTTCTATTTATCCATTTTTAATTACTATTACATACATAACGGTTGCAGCTCCTTACAAACATTGTGTAAAACAAAACACTTGGCGATTAAAAAGAGTGGCAGAGAGTTTATTGCCAGTTCTTCTCTTGCGATCTACGCCCTGGATTTGAAAACTGGCAGTAAATGTAAAATTAGAAGGATTTAATATATATTTATTTTGGACGTTCATAAGTGTAAATTAGTTACTGCTACTCTGTCAATAATTGATTGATTGATTATAAAGCCTAAGAATATTAGAATAATACATGTGTGTTATTAAATAAATTAAAAATGACTTTTAATATAATGTTTAAAAAAAAACTGAAACTAAACGCGATATAATACACCTTTGTCAAAATAGAAAACTCATGAAGCAATCAAATATTGCTCGTTATTTTTCGTAGTCTTCCTTCATAACTTTTGAACTTGTTATAACTTAAAGAGTGTGTACACTTGTATGTGTGAAGTCCCGGCAAAAATATAGTTTGTTTTACAGCGTTTATTTCCGCAACTAGCTTTACAGTTCCTTTTAATTTGAATCTCAATATCATACTTCCTGGTACGCCCGAATTCTATATTAAAAATATGTTATCTATCCTGTTTGATATTTTTAAGGATTTTTGTCAGGTGTAATTAAAATAGTTAAGAACCGAGCGCAAGTCCTTAAAAATTATGAAATAACTGTTACGTGGAATTATTTCAATAAAATAATCGGTGCATGAGTCGTAAACTTGTAATAGAAAAATGAAACACGCACGACCACTATCGAAATTAAATAAGGGCGGACCAGCTGATGCATTTTCCTTAGTTGTAATTACTTAATACTAGTCGTAGATTCACAGCTGTTAGATGACTATAAAAAATCTACGCGAAAAATTTACATCGCAATAGAACCGCATATTTGTAAGTGTGTAGTCAAGCCTAATCAAGCTTTGTTTTTATTTGCCTAGTTTACCTTATTGAGTGTTCTGTTTCAATAATGTTTCTCGTTTTGAATTTCCTTCGGGCAACATAACTCAATTAATTCAACGATTCACTCTTGCGAAAATAAGTTGATGAACGGAATAAAAGATTAAAGGTAAAAGATACGATAAAACGTTCTCTTAATAAGTTTGTAAAGCATGCAATAAAAGCTTATTTTAATCGCAAGATTAGAGATCTATACAACCCATTTTCAACAATTACGTATAATATAAAATGTTTGCTACTTCGTCTCTACCCTAAAAGTTAAAGTTTCACTAAGAAAGTAATGAAACTAAGGGACAGTGATATTTTATATAATTAGACTACAAAATATTTATACCTTTGGTCTTTGCCTCAGTTTCCTGTATATGTTTCTTCATCACAATAATCACCGTTCTGTGGCGTCATTCGATTGTTTTAATTGGTCACATAGAAAGAAATATTCATTGGTTTGAACACACGACCTCAGCGTGAAAGCCTGAGGTCGTGTGTTCAAACCAATGAATATTTCTTTCTATGTGACCAATTAAAACAATCGAATGACGCCACAGAACGGTGATTATTGTGATGAAGAAACATATACAGGAAACTGAGGCAAAGACCAAAGGTATAAATATTTTGTAGTCTAATTATATAAAATATCACTGTCCCTTAGTTTCATTACTTTCTTAGTGAAACTTTAACTTTTAGGGTAGAGACGAAGTAGCAAACATTTTATATTATACGTAATTGTTGAAAATGGGTTGTATAGATCTCTAATCTTGCGATTAAAATAAGCTTTTATTGCATGCTTTACAAACTTATTAAGAGAACGTTTTATCGTATCTTTTACCTTTAATCTTTTATTCCGTTCATCAACTTATTTTCGCAAGAGTGAATCGTTGAATTAATTGAGTTATGTTGCCCGAAGGAAATTCAAAACGAGAAACATTATTGAAACAGAACACTCAATAAGGTAAACTAGGCAAATAAAAACAAAGCTTGATTAGGCTTGACTACACACTTACAAATATGCGGTTCTATTGCGATGTAAATTTTTCGCGTAGATTTTTTATAGTCATCTAACAGCTGTGAATCTACGACTAGTATTAAGTAATTACAACTAAGGAAAATGCATCAGCTGGTCCGCCCTTATTTAATTTCGATAGTGGTCGTGCGTGTTTCATTTTTCTATTACAAGTTTACGACTCATGCACCGATTATTTTATTGAAATAATTCCACGTAACAGTTATTTCATAATTTTTAAGGACTTGCGCTCGGTTCTTAACTATTTTAATTACACCTGACAAAAATCCTTAAAAATATCAAACAGGATAGATAACATATTTTTAATATAGAATTCGGGCGTACCAGGAAGTATGATATTGAGATTCAAATTAAAAGGAACTGTAAAGCTAGTTGCGGAAATAAACGCTGTAAAACAAACTATATTTTTGCCGGGACTTCACACATACAAGTGTACACACTCTTTAAGTTATAACAAGTTCAAAAGTTATGAAGGAAGACTACGAAAAATAACGAGCAATATTTGATTGCTTCATGAGTTTTCTATTTTGACAAAGGTGTATTATATCGCGTTTAGTTTCAGTTTTTTTTTAAACATTATATTAAAAGTCATTTTTAATTTATTTAATAACACACATGTATTATTCTAATATTCTTAGGCTTTATAATCAATCAATCAATTATTGACAGAGTAGCAGTAACTAATTTACACTTATGAACGTCCAAAATAAATATATATTAAATCCTTCTAATTTTACATTTACTGCCAGTTTTCAAATCCAGGGCGTAGATCGCAAGAGAAGAACTGGCAATAAACTCTCTGCCACTCTTTTTAATCGCCAAGTGTTTTGTTTTACACAATGTTTGTAAGGAGCTGCAACCGTTATGTATGTAATAGTAATTAAAAATGGATAAATAGAAAACCAAAACAAAATGAAAAAGTGTGGTCCCTGTGGCAGTACCTTTGCTTCTGACAGCATTTCCTCACTGTATTGCGATACATATTCGTTAAGCGAAGATAGCACCAGCTTTGGGCTCACCGGTACAATCTACCAAGTGCCACCTTAAATCAAATTTATTAATGTAATATTATTTTTAGCTAGTTACTAATGTTGATTTCTATAATTAGGTGCTTTCATATTAAGTTTTTTGTATAATGTATATAAGTATAATATATATTTGAATCCAAATGTTCTTTTGATATGAATGATAACAAACGATAATGACAGTATACGTATTTGACATTTTATATCTTCTTTTATTTGAGTATCATATATGTGAAAGAAACTTACTAGGCCGCGATAACTTTTAAAAATTATAATTATTTGTTAGTGTTAGTTAGATTTGCTTATATGGAATTTATATATGTCCGATATGATATATGATGCTGCTATTTCTATTATGTACAAGACCTTTAAGAATAATAACATAATTAAAATAAAATTTGTTAATTTGTTATCGTTAAGTGAGAGAGAATTCCTATAACTCCCTTATAAAGTCTCAAATATCTGTTCAAAATATTCGTAAACAATATGAAAGTTTCCGGTAATAAGATATTTTGAAGAAACCCAACTTCTTAACAGAGAATAAACAATTCAAAATAATGAAGTACTTTGGAATTTGTATAGGAGTTTTGGATAATATCATAAATTTCCATAGTTTTCTATATTATTAGCCCGGATAGTCATCACTATACTTTATGAAAATCCATCCAGCATAGGTAGCAGAAGCAGAAAAGCCATCTATAAAAATTTTACGGATTTTTTAAAAATCTTTGTTTTATATAAAAACTAACACTAGTTTAATTATTTGAAAATAAATTGTTAGCTTGGGAATAGGTCACGCAACTTTCCAAGCATATAAATCACATGAAACATGCAAAACTTTGCAAAATGATCCAACGGTATAATTGAAGAATTATTTATGAGAAAAATAAGAAGAATAAGTTTTGATTATTTTAGTATTTTCACATCAGCTTTATAAAATATATATCAGCAATGGCTTAACCGTGTGACTCTCATCTCCGTGGTCATCTATCAGATTCCGATCCAGCTATGCACCAATTTACTTTCTGTCTGTGAAGATGTAGGACTCGCTCGTACGATGAAAGAATACCCATGTAAGGAATTACCATGTAAGGAAACAGCGACCGAAAGAGTATCACAGACAGAAAGCTGAGCTACTTGCCTATTAAAGAAAAATAATCACGAAACATATATAGAAATCTAAGATCCAGATCTTAAAAAGCGCCACGTGTTTTATTATTATATTAAGTATAGCTAAGCGCAAGGCATAAACCGTAAATGATTTCGCGTTTTAATCACAGAATAACACACACTGTTATAAGCTTTCATTTTCATTAACCCGCACGTGTTACGTAGTCACGAGTTATATTATTTTCACAGTAACCAAACCCAATTAACTATCTTCCTAAACTAAATATTATTTCTCGCCTAAAATAATTCTCTCTTTTCCCGTTCTTGTGCTAATGAACTAGCATAGTGTACATTACATGTATTAAAACTTAATATACAAAAATGACGTTTTAACCTCCGTGATCTGGAGCCAAAACAACTTGTAATACCAACAAATCGTAGATAAAGATACAATTAATTCCTTAATAAAAATATAACATACTTTATAGCACTTAAGATAATCACTCACACATCGATATGTAAAGACATTCTTCGAGTTTTTGGAAGACGAAATTAAATACACTTTGTATGAAAAAATCTACGATTATACCTTTGAAACGTGAATACAATTGGTTTCGAATATTGTACTTAGTTAATAAATAACGACTTATAAGTAATGTTAGCAATTTCTATCTAATATTATGATTCTCTCATACATTCACAGTTTATCGGTAAATAGATTTTAATCCCACCAACACTACGTTTATAGTGATTTATCGTAGACAAAAGCTACACCTAACTAGCGCACCCAGCAATCGTACATAACGAAAATGATTTTTGAAGTTATACTTCTTTAGGGGCGTTATGAAAAATTGATGAGAGTGAAATTTTACGATGCGCGCGCACCGTGACACAAAATTAACAGAATGAAGTTGCCCACGGAAGATGCTACGGCATTGGACATAATTTAAAAACAACAATCGAATAATAATAGAATTTATGTAACACTTAATGTAAGAGAATAATAATAAATATTTATTTATTTAATTTTTAAAATGTAAACTGAACTTTAATGACTCCTTTTCCAGCCTTTGATTATTTAATTGTAATTAATTATTTGCAATCAAAAACTATTTTTAATAATGCCAAAGAAGTATAACTTCTTACGCGAGTACAAAAGTACACGCACCCTTTTTTAAAAATGTTTACGTTTACAAGAAGTTCTAGAAGTCAGTGAATTTGTTGTATAGTGTTGAGGGCCGTGGTTGAATCCGTGGAGGGATGCGAACAAAGGTACGCTGTTACGTACCGTGTCCTGCCTCGGGCGATTGCTGGTGGTGCTGTGGGGTTTTAGCAGTACGATGTATAGTGTTTACTCTGGTATAACCCCTCCGTATCTTAACCGGTTGTATTAAATGATTCGGCGCTGTAAAATTGCTGTAAAAAGTTTTATAACTCATATAGTTTTCAAGATTAAATATCTCTAAATTCTGAATCCCGCGCCGTCACGTACTAGTTATTGAATATTTTAATTGGTATCTATAAAGCGTTTATTATTACTTATATTTTAATAATAAGCGAGAGTTCATATAATAGATTCAGATTAAAAAGATGACACATGGGACGCGAAATGATAATAAACGAGCGTCGAAATGCGAAATTTAATTTGTTTATTGCGTCGCCTTTATTCGCTCTGCATATGAATAAGATGTCTGATAAGTTCCACCCAGCCAGAATAAGTTATGAGATGTCGCTTTAATGTTATTAAATTAGAAATTTTAATATGAATTTCAATAAATTCTTGTTTTTAGATTATATTAAATTGCGTATTTATAACAACTGCCCTGCGATTCTGTAACTCACTTTTCGAACTCACACAGCGGTTTTCGCATCGGCGGTCGCTCTGAAATCAGTCGTGAAGCAGTCATTTTATGATTTGGCATTCTGATAAACAATAAACTACAAACTCCCACCTTATCAGAATGCCAAATCGTAAAATGACTGCTCTACGACTAATTTGAGCGCGACCGCCGCTGTGAAAACCGCTGAGTGAGTTCGAAAAGTGAGTTACAGAATCGCAAGGCTGCATTCGTTGCGATGTTTTTGTTCACCTTCAATTTTTAGTAAGTCTTTTCCCACTCTACATTCTTTCATATTATGAAGTACCCGATGAACTCAAAATTTGCACGCATTTTTACGCAGTTTTTAATATATTATATAGTAGTTTTCGGGACTGAATTATTCCTGCGTAAGGTTAAAGAGTTTAATTTATTATCGTTTAAATTTACTGATATAGATTATTCTTGAAGACGTCGCAAAAAAAATTACAAAACATAAGACGCGGGCCATCCCATCAATCGAATCGGACCACGCAATGCGGTTTTTCTGTTCAAATATAAAAGGGGAAAGCATTTATTTGTTGATTAGTTAAACATTGCTCATGGTATGTATCTATGTTATTCAGTAATTAAAACAAATATTGACATGAACGGTTAAACAAGGCGACTATTTTGACTTGAGTTTGAAGAGGGAAGAAAATTAGATGATCCGTTTGCATTTGTGAAGTGCGCTCAAATGCGTAAGCAAATGTAATTACTTTTAGTCAAGAGTCGCCCCTCGATGAGTTAGTTGATTGAGTCGGTTGACGTGAGTGATTCCTTCCCTTTGTTGCTGACGTATGCAATTTTCTAGGGGAGATTTTGTTTGAAAGCAAATTCAACAAAACTCAGTGACTTAGTAATTCCTCGTCTCTGATTAAATTAGTGGGGAATTTAGATTACTTTTAATAGATTTTTGCAGTTGAATGCGGCATCGGTCGCGAGTATTTGTAAGGGATAAAAATAATCCATGGTTGTTGCAAGCCAAAATGGGTTTCGGTTGCTTCTGTTTTTGTGTTCATATTTTTGAAGTTATACTTCTTTAGGCGCGTTATGAAAAATTTATGAGAGTGAAATTTTACGATGCGCGCGCACCGTGACACAAAATTATCAATATGGGCGCCGAGCGTGCGCGAGCGAGATGGCAATAAGGCAATCTACAAGTAAAAATAAATAGAATATGCGTGACGTTAGCAGCTATGCCAAGAATTTTGAATGACCATAATGACATTTGTAGTACCTTTTAAACAAGTAAAGGAGTTTTAATTATTTTTTCAAAGAAATTTAGAATTGCTTTTTCACAAAGACCTATTGTTATTTAGTTAAAAGGTTATGAAACATACCTAGTTATTAAATTGAATTAATAATATAATAAAATAATAAATTTTAATTATTATTAATATTAATTAATAATTGAATAATATACTAAATATTAAATATTGTTAAATTATTAACGCTAAATATTTATTATTAATTATATTTTATTTATAAAAAATAAAGAAAGCCAAAGAAGTATAACTTCTTACGCGCGTACATAAGTACACGCACCATTTTTTTTATACCGTACGAGCAAGTGTTTACTGCGTACATAATAGTCCATTGGTGCTCCACCAAAGTCACACTTTTAGGGTTTAAAGTTGTTCACTTAACTGCTAGGATAACACTGCTCTTATTATGAATTGGTAAATTATTTTCACAAACACATTTTTCGATAAATCTTGATACCAACTGCGTTAATATCAAGATTTTAATAATCTAAACCTCTTGTGCAGAACTTAGTCTTACGTGCAGTCCTAATAACACACTGGTTTTCAGAAATTTGTATTTTAGAAACGCATTTAGACTCTTGATTAATAAGTAGTTTATATAGAAAAACGATAGAACTTACTTATAAAAAAGGGCTTTTGATAAGTCAATTCGTGTAAGTTTTCCTTGTAGGTCGGACAAAATGAAAATCAGCGAACAAGTGATTCAATTGAACTTTCTGTAAATAAAGCCTTAGATGTTCGTGCTAAGTGAAGCGGTTAATGAACAAATGTTTTTCCCCGGTTCACAATCAGCGCGAAGTCATTTTTCATCGGAAAATCTGACAAGCGCGTACCTTTTTATTTTAATGGTAGTTAGTGGCAGCTCGACTGCTCTTTGAAGATGGCTTTACATTTGAAGTCAAGAATAATGTGAATTTCAAAGCTGTTTTTTACGGATTTGTTTCCCACGCAATATATTCTTTAGTATATTTAAATGTGTAATTCTACAATGGCGAAAACTATTTAACATTTCACTTTATTTATATCTCTAATTTAGACAGTAAATAAATGAATGGCTTTGGCCTTTTATTTTCTCACACGTTATGTGTTTTTAATACGAGTATTTATTGATACGGAATATTTACAATGAACATTTTATGCCATTAATTATGATATGAAATTAATTATCCAGAAAATCATAACATTTAGACATCCCTTTGTTGAAACGTAACTTTGATCATCATTACGAATATACAAAATAGTGGTTTAAGAGCTTTGTCGGAATATATAAATAACATTCAAAATATGTAACTACCACTTAGTACAAGGTAAAAAAGCGACATCTCTGTTAAATAATCTAAAATCTCTCTCGGTAAACGACTCAACCATATTTATATGTTACGTTTTATAAAAAGTTCGAGTGACTAAATAAACGTTTCTGTTCAAGGACCTAGATTGTAGATGCATTAAGATGGTTAAGAGTTGCTTTACATTTGTTACGGAAGGAGGTTATACTCTTCTTCCGGCCTAAAGGGAGGATCCTCGAGTCTAACCACTGACTGGATGGCCCTAACGCCCTTATGTTGGACGTCGAGACTAGATATTTACGTACCTCACACCTTACACGATAGCATCACCAGGACGTCGTCGAGGTTTTAGTTCCAGATGTAGCCTAGTCGTTTAGTATGCGTTTCTCAAGAGTGTTAATGTCATAGGTTTGTATGCCAGTTGTCTGCTAGGGCAAATGGCAGCACGCTCATCTGATGTTAAGTGATTACCGCGGCCCATGGAGACTCTAAATGCCAGAGGACTCACATTTTAGGAATTAGTACGAACTTTTCTTGAAGATCCTAACCCGACGTCGAGTTCAGCACTACTTCAATGGGTAGCAGGTTCCACGGTGCGCGGCAAAAATCCCTCAGTTGTGGAACGACGGACGTCGCGTCGAGGTGATACGTGTGGAATTTAAATGCTTGACATCTGTCAAAAGCAGAGCGTTCCGTTTTATTTTAAATGGTCATACTCTCATTCACTACGCGTTATCATGCAATATAAAGGCCTGTATTCACTTTGCTTAGTGCGAGTGCAAGTGATTAGTAATTGATTTTGATTAGTGCAGGTGTGTAGCGTAAGTAGTGTCCAATTATTGTTTAGTGGCTCTGTTAAGTAAATTCAGTTGTCGATAGTTTGGAAGGCACGCTGCAAGTGAAGGGGAAGGGAGGGCGCACACAACGTCACTACTCACAGTTCACTCGCAAAAAATAGAATATGCTTCTAATCACTTCACTACGCAGCCAACTAATCACCTGTTCTAATCAGTCGCTGTTCGCACTTGTTTTCTCCTAATCACTAATCACCTGCACTTATCACTAATCAAAGTGAATACAGACCTTAATACGTTATAACATCACGTACGTTTATCCAATCAGAGTCAAACGCACGGCTTTTCTTACGTACTTTACTAGAAGCTAAAAAAAAAATATCAATGAAAGAAATTTGTAAAAACACGCAGAGATGTAAAAAATTGTAGTGCTGGAATATACTTTACCCGCCTCGCCATATTCAGACAACCGTGAATAGTAACAGGTAAGCCCCATCAAAAGGATTATTCTCACAACCCCATAATGAGAGGAATTATGAGTTTTTCGCTCAAAGAGGCGCGAGTCACGCTTCCTGAGGACTCTCGGAAAAAGAGCTATTCGAAAAGCCTTTGAAAGTGTTTCAAAATATAGAAATGTCGTGTGCGTAAAAATGAACCACCTCCCCGATATTATGAAGCTTAAAAATTATCTTTATTGTCTGATATAAATTGTCAATATAAAATAGGTTATTACTTTACCATGACATTTAATTCAACGAACATAGAATTTCAAGATATTTTTAACTCAAATATATTAAATTATGGCTTTGTTAATCCCTAATCCTCATGACGCATTTAAATTAAATATTAAAATCTTACGAATCTCAGAAGGCTATAAATAAAAATAAAAATAAAATATATATATATATATATCAATAATATGAACCAAATATTCAGAATCGAGATAAAAATTTGAAGGATTACAAGCGGTGAGAATATTAAAAAACTTTACCCTCTCCAAAGTTGGATTGTCTTTTAGGTCTGTTTACCGCACGATTTGTGCCTTTGTTTTCGTCCCCTAAGGCTGATTATTGCGGTTACTCTCTTATCGAGTTTAATAAGCGTGACTTTTTAAAATATCTACAAGGCAACTTGGTGCTGACCAACGTTAGCGAATATACTTTATTTACAATTTATTTATCGTAAATTTTCATTTAGAGATAGTTTATTTAATTATTAGTAATGTTACAGCTAACATACATATTATAAAACAAAACACTTTGACAATACAGAAACAGATTACATAGATAAACAATATATATGAAACAGAAAACAAGTACATTAATAGACAAAAAAATGAAAACTTAAACCTAATATTTGACAACAAATAATAATGATTATTTTTCCGACCCTAATGTCGGCCAATAGAATTGCACCATTCGACGTCACGTGGTATTATACTGACAATTTTTTGTGAAAATTTTCTCTGGTCGTTGCTTCAAGAAAAGTATTAAGTAGTTGTTTTATTCATTATGAAATTCTTATTTGTTAACTGTACATTTCGTCTCATGGTGCAATTCTATTGGCCGACATTTGGGTCGGAAAAATAATCCCCCGAATATAACACGAGCTTCATATATTATTTCATTATTTCATATATTACTTCATGTATTATATATGAATATTTCAAATTAATGCTTAAACAAAATCAAAGTCTTCTCGCCTCTTTAAATATTTCTTCACATCTTCTCTGATGAGGTGGAAAATATCAATATCCATTTTTAATATTTATAAATTTTTATAATATCCATCCATTCATGATCAAGTTTTTTCTATGATTTCTTTGGGCCTACTTTGTTCCGACTTAATCAAGAACCTATAATACGCATTGTTGTGATTAATTTTCTAAGACCTTTTTTTTCTTACAATAAAGTTCACAAAAAGAGTGAGTAGACTATACAATAATTATGGCAAAAAAGTAATATTATTTTGACCTAATTTCCTACAATACTAATGAATAGCTTAAACTAAGGTAATGTTCATTAACAATCTTAGTGTTCTATAATATTTTGACACTATGCTCATGTGTCCGAGATACCGTACTTGCACTTATATTCACTAAACTAGGTTTATAAACTCAAAAGGTTTAGTTCTCTTTAGGCGTCTTATTCCTGTCGTGTCAAGAAGTTGGATTGCTTCAGCATTCACATGGTTATGTAGTCAAAGACCTGTTGGTTTTAAAGGACAAATAACCGTTAGAAACAGTAGTACACATTGGAAATTTTCTCGTATTTATCGCCATTTATCACCGTGACACAAAATTATCAGAATGACCATAATGACCTTGGTAGTACCTTTTAAACAAAGAAAGGAGTTTTAATTATTTTTTCAAAGAAATTTGCTTTTTCACAAAGACCTATTGTTACTAAGTTAAAAGGTTATGAAACATACCTAGTGATTAAATTGAATGAATAATATAATAAAATAATAAATAATAATAATTATTATTATTAATATTAATTTATTATCGAATAATACACTTAATATTAAATATTTATTATTAATTATTTAATATTTAAAAAAAAAAATAAAGCCAAAGAAGTATAACTTCTTACGCGCGTAAATAAGTACACGCACTCTTTTTTTTAATATTTTATCAATCTTTAAAATTAAATGTATTTCACGTAAAATTACCGAAACCAGCTCGTAAGTCAGTAAAGCAGTATTATCTACTTTAAAATTACAATACAATTTACAATTACAATTCTTTGTATTATAATATTAATGGCTAAATTCGCTCTAGGCTACCTTTACATTGCAGCAGACTGCGCTGAATACATAAATTAAGTTGTTTACTCACAAAGGAACTGAGTGTCTCCTCTACCTTTGTACTAGTTATTATTTAAATACGATACAATTCTTTGCATTTATGCATTTCCCAAGATATGCATTGTTTTGTTTTCACTAAAGTTAATAAAAATATAAAGAATAATTATATGTTTAGGTTTGAAACCCGACACTTGTATTTAAATTAATAATATTTCTAGGTTATGATGAGATTTTAGAGTGTTATAAAACCTATATATACCTAAAATATCCCTTACTCGTTAGAAACTGTCACTCACCCCTTTCAAGTATCAATTTCAAATCCCAAAAAGGAATATCAAAAAGGACGATGCTGTCCACACGTGCTGTGAATAAACAGCGAACGCTCTGAATAGAATTTTCATTCCTGTTTGCGTCTAAACTCATATACCCCTAGTCTAGGGTGTTCTAAAGGTTCTTTCATACGGAAATTTAGAGCTCTCGCCAATGGAAGAAAAAGGGCTTGACCCATTTCTCCTCAGCTCAGTGGTCATACATACAAGCTTAATTTGTCTTTTCATGTTCGTAATCGTATGCCTTTTATTTCTATTATAATTTTCCTGGTATATTTATATAGTTCGTGAGGTTTTTTTGATTAACGGACAAACATGTAAGGATTACATGAAATTTAATAACATTTTTTTAATTCAAACCTCTGTCTCGCGTTACAACATAAACAAAAATACTCTTTACATAATAATTAAGTTTCAAATTTCAATGACCAATGTAAGATTGAGACATTAGCACACATTTAATTCAAACCTCCAGTAACAGCGCAGATCTTTGACAAAATGCAAAAACCTAAATACAGCCTGGACTTGAATACTAAACCAGAAATAAGATCCAATTTACTAGCGCAATATTGAATAAACTTCAAGATTAAGATATCCTCAGTGAGCGGCTAGATTTTAATGGGAAAGTCTCAAGTACTGAGAACCTTTTGAAGCTGAAACTTGAGAAAGCTAATGATATGAACGGCGAATATTCGTGACGTCAAAAAGAGCGGCGTGTCTGTTGGAAGCGGATGGAGGTCGACTCCAATTTCTTGCGGGCAACGTCACGGACAACTTATAGGATTTAAGTTATAAGATACTAGCATCCGCTTGCAATATTAATAATGACCCTACCATTTCTCGAATTACCAAAATAATAATAATTTATTTAAAATTATCCATATGTGTCATACGTGTCAGTAACAGTTTTTAGTTAAAATGTAATGTAATGTTTTATTATCGTTAGTAATCATTATAACCCGAAATGCGTCTCTCCCCAATGCATCACAAAACCTACCGCTATATATTAATGAGGCACTTGTTCAAACTTCAACAAAATGTCATAAGGTTCAAACGATTTTGTGAGTTAACACCGTGTACAGTGTACACTGTGTGTTATTGTGATGGAATAGACAGAATGTTATCTTTGCGACCACATATTTATACCATAAATAAAACGTGTAAATACGTGTGTTGAATTGGCATATAGGCGAACTAGCGAACTGTGGAATCGACTCCCGGTGGGGGTCTTCCCTCAGAGATACGACCTCCAAATGTTTAAAAATCGAGTGTACTCCTCCTTCAAACGCCGGCAACGCACCTACTAAAAATGGGTGTCTATGGGCTGCGAAGACTGCCCTTTTTGGTCGTCCCTCAAGCTCGTTTGCCCCCCTATTATATAAAAAAATAAATTGCCTAAAATAGAGGTGACGGGACTCGTAATAGCTAAAGACAATCGGTGGAGTTAACGAATTCTACATTACCATTCACGACGACCTGGTGCAGCTGGCCGGCAAGGCCAAGCAAGAGATCTTCGGCCTATGCCCATGGGGTTCTTTAAAAGTTATCATTATTTAAACATTTTTATAAATAAAAGGCTATATTATGTGGTAACTGTTTACTTAAGCTCAGGATTGATTCAGGCTCCTGGTACACTATTGAACACAGACCTAAGCCAAGTGACCCCAGTTTTTTAATGGGTTATTATCTTGTAAATAATTTTTTTAAACAAATGGATTTCGAGAGGTCTAACATTATGATTATTAACTAGATGTATATTGTATCAACAGATATTAGCCATAGACCAGTGCCGATAATTTTTGAAACCAAAAAAAATTACAGTAGGATGAAACCCATTAGAAAAGCAGGGGAATATGATCAAAATGAAAGGTAAAATAAATTACGGTCGATCTGAGGTCGGGAAGGAGTGGGGGGGGAGTTTTAAGGGTAAAAAACGGTTTATCTCGATTTCCGGCAAAACTAAAAGTCCTATCGAAGAAAGTTAAATGGCAAAGTTGTAGGCAATAAAAAGATCTACAACTTTTGCATTTGCAGATTTTTCACATAACCTCAAAATTTAGGTGAAAAATTCAAAAAACCAACTTTTTGGTTTTTTATTTCTTTTACAAAAAATTTTTTTTTAAACGAAATTTGGTGAAAACTTACCTTATTATGTCCCAAATATACTGTAATTTATTTGATTAAAAATATTTATTTTTTCACCTTATTTTGAATTAATATCGAAAAAACACCCTAATTTTCAATGAAAAATTCTGACGTCAAAATTTCAGCTTTTTTCAAAAAGTTGGTGTGATTTCAGTTCGTTGAAATCTCTACTTTCCTATGGTAAAAAAAAATATATATATATTACCATAGTAAATCTTCTCAGAAAATGCAAAACATCGTATGCAGTAACGCCCAGACCCGTCATACCCTTCCCTACTTCTATAATTTATTTTTCCTTTCATTTTGATCATATTCCCTTGCTTTTCTAATGGGTTTCATCCTACTGTAATTTTTTTCACTTTTTATTTATTTTGAAGGCTATCTGCACTGGTCTACCACCCTAATATTCTATGAAACTTCAATATGTATATATGTTTGGTTTGATTTTGAGTAAGACTAAACACATTTTACTTAATATTACTATTGCAATTTACTCTCTCATAACTTGAGACAGATAGCGCAACGGATCCGAAGCAGCGATCTACGGAAATTGGCCTGCGTCTACGAATTTGCGATACACGGGTTGGATTTTATCATTACCTTTCATGGCCTCTATTTTTATATGAAATCGTGTCGTACTTTTTCAAAAATATTTGTTTAAAAATATAAAGTTAATTATAATATTTGATATAAAATTCTTACGGCGGTCTGTCTCGGCTTCGCACAGGCATTTAGAGATAATGTAGTATTGAAATTATTTTATATCAACGTACTGCTAACATCGAATAAATTTCGTCTTTGCAATCTTATCAAGTCGACAAAAAATACAGTTTAAATGTCAAAAAAGTTGTTATACAGATTTAATACATCTTTTGACAGTTAATTTGATAGACATTTTTTATAGGAGGCTAATAATTGTATAATTATTTGTTTTAGTTGAAATAAATATAAAGCGTATTTTATATACACAACGAATGGCATACAACTGTTATCAAGCTGAATTCTTGTCAATTTAGTCATTATTCTGTACAGCAATACAAAAGTTGTGGATCATTTGTCTTTCTCAATTACATTCTCTCGACAAAAGCTTTCGTAGCTTCAATTAAAATGTAGATGTCTCCAGAGCAGTTGAGAAGTCATAACAGACTGATCAATTGTGTAAATTGAGCCAATTTCTTACGCACCCATAAATTTGAGTGCTCTTTTACTGCGATCACTAAACATTTAGGGCGCGTATACACTACTTAAGCACTATTACAGCCAATAATACAAACTTAAAAACCAGAAGCAGTTCATATGTAATACATATTGTAAAATTTCTTTGTTTTAATAACTATATCATATACATAGATCTTAATAAAATTATTTAAGAGTATTCGTCGGAGCAATGGTGTTATTGTCAAGTGGCATACTAGTAATTTATTTGATTTGGCAATATTGCTAGAATATTACTTAAAGACTATTCAATAGTCGATAGTAATAGTGATTCCAGTCATTATTATGTCCAAGCAATGGAATTACTGTCAGCTGTCATTGTGACAAATGAAAGTATAAATTTGAAACGACAACGTCAAATCAGTGGTTTATTTGATTTTCCAATATGGCTAGATTTATATATTAATGACTATTCAATGGTCTATAGTAATTATAACAAATAGATTATAATGATGATTATATATGATTCCATAGTCTTTATTATGTCATAATGATGGCTGCTACGGTTAGATACTATTAATCATTATATGTCAAAGGTTAGGTAGGTAATTTGTATAATTTATGTTAAAGTGAAATCAGTAATAAGTAATAACCCTTTATACTACATAGTTTGTTTGATAGTCAATTGCCAAGCCTTGTGACATATAGCAGCTGATTGTAACGCCATTGCACCAACATATAAAGTAAATACAGATTTCAGATTATTATAGCATACAAAATGTCAAATTTTAAAGCATAATCTAATCTGTACTAATTGACCCTGACAAACTTTTATAGCTTGCTTTTGCATTACTAAAACATAAGTATTTGATTGTTCCTGTGAAAAAGTGACAAAATATACAAATACTGCGCAACGTAACACTTATAAAGAGAACTCTTTTATTTGTATCAGAAATATATTTCATAAAATCAAGTACAGTGAAGCGTGTCAGCAGCCTAAATGACTGTAATACCGAGCTTTTAAATTAGGCTATCATAGAAATAATAAAATGTCTCCTAAAGCCTGTTTTGTTGCTTCAAGACATAAATTTAACCGCTAAAGTCTGACAATAACGAGTTTCTAAATGTTTGTAAAATCTGCTTTAATATAAAATAGCTTAATAATATTAAATAGTAAACAGCTGTATTAAACAAAGAAATGGATAATGAAAAGGATAATAATACTGATAACATTTCATTCAACAGATACATTAGAAGTGTTTTGTTTTTAAATGTGTTTGAAACCCTTTATTCTGCGGATTACGATCTCAACTTTTTAAAGTTATCTTAATAGTTTTTTTGATATCTTTAAATCCATTTAAAGAAAGAGGGATATTTAATAAACCCTATTTTTTCGTAAAACGAATGAACGAATAGAAAACGATACACGATAAACCAGTAAAGACTTCGTAAACACTACATATTTGACAACAGTTTGAAAAGAGTGTGCCAATTCTTAAAAGGCCTGCAACGCACTTGCGAGGTGACTGTTCAAACAAACCTATAAAGTATAATCAGTTCAACTTCTATTTCAGTTTAGTATTGCACCAAAAAGATAAAGCTACATATAATTTAAATTTATAACATTATACTGACTGCGCCAAAGTTTTACAACGTGGCAAAGATCAGGAAGAAAGTCATCTTTATAATAATGAAAATACGTTGTACCTTTATCATTTTTTTTATTAAATCACACAACAAATAAGGACAGTTTATTGAAAATTAATGTTTCTTAAGGCTTTAGCAACCACTTAAGTTAATCTGTATCATTTAATTATCAATCAAGATATGAATACAATGATATTTTTAACTGTACAAAATTATGAATAGACCGTAATATAACAATCATTTTTGCACAATTTAAAAAGGAATCACATTATTGGCAATATCAAATAACACTTTTTTCACACAACCATCACCCTTTTAGCATCAGCAAATCCTAACTCCATTTGCATGATATGCCTTCTTTTATTAGGGTCCTTTTAATAGCCATTTCTGTCATAAAATGAAAACCCTGTACGTGTTTGATAAAAAAGTTTTTATTCTCGGCATAATCCAGGTATCAGTAATATCGAAAAAAAAATGGAAGTCATCCTACTGAATACTGTATAATAATAATAAAGATTATTATTTTATTAATTTATACAATAAACTCTGTCACGTACGTATAAAATTAGGATTTTTATAAAATGTATAAAATGCATGACAGTTTTAAAATGGTGTCAAATATTTAGAATGAATGTCAATGATAGTTCATACATCAGTAGTGTTTTGTTTAATAACAGCAAATATAAGCTTCTGTCAATGTGTCTGTGCAAGACATGATTGGCAAATGACGTATAGCGGAGTTCCTGGCTTAATTTCTTATCTAAACCAAAATTGATTATATTATTACAAATAGGCTCATTACCTCTTAACAGATTCTAGACACAGATTGATCTTTGCCCCAGCGGGTAAGGGACTTTAGAGTAATTTTTGAGTTATATTGTAGATTCAAACTTCACTAGTAATGCCTTTTATTACATTCGATCTCTCTGAAAAGTAATAAAAGATGTTTATATTCAATTGAATATTACATGAGGGAATGTTTGTTTGATAAATCAATTACCATATCATTTTATTTCAATTCTGAAACTAACTTCGTCATATTCTATAAATGCATTCCATAATTTTTCAATATGACTTCAAGAGTACTTTGCAGTAGCAAACGATCGTCAAATTCTTTTGTTATATAGGTTAACGCTTATTTAGGTACTTAAAGACCGTAACTAGATGTAACTAGGAATAAAACATTTTATTAAAAATTTTATAAGTTTGTTACGCTACACTCATTCCGAAAACAATTAGTTTAGTCTATATTTTTTTCCTCAAGCTAAGCTTGCTCGTAAATAAAATTTGTTTTTTGAATAAATAAACATTTTAATTTTAATATTTACAATAACCTAGGCTAATAAATTAGTTTTCCTTAACTAAAACCATAGATAGCATTATGTTTACTATCCTGATAGTATGATGGCTTTTCCAAACACATAATTA